>CAOLHI010000200.1:0-1226300 GCA_948474755.1 Ctenosaura bakeri | reverse complement strand
GCGAAGAGCGGCCCTCTCTGCTTGGACTGAAATTTGTGGACGGTGTGACGCGCTCTTCAGTGCTTTTTCCTCCCCTGACATCCTCTCCGTTTGGAAGACGTGTGTGCAAATACGGCGCTCACTCCCCCCTCTCCTTCTGACGATAATGGTACAAACCGGAGCGCCTTGGTTGGGAGGAAAATGGAAACGTTCGCCGTGATAAGGAAACGCAGGGGCCATTTCCGCACTAGCCTGTTATAGCGCGATGATTCCACTTTCAACATCCTATGGAATCCTGGGGTTTCCAATCCAATCCTGTGACCAGCTGGTCCCTCCCGAAACTGCAAACCCCAGGATTCCATAGGATGTTGAAAGTGGAATTATCGCACTATAAGAGTGTAGTGTGGAAATGGCCATCCTGTGGAATTCTGGGTTTTGTAGTTTACTGAGGCCGAAGAGCTCTCTGGCTGAGAATTCTAAATACCCCTTCCTAAACTGCAAACCCCAGGATTCCAGAGGATGTTGAAAGTGGAATCATCGCGCTATAACAGGCTAGTGCGGAAATGGCTAGGGTTTCGTCGGGTCGAGAGAACGGAAGGGGTTTATGATTTGGAGAGTTTCTTGGTGGTTTGGGGGGAAAAGTATGGTTGCTGCTAAGCCAAGGGAAACTAAAAAAAGAAGCACGTTTTTCAGTGTAAAGTTATCCTCTGGCCATTTGCTAAACTGCAAAGTCCAGGATTCCATAGGATGTTGAAAGTGGAATAATAACGCTGTAACAGTCTAGTGCAGAAATGGCCTCTGTGTAACTCACTGAATCCAGCGCAGCTGCCTCTCAAGTAAGTGAGTGTAGGATTGTAGCCCTAACGGGGAGAAAGGGAAGGGGGAAAAGGAACCCAGCAAAACCTTTAGCACATCTATTTAAGCCTGAGCGAAAGTAGATACCAGTCCACTTCTTTGGATGCAATACAGAGTAATGTTAAAGCCTCAAGTTGTCAAGCATATTATATAGTTGTGGGGGCGAGACAGAATGGCCCTGTCCGCACTAGACTGTTATAGTGCTATTATTCCGCTTTCAACATTCTATGGAATCCTGGGGTTTGCAGTCTAGGGAGGGGCCTTTTGCCCCCTCTCTAAACTGCAAACCCCAGGATTCCATAAGATGTTGAAAGCAGAATAATAGCACTATAACAGTCTAGTGCGGAAATGGCCGGTGTAATAGGAGCCAGAAAGCTGCAATGCCACAACACATTAACAAAGTTTCCTTCTTTGACAGCTAGCTTTACAGAGTAACCTTTTTGCAGGGAGATCAGCCCTTGTGTAACCAGTAGGACTTGCACCTAGAGAGGCATTTGAGCTTAGACCAGTGGTTCTCAACCTTCCTAATGCCGCGACCCTTTAATACAGGTCCTCATGTTGTGGTGACCCCCAACCATAAAATTATTTATTTATTATTTATAATGCCTCCCCCGCCAGCAAAGGCCGCCTCGCTGGCCAGGAACGGGGGGGCAGGCAGGGAGGGAAAGAGGAGCCACGCATCCCCCCGGAAAAACTCCAAGAACCCCCCCACCGGGCTCTGCTTCTGCTTCGTTCTCTTACCACTGGGGGGGCAGTGTGGGAAAAGTTTCCAGAGTGTCAACCCTGGCCGGGGGGGAGGAATCCCGGCGCTTTTGTCTTTTGCACTGGGCGCAGCTCACCCTCCCAGAAAAGTGTCGCCTTGCAGCCCCCCGGCCCTTCCGCAGCGTCCCCCTCCGTGGCGAGTGGGGCAGGGGCCATGACAAGGAAGTGGCCTGCCCCCCGTGCTGCCGCCGCCCCCACCAAGCTGGCCCATCAGACTGGAGGTTCTCCCGTTAGCGAAGGGGAGCGATTTCAGTCCCTTCTGAACAGGGGGCAAGAGGACGTGAGCGCGTGGCTCATGCTTGTGCACGACCACCGAGGAGGGAATGGAGCCTAAGACCATTGGAAGTACGTATTTTCCGATGGTCTTAGGTGACCCCTGTGAAAGGGTCATTCGACCCCCAAAGGGGTTGCGACCCACAGGTTGAGAACCGCTGGCTTAGACACATGCTTTGGCAAATGTCCTCATGCTTTTTTTGCTATGTGAAAAATCCTAAGTCTTCGACGTACACTCATGATCCCAAGGGAGATCCAGTATGAAACCAGCAAATTGGAGTTTATTTGTAAATGTGACGCTGCTGAGGCTGCTTTCAGCTGATCCTAAAAATCTCTTGCTGGCCACAGAGATACTCCCCTTTTTAAGTGTTTACCTTCCCTCTTGAGCTTTTGCTTATTCATAACAGCACCAGGCACTTCTGGCTAGGAAAAGGTCATATTAGTTTTCTTTCCCTTTTTCTCAACACAAGGTGTATCTCTTTGTTGTTCCTGAAAACTTGGCAAAATAAAGTTGCTTGACTTTGAAACACTGCAAGAGTCTTGGTTAGGTTTATTGGTGCAACATACTTTGCCTTTGTTGAATTTACTTCCATCTGATTTTTTGCAGATAGTCTGGTTTAATCAAACGTTGTCACCTAGGCCATTTCCGCACGAGTCTGTTATAGCGCGATGATTCCACTTTCAACCTCCTATGGAATCCTGGGGTTTGCAGTTTCAGGAGGGGCCTGCAGAAATGGCCCTAGTTTCCATATTGAAATGCCTGTGCTAGTCTTCCAGTCTAGAAGGGTGGAGTGAAAAATAAGGAACTACATAAAGCTAAATTTGGTTCCTACTATTTTAATTCAGCAGCAACACCTTGAATCAGGAGCTAAGGAGCACATGCTGTTAGGAGACAGGAACCAAGATTAACTTTTTAAGCATCATGGCACAAGAAATAGCTGTGTTCATGGCTGTGGAAACCTGTTTGGTTTTGAGGGCAACATTAAGAAGTGTTGCAGTCGGTTATTAAGATATAGTCACATATTGACAGTGTAACTGCAAACCCCAGGATTCCATAGGATGTTGAAAGTGGAATAATAGCACTATAGGAGTATAGGGTGGAAAGGCCCCAAGTCTCATGAATCAGTAAGGACTTGAAAGTCCCAGTCCAGTATTCTCTAACCACAACACTGTCAATGTGTGACTACATCTTAATAAGGTGACAATGTTTGATCAGACCAGACTAGCTGCAAAAAATCAGATGGAAGTAAATTCAACAAAGGCCATTTCCACACTAGCCTGTTATACTGCTATGATTCCACTTGCAACATCCTATGGAATCCTGGGGTTTGCAGTTTCGGAAGGGGCTGCCGGTCCCTCCCAAAACTGCAAACCCCAGGATTCCATAGGATGTTGAAAGTGGAATAATCGCGCTATAAGAGTGTAGTGCGGAAATGGGCAAAATCTCAGATCTCTTACAATCTTGATCTTAATCGTTCTTATGTTTGAACCCCAAAGACTCCTCTGGGATTTATTTCCAACCCAAGGCTTCACTGTTATGAAAACTTATACAGGGGCAAGTTCTCATTGGGACTAAATACTATATAACCATGCAAACTATAAGCTTCACTGAAGTAAATGGCACACATTTCTACAGAAGTATGGTCAGCCCTCCACATTTGCAGGTTTGACTTTCAAAGACATGGTTATTTGCAAGTTTCTCCAATCCCAGCCTCCCGCCCCCTCACGTGCTCCCTTCAGGGATCCAGTCAGGCCATGTAGCTCTTTATAAACCCACCTCTGGTCCTCTTCCTCTTCTACCTGCAGCTGCCTGGCTGGCTAAGGAGGGATCACGGCCTGATTTCTCAGCAACACAAACTCTCTCCTGCGTCCCCATCCACACCCAAGGAAGGAGATTGGCAGGAAGTATAGAGTCACTATGCCTACCCTCCTTCCCTTTCTTTTCCCTGAGGTAGTTGAACCCAGATGCCCAATCTCCTCACCATGCCTCGGTCCCCTTCCCACAAACATACACACAATTTTTGATATTTGCAAGTTTTCCACTTTTGTGGAGAGTTCTGCACCCCCAACCCTAGCAAACGTGGAAGACGAACTGTATTTAAAGACCAGAATGCAGGTCTCTCAGTGAAAATCCGTTCCCCCTCCCTGGAAAAAAACAACAGTTTGATGGCACCTTGGACTTACTGTGGAATGAGTTCTCAAGGACTACATCTAATAAAGCAGGTTATAGTCCATACATTTAAGATGTCATAAAACTCTTCACTGAATTTGTCTCTTACATTTATATCCCACCTTAGCTCCAAAGAGCAAAAGACAGTTAGATATGGCTCTCCACTTCCTCATAATAACCCCATGAAGCAGTCAGACAGAGAAAAAATTAATTGGCCCAAGGTTACTGAGTGAGGGCATTTCCACACTACACTGTTATGGTGCTATTATTCCACTTTCAACACCCTGTGGAATTCTGGGGTTCGCAGTTTATTGAGTCCAAAGAGCTCTCTGGTTGAGAGTTAGGGAGGGGCAGTTAGAATTCTCAGTGAAGCTTATAGTTTGCAAACAGTCTTTTCATGGTTATATAGTATTTAGTCCCAGTGAGAACTTGCCCCCGTATAAGTTTTCATAACAGTGAAGCCTTGGGTTGGAAATAAATCCCAGAGGAGTCTTTGGAGTTCATACATAAGAGTGATTAAGATCAAGATTGTAAGAGATCTGAGATGTTGGCCATTTCTGCACTATACTCTTATAGCAAGATTATTCCACTTGCAACATCCTATGGAATCCTGGGGTTTGCAGTTTTGGGAGGGGCCAGCCAGCCCCTCCTGACACTGCAAACCCCAGGATTCCATAGGATGTTGAAAGTGGAATCATCGTGCTATAAGAGTGTAGTGCGGAAATGGCCTTTGTGTTGTTTTTATGACTACAAATTCTCCACCCTTGGGATAAAGGTTTTGTGTAGGAACTGAACATATTCATCTGAATTAGATTTTACCTTTATTTCTATAATATTGACATCACAGAGAACAGGGCCTTAAACTCATGCTCCATTGGCAACTTACTCCATGTCAGTCTTCCAAAATTAATATTTCTCAAGGTTGTTGGAAGGGCTGTAGCAACCCCACAACCTCTTTATATAATGTATGATTCGTTTTGAAGTTATGACACTCAAACCCACGTGTAAAGCAGATGCTAAAGAAAAATGTAGAAACTTACTGTGCTGTTCTTGGGTGGAACCTGCATGCTGCTGACTCTTGCTAGATTAAGCAATTAGACAACTAGTTTCTTTTGCACACGCCTACATTTCAAGAGGGAGAGGGAAAACTGTAAAGTTCAAAGGTCTAACCAATAAAATGAGTTACTGTGCTTTGTGCGAAGTCAATTGTGTAGTTAATATTTCAATATGAGTAGTTCACCTCTCAAGTGTGCTGGTGACTGAATGACACTGAGATGTTTGTTCAAGTGGAATGCAGAAAGAAAGAAAGCGTAACCTTGGTGAACCAAGCCAAGCAATAGTATCATAGCTTGTTTGAAAGGTAAACATTTTCAAATAATACTAGAAAGTTCTTGGTGTTAGAAAGTATGAGTCATATAATTTGTTTTTTCTTTAAATGTCTCTTAGGAGCAAGAATACATAGCTGAGTACTCCCAAAACAATAATGAAGGCTAATATGATTTATCCCACACGTCTGTAATATTCTTAAATAATTACATTACCTAATTCTGATGAATTATTATCCACATACCTTTGCAAAGCAAATAACTACCTTTTAGCCGCAAAGCTTGGAAACATTACTTTTTTGGACTCCAGCTCCCAGAATCCTTAAGCCAGCATGGCTGATAATTGGAGGACTCTCGGAGTTGTAGTTCAAAAGGTAACTCTTCCAATTCTGTGTCCAGAATTACCCTGCTCTCAGCTGATTGCATCCTTAGACACTGTAATTCTGTACACATTCACATTGGAGCAAATCCCATTGAAGAAACTGGAACTTACTTCTGAGTAGACATTAAAAGGTTATGCTGTTAGCGTACTACTCACTAGCATGCTGATAAGGGCAATCTTTAGACTCTTCTAAAAAACAATGATTTCTTTTCCCTGTTTTTGTTACCTTTCTGTCCCTGCAGTTTGATCAAACTGGTCTAATGTTTCCAGTGTGAGTGATAAATTCTGTTTGCATAATTAGTATGAGTTGCATTGCTCCAAAAAGGGTAGACTTTTAAAATTAGTTGGAATTACATATGCCAGTTTTTGACTTGCAGAAAGCAAAGGTTTTTGTTGCAACTGGTTACTGGAGGACTGACAAGAGGATAAGACAGTGGCAGAGCTTGGAATGTGTGCAGGGGGGGTGGAGGCAGGGCTACAGTGTGAGGGGTGTGGCCACTGTGTTCAGGAGTGTGGCCAGGGCACATGGGGGCATGTCCAGGTTGTGCAGGGGTGTGGCTATGGGCTGGGATGCCCCCAAAACATTGTCACCCGGGACAAATTGCTCCCCCGCCACCACGTCCCTATGCGACTGGGACAAGCCAGTACCTGAGTTTGTATGTGTTCCTTATCCCATAAATGTCCCTGTTTAATGCTGCTTGTGCTACCTCCGCATACAACACACTTCCACTTTCCTGTGTAAATCCTACCTTCTAGTAGCTATAGGCAGAGCTTCATAAAGTTATTTTGGATTACAATTCCTGAATCCCCTGACCGCTATGGTGAGTCACCAATAATTAATCTGATGCTGCAAGACTGTGGGAGCTGAAGACATGAAAAGTAATTTTCCCAATGATTACAGAAGTAGGCTCTCACTCTCTCTCATAAAAACTTTGGCCACAAAGAGAGACTGATTCTTAAAACAGGTTTTCTTTATTGTGATAGATATATGAACAATGAGAATATTGTATAAATGTGCATGATCAATGTTTGTACATAGATATTTTATATATGAAATGAAAAAGAATATATTTTCTTGAACTTGTTTAAAAATACAGTAAAAATTAATAATGTACAGCAATGGTAGTAGTAACGGATCTGAAGAAGCTTGAATAAAACCACTTGCAAATTACTGATTGAGGATTCATAACCTCATTCATAAGCTTTTCTCCATTAGTAGGCAAACCACAGTAATATATACATAAAGGAATACAGTAATAAAAAGGCTTTATTTAGTCAATTTCCATACAAATGGCTTGAGCAGTCCAATTCGCATGGTAGCTATAGTTTGTATGAAGTGTAGCTATAGTTTGCAGGGTCGTGCAAAACAGACTTTGTTGTGAAAATTGCAGTCGAGCTTTCTACAAAACCATGGGTAACCCCTGATATAAGAAAATGCTTCCTTTGGGAGGAGATGTCCTGGAGGCAACTGTGTGTAATCTGTGCACAGATTGTCCTCTGTGCCATTAACCATGTGCATATTTCATGTGCTATCCACACAGCATGCATGAACTTGGAAGCCATAGTCAATTCTGTAGTCCTTGGAACATCCCCACAACTAGGGGAAGAATATAAATTTTAAAAGGCTCAGAACAGCAGCAAAGCCATACTTCAAACCGATTTAGTGTTATGTTTGATACCATGAACCTATTTCTAGTTAAGGTATTTAGTCTTATAAATAATTGATTCCAATGCAAAATACAGTAGGTTTCCTTATTACCCAGTGGAAGGAGGAGGTAGGCTCTACTGGTTTCCTCCATTCTGAAAGCCTCCATCCTGAAAGACATTAAGAGAGGGCAGGAATACGGTACTGATGATCTATTGCCAAGAACTGCTGGTCTTTAAGTTGGCAAGTAATTATTTAACTTTTAAAACTCAGTTGTCAGTGCGTCTTAGTTGCTTATTCTTTGGCCATTTGTAGCTGTTACACACACAGACATTGCACCTCTGATCAAGTGGGCTAGCTTCATCAAAACCTTGTATCAAATAAATTTTGTTAGCCTTTAAAACACCATTACACTATTTTTGTGTGATTATGGATAAACGTATATGTACGTATTTTTTGTCCATGATTATACTGCTGATGTTTCTTTGGTTGGTTGGCTGTTGTTTGCGTGGCTCGTGTATTTCCTTTTCCGTTCCCATCCCTGTCGGATTTCAGTTAGTGGTCTATCTATACATGGCAATATTAGGAAAAACTTCATGACCAGCACAATGCAAGGGATAATAAGAGAGAGTATATACACTGGAGGAAGACCCCATGGATATGAATAAGCATTCAGGAATCTCTTCCCACCATAGGCCAAGGTATGGGCAGTGCATAAAACCAGCGTAAGGTATCCCAGGTAAGACTGTGGGAATAAAAAAGAGAGAAGTATCAGATAAATAGTAATGTTTCTAGGCATTCCCTGGGACAATGTGGCAGATGAGACACTGCAGAAAGCATTCCTTTCAGTTCTCAAAATACCTAGATTAAGAATGTGCTTGCACTAGAAGTACATCTGTTTAATGTGACTTTAATTGTCACGGTATGTCATCCTGTCTAGTGCAGTTGAGCTAATTCGACCCCTTTTCTAGAGAGCACTAGTGCCCATCTGCGGAGAATGCTAAATCCATTGCTAAATTAGAGATTCCAGGATTCTTCTGAATAGAGCTGCAGCAGTTAGAGACTGATGATAATGAAATAACTGCTCATTAAAGTTACGTACTGAGTTCTTCTGCCACGTATTGAGTTCACCAGATCATTACTTGGACCCAAGCAATTAAAGAAGGTCATTGTTTTCTTTTTGACAAGTGCCCTTGCATAGCTTCCCCAAAACTGGTTTCTTCATGAGATGAGCTAGCTTGGTATAGTAGTGAGGGTTTTGTGTGGAGGTCTGAGTTCAAATCCTGATGAGCCATGAAGCTGTTTAGGTGACCTGGGCTGGTTACCATATTACAGCTAAAACTACCATGCAGGATTGTTGTGAGGATAAAAATAGGGAAGGGGGCCAGATATTTAAACAATTAATTCTAGGAAGAGATAAAACAAACAACCATGAGGGCTGGCAGTAGGGTACATTCATTTATATTACATTTGTTGTGTGCCGTCAAGTCATCTTTGACCTTTGGCAACCCTAAGGCGAACCTGTCATGGGTTCTCTGGGGCTGAGAGTGTGTGATGTGCCCAAGTTCACCAAGTGGGTTTCCATGGCCAAACAGAATTGAACGTTCTTTAATAAGGCACTTGTCTTTGGCTTATTGCAGCTTTCAGACATTCTTTAAAAATAAGGATCATAATTTCCTCGACCCTTACAAAGCTATCATTTAAAAACATGCCATTTGGAGCATCATCCAAAAAGCCCATCATCCAACTAATGAAAGGCCATCACATGCCATGAGCTGAACACAAAGTTCAATGAGAAATACAAATTGCAGAGGTCATTTATAGGAGTGGGGCAACCACAGAGAAGGCCCTGTCTCCAAGAGCAGGTGGTCTAGTATCTCAGAGTGAGGGAATCTGGAAGGAAGTCCTCCAATGAGAGCTTGGAGAAGTTAGTTTTTGAGTCTTGCACAGGACTGAAGACTGAAATAATGCCCTTCCACTCTATCCTTGGCTATGCCTTCTCAGTGCCTGGTAAAATAAGTCAGAACGGAAAGATACTTTCTTAGTTGAAGATACAGGGTAGAATAATTTATAGGGAGTCCTTTGCAGGGGCAGTGGGTGGCTTCCACTAGTCCCATGTGCAACTTGGTGGGCCTTTCTTCTGTACCCATATGCGTAGGAACCACATTGTGAGGATAAGCTGTTTTTCTAGTTAACAAGCTCTTACCTGTACAAATCGGAACTCTCTCCAGTTGACGCTGTTGCTGACGGAGGGTAAGGATGTAATTCCTAAAAGGACGAATAGAAAGAATCCCAAGATACCCAAAGCAAGGTAAGAGTCACTAATCCAAGCGTTCTCTATATTCAGTGGATCTGTTCGGTTGTTATGTGCCTTAAGGTAGGGGAAAAGAAATTAAAATAGTTTAATAGGCAGTAGCTGTGAATGGGCTGGAAGTAAATGTATTTATTTTCACACATATTTCTCTCTTTTATTCTAACATGGTCAAGGTAGATATATTGCTCTCTATCATCTCCTCAAAAAAACAACAACAAACAAACAAATTATCCTCGCAACAAGCATGTGAGGTAGACTAGGGTGAGCAAGACTGACTCAAAATCACCAGCTGATTGTTGCATAGGAATTAAAGAAATAGTGGGAAATATTTGAAAAATGGTTGCAACACAGCTTGGGAAACACAGGTTTCTCAAGGGTGAAGATGGACAGGTTTTTTTTTTAAAGTTAAATAAGATGTTTGTGAGGCCTTCAACATGACTCATAGTATCATAGAGTTGGAAGAGACCAGAAGGGCAATTGAGTCCAACCCCCTGCTACACAGGAATGCACCATCAAAACATTCCCAACAGATGGCCATTTAGCCTCCATTTAAAGATCTCCAAAGAAGGAGACTCCACCATGCTCCAAGGCAGCATATTCCACCATCAAACTGCTCTTACTGTTAGGAACTTCTTCCTAATGTTTACATGAAATCTCTTTTCCTGAAGTTTGAAGCCATTGCCTAGTCTCTGGAGCAGCAGAAACAAACTTGCTCCATCCTCCATATGACATTCCTTCAAATATTTAGACATAGCTATATGTCACCTCTTAACTGTTTCTTCTCAAGGCTAAACATATCCACCTCCCTAAACCTCTCCTCACAAGGCACGGTTTTCAGGCCTCCTACCCTTTTGGTTGCCCTCCTCTGGACATGTTCCAGCTTGTCAATATCCTTCCAGAACTGTGGTACCCAGAACTGAACACAGTGTTCCAAGTGGGGTCTGGCCAAAGCGGTCCAACCACCATTACAGGAACAGTTGGTGAGGACACATGAGAGGGTCTTCAGAGTGGCTACTACCAGACCACAGGGGGCTCAGTCGGTTCTCCTTCTGCTCTGTTTCCACCAGCAGAACCTTTTTGATTACCCCGGCTTTTTGACCGTGAACTATTCATTTCAGAAGTGCTTATAATTGGGACAAGCTTTTTTTTTTTTTATCGTTATGAGTACTTTTTAAAAACTGTTTTAAACTCCTTTTTAATATGATTGTTTATTTCATTGTTTTTGAATGTTTGATCCATTGTTTTAACTGTATTGGGTTTTAACTTGTATTACGATCTGGCTTGGGTCCCATCATGGGAGAAAAACAAGGTATAAATAAATATAAACTTGGCAGGTTAAAAAAAAGGCTGCCAGGGGAGTCTGAGGGGTTCAGGGCTGCAAAAACAGTCTTATTCTCCTTTTGTACAAGACACCCCTCCCCAAATAAAGCCCTTACAATGGGTAGGCAAACTCTCTCTTTGCTTTTCTTTGAAATCATTGCTCTTCTAGTGGTTGGGAACAGCACCACCAAGAAAAGAGTTGTTTCAGCTCCTCGCCCTTTGTCTAGAGCAGGCTGGGCAGTGTGTGGCCTACGTGGCCCCTAAAGCTGATATTCTTGGCCCTCAAACCCTCTGGGTTCCCCTCTAAACTTTTTTTGCCCTCTGGGTGAACTGCTTCTCCTGGAAGCCACCAGGAGTAGCGATTCAGGTTGTAAATAGGTTGCAGACACACACACCCTCCAGTATGATAACATAAAAATACACACTTCTCATAATCAAAAGTAGACCACTGACCACTTCTACTTTTTTGTTTTGTTTTGTTTTAGGCATTTTTCAGCAGTCCATGCACCACTTGGAATGTCCTGGAGCAGAAAATCAGCCCCTGACCAGCTGTCTTCACCCACCCCAGTCTAAAGGATGATCCTCAGACTTTTTTTTTATTTGGTTGTTTATCTACCCACACCCAGCCTGATGAAGAGTCCCAAAGGACTCAAAAATTTGCTTTCCTATAGAAAGCTTTATTTGTGAATATTAGGAAAGTGAAGACATAAAGAAATACACCGCATACAAGAAAGATAACCACAGCTGAGGAGCTAATCTGGTAACGATATTGCAGTATGCATTGAGTCATTCTTATAAAATGTGCCTCTCCAAAACCTCAAATCCACAAGCAGCAATATCTTTGTCAGCCCAACGCCAAAAGATAAAATACTTTATGCAAGCTTTTGAAGCTTCTCTGGCTTCTTCATCAGGCAAAGATGATAAAAATCAGGAGAAAAATGGTGATGATGTTAGAGTCATAGGCCTACATTCTGAGACGTTGTCAGTTAAGATGATATCGCAAGATTTCAGTGCAGGCAGAGGCCACTCCCTTTATTGGCTGTTTGAGGACTAGGAACAAACAGTAATAAAAGACAGATGATAAAATTTCAACTTCATTAGCAACAAAAAAGTAACTTCTTTTGAGATTCAGCTGTCCTTGACCTGTGTGAAGCTAATTGCTCCTTTCTTAGGCAGAGAATGTTGAATTTCTCAAGGAGCCTGTACTGTTACATTTGGAAAAACTTTTGGGTGCTTATCCCAAATTGTAGTCCAACAAACCTAGCCATTTGTAATGGGATGGTCCAGCATGATGTACCCTTAGTTGAGGGATAAATAAAGGGGGTGACAGAATAAAAACATTCTGGTTATTCTAATTCATGTAAGCATCTGTTTTAGTGGTCAATTAAGATATTGCACAATCCTGTTTTTGGAGTATATCAGCTTACCTGGTCAAGGACATAACCATTGAGCCGCCATCGCACATAATATCGAATAGGGATGACGAGCGTATACAAAACATGCAGGCAAGCATAAGCTAAGGCTACCAAGCCAAGTTGCTTTCTGCAAAGCATCCACTTGTCCAACCAGTTTGGGAAGCGACTATATTTAGTGCCTCTGTATAACTGGAGAATAGCAGCAAAGATTCCAGGCAAGTAAACCAAAGCGAGAAGGATGAGTGCCACAACAGGGCAAATCCTATTTGGAATGCTAATGGCAATAAAAAAGGAAAGATTTTTGTCTTTCGTGGCATAATTGAAGATCACATCACGGATTATGGAGTACAATAAGATGAATGCACTGAGACCAAGGGAAAGGAGGATGGGGTATTTCCACATTGGAAAAAGTTGGAGAGGGTAATTCTCAATTTCCTTTGCTGCTAAAAGAGAACCCTTATCCACTGGTGTGAGACCAAGGCTTCGAACAATCTCCATCACTTTTTCTTTTGACTTGTTGTCATCTCCACAGACAAACACCTGCAGAAATAAATAAAATAAAATAAAATAGAGAATAAGTTTTTTCTTTATTGCAAATGCTTGTATTGAGCATTTCTGACTTCAGAAAGAAGCTTGAATTGCCAGAGCTCCAACCCTTTTAAGCCCTTTTAATGGCCAATGCTTTTAAAGCAGTATAGACTGGGCAGAATATTGGCTGAAACTGGTCATTTGTCAAGTCCAGAGTTTGGAAGGTAGTTTTTTGGACCACAACTCTCACTAGCCAGTGTGAGAGTTCTGGTCTAAGGCCTAAGTAATCATAGAATCATAGAATCATAGAAATGTAGAGTTGGAAGAGACCACAGGGGCCATCCAGTCCAACCCCCTGCCATGCAGGAACACCCTCAAAGCACTCCCGACAGATGACCATCAAGCCTCTGCTTAAAAACCTCCAAGGAAGGAGACTCCACTACACTCCGAGGCAGCATATTCCACTGCCGGACAGCCCTGACTGTCAGGAAGTTCTTCCTGAGGTTCAGGTGGAATCTCCTTTCCTGCAGCTTGAATCCATTGCTCCTTGTCCTGGTCTCTGGAGCAGCAGAAAACAAGCCGTCTCCCTCCTCTACGTGGCATCCCTTCAAATATTTAAACATGGCTATCATGTCCCCTCTTAACCTTCTCTTCTGCAGACTAAACATACCCAGCTCTCTAAGTCTATCCCCATAGGGCATGGTTTCCAAGCCTCTCACCATTTTGGTCGCCCTTCTCTGGACTTGCTCCAGTTTGCCAATATCCCTCTTGAATTGGGGTGCCCAGAACTGGACACAGTATTCAAGATGGGGTCTAACCAAAGCAGAGTAGAGTGGTACCAGTACCTCCCTCTTAATAATCCCAACTGGAATAGATATATTGTATCTAATATCAAACAATTCAACATTTTGTACATATTTTTGATTCAATGGGCAGTTGACTCACTGAGCATTTGATTCTTTATTTTGATTCTAATTGGGAATAACAGTAGGATTCCATCCTAAAAAAAGGTGACTGTTCCACGTTTGAGACAAGACAGAAGCTCACAGATTGTATTGTGACCCTCTATCTTTGTACCAGGAATTCAAGCTTAAAAAGATGGGAATTGTAGTGCCACCCACAGGGAGGCCCCCAGGCTGTGGGAAAGCTAGTATAAATAATTAACTAGAGGCTCAGGCAGTAGAATTTAAGAATTCTTTTATCATATGATAATGCTCTTTGTCTAGAGAACCTCTGAGTTAGGAGGAAATGTTTCAACAGGCTGTACTCAACACAACAAAAATACTCAGGCAGTGCTTCAGCTCTGTAATTGTTTCCTGGCATCAGCTCTGTAATTGTTTTCATGCCAGCCCAGCATGGTTTTGTGTACCCCAGCATTTTAACTGGTTCCTTTTTGCCTGCATTGCTTTGTATATGCTGCCTTCGCTGATTTTATCATAATTACATGGCTTTATTTTTTAAAAATGGCATTGTTTCTATCTCAATCAGATCAAGGATGCTTTACAAACGCTTCCATAAGTAATAAATAAATGATGGAAAATGGAATGTGATTTTCTCCAATTCAGCTTCATTGTTTCTCTTTAAATGTGAATATCTTTTGTTCCCAGAATTCCTTACCTGTCTGCTTGCATCCAGCCCTCCATTCTGGAGTGCCCAAGCTGACACTGTGTTAAATGCTTTCACCACTTTACTGCCTGGCATCAGCTGGGCAAGATATTCAGCATTGGATTCTGGATACTGGTTTATTTTGAGGTTGTTGCTCACGTCCACCAGTACTTTCCCATGGAGAACTTCCCTTAGGCTTTCAAGAAAGTTGTAGTGTGCTCTGTGGACAGCTATAAAGATCACATCGGACATCTCTGCTGCTTCGGTATGTGATGACACTGTGGCACCTTCTGGGATCAGTCCGGAGGCCTGAGGATTTCGGCTTCCAAATACTATAGAGTAGCCACATTGCATCATCTTATATCCTAGAGATCTTCCAAAATCTCCTGTGCCAAAAATGCACACAGTCTCCTTCTTGCTAAATAGATCTGAAGTAAGGGGAACCATTGTGCTGTTCTTCTCCATGATCGGTGGGTGTTCTGTTGGCTGCTAATAGACAAGACTGTTCAGATAAAGTTTATATAAACATTTCCTAGGAAGAAAACAGCTTTTGGTCTAATTGTCAACTTCAGTCAAATTCTTAACATTCATTGGATACACAAAAGCATATATTTCTTTGCTGTAATCCCATAACAATTGAAGAACATAATAAGTGCAGCAGATCTACAAGTAAGGCATTAATTCTATTACCTTCTTTTCTCAGAGTAACCCTTGGATTCAAGTGACAAGAGAAGAGAACTTTAGGAAGAACTTCTTTATTGTAAGAACTGTTTGACAGTGGAATAGACTGGCCCAAAGGACGGGCAAATTCGCTGTCTTTTGGGGGCTTTAAACAGAGGGTGGATGGGCATTTTTTCAGGAGAGCTGTAGTTGTGTATCCCTGTATGGCATGGGGCTGGACTTGATGATCTTTTTGGGCCTCTTCCAACTCTAAGGCCCTTTTCGCACTGCCGGGTTGGGGTTCTCACACGAGAAGGCTTGGAAGGAATGCTGCTGCGTCCCTGCTGCTTCGGCTGTGCAGCTCCTTCCTCCTCGTGTGAACGCCTCGCCTCTTCCTTTCACGGTGCAGCCTGGGACCTCCCAAGCTGCACTGAGGAGAGGACATGCGACCGGCCTGGCTCCCGAGGTACTGCATGCCAGGTAAGTGTGCGCAGGGCCCCAGAGCAAGGCTTGACCGCGCAGCATTTTCGGCTTTGAGCCGAAAATGAAAAGGTGCATGCACGGTCTGTGTCAGGCCCTTGAGCATCGCATAAATGCGAGTGCATCATGCAGACCACTCCTCACATTTACGTGATGCTCAAGGGACCCTTTCGCTTCAAAAACGCCGTGCGAAAAGATTCTATGAACTCACTGGGACTCTTCATCTGACCTGAAAGGTTAAGGACCTTACTGTAAAACAGTGCTTTTCAAACTGTATGATGTGGAGGACTAGCAATTCCGCCCACTGCCAATGTGCCAGGGATCAGTACCATTTTGGTGCTATATTGTTTGAACAGCTTTAGGCCTTAATCCTGTTGTTAGTTCTGACTATAGTAGACCCACTGAATCAGTGGGGTTTATCTGTGTTTGACCCACCATTCAACAATTCAACAAGATTACTCTAGTTGGGACTATTTATTTATTTTACTTATTTATTATATTTATAGGCTGCCTTTCTCCCAGAATTGGGACCCAAGGTGGCTTCCAACAATAAATACACATTAAAACACATTAAAAACATTAAACACATTGGAAACATTTAAAACAGTTAAAAACATTAAAAAGATATAAAATCATAAAAAGAAAAAAAATTAAATATTGACTTTAAACAAAATAAATAACACTCCCTGGCTTACATAAATACCTGTTTAAACAGAAATGTTTTTGCCTGCTGATGAAAGGAATGCAGGGAGGGGGCCCGCCTAGCCTCCTGTGGAGGGGTGTTGCATGGGGTGGGAGCAGCCACTGAGAAAGCTCTTTCCTCTATCTTCACCAAGCAAGCCTGGGATAATGGTGGGACAGAGAGAAAGCCTTCCTCAGGAGATCTCAAGGCTCTAGCTGGTTTGTACAGGGAGATACAGTCTTTGAAATAGCCTGGATCTAAGCTGTTTAGGGCTTTATAGGTCATAACCAGAACTTTGATTTGTGTCTGTAAATGAACAAGTAGCCAGTGGAGCTGTTTTAGCAAGGGAGTTACGGGATCTCTGTAACTGGCCCAAGTCAGCATTTTGGCTGCCACGTTTGGAACCCGGTGAAGTTTCCAAACAGTTTCCAAAGGCAGCCCCACGCAGAGCCACATAACCAACAGAATGTAACCATAGCAATAATCATTATATTGTTTCTGGTATAAATTAATGTATTAACTTTTTTATTAATAAAATATTTATTTTACATTTAGTCTGTAAATAAATCACACGATATTGAGTCCCAGAGCTGGTGAAAAGGCCTGTTATAGATAAGTAAAATGATTAAAAAATTATTTACTATTTCTTCAATTTGATGTTGCCTATTTCAAATATTTCCAGTTGAAATAATAAAAGAAAAGTAGCATACAAATTGCATTAGGTCAAGACTGACATTTAGAAATTGCTTCTGAGATGTTAATTTACAAAATAGCTGCTATGAGAATGAACAGGTTGTTGTAAAAAAAATACTGATTAATGTCTGATCCCTCCTTACAGCTCATGTGGAGCATATCTTCCCTTGCTTTTTAAATATTTTGTTTATTTAGCATGTACAAGGCCTTGCAGAAGTATTCACGCATACCTCTTTGATTCTTCCACATTTTATTGTAGCTTGGAACTGAGATGGGCTTAATTGGTATTGTTACTACCTGATGTATACAAGACAATAGTGTGATGGTACAAAATGTTGTTATTATGACACCAAATTTAATGCGCGTGCGTGCACACACACATATATTAGGGTTGCCAGGTGAAATAACGGACTGGGCTCCTATTCCTTTAATGGTTGTAAATTCTTGTGTAAAAGAGGAAATTTTAGGAGCTGTTGCTTGCATGGCTGATTGGGATAAAGGCCCTAGTGAGCATAAGTATTGGATTTCAGTGATGTGCTTTTGGATAATGGAAGCAAACCGCTTTTCCTGCAATCCATTCACATTACACAATTATAGTGCTATTATTCCACTTTAACTTCCTGTTGAATTCTGAGATTTGTAGTCAGGTGAGGCACTAAAGTGCTCTGGCTAAGAATTCTTTTTTAAAAAAAGTTTTAAAGTTTTTTTTAAGTTTAAGTGCTCTGGCTAAGAATCTAAATGCCCCTCCTTACACTGCATATCCCAGGATTCCATGACCCAGAACCATGGCAATTAAAGCAGAATAATTCTGCTATATTTCCATAATATGAATGGGCCCTAGATCTGTAAAAGCTGTGGAAAAGCAGTGAGTGGAAACCTGAACTCAAATGGTTAACCTGTGTTGTACTGAGGAGGGAGATTTCCATAAGACCCTTTCCATCTCAGTAAGATATAAGTTGAGAGCCAGAGTGGTTTCAGCATTGGACTAAGTCCAGGATTCAATTCCCTACTTGGCTGAGGGTATGCGCCACACACCCTCAGCTCCAGAAAAAAACACGATAGGTTCAACTTAGCAGTGATGTATTAAAGTCTTTTATTCCAAGTCTCAAGTCAAGTCCAAAGTCTCTACTTTCAAGTCTCAAGTCCCTGAAGATACTTTCAAGTCAAGTCTCAAGTCTGGAAGCCATCTTCATACCCCAACCAAAATTGCAGAATTAATGGATAGAGTTTTAACAATTTAACAGAATCGGCTCTCCACATTTGCAATTTTGCCATCTGCAGCTTCAGAAGTGGGGAGTAGGATCCTCTCTTACTCCCCATTACTGAAGATTCAAAAGCATTAAAAGGAAGGATCCTTCTTCCTCAAGCCCATTGCCTGACACATTTGTTGTTCCCCTCTGAGAAATGCACCCTGCACTCTGGGGGCAAGTCTTGTCTTTTGCTCTTCAGAAACATTTTAGGAGCAGGAACAGGCTGCTGAGCAGACCTCAGGCCTGTTGCCTAACCTGTTTGCTGTTCCCCTCTCACACTTTGGGCTTGAAACAGACTGGCATGTGACCAGAAGGCAAAAAGAGATGGAAGCGTTGTTCAAAGTCATAAGGTTTCTGGATGAACGCATTATGTTAATGGAACCAAGGGCATCAAGTCAGTCATTAAAAATATACAAATCTTGAGTCGAGTCAAGTCAGTGCATCATTTATGGCTGAGTTGTGTCCGAGTGGAGTCACTGAAGCAACTTAAGTCTGACTTGAGTCCAAGTCTATCGACTCGAGTCTACATCACTACAACTTAGGGTTGCCATAAGGGTTGGGAAAAACTTGAAGGCACACAAAAACCACAAAAAAGATATAAGTTAGTCTTTGGTGTGTACAGGGAGGATAACTACTTTAGTAACTGGTCTGCACATTTCTTGTCCTGTGTGTAGTCAGATTTTATCATTATGCATTGTTTCTTAGAAATGTCTCCCTTGCTGCGGTAAGTATTTGATAGACTTATTTCATTCAAACATTTCATTCTTTTCAATATGGCATATAATTCTATGAAGTTAACGGACAAAAAATGAGCCTCAGGCCTCCCAAAGGACACCGTTAATTAGTGGGGTTAGGCAGCTTCACTATTTGCTCTCTCTGGCACACAAGACTTGAGCAGCAGACTTCTGTCATGCTAGAAAAGTCTTCTGATGCTTTTAGTGGTGTCTCAGGAGAGTCAAGTGGAAGAAATCCACTGGCACCCTTCTGTAGGTTTTGAGATTTGAAACAAGAAAGATGCTTGCGTTACATGACAGGTGCCTCTGAATCTAATGTCAGCGGGTGTGCCTTTGTGTGCCTCAGTGAAAGCCCTGTGTAGATTTTTTTTTGTTTTCTAAAGGGTGATATCTATACAGAACTCCGTTCTTGTGAATCACATTGACACGGGGCTGTGGTTTTTGTAGGAGCTTGGGGAACCTCTTATTTCTTAGTATCTGGGCTCATTATACACCTTTACTTCAGTTGGCTATGCTTCTTTTGTCCCTGAAGACCACAAAAAAAAAAAAAAAACAACATGCAAAAACATAAGGCAAATAGTTTTATCTAAGAAGATATCACCTGGTGCCTTCTAAGATGTGTGGCAAAAATAAAGGGGTGCATAGTTTGATTTGTTCTGTGAGAACACAGCAGAAATAACCAGCTGTATTTTTACAGTTCTGATTTGTAGCAGGACTTTATGCAAATTGTGGTCTTTAAAAGCTTGCAAATTTAAGCTTGCTGTTCTGCACCGAGCTTGTAGTTCCCTCATAAATGCATCTAATATGCACCTAATGTTGTACACAAAGAGAAAGATTGAAAGTGCACAGCTTGGGAATGTTACTATTTAGGATGAAATCTTCCAGACGGCAGGGCTGATGGTCATACAGACTAAAAGATTCAGAACTGTAGTCCAACATTTCCAGCTTTCGTCAACGCGGGAGTTGATTATCCTACTCCTTCCACGTAGTGCCCATTTACACTTACACAAATACAGCGTTGTATGTATGTGCCTTCAAGTTGCCTGTTGACTTATGGGACCCCATGAATTTTGCAGATTTTTTGCAGGCAAGGCATACTCAGAGGTGGTTTTGTTACTTCCTCAGAAATATTAGCCTCTAGTACCTGGTATTCATTGGTAGTCTCTCATCCAGCTCCTAACCCGAGCTGACCCTGCTTAGCTTCCAAGATCAGACAGGAATCTGATGCTTTTAGGGTATTATGTTCCACTTCAGTTACAACATCCTATGGAATCCTAGGCTTTGTAGTTTGGTGAGAGGCTAGAGCTCACTGGCTGATCATTCTAAATGCCAATCCCCAAATTGCCAGTTCCATGACACCAATAAAGTTGATGCTCACATGTGCTTTATTCTACCTTGACTGAAAAAAAGAAAAAATGCCAAACTGTTTTCCTTGTGGAGAATACCTTCTCGAAACACATAAATCAGTTTTCATTAACCAGGTGTGTTCCAGACTACAACAACCATCATCCACAGCCAGCAGGTAGAACGATAGAAGTTGAGAAAAGCCCTGGTAAATGGCCTGCTTTAAATAGGTTGACTGCCTATTTCACCACTAGATGGCAGTGTGGGTTTGTCTTGGCACTTGTTTTGCTTTTACAGATCAGGCGGGCTATTGAATACTTTCCTGGGAAAAGGAAATAATAAAGAAATTTATTTGGTTTTCTTATGGGGAATAAACCTGATAGAAATGCAGTAAATAAGTGAAACCATGTTTCCTGTGTCCTGTATTTTTCTTAACTATAGCTCTATTGCCTTCCTGTTTGCCTTCCTTGTTCCAGAAAGGCTGAAATAAAAAAAGGGTTTAATATAGGGGCTAGGGGAGTAAGTGTATATTTAGCAAGTGGAGGCAAAGTCATGGAGTGAGGTCATTGCCTCAAGTCAGGGATGCTGAGAGAAGAAAGTGGCAACTCCTCAGCTGTTTCTCCTGAAACTCCCTAACCTTTCCTCTCTATTGGAAGACAGTGTGCAAACTCTAAAGGAGATGGAGGGCTCATTTATCCCTCCTGATATTTTTGGATGCAACTCCCAGCAGTCCTCTCTATTAGCTATGCTAAAACTGCTGCAATTGGCAGTCCAACAGCATCTGAACAGAGGCCATTTCTGCACTACACTCTTATAGCGCGATTATTCCACTTTCAACATCCTCTGGAATCCTGGAGTTTGCAGTTTTGGGAGGGGCCGGGAGGCCCCTCCCGAAACTGCAAACTCCAGGATTCCAGAGGATGTTGAAAGTGGAATAATCGCGCTATAAGAGTGTAGTGCGGAAATGGCCAGAGACATGATTCCCACCCCTGCTCTAAACTAACCTGATGCCTTCATGCAAATTGTAAGCCCCTAACATGTTAAAGCCACCATATTAAGCCAAAATTCCATTTCCAGTCCAGTCAGGATTTCTACATGGAATGGAAAGGCATGACATATTGCCCTTAGCCTCAGGCAGCAAAATGTCTTCAGCTGAGCCCATTCAAGATGCTTATATCTGGGGAGGTCACTCCTATCTGCAGTATACACACTCTGCTAGGGATATCTCTTTCTGACAGTCCTTTGCACCTCAAAATGGAAAGGAACTTGGAATCTCTGATTTCGATTTCAGGACTCACATGCAAATATTTTGGAAGTGACTCTTCTTTCGGTAGTATGGCCTCAGGATTAGAAGGACAAAGAGTAAGGGAGAATAAGAACAGGAGATATTTTGAAGCTGGCCAGACCTAGGGCTGTTCCACACCACAAAGTTATAGCACTACGATTCTACATTAACTGCCATGGCTGCATCTAGTAGAATCCTGGGATTTGTAGTTTGGGGTGACATTAGAATTTTCTGGCTGAGAATGCTAGATACCCTTTCTTAAATGGTGAATCCCATGATTCCATAGGATGTTGCCATGGCAGATAAAATGGAATCATAGCACTATAACTGTGTAGTGTAAAAATGCCTCTGGCTCCCAGTCAATCAGCAAAAATCTGGATTTAGGATAAGGTCTACCTGCAGATTTCCAGATATTATTGGACCATGGTTCCCATCACCCATCTCCACTGGCTATGTTGGCTATAGCTGATGGAATTGGTAGTCCAAGAACATCTGAAGGCCACACATTGCCTTGTTTAGGAGTTTCTAAACAGTTGTGGTTGTTTTTGTTACTTGTGTGCCTTCTTCAATTTTTTCTGACTTACAGAGACCCTAAAGTAAACCTATCACAGGGTTTTCTTGGCAAGAGGGGTTTATCTTTGCTTTCCTTCAAGACTGCTAGAGTATGACTTGCCCAAGGTCACTCAGTGGATTTCCATGTCTGAACAAGAATTCTAACCCTGGTCTCCAGGGTCATAGTCCAATGATCAAACCACTTTCACCTAGTCAGTGCTCTTCCATATAGCCAGGGATAAAGGAGTCTTTGGACTTCTGGAATTGCTACTCCCATTATACTTCATGATCAGTACTTCTGGCAAAGGCTGGTGGAAGCTGGAGTTCCGCAACATCTTGTGGGGGGGGTCACAGTTTCCACAGCTCTGCATCAGGCAGAGTGAAGTCCTCATTTCAAATAGCAGATGCTGGGGAAGAGGATTGTGGCAAGATGTTGGAGGATGTTAGCATAGATATTCCTACAACCTCAAAGCTGGTGCAACGTGTTAAAGATGATGAACTCTCAGGGGAAAAAAGAGGAGGCAATTCTAATTCAGCAGTAAAATTGACCGAATATACAGGGATTAAAACGTAGACATTTAAGAGCTAAGTACTTAAAGCTCTGGGCCTGGATAGGCTTATCTATCAATTTCAGTTTCTCCCACACTTGAATTTTTAAAATCTCAAATTCTTTCTACTGTGAAGATGAAAAAACTGAGAAATATGGCAAATTTTTATCAAATCAAAAGCATCTGTTCAAGATAGCAACCCATGTAGTCTTCATGGGCTGCCTTGAATGAATTCTTATCAAAACCAAACTGAAATGAAATTCTCACCCATTGCTCTATCTGTTTTAAGCCATCCAGCTATCAGTATAGGATTATATTCTAAATAAATAAATACATTTTTTTTCATATTCATTTCTATATAGAAGAACTGAATCTGACCTCTCCTAGGGGTTGGCTGGAGAGTAAGAAAGACATCTTAATGCATGCACTATCATGTGCTAAGCACTAAGTCCTAGGTATTCTGGAAGGTATCAGAAAGACCTGTGTTGATTACATAAAATCCAATCAACTTTTAGATAAGCTTTCTTTAAAAAAGTACTTTTGAGAATAAAGTAAGTTTCTTTAAAAAACTAATAACACATAAACAAAAATAATGGCCAGAATTCTCCATGGGATACTTAGGCCATTTCTGCACTAGACTGTTAGAGCACTATTATTCCACTTTCAACATCCTATGAAATCCTGGGGTTTGCAGTTTAGGGAGGGGCCTTTGGCCTTAGTTATGTTGCATAAGTCTCCTGGCCTGACACCCCCTGAAATCTACTTTACTGGGCATTAGCCACACAGAGTGAAGAACGTCCAATCTACTGGTGATCAAGGTGCGGGTGGGTGATGTTTCCACCCCACTCTCAACAGTGAGAAAGGCTGCAAAGATCAGAAAAAGGACTCCTGTTTCAATTCTTTGTTCGGGGGCAGTTATGTAGGTTGGGGGGCAGTTATGATCACTGACCTCATAAATAACAGATCTGTTATAGCTATATGGTAAATGTGATAGTGAATTCCAGCCAACTGTCCCCCTGTTTTTTAATGTAGTTAATGTGTTTTAGGGGGTTGGTTTTAGATGGGTTGATGGGTGGGGAGGATTGGTTATGTTTTAATGCTTTTAATGTATTTAATGTATTGTTGTAGTACCACCTCGATCCATGGGGAGAAGTGGGATATGAATTATTATTATTATTATTATTATTATTATTATTATTATTATTATTATTATTATTATTAAAAATAATCTTGGACCTGGGGAGCAGAAATCCTCCTTAACTTTGTTTTATTTTCTACTATCACTGTTTTGGGGAGATCTATAGCCTGCTTAAAATTGGTTGGTTGGTAGATAGATAGAAAAGTAGGTAGATAATTGATAAGTAACTGGGAAGTACATGATCAGTGCTGCGTTAAGACATGTGGAAGCCCTAAACTATGTCAAGTTTAGGAGGCTCTATGGCATTATAGACACACACATTCTCTCTCATATACACTTGTTTTGTATACTTCACTTCAGTCTGGTTTAGAAGCGCCTTGAAATCTGAGCTTTATGTTGTAGGTTCTTCCTAGTTTGTGAATAAATCCTGCACTGCACATGACCCTCGTGTTATGGAGAAGTACACACCTATATGGAGCATCAAAAGGCTGGGACTATAACACAGCTAATTATCAGTGTAATTTATTTTTTAAGGAGATGAGGTTCTTTTCCTTCTGCTGAATACTTTCAGCCCAATGTTCCTGTGCCATGAGTTTTGATAGAGCAGATAAAACCAGTCATTTGGGGTGATAAATCCTCCTACAGCCCCTGCACAGCTATTCTGCTCCTCACATCTCTGCCTTTTATCAAGAGAACACTAAAGCTGCCCAGAGGTTCTTCAGACATATGAAGCAGGGTCCTAAAAAGATGTGCTTAATGTTGTCTAAATCATAACAAACTACTGAGAGAGCTGCAAATCTTACCAACTCAACCTGTTCCCATAAATACCTAAGAACCAGGCTTAAAATTTGAGTCGTTTCCTTTGCATTTTCAGGGTTGTTGAACTTTTGAGAGTTTAAATGTATCAAATGTTAATCTGGTCCAGTCAACTGCACAGTGAATTAGAGCTGAGCCCATAAAATGATGGACATTGCAGAGGAGGAGCCAGGATTTAAGTACAAAGTGATGAGCCTGGCTTGGGTGGATGGGAGAAGGGCTGTGGAGAAGACACAGCATATATATTTTCAGATACCAAATCTGAGACTCACATTCAGCACAAACTTGCATTTGGGGACCCAGTCCTTGATTTATTTATTTTTAACCGTATATTTGTATGGTGGTAGGGCTGCTGGGGCCCTTTCACGTGGCATGGTTGTAGTGCTGTCATTCCACTTTAACTGCCATGACAAGATCCTTTGGAATTCTGGGATTTGCCATTGAGGGAGGTGTATTTAGAATTATCAGTCAGAGAGCTGTAGTACCTCTCCAAACTATAAACCCCCTGAATTTAATACACTGTTACCATGGCAGTTAAAGTAG
Source organism: Ctenosaura bakeri (assembly GCA_948474755.1). Taxonomy (NCBI): domain Eukaryota; kingdom Metazoa; phylum Chordata; class Lepidosauria; order Squamata; family Iguanidae; genus Ctenosaura; species Ctenosaura bakeri. The sequence goes on along the minus strand of CAOLHI010000200.1, from coordinate 1,201,002 downwards.
AATCATAGTGCTGTCACTGTGTAGCATGAAAGGGCCCCAGAACTTGAAAAGCTTACTGTTTTGGGCTACAGCTCCCAAAAACACTCAGTAACCTTTCCAAGCTATGGTTGAAACTTGCCTTAACTGAAGTTGTAAAAGGTAATAATGGATACTGCAACAGTGGAGAAGAGCCAGGGCTGTAGATTCAAGGACTGTAACTGTTTGATCAGCAGGGGCCTAGATGTCCCCTACCAACCTGCTCAGGCTTTCCTGTTGCCTCTGAGTTCAGGTACAGCCCTCAAAATAGCAGATGTGTGGGATGGTGCATGTGGATGAATGTATCAAGCAATAAGATATTGTTGCTAGCCTTCCTGGTTGTAATGCAATCATTTGGGAGTGGTTTGATCCTGAATGGTAAATTCAGATTGATTAACTCTATGGAAGAACTGCTCCTGACCAAGAGGAAAACTGGTAGAAGTACTTTATTGACATGGATCAATGCAGCTGCTTGCCTTTTCTTTTTTTTAATGCTCCTTGTTGTTGTGACTTTTGGGCCTGTTATGAGGATCATGTGCATGTCAAACCATAATTGATGCACTAATGGGTGACTTGACTTGCAGTCTGAAGGGGCCAGTGTTTTATTGAACTTGTGTCCATTAGTCTTACAGTATGGAAGCCTTTGCTGGATATGTCCCAGAACCCGGAGAGATGTACCACCAATTTCCAGCTTCAGACCTCTGGAGGAAAGCAGGATGTCACAGTGGGCAGGATTTTTGTCAACCCCACAAAATGTGTCACTTTCAGTTACCTTTCTGGCCATTCTGGGGGAGATGTGGAGAGCCCCATAAAGGGGCATTTTACAATACCACAAAGGTTTTTTAGAAATCCATTTTACTTGTTCTTCAGAGTGACACAAAGGGTTTTAATCAAGTTTATGTTTTTTTCCCCAGGGTGCCAGGAACTATGGGGGGATTATTCCTATGGGGCACTTCAAACTCCCCAGAAAGCTGCATGTGGCCTGCAGGTTGAACATTTTATACCTTACATTATAGTACACTAAAAGGGAGGGCACCAAATTCTGAGCTACATACAGAACAAGGTTGCTTCAGCCAAGGTGTCCCTCTCCCCACCAGCGGTTCATTAAAGGAAAGCATGAGAAATGTGTAGTCTTCCAGATGTTGTTGGGCTGAACTTCCATCATCCTTACCTGTTGGTTGTGGTGGCCTGGGCTTTTTAGGAGCTGAAGTTCAACAACATGTGGATGATCACAAGTTTTCCATTCTTGACTTAGCAAGTAACTGTTTCTCTTTTATCATCCAAGGTGGGAAATTGCCCCTGCCTGTGTGGTAGGGTTAGAACAGCTCACAAAGTCAACATTGTGTTGCCAGCTGTTAAACATTGTGCAACACCTACTTTCTCTTCCACCCATTCAGCCTAACTTCTGGACATGGTCAGGGTGTTGCTTAGCTGGGTCAGGTAAGTTAAGTGATGTGTGTGTTAAGGTGATTCCTAAGAGATGCCTTTCTACCAGTCTGTATTGGTATTGTGAAACATCTCACAGGCAATATTGGCAGCTGCTCTATAGGACTATGCAGTGGCAGGTACAAGGATGAATGGGACTTATAGGAAGAAGATGAACTGAACTGAACTGTACTTCTACATTGGCAAGGGGACAGTATCTTCCATCATTTCTGATGGCAATGTTCTATTTTAGCAGGCACACAGCAGGCTGTGTCACATACAAACAAATAATTCTGTCCTCTATCACTTTGCTACTGCCCTCTGCTTCTCAGCATCTGCTGCTTGAGGTAGCTGCTTCAGTTTATCTAATGGTAGGACCAGTCATGATCTACTTGTTTAAAAGAAGCTCACTTCAAGCCATACAGTAGTCTGTGTAATGCCAGACAGTATGGATTGACAGTGAGCTAAATTACAGGTAGCACTACAGCTGATAGCAGAAGTCTGAGTTGACCCTGGTCACAGACAGGCTTTGCCAAGCAGCTAAGACAACATCCCTGACTCTAGTTCAACAATACGAGGGATTTTCCCTGATATTGCAATTGGGTCTCCTTGCCAGACAGTGCTGGTAAACTATCTGCAAAAAAACTCACAGTACACTAGTTCTTGGCACTGATCAGTGTTTCATAACAGCTTCCAACATGAATCAAACTCATACAGGAAGGAACGAAAGAAAGCAAAACAGTAATGAAGGTTTCTTAAATTGGGGCCTGGAAGTGACATGCAGCTGGGAATTTCTTAATCATGGCCACATGCCCCCTCTCCTTCCTTTCATCTCTTGCTTATGTGCAATTTTTCTTCCTCCCTGTCTAGTATTTCTCTGTCATACAGCATATCATTCACCCATGTCATAACATAGTTAACATCAGAGCTTGGAAATTTAATTTTTGAAGTATAAGAAAGAAAGAAAGAAAGAAAGAAAGAAAGAAAGAAAGAAAGAGGGAGGGAGGGAGGGAGGGAGAGAAAAAATTCTTTTTCCAAATACAAACCAGCTTTTGAAATCACTATGAGAAAGATTTAAAACTAATTGGTTCATCACAGAACAGGCATGATTAAGAAAAGGAAAAAAAAAACATGTAAAAGGAGGGGGGAGACAAAAACAACCCATTAGCTCACACTGTGTGCCTGGTCTTCTAAGCATGGACAGAAGACTGCTAGTGAGATGTCTTTTCTGCCTTTTTGTAAGGGTAGAAAATACATTTGTATCAACTGAACTTCTTTAACTAATTTATGCAACTTGTGGCCTATGAGACTATCAGTGAAAACATTCATGTGCATAACTCCCAGAGAGGAGAATATATGGTGAGGAAACCATGAGTACAAGTTCTTTTTCTTTATCTGTTGCAGATTATATGCAACAAAACTTATATGATCAAAAATGAGCATATTTGGAAAATGCTCACAGACATGATTTAGGCAGTGCATACTGAAGATGCACAAGTTCACATTGAAAAGGAAAAGAAATTTTACTGATAGAATTTGGATGGAATGAGAATGCTGGTGAGATTCTGGGAAATGCAATGAAAAGAAAATTAATTGATTTTTACATCTCTAGCCTTTAGTAGCAAATGGAAAGGAAGAGAGTTGTGTTCAGAAACCTGAATCCTAGAGTAGGGCTGACCAAAGATATTTTTCTGCTTCGGGCAAAGAATCCAAAAGTCTACCCACTGCAAAATCAAGGTGCAGAGTAGCCAAGAACTGAAAGAGACATGGACTTTCAGATTCTAAACAGAAGTCTCCCCCAAAATAAGTAGTCTAGCTTGTTTCACCTCAGAAGTATTTGTATGATCTTCTCTGGCGTTGTTAAAAGGAGGGGAGGGAGAGGTAGGTTTTATTGTACATTTCTACTTTCTTCTTTTGCATAGTGCCCAAGGCCAGTCAACTTATACTGATACCCAAGGCACCTAATAATAATAACAACAACAACAACAACAACAACAACAACAACAAAATAGAATAAACAAAATAAAAAATATAAAATCTCACAAGCCAGTTTCTTATGGCAATAACAACAATCATAAATTAACTAAGAATTTACTATCACTTCATAATATCTCAAATCAGCTGCCTACGGACAGCCACCTCACTTGCCTGATAAAAGGACAACTCTAGAGGTGATACTTAGCATGGTTACATTTTAAAAAGTTACACCCATTAATGGATCCAGAGTAGAAGTATCTAGCAACTATTCAGTGATGTAACAAGAAGCAAATAGAAGTCTATCAGTCTATCTATAGGAAAGAAAACAAAATCACTGACAGGGAAGCTATGGAGTAGAAATTCTTTAGCTCCCAGGCTTTGCCTTCCATTAGGCAGAGTGAAGCAACCATCTTAGATGGTAAATGCTGGATAATATTGGAAGACAGAGTTCTTTGTGTCACATAGCTCACCTTGTCTCCTATCCCAAGCTAACCTGATGCAAGGGTGGCTGGTACTTCCATATGAGTGGAGTGGTAAATCTGCTCCAGGGTTCTACTCCAAAGGAGCTCTCCACGGTGCTGAACATTGATCCTAAGGTTCAGCACCACAGATAACGCCTTTAAAATTTGGAATACAACATCCCAGAGTGTATTCACCATCTCACTAACATAGGAGATACTAGCCTCCACTGGTATGCTGATGAGGGATGTTGTCGCCATTATTAGGGTTGAAATAATATTAGGTTTCAGAAGCAGAAGCGACAGGAACTTTATTTCAACCAAAAGGTAGTGCTACTTTTCTAAAGCTCAACTGCAAAATAGGAATTGTCATTTTATGTTCTTAGCTTCCTAAAATGTACCAGTGATTAGGATACCGGGGTAATTAGCTCATCAATGTTTACTTTCATGTCTTTACCTGTTTATCTTGCTTACTTTTGTTTGAATGGCCTGATGGTGATGATGACAACGACGACAATTGCATTCTGTATTGCAGTTATGGATTTGTAACTTAAGAGTTACAGACTTGTAATTGCTCCATATTCAGTAACACTACGTAGTCATGTTTGTGGCACTATTGCCATGATTGTAAATGCCCCCTTAAGCTCATCTTAGCAGCCACAAGCCACCTAAAGTAAAGAAGGTCTACTCAGCTGCTGTTTGGTATGCAAGGAGGATGAAGTTTCCAGTCCCTTCCTACCAGCAATGGAGGCTATGAGAATCAGAAACAGCACTCTCTCACATTTTTTCATCACAGTCTTACTCACTGGTGGGAAGGGGCTGGAAATGCCATCTTCCTTGTACTCTGATTGAAAGCTGAACAGATGTCCTTCGCTCCATGGCTGCTGGCTGTTAAGGTGAGCTTGGGGTATGTGTGTTGGGCCAGATGACATTACTAAGTTACATAGCTGATTTGGGATATCAAATGATAATGATGATGATGTTTCTTCACCATTTTCTTCAGTACAGCAGGTGTTCTCAGTCAAAAAAATAAGCCTTTTGTTTCTCTGCTTTGTTGTTTCTGGAATGGCATGGCCAGCTTCACTGTCCATGATAAGTGTGTGCACTGCTCTCAATGGCCTTTGAGTGCAGCATAACATAATATCTTGTGCTGTCAGATCAAAAACATTCTTTAGCCATAATCTGACAACTTGCATACGGCTAGAAACAATGGCAGCTGACTCAAGGAGCTGGCTCTGTATTTGGGGCTTGGATGGACAACAAACAATGAAGCCTTTCTCTGAATAGGAACAGTCAGCACCTGGGCAACCAGTATTTCTAGAAAAAGCAGGGTGAGTCAGGAGTGGATGAATAGATAGAAGTCGGTAGAAATGGGAGGAATCTTGTTTCTTTGGACAATAGAAATCCATAACTAATTGACACATAAAAATGAAAGCTTGTAAACATTTTCTTTTCTTCCCACAATTTCCCAGGCAGCATGAAGTAGCTTTAGAGAAGATGACTCTAGGTAGGTAGATATGAGGATGGGTTGATTTCTTGGGTTAATTGGATACAGAGAAGTCCATAATATGAAAACATAAACTCTTATAAAACGTATAGCTAGCATGATGGATAATTATAATTGGAATATGTATGTGTGTGAATTGCTTACGTGAGCTCCCTTGGAAGGGTGTGATCCTGACAGTGGTGTAACATGAATATTAATATTGAAACTAATAACTAGTGAGTTAAAACAGATCTTATTATGCATCTTGCAGTGCATTTATGGAGATAAGGTTGGCTTACAAATAGCATAAGCCAGATGCAGAGAAGCTTTGGTCCTCCAAATATTTTAGACTTCAACCTCCAACAGTCTTAGAAAACATGGTCATTTGTAAAGGAAACTTATCTAAAGGCCAAAAGTTCTACACACCTGGTCTAAGTGTATAGGTTATTCATACACTTAAGTAGCACTATAACCTTTGGGCTCTATAATAGTTTGAGGCAAAGTAATACTATTGTTGTTATTGTGTGATGTTGTTTCCAACTTATGGCAACCCCAAGGCGAACCTATCATGGGGTTTTCTGAGGCTGAGAGTATGTGGTGTGCCCAAAATCATCCAGGAGGTTTCCATGGACAAGTGGGAAATCAAATGCTGGTCTACAGGGTCATAGTCCAGCCCTCAAATCAATACACCATGCTTATAATAATATATAGGCATTTAAATATGTGATTAGTGCATCCCCTACTGTATTGCTAACGTGTGCCTTGGATGTATATGTACCTCCCACATCTTAGGGATTGCCAAAGAGGGCTTAATGGTATAGGATGCAAAAGCAGACAGGGTTCATATAGGGAAGGAAGTCTCTCAAGCAATCTTGTTATGCAGGGAGAAGAGGAAAAAAATGCGACAAGTGCTGAAAATTCAGCTGAACTGTGAAAAACATGGGAAGCTTGTGGCCTTTTGTACAAGGTCACTCTAGTTTTAATTTCTGGTAAAGCACGATGCTTGCCAGGATGTTTAGGAGCATTCTGTAATGTTGTTATAAACAGAAGCATGTAGTAATTACTGTAAATGCTTCCATATTTAATTATGGTGTAGAATTTTGGTCCATGAAAGGGCATGTAGTTCTCCCTCCTACTTTGTGGCAGAAACCAGCCTACTAAAGTCCTTCCCTTGTTTAACCAGTTCTTTCCTTTGAAAACACAACCCTGTGAAGGAGGTGAAACTTGATTTCCTAGAGAACTGAGTCTGCAGTGTGAAATACTTAGCATTACCTGGAATGGGCTCTCCAGTTGTTGCTGAAAAGGAAGCAGCTACTGTGTGGCCCTCCACCTGGACATATAATGAGTGTGGTGAAAAAACAACAGCTGACATCCTGCTCAGTGTTTACAATGTTGTAAACTGGAATTAAGATCTTGTAACTGAGGCATTCACAGTTACTGTTGTTAATGACTGAATGTGACTCAAGAATCTAACCCTTAAGGCTGAATTAACATGACAGCTGTATCCCAGCTCCACCGTGCAGTGCCTTTGTCCCCTTGACTGCTACACACACCTGTTTTAATACAAACTGAAGTCAGTTTGGAAGGCCACATGAGAATCCCCCCTCCCATTATATGGCCACATCAGTGCAAGGAGATGTTTCTACCATCATTCTGATTGCCCATCTATGCTTCTATAAAGTGAAGCCATAGAGGACAGGAGGAGAAATGCCAAGCTGTTAATGCATGCACCTATATGCATGTGAAGTTTTGCATAAAAATATCATTTAAAAAAAAAAGATCTCACCACCTTTTCCAGATGACCTAAATAACCACCTGATCTAGGTTACCACCCATCAACCTGGCCCTCCCCCTGCCCGGTTCCACCATGAACCCAATTTGGGGGTCACACCACAAATTTGAAAAGACTGGTTCTTTCCCAAAATGGCACAGTAACACAGAGGATTTTAAAAATCACCTTAAAGCCCTCAAGCATCAAAAAGAAGTGCTTTTCCATTGAAATGAGAAGGATGTCATGTGTTCCAAAAGGACTGGGACTGAAGTAAGGGCATGTTATTTAGTCTGTGTACATTTAGCCTCTGCCAAGCAGCACTCCAGCTTCAGGGTTTCCCAAGCACTGCAGATTGGGGCATGGGGAAATGATGACTGCAGTGGCTTTAGGGCTCACTGAGTCAAGCAGCTACAGCAGGACTCTAAGGAGTCTCTCCAGCTGCCTGTCCGATGCACGCCATGACCGGGAGATCCTTCAGTTGGGGTGCTGCCTGCCTTATGAGATAGGTCTTTTGAGGGTGGCACTGGGAGTAGTAGCTTCAGTGATGGAGCTCTCCCATCATAGGCCATTTCCGCACTAGCCTATTATAGCGCTATGATTCCACTTTCAACATCCTATGGAATCCTAGGGTTTGCAGTTTCAGTTTAACAGCCGGCCCCTCCTGAAACTGCAAACCCCAGGATTCCATAGGATGTTGAAAGTGGAATCATAGCGCTATAACAGTCTAGTGCGGAAATGGACATAGCTTTGTCTGACAATGCAGGATCTCAGCCAGCATATGTAGAGTAGGACAAAATGTGTATGCTTAAGGGTAGAGTACCACACCATTTTAGAATACCATCTAGGGATCCTCAAGAATCCAAGAATTTCCTTTGTTGTTATTGTTACCCTGGAAAACATGCTAGAGCAGATAGAAGAGTGCTAAATAGATCAGATTCAGCAGAAAATAGAGATAGGTGTGACTTCCTACTGAGTCTGGTCCATTTATAGCTTCACTCTATTCTGACCAATAAGTTTTCTAGGGTCTTAGAGTATATTTACACTACTTTAAATGGCATGACTCCTTCATCTGTGGCACCCTGGAATTTGTGGTACAGTGATGTACTTTTCTATCTGAGAGCTCTAGCACTGTGGTTCTTAAACTTTGGTCCTCCAAACTGGACTCAGCTCCCACTGTCCCTGTTGTCCAAACTGTCTGGAGCTTTTGGGAGCTGAAGTCTAAAACAGGTGGAGGACTGGAGTTTGAGAACTACTGATTTACTGCAGTCCCTTAACTATGAACATTTAGAGTTCTCTAGCAGAGGATTCTAAATACTGCAGCAAACAAACAATCCCAGGATTCTATAGAATGGAGATATTAGGGTTAAAGAGTTAATGTATTAATAGTTTTCACATCATTAAAGTGTGCACTGTAGACACTTTTACTGTGGTATGAGTAGCCTAGATAGGTTTCTAAACCATTGATGTTAGTGACTGAACCCACAACCTTTTACTTTGTCACAAGACTCACAGCAGTCCAACATTACTGTATGTGTGTCTCTGAACAGCTTCACCAGAGTGTAACCGCAAGTGTTTTTACCCACTAGGTTAAGGGAGTCTTATTTCAGTGAGATTGTAATGTGAATGTAAAATGTACCTTAGCCAGAAAGCTCATTGGAATGACAAATACCTCTCCCTCCACTTTCTCTCAGACAAAAGCAATTATTTACATATATAGCACAAGAGGGGTTCAATTTAAGCCTCACACTTAGAAATAATGTCTTCCAACTTCACAGAAATCACTGATTATTTCAGTGTTCTGACCAGACAAGTGCATCATATATCTTTCAAAGAACCGAAATCTTAAAAATCCACTTAACCATGGAGAAGTAGTTTTGCAAGAATGTCTCTGGTCTGGTGCTCTTTCGATTTATTAAGTATTTTTTTAGTACACAATGGGACAATACAGAACGTTCCTGGAGATTTCATCCAAATATTTTTGTATGCAGCTGGGATTCTTGTATTGTTACTATCTCAGGCTACCCTAAATCACCCTTTATCAACTAATCTAGGAACCAAGAAGGTCATCTCCCTTCTTAAAAATAATGTCACAGCATCTACTTTCTAAAAAAAATAAAATAAAAATTACACCATTATTAAAAATTATAACAGTCTGAAAAATGTATCTGTGAACATTTTTTACAGGTTGGAGGTTTACAGGGGATATGAGCTTTTTCAAATATGAAATTTTTCAAAGAGTTGAGATGGAATATTTTCAACAGTAATAAGTGTTATATGGATTGATATTATGAAACAGCTACAAGGAAAAGTACTAAAACTCCTGCATTTGTGGTTATAGAGATTTTTCCTTGTCTTGTGACAGAAACATTTTTATGTGCATTTTTTAAAAAATAGCTACTTTCCCAATCTAAGTTAGAAAGGGGTATCACATTCTACCCATTCAGTCTGACCTCTTTTCCTCTCACGTCTATCTGATTGCCATGGCTTGTGAGGTAGCGGGGGAGGCCATGTCATTTGCTTGGCATTGCCAATTGATGACTTGAGATAGCCCTGACCACCCTGGAGTCTCCTAGTGGGTATCAGGTAAAGGCACTGGAATGGGAGAGGTTGAGATCAGCTACTGTGCACTGGATAATTATAGCACTTCTATTCCACTTTAAGTGTCATGGCTCCTTCTTATGGGATTCTGGAATCTATAGTTAAGTGACGTGCTTAGAATTCTCTGCTATGGAGCTTTTGTGCCCGCCCCTGAACTTAGAGCTTTCTAGCAGAGAATTTTAAGCCCCCACACTGAACTACAAATTGCAGGATTCCACAGGATGGACCCATGGTAGTTAAAGTACTATCAAGCAGTTATAATGGTACAGTGCAGATACACCACAGGATGATAGTATATGTTATATGTTATGTTATAGTATGGATGTCTAGTATGAGACACTGGCATTGGCGGTCAGTGTATGATAGAACCTGGAAAAGTTACTTTTTTGGGACAATGACCAAGTTGTCTGGGAGATGTAGAGGTTTTTTTTTCTCCTTGGGAAATTGTAGTTATTCTTTTTTAAAGCTTTCGCAATTCCTGGCCAGCAGTTGTGTGTCTTTACACAACTGATAGCACTTTTTTCAGAATGTGTCATTATGATTGTAAAGAAACACATACAAGATAGTTGAACCTTGAGGATGAATGAAGGCATATGACTTCTGGCAAGGCAATAGAGTATGTGTGTGTGTGTTAAAAATACATTTTCTGATCTGAATTTTTCAGCATACATAGCAACCTTTTCCTATAGGGATCATCTTCTTCTTCTTTTTTTTTAAAGCTAAGTCAAACAAGCTGGAATTTGAGGAGCTGGTCTCAAATGTAACTTTTCTAGGCTCTGAATTCAACTGGATCTTATCATAGGAGCCATAAAATAGAATTAAAATGACAGTGCATGGCAGAATATAACATTGACTGTTCCACTATGGAAAACTTATCACAGGTTATTGTTCCATGTGAAGTCACAGTCCCTGGTCACCCCTTCACAGATGTAACTCTCTATTTCTGTGTCCATGTTGGCTTGTTGAATGGAAAAAAGTACCTTTGTGAAAAAGCAATTACAAGAATAAGCTTTTGTGGACTTCAGATCTGATGAAGAGGACCTGAGACCATAAAAGCTTAAGCTAGAAATTTCTTTGTTCTGAAATATTGTGCTGAAATAGTCTAGCACAGCTAGTTATTGTTGATTTAGGCTACTGTCCAATCCCCATGCAAACTTGCTTGAGAGCAAACCAGTTCAGCACAAACCACCCTGAGTAAACATATATAAAATTAGGCTGATGAAGGCATACAAAACTGATGTCTGTGTCTGCTCAAATAATTTCCCCATGCATTGGATAAACACATAAGGGCAACCTGTTCATTATTCCCAACACATAGATCAGCACATAGATAAATCCCAATGATTCAATGGATCTATTCTATTTAGGACTAACAGCACGATTTATGCCATGGGGTGTACAGCCACTTAGACTATTCCCGGTCTATGCCATCCACAAATTTGGTCAGTGTGTGAAGGGATCAGTATAAGAAGGGGCTGCTCCTCCATGAAAAGGGAGTCTGGTCACTTGCATTTTGAGGGGAGTCTTTTGAATACAAGGGAGGGGCACCTGAACTTCCCTGTATAATTGAATCATCTTCTATGGAGTATGATAATAAATGATACTGTACTTTCCACTCATGGCACATCACATGAAGAATATTATTGCATTAGATACACTTGAGATACACGCTGAACAGATTACAAATCTGGTATCAAATATTGGAATGGGCAACTCTCCGGTGTCTCGGTTTACTCATTGGTAAGGGAACGACATTCCCTCATTCCAAAGAAGACACTGCATGCAGATACACAAGCCATTTACCTGGGCTGCCCTTTTGAAAAAAGAAAAGGTGATGTATATGTATGTGTGTCTGCGTGTATCAGAAAAAAAGCACGGGGAACTGAGGTGCACATACTTTTCATTGCCACTTTCCTGCTGTTGTACTGTTTCTCCAACACTGAAACTAAACTTTTGCCATTTGAAGAATCATAGAGTCATAGAATCATAAAATCATAGAGTTGGAAGAGACCCCAGGAGCCATCCAGTCCAACCCCCTGCCATGCAGGAAGACACATCAAAGCATTCCCAACAGATGGCCATCCAACCTCTGCTTAAAAACCTCCAAAGAAGGAGACTCAACCACACTCCAAGGTAGCATATTCCACTGCCGGACAACTCTGACTGTCAGGAAGTTCTTCCTGAGGTTTAGGTGGAATCTCCTTTCCTGTAGTTTGAATCCATTGCTCCTTATCCTAGTCTCTGGAGCAGCAGAAAACAAGCCCGCTCCCTCCTCAACATGACATCCCTTCAAATATTTAAACATGGCTATCATGTCTCTTCTTAATCTTCTCTTCTGCAGACCAAACATACCCTGCTCCCTAAGCCGCTCCTTATAGGGCATGGCTTCCAGACCTTTAAGGATTGCATGCCCTTAATGGAGCAGCTCCAAGCCTACAAAAATTTATGCCATAATCAATTTGTGAATCCTTAAAGTTTCACAAGACATTTGATTGTCGATGCCTCTCTGTGTGACTTTGAATCTAACCTTTGTTGCTACTCTTACTTTCTGCTTGCAGATTTTCAGCATGCTATTTCCATTTCCATTTTTGTGATACCACCAAAAACATGGAATCCTCCCCCTGCTTTCTTTTTGCATTTCTACCAATGGAAAGAAAGCAAAAAGGAATTTACAGTGACTTACATATAATGTCTGTGCAGTACAGGCTAACTTGCAAAAAACAAAACAAAAAACAAACCTGTTTCTAAAACTTCACGTTCAGGTTAGAAGTGCTAATGCAAACAGTCTGGCAAATGTATCACACTTTTCCATTTTTAAAAGCTGAAACTTACCTTGCACACACTTCTGTGTGTGTTTGTGTTGGCAATGGTGCCCTTTCCTCTCAGCGCCTGAGCAGGGCTACAGCTGCAACAGCATCTGCCCAGTGGAATTACCGAAGCTCCCTTTTTCCTCAGGGCAGACTGGGGGAAGACCTTCTTTCTGTCTGGACATTTATCAGCTGGACAGCGGAGGAAGGAAAGGGAGAGGGAAACAGGGAAGTTCTAAAATTTTGCAAGCTAGTGTGTGTACGTTTGAGAGACAGAATTTCCCAACAAGAACAACAGGGAAAATCCCTGTCTTAGTATTTGACTGGGTGAGGTTCAGCCCTGGCTGCCAGCACTTGCATATTAGCAAGCACCAGCTTCGTGGCTCCTTGACAAAAACTTGTTCTATCTGCATTTTTTTTAAAAAAATAATATTTTGGGGCAATGTAGGGCGGTGGCTGGCAGCTACAGGAACAATCCCTGCCTATATTTTGGATTTCATGTGTGTTAGTTCTTTATAGTGTTTGTCTGTTGATTATTTAGTTAATGCTCTTTTCAAGATCACCTCTTTTCTCTAAGAAGCTCAGGGAGGCAGGGTGTAAGGTTCTTACCACTGCCATTTTATCCTCACAACAATCTTATGAGGTAGGCTGGCCCAAGAGACAATGAGGGACCAAGGTGATATCCAGTTAGCTCAGTGGGTGAGTAGGGATTTGAACCTGAGTCTCTCTGGTTATAAACTAGCCAGTGGGCTTTTACTCAAGTAGTCATGCCACTGGCACAAATTCTTTGCTGATTTTTAAGAATTTGTATATGTTGTCACAAGCTATTAAAAAGTAGATATTCTTAAAATATACTACCTAATTATAGTTAACTTGGTAATACCATGTTAAGATAATGCTGAGATTTGTGTCATTCTTACTGACATTCAGATCTGAAATGTCACTGGGGAAGGGAGTCCAAAGGCTTGGGCTGGTATCCTATTAATGGCATATGCACACACAAGTTAACCTCACATCTCTGGGGTTTAGTTTTCCCTTCCCCACTCTTCAGCAATCAAACCCTCCGGTGGGCTTACCATGTTCCTGCTGAAGCCCCCACACAGCCATTCATGCCTGCAGGACAGTAGGGTGGGGAAATCACAGAAACATCTGCATATCTCTCTGTAGTGAGATGTAAAGCAATTACCTGAGCCAATATTGGCTCTCAGCCAAGATATTATCACTTTGCGTCTGGCAACAGGGACATAGCCAGACACTTCTGCAGTCTCCTCAATCTGAAACCTGGCCTAGCCATAATACTCAACCAAGGCCCTTTTCACATGACATCTGCCATGCGAAGAGGGCCTGGAGCCTCGCACGATTGTGAGGAGCAATCTACACGATGCCCTCACAATTGTGCAAGGCTCCAGGGGCTGGTAGGCAACGATCGTGCACCTTTGCATTTTCAGCTTTCAGCCAAAAATGTTGCATGATCGCACATTGCTCCCGGGCCCCGTGTGCACTTACCTGGTGTGCGGAACCTCGGAAGCCAGGCCAGTTGCGCTTCCTGTCTCAGTGCAGCCTGGGAAGGTCCCAGGCTGCACTGTGAAAGGAAAAGGCGGGGCTCTCGTGCGAGCTGGAAGCTTGTGCAGAGCTGAAGAAGCAGGGAAGCAAGAGCCTCTCGAAGAGGCTGCTTGCGCGGTCACTGCACCCCAGCGCCGAGAAAAGGTAGGCTGCAGAAAGGGCCCAAGACATTGAAACCATTAGCACTATCCAGACGCCATTGTCTGTGTTGCAACTCCCACTGTCCATTAGGCTGGGAAAGCAATTAACTCACACTCCTTCAGGGAGGGAAATAGAGTATAAAAATCCCCAGTTTTGACCAACTAATTTTTCAGTTGCTGAATGTCTCTCTGCCAGTTTGCTTCCTGGCTGTATACTGCCCTTGGACACACACGTCTAAGCCACATTGCTGCTGCTTCTGAACTGGTAATTATAACCCAAACCCTTGGCCTCTCTATCCATAATTTTTCCTCCCTTTATCCTTCAGTCAGCTCTTGTGTGAATATGTGCATGTTTGTATCTTGTGTGCATGCATGAGTGAATTCCCCTCAATAAAACACATTTTTAGTTTACCTTTGAAGATCTGCTTGTTGTTTTTTCCCCTGCAAGACCTGGTAAACATAACTGGTAGATCTCATTAAGTTACCCCCCTCTCACAGGCTTCCTAATTTTGAGCTAATTAATTCCCTTCTGTCATGTGGATGTACTGCCATTGCAGGTGGGCTCCTGAGTTACCCACCTGTTTTGGGGTAACAGTACAGTGGGACTGAAGTTTTTAGGTCAAAGTGAAGGGACTTTTTCATTAGCAAGGCCTACGATATCATTTGCCATGTCTCACAAGCTTCTCTGTTCCTTTTGAACAATCTTGAAAATAGATGGAGGAGTTGGTTTTGCTAGCAATAACTTATTTTTATGAGGAATTTCTACTGTAATCCCAAGTATTTGGGAGTAGATAGGTTTTGAAGGGGCAATTAAGAACCATCAGCTTTAGAAAAGATCTGTTCTTCATGAAGATCTGTTCCTGAACCAATGTGTTGATAGGGGTGTCTGCATTTTTTGGATTCAGGGCGGGGGGCGGGGCAGTATGGTTTATACAGGGGTTCAGCTGCAGACAGGGCAGTATATATCATTCCCCCCAGATTAGTATTCTGACTTCCCAACATTTTTCTTCTACAGTCCTCAAATTTTTATCACTGCAGCAATTAAAACTCCAGTAAGACATTTAGAAATACAGGTTAGCTACCAAAAGAAAAGGAGCACACACTGTGACTGTCGGAATGAAAGTGGAACAAATAGAAGAGATCTAGGTGTGAATGATTTTCAGTGTCTCATTCTCTGCAGTGCTAGAAATTGGGGACTGAAGGAAAATTTAATTGGTGGCAAATTCTTATTTGGAAGGGCAATGTCCTCACTTTGCCCCCCTCCTCATAGCTACATCAGTGGGCTTATGGGCACCGCCATGATGACACTCTATACTTCAAGCTTTAACATTGTAATGGTGTTCACATCTCTAGTCCACAGCCTATGGGGAAAATCAGTAACTCACTGGTAGAGCACTGACTTTGTATGATCAAGAACAAGAGTGGCAAACCTTCTCCAGACAGAAGGCCAAATTCAATTTCAGATATGTTCTTGGAGGTGGTAGAGGTAATGCCATAATCACAAAAATACCAGAATATTTTAGATTAAAACTGTTAATACCAGTAACTAAACTTTCTGAGAGGCATTTCCACCTTTTGGAATTGGGAGAAAAACCTATAAAAAAGACAGGAAACCAGCATGGCATGATGTCATAGAAAAGGTGGTATGGCAGTCGAGGGGAACTGAAAAGGTGCACAGAAGAGCCAGATTTGACCCTAGAGTCTCATACTCTTCAACTGTCCCAATTTGTCAGGACAGTCCCAATGAAACCTCTGTCATCCCACTTTTTCAGCTGCTTTTAAAACATCTCAGTTTCTCTCTCCTCCTCCATCTTACTTTAATTGCTGCAAACTGAGTTCAAAGTACAAAACTAGTTTGCATTCAATTAATTCAGCAGTGGGGAGGGGAGATAAAGGGTGGAATGTTGCTGTTCCCAGTAGACTTAGGCAGAAGCAAACTGCTGCAGCCTTTCCTTGGTTTTTTCCCCTCTTCCTCATTAATAACTTTTGCCTTGATGCTACTTGGCATGTGTCCCAGTTTTCACTGGTAAAATATTGGAGGGTATGGGTTCTAAAGTTTCTGACTTGCACCAAAGAAAGTCGCTTTTCATAATCATAGAAAGTACTGAGCTTGCCAGACCAATTTTCTTACCTTCTGATCCTCTGTTGTTCTTTCTGGATTGTTCCACCAACATTGCTTCAGTGAAATTCAGAAACAATGGAAGGGAAATGTCAACCTTCCATTTTTGGGGGATAAATTATAAACTAAAAGCAGAAGATGTTCATTCCTAAGCAGGAGAAAAGATCTCATATTCCTTCAAGAAAAATAGATCTGAAAAGAGTTTTGACTGCCAAGGCAGCTTTAGACCTCCTCTTTCTTTTTTCTTTTTCTTTTTAAAGGAAGGCTAGCTGAGCAATTACCTGTTCATGCAGATACAATCTCTGCCCCAATTTTTCTAGCTCACTGAAGGCTATTTATGTTGTTGGGAGCTATAGTAGTTGATTAATTGCCTGTCTGCTAACTGATTAATTAATGACAATTAAATGTATATTACCAAAATATCAATACAGATATTTCTGATGTATTAAAAAGAAGTGTAAGACTGTTTACACTTTTTAATGAGCAAAAATCTACCCGTCAGTTTGAGCAAAAGAGGCTATCTTTCATAGTTTCCTTTTTATTTGCTACTATACTAATACACCAAATATAAAATAACCTCAAAAACTAGATGTGCTTTTCTTGTAGCCTCGTGAATTCCTATTTACCATCACTAATTAAAATGTATGCCCTCTGATGAATCTACTGAAGCTTTTGTTAATTATGTACTGATTAAAGCTAGAAGCTCTAAAAGCAAAGTATTTCATAACAAAAACAAATCTTTAAAAAATAGTTCCAAAATGTCATTTAGGCACTGGGAGATTTATGGTTTGAACAATTAGGTTACTGTAAAACTTCAATACTATTGAATTAACTAAAAGTAAATAAAAAAGATGGATTATATAAAGCTACATCTCCCCCCCAAAAATTTAACATGAATATAAGACTATCCTTGGCCTGAACATTTAGAGTTGGTATAGTGAATCAATAACAGTTACCTATCTGTCAACTTTAACATTCAATAATTACATGGTCTCCAACACTTCACAGACAAAAACTGGGACCAATATGGCCAAGCAACATCAGGGTGAGGTTTAGACAACAAAAGCTATTAATGAGGAAGAAAATAGAAGTTAGGAGATGCTGCAGGAGTTTGCTTCTGCCTGAGTCTATGGGGAATAGCAAGACTTTCCCCCCTCCTCAACCGCCTGGTGAATTAGTTGAGCACAAACTACTTTTGCACTTTGAACTCAGTTTGCAGCAATATTGTTTTGGGACCAGTATGAATCTGGACCATAATGGCATATGGTCTGGGTCACCTGAGAATATTTGTTGTTCCATAGCCACAAAGTCCTTGTTCTGAAGAAAGCTTCAGTTGTCCCTTACGATAACAGCTTTGCTGGCTTTTAGATCCTGCAGGGGAAATTTTCCATGGTCCCATATCTGAGGCCATTTCCGCACGAGGCTGTTGTAGTGCTATGATTCCACTTTCAACATCCTATGGAATCCTGGGGTTTGCAGTTTTGGGAGGGGCTGGTCGGCCCTCCCTAAACTGCAAACCCCAGGATTCCATAGGATGTTGAAAGTGGAATCATAGCGCTATAACAGCCTCGTGTGGAAATCCAAAGATTTAGAAAAAGGTGACTGATCAGCTGCTCCCAGAATTCCACAGCCAGTGCCCATTTGCCTCCTCCAAACAGCCAAGGAATTTACTTGATGATGACTCTGTCATCAAAACAAAACAGAACAGAACAAAATGGAAAACAAACTAAGACATTGTCCCTGCATATCTTATTTCCTTCGAGTCTCTTCTTGTGCATCAAGAGTAGAAGACTGATGCTGTGAAGGTCTGGCTGCTCAACAAGTTGTTGGGATCCTTTGGCTAGCTTGTCTTTACTCTCAGAGTTAACAAGAGTCCAAGGCTGAACGCTATAGTATCACTTTATTTGTTTTTGTTTTTTTTAATAATTCTGAAAGGGAATTAAAAACAATTGGGAGCAACAAACCAAGAGCACATTTTAAAAATGATAATGTGAAGGACAGAAATCTACAGCCAGCCAGCATGTGCTAAGAGGTAAGGAACAGCTAGTTCCTTTAGAAATGAGAGAAAAAACATATTTGGAAATCAAAACTGCCTCAGGAGTTGAAATGGCAAATACTGCTAGAGTTATGGTCTGTTATAGTTTTCCTTTGAGGTGCTGAAACGAACCATCAAGGCTTTGTGCCAGTTGTCAGTCAGTGGGTGGGGGGTAAATCCTTCTTACTGCTGTTCAGTTAAATTTTTTACAGTCACTCTCCAGCTGCACTTTTTAAAATGTTTTGTGAGATCTTCATAGGTACCAGTTAGGCAGGACAGGGAGACAACATATACTTTGAAGCATATACAATTATTCTTCCATATTAGCTCTGTTCGAGGCCAGCCATACCATTAGGCAGAGTGAGGCAGCTATCTCAAGTGGCAGATGCTGGTGGGTGCAGAGCAGCAGCTAGATTTTTTTTAAAATTCACAATTTAAACGGAGCCAAATTCTTCCCAACAGTAGTCAAGGCAGCCAGGTGTTGTAGGGCAGAAATATGTGCTTCTCCACACCTTCTTTAGGGGTAGTGGGAGTTGTCTGATCAGCACTCTTTGCGTTGCCGGATCACTTGGCTTCTGTATATGGACTGCAGTTCTGTTCTTTGCTTCAGACTGGTGGCAACTTTGGGCCATACCTGCAGGAGCGGTGGCTCTGCTCTGGCTTTTAGTCTGGACATTAAAGGAACTATCTTAAGGAACTGAACCCTATCCCCCAAATTCAGTATATTGGTTACTTTTATAGTAAAACATGGAATAGATTTACTGCCCTGTTGACATGGAAGTCATTATCCACCATTGCCTCAGGCAGCAAAATGTCTTGGGCTGCTACTGCCTCTGTCTTTGGAAAAATGACTGGTTGTAGACTCTGAGTGACTGCTACCTATAAATAAGAGCAGGCCTTATGTGATCTGTGAGCATACCAGAAATAACTTCTTGTTGTACTTTATACAATCGCTATAAATGCTGTGAAGCATTAAAAAGCACGACAAATGCTACTTTAAAGAGCCTGGCTTTTTTGCAACATAATCTCAAATGTATCCAAGAATGCACCTGTGGGCTTTACTATCACCCCAAAACTATTTTCTCAAATGGTGCCCCTAGAAATTTCTCAGAAAATGTTTTTGTAATTGATCTTTTGCCACCTGTGATTATTCTGAAAGTGTTAACAAAGGTACTCATTTTCAGGGTTTTTTTGGATGGAGGAGGGGGCAAGAAACTTAGTTATAGCAAATTAATCCATGACTGTTGGTTTGCTGCCTTACAGATTTACATTTAAGTAATTAAGATTTATCCAGTTTTCGTTTTGCTTGCTTGGGCACAGTTCCGTTTATAATAGGTGGTTTTCGTTTTGCATGGACACCTGAAGAACACACCCAGAAGGCCTTGGCATGGACCAAGCCATGTGAGAGAACTGGTGAAAGCAAAGCTAGTGTTGGATCAGGAGCCACTGTGACCGATTGTGCTTGCATGATCCCCTTGTGGATTTAGGTTTTTCCAAGCCCAAAAGAACCAGTAAGCGGTAACAGATGTAGGTCAAAAGACATAAAGAAATCCAAGCCTTTGTGGACTTAAACTACTTCATCAGATGATGATTTTTCAGTCTTCATGTCCCTTTATGCTAAAACAGACTGACATGGCTTTCTCCTTGAGTCTTAGATAAATTATTCTAATTTCACCAGTCTATATCCATTTACTCCAAGGCATTTCTAAATAGCTGGTTTATTAGAAGGTGCCTAGCATATGTGACTCTGTGTAACCACTTGGCAATGGACATGGGATAAAATTTTCTGTAGTGATTTCCTGAAATTGGGAGGCAATAGTTGGAGAACAACTTTTTGATACAACATTGCACCTGCCATTGTCCTTCATACTACTGCAATAGTGCTGTAAATCCATACCCTCCATTGTGATATAGCAAGGAAAGCTGTGGTTTATCTTCTGCCATTCCACTCTTTCAACTGCTTTTAAAATGTCCCAATTTCTCTCTCATTCTATTTTTTTCCATTCTCCTTACCTTACTTCAGTTGCTGAAAACTAAGCTGAAATTGCAAAAGTCGTTTGTACTCCATTAACTTAGTGAGGGGGAGGACAGGAGAGGTCAGAATCTTGCCCTTCCCTGTCAATTCAGGCAAAAGCAAACTGCGGCAGCTTCTCCTATCTTGGTTTTTCCCCCTCATTAATAACTTTTGCCGTCTGATGTTGCTAACCCACACATGTTCCAGTTTTCATCTGTGAAATGTTGGAAGGTATGCAGATCTTTATTTTATTCTTGTACATGATGATTTCTTAAGTTTTTTCCCTGCTGACTGGGCCTATGAGAGTTTTTTGCACTTTTGATTGTTTTTACATTTGGCAATTTTGAGGGGTGTGTGTGTGAAAAATTGATTTGCATGGAAAACTGTTCTTTATGCACAAGACCAGCTTTCAGCACAAAGATGTTGGGTGTTTGGGGTTTTTTGGCACAAATTTAAGGTGTTTGTGTTTTTGACAAAAACTCCCAAAATGTGAAAAATCTCATGATGTTTGACCATTCTTTTAACGGGATGTCTCAGTCTGTCAGAGCTTCCTTTCTCAGCAAGGCCAAGAAAAATTGTGAGCATTCTTTACATCCCTGTAGATGTTAAAATGGACATTTAAAATGGTTGCACTAGAGAACCTGACACTGAATCACCCAGCATCCTGGAGCTCTTATGGTGAAATATGATCTTATTCTGTAGTAGCAGCTAATAAAACAGGAGGTAAAGAGGAGTGTAATTCTTCTGTCTTTCAGGCAAAAACAGTAGCTATTGTTTATTGCCTTACAGCACCTGCTTTATCAGGAACTAAAACTTATGCTGAAATGGATGCTTGGCTGAAGGTACATTTCTGCCTAAGGCCTACTGAGACCTCATTATAAAAGTCATCATTAGTAAGCCAGTACAAGCGTAGCAGCTTATACATTCTGTTAACTTGAATTTTGTAAATTTTGTGAACAGCTGACTTGGTGACCACCTATCATACAGTTACCTCAATATTTAAAAGAACCTATAAATAAATTTACAGTTGGCCTTCCACATGTGGAGGTTTCATTTTCATAGATTTGATTATTTGCAAGTTTCCCCAACTCCTGCCCCCCTCACCTCTCGTTCTTCTTTTCTGGGGGACCTTTCCTCTCAGTGGCTCCAATCAGGCTGTGCAGCCCTTTAAAAATCCCATCTAGGCCTCCTCCTTCTCCATTAGCCATTGCCTGGCCAGCTAAGGATGGTTCACAGCCCGATTTCTCAGTACCACAAACCCTCTCCCGAGGCCCCTCACAAACTCAAGGAAGGAGAAAGGCAAGACTGGACGAATAGGGTCACCATGCCAACCCACCCTCTTTCCCTCTCCTTTCGCTGACCTGGTTTGGACCGTGGGTGCCTACTCTCTCCTCTTTGCCTCAGCCCCCTTCTCACAGACATATAGGCATTTTGATATTTGTGTTTTTTCCGCCTTTGTAGTCGTCCTGTGCCCCTAACTCTAAGTGAATGTGGAAGGCCAACTGTATAGACTCCAAAATGATTTTTAGGACTTTATCCACTTTCAGGCCCCCTGAACCTATAGATGCAACTATAGTCACTTTTGAGAGATTAGTCTAACAGGAGTTAGAAAAAATAGAGGCAAGAAATACACACCAATGGCACAATGAGTAGACAGGAACACCCCATTCTGAAAAGTTTAGCCATTGATCCTTCCACTATTAAGGAAAGAGATGAAGGAGGTGCTCTGGTCATCCAAGACACCCTAGAATACAAAAATGAGGTCTTGCACCACTTATCAGATACATCTTCATACAAACCATGTCCCAAGGATCCCAACCCAAGATACCATAAAAGAAATTAAGATCACCTTGATGGAGGGCTTATGTTTGGGCCATATCATGTGAACACCAATCTCAGAATACCTATTTTTAATACTTTGCCTAAGATCCATAAAGGGCTTCATTGTCCTCCAGGTTGCCCCATTGTTTCAGGCTGCAATTCTGTGTTGGAACCTCTTTCCAAATTTGTTGATCATTTTTTAAAAACCCTTTATATCTCTTATCCCATCTTACATACCTGACTCTGTGAATTTCATTAAATAATTATCCTCCCTTGTTATAAAAAAGACCAGGACATTCTGGCAACCATGGGTATCAGATCATCATATACAAATATTCCACAAGATCAGACTTTACATACAATAACACAAAGGAGAATTGACAGACATCTTCTCACATAATCTTTGAGCACATTGACTGAATTGGCTTTGTATGAAAACTACTTCAGATGTGATAACAACTTTACTGGTGAATCAAAGATGTGGTCATGGGGTGTAGTAACCAACCTATATATGAAAAGTTTTGAGAGAGAATATTATTTCCTCCATCAGCCCATATAAAAAGAATATTGATCAATGATGTGTTCCTTATCTGGAAAGAAAGTCAGGAGGTTTTGAAATAATTTTTTGGTTGGGTCATATCTATAAATAACAACATTCAGTTTGATACTCACTATCACTCTAATGAGATCTACTTTTGGAACATCAGTGTTAGGAAAGAAAGAACAAAACTGTGCCTCTCTCTCTCTCTCTAAAAAAGAAACTACTGGCCGAAATACTTATTTAAAGTTTGACAGTTGACACTTTAACGTTTTGAGAAACAATCTATCATATTGCTAGTTCCTGAGAACTAAAAGAAACTGAACAAGGGAGGACAACTTTTTGGAAGAATCAAGGTCACGTATCTTAGAGACAGAGGCTATCTAGAATCTTTTGTTAATAACAGTTTCAACAAGGCTGTACAGATAATCATAGAATCATAGAATCAGAGTTGGAAGAGACCGCAGGGGCCATCCAGTCCAACCCCCTGCTATGCAGGAACATATGTTGATTTTTTCAAAAGCCAAGAAAGAAAACCCAGTTCCAGAATAAACTGCAGTTTGAGTTATGGCATAACCCCACAATTGCACAGTAGTATCACAAAGTATTGGCACATATCACAGGATGTACATGATGCCAGAAAAATATCCTTATTTCTTTTTAAGAGAACTCATAGCATTCATGACAAGTTAATAAGAAGTGATTTCCGAACACATCAACTTGCCCATCCCACCATTCTGCCATCAGCAAAAGCCCTGAGAGACCATCACCCATGTGGACATGGTACTTATTGTGAGTACACATTCAAATCATAGAATCATAGATCATAGAAATGTAGAGTTGGAAGAGACCACAGGGGCCATCCAGTCCAACCCCCTGCTATGCAGGAACACCCTCAAAGCACTCCCGACAGATGGCCATCCAGCCTCTGCTTAAAAACCTCCAAGGAAGTTTTGGGAGATGGAAGGATACAGATAAATGGTTACGATATGAAGACTTATTAGACATAGCAGATGACTCTGATGTGAAGATGAAATCAAGAGAGAAATTGGAAACTGAAGGAATAAAATTAAGCTGGTTTCCCTACAGACAGCTAAAGGAAAGATTTCAGATGGATGTACAAACCTATGGAATACAAAAAAAGGAACAAATTCATTTATTGAAAATGTTAAGAGAAAATCTACCACATTTACTAGCACATTTGTACAAAGAAATTTTACAACAAGAATGTGAGAAAGAGACAGTTAAAGTTGCAATGATACAATGGGCACAAAATGTTGGACACTCAATACAGTTAGAATGGTGGGAACAGAGGTGGCAACGTACACAGAAATTTACCGCTGCCCAAAATTTAAAAGAAAACTATTACAAACTATTTCATAGATGGTACATGACACCAGAAAAATTAAAGACAATTTATAAGGCAGGCAAAGGCAATGCTGGAAATGTCAAGAGAACTGTGGCACATTATTTCATATGTGGTGGTCATGCCGCAGAGCATAAAAATACTGGAAAGAAATACATAAGAAAATAAGTTCAATTTTGAAGATTCAATTTGGGATGACACCTGAATTTTACTTGTTAAACATGACACATACATTAGATGCAACACCAGCTAAGAGACACTGGAGAATTATATTGTATATGGTGACAACGGCCCGTATTGAATATGTACGATTTTGGAAAAATGAAACTACACCTACAACGGAACAGTGGTGGACAGCTTTTATGGAAAACAGAAATGCGGACATACTTACACAAAGATTGAAAGGGAAATCAGATGAGGACATAAACAAAGAGTGGAAGATTGTTACAGATTTGGGTTGGTGGTAGACGGAGGGTATTACATTTTTCATGATAACAATTATTATACAGTTAACAGTTAATGAAATATCATGAAGCGAGTAAAGTAGAGATATGTAGCAGGAACTAACAAATTAAAGATTATTAACATTTTATTGCGATACGTGATATAATAAATAGAGGGAATATCAATAATTGTAATCCAGAAAGGAAAGGAAGACGGAATAACATTACATGTAACATTGCAAAAATTACAGTTTGTTTTATCTGTTGAAATTTGAACAAAATTATTAAAAAAAAAAGACCTCCAAGGAAGTAGACTCCACTACACTCCGAGGCAGCATATTCCACTGAGTTTGTGTATCATAATGAAAAAAACATATACTTTAAAACAATTTTCAAGTCATAACACTCCATAAGTGATTTATGTCCTCAGGTATCTCTGCAACAAATTATCTATAAGAAAAACATCTAGACCCTTAAAAATCCATGTAGGGATTAGCAATATCAGGTACCCTTTGGCTGACTATTTTCTGGAACATGATTACTTCTTTAAGGATCTGTGCCTTTGGGTGCCTGAGGAACTTCTTTCCCAGAATGAGAGGACCTGCTTGGAAAAGAAATGGCTTGGATATTAAGACTTGATACATTAGTCCCCCAAGTTTTAAATGTGCACTTAGAGTACATTTGTCTATTTTAAAACTTGAATTTTCACATATCCCCAACTTTCCATTTTGCTGCAGAATTGTTACGATAAGGATTTCCTTGGAACCCACTGAAGAAAATGGAACAGTGTAATGCTCTGCCTCCTACTTCTCAAACTATCAGTTGTCCAGCATAAGGTTTAGAGGCACTCCTTTGGAATCCCTGCAGGCTATTTTTAGGTAGCACGGTAAGTTACATTTTGTACCTGTATAACTTTGGCCATTTCCACAGTAGCCTGTTATAGCATTATTATTCCACTTTCAACCTCCTATGGAATCCTCAAAGGCCTCTCCCTAAATTGCAAACCCCTGGATTCCATGGGATGTTGAAAGTGGAATAATAACGCTATAACAGGCTAATGTGGAAATGGCCTTTATTTGGTAATATGCATCTTAAAAATTGAGACATTTTAACATGCATCTTGATCCAAACGACATGTCAAAAAAACTGTTACTGCACATTGTGACTTGTCTCCTATTATAATGTTTGTTGTTTATGCATTGTCCCTTTTCTTTCTTTCATCTTTTAACAGCCCCTGAAGAAGTGTTGGACTAACTGCAAGAATAAAACCATCTTTTTCAACACCCTGAGACTTTGTCTCTTTTCTACATCCCCATATACGTATTGTCAGACCTTATTTTTGTGAATTTTGCGAACAATCTATTTAGCGACCACCCACCATCTATGAGTCAACGCTAAAGCAATCTAGTGCTTCATTCTTAGTTTTCTCTCTCAGTCAAATCTCAGAAAGATTCCCACTATATTTTCTGAAGGAGCACAAATCCAATGTACAAGAGTTACTGGCCCACCATTAAGACTGCTGAGGTCTCTAAAGACAGAGATAGTAGCCATTTCTGCACTAGCCTGTTATAGCGCGATGATTCCACTTTCAACATCCTCTGGAATCCTGGGGTTTGCAGTTTCGGGAGGGGCCAGCTGGCCCCTCCCGAAACTGCAAACCCCAGGATTTCAGCGGATGTTGAAAGTGGAATCATCGCGCTATAACAGGCTAGTGTGGAAATGGCCATTAATGCATTTGGCTCCTTCTGTGATGGCTTTTGAAAGGGCTTTTGAAATCTACTTTTTTTCCTCTGTTTTTTCTTTGGGAACTTGTTTCCTGGCATTTGATGTTTGTGATGGCTTTTTAAAGGGCTTTCGAAATCTACTTTTTTTCTCTGTTTTTTTCATTGGTTGTTTCCTGGCATTTGCTGTTTGTTTTGTTGGCATAGTTGCACTGTGCTTCCCTGGCTATACAATGCAGCCTGATGGCACCAGAGTGCCACCCTGTGACCAGTTAGCTAACTTTCTTTTCTTTTCTTTTCTTTTCTTTTCTTTTCTTTTCTTTTCCTTTCCTTTCCTTTCCTTTCCTTTCTCTTCTCTTCTCTTCTCTTTCTTCTTCTCTCTCTCTCTTTCTTTCTTTCTTTCTTTCTTTCTTTCTTTCTTTCGGAAGCTGTGTTCTTCTTTCTGGAGGCCTTATCTCATTCATATCTACAGTTATTGTGACCACATATAAATATAAATCTTGGCATTCTCTGCCTGTTTCATACCCTCCAACAGTCCCTGATTTGTCAAGGATGGTCCTGATTAATCCTTTGATGTCCCCCTTTTAAAGCCGCTTTTAAAATGTCCCAGTTTTTCTCTCTCCTTCCACTTTCTGCCTATGCTCTTGGCTTACTTCAACTGCTGCAAAATGAATTCAAGGTGTGAAAGTAATTTGCACTCAATTAACTGAGCAGTGGGGAGGGGGGAGAGGAGGCGATCTTGCCCATCCCAGTATGCTCAGGCAAAAGCAAGCTGCTGCAGCCTCTTCTACTTTGTGTGTTTTTCCTCATTAATAACTTTGCTATCTTGACCACGTTCTGATGTTGCACATATATCCTATTTTTTTCCTCTGTGAAATGCTGGATGGTATACTGTTGTGGAACCTGGAGTGAGCCTTTTAGTTGCAAATCTTCCTGTTTCTTAAACTGAACACCTTTGGTCCAAATAAGCTTCATTTTGAGGCTTACACTAGGAATACTGGATGGATGGATGGATGGATGGATGGATGAATGGATGGATGGATGGAAGGAAGGACAAATAGACAGACAGTTACTGTTCCTGGGCTAAGCCTTGAAATGAAACTTTTACATACACACACACACACACACACACTTCTTTCAAAAGCTCATTTCTAGGTTCAGGCCAAAATAATTAGTCTCACTGCAGGTACTACAGCCTCAATCCAACTGTTAATCTCAACTAGAATAGACCCACCCTAGGTCAACAGGCAACTTGAACAAACAAACAAACACACACACACACACACTAGGTAAAAGACAGGGTAATGATGATGTGGTGATTGTAGTTGTGGTGGTAGTGATGATAATATGAAACTTAGGCCATTTCCACCCTACACTATTACAATGTGGTTATTCCACTTTGAACATTTTGGGGTTTGTAATTTACTGAGGCCAAAGAGCTCTCTGACTGAGAATTCTAAATGCAAACCCCAGGATTCCATGGGAGATTGAAAGTGGAATAATAGCACAATGGCTCAACTTTAGATAGCACTAATAATTGAATTTAGGTGTAGACGTAGGTGCCCTCAGAGACTAAAGGGCACTATTTACTGCTGTCTCCCATACCACAAAGTTTCTTGAGGCTAAATGTCTTCATCCCTGAAATAAGCTTCTCATGAAGATAAGTACAGCATTATCTAGGAGCGCATTCTTTCAGACTATTGGAGGGGGCTACAGAGGTCATTCCACATGCTGTTCTAAAGTACTGGAAAACTGAATACAAATTATTATTAGAGACCAGAGATGAACAGTATGTATCTTAGAGCTTATTCATATGATCAAATTTGAGAGTTTTTTTGGCTTGTTATCTTGAGATTGAGCTTTGTTTATATCAGAAGAACATATCAGAAAGTTTCCAGCTGTGTTCCTTGTTGACCATCATAGGCCATTCATGTATTATTGTGAAATTGCGGACTCTATACAGCAGAGATTACACTGTTGTACACGGTCACTGAAGCCTTTGGTTTAACCTTTTGGTGTAAGATGAAATGACGCCTTAAGTTATTACCCCAACATAATTGACCGTGTGGACAGATCTTTGCTCTTTTCAGACCAATGTAGCAGGCACTTTTATATCAAAATGGGAAAATAGCCATTATTTTTGTCTCATCTAAACCATGGGTGGCCCACCTGGTCGCCCAACAGCTGCAAGCATTCCTAAAAGCCATGTTATACAGTCCCTAAGATTTGTAATGGAAAAAACTATGGCCACATCATAAACACTGGCAAGAACTCAGGAATGGTCTTTAACCACTGTCTATGGCTTCCGTTACTGTTGACTTTGACTTCTTTCCTTCCCTAACAAATCTAAAGCTGCCGAGCTCCACTGCTTCCCTGTTGTTAATACTGGTCAAAGAAGCAGCTATGGCCAGAGGAGTTGGGCATGAAGAAAACTGACAATGACCACAGAAAAGCCATGTTACTGCATTGTCACTGCTCATATTTGCAGAAAAGCAATAACTGGCGATAATTTGGATGAGAAAGAGGCTCATCTTTCTTCCCAGGGTGTAGCTATGGGGTATGTGTGAGGTCATTGCCTCTCCAATAACAATTCTGTCTCCCCAGTGAAATTTTTCTTCAGTCCCCAAATTGACACTGAGGCCCTTACTGCACTATGTCCCAATAGCATGTCATCCTGGCAGGATCCCATTGCTGGGATGGGATTGGGGCCTGAACACTCCCCACCACATCTGGTTGGCTGCCATGGATGGATAGCATCAGATACATTGTTCTTCCTTCCGTAGTATGGTGTCAATGGTGGGTCTCTTTCCTTGCCTCTTCTTCGCCCCATGACCCATGACGGGTTGGTTCCTATGCTGTACTGTGGAAAGTGCTATTGAGTGCTTCAGCCCTTGCCACACATGGGCAGCTGACAGGAGTGTGGCAGGAAAGGGGTCATTACTGGATTTTTTTACCAGTAATGGAAAAGGGTGTGTTTCCCACAGATGGGGATATGACAGCAGCAGGTGAGCAAAGACATGCAATGGCATGCATCCTGGACCAAAAGCAATGTGTTGCTCTACTGGAATGACAACTTTGCGCGGTAAGGGCCTGAAAAATCGTTCAAACCTGGAATTCTTTCATTATTTGCAATTCTTATTTGCATTCATTAGTTACTTTGTGTGTTCTTTGGATACTGAAATCGTATTTCTAAATGCTCAACTGAAATTTTAAGTTACTGCAGCACTAGAAATTTTGAGACTGAAGAAAACTTCATGGGGAGGCTAAATTCTTTGTCCTCCTCCCCCAGCTACACTCCTGTTTCTCCCACAGTGATCCCAAAACTGTGTGGAGGTGATGGGCTGAATTCTATTGCATGGTGAGATGTATGTACATCTCATTGATTCAATGGAACTGCTCTAGTTGGAGTAAAGACAGGATTTGGGGCTGTATATGTATACATGCCTAATAGTATATAATACAGTAATAATAGTAATAATACAGATGTGTGTGAGTTCAGAGTAACCATATGTTACTCTAGACTGTTTCTTCTTAATACTCTTTCAACTATATTTTGAGTTGTGTTTTTGTTTCACACGCTGAAAAGTACCAGTGCAGTGCAAGAAGCCAGGCTGCTAACAAGTCACGTATTTTACCTCTGTTGTAATCCACTAAGAGTTCAGTGCAAAGTATTTTCACCTGAAGTCAGTATGACTGAGTTCTGAGTAAATATACATAGCATTGTGCTGCACATGACTTAAGACAAGTTATGCTTCTGTCAGTTGTAGCACTTTCCATGCAGAATACTGACCTGCTTCATTCTGTTGTGAGGATTATAAATCCGATAGCTAGATGCAGCTGTGGAACAGAGCCTGTGAAATCAACAGAACAAGTAAGTATTGAATAATGTCCATATGATTTATTTCAGTGGATCTACTGTACACAACAATCAGTCTGGATCTAACCTAGCATCTTTAAAGCATTCTTAATATTTTCAGGCTACTTAAAAATACTTACTATTGTTTTTTTAAATCAATATCATGCTAGAATTTTCCTTGGGATGGCAGAGTGGCATTTTCCTGACTTTCTGCCCATCAGCTTCCCAAATAGAACCTGATCTCTCCCTCAAAAAAAATAAAAAAATAAAAAATAAAGGTACTACAGAGATAGTCTAATGTTATGGTTTCATGTACAAGAAATTATTAGTGATTGAAAAATTTCATTTCCCATTTAGCTCCTGGCCATTTTAGAGAGCAAAATTCTCATGAATACAGATGACAAAACTGTATTCTGGTTGAACAGTTTTGCAACTGTGATATATATCTCTTTGGACAATACATTTCATTACAAGTTGCATCATATTACATCTAACATAAAACCTTTAAAACAGGTTAAGAGTTAAAGTAAACACGTGCAGTTTATGTCCAACACAGTATGTTTTTGTCTTGGGTATTTCTGACCTCTCTAAGCCATGGACTCCTTGCTTTTTATTTCATTTCCTGTAACAGTTTCTTTTCTGGGAACATCTTGTAATGAACTAAAAGCTTACCAAGAGACTGATCCAAAAGGAAAGAAAAAAAGAGAGAAAGAGAGAGGTAAAGAGGAGATAAGCTTCTTTGGAAAACACCACATCCAGAATCCAACTTTTCTGAAAGAACTTATGGGGGAAAAAACTTGTGAAAATAAGGGTGTTTTTAAAAATAAATGTCAAATAAACTTGCGCGAGCACCCCTTGAGTGTCGCGCGAATGGGAGCGTCACTCTGTATGACGCACTTGCACTCCCACTCGCTCGACGCTCACGAGGCTAAAGCGGGGCGTGCGAGCATTTTTTGATTTTTGACTTTAAGCCGAAAATACTGCGCGCTCGCATGATGCTCGCGGCGCCCTCGCGCACTTACCTGTGTGCGGTGTGTCGGCAAGCCGGCCCAGTCGCGCTTCCTTCCCCCCGTGCAGCCTACAGTTCCCAGACTGTGCTGCGGAAGGGGCGGGGCGCTAGCGCGACGGTCGTGCTACAAGGAAGCCAATGCGGGAGGCAAAAAGGGCTGTTGTGAGCAGCTTGTGCGAGCGCCGCTCCCCATTGCCGCGACAAGGTAAGGTGTGAAAAGGCCGAAAGTCAATGCCTGTCAAAAAAGAGAGAGAGAGAGAAAAAACTTGGGAGGGATCATTTCACTGATTTTTTCCCCAGTAGGAGGAGCAATTCACCAACAGTTTCTTGAGGGTGGGGCTCACTATTAACCATGGCAGCAGGTAGCACAGCCTCATGCTTTTTCTCTTAAGAGTTTGTAGTTGTTGTCACTGCTGGCAACAGACATTGTGCTGGCAACCTGGCTTCCACTTTGCATCTTGCCCCCCAATGAGTGCAACTGAAGAAGATGGGCCAGATGAGGCTATTGCCATCCCTAATGAGAATTCTGTCCTCCCAAGGAAATTTTCCTTCAGTCACTCAATTTGTAGCATTGCAACAACTTAATACTTCAGCTAAGCTTTTAGAAATACAGTCTAGGCATCCAAAGAAAAGGGACATGCAAAGTTACTGGGAGAAAGCTAACCCAGAAAGGATATTGATTGTCAATGTTTCACTCTCTGCAATGCTATAAATTTGAGGAATGAAGGAAAATTCATGAAGGCTGAGTTTTTATTTTGGGTGGGGATGGAGGCAAAGCCTTCATTCCACTTCAACATAGCTACTCGACTGTTGCCCACTATTCCAGAACTTGCAGTGGGCAGGGCATTGGGCAGGAGAGAGAAATGGCAGCTGTCATTAAATAAATTGAAAAATAAATAAATAAAAGATGCATAACCTTCAGTTACAATTTTGCACAAGCATCCCCCTGAGGCATGTAAAAGAGCAAAAACAAACACAAACAAACAAACAAATAAATAAATAAAACAAAACCAAGAAATTTTCTTCAGAACATGTATATTGAAAAATTGTAGCTTAGCTGTAGTTAAAGTTTTTGCTCCTTTTTCATTCCTGTTGAATCATTGATGCTTATGTTCACTTGTGGCACTGTTGTTGTTGGTTTTTTTTGCTTCAGTACTTGCATTTTGGAACTAATAGTGGTTTGAGTGTTGGACTATGACCCTGGAGACCAGATTGATTCCATGCTTGGCCATAGACACCCACTGGGTGAGCTTGGACACATCACACGCTTTCATCCCCAGAAAATCCTGTGATGGAGTTTCCTTAGGGTCACCATAAATTGGAAATGACTTGAAGACAAACAGCAACAACAAGAAGTAATGAAAGACAAAGCCCAAGAAAAAGAACCACGGGAGTATAGATAATATGCACTTGTTTCTCCATTTAAGGCTACTCTGAGGATACTGCTGCAGTTCATATGAGTGTTTTTATGACAAATAATTATATTGTGCTAACTTTTGATGGTAAAATGAGGCATGTGAGGCAAGTGCTCCACATAAACGTTGAAACGGTTAATTATTCAGACCTGAAACAGAGTGGTGCTTCAGATACTGCTGTTGAAACAAATTTTACTGGAAAGGTTCGGCTATTACACTTTCCAAGCTCACTACTTATAACAGTAAATGTTAAACCTTCTAGGTTGACTAAAGAGCACTTCCTGCTGCTGCCCACTTCCTGTTGTTACATTATGCTCTGACTGACACTATTCCTAAAAGATGTGCAATTGTACTTAAGTGACCTCCCTGCTGACAGTTTTGAAACTATTTATCTCCTCACTGCAATGAATATAGTGCCACATTTCCATTGTTGCCCCTCTGCAGCTTGTACTCAGAGTCAGAGCTTAGAAAAGCTATTGTTTAGGATTGTAGCTTCCCAAATCCTTCAGCCTATGTGGCCACTGTACTTTTTCCAAACTGTGCTCAGGATATTCTGCTCCTAAAATTGAAGTTTCCACCATTGTCAAATACCTTTGGATAGACAAATCCTCCATAGATTTGTCCAATCTTTCTTTGAAAGCCACCTAATCTAGTTGTCACCACTTTTTGTGGCAGTAAATTTTCTAAATAAATTCTTTGAAGAAGTAGTTTCTTTTTGTCTCTTCTGAATCTACTGCCAGTTAATGTCACTTCATGGTCTCATGTTCTAGTATTATGTAAAAGATATTTATTTCCATTTTCTGAACACCACATATAATTTTATAAAAAGGTTTATATACAGTTTCATAATTCATTGTTTCTCCTCCTACCCCAACAACTAAAAACCCAGAATGTAGCTCTTGATCATGTCACATACTTCTTTTTGAACCATTTTTCAAAATGGGGCAACCATAGGGTTGCCAGGCCTCAGAGGACTACTGAAGTCTTACAGACTTGCCTTGTTTCTCTGGGCAGGGAGATACCGGTACATCTCAAGGGAAAGATGGAAAAGGAAAAACCTGGAAAAGAGAAAAGCTGGAAATGGAAAAAGGTTGATATTTGCAATGAGGTGCCTTTAAAGCTTGGGCATTATCTTTATTCTTTTCCAGCTGATTTCTATGGATATTATGCATGAACAATGTTCATGCACCAAGAAGCAGGAGGAAAGGGACAGGAGAGATGGTGGTGCAAACACTTTCATCCACTGCATCATTTGGAATAAGACAGGGAATAAAGTGCCAGCATCACAATTTGTGAGACTTCTTGCTGCACACACACTGGTAGCAATGGGGCAGAAGTGTGTGTGTGTGTGTGGGTCCTGTTATGTATAGGTTCTAATGTGTGATGCTGGCTCCACTCCACAGTAATGTAACAGCAGCCCCTTGTTGAAAATGAATTTTGTGAAACTGCTCAATTCTATTTCCTGCAGATGCAAATTCCCTTGTAAGTCCCCAGGTGAATTTCAGCTGTTTGTAAGCTATGACTTTTGGGCACCACCATCCAGCCCTGGCACCAATCCCTGACTTTACACACACCGGTCCCTTTGGAGGCATCAACCTATAGGTGATAGGGATAGGTGAAGAGGTGTGCCTCACTGGGACACACATATGTATGTGCTTATGCATGGAGAATACTGTGAAGACTTTTTTTTATTATCTGTTTGTCTCTCTCCATTCTTGTCACTTTCTAGCCCTATTCATGAATTTACTCAACATGTGAGCAGGTGGAACATGTTAGCGCACACCTCTTTGTTGCCATGACACCATGTGTGGAGGGCAAGGAGTCTGAAAATTGGGATCTAGCTTTTGTGGAGAAGTTCCGGAGAAAGCAGAGGCTCTTCACTTTAGATTGCCCCATTCCCTGTGTATGAGGGTGATGGAACTGGAGACCATGGAGGAAGGGCATGTACATGTTCCTCCTCATGTGTTGAGTAAACAGCTTTCTAAAATGCCTGAATGGATTCTGCCACCAAAAGAAGGGTTATAATTCATGATAAAAATCCAGACTTGAAATGCCCTATACAGAAAGAGGCATAATTCCTGTCTACTTTATTTTTTGGAAAAATCTGGCTAAGATCCATTTGTTTACCCAGGACTTTATGAGCAATTAGTTGGCATTGCAACGAAACTCTCAGTTGACTGCTTTTATTCAATAATTCTTTATTGTATTATATTTTCACTTGTTTTAGCATTGATATTACAGAATCTGGGATTTTATAAATGGGAGTATATAAACATAATATAATACAGGCAACACAATGCTATAACACAGCAAGAAGCATGAACCATGAATATATTATGCATACTCGTGTTTAAAGATGGCATAAGATCATTACTATTAGATTAAATAATTGATGTTTAGAAATGTTTAGTTGACAGTAACATTCTTTAGGGACATGTTGTTAGCAGAAGACCTTTTCATTCCACTGCGTGTTGATGGTTCAGTTAATTCCAAAACTTGTACACAGATTCTACTTATTTACAGCTGAGGTAATAGAAACAAATAATGTGTTGTAGGTAAAGTAAACCCCATGTGCATTGATGCACACACAAAAATGTGGGTGGGGGAGAGAGAGGGACTGAGAGAGACCATGCTATAAAATTCTGTTTTTGTTGATTGTGTGACTGTCTACATGACAGAAACATTTGTTATGACTCTGCCTTTAAACAATTTAGAAAACATTCTGCAATGAAAATGTTACACTTGCCAAATAAAGCCCATAGTGTTTTACATCCAGTGGCAACATGAGAGAAAGGGATAATACATGCCTTGCTAAGTCCTACATCACTAGCAAAGATGTATAGTTCTTTCAGTAAGACTTGTGCCTACTTAATCCAACAGATGAACTACTGTATCATAGAACCTTCTCAGAACCGCAAATTTAATAAGAATGGTTTTTCATTTTGATTGGATTACAGCTCCTTCAGTGAAATCTATTCAAGTGTGCACTTTATTTTCCATAGACACACTTCTTGTGCATAGTATTTTTGTGTATGTTCAACACATCCCTGTACTGCAGTAGGCTGTCAATCATCCAGTTTCAAGAAGATATCAATGGGACAAATGCGATGCGTTCTAAACTTGTGACCTCCTCGCATTCCTTTAGATCTCTTGTTTTACTTGGTTTTTATAAGAATTGTGCCCTATTCCACAGAAGGTCCTACCAAAATAACCAGTTACACAAGTCTTCCCAATGCATGACTAGTCAGGAGACCTGCTGTATGTTATTGTTTACAGTACAAGGTTGTTAGATGAATTGTACCGTCCTCCATGGTATAACTCTGACTAAACAACTAGGTTTTATTTGAGCTACTGAGGAACAGCTATGGAATAGGTTAACAGAATGGGTGAGTCTTGGAATAAGTACATGGGACAGCTCCCAAATAGTTCCACACTGGGCAATAGGCTGAATGGTACCAGAGATAATAGGAAGGGAGTACCACTAACCTAGGACTCAGGAATGTTTATAGAGGCCATATCTAAAAAAGAGCTTGGAAAGTTTACTTTTTTGGTTCACAGCCTTCAAAAGCTCCAAGCCAGCATGGCTACTGAAGGATTCTGGTAGTTATTGTCCAAACAAGTAAGTTTTCCAAGTTCTTCTTTAGAGTTTGTGAAGGCCAGAAGATAGCTCCAGCTCAAGCACTGTAGCTGGTGGATGCTCAATCACAGTCAGGGCTGGTGTTACCAATACACAGCAATCTGAACAGAGTCTTCTTGATGAAATCTGCAAGTATAAGCTCTAGTT
Organism: Ctenosaura bakeri; assembly: GCA_948474755.1. NCBI lineage: Eukaryota > Metazoa > Chordata > Lepidosauria > Squamata > Iguanidae > Ctenosaura > Ctenosaura bakeri. The sequence continues at coordinate 1,164,641 of CAOLHI010000200.1, read as the reverse complement.
ACACCTGCATATGTCCTTTTGGGATGCTGTAGAAGAAAGTATCCTATACCGTTCTTTGGTTCATCTCATTCTTTGTGTCATCCAGAATAATACATTCAAGAATGAGTTGGATTCTAGATCCACAGACTCCTTAGCTGGTAGAGTGTGAGATCTGGGACAGAGGACTTTATATTTCTTCTTTGCTGTGGCTTGACTTCTTTTATCTTGAGGCAGTGTTTACTCTTGTGATTGATTTGTGTCTTTGTTGGGAATACAGTTGTACTGCATGTTCTTTGGCTAATATCCAAGTGATATATCATGGAAAGAATGTGCACTTACTTAAGAACTATTCTGGTAGATGCTATTTTGTCAAGCACAATGACACTCAGCTAAACAATTTTTTTGTTTAATTACTTAAGTAATGGGGGTCCTAGGAGGGTGGGTAAGGCCACAATGGATTTAAGGAACTGCTCAGTCCACCTTAGCTTGAAACATATACCAGGGTCTCTTAAAAGAAGTTTTATTTGTGTCTTAAAGGCACCACATCCTTTCTGATCCTGGAAGTTAAGCAGACTCAACTCTGTTTAATACTTAGATGGAGACCACCTATAATACCAGGTGCTATAGGCTATATTTCAGAGGAAGGAACTGGAAAAACCACCTCTGAGTATTCCTTGCCTAAGAAAACCTTATGAAATTATGGAGTTGCCACACACACTAGTACAACAGTGGGTAAAGTGTGGCCTACAACGTACATGTGGTCCTTGCAGCCCCAAAAATATGGTCCTGGAAGTCCTCAAAGTCACCAACTCTCTATTTTGTACTTTTTATTTGTGTGTGTGTGTGTGTGTAATTTTTTTCACCCAACTTCCAAATGGCCACCTCACCCCAACTTCTAACATATCCACCAAAGGAAAACAAAACAAAGCAAAGCAAAGAAAAACAAATCAGTTGAACTGATCATCACCTCTTCTAATGGGGGTGAAGGTGAAAATTGACTCCCTCCTTTTCTGCAGTTGTCCACCCCTGCACATGTATTTGCTCCAAGAATGCAAGTCAAGAAGAGTACATTTATACAGAAGGTTTGCCAAGTCTCAATCTGTTACAGGGAATGAATGGTGCAATGAAGGCTGGTGACTTCAAGGTCAATCTGGATCCTGGATCTCCCAAATCTCAGTCTCATTAGGCTTTAATCATTATACTGGAATAGGGCAACAACTGTGACTCCTGGAGCCATTTTTCTGTGTCTGGAACTCTCTGGGGTCTACACAGACTGATCCAAATATCAAAAAACAGGAGGAGGAAGTAAACCAGAAACAGACCAAAAGACAACTTCTGGTTTTTTTGACATTGAAAAGTGCAAGAGAACTTTGCAATTTATTTGAAAAGTCAATTGCTGCTCCTGGAAGCTTCAAGGACATGCAATTGACTCTTTTTCTTTTTGTGGCCAAATAAATACGGTGAGTCTGGGAGTGCACAAGCACTCTAGAGAGCCCAATGAGGCCTTAACATTGTATGAGATCATTCTGGTATCTTCTATCCACAACAATCTTGCACCTTATGTTTTTGAGTATTTCAGCTTTTCCTTAGATACCCTGAATCATTAGGCTTATTACAAATCCTATTATGCATGTGCATGAAACTTTCTGTCCACCATCAGTCCAGAGTCAGTGGGCAACCATACAAAGAAACAGTCAAACAAACAAACAACTCAGATTGTAAGACTTGTCCATGGATTTGATGTGTATATATGTTTGGCAGGAGGGAATATGAGAGCTGATATGGCTTGATGGGTGGGTGGAGGGTTGGGTTGGCTTTTGGAAGAACTTAATGAAGGTCAATATCTTTTAGCAGGCAACACTTTGTGTTTATGTGAAAATCCATATCAGATAATGATGAATATACATGAGTATCAATGGCAGCTTTTGCTTCTGAATAACATGAAAGCAAGAGGACCATTCACTTCTCAACTACCATTCCTCAGTATGTTATAAAAAAAAGATATATATCTCTTATACATTGTGCATGTGTGTGTGTGTGTGTGTGTGTGAGAGAGAGAGAGAGAGAGAGAGAGAGATGGATTTGCCTTTGAAAGATCTCAGTAAAGTTCAATGTTACTATTTGACAGATGCTGAGGGTCTGTATTGGGGTTGTGTAGAGCAAATATCCACAGGGAGAATTACGCATTGGCTGTGGTATGCAGCCCTTGGGTTGAACTGAATTGTTGTTCAACTGGATGTACACCTGGATACACAGCAGAATGCACTACCAAAGGGACAGCCAAATGCACAACTGAAGGCCCGACCAAATTTGTGCCTCTGCCCAGCCAGTAGTATCACATACACAACTCCACTTTAGCAACCTCAGACTGAATACTGACATGCTGCATCCAAACATTTCCATAAGGGACCTTACACATTCATAAGACACCAACAGGATTCCAGCTGGATACCTATACTTGAACATTAAATGCTTCATACTAAATGGCCCTGAGTGTCTTTAATTCCTTATCTGGGTAATATTTCTGAAATTCATTGGAAGACAGACACAATAACAACTAGAAAATGCCCAGAACATTTGCAGTGGCTCAGAGCTTTTTCTTGGTTCCACCACCATTCCAGGCCTGATGGGTGATGATATTGAAGAGAACTTTCTTGGGGGATATTGCCAGGCTGTGAAAGTCCTCTCTCACTTTTTGAAGTGCTGTACTGTTAACCCTTATTGTTATGTTTCTATACTTTACAATGTTATACTTTTAAAATTAAGGTATATGCCTTCAAGTTGCCAGTTGACTTGTAGTGATCCCATAATTTCATAGGGTTTTCTTAGGTGAGCAATACACAGAGGTGGTTTTCCATTGCCTTGTTCTGAAATATAACCTACAGTATTTGGTATTCCTTGATGGTCCCCTTTCCAAGTATTGACCAGGGCTGACCCTGCTTAGTTTCCAAGATCAGACCAGACCTGGTGCCTTCAGGGTATTTAGGCAGCTACTTTTAAAATCAATAGTGCTTTAACATGATAGCTTCATTCATGTATTTAACTTTTTTTTTTATCATTGAGCTTTGAACTCTTTCTTGTTTAACCTTCTTGTAAGCTGGAACAAAGACAAAGAAACATGAAGAAAAACAACATATACATAAATGTGAACCAGTGGCAGGGCCAAAAATGTGGCAAGGGCAGCCCAACCTTTAGGTAGTCAATGGCACACCCCCAAAATAAAAGAAACAAGTGATCCCTGCCCCTAGACAAAGGAGCAAAGATTTGCATAAGACCTGGATGTGTTAATTTAAATTATAGAATGATATTTAGAAACAGTTGCAGTAATTTAAACAGAAAAACAGCTTTGCATAGTAGAAATGACTGTGAACAGGAGCCGCCTGCTGACTCTGCTGTCCAGAGACACAGTCACACTATAGAATTATAATGCTATTATTCCACTTTAACTGCCATGGTTCCATCCTATGGAGTTCGAGGACTGGCATGTTTTGGTGAGGGGCATTTGGAATTATCAGCCAGAGAACCTTAGAATCTTACCAAACTACAAGCCCCAGGATCCCAAAGGACATTGCCATGGCATTTCAAGGGGAATATAGTGCGGCAATTGTGTGGTGTGAATAGGCCTCATGTACTAAGTCCTGATGGGCTCCATCAAGGCTTCCTGCCACTTTTCCTTTTTAGAGTTCCTTATCTTCAAACTGGAATTGGACTGGACAACGCTGGAGGGATCGCTTTGCTTTGGATTGCCCATAAAAGATGGATAGCCGATCAAGACTCTGTTGGTTTACCTGATGGTCACTGGTTCTTTGTGCTCCTAAAATATGACCTGGAAAGTGCAGCTCTCTTGAAAGTTGTTGCTTTTTTGGCTACAGCTCCCTGAATGCCCTCAGCATCCCGGTCAGATTCCAGGAGATTCTAGGACTTGCAGATCCTCCAAAAGGAAGTTTTTCAGCTCTGGGCTTGACCCCATGACAGAAATCCAGGATGTTGCAGCTCAAGCGTCTCACATTGACCATACAGTCAACAACAGTTTGCAGCAATGGCAAACCAGCCTATGTCATTTGAACCAGCATAGGTATGCCTGCAGTCATGGCTACAGGACTTCAATACAGATGTTTTTGTGAAGGGAGAACTGAGGCCCAGAACCCCAGCTTTTGGTTCTGCAAGCCAGCCCTAGATGGCCTTGCTGCATTTTGAAACATTTTTTGAGGCATAACATTTGTAACTGGCAGTATTACGTGTTAATCCATGCATTAGTCCAAAAAAATACATACCTGCTTAAGCCATATCAGAATTCACAAAGATAAAATTATTCTGAAAATACATGAAAAAGAGTTCAAGTTTATTGTGGGATTCTGGGAACTATAGTCCTCAAAATAATTTTTCCAAGCTCACATGCTTCCTAGGTAGTAGTTACAGTAAAGAAGGAGCAACAGATTAATAATCTGCCCCCCTTTCTTAAAATTTTAGCAGCTGCATGATAATTATACCAGTTGTCTTTCACCTGATTTACACACAGTATAAACTGAGAGCCACTTTTGCTAGGTCACCTCTAGGTGGCATTGTGGTACTATAAAGGTGTCTATGTATATAAGAAATTTAATTATTTTTTTTTTTAAACCGAAGGTATTATAGGTGCAGAAGGCTACTTACCATCCAGGCTGTTCATGGACTATCTCTGAATACCAATTCCTGCTGTGTAAGAAGTGGCCATTGTGTTAACACTGATGTACATATTTTTAAACGTGTGAGAAAATTATTGAGCATTAATAATTGAGCTTCAAGTAACCATGCCTTCAAATATTAATAGAGTTTTCATTCATTTTTAAATACCAAAAAAGCATAGCATATATCTTTCTATCAGTGTTCCTTCCTCCCTAAAAAAATAGAATATTTATAACAGTCATATTTGAGTTATGAGAATGCAAAAGGAGGGTGTCAAAATAGATGAATCACTTTCTTTTATTTGCTTTGTTAAGTTCTGGTGACCTTTGCACATTTTCAAACTTGATATATAGGCTTGAGGGGGGGGGGAAGCACAATAGCCTTCCACACATGTCCTGCTGCTTATATGCCTGTCCAAAGACTTGGAGCTGAAACACTGAATTTTCATTGGCAAAATGTGTTGTCTAGTAAAATCAGGACTCCCTGCTTTTTCTGATCATGTTCTAAAAACAAGGAGACTCATGCCCTGTTCATACAAAGCCTTAAGAACAAAGGCTGAGAATCTCTACTTTGAAATTAATCATTAGTTGATATCCCACCCATGTCCAGCTCTGGTTAGGCTTCTCTGTTATGTTTCTCTGTTTAAAGCATTTTTGCTTCAACTATAGAGCGAGAGGGAAAATTCCTAGAGAGGTTTACAAAGATCGGTAATAAGACAGTCCCTGCTCTCAGGCTTCTAGTCTGACACATACAGCACAAAAGGAAAAGAGACGGGGATGGGGGGCGCAAATTCTAATGCTAGCTCTTAGTTAACAGCATTCAGGAGATATTAATTCAGCAGGTCATGGAGTTGGACCTAGGCACAAAGGAAAGGGCTATTATCTCTTCATCTTCCTTAGTGTCATTTGTGTCAAGAAAAGGTTGGACCAAACCTGTAGAAAAGACTTTGTGATGTGGGTCGTTAAGTGCACCTGTGGAGAGCCATGTGACTTTAGCTGAGTCATGCTGATGAGCAATCGGGGAGAAGGTTGCATCAGGTGTGGGGAGAATGCAAAGGATGGCAGGATTGCATCAGCTAGTGTGAGCATAAATGTAGCTGAGAACTAGCCAACAAGTTGTACATGGTGCCTGATGTATCTGCTGGAGGCTCTGTCAGAAAGAGCAAGCAGAGGGATGCTGGAATGCCTTCTGAAGATTCTTGTAAATATGTACACATTGTAACTGAAGAATAAATTGCCTCCTTGATGGAAGAGAGCAATCGGTGTGAGTGAGTTTTTCCTGGCTACAGTGCATTGCTGCTAAGATATTCTGTGCTGCTGGGCATGCTTCCAAAGCTGTAGGAGCAATCTCTGCTATATCTTGGGTGTGACAATTTGGTAGCCAAAGGGACAGGCATTTGTCATTGTACTGAGAACCAGGCAATAAAAGATGCAATCAACCAGATCTTTCAGTATCTAGTGTCTGTTGTGGATATTTTTGTGACCTGACATGGAGATCAAATGTTTTCCTCTTCCGGGCCAGGATCAATTTTTTAAAATGTCTTGTAGAGCATGGAGCCATTCAGACACAAATTCTTACTTTCCTTTACCAACTATCCACTCATAAACATGTTGTCTGAAGCTGATAGATTCACTTTGTTGTATGGCAAAACTTGTCCTGGACAGGGAGTACAGTAATGTTCATAGATTCAGATCAGAGCAGAGTGGTATAAACTGAACAAATGGTGATTAGCATCATGTCAGTCCTTGTAGCCATGTCTTGAAGCAGAGACATAACATAAAGGCAGATGTGTTAATCCAGGACAATATTTCAGTTCCACCAGGAACAGGCCTGCAGCAATGGATCTTAGTTGACCATTCAATATGATATCATGCCAAAATATATTGTATGACAATAGGGGTGGTTGTTATGAGCTTTAAAGTCATTTCTGACTTATGGCGATCCTAAAGTGACCTTGTCACAGGGTTTTCTTGGCAAGATTTGTTCAGAGGGGATTTGCCATTGCCTTCGTCTGAGGCTGAGAGAGTGTGGTTTACCCAAAGTCACTCAGTGGGTTTCCATGGCCAAATGGAGATTGTTCTTGGTCTCTAAGAGTCCTAATCCAACCACTATCCCACACTGGCACCATAACGGCAGAAACTCAGAACTATATATTATTGCTGGGAGATCTGTAACCCTCTTCTCAGCTATTGTGAGGATGGCAGCTAAGTTCAGAGGGAAGCCTGAAGGAGGTGGCAGAAGACAGTGTTGCTATATACTGCCTCTTTGAGAGGCAAACCCAGATGGTCTCAGTGTTAGTGGGTCATTCTAGCTTTCAATTTTGAGCAGAAGATGGTGGGAGGACTTGGGCTTGGATTACTACCTCAGAGGCCGGGGCAGTCCTGGGTCTTTTTGTCATTGCTGACATCCAAGGAGAATTCACTCAGTTACATTTCATGTTTCTTTAAGGCTAGATGTTGTCCTGTGTTCTGGGAGAATTTAATAAATAATGTTAGTAGAAGACATCTGTGTGCAGTGTGCTGTTCCCTTTACTCAAAAGGTTATCATCCCTGCTATTTGGAAAAAAATCTTCGTGCTGAAGAGAGCCCAAGCTGGGGGGAAAATGGTTGGTTTGAAGAACAAGCCTGGAGGAAGAGCACCAAGAGGGGAGTCTTTTTGAACCAGAAGTATGTAGCCACTCCAAAAATAAGGATCTAAGGAAGTGAGGTGACTAGAATCATAACCTCTCAACTATGAGTGTTCCTCATGCTGTGCTTTTCTGGCTTTTGCTATTTATCTGCTTCTCCAGAACTCAAGATGCGCAGCTGTCGGCTCAAAAAGCAAAATGGTATAGCAGAAATGCCAACTGGCATACAAGAGTTTTTGGCCTTTGCATTTCAGTAGCAGCTGCTCCTCTTTTCCTGTATCATTATGGACTTAGTTTACATTTTCAGTCAGACAATAAGTGAGCATCCCTTGAACTAGTTTCAGCTTCTGATGTGTTTACATATTTGAGGGAGTTGAAGGGAGATTGGAAGGGTCAATACTCGCTAGTATGATCAAGAGCAGTTGATCTGCTTCTCTTTCTCTCCAAATAAGCAATATTCCCTCGCTCCTTACATTCCTCCCTTTGTAAAGCCCAGTATTCCAATTTTACAACATTATTAATGAATGTATGCATCATCAAACCACAGAAGCCGACACTCACATTGACAAATGCCTTTCAAATCTGTGCTTAGTGCCTTCTTTTCCTTCCTTCCTTCCTTCCTTCCTTCCTTCCTTCCTTCCTTCCTTCCTTCCTTCCTTCCTTCCTTCCTTCCATTTATGTCTCACCTTTCTCCAGAATGGGACCCAAGGCAGCTCATCAGGAAGAGGAGTAAAATGTGCAACTGGCCAGATGGCACTTCCAGATTAGTTATTTATAGTCAATTCTATATGTATTTACTCAGGTGGAAGTCCCTCAGAGTTTAATGGCACTTAACTTCCTTAGTATATGAGTTTAGAGAATAAACAACTTAGGCCCTTTTCGCATGGTGTTCCTTAAGCAAAAGGGACCCTTGAGCGTCACTGTTGGAGTGGTCTGCATGACGCACTCACATTTATGTGATGCTCAAGAGCTTGACACGAACCGCTGATGGATTTTTTATTATTTTCAGCTTCAAGCCGAAAGGTCGCGCAACACTCAGGGCGTGGAGCGAACTTACCTGCTGTGTGCAGCCTCCTGAGCCGTGCCGGTCACGCTTTCTGCTTCAGCGCTAGCCTTCAACTCCCAGGCTGTGCTGCGGTAGGAAGGGGCAGGGCGCGGGTGGGGTGCCTGCGTGACCAGGAAGCTGCTGCAGAGCCTAAGCAGCAGGGATGCCAAAGCCTTCCTCTGAAGGCTTCTCGCGCAAGCGCCCCCCCACCTCTGTGAAAAGGTAAGGTGTGAAAAGGGCCTTAGATTCCAACGGAATGTACTCCAAAGTAAACACACTTGAGATTTTACTGTTAATTTGGACCACAGGCAAATGCTTCCAGAGGATAGGACAGAGGTTAGGGAAGTTACTTTTTGGACCACAGCTTGGACTATGGCTAGCTGTGGACTTTGGAGGGGAGTGGTCTAAAACAATTACATTTTCCAAACTATAATGGCAATTTCCATTTGAAATTGCTGTTGCTGTGTGCCTTCAAGTCATTTTTGACTTACGGCTACTCTAAGAAGAACCTGTCATGGGGTTTTCTGGGGCTGAGAGTCTGCGATGCACCCAGTGGGTTTCCATGCATAGCTGAGTGGGGAACTGAACCCTGGTCTCCAGGGCCATAGACCAATGCTCAAACCACTACACCACAGTGGCTCTAAATGAAGCAGTTCTTCCAGTTTGCTTCTAGCACTAATCAGAATGCATATGTGTAAGGTAGAGACTAGTAAAAGATTTACATCAACATGACATTTCATTTTTGTGTACATTTTTTTTCTCAGGAAAGAAAGTCTGCAAGACGAATCAAAACAAATTTAATATATGTAGCATGATTAATCACGAGGTAACATTTTGTTTCAAGGATATCCCACTGGGTTATTTGTCAAACATGTAAATGTATTCCAGATAGAATTTCCCGCTTTGGTTGAATGTATGCCCTCATTCATTGTTGGCATTGGTGTACAAGATAAGCATATGAATAAGGGGTGGGGTGGAGGCAGATAATGTTCCTTTTCTGAAAACATTTTGACAAAAGATCCCTTAAAGCAAATCTTCCCCTCCCTCGTTCTCTTCCCCCCAATTAAATTCCAACTGTGGTTCAAATTTTCTTTTTAAAAAACAGAGATCTGATGGATATTTACTTAGAAAACTTACAAAATCAGTCAACTGAACAATGCATTAGATTTTTTTACATTGTTGTTTGCTACCTACTAAAATATGCTAACTGAAGTTTACTGAAGAAGCCTCAGGAGATCTCTTAATTATGATGATCATGCTAGTTATACACTGCTTTTTATCTTCATTATTAGCTAATTAATTCTTTCAGCATCCTGTGAGGGAGGAAGTATAAACCTATTAGCTCCATTTTTTTAGGCACTGGAAAATCGAAACGGAAAGGTATGAGAACCTGCTGTAGCAAAGAAAGAAGATTTGTATGTCAGGAAGATGAGGAATTGGTAGGTTAAGGCTGCAATTCTACACTCAGTACCATGGACTAAGCCCCATTGAAGAAAAGTAGCAATTACTTCTGAGTAGACATTGTTTGAGATTGTACTTACAGGATTTTTTCCCCTCAATACCCCATCTATAACCTGACTACCTAATTATATAACTTCTACATGAGTTGTGTTGATCTTTCTCCATTATGCACCAGTATGAGTGGTATTGGCATCAGTTATATTGATCTTTCTCCAGTATGTACCAGTATGAGGCTAGTCTGTACCTAAGAAAAGTTAGGTCTTTGGAAGGGAAGTCTCAGAATGCCCTAACCAATGGCTATGGTGGCTGAAAGATTCCCTGAGGGTTGTAGTCTAAAGCCACATTTTTCGAAACTGGTACATGAATTTATCGACTGGGGCAACATCGAGGCTGAGTAACACAGATCTCACTGATCCCTAGCAGAGTAGCATCTGCCAATAGTGCTAGCCCTAAATATTTTGTTGGCTAAGGCAAATGTGGTACCTGTCAAAAAACTCAAATGTATGTTAGAGATAGCAGCATTTCAGTCTTCTCATGTCTTATCTATGTATCTTGACCTCTCAGACCACTTCCCTTTTATTATTTCACTTCTGCAAAATTGAAATTAGCTTAGCACTGTCCCTTCTTAGACCAGGTTAGTTTAGCATGCCTACCAAACTTTCTTATCTGTAATGGAGTTCCTATAATGATGTTACTGTCCTCTCTCCACGTTTGCGGGTTTGAACTTTGCGAGTTTGATTATCCATGAAGAGTGCCTGCCAGCCTTCCTCCCAATTCTCCCCCTCTCATTCCCTGGCCTTTTGCCCAAGCATGCTGCCTTCCTTCTCTGCGCCCTGGCAAAAGGCAAGCTAATGAGAGTGGGGAAAGGTTTACACAAGGGCAAGCCTTCCTCCCTCCATTTGCTTGCTTTTTGCCTGGGTGCTCAGAAAGAAGGCAGGGCGCATGGGCTACAGGCAGGAGAATGGAGAAGGGGAAGTTTTTCCCTCTCTCCATTCTCCTGCCTGTGAACCCTGCTTTTTTTCTCTGTGTGTGGGTGACAGGAAGGAGAATGGAAGCATTTCCACTTCCATTTGCTTGTCTTTCACCTGGGTGCAGAGAAGGAAGGCACAGGCCCTGGCAAAGAGCAAGGGAAAGGGAGTGGGGAGCCCTGAGAAGGAATGAGAAGGGGAGATATTTGTGTTTTTTTTACTTTTGCAAGGGTTCTGCATCCTGAACCCTCACAAAAATTGAGGGGACACTGTAGTTTGCTTTCTATAGCAGTTGCAGTCACTGCTCCTTAAAACACATATACACACTTGTGGTGCCCTCCTCCCATTCCATACACAAAAGTCCCGTGCTGGGAGTTGTAGTTTAAGGCACTGCTATGCCATCTTCTGAGATGGCAGCAGCATGTTTGCAGAGTGGTCCAGCACAGAGGCAAGCTGAAGACATCTGCAGCTTGGCTGGAGCTGATTTAGCTCTTGTCACTCTGCAATCAGTCCCTATAGAAGGGACAAGGCATAAATGCAGTTCAGGTACTGGAAGGAAAGTGTGTATTCCTGTGTTATAGAAATGTTCTTACCAGCAAAGTAACTCAGCCTTGAGTCCTAGAAGTACACTCGGTCCTCCACATTTGTGGGTGTAACTTTCATGGATTTGATTATTTTTGAGTTTCTCTGACCCCTGCACCCCCAGCCCCTCTTTTCTGGGGGAGCCTCCCTCTTGGCAGCTCTGATCAGGCCACACAGCCCTTGAAAAAACACTTCTGATCCACCTCCTCCTTTACCAGCTCCTGCTCAGCCAGTTAAGGATGGATTGCAGAACAATGTCTCAGTGCTACAAACCCTCTCCTAGTACCCCCCCATACCCAAGGAAGGAGACAGGTGAGGAAGTATAGGGCCACCATGCCCTATACTTCCACCTTGTATGAACCCTGGGTTCCCTCTCTCCCTACTATGCTTTGGCCCCTTTCCCACAGACATAGGCCATTTCCAGACTAGACTGTTATAGTATTATTATTCCACTGTCAACATCCTATGGAATCCTGGGGTTTGCAGTTTAGGGAGGGGCCTCAAGGGCCCTCCCTAAACTGCAAACCCCAGGATTCCATAAGATGTTGAAAGTGGAATAATAGCACTATAGCAGTCTAGTTTGGAAATGGCCTCATTCACACATTTTGATGTCTGAAGTTTTTCCACTTTTGTGGGAGGCCAGAGCCCTGAACCACAGTGAATGTGGAGGGCCAACTACTGAGTGCATCTCTCTGTCTGGTTTGTCTCCCTTGCTTCTTCATCTTGGATTGCTAATGACCAAGCTAGCTCTGGCTTATTGCTCCACATAATAATTTATGGCATACATATCTGCTTGAGGAAGGCATGAACTTGGTGGTAATGTGGATAGAATTAACTGCTTGTAACTAGTCCTCTGCTCCAATAACGAAGGTTTAACTATATTACATTATGACTGAAATAAGACATCATCCCTTTCCACTGTAACTGTAACTTTGTGGTTTCTTGACAGTTACTTTTATAGAGATGAGATGCACTCATATTTGTAGCTGCTTGAGTTACTTCTGTCAACAATGTGGGTGGTTTCTGGAACAGGTACAAAATGTGCTTCTAAACAAAGGATTTTGTGTTGATTCCCTCACTCCCTGCAGTAGGGAACTCATGATCGTGGGCATTTGATTCACTTTCATCCTGTGAATGTATTAGTGGAAGTGGAAAATGTGTCTGCAAAGGGGTGTTTTTATGCTGCTGTGTGGATCATTACTATTTTGGTGACTATTGCTATATGCAAAAGAGTGGATTTTGGATGTTCTCAGAATTTGCTGTCATGTTTACTTTTGAATAATCTTGACTTTGTTACTTGTAAGTAAAGAAACCAATGCTTTTTGCATCTTCTAAATATGCATAAATTTAACACTTACATTGTGCTGATTTTCACTGTGTTTTTCTGAGTAAAACAGACATTAAAGGAGATCATCCTCAGAATGCTTTGTTGATGCACCTTTCCTCACCAACGATGCCCTTTGAGTAAAATGCATAGGATTGCCAATAATCCCTCCTAGAATTTTTTTTTCAACCCTGTGTACTTTACTCATGGACAAGCAACTGTTTCCTCTGAGGCAGAGGAAAACTGACTTTTAAAACAGCATTTTAAGGGTAATTTTTCAAGATTTTTTTAAAAATCTGTGCTTTGTTTTTGACTGTCATTGCTAAGTAGTGGATCAGGGGACAGTGCTAAGTTATTATATTTATCTCTTCTATGATTCTATGATTCTAATGCAATGAATTTTTAAAAATTCCTCTGTGTTTGTATCCATTTTAATGTTGTCCTAGGCTACTTAACTGTAATCTGTACCATATGCCAATGGCTTGTAGCATTTGGATTTTTAAAAGTAATTAAAAATATCTCTTCTAGTTACTTTTGAAAAATGTCTTGTTAACTCCTTTTGGAGTCCATGGACTTAATAAATAATTATCTTTTTAAAAGTAGTGTTCAAAGCTGTGGATAGATCATTGTTCTTGTTATACCTGCCAGGTTCTCTCTCTCCTCTCTATTTCATTCTCTCTCTTAAACAAAGTAGGAATTATTCAGTATACTATTTGTCTTTTTTGCTTACATAACAATTGGGTTTGTCCATCCATTCATTGCAGTATTTATAAATGACTGTTGTCTCCTCCTCCAGGGTTCCAAGGTGATGTACAGCTTTAAAAACAAAACTATCAAACTGAAAAGAGAGCAAGTCATCTTTAAACATTCAAAGTAGATTATTTTCCTTGTATTTCTCATCTGTATGTAAAGCAAAATGAGCTTTATCTTACCACCAGACTGATTTTACAGCCCCATCCAAACTGGGCCAATGTCACTAGCTGAACCACAGGTCAGTGGTTATACTGCAGCATCTACTGGGATGGCTCTATTGGTAACTTCCCCTGGTTCTGGGGGAAAAAGCAGGATATAAATTGAGTGAGTGAATGAATGTTCTTGAAAAATTCTTACAGCACCAAGAGTTGAGAAGCAGATGTTTCTGCTGAAATGTCCACAGTACAGCACATTAGGGGGTCTTTCAGCCAATATGGCCCTCCCACCTGGCATTGGAGTCATCTATCTTTACTCTGTTACCAAGGAAATATGCTGTTTTAGCTTTCATGGTGTAAGCTGCTACTTTTGCTGCCAAAGACACAGTAGCATAGTAGGAGTTGGCTTATAAAAGCAGCCAGCCTTTGACAACCCAACTGTGGCTCTAAAGTGTCAGAATTCTGTCTGACACCAATTGGCTGCGCCGATTCAAGATCCCCCAAATGTTACCATGCACTCCAACAGATTAAAGAATGCAACAGAATGTTCACAAGCCAGCTTCTGTGAGGGAAAGGAATGTGTGTATTTGGTTGAGTTCAATATTACACACAGATTTTGGAGGCAGGAGAATTTGGTGGGGGGACACGTTGAAGAGATGGGAACTAAAAAGAGATTCCCCAAAACACGGAAGCTAAGGGTGAAATCCCAGATTGTACAAATGGACTTGTGTTCATGAAATTTATTTGTTTCTGTTTTTTTTTTGATGTCCCATCTTTCTCTCAAAACTGAAACCCAGGCCCTTTCTGCAACTTACTGGATCCCAGCACTGTCCTGTGGGGATCTCGGTAGAGCTTCTCCTGGGAGGGGAGGGTGACAGGATCCCATTCCTCCATGCCAGCTACTTCCATGTATGGAGGAAGTGTGGTGTTGCCACCACTTCCTTCCACAGCACAGTCATTGTGCTTCCAGGAACTCCCTGCCTAAGGTAAGCTCAGGTGGGTGGTGGGAGGCTGCACAATCGCTGGTCATTGATGGTCATTGATCATTGACCTGTCAATGATTTGTGGCATGATTGTGCTGCCTGGGGATGGGAGAAGGACAGGACTGCAATGACATCCCATCCTTCTCCCATCCCCAGTACAAGATGACAATGTCCTGTGGAAAGGGCCTCAAAGAATGTCACAACAATTTTTTTTAGGATACAGATTAAAAACACAAGAAGTTATTATAACACCATTAAACAAATTGTAATGTTACTGAATTAAGGGTAATGTAAAATCTCATAAATAAAAAAGTCTAGCACCCATTACAAACCCCTTTCTTAGCAACCAGACAAAAGTCCAAAGCATGCTTTTGTAGGTGGAAGGCCAACAGGTAGAGGGGCAGCCATAGATTGCATGTGGGCCAAGAAGTAGGCAGCTAACCCCACTATTTCGAGGTGAAGCCTCTCCCTTGGAAGGGAGTTCCTCAGCCCCTTTGGAAAGGAGTTCTGTCCTGGAGAAAACCCACTCTGTGATACTTTCCCCTCCCTTCTCTCCCCACTCCTCCACAATCCTTTGTCTCCTTCCATATGCTCAAGAGGGTTCCACATTTCCATTAACAGGAATGATTAATTGGAAACCACCCTAGAGCTGGGATTAGCAAAGGACAGGGGAATGGATGGAAGGCAGAGTGATAAGGCTTTTAGGGTATTAGAAGGACAGACTCTGCCACTATTGCTACATGTTTATTAAATGTCTGAACAGAGACCCTGCAGATATTACTGTATACACTTAGATGAATGTGAGGAGATGCAGCTCCCAGCCCACTCATCTTTTTTGAATATGTTGGAAAAGTGGCAGGCACATAGGAAAAAGGGGTAATGGGAAACAGGAACTGGACATGCTACATTTCCATTTTTTTAAAACACTAAATTCCTTACGGTGTGATAGAAAGAAAAATGTGAAGTGGGGAAAAAGAGAGCTGACAAAAAAAGGAACAAGAGAGAGTTACTGTGAAAAAGAACGCATAGGGCTAAGAGACTTCAGGGCTGGGTGAGGGCTGAATTTCACCTATTGATTTGACCTCACCAGTCAACTCTCTGCCAAATGCTTCAAGGGAGCCTCCAGGTTTGAATATAACTTCTGATTTTTTAAAATGATGGATTTATATTGTGCATGTTTTTTTCCTATGGCCTTCATTGTTGACTGTTTTTGTTGAAATTCTGACATAGGAAATGTCAGAGGAAGCCTAATTGTGCATTTTGGATAAATATGAAAAGAAACACTCTAGCTCTGGTTTCTGTCCTGCTGGGGCCAGGTTTATTGTGCACTGCTTTATTTTCAAATTGTTCTTTCTTTGTATCATCAAAGAAAATTGGAGCAGAAAATGAAAGTATTTACATTCCATGAAATTTTCAATAAAATCCCAAGAACAGAATCAGCTTCAGGTTTTCAACTTCAATAAATAGAGGGCAGCTAAATATTTCATTTAGTCATTGAAAATGCTATATGAATAATGTAAAAAACAATTAGGAATGCAACTACTGCGTCAGTCTTGTTCCCATGTCGTCTAGCCATCATGCTTCACTCACAAAAATGCTTAGCTTTCCTTTCTTTCTTCTCTACTTTGGATTTTAATGTCCGGACACATTGAAAGTTGAACCAGGAGTCAGCTGGGAAGAGGAAGAGAAAGGTGCCATTAGATCAGAAAATTCTCCTATTTATCTGATAAGTTTTGAAAAGTTTGTGTGTTCCTTTGAGTTTCCCTTCAGCCAACTTGGGCTAAAAAAGAGGAGGAGGAGGAGCAACAGGAGGAGATGAGAGGGATATTCTATCCTTTCCAGAGCTTGGATACAGACATTTTTCAGTCTACCAAGTGATAGAAATCCCAGCCTTCATGGCCATCATGTCTGTTCTTGGAAGTGTAGTCCAAAAATGTCTGTCTGTTTTTAATTTATAGTCTGTCTTTTTTCCAATATGGGAACCAAGATGAAACAATGGATAGATAATGCAAAAGTTTTTTTAAAAAAAACTTAAACAATCATATCAAAACATTAATTTAAAACAGATAAAAAGACAGTTAAAACATCACCATCATCTTCACCACCACCAGCATCATAATAAAATATTGTATAGCATGTCCCATTTTTTTAAAAAACAACCCACAACACACAATTAACAGTCAAAGTCCTATGTAAAGAAAAAAAAAAAGCTTTATCTGCTGGTTGAAAGAAAGCAGAGAGAAGGCTAACCTAGCCTCCCACAAGGGGGAATTCTTCAGTCTGGGACCAGCCACTGAGAAGATTCTCTCCCTTGTACTTTCTAAATGGGCCTGTGAAGGTGATGAGACTGACAGAAATCCCTCTCTTGAAGACAGTAAAACAAAAGAAGGCTCCATATTGAGAGATAACACTCTTTCTGAGGGTCTGGATCTAAGGTATAATGTCACACCTCCACCAAAAGATAACATTTGCAAGTTTTGATCCCATGCACAACTCTCCTGTTGCACAGCAGGAGTGGAAGATCATACTCTTGGGTGTTGAAGACCCCAAGTGTAATTTCTGGCTCACTTGTTAAAATGATAAGGGGGAAGGTAATGTGGAAGATGTCTACCTGAGATGTTGGAGAGTGGCTGGCTAATCAAACTAGAAGAGGGGTGGGGATCATTTTTGATCTGAGTTCCAATGAGGAGCTATGGTGCAGTGGTGGATAGAGCCAGTGGCAAAATGGGCAACACTAAAATGTGAATCTTACCAGTGTGAAATAAACATCACTGTCCTATGGAGGCAAGCAAAGAAAGAATTTGGGAAAGTTTCATTTCTGACTATAACTCCCCAAATCCCTCAGGCTGCATTGTCAGTGGTTAGGGGTTTTGGAGCCTGGGAACCATTGTTGAAAAAGCAGCTTTTCCTTGCTCTGACAAAGATATGGCTTGTCAACTGTGCTATCAGGTGCACATTCCAGATATCAGGCAAAAAACACATGGATCATTCAGAAAAAGCACAGCAGATTATAAGCATGGAGTCATTATCACATCCAATAATTTTACTTTAAGCCCAAATTTAGAATCAGACACTTAAAGTTGCCACTTTCACAGTTGCTCTAGAAAACCCAATCAGCGTTGGATGAACCACGTGTATTAGTTGGCTTGCTCTGTTTAGCATAGAGCTGGCAGGGCCTTCAGATGTATGGCCTGTCCCATGCACTCATGAGGGAGTGTTCAGATAGGAAATTTTACATTAGGTAAGATAGAAAATAAACAACAATTAATCCATGTGTGTGTGAAGCAACCCAGGGACACCAGATAGTGATGGAACTCTGAAACACCATGTATTCTCTGGCTTTGACAGACTGATCAATGTATTTGAAATCAATATATAGGGTTGCCAGTTCTCAAGATGCTGGCTTGACTCTCTAGATTTCATGGGCCAGCTGTAGGTAGGACGTGGAGGTGCAAATTCTATCTCTAGACAGCTCTAGACAATGGTCAGCTCTAGACAATGGCTGTATGTAAACCACTGCCAGCCATGTGTCGGTTAATTTTCCACTTTTGTTATAGCTAGCCATGCAGCTTGCTTCAACTTGCATAGCTTAATTGATTTCAGTCAGGTTGTTGCATCTTGCAAAAAGTCAAAAGGGTCTGTATGCTTATTTGGTTAGCTAAGCTTCATATCTTCTGCTCTGTAACATCACCAGGGCCTTAAGCCTATGACATTACCAAGGGCTGTCCCTATGGCTCAGGTTTTAGCCTGGACATCCCAAGACTTGAGGTGGATCCTGATGTAGCAACCATAGTTTAAAATCCTCCTAGTATGCTCTTGACACAGCACATTGCTGTAGCTGTGAAAGGATTATACTCTTGCACAAAGATAGGGATAATACAGTCCTCCTTCAACATTCATGGGTTTGACCTTTGTGAATTTGATTATTCACGAGACATGTGCTTGCCTCCCTCCCATTCTCCTTCTTCCATTCCCTTGCATCCTTCACTCCAGACTTGAGAGTCTTGTTTTTAAAATTGATATTTTTTTTTCCTTTTTGGTGAGCAAAGCCACCGTCCCACTGCTGGAGGTGTGTCCTCTCTGCCACGTGACTTGCATATTCTGCTGTGTAATGGCTGCTGATTCATCAGATGCTGTCTTTGCTACTACCCCTCCTTTCTCAAGACAGTGACTGGAAGTAGTTAGAATGGCAGAGCCCCACTGTTCTCCCTCTGGAGGAAAATACTGGTAAGTCCTTAATCTTTCCTTTTTTCTTCCCCTAGGGAGGTGGTTCATGGGGGGGGGAAGAGTTATTTGTAGTTTCTGTACTCAGAACCAGTGATGTATTTAAGTCTTTTATTCTAAGTCTCAAGTCAAGTCTCAAGTCCTTGAAGATATTTTCAAGTCAAGTCTCAAGTCTGGGAGCCAACTTTACATCCCAACCTATATTCAAGAATTTTTTGGATAGAGTTGAATAAAGTCAGTTTTAACAATTTAAGCAGCATTGGTCCTCTGCATTTGTGGGGATGTGGGGAATAGGAACTTTCTTACATCCCATTTCAGAAGCTGGAGGATTTTTCAGAAGTGAGGAATAGAATCCTTATTTCCCCCCATTACTGAAGTTTCAAAAGCTTTAGAAGGAAGGATCCTTCCTCCTCAAACCCGTTGCTGAACACATTTGCTGCTCACCTCTGAGAAGTGCACCCTGTGCTCTAGGGGAGAGTCTTGCCCTCTGCTCTCAGGAAAAGTTTTAGAAGGCTCTTCCAATATGCAGCAGCATAAGCTGCTGAGCAGACCTCATGCCCATTGCCTAACCCGTTTGCTTTTCCACTCTGAAAAATGCACCCACACTTTGGGCTTGAGACACATTGTCATGTGACTAGTAGGAAAAAAGAGATGGAGGCGTTGTTCAAAGTCGTAAGGTTTCTGGATGAATGTGTTATATTCCTAAACCAAGGGCAGCAAGTCAGTCGCTAAAAATATACAAGTCTCGAATTGAGTCGAGTCAGTGCATCATTTATTGCCGAGTTGAGTCACTGAAGTGACTTAAGTCCGACTTCAGTCTGAGTCAGTTCACTCGAGTCTACATCACTGCCTGGAACTCTCACGAATGTGGAGGGGGCACTGCAATGTCAAGCTTGAAGTATAAACTGTTATCAACAGACATTAATTTCTTCCTGTTACTTCACTCCAGAAATAAGAGTATTTTTCATTTTTTTCCCTTGAGAATTGGGCTCCCTCCCTCCCTCCCATTGCGTTGCGAACTCCTACTCCTATACTGTCCTGATTTGACATGCACAGTCATGATCAATCCTCTGTCATTCCACTTTTCCAGCTGCTTTTAAAATGTCTGTTTCTCTCTTCTCTCACTTCCCCATTTGTCTTCATCTTACTTCCATTGCTGCAAACCAAGTTCAAAATGCAGAAGTAGTTTGTTCTCAGTTAAGTCAGCAGGATAGAGAAGTGAGAAGTGGGTGGAATCTTGGCCACATGAGTCCCCGTTTCCATTTGTGAAATGTTGAACACTATGTGGCGATATGAGTAGTAGTAATAATAAGGTTTATTATGTTTATCAGTTTATCTGAATCTATTATATCCATCAGTTTATCTGAATTTGCAATCAATAAACTTTATGCTTTCTTTCCCCATGTGCTTTGGTTTATTTTTTTCCCCTTCTGATTATCCTCAGTTCTGGTTTGATGGAACCCTGAGTGGGTCAGGACACCAGGATTAACACAGATATCCTGGGTGACCACAGTTGTAGCTGACAAGAAAATAGAGCAGATAGAAAAGAAGTGACTGGCCACACCTGCAAGAGAGTTGTGTGAATGGACTTCAAAAGGTATGAGAAGAAGCAGTGATATAGGTTTGCTGCCTGAACATGAGAGGAATCATGTTCTTCTAAAGTGAAATTAAATCCTGGGTCTTATGGGAGGAGAAAGAAATCTCCAGGACTGGGCTCCAGGGAGGGGAAAAAAAGTATCAACGGTTGGTTAGAAGAAAGCAATTTAACTAAAGCGCCCTTAAGCCCAATGTACTGCTAATCCTTAATTGGCTGGTAAGTAACCATGCTGTTAAGGAACCTGGCAATTATGCTGAGTAGTACAACACTTACAAAAATTAGATGATAGTAGTGCAATTACAATAAAAAGTTACTCTAGGAGAAAAAGAGTTTTGTGTCTTCTGGCGGATGATCTACTGCAAGAGAAGTCAATTGGCAATTACTGTAACAAATATGCTGATCTGACCAGGCCTTTTACTGGTGCTTCCGAGTGAAACATTGCCTTAATGCTGGGAACTGGGAATAGCAAAAGAAAGGAATGGAGCCCTTTTAAATGTTCAGAGCCCTTACTTCAAATCTTCCTCAACATAGTGACACACAGTTAATTGTTATTTTATTGCAAAAGATACACCGGGCTGTTTAATGTCTTACATAACATTGGGAGTTTTCATCTTAGGGGACAGAATCATAAGCTTGTGATGAATTTTGAAGGAACTAATTAGCGTGTGTCATCTATTTTTTGAAAAAACCTACTGATGATCATATGAAAGAAAATGGGTTAGCAATATCTTGTGCCACTCTTGTGATCTTTGCATTTGTAGGAGTTGAGCCATAAGGGAACTAGAGAGCAGTTTGAATTATTTATTGCAGCTGGAGCTTAGCTGCTCTTCTTTCTAGAGTCAATATTGGTTTATGTCAATGGAGGTTGTCCATAACTTGAGGTGGTTGGTAGAAATTAGGCCTCCACCGATCCACCATCTCACCCCATAACTGTTGCATTATATGAGTATGTAGTGAACTCCTTGCTCCACAAAATTCTCATAACCCTTTGTGTGTGTGTGTGTGAGAGAGAAAGCCAAATGGTTTCAAACTGTTGTTGTGGCTGGCCAGTTCCATGGGAATGTTTCCCTCAGCGTTATGTATTCTGTTATCAGCTTGTCCGGAACTGGCACACAGCTGCGCTATCATATGTGCTTTGCTACATGACATGTTATGGCTATGAACTTGTTATTCATGCTTGCTGTCGTAGGTCCAAGTTTACCATATAACCCCAAGCCTTGTGTAAAAGGCTCTCTCTGTCTTTTGTTTTTGCTCTCAGTCACTGAGACTGTTAAAGTTCTTTGGGATCTTTCTGACAGTGTTTTGGACAGACAAAATAACTAGTGCAATGTGGCATTTACCACCCCGGTTCTATCATTAGGCAGGTTAAGGCAGCTGCCCCAGGCAGCAAACACTGAGGGACAGAACAGTAGCAAAATACCAGAGGGCAGAACAGGGGCACCAGGCAGCTTCCTGTGTTTCTGCCTCCTCTTCCTCATTGTTATTATTAATCTGATTTATATGCTACTTCCAAAGGAGCTCATGATGGCTAACAGTCTGCATAAAAAGATACCTAAAGTTATCTACTATATAAAAGTCACAGTTTGTCTGTTTGTCTGTGTCAGGCAGAGAAGATCTCATATGATTGGCTGTGTCAGGCAAGAAGACTTCATATGATTGGCTGCCTAAGAAGATTTTATGGAATCCTGGGGCTGTCAGTTTAAGAAGGGGCCTTTGGAATTCTCAGCCAGATTGTTCTTGGGTCTGGCCAATTGCTATGGGGACAAGGCCTAGCAGTAAGGAGGAGGGTAGTGTATTCCCTCAGGAACCCAACCTCTGTATATTAATAACTCTGAATACAGATTGGATTGGGGAATATGGGGAAAACTGACAGGTACAGAATAAGACAATTTGGTGAATGCTTAAGAGGAAAAAATTGGCTTATTTAGTTAATAATAATATTTTAAAAAAAGGAAAAAAGTCATACCTTTTGCCATCTTTGCCACCACGCACTGATGTTGCTTGGCCACATGAGTCCCCGTTTCCATCTGTGAAATGTTGAACACTATGTGGTGATATGAGTAGTAGTAATAAAAGTCATAACTAATACTTGTCATCCTTTCTTATGGAGCTTTTCCAAAAATTGTAAAGGTACCTTGAGGTATTTCTAACAAGTATTACCAACGAGAAAATAAAATCCCAGGCAATGCCTGGTATATATGCTAGCAAATTATAAATTAAACAAATTACAAATGTCTACTGAAATACAATTCAAAGAATGTAAACAAACTGCAGTGGAAAGCAAATCAAACACTTGCTTTCTCCATACTAGCACATGGAAGGCAAGAGTGTGAGGAACAACCAGATCTCTTTTAGAACAGAATTCTACAACCAGGGTTCTATCACCAAGAAAGTCCTGCAATATGAGAACCACTTCTCCCTGGGGCTACCACAAGCAGAGCCTCTCCGGTTGTTATTAAATTTTGGTAAAGACAGTTCTTTATGTACCTGGTTTGGAAGCTATTTACAGCTTTATACAGAAGTGGGCAAATACGGAGGGTCTGGGGACCATTTTCCATATCCCTGGACGTGCTGCAGACCATACTGGTTACTTTCAGCAAAACCTGAAATACTCAGAATGTAACTTCTGGGTTTTTTTTCAAAATTTGGTTTGGGGGTTAAAACAAGAAGGATGCATTCACTGGAAGGAGTGGAGCCTTCTCCTTCCAGCTGACCACTGGAAGTGCCAAGGACTAAACCAAAGACTTTCTCTATGAAAATGCATGTTCTTCCATAAAACTAGGGTCATTCCTTAATTAATACATGCAAAATATCTATATATCTATCCCCACCACACAAAAGAAGCATTAATGAGAAGGGGAATAGAGAAAGGCCGCTCTAATGTCTTAATACCACCGTAAAAGCCCCAGCGACTGCCAAGTAAGTGGTGAAACTGGGTAAAAGAGAACAATCTTTTCTGTGGCTGAGATTAATATCTCGGATTAAAATGGGAGTCCCAAAGAAGTCAGAGGTCATATGCTTGGCTCATTTTGGCAGCAAGCCCAGTATATTTCTAAGTGTTGTTTCAGTTTTTGGTTTTATTTTGAATCCCAGAGATGTTTTGGCAGCATTTCTTAATTTAGCTCCTTGCGCTAAACTGGATTGGGATATGAGAATTGCCAATCTGTGCCAGACTGCGAAAAGATGTTGAAGACCCATTTGTTCCAATTGGCTTTTAATTAAGATGGTTTTTAATTAAGTTTGCTGCTGAGTTTAGAGTATTGCTCTTAGGTGGTAGATTATGGGGTGCTGTGCTTATATATAAACAAAATTTGAAAACATTCTGTTTAGATTACAGCTTGCGAAATCCCCCTTATAGTCCAAAAAGTAACTTTTCCAAGCTCTGTTTTTAACACTCTGATGAATACTCCATTTGCTGCTTCTCACCTTTTTGACATTCTGTTGGCTATAGTCTTTTAATATCATATCATATATTAAGTATATTATTGGAATGCGTAATATATAAACTTTCTAAAATAGACATTGTCCTGCAAGGAGGCTTAAATATCCTTTAAGTAAACCAATAAATACTGAATGAACAACAATCTCTCCCTATAAAGATGTGTCATTCTGACCATGTATTGAAGACCCCCATAATCATAAAGCACACACAACACCAAAATGGAAGCTCAGGCTATCCTTAACAAAGCCATTTTCGGGGTTTTTTCGCACTTGGTGAAGAAAACGCCCTGTTTTGTTACTTACTGGACTGGCGTGCTCCCTCGGAGGATCCAGGCTGATCCGGAGCAGCGTGTGGCCACGCTACACACTGCTGCGGGGACGAAAATGGCAGCTTCCCGTTGGTGGAGGCTCTCCACCAACCGGTCAAGCTCCCCAGCCTAAAGCCCACCCCCGGAAGATTTGCAGGCTCGTGCTGGTGTGAGCCTGTAAATCTACACCGGAGTGCAGCCACAGAGTGGGGCACGCCGCGCTGTTGAAAGATCTGTTTTAAGCAGTCTTTCAAGCATGGCGAGTGACCACTTCTGGTTGTTCCGGAGCAGGCTGAAGTCCGGAACTACAGAAAGTAGTCCGGACCCTGTCCGCCCCCAAGTGCAAACGTCCTCGCTGGAGGACGCTCTGCCCCATTGCAAAAACAAAGTGCGGAAAAGGCCTCAGACTTAAATCTGGAAAGGAGTAGTACCTAGCCAATGTGGAAGACATTTCTGTCCTTCCATTCCTTTTGTCTTTTGGCCACTACCCACTAAAAACTGGATGCCTTTCTACAGTTCAGATAGACCATGTCCCTCTCAGGTTTTCTGAGAAGACAACAAACGCTTATTCTTAGGAACTGCTGTATGGCTGCTCTGAACCCAATATTCCCTGGCTACTAAATGGCCATGTGAAGGGTGCCCTGAAATGAGGAGAATGTGGTAAGGGTACAAGGAGTTAGTACAAATGGAAGAACTGAATTCTGCTGTCTGCAGTGACCATAAAAATGTGTAGGTGTAAATTGGGCTTATGCCTGTAAATGTCACCAAGTGGATGCTGACCAGATTGTGGGTTACTTCAGTTACTTCACAGGCAGGAACATAATGATTTTGAGAACCAGTCTGGGTGTTGGACTAGGATCTTGGAGACCAGGGTTTGAATTCCGACTTGGCCATAGAAATCCACTGGATGAGTTTGGGCAAGTCACACTCTCTCAGCCTCAGAAGAAAGCAAAGGCAACCCCCTCTGATAAATCTTGCCAAGAAAACCCTGTGATAGGGTCACCATAAGTTGGAAATGACTTGAAGACACACAGTGGAGTTGGCATTTGTTTTTCCTTTTAGCTTGCAGGGCAGCAGCTGGAGCAAAGCGAAGAAAAGCAAAACAAACCAGGCTAGGATCCTCAGGGCCTAAGAAGATATTCATGGCCAGCTAAGTCAGGTTTTGGTAACAAAAGGTGACAAGAAATTCCTATCCAACAGACTAATTCCCTGAAAAGTAGTTTTCAGGTTCTTGTTTCATTGTGTAAATGTGGCATTATGGAACCTGGACTATCTTTTATACATCAGGAACATCCCCAATCACTCCCTCTCAAAATGTAAGAATTCATGGTGAGTTTTTGCAGTCTGTGCTAAAATGTTTTGTCTGAGAGCTGAATACCAATGCAGCTAGCTTTGGCTGCAACTTCTCCCATCTTATGGCAATTGCCATTTTTTAAGGGCAGCATCTCAAGTTTTCTGAAACCTCAGGTGGGCAAATTCACCTTTCCTTTCCAAGTGTATCTTCTACTGAGCTGTGAGAGACTTGCTGTTTCATGTGTCATTGGTGGCCCAATGTAGCATTGGGTCAAGCATTCATGGCTGTGCCCAGCACATTTTGCTGCCTGAGGCAGAACAGAAAACGACCCCCTCTCATCCAGCCAAGTCAAGATGCAGAGTAGCCAAATGGAGTCAAATTATTTTGGTGTGTGGGATGGCAGTTTCAAAAAGGACATCTCCTCCTTGGTGTCACCAGGTCAGGAGTGTCCTAGCCCCTGAGATTTCAAAGCCGAAACCTGACATCTAGAGACTGCACCTTGGGATGTCACAGGAAGCACGCTCTGGTGATGTTTCAAGGGCAATGTTACAAGGGGCAGACACTGATGATATTGTTTAAGCATGATACATCAAGTATCAACCACAGCTGCAGAGAATAAATATTCGAATTAAAAAGAAAGAACGTCAAGTCTAACAAATGAAGAGTATATGTATGTGTGCCCTTTTTAAGGCAGTGCTCTCATCCTAAGCTTTGGAGAAGAAGCTCCAGGCTTTGAGATCTGATAAACCCACTCTCCATACAGTGCTGTCCTTTTCTGACACCCAAACCATGGAGCTTGGTTCATGGCAGCATTTTTCTAATTGTAGGGCTGGCCCCGCACAGAAGGACCTAGTTTCAAGGTTGGCTCTGGAAAGAAGAGACCTCAACCATGGTGGCTTCCATATCCACTCTGGGGTTTAGTTTATACTTTAAAGGAGTTAATCAAGAGGCAGAAGTTATTTTGGACTCAGGGTCCAGGACATTGTTGATGTCATTTAGAATTCAGACTAAAGCACAGTGTGGAGTCACTGCTCCACAGACATGGGAGTCACCAACCTTCACCAGCCCCAGTGAAGTTCTGTTTTGTGTCTGCTGTCCTTATGTTGGCATCACTGTGGGTGTATACTTATGTAAGTGCAGCAGCAGACATCTGCAAAATCATCATTTGACATTATTCAGAGTGCCACAGAATACCCAACAGAGTATTTATCTGGTACATTTTGGGAGAAGCTAAATGGCAGCTTTCCAGGTCCAGCCACCTCTGCTGAGTCCAAAGGCAGGCCTCAGTGCTATTGTGACCCTGGGGCCCTAGCAGCTCCCTGAGGGGTCCATATGTTGGCTCTGCCCCTTGTGTCAGATGGAGGAAATGAACACTGACAGCTCTCTAGCAAGAAAGATACATTTCTAACAGTCTGGGGGTGGGTGGTATTTGCTGATGTGTTAGCGCTAGAGGTAATTCTTAATCTGATCTTCATCCTTCTGCAACCAATGAACTATGAAAGAGGTACCCTTTCATGGGCTTGCATACCATGCCTTCCTTAATTATCAGGAACAGAACAAGGCAGTATGGAGTAAAACCAAGGGCATTTGCTGTCGGATGGTGATGACAGACTAAAGCCCAGGGAAATAGCTGCATAGAAATTGTCAAGAAAGCAGCTGACAAGACACGTTAGGATGGGGACATTTGAGTGATTTGATGCTGTCAACACATAACAGCGAGCAAGTTCTTCAGAGGGCACCTGGAGTATCACTTGGTGCTTCAAGTCTGAGACCAAAATAGCTCCAGAAAGCAACATGTTAGTGGCTGCAAGGTAGATGAAAGTTGCTTTGCATATATATCCATTATGAACCTCTCTGTATATCAAGATCCTTGTTTTGCAATCTCATTATAGTAGCTTCCCCTTTCAGTGGGATGACAAGCTAAGGAGATAGTCTTTTTAGTGGTGGTACCTTATTTATGGAATGTCTTCCTCAGAAAGTTCTGCCCTGTGTCATTTTCTGCCAGAGATGAGTTCAGTTCTAATTATTCCTCTTTTTGCAATTTGGCAGTATCCTTCTGTATATAATTTGCTGCGGAACATGAACCAGACTGTGCTGTTGCTTCCTTCCATCGGCTTTCCATAGGCAACTAGCTGGCTATTGTATGGACAGAATACTGAACAGGAAATGCTTTTGGCCCGATCCAGCATGTTTAGTGTTCTTATGTTTAGTGTTCTTAACCCAAGTGGAAGATCTTGCAACATCATGGGAGAGGGCCTTTTTAGTGGCTTCCCCCAGGCTCTGGAACTGCCTTCTTGGAGAGGTCAGACAGGCACCCTCCCTGCCTTCTTTCTGTAGACAAACAAAGATATTTTTATTTCAGCAGGCATTCCAGATGTGATTGTTGCCTGGCTGATGAAAGATGGTTTTGTATTAATTGTGATTTCCTTGTTGTTTTTAATATATATTTTCACTCTGGCCATTTCCATATGACGTTGCTATAATGCTAGAGCAGTTATAGCAATATTGTTGCTGTCGAGCTGCTATCCCACCTCTAAGCACTGTCAAAATGTCCTATTCTATTTCCATAAAAAAAAATCTGTTAACTACTTCCATTAGCACTTCAATCCCGTCAGCCATCATAGTGCGATAGTATTATAGTGCTTGATACAGCTTCCTGTTATGGTGGATCCAGCAAGGGGTCTCTCTCCCTCTATGGCTCCCATAGCACCACAAGTTTGGAATTTATCATATCTCTGTATTTATTTTAAAATTCTCTTCTATGTTATAACTTTTAATTTTTTAAAAAATACGTTTTTAACTGTTATAGCATTACAACATTGCTGTGCTAGTACGGCTTCCAAAGGAAACACACACACATACACACACAAAATCACCCAATCAGAGGCTGCAGGGTGGGGTGACAGTATGGAATGGGAGTGTCCAAGGATGTTGTAGTGTGGAAGGACAACCCATGGAATACTGATACCCATAGGCTTAAGGTAGAAGGGTGCAGAAAGGAGCTTTCCTAACCTGACAGCATCATGCGACATGTCATGCTGCCATTGTAATGACATAATGCGCTAATAGTGTCTTGTGTGGAAATGGCCTCTGTTTTATTGCTTGTTTGGTTGTGTTTTAGCTTTTGTATCTTAGGGTTTTTTAGAATTATGTTTTCCTTTTTATAAGTACTGTAAGCTGCTGTGAGTGCTTCCAAGGAAAAAAGTGGAGTACAAATAAATATAATAATCATAATCATAATCAATACATTGCATGTCTCCTTCAGCTTCCAAAGAAGCACAGAGGGAAAACGATATGGAACAGCCCCGCAAGAACAGCTCAACTCTATTCTTGAGACATCCCATTGTGCTGTATGCTGCTTCGGTAAGCGGTTACCACAAAGAGCAGAATAAATAAAGGGCTCTAAAGGCAAGCAGGGCAGCTTGCAACAAAATGGGTGGCTGGAATAGGTAAGCTGGAAGGAGATACCAAATAAGCTAATTCCTTGCTGAGGAGAGGTGGGAACCCAATAGGTCTCCATGTCCTCCCAATACTGTCTCCATGTAGGGCACAGTAGTGGACTCAGGGAATGGAAAATTGGCCCCCGCCAGGGAGAAAAGGGGTGAGGGTCTTCACTGAACATCTATCAAGAAGGGCTCAGTGGCAGATTGCATATCTTCCATGGAGAAGGCCCCAGCTTCAGTCTACAGCATTTCCATGCTGGTCTAGGGAAGCCTTTAAAGCTGGTGCCAGGCAAAACAAAGTTAGGTGGATCAATGGTCTGATTTATTTTAGGAAAAGTTCATATGTTCTGAGGTTGGCAGAGGATGGTGCCCAGGTAGGACTCAGAAAGATGTAGCATCTCCAGGTTGTGCTTAGAAGGAGTCCTACTAGAAAACCTAAAATTCCCTTCTACCTGACAGTGAAAATACAGTAATAATAAATGAGATAGCTAATAAGTTGATATGCTTTTATGAAACCAAAAAACTATGATTTAAGGCAGCCAGGTCATTCTGTTTAACTGAGGGGCAAGGAGGAACTAGTGATGTCTCTGTGTAAGTTATTTAAGATATGCCCTAGCATCCTTTCTGTCAGAGAAAGTGTTTTTATTGAGAATTTCTCTTAAAGGATCCTGAAGACTGGTTTCCTCGGATGAATCCACACCACACCATTATAACATTTTCATACGACTTTAACAGCTATGCCTCCATCCCATGCAATGTGGGGATTGTAGTTTGATGAGGAATATAGAATATGCTAGTGCACTTCCTTCAGCTACAGCATTAGAGCACTCTGGCAGAGAAATCTAAGTACCCTGGAAAACGACAAACCCCAAGACTTCATAGAACGGATCCGTGGCAATAAAAGTGGTAACAGATTATTATAATTTGTAGTGTTGGGTAGTATGACTATGAGCTGGTCTACATTTCTATGTATGTATATGGCTATTTGGGTTGAGAAAGTAACTTGTTTAGACTGCAGCTCTCAGAATCCTCCAGACAGCAATAGGGCAAGTTATGTTCCCAGGCTCTGTGGGGAAGGAAGAGGAGATAATACAGTAGATGAGAAAATGTGAATGAGATAGATTGGAATTCCTGGCCACTCTTTCTGTTACACTCTGTGTGGTTCTTTCTTTTGAACCAAAATTGTGCTAGCATCTCCACTATTTGGCAGTTCTAAATGCCAGGAACACAAATTAATGAAAAGGAAAAAGAACCACATTTATATAGGAGCTGTAACATGGGCTATAATCAACAGCTTGAAATAAGACTTAAATGCAAGCTTTTTCATTTATTTTTCAGCCATTGCTGATAGTGTGGCACTTTAATTATATAAAGTTTAGCCAGACATTTATAAAATCATTTAAATGCACCTTTTCACCTTCTGTTCTCAAATCTGGCAGTGAAAAATTATTCTGTTCTCTATTCTATTGAAGTATTTTTGCTTTGTGGAACGGAAATATAATTAAAACAGATATTTAGAATGCAGTGTAATTGCATTTAAACCATCTAATAATGCAGTCACGTATTAGATGGTTTGTTAATTTGGGAATGGCTAGCAATCCAAATGAGAACCAGCATAATGTAGTGGTTTGTGCATTGGATTAGGACTCTGGAGAATGGGGTACAAATCCCTGCTCAGCCATGGAAACCTACAAGTCACATTCTCTCAGCCTCAAAGGAAGGCAGTGGTAACCCCTGTCTAAATGAATCTTGCCCAGAAAACCCAATGATAGGTTTGCCTTGGGGTCACCATCAGTCAGAAATGATTTAAAGGCACACAATGAGAACAACAAGCAAACCTTTATGTAACTTACCCTTGGTAGTGACTGGATGTTTTTGTCTGATGCAGAATTGCCACCTTAATTTCAAGGCTGGGGAAATGGAGTTCTACATCTGGTGCCATGGTCCATGTTTGCATATTTGGCCTACAGTTACCTGTGCAACATCTCAATTCACTGGTGAGGTGGTGTTGCACAAACCACCATGGAACAGCAGAATTGTAAAACTACATTTTGTTTCCTCAAGTGTAAGATCTTGGCCCTCATTTCAGATGTCAAGGAATTTGTTATGGCTTCTATGGGACTTAGAAGGCACTCTGCATATGAATTATAGAATCATAGAGTTGGAAGAGACCACAGGGCCATCCAGCCCAATCCCCTGCCATGCAGGAACCCACTCACAGGAGCCCAATTCCCACAGGAGCCCAACATACTCCCAACAGGTGGCCATCCAGCCTCTGCTTAAAAACCTCCAAAGAAGGAGACTCCACCACACTCTGTTGAGGCAGCCACTGCTGAACAACTTTGACTGTCAAGAAGTTCTTCCTAATGTTTAGGTGGAATCTCTTTTCCTGTAGTTTGAATCCATTGCTCCTTGTCCTAGTCTCTGAAGCAGTGGAAAACAAGCCTGCTCCCTCCTCGACATGACATCCCTTCAAATATTTAAACATGGCTATCATGTCCACTCTTAACATTCTCTTCTGCAGACTAAACATACCCAGCTCCCTAAGCCGCTCTTCATAGGGCAGAGATGTTGTAGTTAACATAATTCATTCACACATTTGAAGAAAGTCTGAGATCTGGTGCTCAAAAACATTTCAAAACTGCATCCTGATCACTTGAAGCTGTAGCTCCATGCTTGTAGCTTCTTTCCTCTCCATGTGCATTAAAGTTCTGTGAACACAGAAGAGGAACTGAGATAAAGAAAGACTATTCATAAATTACACTTCTGAGTATAATTTTAAGACTGGTGATCTATTATTTTTCAAAGCTTGGAGTGCTGTTGTTCAGGCTGAGCGTCACTGGTTACCATGACCCAGACAAATGGAAGGGTTGGTGTTTCTGTTGTTTTTATGCAGAAGGCGCTTTGCTCTCAGCATCTGGTAGAGCTAAAATGTAACATTGGAGCAGCTGGTGATAATGATAGGTATAACATCTCCTCCCTGTCCCCTTTTCTACTCTCTCCTGAAATATAAATTACATGTCAATTAGTAGTATTATAATTTTTAATGATAAGAACTTGTGGGAGGAGACGCATCATTTGTGCTATGAGAATGAGAAATTGGAGAAATGCTCATCCAAAGCCACCTTTCCTATAGATACTGGTCCTCCTTCTTCCAGATGTTGGTGGCAGCTGTCCCAGTCCACTCAATGACAGGCAGTATCCTTGTATTTGTGTGGAAAAATAAAGGATTCCTTTAAAAAAAATCATGGCATTTTATGTTGAAATAAAACAAGTAATGCAGCGGGGCAGGAATGAAAAGCACCATGTAATAATGCAACTAGATCTTTAAATTTAAAGGGGGGAAGGAAATTCACAGGGAGAAAACAGTCTTTGCTGACCTTGGAAAAGTTACTTTTGTAATTTTTTATGCTCAAAAGTGGACTTTTGAGACTATAACTCCTAAAATAACTAGCCAGCTACAGTCCAAAAAGATAGCTTTCAAACGCTCAGTTCTATACATCCAAATTCTACACATCCAATTATATCATGGTTAAGTCTGTGCATATTGTATATACGTGTGTAAAATCTAGAAATTGACCAAAATAACCTAGGCCAACTTATCCATGGGTCAATGTAAGTACTGTTATCTTAACTTATCCCCCGCCCCCAAAATAACCATCCCCTTCTTTGAGTAGAGTGGTGAAAGATGGGAGTTTAGTCTGTCCCAGAAAAACCTAAAAGAAACAGTGGCTCCCTCTACTTTCTCTGCCGCAGCACTACTTCTGGTCTTTTTGAATGCCTGGGTGCGAAATGGTGGTGGCAGTAGCCCAGGATGGCTGGTCGCCTGAGTCAGTGTTGGTGTGTTCCTCCTCTGCAGAATGACTCGCTTTTGGCCATGACTTATTCAAAATTTTGGCCCCTAAACCTGCCCTCAGGTTATATATGAGGTCAACCTATACATGAGCATATACAGTAATTATAATGATGCTAATTTTACCTTAAGGAAGACTAAGGAAAAGCAGTAAATATTGAAACTTTGGATGCAGTCAAAAATTAAAACTATGCAGACAAATCAGTGAAACACACGTATTTATATTGAAATTTATTTATTAAAATATTGTTCTTTTTAATTATTTTTGTCTGAATCAAACAAAATATATTAGACAAAGTGCCTCTTTTCCCAGTGCCTCTTTTTCCCATAACAATTCCAAATTTCTTTTCTTATCACATTGTAACAACATGAAATTCATCTCCATTTCAAAACCCATTTTCTCCATCAGCTCAACTTGTAACATTGAAAATTAATGTGAAATCATTCCTCATTATTCCAATAAAATAACTTCATTCCTGCTTCTTACATTACTTTTGAAAAATGACAATGTCGTTATTACCCAAAAGGCTACTCAACTACTATCTATGGCTTGTTAATATCAAACACTGCTTTTGCTACAAATATCAGCACATAGGTGCTGTTTGCAAGGGCCCAAATACTCTAAAGGCGCCAAAGCTTGGAAGTTAAGCAGCATCTCTCTTGTAATTCTTGGATGGGAGACTGCCAACAAATACCAGGTGTTATAGGCTATATTTCAGAGGATGGAACTGGCAAAAACACCTTTGAGTATTCCTGGTTTAAGAAAATCCTATGAAATTCATGTAACCACCTTAAGTCAACAGTCATCTTGAAGGCACACAGAGAAGTGCTGTGTGTCAAACAATTCTTTTGGTCAATTGCATCATGTAGAGCTGCCTCTTTGTAGTCAGCCAGGCTCTGAGGATGTCCTTGGACCTCTCATGCTATTAGCACAATGGGCTTACAATTTGGGTCAATGAAAAATCCTCTGAGTTTAAAGAAGTTACACGTCTTCTACCTTTCATATATAGGATTTCCATTTGGAAAACATACTGGTATAAAGTTGGATCTTTTCAAGACATGCCTGTACTTTTCATTAATAGCTAATAAAGTTCTCTAAAGGTTTTGTTCTTGTGTGCCTTCAAGTTGGTTCCAATTAATGGCAAATCTAAGGAGAACTTATCATGGGGTTTTCTTGGCAAGATTGGCTCGGAGGGGATTTGCCTTTGCCTTCCTCTGAGGTTGAGTGTGACATGCCCCAAGGTCACCCAGTGGGTTTCCGTGGCTGAGTGAGGATTCAAACCCTGGTCTCCAGAGTTGTAGTCTGACACTCAACCCACTACACCACAATATATGAGGATCATCAGTGTGAATCAAAGATGAGGCATTTAAGAATAGCCTCTCTCATGAAGGTATAGCTAAAGCTGCTAAAGCTATGCAAATCTGGATCTCATTAGTGTCTTTATGGGATACTATCTATGGGCACTCACCTTGAGTTCCATAATGTAAGAAAAGTGGGATAAAGATGAAGAATACATTAAAATAAAGAAATCAGAGATAAGTGCAAGAGAAGAATCAATTGAGCAGGATTGGGAATGTCTTACTTCTTCTCAGTTATTTGATGAATGAAACTTCCAGGCCAAAGTAACCCTACCTGATGACTTGCATGAATAGAGAGGTAATTATGATTCCAGTTGCTAGTGCCTACTTAAATCAGGGGTGGATAAAGTTTGGGTGATGGGCTGTATGTGGCTCCTAAGGTTTTTGTGGCTGCAGGTCCCCAGCTGGCCATGGAGCACCCCTACTCAGGCCTTGTTTTCCTCCAAAGGGAAATCAATCTTCTTGAGGAATGGCAATTTTGTATATAACTTTATTAATAATTTTACCATTGCCACAATGCTCCCAAGCCACCTTAAAATCCAGCCTTCTTCATGGAGTTTCAGAATCCTGTGGTACCAGCAAGCAGAATGATGGAGGCAGATGTGGTTGGCTCCTTTCTACCAACAAGCAGAGGTGTACCAATGAGTTGTGGCAGGACTTAGCAGGGGTTCCTGTTTCTGCTTGGTACACCATGGCTTGTCAGTTGGCAGGGGCTGGATACATCATCCTTCAGTACCCTGCTCATCAGTACCAGAGAACTCAATTTCTCAGTGCAGCTGACTGAATTTCAAGAGGGGTTTGGGGGTGAGATTGGGAAACAGATCTTAGCCACAATATCATGGATATGTCTCTGATGCAGACTCTCATCCTGTATTTCTAGACTTAGTACAGTTTACAGATGTTCATTTGGTGAAAAGTTGGCCCAGGACAGCCAAAATTGTCCATCCATATCTTAGATCATATGTTCATGAAACACAACAACTTTGAATCTACTATGAGGACCATCATTAACAGTCATCTTCCTAAGATTATATCCAGCACTAGTATACTGGCTGCTATAACCTATCTGAATTTGGTGCTTTCCAGTGTGTTTGTTTTCAACTGCTATCAGCCTCAACATGCATATCCAGTCCCATCTGGTATGCCCAAGGCTGAACACATAGGCTAGTCAAACCATTTCTTGGGCACCAGACTGGGAAAGGCACATCTATTTGGAATATTCACAGGGTATATGTTATGCATATAGAGCATTAATGAGGAATATGTAGCCTTCCAGATGTTGGACTTCATATCTCATGAATGCTAGCCAGAATAGGCAATAGTGATGGTTCACAGGAACTGCAGTCTGAAAATATATGGAGGCCTGCTGTTCCCCATCCATGATGTATAGAGTCTCTGAATGTCTATGATGATTGCAAAATGTAAACATTTTTTACTATCTTAAGATCACTCATTAAACCATATTATGCTGGAGGGCAATATGTAACCTCTGCCTGTGTGTTCAGTTTGCACTTCCTCTTTAACACATGACCTTAATTACTTGATATTGCATTCACGATAAACGGGCATGAGTGAACTGACCCTTCAGTAAAGAAGGATGTGTTATTGTGCATCCTCCAAGAGCAATTAAAGCTAAAATAGGCAGCTCCAAATCCCTTTTCTAGAGCTTATGCAGTCTTTACTGGCTCTCTCCCAGATGTTCTCTCTGTAGCTGATAAGACTTAGAAAAATGAAAGTGCAAAGCACATATTATTTGTGCAATTTCTTTAGCTCATAATCCAGTTGTCCTTTTTGCTTACAGAGGTTATGGGAAGAAAATCTGTAACTAGATCAACACTTTTCCTTTTTGGTATTACAGAGAAGTGTTTTTTTTTCTTCCTAGCTGCTGGAATATGCTTTTAAAATGGCTTTCATACACTTTATGAAAGCAGCCTTTTATGTGCTGGGAAACCTGGAGCAGTCAGCCTCTTTATTTATTGTCCAGTTCAGCAAAATATAGTAACTTTTCCAAATATAGGTATTTTTGTTCTCCTGTAGTTTCAAACTTGTGTTGATTAGGGTTGATGGTTGAGGAAGGTGGCAGGTACAGCATCAAGGATTGACTTGTTGACCTCCACAACAAGATGGCTGCAATTTTGTTGATGCCACTGACAACATAAGCACTCCTATTTCAGTAAGAAGCTTAGCCCAGCACTCACTTAGGCATCAGCCCTATGGAAACTTGTGACTATTATTCCTAAAAAAGATGATCTGGCTGCTTTGACGTCTTATCCATAATGATCAAACGGCAACCCCTTCCTAAGATTCAGAGCTGGAAGAAAAGGACCATGATGCCTTTCCAGAATTTGTCATATTCTCAGAAATTAACCAGAGCTTGGAGAAGTTACCTTTTAGACTATGAGCCCAGAATCTCCCAGCCAGAGTTGCAATCCAAAAAGTAACTTTTCTAAGCTCCAGTGACCAAGCTGATCACTAAGCATGTAGGAATCACAAACCACATCTACCTTTTTTGTTCGTGCTCCTTTGTCAAAATACCTATGGTTATGGATGGAAGAAGAAACCCACTATAGTAAGTTTAATGAGATTCTTTCTTTTTCAGCTTATCAAACAGTGCATCAGACAACTGTAGCCATGAGTGGACAGCTTTTCCAAGCTGATAAGGCATTTTTAATATCCACTGTGATGAGGGCCACAGTAGGATTTAGTATAATGAGCAGCAACATTATTTTTGAAACCAGAAATTCCTAGTTGAAAGTGACAGAGTTGAACAAATATGGTCCTATCTTCCCTTCTTTTTTCTGATGTTCAGCCTGGGAACCTCAGAAAAAGAACCTTGTTTATACTGGGAAAACTGTATCACCCCTGCACAAAAGAGATGTTCTCAGCATACTTGGAGATCTTAGGGTTATATATAAATACAGGAAGCCTCCACCTTTTGCCACCCTATTATCTGATGACTTTCTCTTTTGACACTTCCAAATTAAGGATAAGTTCTATTAATTCAACGGTTACTCCATTCTTCATGAATTCTTGCCTACAGATGCTTGCTTGAAACTGCTTGCATGTGTGTGATGTTTGCAGACTGAGAGGGGGGAAAAGGCACTAAGCTGGCTAGGAGACTTTGCAAGCAGCATGCACATAGCTGGTCCCAAGTGAGCTTCCATAAGTCCTTCATGCTCCCTACAGTATAGTACATGGGTTCCACTTTTCAACCAGTTCTGTTTTCTGACAGTACTCCAGTCCCTAACTTGTCAGATAAGTGGAGGAAGCCTGTAAAAAAAAAAATCATTAGGAAAAAAGTAAGAGGGGCGCTCAGTAAAGGGTGGCTTTTGGAAGGCAGAAAGAAAAAGAAGGAGAGAGAATTTAATGGAGGGGCTAGGATCACTCCACTCTGCTATATTTTTGCACCCTGGTTGGCGTTCTCATGTGCCTTCAAGTAGTTTCCATAGTTTCTTTTTAAAATCAGTTTTGGTACTCTCTTCCAGCTCTTTAGACTATCTCGATTCTTCCTAAAACGAGAATGGGTGATTATATCCCAGCTGTATCATCTACTCAACAGGAACCAAGCAGAAAAGTTGTACCAGCCATTCCCATCTAAACCAATGCAAATTGTGGTCTTCCCATTATACTATGTGCTCATAAGGGCTCTTCCAGACAAGTCTAAAGAAGCATAGCTTCTCATGGTATAGCTCCTTGGCTTTTGCCAAGTTTTGCAGGTAGTTGTTGCCTCCACATCTGCTCATTTCATTCTTTTGGTGGGTTGTATGTGATTGTTTCTTGCATCTGCCCTAGAACTTTTCTAAAGGTTTTAAAAACTGATATTGTAGATTTTTTTTCTTTAGGGTTATAGGGTTGTAGTGCAAAAATTCCATTTCATTGATATACTGATGCACTTTAACTTTGTTGCTGCTGCTGTTGCTGTTGTGCACCTTCAAGTAGTTTTTGACTTGTGGTGAACCTAAGGCAAACCTGTCACAAGGTTTTCTTGGGAAGATATGTTCAGAGGGGGTTTGCCTTGGCTATCTTCTGAGTCCGAGAGAGTGTGACTTGCCCAAGGTCACTCAGTGGGTTTCCATCAGCCATGCACAAGAACATGGATTTGAACCCAGAGTCATAGTCTAGTGCTCAAACTACTACACCATGCTGGTTCTCTGCACTATAGCACTGTAGGTATATATATATATGTGTGTGTGTGTGTGTGTGTGTGTGTGTGTGTATATATATATATGTGTGTGTGTGTGTGTGTATAATAAGAGAAAGGAGAACAACAACTTTTTCTTCTGATATATCTTAGAATAAAAAAGAAACCCATTTGAGGATAGAATTAAAGTGCTGGAGCTGGTGCCAGCAATTGCCAGAAAACACTTTTTATTCACAGAACAAATGTTGTGTAGATATTTTAAAAAACAAACAAACAAAAAACCACAGTCCCAAGAACTACAGCAATAAATACTGCCACCTCCAGTCATTCTTCCTGAGTGGAGGAGCCTTAATTTCTGTGGGGTTTCATTGGGACCTTAGGTGTACCTGACTTTCTTTGGATCAAGGCCAGTGAAGCCTTTTCCTCCTCAGTTAAGTGCTTGATGCATGTGAGTATGAAGCAATTTCAGCAGTATAATGTGAAAAGCTGTTGTAATCCCCCAGGTTTCACATAATTTATGATGTGGTAATGATTTCCTGCAATCATAATACCCTGTTTTGAAATTGCTCTTGCACATGGCTGATACAGACTGCTTTCCTTCCCTAACAATTCTACAGCTGACGTCTGCGTTCTCTTAGTAATGAGACTGAGATTGTTAATTTATTAGTTATACCTCACATGCAGGTGGAGCAGACATTTCGTAAAAAAATGAAGCGTTCCCAGCAACCACAGCAGAATGAACAAACAAACGAACGAACAAATAAATAAATAGATAGATAGTGGCTTTATTTCTTCTGTGCAATAGATTTCAGTAAGAAGACCCTTCTCACAGATTAGAAGCAAAAGAGAATACTCTTCGTTCCACAACTCTGATGTTTTTCACTAGAGATAACTAAAGGACATTTGCTTTATCCAATGTTGTTTTCTACTCACAGGAGCATTTACTATATTCTGTTTGCATTCCCCTCTTCTTCTATGTATTCATAAGCCTTATCTCTCTCTCTATTATTACACTTATCTCAAGCACATTTTGTGTTAGCACAGGAGCTTGGTAGCTTTGCCCTCCAACACACACATGCCTCTACCTAACTACCTTACAATTTTTTCCTCACAGCTATCATGTCTCCACTTTGCACTTTGCAAAGTATAATTACATATCTTCCAACATTTCACAGAGAAGAACTGGGGCAGGTGTGGCCAAAGAACATCAGAGTGTAATCAAGATGGCAAAAATTATTAATGAGGAAGATCATATGAGCTAAGAGAGGGTTGTAGCAGTTTGCTTTTGTCACAGCTTGCTGGGAAGTGCAACACTCTACTCCCTCCATTGCTTTCTCTCAGCTGAGTTGACTACTTTTGTATTTACAACTCAGTTTGCAGAATTTGAAGCAAGCTGAGGACAATTACCCACCAGTGGTTACAGTTTTACTCCTGCATTATTTCTTGCCATTAGAGTACTAAGATTTGGCACCTGGGTTTTCTTTTTCTTTTCCTCCCTCTCCCCATTCCTTTTACATAGCTGATATCACATGAACAATAACATTTCACAATGCATCTCCATCTCCTTATATGAATGTGCTGTTCAGGTACCAGCCCTGCTTCCCAGCACAGCTCCCTTTGTGACCACTGGAGTAGTTTCAGAGCAACTCTACCAGGCAGTCTCCTGTGGTACTGTAAGTCACCATCGCTACTGGGCATATTTTGTGCTCTTATGGGGGGTTGATGCTTCCCCTTAGTTTTAATATTTGTTTCTGAAAATCTGGCAGACATACTGACAATAGCACCGTATGTTTGGAAAGGATCTGAATGCTCTTATTATTCCAAGCCCCTATCAGTGCAGGAACCCACAGTATTTCTGACAGGTGTCCATCTAACTTCTATTTAAACGCCTCAAAGGGAGGAAACTCCACTACCCTTAGAAGCAGTCTATTTCACTGTCAAATAACTCCTATTGTCAAGAAATTCTTCCTAATATTTAGCCAGACTCTTCTTCTCTGTAATTGGAATCAATTAGTTTGGGTTCTACTCTTGAGAGAGAAAAAATAAGCTTGCTTTGTTTCCACAGGACAGTTCTTCAGATATTTAAAGATGAAAGGCTGTCATATCACTGGGTAGCTTTTCTTTTCTTTTGCAGGCTAAACATACCCAGCTCCTTGAAATATCCCTTAAAGAGCTTGATTTCTAACGGTTACTCATCTTGGTCACCCTGTTCTGGACATGCCTGCCTGTGGATGTGACCATGTTGTTTTTCAGTGGCCCTGTTTGGCTGTAATTCTGTTGACACTCACCACCTGAGTTTTCTGTTAGAAGGATAATAATGACCACCTGAAATGGTCACTAAGAAGACAGTTCTGGGACAGGAGCAGTTATTTCTAGCTGACCTGAGAAAATGAGTTGTGCTTTCCATTTCCTCCCTCAAACCAGTAAGGTAGAAATTGCTGTTGATAAATCTGATGTTAGATACTAGGCCAGTTCCTGGCCACTTTATTCCATGGAACTTTTTCCTTGACTTCATAAACTTTGGGACCACTATAAAATGATAACCTTAAAACAACCTTCTCCACCACCTCCCACCATTAGTACTATTTATTCATCCCCCTCTCCCTTTTATCCCAGTCTGGGACCCAAGGCAGCTTACAAAAATTAAAACAGGTATAGCTAAGAGTTCACAGTGTACAAAGGGTTAATAATATAAACTATCAATAGAATTAAAAGTTAGTAAAAAAAGTATAAATGCCAGATGGCAGAAATGGTTTAAAAGGCATTTAAAACATAACTACAAACAAGGTAACAATATAGCACACCATTTTCAACGTTGTTTGACAGAGGCCATCACTGGCTCTCTTTTATGTAGAACTAGCGTATTTACTGGTGTTTCCCAGGGTTTTTATTTTCTTCTTAAGGACTCACCAAACTGTCTTCTCCATTTCCTGTAACTTTGCTCCATATTTCCCAATGTAATCTGTATTCAGAGTTATTTACAATCAAAGGTTGGGTTCCTGAGGGAATATACTGTCCTCCTCCTTTCTGCTAGGCCCTCTTCTCCATAGCAACCAGTCTATTCCA
Source organism: Ctenosaura bakeri (assembly GCA_948474755.1). NCBI lineage: Eukaryota > Metazoa > Chordata > Lepidosauria > Squamata > Iguanidae > Ctenosaura > Ctenosaura bakeri. Next base: position 1,123,374 of record CAOLHI010000200.1, on the reverse strand, counting down.
GTACCTGTAACTTATCCTCATATTCTCCAATCCAATCTGTATTTATAGTTGTTAACATATGGAGGTTGGGTTACTGCGGGAATACACTATCCTCCTCTTTGCTGCTAGGCATTGTCTCCATAGCAACCAGCCTATTCCAGTGCCTGTAACTTTTCCCCATAGTCCCCAATCCGATCTGTGTTCTCTGGTGACATTGATGTACTGGCTTTTGATTTTTTTTTCTGTTGAATTTGTGCAATGGCTTTATGTTTTTCTGGAAGCATTTTTTTGTTTTGAATTTCAGGATTCCTCACATATGGAACCCATACAATCTACTGAGTGAGGTAAGAAGACCTTGTAACTATGTTGTGTATGTGACTTTAATTTTTCTTACATATGCCTCTCAAATGTTTTCTGGCATCCTTATTAATGGTAGGCCTCATCTCCATAGCAACCAGCCTAAGGCCCAAGAACACTTGGCTGAGAATTCTAAAGGCCCCTCCCTAAACTGCCACCCCAGGATTCCATAGAATCTTCACAGACCGCCAATCGTATAAGGTCTTTGCCTTCCTGACACAGACAAACGCACAGACAAACATTGACTTTTATATAGTAGAAGATTTTGTCTGGGGGCACTTACAGGCTTTGTTGTGAAGGATGCAATTCTTGGCTGCATCAATAGGAGTATGGTGTCTAGATCGAGGGAGGTACTGGTACCACTCTACTCTGCTTTGGTTAGACCCCATCTTGAATACTGTGTCCAGTTCTGGGCACCCCAATTCAAGAAGGATATTGACAAGCTGGAGCAAGTCCAGAGGAGGGCGACCAAAATGGTGAGAGGCCTGGAAGCCATGCCCTATGAGGATAGACTTAGAGAGCTGGGTATGTTTAGTCTGCAGAAGAGGAGGTTAAGAGGGGACATGATAGCCATGTTTAAATATTTGAAGGGATGCCACGTAGAGGAAGGAGGGGACTTGTTTTCTGCTGCTCCAGAGACCAGGACAAGGAGCAATGGATTCAAGCTGCAGGAAAGGAGATTCCACCTGAACCTCAGGAAGAACTTCCTGACAGTCAGGGCTGTTCGGCAGTGGAATCTGCTGCCTCGGAGTGTAGTGGAGTCTCCTTCCTTGGAGGTTTTTAAGCAGAGGCTTGATGGTCATCTGTCGGGATTGATTTGAGGGTGTTCCTGCATGGCAGGGGGTTGGACTGGATGGCCTGTGTGGTCTCTTCCAACTCTGAATTTCTATGATTCTATGTAGACATTCAAAGATACAAAGTCCATATCCTTCACAGTCTCAATCAGTCCTCTGTTGTCCCAGTTTCTCAGTTGCTTTTAAAATGTCCCAGTTTCTCCCTCGTCCTCCGACCTTTCCCCTTCATCCTCAGCTTACTTCAATTGCTGCTAAGCGAATTCAAACTAGAAAAGTAGTTTGCACTCAAATAACTCAGTGGGAGGGCAGAACCTTGCAATTTTCTGTAGACTGAGGCACAAGCAAACTACTGCAGCCTCTTTTAGCTTGCATGAACCTCCTCTTTATAATAATCTTTATCATCCCGACTACATTTGATGTTGCTTGACCATATGTGTCCTTATTTTCATTTGTGAAACGTTGGAGGGTATGAAAGTTTTTGGAACAGAGAGTCACACAACAGTCCAATTGTGTGGAAATGAGCTCTCATGTGTATAATTCTTTCCCACGCTCTTCTGCTTTTCTGTTCTTTTTCTATTGCCTTAGCAATGGGGGATAGCGTGGTATTTAGATGTGTTTATCTAGGTGGTAATGAGTGCTCTGTGGCAAAGTGTATCTGTTACAAAATAATTACAAGGGCCATCTGCAAATTAGATTCATGACACTATCTCCAGGGAAGAATGAAGCTCTAGGCATACTGTCAGCTAAATGTAAATAATCAAATGTTAACCAAGAAACGTCAGCAAAATACAGTCAGCCCTTCAATGCAGATTTTGGTCAAGGGTGACAGTCTTTGTATCATGGGATTTTAAAAGTAAACTGAAACTTCTGTTTTGAGTTTAGTCACTGTTTGTGTTTAATTCCTCCAAATAATTGTAATTCTTATCCACCAAAAGGGACTTAGGCATCAAGGAGAATTTTCCAAAATGCAAGTATGCCACGATAAAGAGTTCAGCTTGTAAAAACAAAAGGTCAAGGTAACTGAAATGAGTTGCTTATTTGGGATGTGTGAACATTTTGTTTCTTCTCATTTTTGGCAAGGATTTGCTCAAATCTGTGAATGGATTTATATTTGGGATGGAACAGCTGTGAAAATTAAAAAAGAGAGAGATCAAATTGAAATCTGCACAAAACCAAACTTGACATGTTCATCCACTCAGGTCCAGGAAAGGTACCTGGATCCCCCAGTTCTTTTATGGACCTTTGTGGACAAGCCAAAAACACTTTGCTGTCCGAACCACTTGGCAGCATATATGTTGGGGAATTGAGAGATTTTGGTAATGAGACTCTCAATCAGTAGATTATTTTAGTAATTGCACAAAAACGGAAGTTAAACAGATTACCAGTCCCACTTCTATCATTCCACCCCAAACACACTTAATCTAGCTCAAGATAAAACACAAAAACAGTTTGGTTAAAATATAAGAGAGTTTACTCACAAAATCTTGTGCATAGTCTACACAGGTTGAATTCTTAAAGAAGTAGGAAGAAATTAAGCACTCACATGCTTGCTGAAAATAATCCCTGTTAGGAGATCTCAGAGCATGGCAGGGGCGAAGACAAAAGGAAGATGTAAATGGTAAGAGAACCTTTTTAAGAACAAAAAATGTGTATGTGCTGGAGGAAGAGGTGTTGACCAAAACAAACAGGAAGTTTTCTCTAGGCTATCTCTCTATGCCTACAATAAACATGCAAACTAACTAGCCAGTTCATTAAGCATGCAAAGGTTGCCACTCCCAACAATATCCTCCAAGATTTCTCAATGGAAAAACAGAATCCGTGTGGTCAAGCAACCTCAAAGTTTAGTCAATGATGGCAAACCTTATGAAGAACACATGAAGCAGGAGAGACTGCCTCCTGAGAGGCTTTTGCCTGAGCCTATAAGGAAGGGCAAGATTCCTCTACTATTCTCATTTCCCTCCTGGCTGCATTAATTGAGTGCAAACCGCTTTTGCACTTTGAACTTAGTCTGCAGCAATTGTAGAAAGCTGAGGACAAAGAAGAAAAGTGGGAGGGAGAGAGAGAAACTGGAACATTTTAAAAGAAGCAGAAAAAGGGGGACAATGGAGGATTAATCAGGACTGTCCCTGTTCAGTCAAGACAGTTGGAGGGCATGGCATTTTAGAGGCTGGAAATCTCTTTACTGGGTATTCTATGCTGCTTTGGGGTCCTTCTTAAACAGCCTGCTCCCCAAAAATAACCAGAAAGGTAACCAAAAGTGATGCTTCATCACTTCTAGTAGTCAAAATGGGGATTGTGATGTTGTTCCTGGCCCTGCACAACCCCAGAGGAGCCAAACATTGGCCCTCTGACAATATGCTGTCTTTGCTGTAAAAACCCTTTGATAGTGAATTAACTAAGAAATTGTCAGGCTCTCATGATGCTCAAAATATGCTGCCCGAAGCAGCCACCACCTCACCCTTCTAATGGAAGGAGCCAGCCCTGTGAAATGCCATACTTATGGGTCTCCATGCATAAAGTACAGATAAAAGTTTTGTTTTGTACATCAAGCTTCCTTTTTTAAATTCAGCCATGAAACTGACACTTCCTTGAACTACCGAGTGGCTTGATTGTGGGAAATCTCTGCAGAGTGCTTGTCTTGGAGGATTACAGTAGCGACATCTCCTGCGATGACAGACAGCAAGATCTGTCAGAGGGTGGATGGTATCTAAAAGGATCCAACGCTCCGAATTAATTGAGGAGCCATCCCTCCTGTATCTAAAAGCCATCAGCTTATAGCTGTCTCATCAGATCGGTGCAGTCAGCCTGAGTGACAGCCAATGTAGGGCACAGAAAAACAACAACAATCAACAACTCACAGATCAGGATCTTCAGCTGCTTCTACAGCCTGGTACCTTATTTTTGTTCAGGCAGAGAGACATTTGCAAAGCCAGGATAAGGCAGCGCCAGCAAAGTCATGTAACCTTGCTGCAGTTTTAGACATTTTGTGATTACTGATCTTGAAAGCTTATTTTCAGAGGGGGAAAATTATTCCAGGCTTCTTTCTTCCATCAAGACCAGCACCAGGGAAGCACTAAACATTCCACAGGACTGCAGGCATTGTTAAAAGATGTTGTTTGCAACAAATGTACCTTTTTTTTCCTTGATGGGTCGCCTGGCTTCAATAAAAGCCATTTTTTCTGTCATCTCAGAATAATTAGAGCATTTTGTACTGTACATGCTGGCCACAGGGTTGCAGCACTTTTAGCAAATCATTGGCACCTCTCCAGCCTATGTAATCACCACCATTAAAAGAAAAACCACTTAGCAGGTAGCAAATGCAACCTCTGAGACTTCTGAGATACTTCCACTCAAACACCAATTGCTTAAGAGCAGGGACAGTGTGGAACATTGCCTCCAAAGGGTTGAATCCTGTTGTGACTTAGGCTAGTAGGCGTCTCACTTATGTTGGTGTAAGAGCATAGTGATGAGGGGGGAGGCATCAAAAGCCGTGTCTGTCAGGAGATAAAGCTGCTCTCACCAGCTCCTGAGCAGAGACAGCATTTGCTGCTGCCTCCTGTTTTCACATTACCCACAGTTCCCTTTCCTCTGCTCCATTGTCTCCTTTCTATCAGCATATTCATTCCAGCAGTTGGGAACTTGGGCCTTGTCTCTTGGTGGGCTTTCAGGAAGGACCTAGTTGTCTGTTGTGGGAAATAGAACATGGGACTAAAGGCCCTTTCACACTACACAATTATAGCACTATAATTCCACTTTAACTGCTATAGCAACTTCATATGGATATATAGGATCTGCAATTTAGAAAGGAGCATTTAAAATACTCAGCCAGATAGCTCTAGTACCTTGCCAAGCTACAAACCCCAGAATTCCATAGGAAGTTGCCAGGACAATTAAAGTGGAATAATAGTGCTATAACTGTAGTGTGAAAGAGCCCTAGGCTGGGTTTTGGTTTCCTCCAGCAGCTCTGCTCTTACATTCACATTTATGATTCAGGTTATTCTATCAGGCAAATGAATTCATCGGTCTTGTGTAAACAGCATCATTATATTGTTTAGTCATTAGGTGGCATTGTAGCTGTATTTGATGCTGTTCTGTCCATTGTAGAGAGTATGAATGAGTAGATTTCTTTTTGTTTTTTAAGTTTGATAAGTAGGTACCAACATATGGGTTTTTTTTCATATTTGAGATGGCAATAAGTTAGGATTCTTCAGAAAATGGAATTTGGGGAAAAATAAAAAGTCACAAATATATCTAACTAGGGTCCAGAGCTAGGCCCTTGAGAGATATTTACTCAAAAATTTAAATCCCTTTATATTCAACCATATTAGTATTGAATTAAGGCTGCATCTGAGCGGGTCTTTGTCTTTGGCACCTATGTGATAGGGAGGTACAACTAGATTTTTCCCCCATGCTGGGAATAGCTATACCTAATGAACTTGAGAGCCAGCATGGTGTAGTGCTTTATCACACTTGTAAACCAGAGGGTGATTCCCTTTTCAGCCATGGAAACCCACTGGATGTCCTTGGGAATGTCCACATACTCTCAGTCCCAGAAAACCCCATGATAGGTTTGCCTTGGGGTCACCACGAGTTGGAAACAACTTGAAGACACACAAAAATGGAAGAAAATTTCTTCTGAATGTGTTTTTGAAGAATTTCTCAAAAAATTCAAAATTCTTTATGTTGGAAAATATACACAAAGCTTGAGATTTAAATAATTCAAATGTAAGAGAAAGCAAAATAGAAGAGCATTCCAATGTCTAATGAAGAGGAAGAACAAAGTACTTGTTTAGCTTCCTGATTGGTGTGTTCTCTAGACTTCCATGACAAGTCTTCAGATGTGAATAGTGTTTCAACTATCTGGGCAAAAGAAGTTTTGTGCTTCCTTTGCTTTATAACAATGTTCTCTAGTGTGTGTGTGTGTGTATGTGTGTGTTTTAAAAAACTGTAGGGTGTACCGATTCACGTGGATTGAATTAGGCAAGGAGGGAGGAAGTCAGCAGCACTCATATGAGGTTTTTAATCACTTGCTCATGGAACAAGATAATAAATGAGTCTTGCTCATCCTGTAAAACAATGTCAGTTATGTTTCCCCAGTGAAGCTTTACAAGGTAACAGATATATAACAAACTGACACTTTGATAAAGTCAGCAGCATTGCTTTACACATTATGTGTTGGAGAGACTGTTTTCCAGGAAAATAATTTGAAATGCAATCGAATTTAATTACTCAAGCTCAAACAACCTTAGCTGGAGTATTTTTTTTAAAGAAATGACCCAGCCCCCAAATACACAGAGAAACTGAGAGAGAAAGATGAGCATAAAGGGTTTGGGAGTGTGGTCCATGCGTATTACCAAGTCTTCAAAAGACAATTTGGAAAAGAATTCTGTTGTAAATGACTGAGATCAATAGAAAGACTATTGAAGAGCCGGCATCGTGTAGTGGTTTGAGTGTTGGACTAGAACCCTGGAAGATCAGGTTCAAATCTCTGAAGAGCCATGGAATCCACTGGGTGACTTTAAGCATGTCATACTTTCTCAGTCTTAAAGGACAGCAATAGCAAGTCTCCTATAAATAAATCTTGTCAACAAACTCTATAATAGGGTTCCCATAAGTTGGACTCAGTTTGAAGGCACATAACAACAAAGACCACTACAACAGTGGCAACAAAAACAAAAACAACAACAGGCATTAATATAGACTCTCTAAATAGAAAATATATATGGCTGGAATTCTGTTGGTTAGTCACAGGTAAAGTAGACTCATTGAATAAATTGTGGAATGGTGAATCCACACATAAGTATATCCATTTGATACAATGGTCTCTTTGAGCTGGGACTAGCAATAGAATTTAGGCCATAAGTTTTCACAGTAGAGTCATATTTTTCCATATTACTCTGTTAAATTGTGCATCCTCCAATGCGATGTGTGCCATTAATAACCAACACTGCCCTTCAGTAGTTTAGACAGGACACCAAGGTCCTTACATAAGAGAATAAATGGATAACAATCTGACCTCAAAATGGCAACATTTGGACACAAGTGGTAGATCATTTTACTCTCACAGGAAATACTCTGCTGCCAGCCTCAGGGACAAAAGGACTATAGAGAAAGGCTTCTGAGTGAAATGGTTGAACTATCCAACTGGCACTAAGTTTGATCCTGCTCAATTTGCACAGAATCAGAATATTGGGTTTCTTTTCCATTATCAGCATCCTATTAATACAGAATAGTTGGAAAGATAATATTATCATCAGTGATTGCTGTTAGGAATAACTAACTCAGCTTTTATCTTTCATATATTCAGGTTCCACACACAAGCATCACACTTGCTGTTACTTACATTCCTTGGCCTTTTGGTTGTTTATGAAGTTTTTATCTCCTATATCTGTGTATACAAGCATATGTGTATAGCACCAACTCCTGGTCAATTTCTCAGCTGGTATTTACACATAAAATCTTAAATGGCTTGGACCAGACTTACTGGAAAATCACTTTATCTCACATGTCTCTATTGTTAACTGTTGTCAAGTCAACTTAGGACAACCTTACAAATCAGAGACCTCCAAGTCACCCTGTCATCATCAGCCCTGCTCATGTCTTGCAGACTCAGGACTGTGGCTGCCATGGCTGAGTGTATCTTTAATGCAGTCTTCTTCTTTTCCTACTACCTTCTATCTTACCAAGCATTATTGTCTTTTCTAGTGAGTTATGTTTTCTCATGATATATCCAAGTATGGCAATCTCAGTTTAGTCATCTTGGCTTCTAGGGAGAATTCAAGCTTGATTTTCTCTAGGACCCATTTATGTGTCTTTTTAGCAGTCTACCATAGCCATAGAACATTTCTCCATTTCATACATTTCATTCAGAAGCTTTCAAAGGAGTTGATTTTCTTCCAATCAGCTTTCTTCTCTGTCCAGCTTTCACAACCATACATAGAGAGTGGAAATGCCAATAGCACGGACACTCCTAACTTTAGTATTCAGAGATATATTCTGATATTTCAGGACCTAGCCTAGTTCCTACATAACAGCCCTTCCCTGTCTTTTTCTGATGTCTTGATTGCAGTTTCCATTTGGATCAATGACTGAGCCAAGATACCAACAATCTTTAACTCTTTAACTTTGACAAATAGCAGCATTGCTACTATCAGCATATCCTCTTGTCTCACAGGAGCACACAATCCCACCACTGTGGAAAAGTAGTGCCGTGGTAAGACATATCTCTATTCAGCACTTAAAATCCTTCTCAGTGGCCCTGTTCTGTGCCTCTCTTCCAAGTTACTAGGATTTGGGTGGCTACTAGGGAGAGGACCTTTCTGGTGGTGACACTGAATAACCTGCTCAAAGAGACTGGCATAGCGCTTTTGTTATGATCTTTTCAACATAAGGTGAATGCTGTTTTATCCACCCATACCTTTTAAGTTTGGGTGGATAAAGCAAAAAGCATTAAATTATTTGGGCTTCCGAAGCTGAGTCATATTTTATTGTTGAACATGGGGCGTAAATTGGCCTTTTTTTTTTTAAAACCCACAGACATTTAAATGTTTTAGGTTTTCATTTTATTGCTTTAGTTACTTTTTTTAATTAGTGCATTTTATAGTTTAATACTTTATTCCTTGTTTTGTGAGCTACCTAGTAAACACAGTTACTGGGTGGCCAACAAATTCAGTACATTAAAGAACTAGGAACATTGAAAATGAAATGCAGTCTGAATGAATTTCTGTCCCACACCTACTTCTCTGCCTCTAAGCATTTAATGTCTGCTAGAATCATCCATTTCTGGTTTAAAGAGAACCTGCACTTTCACAGAAATAATTATAATTAACAAATGATCCTTCTTCACAAGGAATTTGACGCAAACTGGGATATTAGAGGTAGGAGTGGCTAGATGTTTGCGCACTGCAGTCTGCAGTCTTGTGCACACTTGCTTAACAATAAGATCCATTTTGCTCAAAAGTACATGCTACTAGGGTTTTTTCAGACTGTGTACTTACCCTTGTATTTTTACAGGGCTTGGTTGATGTCAACAGATATGAGTCTCTCCCCACATTAACTGACATTCCCATGTTCTTAAAATGATTTGATTCAGTTTAACTGAATAATGACTGGAAAGGAATAAATTCAAACTAATCATCTCATCATGATTGCAATAGATTATTTAGTATGGTGTCCTCAAGTTGATAGTGCTGCTTTCATACACGTACATGTTCTTGAATCCAAGATGTTGATGGTTTGTAAACCATTTTGTGAGGATATATCTCTGGAAAATGCTGTGCAAATGTGCTGAATAAATGTATTAATGGATTGTAGGTGTCTGATTCCTATAATGACAGTGTATTGTGTGGCTCCTTTCAGCATGTGAATATAAAAGTGGTATTTATTTACTTCCTGATTACATGTGCATTTTAATTGTGCCTTTTTGACAGATGCCAGTTCAATGGCAGTATCTCGACTTTGTCCTGTTTCCTACCTTTCCATGTATTTGTTATTTATTTATTACAGCATTTTCAACACTATAGTATTCCTAGGCTGGCTTATATTAAAATAAACATGTTATAAGGCATAGCAAGTCAATATTTCCTGCTGTTTCTTTGCAAGTCTTTCTTGATTAAAGAATGAGAAAGTCCTTCCCCATTAGATGGAAAGCAGAGAGAACAGTTCCTTTCATCTCAGTTACTATGACAGTCTAGTCTTGCCTCAGACCTCTTCCAGCCCAGTGTTTTAAATCTTCTCCATTGCCAGTATAATTCAGTTGGATTTGATCTGAGAAAATGTCAGTAATATTAATCATTTTCTGGAAGGAAGCAGAGATATGAGGGCAGAGAGAAGGTGCAATTCCAGGAAGCAGGGCTCTGATATGAGCTTAAAAGTAGACGTTCAAAATTATGAGAAACCTCTAGAGGCTAATGAAGCTTGGACTGTAATCCATTTATTGACAAAACAAATGCTATCCATTTGCCCATGACTCTATATTCTCCATCTTTCTTCCCCATCCTCCTATCTAGTCATCTTGTGATGGAATTTCTTGGAAGGCTCAGGGAAATCCAGCTAATGTGTCTTCTTTTCATTACTGGCAATTTCTACTTTTTAAAATAAAAATGGCACATAGCTCAGTTATGCCTCCACAATTGTGACTAAGGCCATTTCTGCACTACACTCTGATAGTGTTATTATTCCACTTTCAACACCCTACGGAATCCTGGGGTTTGCAGTTTAGGGAGGGGCATTTAGAATTCTCAGCCAGAGAGCTCTTTGGCCTCAGTAAACTACAAACCCCAGAATACTACAGGATGTTGAAAGTGGAATAATAGCACTATAACAGTCTAGTGCAGAAATGGCCTAAGTAGCAATAGTGAATACTAAGTAGCATTTGTGAGTATGGAACAAGTAGCTAGATCTACTAATTTGTAACTATATTCATGATTACTAGCTAGCCATGATCATGACACTATTGTGACTCCTTCTTTCACCTACTTTACCAGACATCAGCTGCATGGGGAGAAGGTCCAGAACATGACAGCATACCATTTCTGTCAGGTTTGGGAAATGATGGGCCAAAAGAATTAACTTAGTGATGTAAAATAGTGTACTGATGTAAAATAGTGGCCTGTATCAGTGTCACTGCTGATATCTTCCTAAAATATGATTTGAAGCAATCTAACTAAGCAACTCTTAAAAGCAATATTTTAATTAACTTAAACTGAGTCTAGTATTTGCATATTTTTAGCATCTTTTCATAAATGTCTAGCTTGCAGCATGAGTAAAATAAGTCTTGATGACCCTGAATTTTCTGCTAATAAAAAAAAAACACCATTAAAAAGACAGATTTGTTTAAAAGCAGTAATAGCATTTATAGCTTTTACCGTAAACTCTTGGAAATGTGGCACAACGTTTGTAATTAATTGAGTGAAGGGAACAATGGTTTCACTGAGATGTGAATATTTTCCTAACAGCCTTTCTGAACTGGGATGAGTTGTCAGGGGACAACTTCTTCCAGGGGATGGTTTCTTAGGAAGGTAGAGTGATGGCTCCCAGTAGAGTGATGTCTCCCAGATTCTTCCTCCTGTTCCCTGCTTCCTTGCAACATGTGCCTTTCATTTGTGCTCACTTTCCTTATACTCTGTCTCTCCATCTTCATGTGGGCTACTGTATCAAATGTACCTTGCCTTCCTGGGTGTGGCCTAATTCTCTACAGAGCAACTCAGAGAGGTATAAGAAACATGGCTAAAAATTATGGAGTTGTCATTTGAATACAGGTTCTGAATGCCATTTCTACTTGGTTACCCCAAAAGGTGGGGGACCTTAAGGTCCACCAGCAGTGCTAATGTTTCCTTAGAAATTGGGGAGAGTTATAGTCAAAGAAGAACTGAAAGAGGGGGTAATGATAGCATCTTTTCAGCTGTGTAGACCCGTACTAACTGTAGAGATGACTCTAGTTAAAAGTTAAAAAGGAGTAGAAGACATCTGACCAAATTTGCAGATGACACCAAATTGAGAGGGGTTGCTAATATGCCAGAGGACAGGATCAAAATTCAAAATGACTTTGACAGATTGGAGACCTGGGCCAAAGCTAACAAAATGAATTTCAACAGAGAGAAATGTAAGGTCCTACACTTAGGCCACTTTCTGCAACTCACCTTTTTGCGGAGCTGCGGGGATCACGTGAGCAGCCTCTAGTGAGAGGCTCTCACATCCCAATTCCTTCAGCTCCTCAGCTGCTGCCTGCTTGTGCGAGAGCCCCTCCTCTTCCTTTCTTCTGGGATTTTCCCAGGCTGCACTGGAGCAGGAAGCACGCATGCCACAGCTCTGGAGCTCTGCACGCACGGCAAGTGTGCGTGGGCCCCGGAGTGATGTGCGATTGCGTACCATTTTCGGCTCACAGCCGAAAATGAAATAGTGCGTGATTGGCACTTGCCAGGTCCTGGAGCGTTGCATGATCGTGAGTGCATTGTGTGGACAACTCCTCGCAGTCACGCGATGCTCCAGAGGCCCTTTCGCATGGCAAATTCCATGCGAAAAGGGCCTTAGGTAGAAAAAATAGAATGCACAAATATAGGATGGGGCACATGTGGTTGGATAACTGTGTGAAAGGGATCTAGGAGTCTTGTTAGACCACAAACTGACCACGAGTCAGCAGTGTGATGCGGCAATCAAGAAAGCCAATGTGATTCTTGGTTGCATCAATAGGAGTATGGTGTCTAGATCAAGGGAGGTAATGGTACCACTCTATTCTGCATTGGTTAGATCTCATTTGGAATACTGTGCCCAGTTCTGGGCACCTCAATTCAAGAAGGATATTGACAAACTGGAGCCTGTTTAGAGGAGGGTGACCAAAATGGTGAAGAGTCTGGAAGCCATGCCCTATGAGGAATGGCTTAGGGAGCTGTGTATGTTTAGTCTGCAGAAGAGAAGATTAAGAGGGGACATGAGAGCCATGTTTGAATATTTGAAGGGATGTCATGTCGAGGAGGGAGCAGGCTTGTTTTCCTCTGCTTCAGAGACTAGGACAAGGGGCAATGGATTCAAGCTGCAGGAAAGGAGATTCCACCTGAACCTCAGGAAGAACTTCCTGACAGTCAGAGCTGTCCAGTAGTGGAATATGCTGCCTTGGAGTGTGGTGAAGTCTCCGTCTTTGGAAGTTTCTAAGCAGAGGCTGGATGGCCATCTGTGGGGAGTGCTTTGATGTGTGTTCCTGCAGGGCAGGGGATTGGACTGGATGGCCCCTGTGGTCTCTTCCAGCTCTATGATTCTATGATTCTATGTTAAAAGAGTATTTTATTGGAAATTAATAGACACACAGAAATCAAGCAATCTCATAAACCATACAAGGTTATTGAGGGGAAAGGTGAGAAAGGTTGGATAAAGAGAGCTTTTGGGTGGAAGGGGTGATATTTACTGGTCCTGAAGCAGAAGATTGAACAAGAGTGGCTCAAGCACTAGAGTTTGAGGGCAGCACAGAGGAATGGAAATCTAGGGTGCCGTGTGATGCCCAAAGTGCTAGTGAAGTGCCAGGATTGGGGCTAGGGTTTAAATATCCTTTTTCCCACCCTGAAGGGGTGAGTGTTAATGGCTCTCTGGCAGAATAAACAAAGGAGATCTGGAGCAGGCTGACTGTCTTACTTTGGGTGACAAAACATCAGTGGGGGTCCTGACAGACTCTTAATGTCTTGGTTGGGTAAGGTAAATGGAGAAAGTCTCTGTAAGAAATGTGCACAGCAGGGGTGCTTGCTTGCCACACCTGGGCAGTTTCGTTTACTATTGTCTTAGCTGCCTATGCTATTGAAAGGATTACTGGAAACCCATTAACATTGGGCTTTCCTGCCTAATCTTCTTGAAGCTATGACCTGACCATGCTGAGGCCATCTTAATCTAGCCCATGCTTACAGTTGGTGTTCTGCTTAACCACATTTTTCCCAGCCATAAGGGTTCGATTTTTATAAAATGATATTTCTACCAATTTTGTTATCGTACAGGATGAGAAAGTGTAAGGTGTGGTAACAGCTGCTGCTCCCAGATCACCTAGTGGAAGAAGAGGTACTTCTTTTTAGTCCTCGTAGTGACACTACAGTCTTGCATGTACCCTGTCAGCTGGATGGAATTTCTCTCTCTGAAGTAAAACAAAACAAAACAATATAATCCTTTTACTTTTGGAAATATTCCATTTGTTCCAGTGAAACTTTTTGGATAAGGCTGTAAGTGGAACTTCTAAGCAATTCAGGCAGGAATTCAAGGTAACAAGCTAGCTAATAATATTAGTATTGGTATTAAAATAAATTAATAGAATATGTATTTTATATACATCAGATTGAAGAAAATGTATTTTTGGAAATATGATCAACATATAACAATGTACGCAACTTGCTCATGATCATATTCTGTATACTGCTGCTGCTTTTTTCTCACTTTTCCCTTTTTCTGCTTTCCCTTCCTCTTTCTTTTTTCTTTGTAACCACACTTTAAAAAATCCAAAACAGCAACAGCAACATAGGCATTTCAACCTTTTAGAGTGGGACAAGGAATTGTACAAAATCTGAGCAAACTCCATATAATAGTGTCATGGGGGATGGGCTGTGGTCATCTGAAGTAGCCCATGATGGATGGAATTTATCAATCTGGGTTAAAAAAAATAAAATCAACTCCCCAAATGACAACAATAGAATATTTGAATAGAATATTTGGTAGCAAGTGCTTGGGTTCTTCACATTTGCTTTAAGACAGTTGTTCTTAACTTTTTCTTTACCACAGGCCACTTTTGAATATATTTTGTTGCTGTAGACCACCAAGACTAAGCTCAAGATTTAAAACCCTAAAATGAATAAAATAAATATTTAAAAATATCAAGGGTCTTCAAAGTTCTCAAGCGTCTTCAAATTTAGAGTGAAGTTTAAAGCTTAAATTTAAAGTTATCTAGAATCTTCAGATTTGGAAAGAAGAGAGAAATAAGGCCATTTCCACACTATACTGTTATAGTGCTATTATTCCACTTTCAACATCCTATGGAATCCTGGGGCTTGTAGTTTAGAGAGGGGCTTCAGAATTCTCAGCCAGAGAGCTCTTTGGTCCCAGTAAACTACAAGCCCCAGAATTCCACAGGATGTTGAAAGTGGCATAATAGCACTATAACAGTGAAAGGCAGAAATGACTTAAGTAAGTGCACACACTCCTATTATAATATTTTTATTGGAGTTATTCCATACAAATTTGTCTTCTTTCTTTTCATTTCTCCATTCTTTCTATTTGAACTGTAAAAGCTCAGCACATTTTTTTCAAGCCTTCACGGACCCCCTGTTAGGACAGTGCAGTTCCTTGGGGTCCACAGTTTAAGAAATATTGCTTTAAGAGAAGCGAGCTCTAACATAGTAATGGAAGACTGGAAAACAATGGATTAGAGAATTACATGGGTATGGTAGACAGTTGTCCAGAATGCCTGATAGTTGTGTTAGCATTTGAAAGTGTCTGAGCCTGGAAAGAGAATAGATCCTGCTTCATAATAGGAAGAAGCTGACTTTCTGTGAGAAGTTTTGGGGGCAATACCAGGACATAGGCCATTTCTGCACTAGACTGTTATAGTGCTATTATTCCACTTTCAACATCCTATGGAATCCTAGAGTTTGTAGTTTAGGCAGTTAGACTGCAAACCCCAGGATTCCATAGGATGTTGAAAGTGGAATAATAGCACTATAACAGTGTGGAAATGGCCTCAGTTTTTCTTGAAGGTGTTTCTCCTGTGGTTTGGCATTCACATTTCACTGTGTCCACAAGCGTTGCTCCTGGGATAGGAAGGTCACATTCAAAATGGTTCCGGCATTCTTCCAAAAACTAGCAGTATTTCCTTATTTTATCCCCTCAGCATCTCACTTATTTTATAGCAGCCATGGCTGACACAAAATAATCTCTTGTTCTCAACAGAATCTAAAGATCTCTGGCATTTGATTCAAGAGGAGCATTGTGTATTATTGAAGATAAAGACTTTCTCAATTAAACCTGAAATCAACACAAGAGCAATTGGAAGTACACATGTTTAGCCTTTACTCTTCCTTGTAAACTATGAACTATAGACTTACTACTGATAGCTGCACTATAAATTACTTGTTAAACTCCTGATGGTGCTTCTGAGGACAAGACATTATGTCCGTGGATAAAACTTGGATCAAATGACAAACTGGCTTTATTCTTTCCTATCAAAGGAGGAAATAACAACATGCTTACTGTAATAAAAGAACAAACCTCTCCAGTAGCTGGATGATAACAGGGGAGGTCATCCTATCAATACAGTTCTTAGTGCTCCCTGACCTGACAGCCTATAATGTAACAAAGGGCTTGTTATAAAGAGTCAAGGGGAAATGTGCTCTGTCTTGCATTGTTCTGGTTTTCTAAAAATTCAGAAAAGCATTTGAAAGATAATAATATCTAGGGCA
The DNA here is from genome assembly GCA_948474755.1 of Ctenosaura bakeri. Classification (NCBI taxonomy): domain Eukaryota; kingdom Metazoa; phylum Chordata; class Lepidosauria; order Squamata; family Iguanidae; genus Ctenosaura; species Ctenosaura bakeri. Next base: position 1,107,323 of record CAOLHI010000200.1, on the reverse strand, counting down.
GTTTCTATTTACCTTTCTGTCATAGATTTAGAAGATTATTATTTTTCTTCTCCAAAAGTGTGGGCAGAAAGGGTTAACGTGGCAGAATATTGACATAGTAGGTGTCAAGCACCTGGAAGAGAAAACCCCATGAGAGAGAGAGGGACGTAGCTGCTGATTTGAAGGTGTTCTGAAAGGGCAACATATTGTGAATTATTTAGTTTACTATTGTTATGTTTTTACCACTAGGGACATATAGGATTTCCGCTTCAGGTACACAAATGACTTGGCTGGACAATGTGCACTTCAACTTGGATGTGGAGCAGTGCCGTTTCCTATCCCTGTTACTGCTGCTACTGTTGTTGTTATTGTTGCTATTGGTGCTGTTGTGTGCCTTCAAGTCATTTCCAACTTATGGCAACCCTAAGATGACCCTATCAGAGGCGTATCAAGGGTGGGGCAACTGGAGTGTGTGCCCTGGGCACCAATGCCTGCGGGGTGCACTCCTGTATGCTGCTGCCCCCCTTGCACCTCCTCTGCCCCTCACACTCACTGCTGCTCCCCATGCCTGCTGCCTCCCTCTGTGTTTGCTGCCACCCTGCACTCACTGCCCCTTATGCCTGCTGCGGCCCCCGTGTCTCCTCCCCCTTGTGCCTGTCCTCCTGCTTGCCACTATCACTGCCCTGGCAAGGGTCCTTCTTGGGCTGGTGCAGAGGCGGCAGCAGTGGTGGCAGCAGCCCCTAGGGGCACGACTTCTGTGCTTGCCTGAGCCTTGATACATCACTGGACCCTATCATGGGGTTTTCTGGACTTGAGAATGTGTGACATGCCCAAGGTCACCCAGTGGGTTTCTATCGCCAAGTGGTGAATCAGAGCCTGGTCCCCAGAGTCATAGTCCAATGCTCAAATCACTACACTATGCCGACTCTCATTTCCTGTGCTAGCTCAGGCAATATTTCAGTTTTGGGCTATCCATGACATTAGCTCTAACAAATGAACAGTAGCTGAAAGAGAGGCTGAGTGAGGGACAGAGAAGTGGGGTGCTACTGGAGCTTTTTTATTTTCTAACTTCCTGAACAGTATGACAGAGTCACAGAATCCTAGAGAGTTGGAAGGAGTCCTATAGGTATCTAGTCCTAATCCAACTCCCATGCAGAAACTCCAGCTGAAACATCTCCAGCACATAGCTGTTCAGAGTCTTTTTGAAGATATCCGGAGAAGAAGACCCCACCCCAGCCCACACACTTGTATAGGTAATTGCCTCCATTGCCAAACCTCTGTTACCATCAAGAAGTTCATTCTAATGTTCAGTTAAAATCTACTCTCCTTTAACTTCAAACCATTGGAGCTGGTCTTACCCTCTGGTGCAACAGAGATCAAACTTATACCCCCCTCCTCTGTGACAATATTTAAGATATTTAAAAAATTACAATCATGTAACCCCTTCTTCTTCTCTTCTCCAGGCTGAACATGCCCAGGTTCTTTAACCTTTCTTCATATGGTTCCCCCCCCCATACCTCTTAACATTCTTGTTGTCCTGCTTTGAACCTGCTCTAACTTGTTTATATCCTTCTTAAAATGAGGCACCTAGTATTCCAAATGAGCCCTGGTGGCACAGTGGTTAAATGCCAGTACTGCAAGCCAGAAGGTTGTAAGTTCGATCCTACCCGGCTCCAAGGTTGACTCAGCCTTCCATCCTTTCGCAGGTCGGTAAAATGAGTACCCAGCTTGTTGGGGGCATGTATAGAAATGTTTCGAAATACATGCTATTTGTAAGTTGTTCGCCGCCCCGATCCATATGGAGAGGCGGGCTAAAAATAAATAAAAATAAATAAATAAATAAAAATTCCTGACTGGATAACTTGAGAAAACACTCAGAAAGATCATGCTCACAAATGCTCTGCTTTGTTACTGTCTCAACAAGGATTTACTAAGCTTTCTAGTCTTCGGACTGGCTGGCACGTTGGGGCCACTAGAATATTTCCACATGAGGCACTCATGAGTTGAAACCAGATCATTTTTGGGATACGTCTGTTCCAGGAAAAGCCTCAAGATCAGTGATGGTGGTGGCTGCTAAGAATACATCATGATGATGTTCATATGAAGAAGTGTATGATTTGTTCAACATGGGAGAACATGAACATATACACATATTCCAATTGCAAGTAGGACTGGAAAAGTCCTTTGTTTGACACCTTGGGGAGGTAAATATGGCCAGGATAGATCAGGTTCTACAGATTTTGAACTGGAAATGATGGGAGTTGCAGGCTAACACACAAGTCGAGGAAAGGATGATGTAAACAATACTGATGGACTGATGATATTGTTCAGTATAAGGCATGAAAATTGTGCTTCTCAAATGGTTTTAGCTATTTCATGTTTATAATATGCAATCCACAAACAGAAAAATCACAGTAATAGAAGTTCAAATCACAATTAAGGAAAATTAATAAATTAGAATATACACATATCTGAGGCTATCTTAACTGCTAGAAACTATGACTTGGTAGAGACTCTTTTGTCATGGACAACAGCTTTGAATATTAGTTTCAGCTATAACTTACATAACCACATGAATACAGATATTTCTAGAAATTACAAGTTTGTCCAAATTGTTTCAGATGGGCAGTACAATCCTAACTCAAAGATAGGCCAGCTGGAGTAGGTTAGGATGAGGCCATTTCTGACTGACTGGAGTGACACATGGTGTGGGGAGGGGTTGCCAGTAAGATGTTTTCCTTTGGACCTTCCACAATATTTGTCTTGTCTGAGTTTATTGTGCATTATTGTTTGTTCTGCAATAAATGGGATAGTGCTTTTACTATCTGTTCTGACTCTGTTATCATTCATTGTATGAGTGAAAGGGAAGTCTATGGGCCTACACTGTTCTAATTCTATTATTCCAGATTCAACATCCTGTGGAATTCTGGGGTTTGTAATTTACTGAGGCCAAGGAGCTCTCTGGCTGAGAATTCTAAATGCCCCTCCCTAAACTGCAAAATCTAGGATTCCATAGGATGTTGAAAGTGGAATGATAACACTATAACAGTGTGGTGTGGAAAGGCACATAAAGAGTCTGTCTCTCTGTGTGTGTGCATGTTGGGGAGGGACACATCTATTGGTAGGATCAAGGGATGATGGGAAGGGAGAGGTGGATGGGAGTGGAGGAGTCAATGGAATCCTCAAGGGTTATCTAGACCAACCCCCAAGTGCAAAAGGTCACATTCAGGAGATTTTCATATAACCTCTGCTTCACAGCCTCCACAGAAGGAGAACCTGTCAACTTCCATGTGCTCTGGTTGTGCTGGATGGTCTGGGAGAAGCATGGCATTCTGGGCAACATTAGAGCCAACTGATATGGTATAGGCCTCATGATGAATATCAGGGAAGGTTGCTATTGCATGCATTACTGGACTAATCAGGCTTCATTGTACATGCAGTTCCTGGGCTATTGCCTGTGTGTTTAATTGCCCAGCCTTTTCTCTTGTGTGGGATCAAGCTCTTATTGGATGGCTGTGCTACTGGGTGGAGTTTGGGGCTGGACTGATTGCTGGTTTGTGATCGGTAACTGTTGGCATAGTTTCCATGGTTACCACTGGAAGGGTGTTTTTTTTTCCTGTTTGACTTTCCCCCCTTAGGCCAACTGAAGCCCCAGCCCTCCCAGGTTGAAAGAGGTTTGGATTCAGCATAGCTTCAGCCAGACTGATGTTGCCTCAGCCAACTGTTGCCCCAGTTGCTGGGTTAGGATTGCACTGTTATTCTAGGCTTGACTGACTGACTGATTGATTATATTTCTGCATTGCCCCTGTTCTCATTTAAATGCCTGGGGTAATTTACAATAAAACTATAAAAATGATAAATCACATTTTTTTTTATAAAGTAGAGCAGAACTGATGAAATATACACATTACCATAAAACAGTGGCATCTTGTACAATCAATGTTGCTTTTCTTTGCAAAATATTTAAAACAGCCTATAACAACCGTGCATTAATGAAACAGATGTACTCTCATCCAAGTTACTGGATAAAATATTCTTGATTCTCCTGTTATTAATATTTATGTATTTGTTTATTTATCCATGCTCTCCTTTAATTTATATCCTGCCTTTCTCCTAACACGAGATCCAAGGTAGCTTGTTGTTGTTTGTATGTTGTTGCTGCTGCTGTTGTGTGCTTACAACAAGCTTAAAACAAGATGACTGGATATCCTTTCACTTTTTACTTGTTTTGTTTGGATTCATTTTTTAAAAAGCTGATTCAGATAATGTAATGCCACAATTACACGGCCAATATATTTGCAGTTATTAAAAGCTGACTGTCATCAGAGAAATGAGGTGGTTTTCAACTGGTCACACTACCATAAAATAATTCTTTACTTTTTGCATCTCCCTAGAGAGACAGAGCTTGACAGATTATTTTAGTGATGTCTTCAGTCATGACCCAATCCATAGCTCACAGAAGCTCAGGCACTTAAAATTAAATGTGTTGAAGATCTCCACAGAAACCAGGGTTGAACTGGACTGGAGCCAAACATAGTTGGGTTAATGGAACTGAGGAGTGAGCTGTCAAACAGCTTTAATGGCTCCCAGGCAAGGTGCAAAATATGGTGAGGTTTACAAATACTTAAGGGCACAATGCATAGTTATACACCAATTTAATACTTCTTTATCTGTCAGGTTTCATTATATGGAATCCTGAGATCTGTAGTCCAGTGAGGTACTTTGAAATCTCTGTCAGAGAGTTCTAGTGTTGTAGCTCAGGAGAGAAAACTAGAGCAGAGAATTCTGTGTCCTCACCAAACTGAAAATGGAGCTATGGCTTTAAAGTGGGATCAAACTGCTGTAACTGATCCACTCTGGACAAATTTACAGGAAATTTCTACCAACAGCCCCTGAAAAGAATGGAATAACCGGATGTGGAGACAATAACTGACAAAACCTGGCAAAATTCAAGAAGCTATATTGAGAGAACTCGTCTTCTTGAAACCAATCTGGAAGAGTCCTCTGAAAACAATGGTTCTGATGTATACAATTCTCTGGTGTATCTGCAGTGAAACAATGTAAAGAATTCACTCAGCATCCTTGCAATTTCTTTTTCATTCTTGATAATCTTCTCATGCCTTTCTTAACTAATCATCTCCTTGCTTTCTGGGTTTCTACACATGCTGGAATTCTACACATGCTACTTAGTTACATATCTATTCTGGGATTCCATAGGATGTTGAAAATAGAATGATATCACTGTAACAGTCTAGTATGGAAATGGCCTACCTTAGCTGCATAGCTAACTAGTGTGGGGAGATGATGTTTGTTCCACCACTCACCAGTCAGCAAGGCTGTGAGAAGGAAGTGTGACAGTGATGCTACTTCTAATTGTTGCAGACTCACTGGCTAGTGGGAAGGAGTGGAAATGTTATATACTAATGCCCTGGTTGCCAGTAGAATGGACCCCCTTCTGTCCATGTGGCTAAAGCCTAATGAAGTATGTTGGGGTGGGGAGTGGATTAGTTATGAATGTGGTGATCATTACTATGTAGGAACTATGAATACAAATCCAGTGCGAATGCATAACTCCAGCTTACACCTCTGTAAATCTGATCCTGAATTCTGGTTATTGTTCTTAGACGTAGAGTCATTTGTGTCCCAAAACCCTGTTTTTATTCATGGCTTATACACAAGAAAAGGCAAACAGAATAAATGGAAACAGGATAAATGTTTTAACATTTAGCAAATGATTGATAATCTGGATTCTCTGATAGTGGAAGGGAAATATCTATTGACTAACAGACCCTATCGGGGGCAAGAAAATCTTTTGATGTCTGTTGAGCCAGAGGTTAGCTGGATGGAAACATAGATATTCAGGTCCAAAGAACTGAACCCCCCCCCCGGTGTAGGTTGGACCAAGTAGCCTAATCACATATCCAGAGGAAGACCTCGGAAAAGGCATGTATACATTTCAAATGGGTCAACTGCAACTTTGACACCTTGAGAGACTACGGGTCTCCTGATTGAAGTTAACGATCACAAATTGTGGGAAGTACAAAGCTGAGGTCCATCTGTATATTCCAGTTTCTGTCTTTTCCCAGGAAAAGGGTCTGCCCCACCCAGGGATGTTTTGCCCTATAATTGGGCTCCGTTTTTGAGTTTTGGCAGACTTTGTCTCATTTTCTTTCTGAGGAATGTTCGTATGTTCATTCGTTCATTCTCTTGATCTGTCTCTTTGTTTGATAAGCTGTCCTGTGTTTTCCTGAAACAGCAGTCTTCAGGATCAGGTGCAGTATATTTGCTGTGTACCTTCAATCTTTCTGTTTCTTAAGAATCTCAATCTCGGTAGCTCTTATGTGTTTGTGTGAGTGAATGCTTTGGGTACATGAGTAAGAATATTTGCCAATTCTGTCAAATAAAAGACAGTTTAAACGGACACCTGAATTCTCTCTTTCTCATGCAGTCTGACCCCATAAACATAGGATAGAAGATCGCACTGCATTGCCCTGCCCTCTGTTTTGCCAAGTTGTGCTTTGCTAATTTCCCCAACTTTAGTAAAATCCAGGTGTCCCCCAGGGACTCCAGCAGCCAGGGTAACAAAGTCATCTTCTCTCAGCCTGAGAAGAAGGCAAGGGCAAACTCCCTCTGAACAAATAATGCCAAGAAAATCAACTGATAGGTTTGCCTTAGGATCACTTGAAGGCATACTACCTGAGCAGTAGCTACCATATGCAGTATCTATGTCTGGATTATGAGAAGTCTGCTGTACTATAAGAAAGAAAAAAAATGGCTTTCTTTTAAAGTAATAGATGTTTGTTTTCATAGATAATCTTTTAGATATAAGAACAAAACTTCTTCTTTGGCTTAGTGTCATCCCCAGTAAGTGAAGGAAGTTGCCATTTTATTTATTGTATTTCTTTGGTGACAACAACTTTCCTCCCCCTCCCCAAATGTCACTTCAGATTCCATTGGGGAATCAATACTCTTAGTGAATTGAAGCTGCAGAGGTCATGATTTCAGCATTTCCCCCACTTCTTCAGTGCACACATCACTTTTAAAACCCTTCTGACCAATACTTATGGGACTTACATGTTAAGAGGCAGAATATTGTGCAGACATGCCAAAGACTGATTTCTTGTATCAAAGTGTGCCTTCTGCTTGCAGTGCGTAAAGCAAAATTATGGTGCACATAGAGGGCGAAGCTTGCTTTACTCATAGGAATAATTCATCTGACTTTCACTTTCTGGTTATATATACCTACATTATATTTGCCAACAATCTGCCTTATATTCCAAACTTGGAACAAATGCATGACATATAACACATTGGCTGACATCCTGATGGGAATTTTTGATATGAACAGCTAATTTATGATGGTGCAGTTTAGAACTGCGGGGTTGCACAATGGTCATACTCTCAGGAAGGGAGAGTTGTTGTACATGTGCCATTGGGACTGTTGTACAGCTGGGACAAACACCATGGCCATTGCACAAAGAGGACAGTCTGCTTTTTGTAGCCCCCCAACATAGTTGTGGGGCACAGGTAACCCAGAATGAAGGATACTAGAAAGTCATATCACAGAATCATAGAGTTGGAAGAGACCACAAGTGCCACTGAGTCCAGTCCCCTACCATGCAGGAATATACCACCAAAGAACTCCCAACAGATGGCCATCCAGCCTCTGTTTAAAAACATCCAAAGAAGGAGACTCCACCACACTCTGAGGCAGCATATTCCACTGTCAAACTGTTCTTACTGTCAGGAAATTCATCATAATGTTTAGATGGAATTTCTTTTCTTGAAGTTTGAAGCTATTGCCCTGTGTTCTAGTCTCTGGAGCAAGGTTAGGAATAAATTTGGCCTCCCACATTTGCGAGTTTGACTTTCACGGATGCCATCATTTGCAAGTTTCTTCAACTTCTGCCCCCCCTTAGGCACTTCTTTTCTGGGGGAATCTTCCCTCTTGTTGACTCTGATCAGGCTGTGCAGTCCTTTAAAAACTCACCTCTGGTCATCTTCTTCCTCCAGCAGCTGCTTCCTGGCCAGCTGAAGACAACTCACAATCTGATTTCTGAGTACCACCAACCGTCTCCCATGTGCCTGCCCCCACAAGGAAGAAGATGAGTAAGAGAGGGCGCCACCATGCTGATGCTGCCTTCCCTATCCTTTCCTTGATCTGATCTGGATACTGGGATCTTGTTCTCTCAACTGTGCCTTGGCCCCCTTCCCACAGATACACACACACATTTTGATATTTGTAATTTTTCCACTTTTGCAAGGTCCTGCACCCCCAACCTCAGCAAATGTGGAGGACCAACTGTATTTCTAGTAGGAATTATATAGTAGTATAGTATTTTAAAGTAAGAGTTTTCATAATGATCAATGGTTTGAAATAGTCAGTAGATGTGTCCTCTTTTTTTGCTTTTGAAAATATGGTGCCATGTAGAGGAAGGAGTGGGCTTGTTTTCTGCTGCTCCAGAGACCAGGGCAAGGAGCAATGGATTCAAGCTGCAGGATCCACCTGAACCTCAGGAAGAACTTCCTGACGGTCAGGGCTGTCTGGCAGTGGAATATGCTGCCTCGGAGTGTTGTGGAGTTTCCTTCTTTGGAGGTTTTTAAGCAGAGGCTGGATAGCCATCTGTCGGGAGTGCTTTGAGGGTGTTCCTGCAGGGCAGGGGGTTGGACTGGATGGCCCCTGTGGTCTCTTCCAACACTACATTTCTATGATTCTATGATTCTATAGTAACCCTAGTCTCAGAAGTCTCAGGCCCAGGACTTCCACTTAACCTGTGCATGGTCTTTTTAACCAGAGATGTCAGGAATTGAATCTGGAGCCTTGTGCACACAAAGAACATGCTATGTTAAGTGGGCTACAGTGCCTCAAAACATTGGCTATCAGCAGCAGTACACAAATAGTAAAAGAGAACAAGCAGAATGAGTTATATCATGAGACACCTTTGTCTATTTATCTGATTTATATTCTGCCTTTCCTCCAAAAAGCTCCAGATACCATGCACAAGGTTATATCTCCTTTTATCCTTCCAATATCTCTGTGTGGTAGGTTAGGTTGAGAGAAGGAAGGAAGGCTGAGTGGGGATACAAATAAAGATGGCTTAAGTAAAATGTCACGTCATAGCAGGATCATTGTCATAGCAAGATCGTTTGTTCAGATTTGTGAAATGTACAAAATATTTTTATAAGATCTCAATGGAGAGTCAAGAGTTAATGAAAATAACAAACTCTTATTGCTAACATTCCTAATTGTAAGCTGAAATGTCTTGGATTTAGCTGCAGTGCTTAATTGAATAGTTCTGAAGTTTTCTTCACATAGATTATAAAAATGATGGCTATTTGCATGATAAAGTACAAAATGTAATTAAATTGGACTAGCATAAAGAATGACTTCAGTTTTAATCTCAGTACAAAGAGATTGCTGTAGAGCCTGCAGAAGACTCAAGCCAGCAAGAAGTGTTGATACCAGCAGATAATCTTAGGGTTTATCAATATAGCAGTTTTGTGCTACAGAGGTGTTAATTTATTTTTTTTTAAATGCACCACATCATTCACACTTTTATGAACTCCACCACACCCCATGCAGTGTGTCTTTACAAAGTGACTTAGATGATGGAACAGAAGACCTACGTGTCAAATTTGCAGATGACACCAAACTATATAGGGGTGGGGATAGTTAATACTGCAGAGAGCAGGATCAGAATTCAAAACGACTTGGACAGGTTGGAAGGGTGGGCCAAAACTACCAAAATGAATTTCAACGTATCTAAATATAGGATGTGTCCCATCTGGTTTGAAAGCCATACATGTGAAAAGAGTCTAGAGATCTTAGTAGACCACAAGCTAAACATGAATCAACAGTGTGATGTGGAAGCCAAACATGCCAATGCAATTCTAGACTGCATTAACAGGAATATAGTGTCCAGATCAAGAGAAGTAGTAGTCCCACTCTGTTCTGCTTTGGCCAGGCCACACCTGGAATGTTGTGTCCATTTCTACAACTCACAGTTCAAAAAGGATATTGACAAGCTGAAACGTGTCCAGAAAAGTGCAACCAAGACAATGAAAGGTCTGGAAACCACGCCTTACGATGAACAACTGAGGGAGCTGGGTATATTTAATTTAGCCAAGAGAAGACCGAAAGGTGACATGATAGCCATCTTTAAATATCTAAAGGGATCTCATGTAGAAGATGGAGACAGCTTGTTTTCTGCTGCTCCAGAGACTAGAACAGAAGTCAGTGGTTTCAAAATACAGTAAAAGATAATCTATCTAAATGTTTAAAAAAACTTCTTTACTGTAGAAACTGTTTGACAGCCTTGGATACTGGGGGATCTCCTTTTTTTTGGAGGTCTTTTTAAACAGAAGTTGGGCAGATGTCTTTCTGGAATACTTTAGTTATGTTTTCCCAGATAGCAAGAGGTTGGGTTAGAGGGCCCTTCCAGCTCTAAAGCCCTTTCCTCACGGGCCTATTAAAACTTTGCAGAGCGACTTCCAACAGAGGTCTTCTACACCGTGGAGTGGACTGGGGCGGACTACTTTTCGTAGTTCCGCATCTCAGTCTGCTCCGGAGCGACCAGAACTGGTTGCGCAGCGTGCTTTTTAAAAACCTCTTTTAAGAGGTTTTTAAAAAGTACAGAGCGTGCGACCCTGTGTCGCTCCGTCCAGGCGCTCTGGTGCAGATTTGCAGGCGCACACTAGTGCATGCCTGCAGATCTGCTGAGGGTGGGCTTTCGGCTGGTGAGCTTCTCTGGTTGGTGGAGAGCCTCCCCCAACCGGAAGCCACCATTTTGGACGCCAGAACAGTGCGGAGCGATGAACTTGCACTGCTCCTCATCCCGACGGACTCGACCAGACCCACCAAAAAGCTGGTGAGTAGCGGCAGGGAGCATTTCCCTCGCCGCGTGCAGAAAGAGCCTAAGACTGTGATTCTATGGCCATTTCCACATGGTATCACTGTCTCACAATGGGGATGCATTGGCAGCAGTTTGCACGTTGTGCTTTTGTATGACGTCATCACGGTCCCGCTGCCAATGTGTCCCCACCCATTGGAAAAAATCAGTTTTTGGCCCATGATCTTGTGATGGTCTCGTTGCCGGAGGCAGTGCAGAATGGGCAGAAGCGCGATGTAGGCACTCCTTTTCCCAGTGCAGCATGGGAAAGAGGCTGGCTGCACTGCAGAAGGAAGGTGTGCATCACTCATGCTCCCTTCTGCAGGGACCCAGCTGGGTACAGAGGGGAGTGTTTGCACTGTGTTACCATATCAGCAAAGACACTGCTGGGATTGCAATGCTACAATGACAGGAACTGGTAAGATGCGGAAATGGCCTTTGTCTTTCTCTCCTTATGCTCCGAGACCTTTTTGGTTCCTGAGGCTTAAAATCTCCACCTTCACACATGCTCTGGCCCATGCTGAAGGAAATAATTGACAATTTGTATAATGTATGATTTGACCCATTCATTCCAATCTCTTCTGCTTTAAGTTCTTGTTATCTCTACGCATGCAAAGACATTCCTTCACCTTTTCTTTTTGGCTTGTATAGAACACACTTTTTTCTTTAAAAAAACGAAGAAAAGAAAAGAAATACTTTTGGATCTTCAATTGCTGTGCTAGCACAGGACGTGCTCTACAAATCAAAATCGGACGCATACTGAATCAAACAAAATTACTGCTAAAAATCAGTTTTATTACACAAATGTCAGTATACAGTGGAAATGGAAGAAGGAGGAAGAGCCTTCAAGGGAAAGACGTCTTGTTCCTACTGACAGTGAGCTCACAGTGGAAACTCCCTGTGATTATCATATTTTCCCTCAAGTGATCAGGGATTTTTATTTTTTAATTTCATTTTTAATATAATTTTTCTGATTTTTAATCTTTTTAGAAAAAACATTTTAACTAAACATCCCCCCTTGGTTAGAGGCTGATAGGCAATTCCATTATATTTTGTTTTTCCTCTCTGCTATTTTAGGTATATGTCAATGCTGGGAATGGCGTTGTTTGTTAAAAAAAAAATCAGTGGGAAGTCTGAGGACTCCCAGGGCTCTTGGGTCCTGTGCAAGAAGAAGGTTGGAAAATAAAATGATTAATCTTTGAAGAACTCCACTTTACATACCTCTGGAACAGATAATGTAGGGTGAGCTAAACCAATAGTTTGACTAAGGCATCAAATATTCCTGTAAAATGGCAGCTTCTATTCAGAATACACTTTTTATACAGCAAAAACATCTATCTCTTCTTGTTATACTTTATACCAGAGCTTTACAAACCGTATGTTGCGACATGTTGGTGTGTCGGATGCAGTGTGTAGGTTTGTTGTGAACTGTATGAATGGAGGGGCTGCCTCTCCTGCTGCTGCGGCAGGCCAGGCCCAGGTGAAGGGGCTGTCACTGCCGCTGCCACCCTGGGTTGAGGAAGACCCCGGTGAGGGTGGTGGTGGCAGGCCAGGTCTGTGTGGAGGGGCTGCCTCTCCTGCTGCTGCCACTGCCCCAGGCCAAGGAAGACCCCAGGGAGGGCAGTGGAGGGCCAGGCTCGGGCAGAGCGGCTGCCTTCACTTACTGAATTACTGTGTCATGAAGTGATGCATGTCTAAAAAATGTGCCACCAACATGAAAAGTTTGGAAAGCTCTGCTTTATACCAATAAGTTTATTAGTTTCCATGCACTTCATTACTAAATAGCCCTCCCTGAATTCATTCCATTGATTATGCCCTTGTTGACTTCTTAAAAGTCTTTCCATAATCTGTGGCAATTTTTTTAAAAAAAATAATCCAAGCCTTGTCTGTCAGCTATGATTATTTGGAAGCCAAACAATCCTGAGCTGGTGTATGTCAAAATCCTCATACACCACCAGGAAGATTGAGACTTGGCAGGGGATTATTCAGCTCTTATGGGCAGAGCATCTAATGACTCTGTGTAAACAGCCTGTGTTTAGATGAATGAGTGATTGACTGAAAAGGTTGCTCAAAATGGGAGTAATTTACAAAATCCTTCTGCTATTAATGCTGGTATCTTATGAAATGAAGGTAGCCTGAACTGTTAGATGCAACACTGACTTTGTTGTGATTTGAAGCTGTTGCAAATGTTAAGGGTGGTCTCCCTGGTTCACAGCAAGATTGTTAAGATTAATGAAATAATGGTTGAATGATGGGAGAAAAAAGATTTATATCCTTCACAGGGCAATCGTACTGTAAAGTCAGAGTGCTCTGACATTTTCTAAGACATGCCGGCAACATTGGAAGAAGAGATGAACAGTGCCTGATATTCTCATTTTGTTGTTGTTGCTGTTATCATTTTGTTGTTGTTGTTGTTGTTGTTGTTTTTTATTATTACTGCTACTACTACTACCCCCATCATCACCATCACTTGTGTGTGTTGTTGTTGTTATTACTATTGTCTTAATTTTTACCCCACTTTTCTTCTCAAGAGAACTCAAAGCATCTTACAAAGCTTAAAGAGAACATTGTTAAAACTGTAGTATACAAAAGTTAAAACACACATTAAACAATGATAGTGATTAAAACAATATTAAATATTAAAATACATATTAAAAACAGCTTGCAAATGACAATTAAAATAACCAGCACAGTTCTACGTACTAATTATGTGTTAAATGCCTGCCGGAATAGGAATGTCTTTAGATGTCTCCGGAAGGGAGGCAGGGAGGGTGCCAGTCTGACCTCTTTGGGAAGGGAGTTCCAGAGCCTGGGAGCAGCCACTGAGAAGGCCCTCTCCCATATTCCCACCAAATGCACCTGTGAGGGTGGTGGGACAGAAAGAAGGGCCTCTCCAGCAGATCTCAGCACTTGGGCTGGTTCGTAGGGAAGGATACAGTCCTTCAAATAACCTGGACCTGAGCCATGTAGGGCTTTAAAGGTCATCACCAGCACTTTGAATTGTGTCCAGAAACAGACCGGGAGCCAGTGGAGCTGTTGCAGCAGGGGTGCTGTGTGATCCCTGTATGTGTACCTTTGAATGATAAGCTCTGAACTATAGTGATTGGTGCTTAATGCATGTTCGGCCTGAAAACTTTAGGATCTAGGATAAAATCATACAGTTGGCGGAGACCACAAGGGTCATCCAGCTCAACCTCTTGCCATGTTGGAATACATAGCGAAAGCACTCCCTAACAAACGGCCACCCAGCCTCTGTTTAAAACCACCAAAAGAGGAGACTCTATCACACTCTGAGGCAGCGTATTCCACTACTGAACAGTTCTTACCTTCATGTAGTTCTCCCAAACGATTAGATGGAATTTTCCTAATGTTTAGGTGGATGATCCTGAACTGGCAACCTTACCCAGAGTGCTGCTTGCCCTGGCCATGGGAACCCACCTTGGGCAAGCCTCACTCTCTCAGCCTGAGAGAAGGGCAAAGGTAGAACCCCTCTGAACAAATCTTGCCAAGAAAATACTGTGACAGGTTCACCTTAGGGCAGTGATGTATTTAAGTCTTTTACTCCAAGTCTCAAGTCTCTACCTTCAAGTCAAGTCTCAAGTCCTTAAAGATACTTTCAAGTCAAATCCCAAGTCAAGTCTTAAGTCTGGGAGCCAACTTTATACTCCAATTTATATTCCAGAATTTCTGGACAGAGTCGAATAAAGTCAGCTTTAACAATTTAAGCAGAGTTGGCCCTCCACATTTGTGATTTTGCCATCTACAGCTTTGGAAGTGGGGAATAGGATCCTTCTTACTCTCCATTACTGAGGCTTCAAAAGCTTTAGAAGGAAAGATCCTTCCTCCCCAAGCCTGTTGCCTAATACATTTGCTGTTCCCTCTGAAAAATGCACCCTGCACTCTGGGAGCAAATATTGTTTTCTCCTCTTAGAAAAAGTATTAGAAGGTTCCTCCAATATGCAGCAGGAACAGACTGCAGAGCAGACCACAAACCCACCTCAAGCCCATTGTCTGACCCATTTGCTGTTCCCCTCTGAGAAGGGCTTGAGTCAGATTGTCATGTGGCCAGTAGGCAAAAAGAGATGGAAGCATTGTTCAAAGTTGCAAGGTTTCTAGATGAATATGTTAAGTTACTGAAGCAAGGGCAGCAAGGTCAATCACTAAAAATATACAAATCTCAAGTCGAGTCAAGTCAGTGCATCATTTATTGCCGAGCTGAATCTGAGTCAAGTCATTGAAGCGACTTAAGTCTGACTTGAGTCCGAGTCATTTGACTCGAGTTTACATCATTGCCTTAGGGTTGCTGTAAATCGGAAATTACTTGAAGCACACACCAATAACAAGTGTGTGTGTGTGTGTGCGCGCGCGCACTTGTCGTTCAGTAATCTACAAATACACAATACACAGAAACAAAATACTTTCCCTGAAACATTGGAGACTGGCCCTCTGAGTGCTCGTTGTCCTTAGAATATCTTCTGGAAAATAGGTCCTCTGTATCTTCATTCCTCCTCAGTGCCTGTCCTGGGCTCTGACCTTTCCTCCTAGTGAGGCCAGAATGGCTCCCTCCTTGCTGTCCTTCTGCTTGCAAGCAAAATCTTTTTTTTATTCCAAAAGAAGATTCAACAAATATGCTGAGAATAAAACATATTTAAAGCAAAGACTTTGAATACGACCCTGTGTTTTTCCCCCAGCTGTACTATTTTTAATTGCAATTTTTAAAGACACCTTTTCATTATTTTTAATTGTACAGCTTAAATTGCTTTTAATTAACATTGACCTCAGCATTAGCACCACCATTCCTAGAGAGCCTTCTGAAGAGCAGGCTCAGTGGATGCTGCTTCGTAGAATATTTGCCAGGAAGCAAGTTTTTTGAGTGTCTGTTCTTAAAGGATCTTGGGCAGCAAATTAGGTGCTAATTTCAAGGTGGTGGAGGTCATAGGGCATGGCAAATAACACCTAAGGAAAGAAAAGGATAACTATTCCAGGGAAATGAATAATTATCACAATCAACTAACATCTTGGAAGGGAATAAAATCACAAGCAGGCCACACTAGTAAGTATGAAAGTATGTAACAGTGCATACACCTGCATGTGGGGGGGGGGAGAAAGAAAGAAGGAAAGAAGGAAAGAAGGAAAGAAGGAAAGAAGGAAAGAAAGAAAGAAAGAAAGAAAGAAAGAAAGAAAGAAAGAAGAGTCATTTTTGCAAAAACTATCTGTCAAATTCTTTACATGGCAAGTATCTTTGATGAGTCCCTATTTAACTGTATTCCCTGAGATCATACATTTTTAGTCAGTGGTTTACTAATTACCTTTTATTTTTTGCATTTCAAACTACTAATTAGCTGAGACACTGGCACTAGCCTCAAAGCCTGGACAGAGATTCAAGATTTAGATTAGATGGAGTGGCTGTTTGACATATCAAGCCATTGCATCGGCAGTGGAAGTCATCAACATGAGATCGTGATTAACTGTGGTGACACGAGTTGTGCATTCAGAGCTGATGGGATGGAGGTTGAATAAGGCCAAACAAATCTTTATATGTTGCCTGGAAAAAGCTTTGTATGCTGACACAGGTAAGACACACCTTTCTGAACTCTTCAGAATGCCTCACTGCCATGTTCCTTCTCTGTAGTGGCACTTTACTTTCCAGAAGCACGAGTTCATCTTCCATTGGACAATCTGGTGTATTCCTCAGGGATGGACCGTAGCTCTGTGGTAGAGGACACATTTTGCATTTTTGAAGATCCTAGGTTCAATCTCTGACTTTTTTTTTTTTTTAGGGTCAGGGAGGTGATTGAAAAGATCTCTGCCCAAGACCCTGGAGAGTTGCTGCTAGACAAAGTGGGCCACACTAGGTTAAACATACAAGAGTTATGACCTGACATAAGGCAGCTTCTTTCCATGTGAAGGCTTAGTTTAAAATAACTGAGCTTTAGGGGGAAGGGGCTATGGGTCAGTGGAAAAGCACATGCAGAAGGTCCCAAATTCAATTTTGCAAGCTACTTTGGGAAAGATAGATGATATGAGCAGTTTGGCTCAAGAGTCTGACTTAGTATAAGACAGCAACTAACTTTTATTGTATTTTTTTTTTCAGAGCTACTAGTAAGAGCTAATGATTATACCTGAGCTCAGAGGCAGTACACTTGGTTCAGACATGGAAAATCGCTCATTGGTTCTTTTCTATTTGTAAAACGTCTTACCCACCTTTGCCCTGTTTTAAAGGAGGCAAGCACCAAGAGCATACACCTACAGAGTTTGACTAGGGGAACGCTAGACCAGTCCTACAGTGGTACCTATGTCCATAGAAGTGTACTCCAAACAACCCAAATGAAGCAAACCATCCTGATCCAAGTTGGAAACAAAGGAGGGAGTTGCTAGAGAAATTACTTCAAGAATCTGAGTTACAGGAAGTGGAGGCTATCACACAGCAGGAAGCATTAGAGCTACTGTCAGCAGCACTAGAATGGCCTTGGTTGAGCTAATTTATAGCCAGGAGTAAATTAGCACAGCTGGATTCATTAAATAGTATAGTCTACCTGGGCTGGAAGAGACCATTTCTTGTGTCTCTTTTCTCTGCATTTCAGATGTCCACATATGACAGGATGCAGAGGTTCCATTTCCTCCTCCAAATCCATCCATTTGGGATGGATCAGGCTCTGCTTCTGTCACAGCAGAGCTGCCAGAGTCCTTGGGCTCTGCCGGGGTCTCATCCTCCTTGCATTTCTCTTTTCGTTCTTCATCGGAAGAGGCCTTTTCCAGGTAAGGCAGGACAACCTAATTTTGAAGATACACTGATCAGAGATGCCAATGGGAATTCATCTCCCCATAGCTTCCAAGCAGTGGGGCTTAGGGAGGGTGGAGCTAGCAGTAGGGTGCAGGAAGATTACTTATCTAGGCCAGATTAGGCCAATGGTTCTGTATATCACTTCCTAGATCTCTTTACATCTCATTAAGGTTCTTTATTCCTGATTCATAATGGTTTGCAGTGGCTTTCCATGATTTGGACCTATCTGGAGATGCCAGGGATTGAACGTGGGGCATTTAGTATGCAAAGCCTGTACTCTGTCCCCTGGAGGGAGATTTAACAGAGGAGTCCTGATTTTAGTACACCACACCAGATCCATCAAGATGTGGATTTATAGCAACATGATAACAGCAACCTGCTCTCTGGGAGGTTTGGTATGAATGAAGGTCAACTCCATGCAGTGTGATTTCAAGTGGCCTCCACTTAGAGGCTGTTTGTGTGAAGCCACCCTGAGGACCTGTCCTTTGTCATCTGGCTATTTTTATATTCAAGGCAATGCTGTCAAGAACATAATGCACAAAAGTGTATGCACTCTCATGCTTATGTGTGATTGACCTTTTTTTTTTATAAGCCAACACGTAAATAACTGTCCTCAAATCACACAGTGAATCATACCACTCACGGTTCCCTGCCACTTCCATTTTGGTCACTGTAGCTTTTTCCCACCAAACATTCCTGCCACTTGTATAACAATGGCAACCCAACATTATGTTAGATTACTGCAAACCTAATTTATTTCCTGTCATTTCTTATCCATCTTCAAAGGTTTAACGTCTCATTCTCATCACATTCAATGCAGAAAGCCTATATCTGCCTGTAATGTAATTATGGTTGTGTTATCACTCCCTACAGTAAATGTCACTAGAAATCTTCTTCTGCTTCATGTACAATTTCATTTCTTCCTTGATTGGCATTCTACTATGATGCATGTGTCAGGATTCTTTCCTTTCATTTTTGTATGCCAGAATGAATCTCTTTGTCCTGTTGGTAAAAACTGAAAGCCAACAAAGTTGTTAATGCTCCAATAATTAGTAAACTCTGAAGGTTATAAACTTGAGGTAGAACGGAATACACGTGTGTGTGTGTGTGTGTTTACACTGGGTGTGATATGAAACATAAGTTTTCTGCACCAGTGTGTCATCTCTGTCCAAATATACATAAAACTTCCTGTGAAGTTGAAGATGGCATACTCACTCAATCCTGTATTTACAGGTCCAGTTTTAATTACATTTAACTAGCTGTACATAGCAATGAATGCCATGGAGGTGATTCAAATAGTTGCACATTGTTCATTTTGGGGAAAAAATGGGGGGTAGGGAACAGAATGGGATCCTTTCAGTTTGGTTGCCATTCATTCTGAAACAAATGCAGAGGGGAAGGAAAGGGTGCATTTTTTGTTATTCATTCATAAAATTCAGGAGATGACATAAGTTAACATTTTTAATCGCTGCAGATTTGATTGCAAAACCTGCAAATGATCATGTCACACATTCTTAAATAGTGGTGATGTGTGTGCAGATGGTTCAGCGTATCCACATTCACGTCAACACCATTTTATGTTTAGGACATAATGTTCCACAGCCAGTGAAAATACTTGAAATACTGTTCCTGAGTAGGAAGTTAACAGTTAATGCTGTCTGAAGAATGCACTGAAGAAATGTATCAACATTGAACTGCATATGCACTCTCACAAGCTACTTATTGTTGTCTTAATAAACGTTACAGTTCATTTTTATAAACACTGACTCAGCTGAGTTGCATACAGTGGTAACACAGAAAACACACCTGGATAAAATTAGTAAGTGGTTCTAAATAAACATTGAAGACCCTCAGCTTGTTATGGGGAGGCAGAGCTGTGTGGTAAAGACAAGGCACCTTATCAAACTGGGAACCACTACACCAATCTGGGAGAAGTGAGGGATTGTCATACCCACCTCTGCCATAAAAGATATTTCCAGATCAAGACTAGGTAAATAAGGCCCTTTCCGCACGCGGTTATTAAGGCAGGCCAATGTGTCTTGCCATGGAGGTCTTCTGCATGTTGGAGCGAACTAGGTTCCATTTATTTACCTTTGTTCTGCACGTAATTCCAACTAAATGCGCCCCCATGTGGTGGTAAAGCACGCTATATATGAAAACTGAAAGAAATCAGTTTTCCAATTTTCCAGATCGATCCGATTTGTACTTTCACAGTGGTGCAGACACGTACATTCGCACCAATGCGAATTGGTGGTCAGGGGAGGGCTCATGGGAGGGGCCAGGGGGTAGTATGGACTTTCGCACGTACGCATATATGCACCTACACAATGATGTACTAAACCATAAAAAAAGGGCCAATCACAGCCAACGGGGTGGGGTGAGAGGAGTAGTGGGAGTGGCCATGGCAGAAGCAGTGTGGATTCATGAACTTGCACTCCTCCGAATCAGAATGGAACATAGGCAGTAGCTGTGCGGAAGGAAATGAGGGAAAGTCCACCTTGTTTTGAGCCCAGAAAATCCGGTAAAAAACGGCATGAACCGATTCACCAGCCTCATGCGGAAAAGGCCTAAGACTAAGGTGGGAACTATGTGTTGGGTCATCCACACATTTGTTGCTTTCAAGTTTAAAATGAGGGTTTCACTTCAAAGGGGCACGTGTGAATAGGTTTCAGGGCAGATGATTACGAGTATATAATTTACTGTATGGAGTGCTAGCTTCTGCTAAGATTGCTTTCACTGCTGATGCCTCTTTTCTGAAACTTCTTTCTCTTTCCATTGCCAGCTTTCCAAGTATCCTGGCTTTCCCTGTTTTAGATCCCTTTCTGCTAGGTTCAGAGCAATGTCAGAAGTTTAATTTGCTGAGGAAGCATTAGTTCAATGCTCATTGCAAAATCTGAAGGTTCTGTACTGACTTTCAGTACTTTCCTGTATCACACTAGGGCTTCCTTTAGTGGGGGAAATTATAAACCATGGCTTTCTCTATGTGTTGAATTTTCATGGCAGATAACGTAAAGCTAAACATTGACATTTTGAACTCTCTTATTTGAGTTCCTCCAGGCTATACATTGTAATTATCGCACTGTGAAGGTTTAATGGACATTTGCAAGAGCGATGCTGTGCTGGCTGCATACCAGTAACCAAAATAACTCCCAAGAGGCCCATACAAGAGCTCTTCCTGAGAGAAGGAAATTAGTCAAGGGGTTATAAAGGAGGAGTTTTTTTCTGCTGTAAGAATGAAATCTCATGCCCATGTATTTGAACCTAGGAGCACAGCCTGAGATTGGCATTTTTAAAATATTGCAAAGGGATCAAGCATCAAAGAGGACTAGTCCTGGGCTAAGATGTCTGAATCTGAAGTGAACATTTAGAATGACCCACTCCACACACACACACACACACAAATGCACATGCACACAGATACACATTCATATGTACACAAATGTACATTTCTGTCAATACGAAAATGTGCTGTGATGGCCTTGCCAAAGATTTTGCAGAGAAAATCATTGGATCCATTCTCATTTGGACTCCACATTGAAGATAGACCTTGGGAAGTAACTAGGGCACATACTTGCCTGATTTTGATAAATGAGTTTCAGTTTGTTCAACATGATGGTATGGACAAGCTTCTTGGAGAAATGAGGTCTACCACTTAGACTTACATTCATGCTGGCTGATTATAGCTGCTGGAGGAGGGTTGGCCAGTTGGCTGGTGGAGGTGGTAAAGACTTCTTTGAAAGAGGACTGTGTTGCAGGTCTTCCACAAGTAGCTATTGCAATATAGCAGCACAATGCCAGGCCTTCTTGGATGAAACTGATTACTTGGATCCATTCCAGTCTGTGTTCAAAGCTGCTTATTGGACAAAAACATTGTTGATCATGTCAGTGGATGACCTACACCAGGAACTGGAGAGGGAGAACCACTGGTTCTTTTGGGTTTCTTAGCAGCATTTGGCACCATCAGTCATGGTATCCTTCTGGATATGGCCTTGAGGGCATCGTTTTGTAGTGGCTGATCTTTCTTAGAAAGAGGTGCTAGAAGACTATTGTTCAGCCTCCTAACCATTAGCATGTGAGGTCCCACAAGGCTCAATCGTGTTCATTACGCTGTTAAACATCTACATGAAACCAATGGGGAAGACATCTGGAATTATTATAAAAGATTTTATACAGAAATTTATTCACAGCTATAAAAAGATGCAAAAAAAAAAATCTTTTGTGTTCTACTCTTTCAAGGAAAGTGACCTTCATCAAGTTGTTTCTTATCACACATAGGAAAGAAGAGGCTGAAATATTTTCTTGCCACTGGCCAATGACATGAATAACTCATGATGAATAGGGTTTTCTGAACTGTCTAGATAACAAATACTGATCATTGTGTCTGTGTGGCTTTTCCTCATCCTTATGACATCTTCCCACTCTCAAATTGCTAGAGAAGCTCATAGCAAAATAGGGTCAGACAAAATGCTGAGGTAACTGAACCCAACTAGAAGTCTGTGCTAGTGTAGTCAGGATCAAAGATAATAATTCCTTTGCAGACAACCTCTGATTGAATGGCTGTCAGTCTAGGTGTAGTTCATTCCTTAAACCTCCCAATTAGATTTCTATAATGTGCTCTATGTAGGGTGCCTTTGAAATGTGTTTGGAAGTCACATCTAGTGCATACTGCAGCAGCCAAATTGTGGTTTGGTGTGTACTTTACAGGCCATGTATTCCTGATCTTACACCAACAACTTTCAATTTGCTTCTAGACTTACTTCAAGGTGCTGGTTTTGGCCTACAAAGCTCTAAACAGCTTAGAACCAGGATATCCAAAAGACCACCCCCTTTTAAGTCTGCAAAGAATTTGAGATCCTTAATAGAGACCCTGTTGCATGTCTCACCACCCTGATGGGTAGGTTGGTGAGTGAGTGAAGCAGGGCTTTCTCTGTAGCATCACCTTAGCTGTGGAATTCCTTCCCAAGGGAAGTTACACCAGGTCTGTTTCCAATGAGCTTCCATCAGGCAGCCAATACAGAATTAGTCCTTACATTCTTTAGTCCTTTAAAACAAAGGTTGCTGTGAGAATTATTCTAACAATGTAGTTTTAAACTGGATCTCAAAAATGGTTTTTGTCTGTTTGTAAAGAACACTTTTATCTGTATTATAACACCTCAGGAGCCTGGGTGGGCTGTGAAGCAATAAACAAATCTGTTGTTACTATATTCAAATCATTTCTGACTTATGGCAACACTAAGGTGAACCTATCATGGGATTTTCTTGGTAAGACTGGTTCAGAGAGGAGTTGTCTTTGCCTTCCTCTGAAGCACAAAGAGTGAGGGCCTTTCCGCACTACACTGTTATAGTACTATTATTCCACTTTCAACATCCTATGGAATCCTGGAGTTGCAGTTTAGGGAGGGGCATTTAGAATTCTCAGCCAGAGACCCCTTTGGTGTCTGTATTCCAACAACATTTGTAGGGCTGCTTGCTCGCCCTTCTTTCAGAGTGTTAAGGACTTAAAGAACATATGGTAGTATGAGCTTGGAAAAGTTGCTTTTTTTGGACTATGACTTCCAGTATCAGGCTACAGCTTTCCTGAAAGATTCTGGGAGCTGTCAAAAGATTCAAATCTTTTGATGAAGTTACAGATCAATTACAGATGGGAGAAGACTGAAGGCATTTCTTTTATGTATAAACAACAGAGATATAGATTAACTCAATTTTTAAAGCCAAAGAAATGATGGAAAGGTTGAAGAGAGATTTACAAAGACCTACAGCTGGAGAGAAAGATGAAGAACAGGAGTCGTTGGAAGAAGAAAAAGGAAAAGAAGAAAAAGAACAGATACAAGAAGAAGAGGTGGAAGAAGAAATAGTACAAGAACTGGAAGAGGAAGGAGAGTTGGCGGCAGAAAATATACAGGATTAATTGGAAAATTAGGATAAATGATTTTAATATAAAACTGATACAATGGGGCTAAAAATATACTCTTGGAACATTAAAGGATTTAACTCTGAATATAAAACAAGACAGATATTTCATCATTTGGAAAAACAAAAATTGGATATAATTTGTCTACAAGAGGTTCGAATAAGGACTCAAGATTTGAAATATGTCAGAAATCCGAAACTGGGTAGCTGCTTTGCAGCTACGATTGATCAGAAGAAAAGGGGGGTATTGATATACGTCAATTCAAGATATGGTGCACAACAAAAATTTCAGGATAATAACGGGCGATATCTGGCGATAGAAGTAAATATGAAACAAGACAAGATATTAATAGTTGGAGTATATGCACCTAATGGAGCTAAAGGAGAATTCTTCCCCAAAATACACAATGAGATACAGGAATATGTACAAGAAACAGGAAACGCAAAAGTTATTGTTCTGGGGGACTTTAATGGAGTTATCAATCCAAAAGTGGACAGAGCAGTACAGAAGTTAGTCCCCGGAAACAACGGTAAACTTCCTAAGAGTTTTTTCCAAATGATGGATGATCTAGATCTTTATGATACATGGAGATATAAAAATGGACAATTAGATGGATATACATTTTTCAGACAGACATAAATCAATGGCTAGGATTGATATGATTTTGACATCTAAGGATTTGATGTTGAAGACAGTGGATATAGACATTCTTCCAAATTTATGTTCGGATCATAATCCGTTGCAAATGGAATTTAAGATTATAGACAGAGAGAGGACATGGAGATTGAATGAAGAGATATTCAAGAGGGAGAAGTACATTAAACAAGCAAAAATAGAATTAAATAATTATTTTAAGGAGAATATGACATCAGAATTACAAATGAAAATAATTTGAGATGCAAGTAAAACTGTGATGCGAGGAAAATTTATAAGATGGTCCGTGGAAATCAGGAAAGAGAGGAAACAGACCGAAGATTCGATTCTGGGGAGGATAAAAGAACTAGAGAAACAGATGAGGGAAAAACTTACGGACAACAAGATAAGACAACAGATGTAGGTTTGTCAAGCTGAATTAAATCAACTAAATTTGCAGGAAATAGAACAACAGATGTGAAGAGTGAGATATACTTTCTTTGAACAGGCAAATAAACCTTCTAAACTTTTAGCTAGTTTACTTCGTAAAAGAAGGGTTAGAAATATTATTACGGAGATTAGAGTCGGTGATGGGAAAACTACAAAACAGGCTTTTTATATATATTACATGAAGTTAATGAGTTCGATCTCCTCAACAAAAAAAACAAAAAGACATGGAAGAATATTTGGAAAAAATGAACAAAATGAGATTCACCGAGGAGCAGAAATTGATTCTGAACAAACCCATATCGATGATGGAGACAGTTGAAGCTATTAGGAATTTGAAGAATGACAAATCTCCTGGACCAGATGGCTTTACTGCAAAATATTACAAAATAATGGAACATGAAGTTTCAATACCTTTGCAGAATACAATGAATGAGATAAGAAAGGAGGGAATACCTGACACCTGGAAGGAAGCTAATGTGGCTCTAATACCAAAAGAAGGAAGAGACTTAACAGATGTCAAGAATTATAGACCAATTTCATTACTAAAAACAGACTATAAAATCTTTGCTGCAATTCTGGCTGAAAGACTTAAAAAGGTTCTTCAAGAAAATATACATGAGGACCAGAAAGGCTTACCAAAGAGAATGATGTGAGACAATATTAGGACAGTGCTAAATATAATTGAGTATTATGAGAAACATAATGAAAGAAAATTGGCAGTGATATTTGTGGGTGCAGAAAAGGCCTTTGATATGATTAATTGGTCATTCTTGAAGACGGTCATTAAACAGGCTCAAGCCAGAGACAAATTTATCACTTGGATTGAAGCAATATACAGCCAACAACAGACAAGATTAATTATTAATGGAGAGAGAATAAAACTGATTGAATTGCATAGGAGAACAAGACAAGGTTGCCCCCTATCTCCACTGTTGTTTATCATGACATTGGAAATACTTAATAATGCCATAAGGGAAGACAAAGCAATAAGAGGACTTCAGATAAAGAAATATCAGTATAAACTCAAAGCATTTGCAGATGATTTGATTTTGTTTCTGGATGATCCTCTTAGCAGTATTCAAAGGTTGATGGATATTGTTCAAGAATATGGAGAATTTTGGATTCAAGATAAACATGGAAAAAGCAGTGCTTATAACAAAAAACATGAGGGAGAAAGAAGAGAAGGAACTTGAGCATTTAACAGGTTTTAATAAAGGTCAAAAAGCAAAATATTTGGGTGTCTGGATTACAAAAAGAAATAATAAACTATTTCAGAATAATTATGAAAAAAAATGGAAAGAGGTAATCAAGGATTTGGAGAAATGGACTAGAATGCGACTATCTTTGATGGGAAGAGTGGCAGTCATAAAAATGAACATACTTCCAAAGATGAATTACCTTTTCCAAAATCTTCCTATTATTACAAATACTAAGCCTTTTAGACAATGGAAGAGAGATTTAACTAAATTTATATGACAAGGGAAAAAACCAAGAATAAAATGGAATATCATGACAGACTCAATAAGAAGAGGAGGGTTGGGTCTACCAGATTTACAGATATATTTCAAGGCAGCGGC
This sequence comes from Ctenosaura bakeri, assembly GCA_948474755.1. Classification (NCBI taxonomy): domain Eukaryota; kingdom Metazoa; phylum Chordata; class Lepidosauria; order Squamata; family Iguanidae; genus Ctenosaura; species Ctenosaura bakeri. Next base: position 1,081,100 of record CAOLHI010000200.1, on the reverse strand, counting down.
ATTTACTTGGATAAAAGACTGGATGAATCTTCAAAATATGAGAATGTTGACATTAGAGGGAGCTGGTCCTTAATGGGTTGGCATGCCTGTATGTTCTATGGGAAAGCTGCAGTTGACAAAGTCTTTGTTCATCATTTTGTAAGAGAATCACTACTTAAAATATGGACTGACTACAAGAATAAGAACATTAGGCAACAACCTACATGGGTCTCCCCTCAAGAAGCCTTCTTTGGAAGATGGTCTGATTCAGATAAGTGGCTGTGTTATGACAACATATTAGAAAAGACAAATCTGAATCTTTTAAAGATGAAATCAAGAGAAAAATTGGAATCAGAAGGAATAAAGTTAAGCTGGTTCCCTTACAGACAGTTAACTGAGAGATTCCAGATGGATGTGAAAACTTATGGAATAGAACAAAAAGAGCAAGGAAGAATGCTGAAGTTACTGCGGGAAAACCCGCCCATTTATTATCACATGTATACCAGGAGATTTTAAATCAGGAAAGAGAAGATGAGACAGTCAAATCAGCAATGATATTGTGGGCTCAAAATGTTGGACATCCAATTCAATTAGAGCACTAGAAACAGAGCTGGCAACGGACACAAAAATTTACTGCAGCTCAGAACCTAAAAGAGAACAATTATAAGCTTTTTCATAGATGGTACATGACACCAGAAAAATTAAAGAAGATATATAATACGGGAACAGGTCAGTGTTGGAAGTGTCAGGAGAACGTTGGAACACTATTTCATATGTGGTGGTCATGTCCTAAGGCTAAAAAATATTGGAATGATATGCACAATATGATATGTAAAATATTGAGGGTTCAAATTGATAAGAAACCTGAACTGTACTTATTAAATATGACACATGTGTTAGATGGAACTGTTGCAAAGAAATTTTGGCGAATAATGCTGTATATGATTACGACAGCCCATATTGAATGTGCAGGGCTATGGACAACTGAGCAGATACCTACAATAGAGCAATGGTGGGCAACTTTTATTGAAAATCGGAATGCAGATATAGTTTCTCAGAGATTAAAAGGAAAATCATTAACAAAGAATGGCAAATTCTGGAAATGGGTTGGGTGTTGACAGGTAATAATTCTTAATTCATGGTAGCATAGTAGTTAGAAGTAAAAATCAGTGGAATATCATGGAACATGTAAAGTAGGGTCGAAGAGCAGGATCTATCTTGTATGTTAACAAATGTAATGTGATGCATAATATTGATATGTCAATGAAATAACAGTATTGAAATCCAGAGAGGAGTGAAAGATAGTGGTAACAGTTCGGTAAAATGTACAATGAGAAACGTTGTTTTATATGATGTAACCACAATAAAACTAATTAAAAAAAAAGATTCTGGGAGCTTTGAAAAAAGGAACTTTTCAAAGCTGGGGAGACCTGTTCTTCTGTCTCTCAGTTCTACAACTTATGAACTGAGAGTGAAACCATTAAAACCAAGGAAGGATCTGTGCATTAATTTAGAGTAATTAGTATTCAGTCCTTTCTAGATTTAAATACTTGGTTTCAGAACTTCATCTGGAGAACAGTGTAGAAACCCTAAATTATCTCTCTTGCTAAATTATCCATCCAAAGTCATAAAAAGAAGCCTGTTTTTCCAATATAAAGTTATACAGTATCATTAATCATTCAGTGTTGAAACAAAATCATGCAGTGGGTGAAAGACAAAATTTTGCATACTGGGTCCTAATGGAAGAGGAGGAGAAGTACTTAAAAGCAATTTCCCCTTATATGAAATTTGCACACTTTGCTTGAGCAGCAATATATCATATTGACTAAAACTAATTTATGAATTTACTAGTACATAAATCCACACTCAAAAAATTTGCTCCCTTTACCAATTCCTATTATGCCATACCCTGCTTTTTAAAAATATAGCCTGAAATCCTGCATAAAAGTGATGAGTATAAGTTTGTACTCATAGAGTTACATGATAAATTGTGCCTTAGTGAAATGCAACATTGTGCAACTAGAAGTGCAAAGAAATGTGAAACGGAAGATTGTACTGCACAGTTCTCATCCGCTTGTGCAATATGGATTGTACAACATGAGTCACAGAGTCATATATTCATAGAGTTGGAAGGGGCCTCATGGGTCATCAAGTTCAACCCCTTGCTCAGTGCAGCATCTCCAGCTAAAGTATACCAAGCAGGTAGCTCCCCAGCCTCTTTGAAGGCATCCAGAGAAGGAGAACCGCCACCTCTCTTGGCAAGTGATTCCACTGCCAGACTCTAGGCCATTTCCGCACTAGGCTGTTATAGTGCTATTATTCCACTTTCAACATCCTGTGGAATTCTAGGGTTTGTAGTTTACTGAGGCCAAAGAGCTCTCTGGCTGAGAATTCCAAATTCCTCTCCCTAAACTACACACCCCAGAATTCCATAGGTTGTTGAAAGTAGAATAATAGCACTATGAAAGTGTAGTGCAGAAATGGCCTAAGATTCTAATCTTCAGTCAACGGCCGCTGACCTTGTGAAGGAAGTGGACATTGTTACTAGAGGTGACAAGGCAGAGCAGCAAGAGCATTGGTGTTATGCCAATGAAGCGTATAAAATTCACTGTGTACTACTCTGTGACATACTTTAAGAAGTGCTGAAACTATGGCCATTTCCGTACTAGACGGCTATAGATGTTGAAAGTGGAATAATAGCACTATAACAGTCTAGTGTGGAAATGGCCTATGTGTTTCAATCACAGGTGGCTTGGGGAGTAATGAATATCAGAACAGGAAATGAGCAGCAAGATCTATAAGCCTATACCTGTGGTACAGAGAAGGGATGCACATTCAATAGCCCAGAGTCCTTAGTTGTTTCCTTTGTGGTTTGCAGAGTTGGAGCTACGTCACCCACTTTTCCTTGGCTTCTGGAATTGCTCTTTTCCTGCTTTTAGTAACCTCAGGAAAATAGCAAATTCAGTGCCATACCAGATTTTCAGGGAAATGCATTTTCCTTGTAATTAGTATATTCCCCCCCCCCCACTGCTGATCTTTCCTGGAAGTTTGGTGTCACTACAGTAAAGATCTGGTAGTAAGGTCTATGTTTATCTCCTGAAAACAATGTGTAAACTAATGTGCAGGATACAAGAAGTGGGAAAAGCTCTTGCTAGGATGAGCAGACATATTTTATTGAGGGAGTACTGCTTCTACAGAGAGCCAGGGTGGTGTAGTGCTTTTGTATATTGGACTGTGATTCCCTGCTCGGCCATGGAAACCTGCTGGGTGACCCTGGGCATGTCACAGAAAAGCCCCAGAAAAGCCTGTGATAGCTTCACCTTAGGGTCTCCATAAGTTGAAAATGATTTGGAGGCACACAACAACAACAACAACTGCTTCTAAATGTGTTCTAAGGATTTAATCTAATCTCACTCTAAGGCCATTTCTGCACGAGTCTGTTATAGCACGATGATTCCACTTTCAACCTCCTATGGAATCCAGGTGGCCCCTCCCGAAACTGCAAACCCCAGGATTCCATAGGAGGTTGAAAGTGGAATCATCGCACTATAACAGACTCGTGTGGAAATGGCCTAAGTGGAGACTTCTGAGTGCTGAATTGTGTTTTTGTAAAACTTTGTGTCTGTGTGGATAAGCATTCAAATTAGTGCTCCTTCTCCCCCCCCACTCCCCCACTAATAACAGATTCAGTCCTTGGATTCGGCTTCTAAAGACAGCATAACCATAGTCCTCAAGGAAAATTTTCAGGAACTAATGATGTCATTAATGTAATGTTGCCATGAGTTTAATCAGTGGATCTCAAACAATAATGCAATGTTGGACCAAAAAAAATACAAAGGTAGGTTTTTATAGAACTCCCAATTCATTTGCCTCCAGAACAATGTTTTTGATTAACTTCTGAAGTAGCACAAAGGGGAGGGTTTTTTGGATTGGTTTTTTTTTCCAGCAAATGCTCGTGAAGATTACTGTAATATACCCTGTATTATTTGCAGAGAAAACTTCAGAAAGAGATTATAGCTTTTCAAAACATTTGATGGGTGCCTAGAGCTCTTAGCTGAATTATGAATGATTACATGGTGAAGAAAGGGGATTTTTTTCCTTTTTTTCCCTTTTTTAAAAACTTTGCTTATCTCTTACATACACATTTTAGTATTGCTGTATTTTATCTTACTGGTAAAACTTCACATTCCTGTCTGGTGATAAATATTAAGATCCACTGAAGAGAAAATATATTTAAAAGCATCTCATTTTGCACATAGGGGGTAAAAAAAAGGGCCAAAAGCTGTCATAAGTTGGGGGAAAGTGGCTGTTTTTCCTCCACCAAACCAGGACTCTTAAAACATCTGGAAATAATCTGTCATTCCCACCCTGTTCATCTGAGTTTTGTTTGATTTGTATTGCCTGCATTATTAAAAGCATGAAATAAATACATGGTTGAAGAACAGTGCATATCCAAAAACAAAGATAGTTAAAAATTTGGAGTTGTTCCCTGGTTTGCTTTAATGAGATCATTTGTGTTTTATTAATTACAACAAGATCATTAATTTTTGTCTGTCTAAGGCTAGTGTGTGCAGAATGTTTACAGCGGTTTTTGCCTGAAGCTCCTCTGGGGATCAATGCATTGCATTGTTTGACATGAGAAAATCTGTAAATACATAAATGTTTGATATTGCTCTGCTAAGAAATAGAATCCCACTTATGGAAATGTTTTTCATTTTCAGAGCTGCTTACCAAAAACAAGGAAACAAACAAGCTACAAGATTGCATTTAAAGCACAAGAAGCAATCTACCTAAAAGAGATCGTATGTAACTCCCTTTCCAATGTTATTTTCTGCTAAATCAATGTTGCTAATTTGTTCCTGTTTTTGCTATGGAGGGATGCCCTGCTTAACATTAGTGTGAATAGCTAGAATTATCTTTGAGTTCTCTTTCCCAGATCTTTAGCTGCAAGACCAGCCCTACCGTTAGGCAGAGGGAGACATCTCAGAACAACAGAAGTCCATCCCTAGGACTGCCAGGCCAGTAGTATCCCATTCTTTGAGATTTCGGAGCCAGCACCTGAAAACAGGGTTCTGACCTCACAAGGGTAGTATAGTAGAGGTTTGTGAAGGCATATAGAACTGCTTCTGATCTGCCTGATTATGGAAATGGATATGAAGGCAATTCCTGCCCATTTGCACCACCTTAAGATGGTGAAAGACTTTGACTGTATCAGGTAGGCTGACAGTAATACAGCCATCCCTCCACATTTGGTAGGGCTAGGGGCACAGGACCCCCATGAAAGTGAAAAAAAAGTGAATAACTCTAGGCCCCATCAAACCATATTTAACACACAAAAAAGTATGATCACCATTATTCAATCCACCGTGGATTCCTTTGAGGCGTCAGGGTTCCTTCACAAGGCAGAAGTGGTTGGTTGGTGGGGCTTACTGCCACCTCCACCGCTGCCCCACACCATTTTAAAGAGGAAATTACAAGCCTTGTTCTCAGTTTCTCAGTCTCACGAGGCTTGCAGTCCCTATTAAAAATGGCATAGGGAGGCAGGAGAGGTGACAGCAAATAATCCATGAATAATCAAATCTGCAAAAGTGAAAAACACAAATGTGGAGGGCTGACTGTACTATCAGGAAGCCAACCTATATTAAGAGTCTAGGCTCCAAGTAGGGTCACCCAAGGTAGAAGGCTCAAAATGAAAACACCAGAATAAGAGAAGTCCATTCTTTTCAGGGAGTAACCATGGCATCAGCAGATGAGCACTGATAGTTCCAACAGTGACGGTAGTGAGGAAAATTCTGGTTGGGAAGCTAGGGGGCAGCAACAATAGCGGGATGTAACAATGGTGGAAGATCTCATACAGACAACAGCTGTGACCCTTTAACTAACTTTTTACTACAGCACAGAACAAGATTCTGGCGAACCACTTCTGTATGTGACACTTCTGAATGTGACATCAGCAAGGTTATTAATAACAGTATCCTTTGGAAGTTTGTCATTCATAGGGTTTTCATAAACTGAAGCTGGCTTGACAGCATATGACAAAGACAACAACAAATGAAGGATATCAAGGTGAATAGGCCCAGAATCTAGGTAAAAATTTGCCTAAGCAGGTACTGTGGCACCCTAGGAAGAGGAGAAGTTTTTTAAACTAGGGCCATTTCCTCACTAGCCTGTTATAGCACGATGATTCCATTTGCAACATCCTAGGGAATCCTGGGGTTTGCAGTTTCGGTCCCTCCTGAAACTGCAAACCCCAGGATTCCATAGGATGTTGCAAGTGGAATCATCGCACTATAACAGGTTAGTGTGGAAATGGCCTAGGAGTGGTTGTTGCTGTTCCCACTAGGGCTTGTATCACACATGACATCTGGGAATTTTTCAGGGCATACACTGCCCTGTTGGTAACAGAACTTGTGGAACAAGGAGTGATACTTGTGAGCTTTCTTGTTGTACAAATTCTGCCATCAACAGTGCCGGGCCTGGGAGAAAAAAAATCTCCCATGAACCATTGCCTGTGCTCCAAAAGGCAAATTAACTTTGGAATATTTTCTTTTAGAATGAAGAATAAACTGGTTAAAACAATACATACCCCACAACATTATTTTTGAAACCTATGTAAGAAGAACACTTTTATGTAAGATGATGCATACTATCTGATAATTGCAATTGGTTTTGGTATCCTTTTCTCAGTTCTTTTAATGGAAATGAATGCTATATGACTGCTTGGTACTATAGAAATCCAAAGTGATTTTTTTTTTTTTTGTAATGATAGTAGTTTATTCTGTTTCTATTATTTTTCATTTGCTTCTGATAAAACAGCAAAGTCAAAGCGGTTCCTCACAGTTCAGGTCCTTGTAATTTCATTCATAACAAAACATTAAATTTTTTAAAGAAAGGGCATTTTGTTGTAATTTTCCTTTGACTGAACTACAATTTTAAAACACTGAACAAGACAATTTTTGCCAAACAAAATATATAATTGTATCATCTTATGCACACAGTACATTTTATGATCCTAATGTCACTGGCCATTTCCGCACAAGGTGAGGGAATTGCTCTGTGTCATTACCAGATCTTCTGGCTCCTCGGTCCGGTCCAGGGTTAATCAGAGCAGTGTGTAGTCTAGATCCGCACTGCTCCGGCTTCCAAAATGGTGGCTTCCGGTTGGTCATGGGTCCTGACCAATCGCTGAAACTCGCCACGCCTGAAGCCCCCCCCCCGCAGATCACAGGCTCGCGTTGGTGTGAGCCTGCGAACCTGCAAAAGGGAGCAGGCACGCAGTGGTGCACTCTGCCACTTTGAAAGATCTGATTTTTCCAGTCTTTCAAAAACATGCTGGAGGACCATGTGGGGTTGTTTCGGAGTGGACTGAGGTGCGGATCTCCAGTAAGTAGTCCGAACCCAGTCCACTCCAAGGTGCAGACATCCTCCGTGGAGGACGCACTGCAGTGTTTTAATTACCTCGTGCGGAAATGGCCACTGATTGATTTTCAATCTGCAAAGGATGCTAATATCACATTTTAATTTTTTTTTGAAATTTCCCTTTTATTTTGCAAATTTTTTTCCTGCTATTTTTAAAATTTCCAGAAATTTTACATGTTTGCTCTTGCCTTGAGGCTTATTTCTGCATGAGGAGGAGCACACCAATTTCCAGTGATGTATTTAAATCTTTTACTCCAAGCCTCAAGTCAAGTCTCAAGTCCTTGAAGTCCCTCTGAGGGGAATATACTGGTAAGTCCTTTACCTTGTCTTTTTTCTTCCCCTGGGGAGATGGTTCATGGGGTGGGGGAGAGTTATTTGTGGTTTCTGTACCCACTACCAGTGAAGTATTTAAGTCTTTTATTCCAAGTCTCAAGTCAAGTCTCAAGTCTGTACCTTCAAGTCTCAAGACAAGTCTCAAGTCCTTTAAGATATTTTCAAGTCAAATCTCAAGCCAAGTCTCAAGTCTGGGCGTCAACTTTATATCCCAACCTATATTCCAGAATTTCTGGACAGAGTCAAATAAAGTCGCTTTTAACAATTTAAGCAGAGTTGGACCTCCACATTTGCGATTTTGCTATCTGCAGCTTCAGAAGTTGGGAACAGGATCTTTCTTACACTCTCTTCCTGAAGCTGGAGACTTTTGTGCCAATGGGCATAAAAGAGTCTGCAACTTTGGAAGTGGGGAATAGGATTCTTCTTACTTCCCATTACTGAAGCTTCAAAAGCTTTAGAAGGAAGAATCCTTCCTTCTCAGGTTCATTGCCTAACACATTTGCTGTTTCCATCTGAAAAATGCACTCTGTATTCTGGGAGCGAGTTTGTCTTCTGCTCTTATGAAAAGCTTCAGAAGTCTCCTCCGATGTACAGTGGGGACAGGCTGCTAAGCAGACCTCAAGTCTGCCCCAAGTTCATTGCCTAACCCGTTTGCTGTTCCCCTTTGAGAAATGCACCCACACTTTGGGCTTGAGATGGATCATCATGTGACCAGTAGGCAAAAAGAAATGGAAGCGCTGTTCTGGATGAATGTGTTATGTTCCTGAACCAAGGGCATCAAGTCCGTCACTAAAAATATACAAGTCTTGTGTTGAGTTGAGTCAGTGCATCATTTATTGCTGAGTCAAGTCTGAGTAGGGTCACTGAAATGACTTAAGTCCGTCTTGAGTCAATTTGACTTGAGTCTACATCACTGACAATTTCATGAGATTTCAGCAGCTGACCTACAACCTAGTAACTCTAAGCACTACCAGCGGGAGGTTTAACTGCAATTCCAACCCTTCAATTCAGCAGAGTAAAATAGCTGGGGTAACAGACACCAGATATATCCCACACAGTATACCATGCGGCCTGTTCTGCACCTTTGAAATGAAGCTATTGCCTTCAGGTGTTGTGAAATGCAGCATTCCAGTGCCAGCACTGAAGTAAGAATCAACTATTAGTCCACAGTCAATTTATATAAGCATAATAGGCTGATTTTTATCTTTGCTTCAATATCTAGACAAAAATGTAAATCCTCAGGTATTTTGTCCTTGCATGCAGAGATGAATAATCACAGTAGTTTGGGAGAAAACATTTTTTCTCTCTGTAGTATTCTCCTTGAATTTAAACATCCTGAAGTGCTCTAGATTAATTATACTGCAGAGAAATGCCTGTGAATTTTGTTTTTGCTCAAAAACATATTTTTGGGGGCAAAACCCCATGTATATTCCTCCACGCAGAATAATTTGGAACACTTTGGGAGATTTGAATTCAGGAAAAAAAATGCGGAAAAGCCTCACTGTTCTATTATTCTTCCTGATTGGGTTTTCCAACTCTTGGGAAACCTATTGTTTAACTGGGAAACAAACAACTGAGAATTTTATTTCCATCCCTAATCATGACGTCCCAAGGCAGCCTCGTCTAGCATGGTGGAATGGGAAGCAGAATATCTTCTTGTTTCTAGAGCACATGAATATAAGTGCTCACACTTGATCGCCTAGTACACTGCTGCCCATTTACTGACTACATTGATGAATCTGTCCTTCTAGGACCAAGGAACAGCTAAATTCCACAAGCGCTACAGCAGTCTCTGAATAACAGGTATCGGGGAACACAAGTGGCAGGCTATTCACGTCTTGCATCTGATAGGTTATTCTACCAAGGCAATGCTGGAACATGTAGATTGTTAGTCTTAAGACTTTATGGCCATTTCTGCACTAGACTGTTATAGTGTTAATATTTCACTTTCAACATCCTATGGAATCCTGGGGTTTGCAGTTTACTGCAAACTGCAAACCCCAGGATTCCATAGGATGTTGAAAGTGGAATAATAGCACTATAACAGTCTAGTGCAGAAATGGCCTGTGTTCCTGCAAATTGTCATCAACATCCACTGTCTGCAGGTCATGTTTCATGTTAACAACTTATTTTCAAAACAATATATGTATGTGCTTCACTGCCTCCTATGCCTACTGTTAGTGCTCTTGCCCTCTTCTCAGATATAGACTGGCATCCTGCTAGTGACATACACAATCCTAACTCCCATTTAGATCTGTATATGTCTTCTTTGTTCACTGCAGAGATTGGTATTTCTCGCCTTCCTTTATCATGGCCCAATCCACTCCCCAACCCAGGACTCATTGTTTTGCTGAAATGACCCTCCCTCTATGGCTGTTCGGCAGCTAGTGGAGTGTGTGTGGAGGACTGGAAAAGCATCTGGCTAATTGGCCAAGATTTCTGGTGGATCTCAGCTGATGGTGTCATTGGTCTACAGCGTCTGGCTGTAGGGACATAGGCAGACCCTTCTCTGATAATCCCTACTCTCCATCAGCCACTGAATGGCTGTGAGGAGTGCTGCATTAGTTAAATGGTGAGTCCAGGGAGTTTGAGAAAAGAGATGTAGCATAGTTCTGCCTGAGATCTTGGCAATGATTTTGTTATGCTTACTATCACTCCAGATGTGAAGGTCTCACACTGGTTGTCACTTCACTTCTTCAAAATTTCCAGAAACCCCGCAGAGAAGGAAAAAAGGAAACTCAGAAGTTTTACCTTGCAGAGCTAGTCTTTTCCCTTCCTGCCTTCTGTGTTGGCCCGTCGTGGCTGATGTGATGTTCACTTAATTCATTGGCCCCTTGGGCTCAACAAGGGCAGATTAATATTGTTACTAGTAGGCAGCACAATTAATCACATTTTTCCTCTTTGAGCATCAAAAACAAACATCTTCTAAGACAGTCTGAGGAAAATTATTGCCAAGTACATGAAAAACAAGTGAGAGAGAATCTTCAATAACACAAATGGATAACAGGGAAGCATGGACAAGGAAATGAGAATAGAAATTTTACAGACCGATTCCTATTTTCATCTGTGAAATACTGGAGGATATGCCCTTTGCCAACATGCTCAATTATCTACCTGGCTACTTTGAATTCATGGACTTCTTCAAACTTTTGATGTTTCACCAGTAGCAGATCCATATGCACATTCATTTGTGCATGCAAAATAGTTTTTCTTCTTCTTCTAAAGAAATGAATAGAAATGTCAAAAAGGTCTGTATGCACATTTGAATGGAACTGGATCTCAGTATATCAAACCTAACAGAAATGTCACCAACATTTTCCTACTCTTTTTACCTCCTCATATATGTTGTCAAAGGCTACCAAGGTTGAAAGAAGGAAACTCAGAGAGCCTGGTCAATAGAATCATACCTGCTCCCGATTCTTACATTGCCATACTCCAAGGAAATTGATCTCCCAGAACTGACATCAATCCTGTGTCTACCTCAATCCCTTCTGTCCAACACAGTCTGAGTTGAGCACCCCCAGATCTTGTTGGTCATCTTTGAGAGTTAAAGAACATAAAGGACAACTTCACCTACAGTTCCTTGAGTGGCAGGCAGACACCTATATTCAGAAGCAGTGTCCAAGCAGCAGGATGCTGGGTTATTTATTTACTTATTATATTTGTAGGCTGCCTTTCTCCTGGAATAGGACCCAAGGCGTCTTCCAACAATACATAAACACATCAAAACATTTAAAACAGTTAAAATGTTAGAAGGATATAAAATAATAAAAACCCAAAACAATATTCACTTTAAAATAAGTTAATAAAGAAAGCTCCCCTGCTTACATAAAAGCCTGTCTGAAAAAGAAAAGTTTTTGCCTGCCTGCGAAAGGAGAGCAGGGTGGGGCCAGAATAGCCTCCTGTGGAAGAGCATTTCGTGATTCATTTCCGCACTACACTATTTATAGTGTTATCATTCCACTTTCAACCTCCTATGGCATCCTGGGGTTTGCAGTTCAAGGAGGGGCCTTTAGAATTCTCAGCCAGAGAGCTCTTGGGCCTCAGGAAACTACAAACCCCAGGATTCCAAAGGATGTTGAAAGTGAAATAATAGCACTATAACAGTGTAGTGCGGAAATGGCCATAGAGTGGGAGCAGCCACTGAGAAGGCTCTCTCCCATGTCCTCACCAGGCAAGCCTGGGATGGTGGTAGGACCAAGAGAAAGCCTTCCTCAGCAGATCTTAGGGCTCTAGCTGGCTTGTACAGGGAGATATGGTCTTTCAGGTAGCCTGGATCTAAGCTGGTTAGGGCTTTATAGGTCATAATCGGCACTTTGATTTGTGCCCAGAAACAAACAGGTAGCCAGTGGAGCTGTTTTAGCAACAGACTTATATGCTCCCTGTAACTGGCCCCAGTCATCATTCTGGCTGCCGCATTTGAACCTGCTGAAGTTTCCAAACAGGTTCCAGTGGCAGCCCCATGTAAAGCGTGTTACAGTAGTCCTAATGAGATATAATCAAGGCATGTGTCACTGAAGCCAGTTAATATCATGGTTTCAAGTAATAAACACACAAACTATATTTCTCAGGAGGTAGATCTATTTACAGTAATGATTCAGAGAAACAGGCTGGATATAGTTCACAAAAAATTTACAAAATTTACAAAGAACAAATGTACAAAGAACTATATAGTAATACATGGGTCTCACAACAGAGCAAAATCCAGGACCAAAGCATAGAGAAGTCCTGAGAAGATAAAGAGTAAATCAAGACCACATCATTGTAGCAGTTTGATACCCTTTGATTGCCATGGGTCTACCCTGTGCAATCCCAGGATATGCAGTTTAATGAGATACTTACAATTCACTGGTCAAGGGAATAGAGTAGAGAATTTTGAGTTCTACCAAACTACAAATTCCAGGATACACTGGATGGAGCCATGGCAGTTAAAGTGGCACCAGGCTGCTATAACTCTGCAGTGTGCACATAATCAAAGATGTGAAACAACGTGACACAAATACTAGGTGCCATCTCTTACCCAAATTCCTTCCTGTGCTCTTAGTCCCTCTCCTTTATCCTTAAATAAATTATGCTCATAATTAACCCCTCCAAACTAGCAAGTTATGTTAAATGTGGTTCACACTTGTGGGGAACATTGCCCTGTTTGGACATTATAGCAAATTGTGATTTAACCATTTATATTCATTTGTATTAATCTAGTTGCCTGAAGGGAAGAGAAAGAAGAAATGCATGGGTGATTTATTGATCAAACAAAATCTGTGTTTGTTGGTCTGGGAAATGTGACAATATGAATATCAATACACACATTCTTTGGATCTGGACTTTTCCTTTTTCTTACATTTTCTTATCAGTTAAAAATATATTCTGTCATAGTGGGTGTCAGTTAACAATTCTTAATGGTAGCACTATATGTCCCAGATCTAAGGAGTGATTAAAGAATTATGAACTATATTGATTTTTGTCTCCATGTGGCTTAGAAATAAAGGCTATTAAAATTAAATCAACTACATTTATGATAGCTGTTAAATGTTGTTGGCAAGGAGAAATATGCACCTGAAATAGCTGTGTCTTAATAGAAGAAAGCTAAAAAAATAAAAACAACTGTTTGGAAGGAACTTTGTTTTGCTGAAACTGGAGTGATTGTCATAACACTGCTTGTCATGTTTGAAGCCTGTGCTGCCCCTTACATTCCCAGCCTGGATTATCGTAATTTAGTATAAGTATATCCCACCTTCCTTCCATCATGGAAATCATGATGACATTCCCTGATGGCCTCCCATCCAAACACTGACCAGAACTTCAGCACATGGTGGAGCAGCACCTTCTGATTGTGCATTGGGATTTTCAGTGTAGTGAGATGGTAATCTAACTGCCTTTGTTGTTGTCTTGTTGTGTACCCTCAAATCAATTCCAATTTATGGCAATTCTAAAGTGACCCTATCATGGGGTTTTCTGGGGCTTAGAGTGTGTGATGTGCCCAAGGCCACACTGTGGGTTTCCATGGCTAAGTGGGGAACTGAACCCTGGTCTCCCTAATGGCTCTCATCTAACTACTTTCCATACCCTTAAAAATATTGCTTGTGGTAGTACAGTGATTCAGGCTATAGATGATGGTGGAAAACATGTCTCCCTCTGAGCATCCAGCCTAGAACTAGACTAGTGAATGGTGAGATATTATGGGTGCTACAATCTGAAAATATATGAAGAACTACATATTACCAATTCCTGCTTCAGACTCTAATGTAGCATATGGGATCCTTCCACTTATCTCTTTATATTCTCAGAGATGATAAGACTGAGACAACATGATAAACCATGACTGAGTCCCACTGACTTCCATGGGACAGTTAGAGCCATTATTTAGTGTGTTGTACAGCCTTAAAATACATGGATGAATTGTTCACATACAAATAATTTTAGAGAACAATGTCCAGATGTCTATAGCTTTCATTTCTAAACCTCATACATTTTCCTTTTTAGGAAGGGAAAAATGGAATGCTTTTTTTACAATGTCCATCTGGAAACACCATTTGTGGAACTTAGAGCAATATTTTAAAATACAGTACAATAAAATCTAATTTTTGGAGATTAAAAAAAAAAGCCAAAAAGATTTTAGCAATACAAATTGTGCCATAAATTCCATTTCAATGGTGCTACATTATTATTAATATTTACAAAGTAAAGCAAACACAGCAAGAACATAGTATATAGTATATAATGGAAGCATAATGGTGAGATGTGGCAGCAACCAAGTAAAAGCACATGGTTTTCTAGGGAAAAATGCAGACTGCTTGCAAATACTCATAACTACCTTCAGGAAACAGGCTGTTAGGACTGCATTGTGGCTCACTTACCATATCAACAAAGCAGTGGAATAACAAAATAATTAAGTGGCGTGAATGTACAAATCTCAAGGGGAAGCCAGACATCTGTTCTTAAAGTGCTGCACTGAGCATTGTTCCAAAATCTTTTTCCTCTCATACTGCTTCATTGGTTTCATTACACACACCCTTTCCAAGCTAGTAACAGTTCACATTTTCAGGATATTCCTTCTCATTTGCATCAAACCATCTTGACCCAGTTTTACCATACATCCAACTTTTGATTTTCATCATCATTTTTAATGGGGCGATCCTATCCCATTTCACCCCATTCCAGGGTTGTAGCTAAAGGGGATGGTGGACAAATGGGAGCATTGCCTCTCCAAAGGAAAATTCTGTCCCTCATTAAATCTTCCTTTATTCCCCAAATTTCTAGCATCGCAGTAACTTCAAACAGAAATACAGTTTAAGCATCCAAAGTAAAGGGGCAATCAAAATTAACAAAAGAAAGTGAAATAGAAGAGTTCTAGACGTAAATATTATGGGGAGGGGACAGAATTCTTGTTTATTTGGCAATGGCCTCATTTTGCCCACTTGCAGATACACTCTAGTCCCACATGATGTGGATTCTGAAAAAACACAAAGACCAATGGATGAGTCACTTGAAATGCCACAGTTCTCCAATCCGGATTCCCCCATTGAGCGTTCAAAGACATTACAAACACAAGGTACAATATAGCAATGCCATCTAGTGGCCTTAACAGTAAAGCAGTTAGAAAAACCCTGTGCTCCCAATTATAGGGAAAAGGAGGAGAAACAAGAAAATCTGAGCAGTGATACAAAACCAGCTGGTTTGTATTTTTTAACCCCGAATTAAGAACTGAAATGTTGGTTTCTCTCATCTAATGCAGTATTTGGTGATTCTGTTTAACTTATTTGTGTTGTAGTGAATGCAGATGCTTCCTGTGTTTCCACTAACACCAGATATACACCGTTGCTGATCCAACACAATGGCCACAGTTTCTGGTATGGCAGACATAACTACTGTGTCTGGAAAATCTGCTTGTGTCACCAGTTGAGGTCTGTGCCAGCAATGAGGCCCACTTTCCATCTACACATGGAAGATGTAAAAAAAATGCACAGCAGTGACCAAAATCCTACATCAAATTAGCAGAGCATAAAGCTCTGCTGGGTATAGGCATACTTATTGCCCTCTCTTGACATCTCCAACCTACTTTCCTGCTGCTGGCACATTCCTAACAGTCAATTGAGAGGCTATGGAGCAACCAGGAAGCATCTGGCTATGTTTTTGCAATCAGACACAAGCCTCTGCGTCATTCTCCCAGACCTCTGGAGAACCCTTGGGACATCTATTTCTTCTTTGTGCATCCAACTACAGAAATACAGCCGGATGCTTGCCTGAAAACTCCTGCTCTCCCTTGCCCATGAAATAACTATGTGAGCAGTGCTGGCATCAGTGAAGTAGGTTGAATGGACAGAGGGTCATTGTGTGATGGAGATGCAGGATGCCTCCTTTCACAATGATCACAAAAAAGATTCAGGCAGGCACAATGCAACATTGCATTTGTCCATGTCACTGGCCATTTCTGCAGTAGCCTGTTATAACACGATGATTCCACTTTCAACATCCTCTGGAATCCTGGGGTTTGCAGTCCCGAAACTGCAAACCCCAGGATTCCAGAGGATGTTGAAAGTGGAATCATCGCGCTATAACAGGCTACTGCAGAAATGGCCACGAACAGGATTCTGGGTGAAAGCTACACTTCCCCAGCACACCCTCTTCTGCATCAGCATGCACACAACGTGTAAGCCAAAAACCACATTGCTGTATCATCTATTTGTCTCTTTCTCCTTTTTGGAGGAGGGTGTTCTACAATAAGGAAGCCAGAAAATACAATAGGTCTTTTAAAATCTTCACAGTCTATGGCAAAAGGGTCTCTGAAGGCACTGTTTTCTGTAAAGAAGGTATGGTGCCACTTATGAAGGAAAAAAGACCATATTTGTCAATTGCTTTTGTTTATGGCATTTGAGATTCTGAAGTCTGGTTAGCTGGTTGTAACCTACAGACTAACTTTTTCTCAACTAGTTGCCTTCACTAGTTTTGAACTCAAGTCTCATGACGACTCACCATTGGCCTTGTTAGTTAGAATGGTAAGAACTGAAGTCCAAACCATCTGGAAAGTGTTGGATTGGAAATGGCTGTTCTTGATGCTGACACTATCTTAAAAAGCTTTCTTTAGGATAAACATTTCATATGTATACACTGCTTCCATATACATATACATTGTATACCTATGTACACATATTTGTAGACATATTCATACATATGAGTGGAATCATAGGATTGAGATCTAATTCATTTTGTTAGGACTCTACATACCTCAAAAAGCTTGGAGAAATATTACTGTCAATAATGTTTACTAATCATTGCCCTAGATGTGCCCCAACTATTTCAGTGGCTTTTGTATGAATTGAGAGTCGTGTATTGTGTTCTAAGGTAACCATATTTACTCTATAAGCCTTTTCTCTCCAGGTTATTGAAAAGTTCACAAAACACATTTGAGTTTCTAGGTGATTTAGCTGGAACTTTAAATAAGGATTAAGAAGCTGGCAGCAAAATCATAGGATGTCAGCTCAGACGTAAGCTGTCTTGTGCAGATGTTCAGTGACACTGTGTGCATAGAGAATATATAACAACTGCTTTTGATTCTGTAAAATGAGAACTACAGTGCCTGTTTTTTTTTTCATTTTGATGTTCTTGAAATGATGGAAGCAAGGGCTGTGAATTTCAATTATTCTAACAAACAGATAGTTATAATAGATATCGTGGATTATCAAATTCTCTTTTTAATAAAATTGTTTCAGCTGATAGAAAGTCAATTAATTAAAAAAGCAATCTGGAAAGTTTGTAATTTAGTCTTTCTCCAATAACAAAACTGTAGCTATATTACATTACCATTGTAATTCAACAAAATATAACTCTTTTGTGGTGTAACTGTACTTTATTTTTATATCAATTTCAGAGCAAATTAAAAATACAGAGTTACTTTAAAAAGCAATCTGTATGGGCAACTAACTACTTTTAGGGCCTTGTAGCTATAATAGTAATTGATTACTTTTAAAAAGTAATTTTCTAATCTCTGGGGAAAAGTGTTGTGTCTTCACTGGTATCAGCAGGAGTATGCAGTGCTGGAAACATACTTGCTCTGGGCAAGAATGATAATGCATAACACAGAGAATATGCTGCTTGTAGTGGACGTACTAAGGCCATTGCCGCACTAGACTGTTATAGCGCTCTCATTCCGCTTTCAACCTCCTATGGAATCCTGGGGTTTGCAGTTTCGGGAGGGGCCAGCCGGCCCCTCCCTAAACTGCAAACCCCAGGATTCCATAGGAGGTTGAAAGTGGAATGAGAGCGCTATAACAGTCTAGTGCGGAAATGGCCTAAGAAGGCTGAATGTGTTGGCAGGCGTTCACTTGTATAGTTGCTCAAACATTACCAGATCCTCTCAAACAGCAGCTGCAATTTACTGAAGAAAATAACAGAGCACATTAACAAATACACACAGGTGAGACAACTATTACTGAGTTACTTGGAAAATTTGTGTTATGTGTAATAACTAGATAATCATTCCCAACCTAGTTTAAGTTCATGAAGAATAGATGACCCTATGCTCCCTTTTTTTGAGAAAGTTTTCAATAATTGCCATTACTCTTGAATAAGGCTACCATCTTTTTCCTAAATTTCCCCCCCTGCTTTAACTGTATATAAAATTCAACAAGAATATAATCAACTTTACTTAAAGTAAAAGAATCAATTAAATATTTAGGAATAGATATTACAAAAAATTTACAAGGATTGCAGGAAAAAAATTATAAGAAATTAAAAGCAGAAATTAAACAAAAATTAGAGGATTATAAGAATGTAAAATTATCATGGTTTGGTAGAATAGCAGTGGTAAAAATGAAAATACTGCCTAAAATTAATTTTTTATTTAGAATGTTACCAATAAAAGTATCAGAGGAAGAATTAAAAGAGTGGCAAAAGTTATTAAATAATTTTTGTAATGGCAATAAGAGAGCGAGGATTAATAAGAAATATTGGTACAAAAGTCAAAAAGAAGGTAGCCTGGGACTTCCAAATCTAAAATGGTATTACTATGCAAATCAACTGAGGTATATTATAGATGGAGTCTCAGGAAAAGGTGATTTAGAATGGTTAGAGATAGAAGATACGAATATTGAGATGAAATTGGAAAATATATTTTTTAGGAATATTTCAAAGAAAGAAATAGAAAAGATAGAAAATCCCTTTATAAAAAATATAATAGAAATATGGAAAAAAAATTAAAAAAAATTGTTACCGATTATATCAACATTAACTCCGATAGTAATGATGGAAAAATTCCCAATAAATTTAAGAGAAATAATAGAAAAAGAAATAAAAAAACAAAAAATATTTAGATTAAAAGATTGGATGAAAATAATGATTAATAAAGATAGAATGAAAGAGAGATTGCAGGAAACCAAAATATCTTGGTTGAATTATATACAATTAGAGCAATGGACAAAGAGTATGAAAAGATATGTTAAAGATTTTAAAGAATATACTAAATTTGAACAAATTATTATTCAAAGAGAAAATATGCAAGAAAATGAAATATTAAAGGGAATTACAAGTGAAATATATAAAATATTGGCAAAAGAACAAGAAGAGGATTATCTTAGAAAAATGTGGGAGGAAGAGACATCGCAAAACATAGATATACAAGAATGGAGAAAAATTTGGAAACAACGTCATTTAAAAAAATTATCTATAAGAATAAAAGAGAATTACTATAAAATAGTTTGGAAATGGTATTTGACTCCAGTAAAACTAAACCAGATAGATGAGAAATATTCAAGATTATGCTGGAGAGGATGTCAAGAAATCGGTACATATATGCATATGTGGTGGAACTGTAATAAGATAAGGGAATTTTGGCTAAAGGTTTTTAAAGAGATAAAGGAGATAACAGGAGTTGAGGTACCAGTATGTCCAAATATAGGGTTGCTGTCTATTTATAATGAGGTGGAGTGTACCCAGGTAATAAAGGAACTAATGACAAATTTGTTAACTGCAGCGAGGTTAATAATAGCAAAAAAATGGAAAACAAATGAAAAACTTCAAATAGAGGAATGGTATAAAGAAGTGTGGAATATCGCAATTAATGATAAATTAACATGTAGAATTAGATTTATGAAAGGTATAGTAAAAGGGAACGATTTTGAAGAAATTTGGAAAATATTTTTGGAAAAAGTTTTGATAAGAGATGGTAAAGTTACCCTTTCACAAGAAGAATGGCAATTTTGGAAAATGGATTAAATAAGAAGTTGGCTCTGGGGGGTGGGTTACCCTTTGTTATGATAATAATGTGGTGTTTTGTTTAAATTGGAGTTGAGTTGTTTAATTTTGTAAAAAACAAAACAAAAAAAACAAAAATAAAAAATAAGTTAAAATATAATCAGCTTTGGGGTTAATATGTTAAGTAACAAGATTGTATTTAGTAATAGCAATAGATTAAATTTAAGGGAAAAATATAGAATTAAGAATGATATTACTATAATAATGAGTATAATGAGAATAAGAATTAGAGATAGGTAATAAAAATATATAAGTAATCGGATATAGAATAAGCTGAATAAGTTTTTGATTGTAATTATATAAGAGAGAAATAATAATGTAAGTTTTTTTTGGTTGAAATCTTTTTGTTTTATTATTAGTTGTACCACATGGTGTTTTATTTTTGTGTTTGTGTTATGTTAATAAAATAATAATAATAATAAAAAAAAGAATATAATCAACTATAGAACTTCACATAATAGGGCTTCGGGAGATGGTTGTTAGGCAGATGTTAAATAAAAACACATGAATTCTGCCAGAAAAACTGGTAGCTTGTAATTTATTTACTGTCAGTGTCCACATTGTAATCTAGAAATGAACATAAAATGGTGTCTTGACCATAATCACTTTCAGATATACAAGCAATAGTTTGTCACTGGTAGACTACAGATATCAAATGGTATATCACTTAATTTCATTCAAACCTTTGAAAACTTTAATAAAGCAGATGTACTACCAACTTCCCCTGCAAGTTAACTGTATAACAGTCTCTTGCCATGTTAACATACAGCTTCATTTCTCTGTACCTGCTATTTTCATTTTAAATATGTTTGTTTCCATGTGGGAGTGCTGTCAGGTTAAGGGTCTGTGTACGTATCTAGTTTTCTTGCCATGTCACAGAACTTTAAAATGGCCTAGCTTTTAAAATCATCTTTCATTTCATGGTCCTGCATTTTATTCTTGTATTTTCCATCCAGAAAAACCTGTTAAGGAAAAAAAAAAGGCAGAACGGCCACCAGCAGCCAGTGGTCCTATTAGGAGCAGGTGGAAATATGAAAAGGGTGCGGTTCCTCTCTTTGTAGACAGAAGCCCTTTCTGCACGAGGTGAGTGAATCACTCCATGCCATTACTTACTGGCTTTTCTTTGGTCCGAAGTAATGCACACTGTCCCTTGAGCCCTTCCGCAGGGCTCCTCCATTGATGCAGGGCGAACCAGAGCAGTGCGAAGTCTGTAGATCTGCACTGCTCCGGCTCAAAATGGTGTCTTCCAGTGTCTTCATGGGAATGGACCAACCGCTGAGGCTGGCCACACCTACAGCCTGCCCTCCGCTGATTGCAGACTTGCATTGGTGCAAGCCTGCGCATCTGCACAGGTAAGTAGGAACGCAATGACACATTCCAGAAAATGGAAAGACCCGATTTTTCCGGTCTTTACTTAGTGCGGGAGAGGACCACTTGGGGGTGGGTTGGATTGGACTGAGGTGCGGAACTAAGTTAAATAGTCCACACTAGTCCGATCCAAGGTGCGGATGACATCCGTGCCAGGACGCCTTGGCCCATTTTAACTGCCTTGTGCGGAAAGGGCCAGACTGAAAGCTCTTTGCCTTAAGCTTGTCCATCTGTATCTAGGTAGAGTCTTTAGAATTCTTTTCGATCACCTGAGCATCCAGGTTGTAATCAACCATATTGTCTCATAGGCAGACCAACATTTCTTTTTATTATTTATTTATTTGTATCCCGCCTCCCCATATGGATCGAGGCAGCAAACAACTTACAAATAGCATGTATTTCGAAACATTTCTGTACATGCCCCCAATGAGCTGGGTACTCATTTTACCAACCTCCGAAAGGATGGAAGGCTGAGTCAACCTTGGAGCCCGGCAGGATCGAACTCACAACCTTGTGGCTTGCAGTTCTGGCATTTAACCACTGCGCCACCAGGGCTCCTATCAGCATTCCTCTTAAAAATATCTTAAGCTAAAACATGAATGAATATTTTGCTTTGCTAGGGGTCTCCCGCTATCCAACCCTTTCCTCCAAAGCTCTCCTGGGTTGGGATAATGTCAAAGAAGCCTCTGGGCCTGGTAGTGAAACACCTCCAGCCCAGCCTGGCTCTTGCTCCCTCTCCCACCCTCATTTCTTGTTCTGTTTTGTCTTTGATGGGTATGTATCTTCCGGCAGGCCCTTAAAGCAGGGATAGTCAAAGTGGGGACATGGGCTGCATATAGGACTCCTGTGTGTGGCCCCTGAAGCTTATACAGACTGTAACTTCTTTTGTTTCAAGTTGGACTATTTTTTTTGCCCCCAAACTAACCAATAGCTTCCCAAACTGCCTACCAATGTGCTGGTTTGTTTCTCCCAACACCCCAAGAAAAAAAAGATCAAAATAATGGGGTGAAGTCACCATGCTTCTCTACTTCTGTTTGTGGATGAAATGTAGTGAACCACAGCAAGGCTCAACTTGAGAAGAGATTACCAAAAAAAAAGAAAAAAAGACTGGAGATGGGAAAAAATGGGCTACAGAGATAGAGGAAAACATGCATGAACACTTTGCTTTTCTTAATATTCAAGATTTTTTTTTAATTGATGGTATTGTATGTTAGCTTTTGTTGTTTTTCCATTCTGCATGGCCTGAGCCTGGTTATGCTGCCTCTAACATGGTTGGAGAAATTGGCCATTTCTGCACTAGAGTGTTAATAGCGCTATGATTCCACTTGCAACATCCTATGGAATCCTGGGGTTTGCAGTTTCGGGGGTGTGTGTGGCTGGCCCCTCCCGAAACTGCAAACCCCAGGATTCCATAGGATGTTGAAAGTGGAATCATAGCGCTATTAACACTCTAGTGCGGAAATGACCAAAAGTGTTACTGCTGACTAGGGGCGTAGCACACAAAGCCCTGATCTGGACAGAGAGGAATGGGATTGCTTCTCAGCAGAGGGTAAGCAACGGTGGGACAACACACACCGCCCTGAGATCCAAATTGAATTGAGGGGGAGGGTATAGTGAGGAGACACACTTTCACCAAATGGTGACTAAGAGAGTAAGGGTAGCTCAAGGGTGACAGGGGCATCATGCTGTGTTTATGTGCGTTCTGTAAAGCATGAAACTACATATCCATCACAGAAGAAGCAGAAGAAGTGATGGAGAGGGCACCAAGAGTCAGGATGGGCTAGAGGCGGTCCACAATCAGGCCCAGAGGCTTCACCCCAGTCTTTTCTTTGTTCTCTTCTCAAGCTGTGCTTGGCTATTGCTCACTACATTTCACCCACAAACATAGGTGGCAGCAGCCTCAGGAACTGGGCCAGCCATGTGATTCCTTCCTTTTCCCACCACAGATAAGGCCACATACCCCCCACCTTGAAATGACTAACAGAGAAACCCCACTATCCTTTCCCAAGAAATGGAATGAATTAGGGCTCCGTGTGTGTGTGTGTGTGTGTGTTGTTAACAAAAATTAAGATTAGCAGTCATTGTGTAAAGCAACAAAATCCAGGTAACACACTGTTTTTTGATGTATTACTTCCAAGCTCTGGCCATGACAAACTCTGTTAAAAAGGTAATGAGCGTACAAGTAAGTGAGCCTGCTGACATCAAATCTGCATTGTTACTGATTTCAGTATTATGCTATTTATATCAAAAGCTGCATTCTTACCCCATATTGTTCATCAATGCAGTGTTATTCATATATATTAAAGAACAAAACTGATCTACCTTATTTGTCAAATATATTTTAAGATAATCTCAAAATCCACTGCTTTGAGAAAAAAAGCAGATAATATGATGAAGATTCAGATGTGTAAAATGATGTAGAGTCAAATGTCTATTATTTTGTATGTTTTTTGAAGTAGAATATGATTTTTTTTAAACTAAAGTGAGTTCCACCAGGAACAAGAATTAACTATTCTGGGTGATTTGAAAGCCCATAGGAGAATTAAAATACTATGTATGATATATAGGTTGAATTTAAATACAGTATTGAATTTAAGCTCAGAGCCACTATCTGCAATTTTGTACATGACATATTTGGAAAAGTTCGTTTGTTTTGGTTTTTTTTCCCAGTGGGAGAGGGAAGTTTGTTCTGGAAGAGTTATTTTACTGTGTTATTTTACTGTTGAACAGCAATTACTATTTAATTTTTTAAGACAGAGTGCATCAACATGTTTAGACAGAACTGATAGTGCCACGAGTTGGAAACTGAAGTCTCATTTGAATGTTACAGTCGTTATACATCAGTATACTTGTTTCCTTACGTGTTTAATGTGACCATTTGAGTACTCTATGTGTTAATTTCTACTTTTTTAATATTTAAAGTTGGTTTTAAATAAATGTATTTAACTGATCCCCTCAAAAAAAAAATATCTTAAGCTTTGAGCTTTCAAAAACAAATTACATGACAGGAGAATAAACAAGCAGTTCTATCTCTTTTGTATATTTAGTAAGTAAACTATTCGCTTATGCAATTGCACTCTTCTCGTACAGGTTCCTCATAGGACAGAGTGCATTTATGACACCTGTAGTACATTTCATCATTTGGCTGTACTGCTGAACATGTAAGGAATCTAGCTTCTTACAACATACCTTTCAGATAATTGTTAGTTTAGTTCAGCATTATAGTACATTCACTGGTTGTTGTTGTTGTTGTTGTTGTGTGATTTCAAGTTCTTTCTGACTTATAGTGATGCTAAGTGAAATGTGGAAAGGATCTAGGAGTCTTAGTAGATCACAAGCTGAACATGAATCAGCAATGTGATATGTCATCTAAGAAAGCCAATGCCATTCTGGGCTGCATCAACAGGTCAAGGGAAGTAATGATTCATTCTATTCTGCTTTGATCAGAAACCAGTTCTGGGCACCACAGTTCAGGAAGGATATTGACAAGCTGGAACGTGTCCAGGGGAGGGTGACCAACATGGTAGAAATCATGCCATATGAGAGGAGTCTTAGGGAGCTGGATATGTTTAGCCTGGAGAAGTTAAAAGGTTAAAAGGAGACATGATAACTATGGCCTTTTCTGCACTGGGCGAGGGAATTGCCCCATGCCGGTACTCACCGGACCTGTGTGCTCCATGCGAGGGTCCTGGCTGGTCCAGAGCAGTCCATGGCCACCGCTCCGCACTGCTCTGGGGATGAAAATGGCAGCTTCCAGTTGGTCAAGGCTCTCCACCAACCGGTGAAACTCGCCAACCTAAACCCCGCCCCCGGCAGATCTGCAGGCTCACCCTGGTGCAAGCCTGAAAATCTGCGCGGGAACGGAGTGGTGCACTCTGTGCTTTTGAAAGACCTGTTTTAAGCCGCCTTTCAAAAGCACGCTGAATGACCACTTTGGGTCGTTCCGGAGCAGGCTGAGGTCCGGAACTACACAAAGTAGTCTGGACCCAGTCCGCTCCCAGGTGTAGATGTCCTCTCTGGAGGATGCTCTGCATCGTTTTAAAAACCCAGTGCGGAAAAGGCCTTCGTTTAAATATTTGAAGAAATGTCAGATGGAGGATGGAGTAAGCCTGTTTTCTGCTGCTCTAGGGACTAGGACACGGACCAATGACTTCAAACTTCAGGAAAAGAGATTGCATCTAAACATAAGGAAGAACTTCCTGAGGGCAAGAGCAGTTCGACAGTGGAATGCACTGCCTCAGAATATAGTTGGGTCTCATTCTTTGGAGGTTTTCAAACAGAGGCTGGATGGCCATCTGTCGGGAATGCTTTGATGGTATATTCCTGCATGGCAGAGGGTCAGACCCTTGTGGTCTCTTCTAACTCTATGGCCCTTTACGCATGTGGAGGGGGAAACAGGGGGAAACATGCTAAAATGGAGCTTACTGGCAGCCGGGTAAGTCCGTTGCCATGCGGAGCAGCGCGAGCTTGCTGCTCCGCAGTCCTCTGGCATCCAAAATGGCAGCTTCAGCATCCAAAATGGCGGCTTCCAGCTGGTGGAGGCTCTCCACCAACCGGAGAAGCTCGCCAGCCGGAAGCCCGCCCCGGCAGATCTGCAGGCACACACTAGTGCGCGCCTGCAAATCTGCACAGGAGCGCGGCGACAGAGCTGCTTGGGGCTGTGCGCTCCATGCTTTTTAAAAACCTCTGAAAAGAGGTTTTAAAAAAACACGCCACGCCACCAGTTCCGGTCGCTTCAGAGTGGATTGAGGTGTGGAACTACGAAAAGTAGTCCGCCCCAATCCACTCCAAGGTGCAGACGACCTCCGTCAGAGGTCACTCTGCACCGTTTTAATACCCTGGTGTGGAAAGGACCTATGGTTCTATGATTCTAAGGTGACCCTATCACAGATTTGTCCAGAGAAGGTTGGCCATTGCCTTCCTTTGAGACTGAGAGAGTGTGACTTGCCCAGGCTCACCCAGTGGGTTTCCATGGCTCAGCAGAGATACAGATCCTAGTCTCCAGAGTCATAGTCCAATGCTCAAACCACTGCATTATGATGCCTCTTTTCTCCATGCTGGTTCTTTCCTACATTCACATACATTTTGCTTTAATTCAGCATAATTATAATAATTGTTTCGGAGACTATTTTTAACTCTACTTGTGAAATGGAGTTGAAATCAGAGTATTGCAAATTTAAAAGGGTTCTCACCCATTCTAGAAATTAAAAATAGCACAGAAGGCAGCATACATTTTTCACCCAAATACCCAGAAGGCAAAGCGACCCCAACTACTGCAGTTGAATAGGATGTATAATGATCACACACATGTTTATCTTGTCCTCATCCAACAACAAGGTAGGATTGTAGTTTCTCAAAGAAACCTGGTTTGTCTGGTCTGCCTTCCTAACCAGGCTTCCTTCTCCACTCATATGGTATTTCCCCTCTCTTGGAGGGGAAGTTTGAGAAACCAATACTGACTTTTATTCTTCCCCAAAGTGGGACATCATGGATACCTTCTCATGGAGAAATTTGTTCTACTTCACTTTCTCATTATCTTGCTCACAGGAGCTATGATTCAAAGGCATACTTTAATGGCATTGGTTCATATCCTAGACATCCCTTAGAAGAACAGTTTTCTATCCTGCCAGACAAGTACCTTTTAAACTCTATATTTCCAGAACACAGGTTCTGAAATGGCAAATTATTGTATTTACTGCTAGTCATGATAGATTTCCCATGACATCCCTTTAAGGAAATAAAAGGCAAAATAGTCACCAGCAACCAGTGAGGCTCCTGCCAGTGAGGGGAGATACCTCATCTTGCCATGGCAGGGAGAGGCTTACTCCATTCAGTTTATGCATTGCCAAGGTGAATAGCTGCTCAATGCCTTCTGGCTGATAGCATCAGGAAGTGGCTCTTTGAAAGCATCCTATCTCAATTATTTTTGTGATACTTATTCTGCTATCATTTAGTTTAAAATGGCAACTACTAGGCTTAAATACAGTTAGATCACAGCTTGGAACAATGACTTTTTTTTGCACTGTAACTCCCAGAATCTTCAGTCCAGCTTAGCCACAGAGTTCTGGGAGCTGTAATTCAAAAAAGTAAATTTTCTAGCTTCGAAGTAAAAGCAACTTCTGTTAGAATGCAAAGAAGTAAGGCTGCAGTCTAGAATACCTTTATTTTGGAGTAAGTCCAATTTAAATTAGTGGAGCTCATTGACAAGTAAATATGTGCAGGATTGCTGCAGTCCAGAAAATGGTTTTCTCTGTGTGGATTGACTCATCCACCAGTCTAGAAACTTTCTAGGAGCAGCTCAACTATTAGGCAGGGTGAGTTGGCTCCTTAGGCAGCAGATACTAGGGTTTATGAAGAAGTAGTGAGATGTTGCAAAGATGTTGCAAACTGCAAACCCCAGGATTCCATAGGATGTTGAAAGTGGAATAATAGCACTATAACAGTCTAGTGCAGAAACGGCCATCATTTGAAGTCCTGTTGTCTGTTCTACATGGAGTAGAGGAAGACGGTATCTTGCTCTTCACAAAATGTCCTTCATAAAATGTCAGTCCTCTGACCCCGTAGACATTGGGTTCAAAATCTTGCTAGGTTGTCCTGCCTCTCGTATTGCTAGCAGTGCTCTTGCTAATTCCCTTCCCCATTGTGAGCACATTGAGGTGTTCCTCCCAGGACCCCAGAAGTCAGGGTAGCACTGCTTTCTTGCTAACAGATAGTATAATGTATGCTTCCAAAATACAGCCCACCTCTGGAAAACCAATTGCTAGATCTAACTAGAGTACACCCACTAAACTGATGGGATTTACAAGAGTGTTCACTTACCATTCAGAAGTTGATCTGTTCTGTTTGAGACTAGCAATTGGATGTAGGCTCATGAATTGATGCTTGTGTGAAAACTGTGCTTGATGGTGCAACTTCTAAGCTTCCTAAATTGTTCTTTTGGTCGATAGACATTGATTAGCTATTTAAAGGAAACATTTACTAATCATTTATTCACCACTTAGAAATGCTTTACATTTATACATGACACCTGCAGACTAATTGTCTGGATCAGGTTTAGCTGCTGCACCTCAAAACAGAGGTTTGTCCTGTTGTTAATAACAGCATCAAACACAGTTTTACCTTATTTTACATTTCACAGCCATCTATGCCCTTTGTATCTGCATAAATGTAGATGTTTTTACTTAAAATACCCACAAAGCTGAAAAATACAGAAAGTGCTCAAATTTCCCCAAAATAATATTTCAGGAGTAACAAGGAAACATATCTCTTCACATAAATATTAAAAAACAGTTCTCTGACTCTCAGGCTCTATGCTCTGACTCCCCATGATAGCTGCCTGTAATTCATGTAACCAATTCTTGTCAGTTTACCATGTTCTAGAATTGTATGTGTGGTCCAGAACTGACGCTTATGAACTTATGGAGATGATCAGGCAGAATGATAATCTTTCCCTCAATGTTCTTGAGTTGATAGCATTTGGATGGCTTGGGATTTAGACAAAATACGTATCATAAGAATATAGAAAGCTGCCGTATACTGAGGCCATTTCCTCACTACACTGTTATACTGCTATTATTCCAGTTTCAACATCTTGTAGAATTCTGGGGTTTGCAGTTCACTGATGCCAAAGAGCTCTCTGGCTGAGAATTCTAAATGCCCTTCCCTAAACTGCAAACCCTACGATTCCACTAGATGTTGAAAGTGGAATAACAGCACTATAACAGGGTAGTGCAGAAATGGCCTGAGTCAGACCCTTGGACTCTAATTCAGTTCTGTAGTATCTGACTGCCAGTGGCCCTTCAGACTTTTGGGAGGATTTTTTTAATCAAGCTGTATCTGGGGAAACCAAATATTATTTATTCAACCTGACACCATTTGCTTCAAAATCAGATGAGACTGAAGCATTCAGTGTGATATGATTAGTTCTCACATGATTATCTCTGTACCTAATCTTGTGAATATTTGCTGTCACAACTGCTTGCTGTTTAGGTTAGTAGGCTCACTCTTCCAGTTTATCCTGCATAATATATTTAAATTTTAATTCAGAGATCACTCTTATTACCTAGCTTAAAGCAGTTGGCAGTATTTTTTGGCCAAAATTCAGGATCATATTTACAAATGGAGTTACACATCTGTAGCAAATCTTTATTCATGGTCTCTACATGGTCACAATCATGACACTGTAGCCATGATCTTAACTGCCCTCACCTACTTTACCGGGTATTGGCCATGTGGAGAGACGCATGTCTGCTCTGCTGGCAATCAGGGGATGGGGCCGATGATATTTCCACCCCCTCCCACTAGACTGGGACAACCAGAACAGGTTGTAGAAATTCCTTGAAGGTTTCCTTGAAATTCCTGTAGAAATGCCTTGAAGGTTTGGGTGGGTCAGGCTAGGGGATGCTACTTAGCATCATTTTCTAGCCTGTTAGTATTACAACTACTATCTATCCCCACAGAGGTGGTGTATCTATTAAAATGGCCTACTCTCGAAGGCTAATAGGATTCTGGAAAGCCTTAGAGAGTTTTATGGCTGGTACCACTAGCAATCCTATTGAAACTTCAGTTAGTTCAAAACATGGCAGCTGGGTTGGTTACTGCTATATCTAGGAATGACCATACTACACCAATATTAAAACCACTCCAATTAGTTTCTGGGAAAAGTACAAAATGTTATTACCTTTAAAGCCCTACATGGTCTGGGTCCAGGTTGCCTACACAGGATCCCCTTCTCCCATATAAATTGTACTATACACTCAAGTCCCCTGGGAGACATCTACTTTAGTCACCCCAAACTAGTCTGACTATTCTTTGGCTGCCTCCAGACTGTGGAATGGCCTGCTGGAAGATATTCTTCTGGTTAAGGCACTGTCTGAGTTTAAATCAGCAGTAAAGACTAGTCTCTTTAGGCAGGTCTATACAGATTATTTTTAAAGTATGGTTTTTATAGTATTTATTGATGAATTTTTATTAGCAACTGGTTTTATATGCTCTTTTAATTGATGTTATTTGTTGCTGTTTCCTGCCTCAAAGTGGGTAAATAATAATAGCAACAACAACCACACCAACACAATTAAAGTAATTCTTTAACTAAGTAAGTAGTTATTTAACTAAGTATAAACGTAGAATTCTGACCATTTAAAAAAATATATAATTTTATTCATTTGACATGCATACATACACACACACTGCTTTTCAAAGTGGTTTAAAACATGCACACACAATTTTGAACAAACAGTATAACATAATTGGCTTAGAAACAGTCACAAGAAAGAATTAAAACAAGACTTCCTGTGAAAAAGCTTGATCAAAGAGGCGTGCTTTCTACAGGAAGCGTGGGAGGAGACTCTACAAAGAAACCCCTGTAAAGCTGGAAAGGGAATCATGTAGCACCTGGGACCATTTTTTTCTGAATGTGGGCTCCTCCTGAGCTTGTTAGAAGATCTCCTACCAGGAAAAAAACATCCCTCAATCAGAATTTCTGCTGCTAGAAATTTTGGGAATTGTGGCAGTTCCTGTGATAACTGAAGCCCCTGTCAGAGCTGCTGATGACGTGGTCCCTGTTGCTCAGGGTGGAGATGATGGAGGAGCAGCAGCAGCTGATGGTCCCTGTTGCTCTGGTTGGAGATGAGTCCTGCAGCTCAAGAGCTCCCCCTGCTGCCATGGACCAAGCAGGTGCGGACATCCCTCTGCCTGCTTTTTAGAGCAACAGGGATCTGATTCTGTGCCTGCTTCTTTGGAGCAACAGGGATCCGATTCTAAAGAGGCTCTGGAGCCTGGTTCATAAGCCCCCAATCAAGGCGGAAACTCAAGAGGGCTGTGCAAAGGTAGGCTTCCTTGGCTAAGTTTAAGAAGCGGTGACCGGACACACCTGTGCCTAGGGCTATCTAACTGCCTGCCTGGAAGCTTCCCTTTGCTTGTGGCAAACTTCTTACAAGCCCTCCTCTTGTCTGTACTTTGCTCCCAGCACCTGGTTCCTGATACCTTGAATTGATCTCTGAACTCTTGACCCTTGGCTTTGGAACTCTGACTATGGCTTTGCTTGGCGCTCTGGCAAATGAACTTCCTTGAGTAAGTGCTTGCTTGTCTCCTCCTGGCTGAAATTTGCTAGTTCTCCCACTTTCTTCTCTGGGCTGGCTCACTGCCCAGGTCTCTGACCTTGACAGTCCCTATGGGTGAAAAACTGCACCAGAACCTTGGAGTTTGCACATCTCTGCTGCAAAGAGACAATTTCTGGATGCCACAGTCTGAATATACCACCAGTATGACACAGATTTATTCCATTTCATTTCAACCTTGCCTTTCTTTGGCCAAGCTTGGACTGTTCTGGGAGTTTTTCAAAAAAGTAACTGTTTCAAGCTGTGGATTCTCTGTGAGCCCCTCCACACTATACAATTGTGGTGCTATGACCACACCTAACCACTATGGCAGCATCCTATGGAATCCTGGGTTTTTTAGTTTGGTGGGGCATTAAAGCTCTGGCTGATTATTCTAAATACCTCTCTCTAAGGTGCTGATCCCAGAATTCCATTGAATGCAACTATGATAGTTAAGCAGGAGTCATAGTACTGTAATCAGGAAGTGTAAAATGGCCTGTGTATTCTTAGGCCATCAACCAATCCATGACACAAGATGTTACATGTGAGAGTCAAAACAATAATATGCAGTATATGGTAATGTCACTCAGGAAGGAGCTTCAGCTCAATGATAAAAAGTTTTTGCTTTGCAAGCAGAAGGCTGTAGGTTCAATTCCTGGCATATCCGGTAGGGCTGGGAAGAATTCTGTTTGAAGCCCTGGACAACTATTAACAGTCATTGTCAATAATCTTAAACTAGAGGGACCAATTCTGATTCAATATAAGGCAGTTGCCTCCTTGCAGCAGCTAAAACTCCAGCCGTGATCTTTGGTAACAGTCCATTGCCGAAAGGATAGAAGAAAAACAAGGAATGTGATTTCAGAATCCATTCTCATTCTTCCAGGAGGACTTTGGTGATGTCTTCCTTACTATAAGACTTGTTTCCTTCAGGGCTCTGTGTTTTCACATGTTAAATGGCTCTTTCCTGCTAGGCCTCTCAGCTATACCAATGTATTATTGTGTAGCATTCATTGCTTACCTAATTGCCTATTGAAATTAACTCTTTGAACGTAGAGGGTTTAATTTCCCCAGCTAATTAACTTGTGCCCACGTGGTCCCCAGAGAAATAGGATGCCATAATTGACTCGTCCCAAATCTATAAGTTTTAATTGGACCTTTGATATCGTGGGAAACATTAGTATGACTGAAAAAAAAAATCAATATGATTATAATGTCAACATTCAGAGATAACTAAGAAGCTTCCACATTAAAGAAGCCAGTCCAATCTTTCCAGACCTTTTGAGATGGGCTTCATTTCCATTTTAACTGGCTGTGTAGCTTCTCACACTAGTTTTGTACTTAACTTCAGAACTCAAGAATAAAATGGCGGTTTGTTACATCAGTTGTGAGATTTGCAGACATGTATTATTCACGGCTTCATCCATTTAAGGAGGAAGTTGCTTCTGATAGCTTAGTGGGACAATGAATCTACTCCAGGTTTTTGTTGAACTTTAAATGAGCTATCCGGTGGTGAAGCCCTAAAATGTATTTAGCACCTTGGAGCCTTTAAAGCTCAGGCCCTTTCCACACGAGGAAGTTAAGACAGACCAAGGTGTTCTGTCACGGAGGTCATCCGCACCTTGGATTGGACGAGGTTTGGACTATTTACCTTAGTTCCGCACCTAAGTCCGATCCAAAACGCCCCCAAGTGGTCCTCCAGCGTGCTAAGTGAAGACCGGAAAAACAGGTCTTTCAGTATTCCGGAGCGCACCATTTTGCTTCTGCTCAGTTATGCAGATGCGCAGATTCACAGCAATGAGAGCCTGTGATCAGCGGAGGGTGGGCTGTGGGCGTGGCCAGCTTCAGCTGTTGGTCCGGACCAACAAACAACTAGAAGCCGCCATTTTGTAAGCCTCGCCAGTGCAGATCTAAAGACCTCACACTGCTCCTCATCTCCCTGAAACCAAGAGAGGAGCCCTGCGGAAGGGCTTAAGGGACAGTCCGCGTTGCTTTGAGCCAAGAAGAACTGGCAAGTAACGGCACGGAGCGATTCACTCGCCTCATGCGGAAAGGGCCTCAGACTAGAATTAACAGGGGATTCACAATGTCACCGACATGGAAGCCATCAGCAGTATCAAGCAATGAAAGAAAAAAAGAGGGGAGGGGTAGATGTGCAATATTCTTCGGTCCTTGAATGCTGCTAGGTGCTATTCTTCTGCACAGCTATGCATCAGTGCTTCTGAAAGTACTTTCTTATGGTGCTACCAATCAAAAGGCACTGTGTAACCATCAAATGACATCATGCAAACATGCATTTTGTCTAGGGGAAAAAAAAGTTCAAACAAGTGGCAGAAACACATAGGAGGTAGTTGGCTTGTTTGTTGAAATATTTATATCTCTCTCTGTATTCAGAGAGCTCAGGGCAGCTTACGATAAAACTTAAAACAATAAATAATTACAATAGTTTTAAAAGGCTAAAAAGCTTAAAAATAAATTAAAGAACTCATCAATTAAAAGCAGATGAGTTAAAACAAAAGACCTCTTCTTGATTCTTAGTAAAATACTGGGAATGGGACAAGACAATTGCCTGTCAACTGTCTTGCCTGGAAGACAGGATCTGAAGCAAGCAGTAGTTAGTCACTGTGGAGCTGAGATGTGTTGGAACAATCATTGAAAGACTTAGATTTAAAAAGTATATTCATAGAAGGTTTCAAGATCATTCGTTTAGAACATTATTTCCACACAGGTGGCAAAACTGTAAAATAAAGTCCAGCTCTTGGATTTCCCCCCTGCAAACTGAGTGTACATCCAGACCTATGAAATGTGTTCCTCAACTGACTTTTTTAAAGAAAACAACAACTACTACAACAACATTATCTTCTGTGTGCAGTTCCACTAGTACAATTTAGAGGTAGTAAATCTAATTTTCTTTCCAATAGTTTTTTGTCTTGTAGCTTTGAGACATTTAGGAATTTTTTCCTCCTGCAACAATAAGAAACTGCATACTTTTTTGACAGATGTGCAGCTTGCCCAGCAAACTGCACAGTTTCTCTGGAAGCTACAGAGCTTCTCTGGAGAAGTATAGAGCCTTCCTTGAAAAGATGCAGCTTTTGATATGGAAAGGACTGTTTTCAGGCAGCTGGTGTGTTTAGTGCAAGATTGCTGGTTTCTTTTTCATAATAAACAGCCATGAGCCACAACAAAAATGTTACATGGAGGCGTAACACCACAGTAGTTCTATGAACAGGAATCAGGGCTGTGGGTCTGGCTGAAATTCTGATACTATACTGGGTTGTGTTGTATCTTTAGCTTAAGTTTCATGTGTAATTTAAACTTTTTTCAGTATTTTAATATGATGGTCCAATTATTTTTTTAAACTACATTGTACAATATATTGTTTTAATTGTAATTTGTTCAAATTCTGCACTAGAAGCTACCTTGGTTCCCATATCAGAGAAAGTCAGGAGAGAAATTAAACAAATAATGTGAACAAAATGGTTACTGTACTGACTGGCAAGGGCGTTTCCACTTGCCAGTTCATCACAAATGTGACTTTTTGTTTCAAAAAAATTAAAATAAAACAGGATTCTTTGGAGGAGGAGGGGGAGAAGTAGGTGGATGGAAAGATTCCAAAACAGAAGTACAACAGAAAAAAAATTCCAGAAGGGATAGGGAGATTAGGCATGCCCAAAGATAACATCTGAGCCCACATCAGCAGCAAATGCTCACTGGTGAACTATCTTTATGAATCATACTACTGAAGGGTTTTTTTTAAGAAGTCAGGAGGAAAATGTAGCAGCATTTGGAAGTGGGATCAAAAAGCAGTGGCATCAGACACATCAGAAAATGGTGTGAAGCTGCAAGTTCTCAAAATGTTCCTTTATGGATATGTTATCACGGTTATGATATGTCTGGTGAGAGCACTAGATATCCTTTTGATATCAAATAATTTGGCCTTTGCTTGACTTCTCCTGCCACCCCACTCCACGTATTTGCGGAGGTCCCCTGGACGAGCACGTATGGGCGCGGCCGTTAATGACTGTACATTCCAAGACCCCATTCAGGCAGGCAATTTAAGCCTCTCCATTGCTTTAGGGAAAAACGTCCCTGCAAACCGGCTCTGCTTGGCTCGGATTTATACAAAGCCATGCAGCCAAGAGCCAAGCCATTGCTTTATATTGGGCCATTAATGGAGTGGCCACACTATTATCTTAAGACCTAAACCAATCATGCTAAACTTGACCTTTTCCAACTCCTTTGTCCAACTCCAAGTTTCCTTTGTTCTCACCGAGCATAACATAGCCTGTAGGTAAACTCCACCCTATAAAAGGTCCCCACTTTTGGGACTTCCTCGGACTACTGTGGACTTACATCCCGCCTTGCTGCTGGTCATCTAAGGAAACTCCCCTCAGCCAGCCACGCTGAGTTTTCTTCCCCGGAACCCCATCTTTCTCTCCAGGACTACGAGACCAGGTGTCGTATTACCTATCCCTAAGCTCTCCATTTCTGCTTCCAAGTTAGCTAGTGTGTGTGGTGTTTTTATTTGCTGTTTATCTTTCAATAAAACTGTGATGTTTATTACTTTTAAACTTGCTTGCCTGCTCTCTGACCTGAAGCCGTAGACATTGGGTTAAAAGATCCTTGCTAAAGTTACTCTGCCTCTCGTTTAGCCAAGAGAGTGCTCAAGCTAAATTCCCCCAATTTGTGTTTTTATTTGGTTATTTGGGTGCCCCTCCTGGGACCCCCAACATACAGGGTAACAGATAAGCCCTATGGTAGACCCACAGAAGGGCAAGAAGAATGATAAGAAGTATGGAGAACAAAACGTATGAGAAAAGGTTGGAAGAACTGGCCATTTTCATCCTGCTGAAGAGAAGACTGACGAGTGACACAATTGCACTCTTTAAATATCCAAAGGGCTGGTACAGAGAGGAAGGTTCATATCTTTTTCTTTCTGCTCTAGAGGGTCAGACCAGGTCTAATGGTTTTATGTTACAGGAAGATATATTTTGAATGAACATCAGAATGAACTTCCTGTTGGTAAGAACTGTTCAGCGATGGAACCAATTACATAGAGAGGTGATGGGGTCTCTTTCTCTGGACATCTTCAAAAAGAAGCTGCTGGGGATGCTTTAGAAGGAGATCCTGCATGGGAGCGTGTGTGGACCTGATCTTCTACGATGCCTCTTCCAACTCTATGATTCTGTATCATTCTATGAATAGCTATATTGTGAGTGAATTTGGAAATAAAGAGATTGAAGCTGAATATAAGCAAGGAGGTAAAAAGTAAAGCCAGTGTTGTATAGTGGTTTGAATGTTGGACTAAAACTCTGGGAGGCAAGGATTCAAATCCCTGCTTGGCCATGGAAACTACTAGGTGGCCTTGGGCAAGTCAATCTCAGTCTCAAAAGAAGGCAATGGCACAAACCTCTTCTGAAGAAAGCCTTCCATGAAAATCCTAGGATAGCTTTGCCTTATGGTCATCGTAAGTCAGAAATGGCTTGAAAGCACTTAATAGCAACAAAAAGGGGAGCATGAAATTTTAAAGAAGAATGCACACAATGACATAATGAAGCTATCCATGATCGAGCAGTGGTAGGATGATGCTCTGGATCCCGGTGCATCATCCTGCCATTGCTTAGTAATGGATGTATCAGCATGTCATTATAGTCATTCTTATAAGCCACTTTCTAAGCTCTATGGAAAAGAATACAGAAATTTCAGAGGTCTCTAAAAAATACAGCTCAAAAGCTACCTAGAGATGTGATTCTACAAAAATAATAAAATAAATAAAATCCTGCATGAAGTTTGGAATGAGAAAATGTTGATATATTGTCTTGTTTCCATAGTTCTAACAAAATGAATTGTCGCTATCAATTTGGTTTATTCTCCTCTTGTAATCTGTTTGGAAGAAAAATGAGAAGAGTGCTAAAAAAAAAAAAAACCCAGAAAACACACAAAAAAAACACTCTCTTGCAAACTCCTAACACTGTGTAGTAGAATAAATTAAGTGAATACCACAGGCTGTGAATAGCCTGTACTCTTTTCTGACATTGCTAAATATATTTTGAGTGTGTTTTCTTTCTAGTGCAATAGCAATTAGGAAGTGTTTGCTTAGTACATGCACATCCCAGGGATCCAATAATTTATTTGGCTGAATTTGATAAATAGCAGGTCAGATCACTTGCATTGTTTATCATGGCAGTACTGAAGTAGAATAGTGCTTGAGGTTAATTTGCAACAACCAGTCACATTGATTTTGATGATGACTGCTAGCAAGCAAATGCTTTAGGTGGTTGGCATCAACATGGGCCTAACATTTTTCTGAATATTCATAGTTAAATAAATTTCCATTAATCCTCTCAATGCAAAATGAGGGCATAGAACTGGACATAAAATCATGTGACATAACAAGTGAGAAGTACTCAGCAAAAATGTACTGGCATGGCTTTGCATCAGCTTTGCATTTAATTTTCTATATATTGGCTTGTTGAGATTGGCAGGATGCTTTCCCCCAATTTGGGATAATTTAGTCATTTATTCTCTACCTCTTTTGATTAGGTTTATATTTAGGCTACAGTTTAAAGGCTCTCCAGGATTTCTAATTCAGGAAGAACTGTCAGATGCTGCTTCCCTATTGTTTTGAGTGTTGCCTTCCACAGAAGTAAAATGTAACAATATACTAATCTATTAAAGCAACAATACCTTTGTTGGGCAACTCCAAAGCATAAAATATCTCAGCAACTTTTCAAAGGTTCACTGGCTTTTTTTTAATAAGGCGAAGATGTTAAAAATCATTCAGGAGAGAAGGAGGTGACAATGTTAGAGTCACAGCCTACATTTTGTCTCAGATGTTACTCTGTTGTCAGTTAAGATAGTATTGAGGTATTACCATATACCTCCCCCATCCGTGGCATGTGTTATTTTCATAACTGAACATATCTGTGGTCAAAGGCACACTGGCCAGAAGAGAGCCATGTCAGGCTGATCTTAGAAATGATCAGGTCATAAGATCAGAGAAGATTAGGCAAGAAAACTCAAATAGTCTCAAATACGGAAAAGGCAATGGCTTTTGACCCCTATTGGTCTTAGAGCAGTTAGCTCCATTTGGTATAATCTGGAATAGATTTGGGTGCAAAGGGTCTTCAGGACCTCAAGATTCCCTTGCACATCCCAGTGGCGCTTCAGTCCTGTTGTGGACTAGATCTTTCTTGCCTCCAACATAGGCTTTGAATGATAGCACAAAGCCTGAGGGAGAAGGACACTAGTCCATTTCAGGAAAGCTGCAGGTTGTACAGAGGCATTTGATACTCCTCAACATATTGAGATGTCTGGGATGGATACAGGTACTACAATTTCCCAAGGAACTGGAAGTTTTAGTGGGTGGAAATCTTTTCTAGACTTGGCTTCTTTGGAAGAGAGATCATCTGAGGTTTAGAGCATATTTGTCTATAAGTTGTAATACTTGATTATATTTAAACAGGCTGAGCACAGGTGTAGGAACAAGTTAAATGTTCCCAAGAAACTGCTCAGCACTGCTCAGCACCATATCTCATGAAAGAGGCACTCAACATTACCTGACGTAATTAAGTACACAGATGAGAAAAGTTACTTTTAGGACTATGATTCCCAGAATCCTCCAGCCATCATGTGCAGTATGGCATAGTATTCTGGGATTTGTAGTCCACAGCCTAAATAAAATTCATAGTCTCACTAGCCCCAACTAAAGTAGATTCTTTTATCAGGATTTCCTAAGTGTTGCTTGCCATTCAACAGCTGATTCAATGGATCTGCTCTAAAGTTCAAAGCTCTGGACAGAGTCTCAAAAGCTCCCTCGTGTGTATGTGTGTATACACACACTTTTCAGTCACCTGTTGACTTATGGTGACTACATGAACTTTATAGGATTTTATATAGTACACATATATTCACCTAAATTATATCGATCTAAATTAGCTGGGAGTGAAAGTATATCTCTGATCTCTTTTGTTCTTCACATAAAAAACATTCCAAAGTTAATCTGTATCAAGAAGTTGTTGTTGTTGTTATTCCCCACCCTGTATCAAAGATCTCAGGATGGGTTACAAAGAATGTTAAAACAAGTTATACAATTTAAACCAGTAGAATAATTAAATAAGCTAAAAACAAATTAAGTAGCAACAGTAAGTTAAAAACAGATTTAAAATATTTAAAAGCTTTTAAAACTATGCACATCCATATTTGAGTTGAATTACTGAGACCCAAAGACTTTGATGGACAGCCAAGTTTTAACTTGGTGACAAAATGAATTAATTCAGATGCCAGTCAGGCCTCTGGAGGGGGCATTCCACAGTTGGGGTACCAAGAAGACCCTCTTCCATCCCCCAACAGGGTATTGACTTCATTGGTGGAACACAGAAGAGAGCCCATCCAGCAAACCCCCTTAATCCTCAGGCAGCCACATATGGGGAGAGGTGTTCCCTCAAGTATTGAGGCCCCAAGCCATTTAGGTCTTTAAATGTCATCATAAGCACCTTAAAATCAGACTGGAAATGAATTGGCAGCCAGTGCAATTCCTTTAAGTCTGACATTACATGCTGTCTGTGATCAGCAGTTAACATCCAGCCTTTTGCACTAGCTGCAGCGTCTGAGACTTCTTCAAGAGAAGGCCCTACTAATTGTCTGATAACAATTAGTTCTCATAGGGCAAACCATCTGAATAGCCTAAGACTCTGACTTGATATTGCTTTAAGGCAAGCCCACAGTTACAGTCCTATTCACAGAAATCTGGTAATAAATGTGCAACGTTATTATTCTCCTCTCAAAGAAAAGATCCATACCGCCAAACTTTCTTAAAAGAATAACAGCTTTTCCTGTGAAAGATATAAGTCAACAGGATAATAGTGACATTTAAAATGCATCAAAGCACAGTGTTAGCCTCTCTTCTTTCACAACTATAAATTTCAAAATGATTTAGCTTCATAATACCTACTCAGTCCTCAATTTATAACTCAAAAGGAAAGTTTCAGTCCTTAAACAAATCTAGAGATCTAGTTTTGGGGCTGTGCTCTTATTTCTTGGATGTATACTGTCAGGTGGTTGAGCAGAACCATTGTGGCTTAAGTGATATGAATCGATTTGACCCCAGCCTCCTTTACTCAGGCTCCAGGCTTCCAGAAAGATATGTGTTCCTGCACTGTTGGGTAGACCTTCCATTCTGGCTTGCTCCTCATCTTGTTTCACAGTCTGTCTTTTGGTTCAGATTTAGCTTTCAGTCATAATGTCTGGCTTCATTTCATGGTTCCTAGTTCCTTTGTCACCATGCTACTCATGGCACAGACCTGAAACAAGGAGCATTGAACCAAAGTGCTGAATTTGCATGGAATCATTCTTTCTTGTGGGAAAGTTCATCTTCTTCAAAACACACACACACACACACACACACATTGGGGTGGGGGGCGGAATGTGAAGCAAATCATAACTGTATGGTTTGGGGCTGATGGTTGGTTGACTGAAATTCTGAATAGAAGAGGAACTGTTTGTTGTTGCTGCTGCTTTGTTGTTGTTGTTGTTGTTGTTGTGTGTCTTCAAGTCATTTCTGACTTATGGTGATGCCAGGGTGAACCTACTATGGGGTTTTATTGGCAGAATTTGTTCAGAGGGGCTTTGCTTTGCCTTCCTCCGAGGTGGAGAGAGTGTGACTTACCCAAGGTCACTCAGTGGGTTTTCATGGCTGAGTAGAGATTCAAATTCAGATCTCCCAGTGTCCTAATCCAACACCCAACACCCAAACACTACATCACACTGGCTCTTTATTCATAACTGTTTGTATACATGTTCTGTGTTATAAAAGCAGGGATCATGTTTCAATAGAACAGCATTTGGACTGCAAAGAATATGACTGTTTCTCATTCTAAAATACTGATAGCAAATATTTTTAAAAAATAAGCTGAGCTGTGCAACTAGATTCTATGCACTCAGGAATTAGTATCACTGGGTTGTATTCAAAAAGTCTTTGTCCACTAGCAGAATGAATCCCACAGTCAGCTCAAATGCTACTTCACCTTCCAGCTTCCTGCATGACCCCCCCGCCAAATCTTCTCTTTGAAAGATGAGGTTTGTTCTTGAGCAGTTTAGCACAGAGGAACATAGACAACTGCCTTATGCTGGCTCAGCCTTATCTAGAGATGCTGGGGACTGAATTTAGGAATTTCTTCATGCTCTAAGCTATGGACCCTTTCCTTAATTCAGCTAAGGAGGGGATGGAAACTTTCACTGCATGAAGTCATAGAAGTCATAGAAGTCATAGAAATTCAGAGTTGGAAGAGACCACACAGGCCATCCAGTCCAACCCCCTGCCATGCAGGAACACCCTCAAAGCAATCCCGACAGATGGCTATCAAGCCTCTGCTTAAAAACCTCCAAGGAAGGAGACTCCACTACACTCCGAGGCAGCAGATTCCACTGCCGGACAGCCCTGACTGTCAGGAAGTTCTTCCTGAGGTTCAGGTGGAATCTCCTTTCCTGCAGCTTGAATCCATTGCTCCTTGTTCTGGTCTCTGGAGCAGCAGAAAACAAGTCCCCTCCTTCCTCTACATGGCATCCCTTCAAATATTTAAACATGGCTATCATGTCCCCTCTTAACCTCCTCTTCTGCAGACTAAACATACCCAGCTCTCTAAGTCTATCCTCATAGGGCTTGGCTTCCAGGCCTCTCACCATTTTGGTCGCCCTCCTCTGGACTTGCTCCAGCTTGTCAATATCCTTCTTGAATTGGGGTGCCCAGAACTGGACACAGTATTCAAGATGGGGTCTAACCAAAGCAGAGTAGAGTGGTACCAGTACCTCCCTCGATCTAGACACCAGACTCCTATTGAATGGTAGTCTGACTGGTAGCATAATGTTGGATTAGGCCCACTGGATTGAATAACACAAATTCCCTGGCTGTTGTGATCAAAATGGCAGTCACATAACCCTGATACTTAGAGTACCTTAATTATCCATGTTTTTTTCCAAGACTAAGATGATTTTCATTAGCAAATACAGCAGAATTTTTTATTTTTTTTTTGTACATGTGGGCCAAACATACCAACCTACTTGTACAATTCATGTATTGATGCTGGAAAAATCAGTCATCCTATGATTCAGATAATACAACAAAAAGAAAAACAAAAGAGTATTCCTATTGTACAGTTTATTTATGCAACAGTAGCTCCTGGCTTTTGAATGAACGTTTGCATGCTCAAATGTAGGCATCTTAGAAAATATTGATTTTTAGTGCCCTGGAATTAGAAAAAAGATGAATTCACATCAATAATTCCAATATTCTGTATTTTTTTTTAGTAACATTCAGATGCAGTAATGCTCACTCTAATGTTTACAATTGGATGATGAGCCAGACATGGCACGCAAAGCCAATTCAGCTGGATTATGCTGGTGAGTTGTTCCATTAATAGAATATTCCTACAATGCACATCATTATACACAATAAAGTTATACACAATTTAAAAAATCAGTATAAAGTAAGAAATATGTAGTTTGACTTTTAAAGCACTGCTGCATTTATGCAGATCCATACTCATACAAAACATGCTATATCTCAATTGAAATCAATGGGATTTAACTTAATCACAGCTAACTTTTCATTTTGACTTTTTTTGTGGAGCTTAAGAACAACTAATTTCATTTGGATCTAACCCAGAACAATGTACCTGGGGGAATGTGATGCTTTGAAGTTTCCAGTGAAACTGTTTTCAAAATACTTGCCTTGTCCACTTAGGAGGCACATATATGGTTGTTGTTGTACACCTTCAAGTCATTTCCGACTTATGGTGACCCTAAGGTTTTCTAGGCTGATAGTATGTGATGCTCCCAAGGTCCCCCAGTGGGTTTCCATGGCTGAGTAGGGAACTGAAACCTGGTCTCCAGGGTTGTAGGCCATTTCCCCATGGCACTCTTATAGTGCGATGATTCCACTTTCAACCTCCTATGGAATCCAGTGACCCCTCCTAGAATTGCAAACCCCAGGATTCCATAGGAGGTTGAAAGTGGAATCATTGCACTATAAGAGTGTCGTGCGGAAATGTTCGTAGTCCAGTGCTCAAATCACCATACCACACCTGCTCGGAAATGCACTGAGGTTTATACTAACTGGGGTTATCTACTTATTCAGTGCTGCATAAGGAAAAACAGTTCCTTTCCTCATTCCATGTCTTTTGTTGTATTTTTAAAGTACCAATCAACTCTCTGAGGCAATTAGCAATGATCCTATCAGATTTTTAGCTCCACTCTTTCCCAGTCTGTGCCAAACAGTTGATTGGGTGGTTACTGATTGTCTACTACTATATGTGTACTGATAACTTTATGTGAAAGAACAGTTCTATCTTTACATTTGCGCTTTTATCCATTACCTTCTAGGATTCCATATAGTTCCTAACTTTAATTTCTGGTTCTACATATAAACATAAGGACGGTATTTGGAAAGGTTACCATATTGCATTTTCAGATATTACTTCTCCCTCTTCTAGGCTAAGCATTACCAGTTTTTTCTGTACACCATCATATAATTTAACTATAAAATCTTTAATCAACTTGCTATCTGTCCTCTGAACTCTTTCCATCTTCTTCAACCCAATTTCTTAAGAACCTCAACCAATCTGAATGATTTCTTGCCATGTCCATATTTATATCTGTTGTCTCCAAAAAATCCTATTCCACTGTCTCATCACTGTTTCCCAAAGACAGTATCAGCAGTGTGTAAAGTCTGGTAGGTTCTTCCAGATGGGAAAGACTTCTTGTATGGTGCCATAAACAGATTCTATGCCTGTTTGAGAAACATCCTATCTAAATACAGTAATCCCTCCACGCTCGTGAGGAGTGGCAAGGAAGCAAGCATGTGCCTTATGAATAATCCCCCTGATTCCCCTGCAAAGCCCCCTCCCATTCCTTTGCCTCTGGCCCTGGCATTTCCAGGGGAGGGGGAAAAAAGACAAGGTAAAGGGCTTACTGGTACTTTCCTCTCAGATGGAGAACAGCAGATTTCTGGCATTCTAGCTCCTTTCAGTGGCCATCTTGAGAAAGGAGGAGTAAGAGCAAAGAGAGCACCTGACCAATCAGCAGCCATTACACAGCAGAATGTGCAGCCACATGTCATAGAAGATATACCTCCAGCAG
This sequence comes from Ctenosaura bakeri, assembly GCA_948474755.1. Classification (NCBI taxonomy): domain Eukaryota; kingdom Metazoa; phylum Chordata; class Lepidosauria; order Squamata; family Iguanidae; genus Ctenosaura; species Ctenosaura bakeri. Next base: position 1,036,524 of record CAOLHI010000200.1, on the reverse strand, counting down.
TGGGTGGAGGCTTTACTCACCTGAAAGGAAAAAATGTCCACTTTAAACACAAGCCTCACAAGCCTGGGGTGAAGAATGCAAGGGAATGGGGGGGATAGGAAAATAAGGTGGCGAGGAGGTAAGCATGTGCCTTATGAATAATCAAATTCATGAAGGTCAAACCCACAAATGTGGAGGGAGGACTATATATAGAGGATTGTCACTATAAGGCTATGTATCTGTAGCTACAGATAGATATGGGCTGTTGTCACATTTGTTCATCAAACATGACATATCATTGCTGGGTGAAAAAAGCCCTTCCAATTTTGCAATCCCATCCACAGGCCTCCCCCTCAAGCTTTCCCTCATCATGACTATAGAGAGCGATGATTATGAAAAATCTTCATTTGTTTATTATATTGCAAACATTGATTTATCATGTCTGCTCACTAGAGCTCTCAAACCATTGTATTGCAAAAATGCGATCTTTTTAAAAAAAATCAAAAACAAATTTAAAAGGTGTTTTTAAGAAAAAAAATTAAGAAAAATGAAAATCTATTTTTAAAGATAATTTTAAAATGAAATCTGGGTTTATAATTTTTGATACCAACTGGATGTTCAATAGAGCTGGAGCCAGCCTGACTTCTCTAGGGCCATTTCTGCACTAGCCTGTTATAGTGCTATGATTCCACTTTCCACATCGTACGGAATTCTGCGGTTTGCACTTTCAGAAGGGGCTGGCTGGTCCCTCCTGAAATGCAAACCCCAGGATTCCATAAGATGTTGAAAGTGGAATCATAGCGCTATAACAGGCTAATGTGGAAATGGCCTAGGAGGGAGTTTCACAATTGAGTATTGAGTTTGCTATGTTATCTGAACACTATCTATATTGGTCAACTTGAAATTATCCTCCCCTCCTCTTCCTCCTGTGTCCAATATTCACAGCAACATCTTGGGGCTATGTGTATTTATTCTGTCACCTGGATACCTCAAAACCTGTTTGTCGGAACTCCTAGATGATATGTAGATGAGTTTAGTAGCAAGTAGAGGTGGGCTTGAAAAGTTCTGGTGTGTCATGTCATTTACTCTGCTCTAATTGGTACAGGGACCTAGTTATATGGATTCCTAAACTTGCTACTGAGGGAGTAGAAAGCACCTATTAGCATAAACTTCTCTGGTTTTTTTGTTTTTGTTTTTTGAAAGTTCTGACCTAGCAGTCTTTTTGGGATGTAATGATGCTTTGCATCATTATGCACTGTTCCACCACATTACAGGTTGTGGAACTGCCTCTCTAAAGAAAGGTTCCATTGCATTCCTTTGCTTTATGCTTTTAGTGTAGGTCAAAGTTGTGTTCTGTTTTTATCAGTGATATAGACTAGAGTTGATAGACTCAGTCTCAAGTTGGACTTAAGTCACTTCAGTGACTTGACTCGGACTTGACTTGGCTATAAATGATGCACTGACTCGACTCAACTTGAGACATGTATATTTTTAATGACTGACTTGATGCCTTTGGTTCAGAAACATAACACATTCATCCAGAAACCTTACGGCTTTGAACAACGCCTCCATCTCTTTTTGCCCACTAGTCACATGGCAATCTCTCTCAAGCCCAACGTGTGGGTCCATTTATCAGAGGGGAACAGCAAACAGGTTAGGCAATGGGCTTGAGGCAGGTTTGAGGTCTGCTCAGCAGCCTGTCCCTGCTGCATATCAGAGGAGCCTTCTAAAACATTTCCTAAGAGCAAAAGACAAGACTCACCCCCACAGTGCAGGGTGCATTTCTCAGAGAGGAACAACAAATGTGTTAGGCAATAGGCTTGAGGAAGAAGGATCCTTCCTTCTAAATCTTTTGAATCTTCAGTAATGGGGAGTAAGATAGGATCCTATTCCCCACTTCCAAAACTGCAGATGGTAAAATTGCAAATGTGGGGAGCTGACTCTGCTTAAATTGTTAGAGCTGAATTTATTTCACTCTGTCTAATAATTCTGGAATTTTAGCTGGAGTATAAAGTTGGCTTCCAGACTCGAGGCTTAATTTGAGACTTGACTTGAAAGTATCTTCAGGGACTTGAGATTTGAAGGTAGAGACTTGAGACTTGACTTGAGACTTGGAGTAAAAGACTTTAATACATCACTGGTTTTTATACTGAATTGTTTTATCCTGCTCTTGGGGAGGAAGTTGTTTGAAATGGATGTTGGCAATTTGAACTGCTTTATTACATGTTCCATATTTCCTGAACTTTTTTTTGTAAGCTGCTTTGAGTTTATTATACAATGAAAAGCAAGATATAAATTTTTAAAACAGATGAATAAAAATATAAAATAAAACATATTTTTCTGCATTCTTAAAACAACCCTGTAAGATAAGTCATTATTAAGATGTGGGAAGTGAGCTATGGCTCGCTTAAAGCATCTACTGAATTTATGGCAGGACTAAGGTTCAAAATGGGAACTTCTACTCTTTGGCACTGTTTTATACTTATGCAATGTAATATCTTTAGAGGTGTAGCTACAGCCTCTGGTAGTAGTTAAATGAGGACATTGCCCTCCTTAAGAATTCTGCTCCTTTAAATGGAATTTTCCATCAGTCCCCTAATTATCTAACATTGAAGTAACTTAAACTATGACTTGAACATCTAGAAATACAGTTTAAGCATTGAAAGAAAAGGGGCAAGAAATGTTACCAAAGGAACATGAACACAGCAAATATGAGTTCTAGGCATGAATGGTTTGCATTCTCTGCAATGGTAGAAGTTTGGAGAGTGAAGGAAAAATTAATTTGAGAGGTGGAAGAATTCCTCATTCCTCACTCCCACCCCTACCCCCAGTAGCTACACCTGCAAATACGTTATAGATATGCTTGAGAGTTTAAAGTCAGGATTTTTTTAAAAAACAAAAGATAAGATTTTTCACTTTTCGAATGGCTCTGACCCAGAAAAAATGGCAAAGAGGCTTTGGGAAATGTATTTTGCAAAGTCACATTTGGGCTAGAACTGAAAGGCAGATACAGGATGAATATCTAGAATTCCAACTCTGTGCCTCTCATCTATCTTGTAATCAGGGCTTGGAGAGTTACTTTTTAAAACTGGACTACAAAACCAAAAAGTAATATTACAATTAATGACAAAAAATGGTGCATTATCACAATGTATGTTATGTTCCTTGGTACTTTTGCATTATGTATTTTTTTAAAGGCAATCCTTAGATAAAAAAAAAACCCTTAGGTTTGATAATGACATCAAACTTGAATTTTTTTTTGCTTAAAATATTTCTACAAAGGCTTTAAAATGGCTTTTTAAAGAAACTTAAAAATAACTCGAAACAATACTGAATTTGAGCACTGTATCTCCTTTCCATGTTAGTTATGATATGTAGCCTGGATATGCTTAAAAAGGTAACTTATTGTAGGTAACTATGTTACTTGTAACTCATTAGTTCTATTTTCCACTTATAACATTAAAGGACAAAGAAATTGAGACAATGGAACATTTTATTTGGTTCTAATTTTAGTGTGAGCTCATTCAATTTGCACGCTGTTAGTTAATATGTTAACTGTAACTCAGTAGCACTTGAAAATCAGTGCTTTCTGGAAAGGTGCAGTCCAGTTCAGCATTAAAAAAATATGCATATAAAAACAGGTATATTAGGAAAAAATATACATGTGTGAGTATATGGCTTCAAGTTGCCTGTTGACTTAAGGCAGGCACATGAATTTCATAGGGTTATCTTAGGTAAGGAATACTCAGAGGAGGTTTTACCAGTTCCTTTCTCTGAAGGCCTGAAACCTCCAGTATTCATATGTGGTCTCCCATCCATATGCTAACCAGGTCTGAGTCTGCTTGGTTTTCAAAATCAGACAGAATCTGGTGACTAATATATGCACAGAACTGGGGGAACAAAAACAGTATGTACCATGGAGAGAAGTGTACATATGAAAATGGCATACAAAAATTGCATTTAGTTGGAGAAATGCATTAAAAAAATACTTTTGTGGAGTTTTTGATGCAAAATGCATGGACTAATGAAAAAATGAGATGGAACAAACCTAAAGGTAGAAATTGTTAAACCAGAGGAACACAAACCTGATAAGTCCATACAATGTACGTGATTTTATACAATCATTGTGTGAATTTTCTTGCACCATACCACTTCATTGCATGTTGCTTTTGGAGGTGTGGATACCTGTAGCACAAAGATATTTGTTTATCAGCAAAAACTCTGTTTACGTAACATAAATAATATACAAATTTGATTGTTCAAATTGCTGTACTGGATTTGAGTAATAGGTCAGGAAAAAAAGCTTTTCATTAAATCGCATAAGATACGCACATTGATGTCTGCTAATTTCAAAGTACATAAACTGATGACCTGAAATATTTTTTATGATGCCTGCAATTAAATTTAAATTGTTTTTACACTTGTTTGTGTTTTAATGTTTTCTTTAAATTATGCTTAACAAGTTGTATCATGTTCTATAAAATAACTGTCTGGTAATTTTGTACATAGAGGAGTAGAACTAATGACTTAATAGCACCATCACCAGATAATGTATGTTTTATGGTAACTGTTGACTGTGTTGTGAAAAGGAGATTATTATCTAGAACTTGGAGTTACAATTACAAAAATAAAATTAAAAACTTGATGAATTGATACACACAGAGAGAGAGACTGTACAGTCTTACTGTGTGAAGTTGCTTGTATTCATTCCATCTATAAAGGAAATCACAAGAGGCCAGCCACTCTATGGCTACACAGTAGTTGCTTCAGTCCAGCTGTTCTTCACATGGAGGTCCTCTGCTCACAGTGATTTTCCCATTCATTTCAATGGAAGGCTCATCGATATGCATGCCAAAATAGCACGCGCCTAGAGCTGTTTCCATTCAATTATGTCAGAAGTGGGCAACTATTGAACATTTTCTGTTTCTGGGATCCTCTAGGGACTTTATAGACTTCCAAAAAAGCCCATATTCATGCACAAAAACAAAACCAGAAGTGGCTGATAGTCAACTGCTGGTTTTGAAAAATGGACAATTTAATGTTAAAGAGGGCACCCTCCCCCAATCTATGTAAAAGGTGAATTGTTGCTTCTCCAGGACAGGCCATTCACCCCATTTTTGTCAAGAAAAAGCACAATCTGGGGGTTCAGCGGCCACAAAAAACAGCTTGTGGGGGGGCTGCTTGTAGCGTTAGGGCTATACTTTGCCCTATATTGTGTGAATAAGGAAGACTACTGTCCAGAGAGATCCAGGTATTCATTTAGCTGTATGTAGGAAGTTTCAGTAGTGAACAGAAGCTGCCTTATTCTGAGACAAAATGTAGATCACGAGCTACTATTGTCATCATTGGCTAACAGCAGCTTTCCATTCTTTCCGGCAAGAGTTTTTCAAGCTCTGGCTATAGATGCCAGGGAATGAATCTGGGGCCTTTTGTGTGCAAAAGGTATGCTCAGTTCCTGAGTTATGGCCTGCCACTTAATTCATCAAAAGACACCACTTATATTTGCACAGTAGAATAATCAGGGAAGTTCAGAGAGACCTTTTCTAGCTGAAGAACCCAGCAAGCAAGGTTCACCCTCCTGTACTGTGCTGAGGAAAGATGCTTCCTGCTCATAACAGAATCTGGCAATGTGGAACCACCCATTTCATGCTCAGCCCTGCACTGAAGAGTTCTGTGTAAAAAGGTAACTAGGGCAGTTCTCAGAGATTCTGTGGTTTAGATCTGGAATCAAAAGATAGGTTTCTGATGTACAACACTAGGGCACCGCTACAATTTGCTTCAGATAGCAATCATGACAGAGGAAAATAAAGGTCCAGGACCTCTGCATAAAAACTTGCTGTTAACATCTTTTTGCTGCAGTGAAAGAAAGATTAGTGCCACTGTCTACCTGGCAGTCTAATGAATGTATGCCTTATAATGGGCATAGTGTCAGAGCTTGGAAATCTACTTTGGTAGATTACAATTCCTAGAATCCCTCATCATGTTGACTGGGAGGATTCTGGTGGTTGTAGTCCATAACAATAACTTTTTCAAATTCTGGATACGGTAGGACACAAATCAGATCAAATCAACCAATACCAAACAGCAAAAATTCCCCTTCTTTCCTAAGTAAGATAGGGAGTACCAAAAGAAAAAAGAAAAAAAGCAAACATTCCAAGGTCGTAGGGTGAACAGGAGGTGTGAATCTGAAAATCTTAAAATAGTTTTAAAAAGCAAGCAAACTACAAAAGCTCATCTCAGTCTGAACATATTTCCCTCTTAACAGCTTGGAGGGCTTCCTAGATGGCTGCTGGTTTTCATAGTCAATATTGAAATTTGCCCTCTCCTCAATATAGAATCTATTGTGAATTGCCTTGACATAGCATAAGCCAATATAAATAATAAGGGCTTGCGGTATTTGCAAATGAAAGATTATGTTAATCTTCTATGACAGTGATTTATAGCATATAGTGCCTTAAGTTCTGTTACTTGATGTAGAACAAACAGGCTTTATTTTATAGACAAAACCAATTTCAGGGGAAAAAGAACAACTCCTTTAGCCATATAAATTATCTCTACTCAGTTTTTATAAATAAAGCATACCCAGGTCTTTAGATAAAACATTTTTTTGACATTTACAATCAAATGATGCCTTCTTTTTTCATTTCTTGTCTTAGATTTGGAACATGGAATGAATCATTAAGAGAAATGATAACTTTTCTGCCAACAGAAATAGTGTTAGTAAAGGATGAAATTTAGATTTCATTCTTGAATATTTTATTATGAGGTAATCTAATGACAATATGCTGATATATATACTGGAAAAGATATAGAAGGCTATTTCTGATAAAATGAGGATGTTGTTGTTGCATAAGACATATATTGTTTTGAAGAAAAGTGATGAAGACTTCTCAAAGGCCCTTTGAAAGTTGTAACAAAGCTTTTTAATTTTTCTGTGTAGCAAAAACATTTTACAAATCATTGGTTTTTCAACAGAACTTCTACTTGTATGGTTTATTAAAAACAGAGATAAAGCTCTTATGAAAGTTCAGATGACTTCTTTACCTTCTTTCACACATCAGACCAATGAATTTGGGGGGAAAAAATGGAATTAGGACAACTGTTTTAAAACTACTGCTACGCATGGGGAGGAATTTACTTAGTGCACGTAAAACTAATGACTTTATTGCTTTTGCTCAGGTTCCATTCTTGTCCATAGAAAATTTAATGAAAGATGGCATCTGCATGGTTTAGGATGCATAGCATACACCATTCTTCCCACTCCTCTCACTCATTTTTGTATGATTAATGCCTTATTCCATCATGACATGCTTGCAAATTAAAGTTGGTATAGCAATTTACTGTTCTAGATAGTTGAATAGTAGACTATTAGTATTATCAACAGGAATTCATTCCAAGAGCCAAAATTTATTTATTTATTTATTTATTTATTTATTTATTTATTTATTTATTTATTTTTCTGTAGGTTTCCTGCAGTAGTGCTGGGATGCATGTGTTTGCTGGGGTGGCCTTTGCCTTCATCTTCTACATTAATTAAGTGGAAATAGAGTTGGGACAACCTCCATTGCATCTTAAATGCAATAAATGAGCCCAGCTATGTCTGCTGTCCTCTTCACTTTTGCAAGGGTTCAGAGCACAACACCGTCGTGAAAATGGGCAAAAATGTGAATGACCCCCCCCCCACGATCCCCCTGCCATTCTCTTCTAGGGCCTCCTCTCATTCCCTTGCTTTTTGTGCTCTAGGGCCAGACACAAGTGAATGGGAGGGGGAGCTCCAGGGGAGAAGAAAGGCTCACATGAGCCTCCCCCTCCCCATTCCTTTCCCTTTTGCCTTGGCATCAGATCTCAGTGGTGGGGCCAGAGGCAAGGGAATGGGATGGGGGAGCTCTGAAGTGTGTATGTCTGCCTCCACATTCCCTTGCCTTTTGCCCAGGTATGCTTGCCTTCCTTCTCCACACCCAGCAAAATGCAAGGGAATGGGAGGAGAGGAATGGGGGGAAGGCACACACACCTCACAGATAATCACATTTAAGAACATCAAACCTGCAAATGTGCAGGGAGGACTATACTTCAAACCGCTGCATATTTTCAGAGATCAAAGATGAATTTGCTTCACCTTCATATATGTAGACCCCAGTTCCAGTCCTGTAAACCAGAAATATAGAAATCTTCTGAGTGCAGCACTCAGTATTCTGAGGATGTTCTCTCTGGAAAAGGGTAAATGTTTTCTAACTCTATCACTGTCTTATATAACTAGCAATTTAAAGGCTGCTTAAATTTTAACCATGACAGATGTAAGTAGTAAATTACATGTTCTCAACCTTTTAGGTGAGCTTGCAGTTCTGTCAAGTACTTCCACTATTATTGTGTAACAGCCCTACAGAAACATCTGGACAGAACAGAAAATTCATCCTTTGCTCTGAGATATTTCTGGATCTTAAGTGTTTAATTTTCACTTCTTTCTTAGCCAAAATACTTGGCTTCACACAGGTTAGGTAAGTATTAATCCTAGCCCCATCCAGTATTCTTTTGCTTGCAGCTATCTCCCATTAAGGGCATTTCTGCACTAAACTGTTATAGTGCTATTATTCCACTTTCAGCATCCTATGGAATTCTGGAGTTTGCAGTTTAGGGAGGGGCATTTAAAATTCTCAACCGGAGAGCTCTTTGGCCTCAGTAAGCTACAAACCTCAGATTTCCACAGGATGTTGAAAGTGGAATAATAGCACTATAACAGTGAAGGGTGGAAATGGCCTTACTCTTCTTCTTTCTCTTCCTCTGCCCCAGTACTTGCTCAGGGTATACCAGGTGAACTTGGTTAGAAACCCAGCCACATAGGGACGTGGGGGTGGGGGAGGTGATTCGCCCCTAGTGGCAATGTTTTTGGGACTTCCTGGCCTGTAGCCATGTCCCCGCACCCTCTGGCCATGCCCCCATGCGTAGTGTCCACACCCCTTGTGCCGTAGCTCTGCCCCTTTCCAACCCCCCTCCACACACTCCAAGCTCCACTACTGTAGAAACCGCTTTGTCTTCTAACCCTGTCCCAGTGTGTTTTCTCCTTTCTCCTCTCCACTCTTCTTCTTTCTTGCTGTCTTTTTCTCTCTTCACCTCATACTTGCTCACCCCTTCCTTTTCCTCACTCTCCCCCACACCCATCGAAGGCACCAAAAGTTCCTCTCCCTCACTCTCTTAGAGCTGCCATATTCTAGATCCCCTGTCCTAGGCAACAATATTTACGTTATGCAAATCATTTGCTTATTATCATGTGGTGGGTCATGAAATGGTTGATCAAAATATGCACACACCTGTTCTGAAGCATTCCTTCCAGAGTTGCTTTACACATAGGAAACAGGCCTACACCCAATTGCAAATCCCAGCTTGAGTTGACCCCCCACCAAAAAAAAGAAGGGCTTATGTATATCCCATTGATTTAATTGGTTTCTTTTGGGATTAACTATTGGATATAAAGTATAATGTCTGGGTTTCTTGGATTCTTTGCATGTAATAGAGGAGATACCTGCAGTCCAAGGCCTTTTCTGCACCACCCTACCAACCCGCCGTAGGGACAGGAAAAGGATGGGACCGCGACAACATTTATACATGATGTTGTTGTAGTCCTGTCCTTTCCCCACCTCCAGGCGATACAGTCGCACCGCAAATCATTCATGGGTTTTCCCCATCAATGACTAGCAATCATGCTGCCATCCTGCTGTGCACTCACACTTACCTTGCTTGTGGGGGTCCTAGAAGCACAATGGCTGCTCTTCTTGCCAAAATTCAAAATATGTGCAGCCTGCGACAATACCTGGTTGCACTGCAGCAGGAAGAAGCATGGCCATCTCACTTCCTGGATCCTGAAGACAGCTGATGTGGAGGGGAGCACGCCTGTCGCACTCCTCTTCCAGCAGAAATGACACTGGGACCCACACTGGATGCCTCCACAACAAGGTAAGGGCCCAAGTTTTTGTGTGTGAGTATCTGATGTGCCCTTTTCTTTTTCACATTTCAGCTATTCATTGACCATGAGGAATTGCATTACTTGGTATTTCAGGTTGCAATGTCATTATTGCTTAAGCTTGTTGTTTTCCATAATGCACTTCTCAAGGCCAATGAGTTTCATTGACATTAATGTTTAGATTTTGTTTTTGAAATCCTTTGAGAGTTTCTATACATTTTCTTTTTGTTGTTGTGTGCCTTCAAGTCATTTCTGACTTATGATGACCCTAAGGTGAACTTATCACAGGGTTTTCTTGACAGAATTTGTTCATAGAAGGTTTGCTATTACCTTTCTCTGAGGTTGAGAGAGTGTGACTTGCTTAAGGTCACCCAGTGGGTTTCCATTGCCTGGTGGGTTTCAAACCATGACCTGCCAGTGTCCTAGTGCAACACTCAAACCACTACATGACTGGCTTTATTCTTTTAACATTCAAGGAATGAAGGTTGAAAATCTAAGAATTGGCTTAGTTTATACACAGAAAAATTATATTTTTAATAACTATTTGTTAGTACAATTTACTGGTGAAGGTTATTGGCGTTAAAATTACTTGTGACTTTTGTCCATGAAGGAGATGCAAATGTAGCCTTGTAATTTTAATTGGGATTATATATCACAATTCAATAACCCAATGGCATTGCTATAATAGAGCCAGCTGCATTTCAACACAAAGAATGAATCAGCAGTGTTCTCATCTTCACGAATACACATTCCATTAACTCTTAAAACTACCCCAGTGCGCAGAGGGAAGCCACTTAATTTTAAAAGCTCATGAATCAATTATATCAATTGTAAGTGTAACTACTATTTATTGACAAGATGACACAGATTTTGTTGAGTTTTAAGGAAAACAAAAGGTTTATCTTGATAATTAAACAACTGGTTCTGAATTAGGTGAGTTAGCTGTAGAACATGCAAGCAGCAATAATCATCGCTCTACAGTCCTTACTCTTACAAAGAGTACTTGGGTAGTCTCATTTTTCTGAAATGAATTCAATAATGTAATAAATACCCTCTGAGAGTATTTTTGTAGGGGTGTAGTTGTTAGAGACTGAAAAGAAATAGCTTACTAAAAAGTGCCATAGAATGTCACCATCCTCCTAATTTTTACAACTTAGAAAAGTCACACTTACATTTCCCAGAATCACTCAGCTGAGAAGGACACTGTTCAGTGTTGGCTTTGAGTAAATTCACTGCTAGGTTTGTCCCTACACCAGAGCTGTCCAAACTTTTCATGTTGGTGACACACTTTTTATCTAAAAAATCTAAATCTAAAATCTAAAAAACCTAAAATCTAAAAAATACGCATCATTTCATGACACAGTAATTCAGTTTTACTAGCAAACCAGAGGTTAAACTAACCCCTTATAAGAGATACAGACACATAAATAAATTGTAATAACAAAATGTATGGGGGCACAGTATATCTCATGAAAACCTTTCATATATTTTTAAAATATATGATTTATAAATAACAACGTGCATTTCCAAGATTGTAGGCGGCACATCTACACACTTCAGGTGACACACTAACGTGTTACAGCACACCATTTGGAAAGCCCTGCCTTAGGCACTAGTGGTAGAAAAAGGGCTTTCAACTCCTGAAATAGCATCTGAAATGAAGTGGGGCTTCATGAAACAGTTATAGCAGTTAGTGGTTTCAGCTGTGACACTTTCCTATGGAAATCTGAGATTTGCAGCTTGATGAGGAACCCAGTATTCTCTGTTTAAGAATTCTTTTGCCCACCCCCCTGAATTACAATACTGATCTACCAATTCTATATGATGGAGTAATGACCATTAATGTGATTGTCAAAATGCTTTAGGTATGTAGTGTAGTGTGAAGAGAGAAGCTGGACAAACCTGGGAAGAGGCCTCAAATCACAGCTCATTGAAGGCTGATGGGAGGGACTATGGAGTGACCAAAATAAAAACCAGAGGCTTATCTGTAAAAGGGTTAGATAGAGCTAGGATGAAATAGAGTTGGGACAGCTAGGAAAAGGGGAATGGATAAGATCTGAAAAGGATTTGGGAGCTGAGAGCATGGAAAGAAATAAGGGAAAGCTATTACTTTTATTCGAAACCGAGGTGTTACAATGGAACCAGCCTACAGGGAGATGTTGTATTTGCCATACAAGAGATATTTACTTGGTTTTTTTCCCTACATCTCTTCCTTGTGTGTTTAATTTAATAATTAACAGGAGAGGCTTGTCATACTTTGCCACATAGAATACACTGATCAACACAGCAACTTGTCCAGTATAGTTGTCACTTTGAAGCCCAAATACCTGATCCAAGGAGGGATCCTAAGGGTAAAAGGAAAGGTGAGTGAAACAAGGCGTAGGGCTGAATTACAGGGTCAACCTGCATAGGAGTTCCTTCACATGTAGACAGATTCATAGTCAGTGCCAGTGCTGGATCTGTATGCAGTTGGCACTGAGAACCAGCTTCAAATGGTACATCATTCATCTATCTTGCTACCCGCTGTTCATTCAACATCCAAACTCAGCACTCTGGCTACTGCACCATATGGCTGAATAACACCATTGCATATTAACTGTCAACAGTTTTGAGATGTCAAACATGAAATGTTGTTACATGTCAAACCTTAAGCACTATCAGATGTCATACACTAATGCCACATATTGAATATTCACTAGATAACCTGTCTTTGGAATTTAAAGTGGCAAAGTGTGAGAGGGCTTTTGACAGGCAAATTTATATCTGTTCTAGTTAGATATCAAGAATTTGTGAGCTGATGCAGCTGGATGTAATAAGCTGCACAGCAGAGTTGGGAAGTGAGAGAAGGGAGACGTGTACTTGAAGAGATGTTGTACGTATTCTTAAGCAGTACTTGAAGGATGAGAAAAATGAAGGCAAGTTGATGGTCATGTCGAGCCACTGGGGAAAACTGGAGCTTGGCAGTGTTACCCTTTTTGGACAACAGCTTCCAGAATTCCCTATTCAGCATGACCAGTGCCCCTGTTGGCTGGAAGATTCTGGGAGCTGTAATCTAAAAAAGTAGCTTTTTTAAGCTCGAAGGAGAACAGAGGCAGAGGAGACAATGGAATGAATCAAATACACTTGTGAAAGTGATGTTTTCATTTACAAGGTTATAGGAAGGAAAACACTCAAGGAAAAGATCACTAAAGCTGGGAAGATGCTTTGAATGAATTTGAACAAGATCAAAGGAGCAAAACATGAGTTGACTTTACTGCTGCTGCATTAAGAGAAATTTTCACTAACTGAATGGTTTTCATTTGGTGCTTGCTTAGTAATTTCCTGTTATGGCTCAATGATTGCTGTTTACTTATGGACTAAAATATACCTAATATACTTCTGCTATATGTTATTGTATGCTGTTGTTGGGTAGATTTTCCAAACCTGCTATAAATGGTAAAATATAAATTTGTTTACATGCCAGATTGATCAGCCTTAATGCTGACATCTGGACCAGCATGTTGTTAAATAAACAGCTGCCTTCAATTCACTAATTCTTCCATTCTTGAACCCAAATGGGCAGGTGTGAAGTTCCTGCTACAAAGTTGAAATGAAAAACATCTGGAAGGCCAATGGTTGAGAACCACTGATCTAGATCACTCTCTTGAAGTACAGCATATAATCAAATACACCATAAACTACAGATCCCAGGATTCTGTAGGCTGGAGCTATAAGAGTTGAAGCACCATCAGATTGCACAGTTATAGTATTTTTTTCACTTCTCACTATGGCTATTTCTGCATTAGACTGTTATAGCACTATTATTCCACTTTCAACATCCTATGGAATCCTGGGGTTTGCAGTTTAAGGAGGGGCCTGAGGCCCCTTCTTAAACTGCAAACCCCAGGATTTCATAGGATGTTGAAAGTGGAATAATAGTGCTATAACAGTCTAGTGCGGAAATGGCATGTTTTGTTTGCAGTCAAGGCCTCAGGGAAGGGATATTATTCCTTCTCTATTCTGTACAACTCCCAGTACATTGGTGTTATGTAACAAACTGAGAGAAAACATATCAGAAAAATCTAACAATTACATTTAACATGTTGCCATACAGTTTTCAAAGCAGTTTCAGTATTATGTGATAACCACTAGGATTAAATGTTATTGAAATATAGCTGTAAAGTTACATGGACCTCACTCTGGATTCAGTGAAATAGCAATAATGATATGCATCTATTTCATGCCTAAATACTTAGTAAGTTATTTGTATTGTTGCTTTACGTTGAAATCAGCCTGTAGCATTTTGTCTTGGAAAGGCAAAAATGGGTAGCCTTTCATTACTCATTTATTTGCAACCCTTGGTACATATTTTTAAAAACACCCTTTAAATCATTTGAAATAAAATAAATAGCTATATTTTGTTTTCAGGTTATTGTTAGTCTGAAGGCATGATCCTCCCACGTAGAAATGCCCAAGTGTCAATTGTGAAGTGATCCCCTTAAGGGCATAACAGAGTTTTTTCCCGTTGGGTTTGTGAATGTGCCACTTATCATCATATAGACTTTATTCTCTGCCTGATCAACAGTGCAATCCTATGCATGTTGACTCTGTTCAGTGAGGCTTACACCCAGATAAATTTGTATAACAAAGGTGGGAATTGTGCAATTTATGGCGCTGCATCCGATGGCTTCAGTGGGGCAATGAATCTGCTCTGGGCTTTAGTCCAAACCTTAAAAGTACTGCACTTTATCCCTCGATAGGTCTGGTGCCTAAGATACCATTTTTAACAAGTACAGACTAGAAGGTAGAGCAGATTTGGCTGACATGGGAACCAACAAATGCCATTGAGCTGCATGTAGCCTCTACTACTCTTCAGTGATGTAGACTCAAGTCGATGGACTCGGACTCAAGTCAGACTCAAGTCAGACTCAAGTTGCTTCAGTGACTTGACTCAGACTTGACTCAGCAAAAATTACACACTGACTTGACTTGACTTGACTCGAGATTTGCATATTTTTGGTGACTGACTTGCTGTACTTGGTTCAGTAACATAACACATTCATCCAGAAACCTTACAACTTACTGGTCACATGATGATCTGTCTCAAGCCCAAAGTGTGGACACATCTCTCAGAGGGAACAGCAAATGGGTTAGGCAATGGGCTTGAGGTGGGGTTGAGGTCTGCTCAGCAGGCTGTCCCCGGTACATATAGGAGAAGCTTTCTAAAACTTCTCCTAAGAGCAGAAGGTGAGACTCATGCCCAGAGTGCAGGATGTGTATCTCAGAGGGGAACAGAAAATGTGCTAGGCAATGAGCTTGAGGAGGAAGGATCTATTCCCCACTTCTGAATAAGCCTCCAGCTTTGCAAATGGGAAGTAAGAAGGATCTGTTCTCCACTTCCGAAGCTGCAGATGGCAAAATCACAAAAGTAGAAGTCTGACTCTACTTAAATTGTTAAAACTAACTTTATTTGACCCTGTCCAGAAATTCTGGAATACAGATTGGAGTATAAAGTTGGCTCCCAGACTTGAGACTTGACTCAAGACTTGACTTGAAAGTATCTTGCAAGGACTTGAGACTCGACTTGAGACTTGAAGGTAGAGACTTGAGACTTGAATAGAGACTTGGAGTAAAAGACTTAAATACATCACTGGTGCTCTTTTGTAGTGCCCAGAGCTCCCCAGATCCCCCACAGTGGAGGAAAAAATGGGGAAAAAAAGAAAAAGAAATAAAAAGAAGAAGAAATGCTGGTCCAGGAAGTCTCCAGGAGCAGTTATTCTCCTTCTAAGCAAAATGAAGCTCCTTTTTCACTTTGATTTTTTTAAAAAGAAAACTAGACATTTCAGTGCAGTTCCCTGGTGGGTCATATGGATAGGAAGTTGGCCCCTAGAACTTGCCAACCCTTGGTGCATAGGATATTTGTCTAACTAATGAACAAATGGGAAAAACACTGCATGTTATGCCTTTCAGGATTCTTCCAGGTGAGGCTGTAGTACCTTTGCAGGGAAGGAAGAATATTCTCCTTACTATTTTAAATGATGCAACAGTAGAAGCTGTTTTCAGAGCAAAAGTGGATGTACACTGATATTGAAACATTTCCTGTCAGTTATCCTGCTTCTCTTCATTTAACTTTTTAATACTAAGATCCTGGACTAAATCCAATTGCTAGCCACAACTAGAACAGAATCATTGAAACAATTGGTTAGCAGTAAGGTCATTTCCTCACAGCATCGCTCTCCTGCAATGGGGACGCCTACGATGGGGATGTGTTGGCAGCAATCTGCGAGTCATGCTTTTTTATGATGTCATTGCAGTCCTGCTGCCAACACATCCCAACCCATCATGATCACGGGATATACTGTTAATGGAAAAAGTCTATTAATGGCCTGTGGTCGCACGATGCCCCCATTGCCAGTGGCCATGTGGAACAGGAGGAAGGATGATCTACGTGCTTCCTTCCCCAGTGCAGTATGGGAAAGAGGTCAGCTGTACTGTGGAAGGAAGGAGTATATCACTCGTGCTCCCATCTGTAGGCAGCTGGCCAGGTGCCGAGGAGAGCATTGGGGACACACTCCCATCCTGGCAAAGTCAATGCTGGGATGATGCCTGGATGACAATGGCAAACAATGAACTGCAGAAATGACCTAAGTCAACACTTATAAAAATGCTATAAATTTTAATAGCTCCACTCTAGCTGAGATTAGCCTCTGGTTTTAGATAGGAGTGGAACCATCCAACCCTCCAGATGTTTTTGAACCAGAAGTACCAGCAGCCTTTGTTAGTATAGCCAATGGTGAGGTATGCTGGGTATTGTAGTCCAACATCTGGAAGACTTAATGATTACTACCACTACTTTTTGGCTGCTCTTTCTCTCCTAGTAAATTTCCTATTTAGGGCATTCAGCATGTAACAAGCACTCCGGTAGACATTTATTTTTGTTAAAAGTGTAAGCAAACAGCTTTCATTCTAGCCACCCACCAGTGAGTATTTTCCAGGGTCAGAACCACATGACAAAGCAGGGAAGAGGCTAATGACTTAACAGACCTTCTGCTCAGAAGCAGAATTATTTTAAGTAGGATCTTTCAAATGGGTGCTGATGAGAGAGGAAACGACTTTGAAGGTTCTTAGATGAAGTAAGCATATATTCCAGTTCAGAAACTTAAGTCTGATGAACTTATACTACTCTCAGAAAAAAGTGGTCTTCCTAATAGACACTAAACTGTACCATATGCCCTGCGCAACAGATTCTGCCTACCAGCTGGAAAGACCATCTGTGGATGTGTCCACAAAGAAGGAAGCAAACAAGAGCAACTCTCTGGGTATTTCTGAAGAACTGATTAACATATTGTCCATGTTGTCCTGTTCGGTAAAGTGGAAACATCTCACTCTGATTGTATTACTAGCTGTATTACATGGACACTGAAGTAAAATGGAGCAGGCTAACATACCAAGTTTTCATACAGAATGCTAGACATAGGGACCTAGTTATTACTTCCTTTTTTAAGAAAAAAAAAGGGGGGGGTTCTGTGAATTTACATCATATTCAAAGGATGGAAATGTAGTGAGAAATGGCTTCACTTTTTACTCCTGTTTCAGAAGGTAGGCCTCAAAATCTTGAGGCACATAATTGGCTTCCTTCCCTCCCTCCAGACTGTGATGAAATTTCAAGATTTGTGTGTGTGTGTATGTGTGTGTGGTGGGTGGGGTGGATCCTATATATTGATCTTCTGCATCAGTCTCTGATATACATTGGCTGGCTCTTTGGAATATCAGTTATAAATTTCCAAGATTTTACAGGACATTGAAGATTCTTATGAAAAAAATGCCTTGCTGAGATAATGGCCATTGTTGCCTTTGTTATCATGGTGGCATTTCTGACTTTTTTTTTTAAATCACCTCCCTCCCTCCCTCCCTCGCTCCCTCCCTCCCTCCCTCCCTCCCTCCCTCACGTTGTTTCAAGCATCCACCCCCTCCTCAAAAAAATGTAGCATCTGAAACCTTTCGAATGGTTTCAGAGTGGCCATCTGTCCTAGGCTATTTCCGCACTACACTCTTATAGCGCAGTTATTCCACTTTTAACATCCTATGGAATCCTGGGGTTTGCGGTTTAGGGAGGGGCCAGCTGGCCCTTCCCAAAACTGCAAACCCCAGGATTCCATAGGATGTTGAAAGTGGAATAATCACGCTATAAGAGTGTAGTGCAGAAATTACTGTAGATAGTCCCCTATTTGAAGGAATGTGTATTTATATATTAATCAATCACTCAATCAATCAATCAATTAATTAATATATGTGTGTACCTCTCCTGTCACCTTATGGTTTCACAGGGTTTTTGTAGGCTAGGAATACTCAGGTGATTTACCAGTTCTTTCCTCTGAAATATATAAAGAAAAACTTATATCCTGTGAACATTTCAAAGATGAACACCTGAATACGTGTGGCCAAGCAACACTAGAATGTGGTCAAGATGGTAAAAGTTATTAATGAGGAAGAATACATAAGCTAGGAGAGGCTGTTGGAGTTTACTTTTCCATGTGTCTATAAGGAAAGGGAAAATTCTGCTCTTTCTCTTCTCTCCCCTCTGCTAAGTTCATAGAGTGTAAGCTACTTTTGCACTTTAAACTTAGCATGCATCCAATGAAGTATGCTGAGAACAAAGGGAGAAAGGAAGAGAGGAAAAAACTGGAAGAAAGGAGAGAAATTGGGACGCTATAAAAGCAGCTGAAAAAGTGGATGACAGAGGATGAGTTGGAACTGTCCCTACCAAACTGAAACAGTTCAACTGTATGTTATAACTGAGGTCCCACCAGTATCTTTCTTCCTGCATAGGGGATGGATTGCAATTTCTAAAGGTACTTTGAAAAATCTGTGGCAGTAACCTAGTCTATGTGTAACTAAGGTGTGTATCACCATGTCCAATTATGACCTATTCTAACTTTATTTGCAGAATTCTTCTTGTTTAAGAACTGTAAGGATTGAGCTGTGACCTTAAATTTGCCCAATAGCGGTTAGCATCTGATCAGCATATTGAGCAGATACACAGGTCACCTCTTCACAGTCTGCCCCATTTGGATAAAATATTCAGTTAGCCCTCTGTATTCACAGGTTCTGCATCCATGGGTTCAACCAATCGTGGCTTGAAAATATTTGTTTTTTTTTTAAAAAAGCAAACCTTGATTGTGCCACATGCTGAGCATTATGCCGATGTGTAGGCATACCTTGCTCACCATTTCACAGAACCTCAGGCTGCCTCTGGCACTCATTTGAGTTGTTCACCATTTTATATAAGAGATACCATTTTACTGGGCCATTGTATATAATGGGATTTGAACATCCACAGATTTTGGTATCCATGAGGGTTCCTGGAGCCAAACCCCAGTGGGTACTGAGGTCTCACTGTATAATCTATTTAAATCAGTGATGGGAATCATACAGCCCTCCAAATTGTTGGACTGCACCTCCAAGCATTCTTCACCATTGGATGTGCTTGTTAGAGCTGATAAGAGTTACAGTTCAGCAGTATCTGGAGGCCCACATGATTCAAACCACTGATTAAATGGTGGAGATAATTTCTGCACATCCATAAGCATATAAATTACAATATGAATATTTCATGCAAATCTGGGTCCTCTTATCCTCTTTTTTTGGCAATGTGTAAGTTGTCACGCTAGTAGTCTTTGCCAGAGAAAAAGAGAAAGAGAGAAAAAGAGAGGAATCTTGATCTGTTTTGTATCCTAATTTTATTTTATTAACAAAGATATTTTCTATCGCTTTTTATTTCAAAAATTTCAAGACAGTTTACAATATCACATATGAAACTTTCCAAACACATGGATATCAAGTAATAAAATCACAATGTTGTAGTAAAACAATTAAGTATGCCATTAAAATCTATGAGAATAATTGGTTAGACTGGTGATCAGTTGGTGGAGGAAGGTGGGACAGAATTCAAGCAGACACACGTATCTGTCTGTCTATCTATCTATCTATCTATCTATCTATCTATCTATCTATCCTAGCCAGCCAGCTAGCCAGTCAGCCATACATACATATTTACCTAAGCCTTATGTCCTGCTTTTGTGCAGAAATTATCCTAGGGGCAGGCGTGGCAGTCTTTGCTTCTGATATTATAAGATTTTCAGTTCTCTTTTCTGATTAGCACAGGAGGTAAAATGGTTCCTGTTTGCTATTCCTTAGAGGGGAAAAAAGAAAAAGAAGTTCCTTCATTCTTTTTTTGTCCCACAAAACATTTCTGTCAATCTGTTTCTTTCAAACAAATTCTTTTAAACAGATCTCATTCTGTTCCCAGACTGAACATCTAGAGCAGAAAGAAGTACAGGAAAGCAAGCAACAGGAATCTGTTATTTTAATAAGCACATTTTCTTAAAAAAAAAAAAGCGGGCTAAGGGGAAGGCAGAATAGTTGTTATTATAAGCAACCTTTTTGCTTTCTCTTCTTTTATAATTGTATCTGTTTCTCACTGCCAAACCATTCTTCCTTTCAGCCTATTGTATTATTTCTGGGATTTGCAAAAAGGTTAGTGAGTCTCCTGAGTTGTGATTACTTTTTCTAGATGACATTTATTGATCTCATTACCTTCATGCTCATATTTCAAAAAACTTTTTTTTCATTCAGTTACCATTTCAAAGATGACAGAGTCGCTGCAGTGTGCACTGTGTTAGAACTGCGCATAATTAAAATTTGTACTCTGTGCTTCATCAGGAGTTCACTGTCAAAACCTCAGCATGTGTTGTTTACAACTTAGTTTGTTATAATTAGAACACACAATGATTGGTAAAAGCAAGAGGAAATGTACATTCAAAATAAGCATTATTATGTTTCTGCTGCAAAATACTGTGGCATCTTTGTCACATGGCATGTTATTGTAGATCTAGGTTCTACAGAGATTTAAGGTAATGTTGTGGGAAAGCAGCGATTTTGTTAAGCACACTTGCTCCATTCAAAAGACTGAAAAAGATCTGGTCAAATAAGAGTGATTTGATTAAAAACCTGTGAAATTGACACAGTAATTTCCAGAGAAATAGTTTTCAGGAAATGGTACCTCTGTTCCACTCCCACACTGTTGCTAACATTCTGTTGATGAGTTACAATAGAGTAAGTCTAATTTGTATTATCATCATCCATTTTATTCATTTTTTTTTAGTTATCAATTACTATTAGTGTTGCTAAGTTTTGTGCTGCTGCCTGTACAATTTGACAAGCCCATTGCTGGAATTCTTTACTGACTATGCAACAACCAAAATCCCCCCAAATTCCCCTTTTAAGTGATGCAGTCCTCTCAACATGGCCATTTCCATCTCACTGGAAGACAATGAGATCAGTGGAAATATATCCAGGTATTATCCTGTAGCTGGACATACCACAAGGACATCATCTTCAAAGACCTCTCACAGATCCCCAGAATTCCCTGTGGATGCTTGTTGTACCACATCCAGCTGTCCAGATGTATTTTGGAGGGTAGCATTGTGAGGCTTAGCTATGGAAATGTAGCTATGTGCCAGACATACATCTCCCTATGCGGGATCACACCTTCTGTTGTGAAATTACTTCATTGAGTTCCCAGCATGTTTACTTGGAAGTAAGTTCCATTAAATTCATTTGTGCCACCTTCTAAGATGGAATTTCTGATCCCCTCCTCTTGTTCCAATTAAATATGCCATGGGACACCATTTAAACATTTGTGTTTATCTCTGAATAAATCATTTTCAGGTTTTTGCAAGACATTCTTCTTTTACTTCCTGAATCTAAACATTTATGTTGATTTGGTGAAATTTCAAATGATTCCCAATATAAGACAACTCTGTATAGTCTTTGGAAGATGTTAGAAATCGAACGTATACAAGCATTCATATTCATGTTTCCTTATTGTGAGAACCAAAGGTTTCAGCCTTAGTTTTAGGATCTCATGTCTTGTTTGTAAATTTCTTGTAGGCCAAGTTGGGCAAAGTGTAGCCTGTGAGACACAGACAGCCTACCAGGGCCTCAAAATTGCCTCTGGCATTCTACCGCTTCCTCCATTTCAAAAAATTGGCCAGAAGGAGGAAGAAGAAGAGGAGGAGGAAGAAGGGTAAATAGTGTGGCAGACCAAGTTTATTGTTTAAAGGCTATTCTACCATCAGTCAGAACAAGGCTTGAAATAGCTTTTTTTAGAAACAATAAATAGAAGATTACTTCCTATGCCTTAAAAAAAAAATGCTGTTTGGAGCCAGAACTAGGGACCTAAAATACGATTTAAAAGACTAATCATGAACCCTCCTTCCAAGGCTTTAGGATACTATTTACCTCTTTTGCCCATTTTCCCCTTAGATGTGATCGTCAATGGGCAGTCAAAGTCTGGTGGTGCATCAAAAATTGTCCCTAGACCCTTGACTGGTGCTAAAGATACCTTTTAGCTACTGTGGAGAGTGAAACCTACACTAGAAAAGAAACTGTGCAAGTGCAGCAGGCAAGCTTCTCTGCTGTGTGGATTTTGTATGGAAACCTTCCCCAGTCACTTTACCCAACCAAGACATTGAGAGGTTGTCAGGACTCCCGTCAATATTTTGAGACCTTACTGTAAGACCACCAACCCATTCCAGACCTCATTGTATTGGTTGCAAACTCTGTTGTTTACTCAGCCAGACAGCCATTTACATCCATGCCCTCAAGATAAAAATTGGGTATAAAAACTCTCTGTTTGGAGCAGTCAGATGCAGTATTTCACTTGCTGAGCACCATGCTGTTGCTCTGATTTCCAAATGAGAACTTTCCTTAGGCTCAACTCTAAGCCACATCTCTACTTTCTTTGCTGCTCTCTAGGTTGGTAATTATTCGCCTTTCCCTATACTTTGCTATCAACAACTTTCCTCCTTTTTCCTTTGGTTAGCCTTGTGTAAGTGTCTGAGTGCTTGGATCTTGTGTGTGCATGACTGAATTCTCTTTAATGAAACACATTTTAGCTTATTTTGGAACCTCTGGCTTGTTCTTTCTTATGGAGATCCTGTAAATATTAGTGAAAGTGCTTATTAGGTTACACTCCTCTTGCAGGCCTCCTAAGTGAGCTAATTAATTCCCCACTGTCATGTGGAGGTACTGACATCATGGGTGGACCCCTGAGTCACCCACATTTTGGGGTAACAGATGGGTGCTGTTTAGTCACCTCCCTTGCCTACCTCCCCACTGGACAGTAAACAGCAGTGACAGAGTCTTAGAGCTTGAAAGCTGCTTTGGGATGTATGTGTGTTTTGACATTGTACAAGGAAGTTGTGAATACTTCTTTGTACAATGTAAAAAAAATGCACATGTATATCACCAATATAATTCCAGACAATATTCTATTTCACGTTTATTAAAAATCTGCACAGAATTTTCCTCAGTCTCTTTATATGATATTGGCTCACAGCAATTGCCCTTGCTTTTAAATCCTGATTTGCAGTATCTAGCACATCCACATTTAGATCTTTCTGACTGAATCGTTGGCTATAGGAGAGAGGAGAGCTTTTACTGGTATGTATTGTAGCTGTGCTTTTTCTTATGAGGCACAACAGATGTGCGTATGGTAGCTCTTGAATTCTTCCATAACTATCCACATATTACAGTTCTTGAATTCCTCTATCGGTCAAAACATAATCCTTGAGCTATCCCATGTGTGAAAAGCAAAACCAGTCACCTACATTACATTGTCCCTTGGACATTTTCATGCCAAGTGCAATGCTGGGGCATGGAGACATTTTCTTTATTTTGACTCTAGGTGCTCAGACTTTGTAAATGTAGATAAGATAGATATTGAGAGAGGACATGCACACATGCAAGTGAGCAGAGAAAAAAGTGCTATGAAGAACAACAAGTTGTGTTTTCATGTATTATGAAGTGGGTGAGATTAGATAGCTGTGGTGCTTAACTTTGTGGGATATCCTAGCTGCAGTCAGAAGGCTGGTCTTAGATTATTCATGGGCTCAATATTTCTAGGATTCTATCACTGCCACTGAATTCTGTGGTGCTTAATAAGGTGCATTAAAAATACCTTTAAAATGTATTTATGTAAAATATTTCCTTTGCCACCTTTCAAGCTACACATCTTCTTACAATATAAAGCGTACATTTTTTTAAACAAAAATACATTTCAGTATAATACCATGGCCAAAGTAACTGTCATCATCATGAAAGAATTGAGTTTTGTACAGTGCTTGAGTTCAGTCCAAGAAACCCTGCCTGCAGGCTTTGAATAAGATGAGAGGGCAGGGAAAGGGGAAGGAGGAGACGAGGAGATGAGAGGTTAACGGGTTGGAAGAAGAGATATTTTCAAATGCTGTTGAAACAACTGTATAGCGGGAGAAGTGGAGATGTTAGAAGACAAAGAGTTCTAAAGCAAAGAGAGGGGGCGAGGGAGAGGCTATGGCACAAAACAGAAGTGTTGGCAAAAATAGTAGTTTGTATTCACTAAAATAATGCCTTTTCAGCCAGAATTGTATTATTATTATTATTTAAAAAAAGATTTCATGTGGACTCTAGTTCCAGACTGTAGTATAAAAACATACAGGCCAGGATTGTGTAATCCCTTTATAGTGGGAAAATTTAGGTAAACTTGCAGGCTATGGAAGAAAAGAGAGGAAAAGGGAGGAATGTTATCATTAAGATGGACAAAACACAAATGACCAAGGAAACTCGTAATATAAATGTCATTAAATACTATCTGAGTCATTTTAAAGTAGTTTCCCTTATATGTCAGTTATATTAATTATTCTCACAATTACTGTTTGATAGTAACAGAAGGAAAAATACCAAACAAACCTGAAAATATTCACAATATTTCTTGCCAATGAAAACTGTATGGATATAGCTGGTTAATTATAGTATCAAATAGGTAAATGATTCGTATCTGAAACATTAACTGATATAGCTGCAGGATGCAGAGAGTTGGCTTGTTTGATGTATATTAATATATGTTACTGAAAATGGAAGAAAATGATATGGTTCAAATAAATCATAGAAAAAAAAACCCAAAATGCATTAAATGGCTGGTTCTCAAACTTGGTTTCCCAGATGTTGGACTTCAATACCTAGAAGTCACTGTGTAAGGCCCCACTTTGGGGGTCCCTGATATCAGTATGGTTTGGATGGGCACCATACTCAATTGGCACCATATTGGATTGGTATAACACATGTTCAATTGGCTCTAATATCAAATTCAAGCCTGAGAGGTGACCGAGAGGTCAAACCAAGTGAGAGAAGAGATCTGATTGTAAACATGAGAAAGAAAGACTGGACAGCCTAAGACACCTTCCAGGTATGACTGGGCCATTTGTCAGGCAAATAAACATTATTCCTGTGGACAATAGGCTTTAGCAGAAGCTGTAGTTTTCTCAAGGAATGCAATTGTGAGAAGCCCACCAGGACAGTGATTGACAGATACCCATCCCCTGTGCACCTGGACTCCTTCCTCTTGTCTCATAGCACTCACAATAGATAGCTATTACAACACAATTATGTCTTTGTTATCCAAACACTGTGAACATTAATGGGTTGATAGTCCACTGTCTGTACTGCAACTCCCATTGTTCCACATCTGGAACTGCACATATCCTCCACTGCCACAGGTTATTTTTTGGGTACAAATATCCCTGATTTCAGGATGCCCAGTGCAGTCTCTCGAAGGTCTCCCTCGTCACTCTGTCCATCTGGCTCCTGAATGAGAACTGTCCTTAGGTCCTACATAAGCCAAAACACATTTCTGCTCTTCACTATTCTTCTGGACTGGTAATTACAAATCCCCCCAAACCCCTCAGCCTCTCTATACTTAATTTTTCCCTCCCTTTCTCCTTTAGTTACCTCTTGTGTGACTGTGTGTATCTTCTGTGCATGCATGAGTGAATTCCCCTCAATAAAACACATTCTTAGCTTACTTTTGAATCTCTGGCTTTTCCCGTGTGAGCCTGTAAACATCGGTAAAAAAGGTCTTGTTAAATTGCCTCTCTCTCTCAAGCTTCCTAAACTTTGAGCTAATTCGTTCCTCACGTTTGCAAGGAGTCATTGGCAACATGGGTTGGCCCTTGTGGCACCTACATTTTGGGGTAACAATTGGTCAGGGTCCCTTTCACCTTAAACAGGTATAGTGCTATTATTCCACTTTAACAGCCTAGGCAACATCCTATAAAAGGATTTGAGGTCTGAGGTATTTAAAGGTATTTATAATTTTCAGCCAGAGAGGTCTAGTGTCTCACAAAAACTGTAAATGCAATAGGACATAGTTTTGCCAATTAAAATGGAATCATAGTGTATAACTATGTAGAATAAAAAGGCCACAAGGATCCTGGGAATTGTGTTACCCTGCTTGCTTGGGGCTCCCCGGGGGGGGGGCAAAGGCTGTCAAAATTGTCTCTTGTGGGGAAAATTAGCTCTGAGCACTGCTTTAGCAATGCAAAAAGGAAAGGGTAATTAAGGCTCTTTTAACCCAATGTTTACGGGGTCAGGCCCAGTCAGAAATCACACAAACTGTTCAAATTTAAGTATTTTATTGACATAGATGTCAAAATCGATACAGTCACTCAGCTGCACTCACTCCAACATCTGACGACCCATGCAACAAAACCTTGGCATTGGCCTTGTCAACTATTGCTGTCTTCAAATGAGGCCCTGGGATTACTGGCTTTCTTCTATATAGCCAAACAAATTACAAACAGGTCCAATTGTCTATTTGATTGTTTGTTTCCTTATATATTCTGCTCTTCCTCAAGGTGGTGTGCATGGTTCTTCACCTACCTATTTTCCTTACAGTAATCTTGTGAGGAAAATTAGGTTGTGAGAGAATGATTGGCCTGAAATGAACTACTTGATATTCACACCACACCAACAATCTTTCCTAGATTGGGACACCATGAGGCATGAGATGGCTCACCAGGCATAGGTGAGTGTTATAAAGCCATTTCCAGACTAGACTGTTATAGTGCTATGATTCCACTTTCAGCATCCTATGGAATCCTGCAAACTGCAAACCCCAGGATTCCATAAACTATTGAAAGTGGAATCATAGCACTATAACAGTCTAGTGCAGAATAGATGCCAGAGCTGCTATATTTCTAAATTGTAAGCAACATCACTGCGTGAGGAGGCTCCTTCCCATCAACATTCAGACTTTATCTTGTCTTCAGCCTGCCTCAACTCAGTTTTCAGTCTGCATGTCTGATTTCTGTGGAAGATACTCAGCTTGACAATGTTTTTTTTTCCTGATATGTTTTCAGGAAGCAAGCAACTGAAGCAAGATTGTTATCTATAAGCCTCTAGAAAACTATTTTGAAATAGGGGAAATACTTAAGAGAACTGTAAGAAAGAAACAGTTCACAAAAAAACAAAAAACAACAACAACCCAAAACCAAGTTTCTACAACAGACAATACATTATCATTATCAGCCAGATCTAAAGGTGCTTTTCCGCATACAAAAGGTGTCAGCATCTTCAAGGGCTGTTGTTGAAAGTGAAAAGTTTATCTGATTCTGCAAGCTTTTGAGGAAGTGGAAATATGCAAAGTATAGAGGCAGTAGGGGCTGAAAAGATGGTTGAACTTGCATGCTATCCTTTCTCCATTTAAGGATAGAAACATTAGTAGAAAAGGGCTAACAACAGGCCAATAAATAAATAAAGTAATCCAATTACACTTGGCCCTCCACATTTACTAGGGTTAGGGACACAGGATCTTTGCAAAAGAGAAAAATTCACAAATAACAAAATTTGTTTGTCTGTGTAAAGGGGGCTGAGGCATGAGTGGGGAAAGTGGTCATCCAAGGTCTAAACCAGGTCAGGGAAAGGAGATGGTTGGCATGATAGTCCTGTACTTCCTCTTTCCTGCCCATCTCCTTCCTTGGTTGTACGTGGGGCATGGGTACAGGGTTTGTGGTGCTGAGAATTTGGGCAGAGAGTGGTAGAGGAAGAGGAGGACCAGAGGTGAGTTTTTAAAGGGCTATGTGGCCTTACTGGAGCCACCAAGAGGGAAGGTACCCCCCAAAAAGAAGCACCTGAGGTAGGAGGGCAGGAGTTGGAGAAACTTGCAAATAATCAAATCTGTGAATGTCAAACTCGCAAATGTGGAGGGCAGACTTTACATTTTACTCAATTACATTACATTTGTTGTTGTTACGTGCTTTCAGGTTGACTCCAATATATGGCAACCTTGTAATAGGGTTTTCTCAGCAAGTTTTAGTCAGAGGAGGTTTGCCATTGCCTTTCTCTAAGGCTGAGAGATGGCAACTTGCCCAAGGTCACTGGGAGTTTCCATGGCTGAGCAGGGATTTGAACGCTAGTCCCCTGAAGGCTTAGGACCTTTCTGCACCATACCTTGGTATCATGTCGTCCCGTCTGCATCCCAGCAGTGTCATTGCTGGGATGGGATTGGGATCTGAATGCTCTCCACTGCACCTGGTCAGCTGCTGGAGAATGGGTAGTGTTAGGGACACTCTTCTGCAGTGAAGTATCAATGGTGGGTCCCTTACCCCGCCTCTTCCTGCACTGTACTGCGAAAGGAAGCACTATCAAGTGTAGTATGGAAATAGCCAATGAGTTATTGAAATCACTCAGACCATTTCTGCCCTACACTGTTATAGTCCTATTATTCCACTTTCAATATCCTGTGGAATCCTGGGTTTGTCGTTTACTGGGGCCAAAGAGCTCTCTGGCTAAGAATTCTAAATGCCCCTTCATAGACACAAACCCCAGCATTCCATAGGATGTTGAAGGTGGAATCATAGCACCATAACAGTGCCGTCTGCAAATGGCCTCAGTAAGTTTCATGACTACGTGAGGACTTGAACCAAGATCTCCCATCTCTCAGCTCTAATCATATTTTTACTTTACACCAAATAAGCACATTTTAAAAGCCAATTTATAACCATCTCTTTCATGGTTTAATACATCAAATTTGTGGTGGTTTCTGCTTTTTCACTGCAGTTTTTGCAGGGTAACAGATATTAATTAGGTTGATACAAACTCATTTCATTGAATACTTACCTGGACTTTGGCAAAATCTAAAATAAATTGATATTTGCAAAAGTGAATTTTAGTGACTCAAGATGTTTTGACAGATGTTTCTTTGAAGCAATGACCTTAATCCAATTGCTAATCTGAGGTCAAGTAAACCCAATCAAACAGTGGAATTTACAAAAGTGTTGACTTATAGCTCAGCAACTAAGTCAATGAAACACTTGCTCTCCTGATTTTGTCTTTACTTTGAAAGGATTTCAAGTGTTTCTACAATTTTCTGAAGTCTTCCAGATGTTATAAATAAATGTCTCATTTCAGCTATATGGATCCTTTATTATTTTTTATAAACCAGGTGGGAAAAGGTGAATTAGTGATTGTTAACCTCAAAAGCCCCTAATGCAATTCCACACAATGGAACTACTCTTCAGAGATAGCAGAAATTGCAGGGTCACAAGATTGGCAGGCATCCTATTATGAATTCTGTACATTTGCATGTATATTTTTTATAAAACAGTTAAAATAGAGAATACAGTGAATAATAACAACAGCAATTAAAGAATTAACAGTATGATTACCATGAAGACAACGACAAAATAATTAATGAAATATACTTGTTTAAAGAATAAAATTAATACCTATAAGCTCATATTAAGTGAATGCAAAGAAGGCTATAAATTAAATTACTTATGATTTGAGTCGTAGGAGGTTCATGAAGTGTTTGTGTTCCAGATCTTTGGTGGCTCATCATCGTAGGGGGTGTCAGCCCACATATCCTACCTCCGGAGGCTCAAGCCACCTTGTTCCTCATTCTGGGGTTCATATTACTCTTGAATCCTTAAAGGACTAACAAAAAAAAAAAAAATCCAAGACAAATAGGGTTTAGGTAAAGAAGTATCTGGATAAGTAAAGGAAATTTTGTTGACTGTATAGCACAGTCTTGCATGTAATTAATACCTTAATACTGGAATTAAACTAATGCTAACATTTCAGCTAAATTGAATTAGTTTAGTTAAAAATAAATTTATTAGGAATTTCTTCTTTCTGTTATAAAATGTTCAACTTGAACTGGTAATTTATTTTGATTAGGCACTACTATAACTGAATTTTCCCCCTGTGTACAAGAAAGTTGCACCTCTTTCCCCCCAAATCAGTTTTTAAACATTTCAGTTCAAAATGATACAAAAATAAATAACTGGAGTAACAAAGGACAAACAAACCAAACATAACCATTCAAAAACCATATAGCATCTTGAGTTTTGTTTTGTTCACAGAAATCAAATTTCAAGGTCAATAAACATAAAGCAACTGGGATGGGAAATTTTTTACTCCAAGTGAATAAAAAGAAAGTTGAGCTATCAGTTTTAGATATTGCCAAAATACAGCAATCACTCACTTATCATAACCACCAATACTATGATTTTAATGACACGATAATGTTGTCATCAAAACAACCAAAAACAAGGAAGGCTGAACACTTACTAATGCTCAGGAAATCAACCAAGCCTGTTCAAATTAAACTACAGTCATTCCTCCACATTTGCTACAGTTAGGGGCACAGGACTCCTGTGAAAGTGGAAAAACTGTGAATAACTCTAGGCTCTCCCAAACCAGAGTTACACACACACAAAAAGTATGATCACCCTGGTCAACCCATCATGGATTCCTTTGAGGCATCAAGGTTCCTTCACAAAGCAGAAATGGGTGGCTGGTGGGTCTTACTGCCACCTCCACTGCTGTCGCACACCATTTTTAATAAGGACTTACTAACCTTGTTCACAGTTTCTCAGTCTCCTGAGGCTTGCAGTCCCTATTAAAAATGGCATAGGGAAACAGCAGAGGTGACAGCAAGTAATCTGTGAATAATCAAATCTGTAAAAGTGAAACTCACAAATGTGGAGGCTGACTGCAATTGGAAATATCAAATGAGCATAATAAGGGAAGACACAACCCGGCCCCCCTCTCACTAACACTGCTGTGGCTATTGCTACTGTCCCTGTGATGGAAGGGGTCTGCATCAGGGAGTTGGTTGGGGGGACACCATAATCTGTAACCAAAAAATCACAAAACAGCCAGCTGGAAAAAGTGTCCGTAGCATCTAGCAATGTTCAATATGCTGCTAGGTTACAGGCACAGCTGCGCCACCAATCTTAAAAACTAGCACACAGCACTGTTATCCTCTTTTTAAATGTCCACTTAAATAATTCGAAACATTTTATACCACGTTCAGACATATTTCTAGAGTTTAATTTTGGTTCTTTCTTAGACTCATTTAGAGATGAGTACTAAGTCACCAATTTTTCCCTTTTTGAATGTTTTTTAAAAAGCTGTCTATCTTTATTATCTATCCATCTATCTTTATTATTGTTTGTTAATAAAACTACTATTTAATTGTCTCTTAAGTTTTGTCAAGTAGCATTTTTACTTAAGCCCTTTTTGCACAGCATTTGTCATGCGAAAGGGTGCCTGGAGCATCACACAATTGTGAGGATCATTCTGCACGACGCACTCACAATCGTGCGATGCTTCAGGGTAGGGCAGGCGCCACTTGCGTACTTTTTCATTTTCAGCCAAAAATGGTGCACGATTACGCATTGCTCCAGGGCCCCATGCACATTTGCCATGCATGCAGAGCTCCAGAACCACGGCGCTCATGCTTCTTGCCCCAGCGCAGCCTGGGAAACTCCCAGGCTGCACTGTGGAAGGAAGAGGCGGGCCTCTCATGCGAGCAGGTGGCAGCTGCGGAGCTGAAGCAGCGGGGACACGACAACCTCTTGGTGGAGGCTGCTCGCATGATCCCTGCACCCCAGCTCCATGAAAAGGTGCATTGCGGAAAGGGCCTTAATCTTGCCTTAAACAACTGTATGTCACCTTGGTGAGTCAGTGTTGTGTAGTGGTTTGAGCACTGAACCACAAGTCTGCAGACAAGGGTTTGAATCCACGCTTGGCCGTGAAACCCCACTGGGTGACCTTGAGCAAGTCACACTCTCTCAGCCTCAGAGGAAGGCAATGGCAAACCCAGTCTGAAAAAAATCTTGCAAAAAAAATCCTGTGATAAGTTCACCTTAGGGGTAAGTTGGAACTTACTTCAAAGCACACGACGACGACAACAACAACAACAAGCCTTCTTGAATCCCATTGCAGGAGAAAGGCAGGGTATAAATCCAATCAATCAGTCAATTAGTAGTTGCCATTGCCCCCTTCTTAAGCCTGAATCTTTTTAATTCCAAGTAAACTAGGTATATTGCATCAGTGGAATTTACTTATGTGTTGACCCACCACTCAGCAGTTCATTGAATGGGTCATGTTGATAAATTCTAAACAACAGAATTCAGATCTCTGTTAAGATATATTCATTGGGATGTGAAGTTTAGATTATACTTAAAAAAAAAACCAAGCAACTAGCTAAAGGTTTACATTGGCAGTTCTTTATCCTTGGAACCTGAGGAGGGTGGTCTGTAGTTTCATATGGTTACTGAACCAGCAGTGAAAAATTATCCCCTTTTTCAACTTCCTTTCTGTTACTTTGATTTTTTCTCCTTTCTTTATCAATTTTGGAATTAAATTTGAATCTTTCTCAGTTTAATTACATTTTTCCATTCTAGACAAATATATACAAGGGAATCTAATTGCCGTGCCACAAAATTAACTGTGTACTAAATTTTGTATGTATACTTTTATATGTCTTTTTCTTCAAAGTGAGTTCCATAGCTTTCATCAGATTCTCAAGGGAATTCATTACTGAGGGGTGGGTAGTTAAGAGCTACTGATGTTGTACTACTTTCTCTAACATTTTCATTAGCTCAAATGCTAATGAAATACCAAGGAAGCATATTCCCCTATACATATGTAATCTGCCCATAATATTTGAAAACACAGAATAAATGTTACATTTTATTTTCTAATTGTACATTGCCTTGGGATCACAACTCAGAAAAGTTACCTTTTTAGACTGTAACTCACAAGAATCCTGCAACTAGCATGGTCATTGAATTGGAAGGTAATCATAAGGGATGGCTCATCTATTTTCTAGATAATAAGAGGGAAGAAGTCTAATAACCCTATATATAAAAAGCAAAGAAGATGGATTGCTTGAAGTCATGTGACCATGTGGCAGCTCTGTTGGAGACCATGAGCTTAAGTGGGAATGAAGAGAAGATTTTCCTATTTAAAAAATTAGGTCACATTTCAGCTTCTCTTCTGCTGCTTTCCCATCTTTTGTTATGAAGTCTGACATGAATATTACAGCACACATTTAGCTGAATAAGGATTTAGAATTTGGTTTGTAGAATGGAGATAATAACATTCACTTCAAAAGACTGTGAGGATTAATTAGCTTATGAAGTAATTTCATGATAACAAATGCTAAGTACTATTAATAACAGTAATAAAAGCCTTTCTTAAACTGAATGGACAGTTGAGCAAGAGAGTCTTTTCACAATGATTCCTCTACCCCAGCCCTTGTTCTAGAGACTAACCCTTCACTGCCTTGGCTGAACCTTAAGCACTTGTTCCAAGTAGACATATTTGATATGGATTTGTGGCTTTGTTGAAAATGCTCCCTACCAAGATATTAATAATTGTTGCTGGGGAAAGAGTTTGACAAATAGTTACATATTATATATTATAGTTACATGTTGCCTTTGATAAATAAAAAGGAAGCACAGTAGCATTACAACATTACCTTGGTGTTTTAACATGCTGTCAAAATTGTTATTTGCTGTTCTGTCTAGTACTGGTTAGTTGACCTCCATTATCTGGCTTCATCTTCATCTGGAAGCATTCTAAACTGGAGTTACTGTCCAATAGTACTTTTTGGCCCTTAAATCTTTTGCTAGGGCAGGAAGAGTAGAACTGTGGCAAAGCATGCAAAGATTTCAGAGAGCTGCATGAAGGTTCAGAAGTAAGAAAGGGAGGTGTGGTCCTTCCAATAGTCTCAACCCAAGCTGCACAGGGCTTTATAGGTCATTATCAGCACTTTGACTTGTGCCTGGAAAAGGACAGGCAGTTGTGGGGCTATTGCAACAAGGGAGTTGTACACTCCCTGTAGCCAGCCCCAGTTAGCAATCTGGCTGCAGCTCTTCGAACCAACTGAAATTTCTGAGCACTTTTCAAATGCAGACTTAGGTAAATGAGATGTATCCAAGGCCTTTTCTGCATTTTGTTTTTAAAACGGGGCAGCGTGTCCTCCAGCAAGGACGTTTGCACTTGGGGGCAAACTGGGTCCGGACTACTTTCTGTAGTTTCGGACTTCAGCCCACTCCGGAATGACCAGAACTGGTGGTTCACTGTGCTATTGAAAGACCGCCTAAAACAGGTCTTTCAATAGCCCGGCGCGCCCCAGTCCGTTGCTGCGGTCCTGTGCAGATCTACAGGCTTGCACCAGCACAAGGCTGCAGATCTTCCGGGGCGGGCTTCCAGCTAGCGAGCTTCTCCGGTTGGTAGAGAGCCTCCACCAACCAGAAGCCTCCATTTTTGTCCCCAGAGCAGTGTGTAGCGTGGGCACGCACTGCTCCGGATCAGCGTGGATCGTCGGAGGGAGCGTGCCAGTCTGGTGAGTAACAGACTGCCCCGTTTTCTTCCCAAAGTGTGAAAAAGCCCCAAGAAACACATTACTGTGGTCAGATCCAACTTTTCCAGTAAGAGGTGCAGTTGGCACACTAGCTTTACCTGTGCAAATGCACTTCTGGTCACCATCAAAACCTGGGCCTCTAGGCTCAGGGCTCAATCTAGGAGTACCCCAAACCACAAACTTGCATTTTGGGAGAAGTGTAACCTCATCTAACACATGCTTAATCCTATTCCCACAGTTATCTTTCCATTGACCAAAGGCACCTCTGTCTTGTCTGGATTAAGCTTCAATTTACTCACTCCCATCCCATCCATTATAGCTATCAGGCACTGTTTTAGCACAGAAACACATTCCTTAGAATTAGGTGCAAAGGAGTAAGAGAGCTCAGTATTTTCAGAATATTGCTTAGCCCCGAAGTCTGGACAATCTCTCTCAGCAGTTTCATGTGGATGTTAAGTAGCATTGGGGACAGGACAGAAGCAAGGAGTCAAGCAGAAATCCCTCATCACCACCCTCTGAGACTGCCCCTCCAGTAATGAATGGAGCCACTATAGAACAATACTTCCAAGCCCCATCCCAGTGAGGCAACACAAAAGGATACTTGGTTGATGGTACTGAAAATTGTCGAGAAGTCCAGAAGAACCAACAGGAACAGACTCCCACTCTACAGTTTCCAGTGTAGGTCATCGACCAAGGTGATCCCCTCCCATACTCAAGCCTGATACCAGACTGAAATGGATCTAAATAACCTGTTTCATCCAGGAACCCTTGGAGTTGCAAAGCCACCACATGCTTTAGTACCTTGCCCAAGAATGGGATATTGTAGACTGGTCTATAGTATAGAAGTGTCCAGAGAAGTTTTTTATTCAAAAGAGATTTTACAACATCTTCCATTTTGTTTATCTAGTGAGGTGCTTAGTAGTGCTATACTTCAGAGGAGAGGACTAGACTGGGCTAGCAGACTATTCTAAGTGTCTTGTCAAACTATAAATTTCAAGATTCCTTCAGATGGAGCCATGGCAATTAAAATGGAATGAAACTTAATTTTGCTTGTGCCACAGCCACTGCTGAAGATACCATGATTAGACTACCTGCAATATTTTCTTCTTCTCTGGAGATAAGCAGATTATGAGGTTCTGATATACTTTCATTTTCAGGCTTCAGGAAAGTCAGTTGATCCACACACACACAGTTAAAAATAAAATCAAGTAGCAGCATTATATCTTTCCCCGCTTTTATTTATTTGTTAAAACAACATATAATTTAACTTTAATAAAAGCATCTGCACAGCTGACAGTAAAATATCTTATGTATTTTCAGAGTTTGGGTTTGTTTCTTTTACTGTACCTCCTAAAATCCCCTGAGCTAGCACAACCAGTTCTGGGAATTCTAGTCTTAAAGATCTGGATTGGAAAATTTGTGACTTATTCCACCAGCCATGATTCTGGATCACTACTATTGTTCTGAAGATCTTGGTTATCCTTAATAATGTACATAAAACATGTTAGGACAAAACATTTATCCAGGTACACAGAGATAACAATGGGTTGGTCATAAGAGAAGATCCATAGATCTATGAAGTGAGTTTGCTTTAAGAACATCTCAGTCTGTATACCAATTTGATAGTTCTAAAATCAGTATGAGATCATCATCATAATTACTATCATTATCACTATCATTATTTATACTCTGCCCTTTCCCACAAACTGGGACCCAAGGTGGCTTACAAATTAAAATGCAATATAGGTAAAACATACAAAAGAGCAACATTAATATAGTCATAAAATTTCAACAGCATTTAAAAACAAATCAAAAGATACACTGAAAATTGATAAAAAGTGATTAAATAATCCAACACAGTTAAAATAGTAAAAACAGAACAGCAGGGCCCTCTTTCTTTGAAAACCTTCAGTTCTAAAAGTCTGTTGGAATAAAAATGTCTTTGGCCATTTCCGCACTAGTCTGTTATAGTGTGATGATTCCACTTTCAACCTCCTATGGAATCCTGAGGTTTGCAGTTTCGGGAGGGGCCACCTGGCCCCTCCCTAAACTGCAAACTCCAGGATTCCGTAGGAGGTTGAAAGTGGAATCATCACACTATAACAGACTAGTGCGGAAATGGCCAAAGACATTTTTATTCCAACAGACTTTTAGAACTTTTAGACTTTTAGAACTTTTAGACTTTTATTCCAACAGACTTTTATTCCAACAGACTTTTCTGCACTAGGCTGTTATAGTGTGATGATTCCACCTGGCCCCTCCCTAAACTGCAAACTCCAGGATTCCGTAGGAGGTTGAAAGTGGAATCATCACACTATAACAGCCTAGTGCAGAAATGGTGGCCGTCTTCTGAGGAATAAACAAAAAGAAGAAAGCCATTCTAGCTTCCATATGAAGGGAGGTCTGGAGCTCAGGGACAACCACAGAAAACGTCCTATCTTGTGTTCCCATCACTCATGCCTGTGAAGATGGTGAGGCTGAGGGAAGAGCCTCTGTTGAAGATCTCAGGGCTTACATATACTTATACAGGATGATACAGTCTATCAGATAACCTGGACATAATCCATCCATGACTTTGCAGATCATAACCAGCACTTTGAACTGTGTGCAAAAACAGATCAGTAGGCAATGAAGTGGTTACAACAAGGGAGCTGTACAGTTTTGGTAACCAGCTATTGCCTTCCAAGTTCAGAAAATCTAATTTTATGAGTATACATTTTTAGAAGGTATTCACTCTACTGGGTGCTAAATCTCAGTGATTTTATGTTTGTGTATGTGTGCACAAGTCCTATTCAGGTTATAATGCTGTAGTGAAGTCTTTTCCTCCTTCCTTCCTTTAATAGGTTTGTCCTATTGTTGCTAAAGGATCAGTAAACTAAATTTATGTTAGCACTCTAGACTTGTACTGCTTCATAGGATGAAGAAGATCTGACAGCTTGAAAGATAGCTCTTTTAAAACAGGAATAGTGGCTTCATATCAACAGTATTTCTTACTAATCCCAAACTATTCCGATATAACTACCTGAACCACCAGTATCAAGCTGATAAGGGAAATGCATACAGTTGTTACACTACACTATACCCCAATCCTGGGGGATGTGCTTTTTCATATGGCTGGAAATACATTAATCAAAGGCACACTGACCAGAAGAGGTTGAGCTGACCTGAGACATGGTCAGGGCACGAGTTCAAAGGAGACTAGGTGGAAAACCCAAGCATAAAAGGGTTTTGAGCTAATCTCTTCATCGATCTCCAAATGGGCCCAGATAAGACAATCAGAGACCATCCCTTTTGATCTCACCCTACAGAAACCTTTCCTACAATCCCTACCAGTCCAAACTTCAAGAGGTTGTCACAATTCCCATAAATTCTATCACTCTGGTGTCAAAGCAATCACTTATTCTGGAACCCTTTGTCAGTCCCATGAGAACATTTTAAGACTTTGCCAGAACACCCATTCAGGATAGGAAAAAGGGTATATAAAGCCTAACTTTGGTCCCTGCAACTTGTAGCACTTCAGATGTATCTTTTCAGATGTAATATGTGGCTTCCAGGCTGCTGTTCATTTGTGCTACCCTCATGTACTATCTGATCCCTTTGCTTCATCCTTCTTTTCCAAGATTGGTTAACTATCACCCTCTTCCTCCAATTTCTCACTCTAGTCAACATTTCACGTCTTACTTTCTGACAGCCTTGTATGTCTTTTTTTAGAGTGTTTGATTTCCTGTGTGTTTGTCGATTCCACATAAAATACTTTATCTCTAACTGGAGCCTCTCTGCAGTCAGTACTGGTATATACAGGTAAAAGATCCTGCTGTTACTTACCTCTCACAGGCCTTCTCTGAGCTATAATTTCTCCAAATTCTAATGAGACACTGGCTTTGTGGGGGGATACCAACATCCACCACCTTTAAGGGTAACAAAGTGCATATAATACAGGACCAATCTGCATCAAATACTCATCCAAACTGTACAAACCTCTCATCTTAGCCCCATGAAAGGAGTCTTTACTGGAGTCAGGATTTTTGTGCATAGCTGACTTCTCATATGCATTTTCCATCCTTTTCTTAATCAGTTCTTTTCCATGAGTCCACAGAAGCCATGTTGAATCTGTTGCTGTTCAGAGGTACTTGATTACAAGCCCTGTTATTGCTAGCATGGGGGTTGCAGTTGAACACATTTGGAAGGCAGCAGATTGTGGAAGGCAAAATCTACAGGTATGTGTAGTAAGATCATTTGGAGAGAGAGAGAGAGAGAGAGATTTACACTGAAGAACAGAATAAGGATCTGGTTAATTCTTTTTCTAATCTGGTTAACTTTGTTAACTTCTGTCAGGTCAACCTTGACCAATGACAACCCTATTGGTGGGAGACCCCCAAACCACTCTGTTATCAACTGCCCTGCTCAGGTCTTGCAGACTTAGGAATGTATCTTCTTTGATTGAGTCTATCCATCTGTAATAGGGTCTGTGAATTTTAAATTGGTGCATTTTAAATAGTTTCATGAGCTTTTAGTTGTATTTTATTCTATATTGTACCCCACCTTGAGACTTGGGGAGCGGTAGGTAAGAAGTAAAACAGCAACTACTGCTGCTGCTAATACTGCTGCGACAATGTCCCCAGCTACAGCCCAGAGTTTTTCTGGCTCTTACTTCTGGTCAATTAGACATCTGGTTATCTATCTCTGATTACCTGCATATCTAGTTAACCAGAAACTTAGTATCTTCTCATGATTGGTTGGTAGCAACCCATCATATCCCTCTTAATTTTCAAAGTGTTTTTTGTGAAAAAGGTGATTTTAGAGACTGTTAAATCTTAGTCACTTACTGGATAACATTGATTTATATTTTTATGTGAAAAAAGGAAGTTTCTGATTTTGCAAACCTCTGCTTCAAAATTCCTAAAAAGGCTACCAACCTACGTGACCTTTAGATGTGCACTATCCAAGTTATTGTGTACATTCTTAAAATGTTAATAAACTAAGCTTAGAATTTTGAGAAAAAGGAGTCCTTTGTAAATGGACAATTTACTGTACATTGCTCCTTTGTTAAGGGGTAATGATGAGGGAAACTAAAATGAAATGTAACAAAGGAATACTTTATGTTTTGCACAACTCAAATATTGTAGCCAGGGCAAAAGTGAGTAGGCTAATTATAGAGTACTAGCAAAACATTATAGTGTTCCATAAAACATTCATCTACAATGAACCTGGATATACTTCTTCCTGGAATGGAAATCCTAGGTGATATGGAGCAACATGTAAACTACTTTTGGCACTGATTGCAATCAGAATGAAATGTGTGTTTTATATTAAAGCCAAGCTATATAAATCACATAATTTACTTTTTACATACTTAGAAAACTTGAAATTCTGAGTACCTAGCAATACACTCACACTCTAGCTTAATTCTGTCTATTAAAGGAGGATATGTTTTGGTGCACATTTTGTTTATGATGGTACTTTCATAATTACATAGACACATCTGGGAGAATGGGTTGCCTCTGGTTAATTGCTAAGATTGTGGGTGGGGGTGGGGGTGGGTTAACCAAATTAGCTGAATATATGCAGTATTTACACTAGGGCTGCAGAGACATTGCTTGTGTATTGAAGAAACGAAGCTGAGTTTGCATATCAAGCTAAATGAGATTGATGGTGTGTACACCCTACAGAGGAGAAAAATAGCAACTGGTTTTCAGCTGCCTTAGTGTTGGAAACATTTCATGCTTGCAAAACTATGTCACTTATTTAGCTTGTAAATTACTCCACATGCGCTTACCTTTGAGAACTCAGTGGGGGATGGAGGTGGATGAGATGATCACTGCAAGTACAGAATGGCGATTATTTTTCTACTGCGAACACAACCAGTCTCAATGTTCTTATACCTTTGCCCTCTCATTTAATTATCTGAGTTTCTATTGGGCTTCATGCATTCATCCATTCATTTACTGGATTTATGTAAGACTTAAGGTAGCTCACACAAACAAAATTCAATTAAAACACCATCACATTCAAATATTAAAGAACAATTAGATAAAAACATTACTTTAAAAATTCAAAACACATTTGAAAACCTATCAACATGGAAAATAAAGCACCCATACGATAAAAATACTTTCCTCAGAACTCTGTTGCCAAAAACTGCTTGGAAAAGAAAGGCCCAGAAGCAGATGAAAGCTCACCCCCATCCATCGCAATGGCCATGGCCCTGGCCTCAGAGGGAGAAAAATAGAGGCAGTATCTGCTGGACTTAATCGCTTCCATCACTGTCATCTCTTTTTCCTTTTGTGTCATACCTTAGTTAGATTGTAAGGCTGAGGACCGGGTACTGTTTTTTGTTCTTTTATTTGTAAAGCATCATGGATGGTGATGGTGGCACTATACAAGCAAATAAATAAATAAATAAATTGCCCACCAGTGAAAGGATAACAGGGTAGGAATCCACCTATCGCCCACTGGAATTGAATTCCTCTGCCTAGAAGTGTTACTGGCCAGCACACCTCCATGTTTGATATGGTTTAACTGGCAAAAAATGATTTAATTGGCAAAATATATTAATTGGCATAGATATAAAATGGACCCTGATGTGACTGTAAGACAAGCTGGGCAGAGGAAAAACACTGGCTGAACATGTGTGCTGCAAAATAGATTAGAGATCCCCTCTAGGCATAGCCAGGTCATTGTCAGGAAGTTACCAGGTAACTCCAGAGATAATAGGCTTAAACTAATGACACTGCTGTCAGACAATAGTGACAGGAAGTTCCCACCAAACCACTGATTGTTTCAACCCTTCTTCCCCCTGACCTGTGCATTCCCCCCATTGTCCTCATACCATCCACTATTACAGAGCTATCATGACAGCCATTAACTCTTTGTCACCCAACACTAAGATCATTAACACAGTCCGGACCTCATTGTCTGCTCTGCAACCTCCATTGTTTACTTTGCTGGATAGCCATTCATACTCATGCACTCCAGGTAGAAACTGGGTATAAAAACCCTCCATTTTGAGCAGTCAGAGGCAGTACCATGCTCACTGAATGCCATGCTGTCACTCTGATTCCCAAACAAGTAGTGTCTTTAGGCTCAAGTCTAAGCCACACAACTGCTTTCTTTGCTGCTCTCTGGATTGGTAATTATCACCCAAAAACCTGAAACATTGCTATCAACCTTTCCTCCCTTTTCCTTCAGTTAACCTTGTGCAAGTAAGTGTCTGGATCTTGTGTGTGACTGAATTTTAGATTACTTTTGAATCTCTGACTATTGTTTTTCCTGCAGAGATCCCATAAACACTGGTAGAAGATCTCATTAGGTTACCCACCTCTCATAGGCCTCCTAATTGAGCTAAATAATTCCCCACCATAACATGGAGGTACTGGCATTGCGGTTGGACCCCTGAGTCACCCACATTTTGGAGTAACAGGAGCAGCCATCAAGAAAGTTCTCTTCTGGTCCATACTTGTGTGTGGAACAAAATATTGCCTGAATTTATTTCATGTAAAAAGACATATTATTAGTGAGTACTTGACTACCACCTTTCTCCATGTGTTTAGTCTGGGCTTCAGATTCTAGAGCTGAGGACTACGCTTAATTTCTAGGATGGAAGCTCTTGCTTTCTTTACCTAGAACAGCCTCTCAATCCTGCACCCTCTACATGTCTCAGATTACAACTGCCATCATCCCAATAACCTAGTCATTGGCCATATTGTCTGGTGAATTGTTGTAGCACATGGTAGTTGTAGTTCAGCACGTTTGGGGTTTGCCAGATTTTGGGAAGGTGCAGAAATATAAACATCATACCGGAGAGCCTTTTCCAGTGAACACACAAAGCCAGAATATTGCTCCATTTAATGGAGGATCAACAGGTTTTTCTTCAGAGCACTTTCCCAGTAGTTGACTAATGCAGAGATGAAGGAAATGAATTCTGTACCTTCTGAGAGGCACTTTCACCTATCCTTATTTATTTATAAAATGCCCTTCAGTATGAAAGTCCCCGGATGGTATACAATTTTAAGTCATAAAAAACAAATTCAATAAAACTTAATAAAGAACCGATTCAACATTGCAGAAGCAAGCAGCATCCATAAAAATAAGTAAAGTCTGTAAAATCCTGCAGAAAGCATGAAAAACACAACCAAGGTTGCTTCCAGATGAGCTCTCCTAACACTAGCAATCAAAAAGTATTGTGCAACTATTCTTTCTTTTTCTTGTCACACTGGTACGAGTAAACAATGAATGATCTTACAGCCTTCTCCTCCCACTTTAGTCTGCCACATGCATTACTTCACACAACTAACATTTCTCATCTTCATCCCCATCTTACTTCTCCCATTACTATGCTACACCTGAAATGCTTCTACATTCTTGTTGAGTAAAAACCAGGCAAGCAGGCAAATCTCTGATTTTTTTTGCAGGGAGGTGGGTATGGAGTCCTCAAAGCATATGTATTTTCATTTATTAGTTCACATTATAGCAGCATAATGATGACAGAGATAAAACAGTTTTTGTTTCTCCTGTGCATGCTTTTAAGTTGCTGGTTGACTTATGACAACTCCATGAATTTCACAGGATTTTCTCAGGCAAGAAACACTCAAAGGTGGTTTGCCTTGCTCTGAAATAAAGCCTAAAATACCTGGTATTCATTGACGGTCTCCCATCCAGATATGAACCTGGCTGGACCCTGCTTAGCTTCCAAGATCAGACAGGGTCTGGTACTTTGATGAAATATACATTTAATTGGGAATTAGCAGAATTTTGTATTGGGAAAGAATAATATATTTTTAAATGCAAAGATAATAAAATTAGTATCTGTAATTAGGTACATGCCAGCTAGTTTTACTTCTTATTTAAAAAAAATTAAAAAGGATGTTATGGTGACCAGTGTTAGCTCTGGTGGGCCCCAGCAATATTGTCAACACTGGAAGGCAATAGTGCCTGTACTCCTGCCATCATCCCAATAAAATTCTGTATTGGAGGTAGGACTGGAACCATCATCTGGATGGATATACCCCTAGTGGTAGAATCACACAAAGAATCATAGAACTGGAAGAGACCACAAATCAGTGCAAACCCCTGCCATGCAATCTATGAAAGATGTTGGTTGGGATCCTTGAGCAAAATGCATAAATGTCTTGACCCAGTGCCCCAAAGACATCAAAATTGGTGTCAGTGAACTTCTCTTTGGAAGGCATTCCATATACAGGGCCACCATGACGCCCTCTCCCGCATTTTCATATCCCCAGCTTCAAAGAGTATTGAGAAGAAAATTGAGAAGAACTGGAAAAAGGAAGGTCTCCAGGTGGCATCACATAATAGAAAGTGATTCTTTAGGTACCAAGTCTTTCAGAGTTTCATAAATAAGAGCCAGCATCTAACAGCTCCTGCAGTGTAGTTATTAGAAAGACAGCCTATGCCTTGAGCTGGAGGAGGAGGGAAAATTCCAGGTTCAAATCATCACTCAGCCATGGCATTCATTGGGTAGCCTAGGGCCAGTTGTTACTCAGTGGCCTTACCTACCTGACAGTTTTGTTGTAAGTGTTGTGTGTGCGTGCGTGTGCGCACATGTGATGTGCGT
Source organism: Ctenosaura bakeri (assembly GCA_948474755.1). Taxonomy (NCBI): domain Eukaryota; kingdom Metazoa; phylum Chordata; class Lepidosauria; order Squamata; family Iguanidae; genus Ctenosaura; species Ctenosaura bakeri. The sequence continues at coordinate 992,502 of CAOLHI010000200.1, read as the reverse complement.
GAGTTGGTCCATGTAGGCTCCCCTTGAGCTCCATAGAGGAAAGTTTTAGCTCCGTTACAAATCATTCCTGCCCAGAGGCCTCTGAATTGCTGACACAGCTGTCAGTGGAGTTCAGCTCTTTCTCTCTGGGTCTCCCTCCTCTTCTCCTTGCCTGGTGTGTGGGCTTGCGATCTCTTTATTTTTAAAAGACGACACTTTATAAAGAGCAGGAAGTTCCAACGGCCACCCGCCCTTCTTCCCGTTCTTCTTTCCCCCTCTTCCTCGCCCCCTTCTATTCTGGCGCCTGCAGCTCTTGCCTTCAGCGCGGAGCCGAAGGGAAAACCGGGGAGGCAGAGCCGCTAATTCAAAGGGAGTTTTTGACAGTGGCTTTAATGGGATGTTGAGGGCGGCCCCGGGAGATGATAACGGAGAGCGAGGGATGAGCGGCAGAGCGGCTGACTGGGGGGGGGGGTGGCGGCGCGGAAGGTTCCGCCTGGCTCCGCTGAGGGGAATGAGGGCCTTTTCCCCTCAGTAAACGAGACTGGAGTACCAGCCTCCCTGCCTCTCTAAGGAAACCTGAACCCAAAAGAATAAAAAGAGGGCCTCAACGATAACAGTACCCAAGCAGCAAAAGGGGTGGGAGAAGTCGAGCGATTACACGACGCGGCTCTCCTTCAGCTCCCAGGCTGAGGTGCCCGAGGCGGTCGGGAAAGAGGCCGGGGGTTCCTTTTCATCGTAACTCAGACATTCCGTCCTTTGCAGAAGCGAGCGAGCGCCCGCCGCCTGCTGTTAGTGCCTCTGCGCTCCACAAGGAGGAAGGACGAGAGAAAGAGGCACCCAGACCTACACCTGCTGCTATTGCTGCTGCCCGGCCTTTTTTCCACCTTCCCCCCGGGCGGCCATTGGGGCCGGGTATTCCTGGCCGCTTGGCGCGCGCCCTGTCCCCCTCCCTCGCCGCCAGCCCGCGCGCGCTAAGGTGAGGGCGCGGGGAGGCGCCGGCGGCTGACGGACACCGCCTGCAGCGGCGTCCGGGGCACTTTGGCGCCAAGGTCTCTCCAGAGCGCTCCACGGCTTCCCCGCTGCTGGGCGCCGGGCGAGGGACGGCGATGGGGCGCCCTTGCTTCCGAGCCCCTCCCCTGTGGATGTTTGTGCCTCCTTAGGACCCGCTCTGAAGAAAACGGGAGCGGAGCGGGGGGGAGGAGGAGGAGGAGGAGAGAAGCCGGCTGCGGTACCTCCCATCGTGCCAAGTTGCGCGCTCGCTCGTCCGCCCGCCCGCCCGCTCTTTTCATCTCTTCTTCTTTGGCGAAGCTCCCCGGCAGCGGTACAGCATGTGGACTGGCTTCCCGGCTCCCTCCAATGCGCTCTGGCTCCCGCCGCCGCCGCCGCTGCCGCTCTTGCCGCCGCCACTTTCTTCAGCCCGTAATCCGGGCGCTGGATGAGAAAGGGAGAGGGAGAGACCCCGGGTGGGGGGGAAGGGGGGAAGCACCGACCAGCTCTTCCTTCGAGGCGCCTTACTTCGGCGGGGCGTAGGAGCCGCGCTCGCCGGCTGAGGTAGCGGCTCTTGTTGCTGCTTCTGCTGCTGGTGCGGCGGCGCGGAAGGAGCTGCCGCTCGCTTCGCCCCCCCCTCAACCCACCGCCCCTCCGGTGCCAGTGGCTGACCCGCTGACCCGTTCTCAACTCCGCCCGGACCCGCATGGCGTGCTACCTGGTGATCAGCTCCAGGCATCTCAGCAACGGGCACTACCGTGGCATTAAAGGGATCTTCAGGGGACCGCTCTGCAAGAACGGCTCTGCCTCCCCGGTAAATGGCACCTCTCTCCTCGCTCAGCCTTGGGCCCCGTAGGCCAGGGGGGAGAGGGGCAGAGGGGGAGATCAGGGAGTGATCCGCGTGGTTCTGCGAGGGGGTCTCGGTTAGGCGCCTCTGCCTCGGCGGGGCCCACACGCGGAGGGCAGGTGGGAGGCTGGGGCTGCTCTCTTTCGCCTTTTCCCCGTACTTGTTGCCCGCGCTGCTTTCAAGGTGCAAACCCCAAGGTTTTGAGGTTTTTTTGCGAAGTTTTCTCCCGTCTGAATCTATTGACGCTGAAGGTTTAGAGAAGGAAGAGACTTTTGGGGTGGGGGGATGGCTTTGGTAGGGAGCGGATCGATGGGCTTTGAGGGATACCTTAGGAAAGCAACGGGTGTGCTGCGTCTGGCAGGGTGTAGACAGTAACCTCGGCCGCCGCTGGCGGATGTTTGGTTGTGCCACGCGGGATAAGTTCGAGCGACTTTGATCGACGGCCACCGGAAAGTTGGTGGGAAGAGTTCTGACTAGACGTGTTAACAGTGAGCAGCGGAAGGCTGAGTGGCAGTTCAAAGTCGCGGGAGCATCGGGGATGACTGCTGAGAAAGACACGAGGGAGGAAGAAGTGGGGCTGGGGGAAGAGAGACAGCCACTCCTCTCCTCCCCCTTTATCTGCCTTGCATCGGGGGACGCGGACACAGTAGGGAAAGCAGCAGGTAGGACAGGGGGACCCACAAAGGAGGTTCTGCGGGACTGACAGAATGTCAAAAAGAGAGAGTGTGGATTTAAATCAGAAAAGTAACAGGAAAAGGAAGAAACGTCAGGGAACTCACTTCTAGCCTTTTCAAAATGAGAATTTGACTGGGATCCCCATATGCAACATGGGGCCACTTTGAAATGTTTGTCATATCTACTCTGTTTTCTTATTAGCTTTGGTTGCCCCTCACCTTCATTTGGTGCCTTTCTTCTTGGTACTCCACTGAAGTTCTCTTCCTAATGAATGGGAGGCCAGGAGTGCCCGCCTGAGATGAGTCCAGTAAGGTTCTGTGGGGCTTACTCTCAAGTAAAGGCATGCACGGAATTGTATTAGTGCAGATGACAGTGGAATTAAGCAGAACAAGAGCTCTATTTGGTTCAACTACAGGCTAAAGCAGGACAATAGCAAAGTAATAGTGCTCAAAGCAGAATAACATTTCACAAAGTAGAATGAGAATATTCAAGAAATCATGTGACCCTCTGGAAGTTGTTGGAGTGCAAGTCCCAGCATCTCTTACCATTGCCCATACTGGCTAGCACATCTGGGAGTCCAAGCAGCATTTGAAGGGCCACATGATTCTTTCCCCTGAGGTAGAATAAAGGAGTCTTTGAAAAAAATCCCACTCCCTGGTAAGAGTGCAGAGTAATTATGAAAAAACCTTGATAGTGCTCAGTTATGGTAGGTCAGTTATGGTAGGTCAGTCCTTTGAGAGCTACTTAAAGAATGAGAGCCATAAATGTTGATACTGCAGTTCTGGGAGCACTGGTGGCTTGTGCTCTCACCCATGTTTGCATATGAGGAGGACACTGTGTTTGGGCCACAGGCTGCTTGCCCAGCTTTGGTATAAGTCTCAGAGCTCAACAGGGCTTAACTTTTGGTAGACATGCATAGAATTACACTGTCAGTATTGGTTTCTGCTTTTTGTTGATAATTGGCACAAGAACCTCTGTTTCTAGGCTTGAAGAGGATGCAGTACCAAGTCAATATTAAGGAAAGCAGTTTAAGACTAACTTTCAGAGACCTTCCTGAGATATCAACCAGAATAGTTTCTGTCTATTCCATTCTGAAGAAGTGAAAGCTGATTTTAAAGATGTTTGAAAGCTATCTGGGCTTTTGGAAGGATAGAAAAATCCCTGTGGTGATGACTTGCATGCAAAGTCAAGAAATTTAAAATGTCAGAGTGATCTGAAAATGTGCCTCCAACCATATTGTCTTTCTCTCTCTCCGTGTAGGCCTTTACCCCTGTTAGTTGTTCATGTGACAGTGCACCATGAACTCAATGTAAGATATGTTGAGAAGTTTTGAATTAGTTAACAACCTATCTTCAATAAGTTTCTGGATTATTTTTTCAATCACTTTAGTCCAATATTATGATTCCAAACTTATTTAGGAAAATCTTGTTTTAACTTGGTGAGAAGAGGGAGAGGTGACAGGACACATTTGGCTTGGGCTTAATGCTTTTAAAATTTCACTTGGAATGATCTTGTAATCATAAATATTCTCTTTCAGTAACTGAACCATTAATATTCCAATCTACAGAGACAAAAGTGAAAGGAGGGAGAAAAAGAGAGAGGGAGATGGGAAAAAAGAGAGAGAGAGAGAGAGAGAGAAGTAAGTCCCACTGTTTTTAGTGTAGTTTATTACTACATAGATAATGTGTAGTTTTTAAGCTAAAGAATCCTTTAGGACATTTTTACAGTACAGGGGACCTCATGTAACCTCTGTGTAGTTTTTAATGTGTAATGTGTACCTTTCCATATTTAAAGTATTTTCTATTAACAGACCATGAAATGTCAGCAGGCTTGTGGCTATTCTTTCAGATGTGAGAATGGTAGTGAATATTTTAAATACCTTTATGAAATTTCATGGCTCCGTGAACAAAGATTTCTCCAACTGGATATTTGTGTGTCACTTTGTCTCCACAGTATACTTTACTATAATATAGTAGTCCAAATCCTTATATTATGAGTTTTCCACCCTCTCCCCCCAAAGAAACTTCTTTGTGGAAGGAAGTGGAGATGTGTTCGTTTTGCATGCTTACGCTTTGCAATAATGAACAGTACCCACATGTACATGCTTTTGTTTTAGGGGTTGAAATCCTACTTCTTACTAGTGATTCTAAATACATCATGATTTGTCAGATGGATTTTAAACAGTGGGGGAATACATGCCAGGCAGTGGTAACCATAGTTGAAGAACTCTTTTTATTTTATTTCTGCCTATCCTGTTATTTAAATTTGAACCTAACACCTTCATTTGTTTGTACCATATATTTATGTCCCATTTTTATTACATTGTGGATGTGCATCCCAGACCCAAATTTGCTTAAGTTCAGCAAGTGGCTACATCACATGCCTTCCAATCATGACTTAGGACCAGCACATGTTTTTCCATTGCAGGTTGAAATGGAAGAATAAAACATTACAATCAATTGCATAAAAACAGTGAAAGAATGGAGTAAAAAAACCAAAACAAATAAATCATGGCACATAACACATAGCAGATTAAAAACATACACAGACTGCATTAACACATAACAATAAAGAATGATTTACTGCTATGACAGTAAACCTAGGGAAGCCTGAGGTTCCCACGTTCCCAATTCTACTTTCCTCCCCAGACTTGGCCACAATAAGGAGATCAGACACTTTCATTTCTGATTTCAAGTAATTTGAGTGAGCTAATGCTCTGGTTTGGATGTAGCTAGTTTTTCTCCACCCAAAACCTGAACTAACCCTGGTTAGTTTAAGCCAAAGTAGCTTCATAATCTATGATTGAAGTTGGTTTGTTTCAATTAATACTAGTTAAGATTAAACATAATGGCTTGATTTCTGTTGGTTAGACCTATTGAATTAACTGTTGAATGATGAGTTACCACATAGGTGAAACCACTGTTTCAATAGGTCTGCTCTAGTAATTGCCATAATGACTGGGCTTAAACATAACCTATAGATGGAATGTGCAAGGAAAAAGACCAGTTAAATATTAGGAGAACCTTCCAAGGGAGTGATGGATTCTCAATTTCTATAGTTATTTAAGCAGAGACTGGAGAGTCATCTGTCAAAAGGAAGCAAGCACATAAGAAGCATTGATCAGACCACACATCTATTTTCTGTTCCCACAGTGCCCAACCTGTGGGATGCCCAGGCATGAACAGGACAAAACGATAAGAACATCTGCTGGCTCATGTTCCCCAGAAAGTTATATTTCAAGGCATACTTCTAGTAATCTGCAGTCTTCATAACTGGAGATATAGGTGACCTTTCTTCCATGAACCTTTCTAATCCTATTCTTAAGCCAGTCAGGTTGGTGGTCCTCACTAGTAGTGAACTCCATAGTTTAACAGCACAAAGAAGTATGTCTTTTTATCTGTCTTCAGTTTCCACTTAGGTTTTTAGATGAACCTGGGTTCTAGCATTTTGAGGAGTGGAGTCCTCACTGTGATCACAGTGAGGAAAATGATAAAAAGACAATTGCTTGATGTCAAAATGAAGTTAATGTAAATGCTTGGTGACTGTCTGCAGGGAAGGACAGATAAGACAAATAAGAAAGCTTCTTCCTGGTCACTACAATACCTGCCTTAATGCAGACAGTGAGAGAAGTCAGTTTTCAGTTGATGAGTTCACTTACCAGATGGACTGGCATGGGTGAAGATGGTTCAACATTTCAGGCATTCATTTGCACAGAATGAATATGTATGGGGGCACAGAGGCATTCTGACAGCGGGCTCTGCTCTCCATTGTGTGTATTGATTATAAAGTATGTGATGTGCCCTGCAATGCCATTGCTAAACTTTGGCTTTCCTTGTATGCAAGTGAATGCTTGATAGGGACTTAGATGGAGATAACTAGGTACCAGAATGCACTGCTGTGAGAACTTACACCTTGTCTACATAAACAAGATTTGATAAGTCTGTGCTGAGCAACTTCAATGTCAGGTTTAAAACAAAGTAGAATAAAGTATGTTTTTTGAAAATGTGTTTTTGAAATCTAGAAAAACAAACTTAATTTTATGTCAGTGAGTTCCCAAAAGGAGATTGTTATGGATCTAAGCTTTTCAGTCTGATCTTGAAATGCATACATAGAGAAAGACACACAAATAGACATCACTGTCACATATCCACCTTTTCTTCTTGAATTAAAATTTTCAGGCACACTTTATATTTTTCATGTAAATAGATGCACTTTTAGAATAAATGCAATAGTGTAAGAATAAATCCGCAGAGGATACCACTCAAAGTGTCTGGAAGCAAGTCCCTTTTCAGGACCTTGTGCCAGAATGGAGGAAGGCAAGACAAGCACAGATACCCAATAAGCAACTTCTTCTGAGAACAGGTTGCTCTGCTGCCAGATCAGGAGATCCTACAAGGTATTACTGTGTATGACTGGAAAGAGGTAAGTAAGTCATGCAGAGATTTAGCAGGCATATCTCCCATGATGGATGGGTGCTTTGGGTTTCTTTTATCCTCTCAGAATCATAGCAGAATTTGCATCCTATCCATAATCATTCAGTTATTTGAAGATAATTATTGTATTGCCTATTAATCATCTATTTCTAGGGCAAACTCTTTCAAGTTTTTTTTACAGAGTTTGGTTTCCAGGCCTTTTCCCAACTTAGGCCCTTTTTGCATGGCATTTGCCATGCAAAAGGGATGCTTGAGCATTGCGCGACTGTGAGGAGCGGTCCATACCACGCACTCGCAATCGCGTGATGCTCCAGGGTCTGGCAGGCACCGATTGTGCACTTTTTCATTTTGGCTGTGAGCTGAAAATAGTGCACGATTGTGCATTGCTCCGAGGCCTGGCATTCACTTGCCATGTGTGTGGAGCTCCAGAGCTGCAGTGCTTGCACTTCATGCCCCAGCGCAGCCTGGGAAACTCCCAGGCTGCACTGCGGAAGGAAGAGGAGGGCCTTTTGGGTGAGCAGGCAGCAGCTGTGGAGCTGAAGGAACTGGGACATGAAATCCTCTTGCTACAGGTTGCTCGCGTGATCCCCGCACCCCAGCTCTGCAAAAAGGTGAGTTGCGGAAAAGGGCCTTTGTTGGTTTTCTGCAGGTGCATTCTATACAACACTTCACTTGCAGTCTGACCAAAGCAGAATAAAGTTGCATCATTTCCTCTTGTGATACGGACATTCTAGCTTACACAAGATGCTGCCCTATCATGAGTCAAGCATTTCTACTGTATAGTTCAGAATTGCCTGCTACAATTCTCAGTGGATCTCCAGTGTATCATGTAGAGGTATTTCCCATTACTTGCTATCTGATCATTTAAGCTGAACATGCCAGGGAATGAGGCTAGGGTGTTCAGCTTGCAAATGCATGGTCTTTCTGGCATATTGACTTGCTTGTCACTGAATCTATGACAAATACTACTTTCAGGAATTCATTGACAGAGAATCTGGTCAATGATTTAATAAAATGAAGGCTTTTTCTTAAGCATTGAGCTATGGCCTCTGTTGGCACACAGTTTGGGAATTGCTGGCTGAGATGAGGGGGTCTAGTACACTGTGTGCTTGAACAAAACTGTTACTCACTGTGAAAATTGAGTAGCTAATGTCAAGGCTGGTATAAATCAGAAGACTCTTAATCTGATGATTGAAAGGAATGATGAGAAATGCTAAATTTTAAGAATGGAATCAAAAGCTGTGGGATCCTGAGAGAGAAATATTTTGTCCAAGAGGTACATTGCAGATGCTTCACTTTGTCCTTCCAATTTTTCATGGAATAACAAACACTCTTTGAGGATCCAAGATATTACCTTGCTAAATGAAATATGACCCATATGCAAAAATCTAGCATTTACCAGGGATTTGTAAAACTCTGCGAGAAATACTTACAGCCATGAATAGATCATATTGATCACTGAATTGCCTAGAGCTGCCAGAATCTTTTTTTTCTCTTTTATCTGTGATGGATATGTTGAACACTGGAATGCTGCAAAATACTTCAATCCAGCCTTTACCTGTTATCTTTGCAGAAGTAAATTTGGACTTGATTTGGGCCCTGCAATGGTGCTGATGACTCAGCAGATGGCCCCCTTTCTTCTCATCCGTTTTGATCTAGTGCTGCTGGGCTGCTTGAGGCTTTTCAGTTGAGACTTAAAACAAAGTCAGTTTTAGTTACGGTTACTGAAAATTGCTTCGTATATCTCCAGGTACAGGACAGCTAAAACTGGTAAATCATAGACAAGCTGGAGTATGCATTCTTCTTTCACAAAGTTTCCTTCAAAATTACAGTAAAATATAATACTTTTTATGCTTTTCTTCAAGTGCTTGTGTTAATTATTGCTTGTATTCCATTTTAAAAACATCTTTGCTGCACTGAGCACTGAGAAATTTCCTTTCTGAAACCTGATGTAGGAATCATGGAATTAAATGATTGTAGTAGAATTTTGTTTTGGCTACACAAAATTTTAATGTGCTCTAATGACTTTGTGCTGTGAAGAAAGATGTTTCTCTAGTTGAAGGGTGTATACCTGGTTCCACTATGCTTATTAGACTGAAGACCAAGAATTCATGAATTTATAGAGCGAGACCAGCCATTCAGATAATTAACATAATGGAATAAAATAGTGGAGACCCAGAAGGGTCTTAGAAGTTTCTACCATATACTGAAAAGGCAAGCATTTTTTTTTCATTATAAATGCTAAAACATCCCAATTCTATGACTGCAATTAAACATCCTTGTTCAATGGAGTTTTCTTCCAAGTACACACATACCCAAACCCACACACAGAGGATCGCAGGCTTAAACTACAGCCACCTTGCTCCATCAGCAGTGCAAGTGATTATAGCAAACACTTCAAGGTATGGAAAAATTTTGATTAGAACTGAGTGTATGAAATCAGATTCCATTTGGGCAAGAAGCTTGTTGTGTTCTATAACACAACAAAATTTAAGAACCACGGGGCTACATAAATCTTATTCCTTTTGGATTAATTCAGTGACTTAAACTGAAAAAAACTCAGTGGCTTCAGTGAAAACTGTAGAGAATGGAGCAATGGTTACTGAAATGATGATGCATGTAGAATGTGATAGATGATGACTCTGAGGTCGAAGAGCAACTGATGGTGCCAGGAACAGAGCCAGTGATGGACCAAACCAACTTGCACACATCTCCATCAGTTGAAAGACAAGCGGAGGCAGAGTTGCCCCAGCCAGCTCCAGAGAGAGAGGGAACCAGCAGTGATTTGGAGGAATTACAGTCATCTGTGCCCCTCAGCTCCCAATCACGGAGGAGGCTGAAACAGGCAGCTCAGAGGGAAACTGCGTTGGCTAAATGAAGGAAACAATGACAAGTTCACCTGTTTTCAGTGGCTATTTAAGTCTGTCAACGTGGCTTGCCATTTGCTTGTAGCAAATTACTTTGCAAGCCCACTTGACTCTCATGTTCTGGCTCCCTTGACCCCTCTGGCCAGAACTCTGCTTTCTGGACCTCTGGATTGGACCTTGGCTTGGCTCGGCTCTGCCATTCCTCTAGTAGTTGTTTGTATCGAACATTCCTCCACTGCCGCCGCCTCCTCCTCCTCCTCCTCCTCCTCCCCGCAGCAAGTATTCTCGCCTTGTCCCCCTTGCTGGCAGTGAGGCACAGGCAGGGAATTGGACTCTGACATTGAAAATCAAGGGGAAAGGAATTACAGATATCAAATGTATTTTTGCACCCATCCCTTGATGGCTAGTGGCTTCCATGTCAATGGAGCAGCAGTGATTCTGGAGCCATTGGCTACCACTGCATCCACTTGTTTTCTTAAAAACGTGTCAAGCAAGCAGTAGTATCAGATGTACTGGTTAGTATTCTACTTCCAGTGAATGTCTTTTTCTTTTTGTGGCGAGTTTATATTCACAACAGTGCAGGACCATACTTCTCCTGCTTCTTTGTTCTTGTCCTGTCTCAGGGCAGCGCAGCTGATAACTCAAATAAGCAAACCAAATAGCTCACAACTCATTACTTATTTTTATGCAGTAAGCAGAGGGTCATAAATAGAGTCCAAAAGAATTCCAAAGGAAATGAGTCCAAAGTCAGTCAGTGTAATCCAAAGTCAGGCACGCAGTTCAGCACTATATCCACCAATCAGGAAGGTCAGATAAGCTCTGACAACTCCTGGAGGGGAAGGGCAGCAGCTATATAGATTAACAGCCTGATGCAGCTGCTGCTTAAGTAGTTGCTGTTGGCTAAAAATTCTCTGAGATAGACACAGGTTCTCTCTTTGCTGTCTGTGCTTGGCAAAGGTCGTTAAGATAAGTTATCTTCTGTTTCTGAAGGGGCAGGACTGTGCTAGAGCTGGCTCTGCACCCTGTTCTATTTGTGGAGTTGTAATCTCCTCTGTACAGCAGGTCCAGGCATGTCCCCTATGATTTCAGAGTCAGAGTCCATATTCTGGAAGCAGGGCATGACAGTTCCCAGCTAGCATAGTGGTGTTAGCATACACTCTAACACCATTATACCACCTAATACAGCCACATTTGAATATCTGTGAGGTATTCTCCTCCGTCACAACTAGATGTGTTGATAGCATAAGGTCATGTAACAATCAGTTCTGTTTTTGTTTTTTTTCGTCTTCCTCCTCTCGTTCCCTTTGCAATGTCTTACCTGATGAAGATATCTGGGGATACTGAAAATTTACAGAAAATTTTGTGCTTTTTTTTTTACTGGCTTAATGAGGGCATTACTCTGTTCCTGTATGGATTTCTCAGTGTTGTTTCATGACCAGCATAGCTGCTGTTACCTTTTATTTGCTTTGGTATATTCTATATGAGGTATAAACAGATTTTGTAGGAAGACTGGATTTGTTCGCTGCAAGGGTCTTTCTCTCTTTTTCTATGCATGCAATTATATATAAACACTGCAGACGTATGTTAAAAGGTACGTTAACTAGCAGCTCCAGTTTAATTCTTTTTCAGTTTAGTTGTTGAAAAAAAAAAGCATATTCTTGTGCCCTTATGAAGTAAGAAGAAAGACAGAAGTAACAGTGACTTTCAGAATGCAGTGGATAAAATAAATAAAACCAAACATTATCCACAGACATCAAAGCAATAAGTAACATTATGAAAATGAGTAGTTCCATTTTGGAATCACCCTGCTACTATGGCCATTATTCAGTTCCATTTCTTCTAATTAAGACTGTTTTATCCCTGAGATAAATGGCTTCGTCACAAAATGACAAATAAGTGAAAGCTTTTTAAGGTACAGGGTTTTTTTTTTTAACATTCATTTTGTTTTTTTGAATGAACTACAACCTTTCTTCAGTGGATTGGTGTCTGATTAATAATGCTTTTAAGGATGTTTGTTAAGCCCAAATCTTCCATCTCTTCTGGTTCTCATGCAGAATTTGTCATAAAGCAAGGCCATTGTCCCTGGCATAAGAAAACCAGCTTTTCCTTACAATGTTGTATTATATTTGCATGAAAATGTTGCTCTGTTGTGTGAATGTTCCACACATTCCACGTGTTCCTTTACAAACTGATCTTTGAAAATGTAGGCTATTTATATTCACAAAATAAGAACTCACCTTTTTTCTTGTATTTCATTTTTAATTAAGATATCTGTTTTTGATCCTTCTTTTTTCTTTGTTTTAGGAACTAATCATTCTTATCCTTCCGTTGCTCAGACTGTAAAATAATGCCTATAAGTCTAACCAAATTATCTGTCCTAAGGAGAGCAAAACCTGCTAAAAAAATAAGATATCCAAAAGCATGTACACTTGCACTCTGCTCTGTAGAATATTTTGAACCATTGAGTAGTGGGCTGCAATATTTATTGTGAATGGTTTCTCACTGACTATAGTGAAATTGATTGACAAACCTCAGTCTACCTCTAGTGGTATATGTAAAAGTTACAACATTGTTGGGAAGTTTTTTATTTGATGTTCCTTACTCAAATGGTCTCCGAGTGTGATACAGTTTTAGCATTATTGGAACTTTTTGATGTGATATTCCTTGCTCATATAGTGTCTAGCTGTGGTATACAACCGTAGTGGACTGTCTTGTTATCTTCCAGCTAGAGTTGTTCTTACTTCTAGTGAAGGAGCTAGACAATACTTAAGTGGGTGGGTGGAAGCTTATGCTGCAAGCATTGTGGTTATCTCATACCCTAGTTCAATACAAGATTACATAGAGTTAAGCCTTGTTATGTTTAACGGAATCTACTCCTAAGCAAGCGTTAACAGAATTACAGCCGAACACTGCATTGGTATTTTTACTTGAAAGGAATTCTACTGAGTTCATCAGAGTTTACTCAGAGGTATGTCAGCATAGGATTGTAGCTTTGGTGCATCTTGGTAGTCTTACCCTTTTGAGGTCACTTGAAGTCATCAGAATAGATGCTTCCTTTTTCTTAGGTCACCAATCCAGACAAACTACTGGCTTTTCTTTAGCATTTTCACAAAGAACTTTAAAGTCAAGGATATGAATTTTCCCTTGCCTGTAAAATGAATGAATGGAGAAGTTATATTGATTAGAACATATCATCATCATCATCATCATCATCATCATCATCACTACTACTACTATTGTTTCATTTATATCCTGCCTTTCTCCCAATAATGGCAGTCAGGGCAGATTATAACATATTGAAAAACAAGAAAGATTCAAAACTATGTAAAAGCTTCAGTCAATCACTTAGGGATGTGGGGGTGGGGGAGCGATTTGCTCCAGGTGGCAATATTTCTGGGGCATCTTGGCCCATAGCCACACCCCTGCATGCCCTGGCCATGCCCCCGCACACTGCAGCCATGCCTCCGTGCACAGTGGCCACACCTCTCACACCGTGGCCACGCCCCCCTCCACACACTCCAAGCTCTGCCACTGGCTTCAGTAAAAGCATAAATATAAAAGTTAACTAAAAGACAAAAAATTTATGATGTTAAAAACATTAACATTTATTAAAAGACAATATATGAATGATAAAACAGCAAAACACAGATTTTTAATATAGCTAAGTTCTCGAGTCTATATTGCATTTAGGCTTCCATAACCACTTTTGTAATAACTATGATTCAGATTGACAGCCCTGTGTACTAGTTTCTGCGTCATACAAAGAAACATAGGATCATAGAAACATAAAGTTGTATAGGACTTCCAGCATCATCTAGTCTGGTTGCTGGCCATTGCAGGAATCCATAGCTAATGCATCCCTAACTGGTGACCATTTATTCTGTTTAAATACCCCCAGTGAAGAATCTACCACGTTTTACTGCTAAACAGCTCCTAACATCAGGAAGGACTTCTTAATATTTAGTTGAACTCTCCTTTCTTGTAATCTGAATCCATGGCTTGGGTCCTACATTCTGGAGCAGCAGAAAATAAATTAATTTCACCTTCCATATGACAAGCCCATCAGATATTTAAAGGTGAAAGGCCTCCTCTGGACATGTTTCAACTTACTGATATCCTTCTTAAACTATTGTGCTCAGTACTGGACAAAGTATTCCAGGTGAGATCTGAATAAAGGAGAATCAAATGGTACTACTACATCTGTTGATCTGGAATCTATCATTCTGTTGATGCAACCTAGAATTTCATTGTTGGTTGTTTTGCCATTGCATCACAACCACCCAACACAGCACAGCTTGGTGAGTTATAGGAGAAACTGACTTTTACATTATTCTTTGTTGTTGTTTGTTGAAAAAGGCATGACTTAATTAATTAATTAATCTGTCAGTTGCTAACGGTCCAGATGGATAAGCACCATGTGCCACATGTTTAGAAATCACTAGGTTATTGAAGATCAGTAATGAGTTATCCATCTGCATACAACTCAGAACAGTAATTGTTGTTCAATACTTTTTAGTGAACCTAATATCAAGAAAGCATGTTGCTATTTTACACTGATAAACCAATTACATTTTGATTTCTGTCTACATCAATCACACATTGATACACAGAAATGGATAAGAAGTAAACATTTTCTTCGGAATCTTGTCCCAATTTTATAATTGTATTACATAGTCTTGATTATGAAAAAAGAAGATTGAGCATGGCATGAAGGACTACGTGCATTAATTAGCTGTATATGATATCAGTTTTTTTCTTTTTTTTCATTTAACTGTTCAGTTGTCCTGCAGTCTATCCCGAGAATACTGAAGGAATGTGTGTGCATAGGAATGCTCTATTTGCATTCTGTTCAGAATGAATCAGGGAACTGCTTCTCATGTTGATAAGGAAAAGTGATATTTTTAAATCATAAGTGCAGTATGATGTACATATCCAGCTGTAGCTTAAGAAGGGTTAGATAGCATCCTCTCACCCAGGATGTCATTGCATAGAGAGCAGGGTTAAGACAGAATTGGCATGCTGATGGCCTCAAAAAATAAAGAATACTCTTCGCCTTGTGTAGATGTACCAACATATGTCTTTAGTGCAAAGGCAGGAAACTTCAGTTTTCTTCTTTTTTCTTTCTCTTCCGTTCTGCTCTTTTACAAAAGTAGAGGTTGCGTGTGGTCTGTGCATGGGATTACCTTGTATATTATACCTTGTATTTGCATAAACTACTACCTATGGTTTTGCTTTCCAGTTTTGGTTATGTTAGACTGGGAACACTAATGAAATTAATAAGCGAAAAAATATGTTGGATTATTAAGCAACTAGGAGGAATGGAGAGGTTGCTATCTAATTGTGATGATCCTTTGTACCCCCCCAAAATGATCACTAAATTTAAATGCCCTGCTGGACGTGTGTTTGTCTCTTCCCACGAACTACAGTCTCAGTCTGACTGCTGAAGTTTCCCCAGCTGTGGAGATCAAAACACAGTTGAAGATGAACTCCCATAATATAGCAAGAAGAGTCAACAATGCAACACAGAGTGACAGTTCTGTAGGCCTGATTTACTCTTAGAGTATCATCTCTTCATAGTCCAGCAGCCACGAAGAGAATATTGAGTGTAGATTTATAAAAGTACAAAAATATTAAATGGTTCTTGAATTCATGCATGGCCAGCCCAGTCATTAGACATAGCGAGGCAGTTGCCTTGGAAACACTCTTTCATTTGGTCTTTCAAACCCCAATCCTCTTCCATTGGTGGATGAGGAAAACATAGAAGCTGAAAGAATGTAGCCATCTTTCATATGATTTATTTGAAGAAAAAAAACCCACTCAGATATCCTTATTTAGTGAGATTCTTTCTATCGTGTTCTATTCTGACAGGATTAATAGGATTTTCAGATCTAATAATAGCAGAATGTGAAAAAAAAAGCAAATTGGCTTAAATAAATAACAATTTTTGTGACTGCATAATATTGAAAGCTTCTTTTGAGAATATGACCTTTGTGCGATTGCTGGACTGTGAATCCCCGTTGGACAACAACCACAATAAAGAAACTTTCTACTGTGCTGTCAAAAACAAAGAAACAAACCTCTGTTTCCCCATTAAGACACCCTAAAGAATCTAGAACAGAGCTGTCCAGCTTCTCTTTGTTATTTCTGCCTTTTGTAAAACTAAGTGTGTAATAAATAGAATTGTAAAGAATGTTCCTGTTCATTTTAGGAAAAAAAAAGGGGGGAGTAAATTGTACAATGTTAAATTTTATGTCCAAATACTAAAACCTACTGGTACTGTGAACTTTATAACCAAGAAGAATATAGTTGTTATCCTTTAAATTATGGAGACATGTTTAAATTATAGTGTACTTTTCACTACTCTGCAAGTTTCTTTTCATTGCAACAGATTAGAAAATAGGTCAGGGATCTTTAAAAAGATGTTGTTAGCAAACTCTTTTGCCCATGGTATATACTGTAACATTTCCAGAGATTTCTGGGGGAAAAAAGGGTTCTTTATGATAGGCCAAATGTGTTGGGAGGCGGCAGTTTTTGCCACTGTACTTCCCACTTTTTAAAACTATATAGAACCAAAGGATATTTTGCCAATCACACAATGTTTTGGGCTATCCCTCACCCTGAATCCTTTCCACAGCATTATGAAATATCTCTTTCCTTCCCAAAAGGTGAGTTGTAGGTTGTGACAATCAGTGAGGCAGTGTCCAGCTTCTCCTTTTTTTAAAGATATTTCTTTCCTTTCGCCTGTTTCTTCTTCTTTTGCCTCTTTTGATTTCTTATGTTTAAAAAACACATCTCTCAATAAAGCCTTCATGCTAAAGTTAAAGGCTCCAGTAGCTGGCTTTCAACCTTCTCACTTGATTTCAGAAGAATGCAGAACTGGTGAAGGGTGCCATCACTTCAAGCTCTCCTACATTTGTGTTCAGAAGGAAGCCTCTAAAATGTTTTTGATCTCTTTACAAACAGATTCAGGTTTGGAGGATTTAGTGGTGTGGATGGGTGGGAAGGAACAACCATTGTCTCCAGTTGAAACTAAATAGTGTATATGTGAGCTTTGATCTTGCCAAGCACAGCAATAACATTATTGGAGCCTATAGCTCTAAGGCTCTAGAGAGATTTTTTTAAAATTTGTTTAAGGCTCTAGAGAGATTTTTAAAAATCTCTTAACTTGTGGTAGCAAAGAAGGAATCTGCTGCTAAATAAGGTTTATTTCTCTTTTATCCAGTCTTTTATTCCATCACAAAGCCATGCCACAACTCCCTTAAAGCATGTTTGGATAGGGAAGTGGCAAAAAGCAGCCTGGAGGACATGAATTGATGAGGGACAAATAAGTAGAAGTTGCCAGTCTGCATGAGCCCAAGTTTGTATAATATAAAATTGTTTCTATTATAGAAATCTCCGTATAGTGTGATTACTATGGTCAGTTAGGTACCCATATATCTAAAATACCCACATAAAATATAACTTGTAGTACTTATCCCAAATGGAGCAGAAAGACCAGTTTTATTTGGTAGGAAGTCTGTGCGTAGGTGCATATATGGATATGCTGTTTTAGATTATTCATTCCTGAAGGGGAGAAGAAAATTTTTCTCCACACTGCAAGACCCTTAGAAAACAGTGCAGTTTTTGAAGAGATCTCACAAGGCAAAAGCCCTTCTGCTCCCCTTTTCCTGTTCCTCCCCCTAGTCATGTAGTTGCTAGTGTCAGGGTGGTGGTGAGAAGCCAAGTGAGGATCCTGAAGGCTTCTATAGTCCTGAATTGACTCCTCCTTTGTCATCCACCTGTGTGACATTGGGAAGGTGGGGGAAGCCAAGCAAGGATGGTGGAGGCTACAGCTTTCCATCATACTGGCTTGGCTTCTCCTCTCCACATGTAACATTAGGAGGCTGCGGAAAATGCTGAGCAAAGATTGTGAAAATCTTTGATGATGCTTGCTCTGCTTCCCCTGCTTGCCCCCCACATGAGATTGGGAGGGTTGGTAAGTGGGAGGGAAGCTGAATGAAGATCATGGAAACTGTAGCCTTTGACGATCCTCACTTGGCTTTCCACCTTTGCCAGTCTGCTCCCCATTTGACATTTGGGGAAGGATACAAGGAAGATTATTCCCACTGCTTGCATTCTGACAGATAGTTCGCAGTCCTGCACATATTTTTGCGCAGTGGCTATTGGAGCACAGCCCCATGACTGTTCCCAGCCATGTGGGAGGGGAATCTATTCAAGGACTAGGGAAAAAAACAAGAAACGAGCTTGAGGAAGATTCACTCCATTGGGGGTTTGAACACCTGCAAAGCCCTTTTGTCATTCTCTTTCTTGAGTGTTCAAATATTCTTGCGGTTTTCTACACTTTTTGTTTGTTTGTTTATCATAGAATAAGTCCCAAACTGCAAATAAATCTTCAAAAACTGCAGTTTTCAGTGATTTTCTTGGAGTTTGGAGGAAACTGTTAAAACTGTTTGTTCTTTCCTGGAAGAATGAAATTGATGAAAAATTATATCCCTAGACTCTGTATTTTGAGGGAAGTAAAATTGTGTCAATGAGCCTTTTCACTCTCTTATGACGTTGAAAAATTGATAGGCTGACTAAGATGTCCTTCATTTACCCTCCCTTAACTCCTGCATGTGGGAGAAGCAAAACTGACACTCTTGCTGGCAATTATACAAATTAAGTATGCTAATAAGCAGGGCTGATTTGCATAAAATGCAGAGTGTCTTGCCCAACTGCATGAGTCTTGTTTATATTGTGGCTGAAAATCAGGTCCTTGAATCAACTGAATAAATGGATTGTGTCTGATGGTGACCTTGGAATTTGAAGAAGTCACTTTACTGTTAGTCTAGAGCAGACAGGGCTTTATGCCTGCCCTGGATATGAGAGGGAATATTTTACTAGAAGAGGAAAGGCATTTGTTGAAGTATGAGAATAAATGGGAAAAGAGTTGAATGGGTGGGAAAAGAACATGGAAAAATGGTGGCATGGGTTCTCTTTCAGAGTGGTGAGTGCTAAGATGCTCTAGTTCAAGGGAAAAATCCAGAAATCAAGCCAGCCCAGAGGAGAAGAGTGGTCAAGTAGTCTATAGAGTCTAGGCATTAAAAGCTGTCCAAGCAGGGCCAAGTGCCAGTCAGCCAGTTACCAAAAAAGAAGAGTCCAAAGAGCAAGCCAAAGTTCAGGAAACTAGAGAGCAGGGAATATCACTGTGATAGTGGAGCTGTTGTTTTGCAACAACAAAACAGCCTTGGCTGTGATCATGTGTAGCCAGCTGTAATACAACACAGCTGCCCTAATTATCCCAGTGTTTCATTTTTAAGGCAGGTCATGCCCTTACCTATGCTTATGTGGCTGTTATTTAATCTGCAGAGCTCTGAAGGTTTAATAGCCCAGTCTTCAACTCCCTTTCTTCAAAGCCTATATATGATGGTCTGGGCTTTGCTTCCAGGGCAGAACTGCCAATCTGTTCTGGCTTTAATGTTATCTGGGTTCATGTCCTCCTCTTCCTCATCTAAATAGGCATTCTCCAGGTACAACATGACAGGCTATAAAAATATGAATGTGTTAAAAGGATCTCGTAAATGTGAAAATGAACTGTAAAACTGTCCCTCATATATAGGTATATGGTCAGATAGTATAAATTTCTTCCTGAAAAAGACCATGGAGAAAACAAAGAAAGATGTAATTTTAAGGTTGCACTCCTACATGGACTTATTTGTCAGTAAATCCCATTGAAACTCATAGGTATCATAATACCTATATTGACAGATAGAAGATACACATGAACCAGATGTGAGGATTCCCAAAATTAAACCCACAAAAGTTTTCCCTTACCATACATACCTTGGCAGTACTTCTATAAAATTCATAGACCTGAATCCTATTGATTAGCTCCAAATAGATCTGAATCAGTAGTTGCATTAGAAGTCAATGCATGGGGTAAATCCCATTGAATCAATATGTCTGCTGTAGTCAGGACTAGCAAGATCCAGGCCTTAACTCACCATTAACAGCTATTCTACTTGCTCTGTCTGTTTGGGTGAAATGCTTACATCCCAGTATATTAACATATGCAAGCACCTGAGGACAAATTTTTTATGCCTCAGAAAAAAAAGTGTATGTTATTTTGGAGGCCATAATTAACAGCTCATACATAGAGATCTGTTGAGCTTGTTTCTGCTCAAGGTAGAGTAAGAAATCCTGGATGTTTATTCAACATTTCAGCCTGCCTAAATGAATTAAGAATAAGAACAGTAAAAGCCAGAATGTACATCCCAAATTAATTTCATGCTCTACTCACTTTTGGCAGCAGTCCTCAAACCCCTGAGTCCGAAATAGCTTCACTTAAGTCAGTGGAAGTACTCCAGAGTAAAAAAAAACCTTCGTAATCACAGCTTATACTTGTTGTTTTTCTAGAAGTTAGTAGGAGAAATAGGACCAGTTCCTTTCCATATGCTAATTAATTAGTTCAGACTGAGACAGAAATACTTTTTAGCATATTAACACATTTTCCTAAAACTGAGTTAATACAAAGTATTTTTTTTAAAATGAAGTTTCTTCCAATGCCTAATTCATAAACATTAAAATTCCATTCTAAAAAAACCCACAGCTATTTGAAATCTGTAATAAAGTAAAAACATTGTCTTATTCTAGCACTAAGAATAGAAACTTTTTCTGATTTAATATTGTGCTTATTAATATAAATTATTTTATAGTACATACATACGGGTCTTTGCAAATTATTTTCACAGAAGATTTCAGCCGGAGATATGAGCTATTTTCAGACTGCCTTATCCAGCATCCGTGAAATATCTGATTACTGTTCACCTCTTATTTACTTAAAATATATTATAGGTAAACCTGAAGGTGATTAGCAGTGACTTGTAAGAAAGACCTTAATGGTTTTCAAAAATAGATCTGCCAGAGATGGAGCGTCTTCATTAGGGGCCAATTATCATCAGATGCCCTCTGGAATGCAGAAGTGCATCATTCTGGAATGTCTGGGACTGAGACTTGTGTCAGCAACAGCATAGCATAATATAGGTTGACTGATAAGCCAGGCCCATTGATTGAGGTGAAACATAATCCCAGGGAGATGCAGGCTTTGTGCCAGTCAATATAAGAAGTCAGTACAATGTACTATATATATATATATATATATATATATATATATATTTTCAATTTATTTTTGTAAATAATACATATAATAAAATCGTAACATACATATAATTCATTTCTGTTTGCTCCAATATACAGTTATTTACATATTTACATTTTATTTCTAATCTGAAGTAAATACCATTGAATTCAGTGAGACTTCCAGAAGAGTTCATATAGAATTGCTGAAATTCTATTAACATACTCTTCTAGTGGCTGCACTTTTTCTAGCAATGGTGAGGGAAGGGAAAAAAGATTTACCAGCTCCAAGCAGCCTATTTCACCAATGTCTTACTGTCTGTATGGTTATTGTTCCTTTTTTCCTCCCTTTGTGACAGCGTAGTTATACCAGTGTAATATATTAAGGTCTTTATCACACCAAAGAGTCATACTGCTAGAGCAATGAATTATTCCTGACTCAGGATCATTCCTATTGCATAACGTCATTGCTCACCAGAAGCTATTGCATTGCAATCCATTTGAAATGTGCCCTTTTTTCATGCTGTAAATAATATGTTAATGACCCCCTTTCCTGCAACAATCCAGTTAGTTGTGGGAGTGCGGTTTCTCATAGCCCTTCCTTCCATAGCTGATCCAGTAGTGGGCGTGGTGGGGGTACTCCCAGGTTGTCTTTCCCTCTTCTACTCCTAAGGAGATCTCTGCCCAATAACCTCCAGTCCAATCAGGAAGTGTGGGACAGAGAAAAGGACTTGGCAATGACACTGTAATGTGGAGGAAAGAACAGTGGGAATAATGCTATTCATTCATAGATGTTGAAAGGGTGCGATAGCATTAATAACCTGATAACATCACAGGAATGGCTATAATGGGATTCCAGTGGAATAACGTGATATTAAGGCATGGTGTGATAAGGTTCGAACAAGAGTCCAACCAAAGTTAATTGGACTTAGGTACCATTGATATCACCATACTCGATGGACTTGCTTCCAGATCAGTATGTCTGAGGTTGCAACCTTACATTAATATTTATTCAGATGCTATATTTCAGAGGAAGAAAACTCTATGAAATTCATGGGGTCCCCATAAGTCTGAAGATGACTTTGAAAGCACATACTACTCAGGAGTAAGCCCTATTGAATTTAGTAAGGTTTATTATCCGTTAAATAGTTATAGGAATGTACCCTTAGGATGCAAACTAATACGCTCATAAACCCAGATTTGCTAGCAAGCATATATTGACCAAGGAACGATCATTAATTTTTATTCTCAGATAAGTACATCTGTATGATACACACAGTTAACATCACTTTGCATTTTCAGGTAGTACTCTTGTATATACTTCATGTATGAAATGTTATAATACCTTTATAATGAATACCTATTAACACTTGCAAGAAAAGAAGAAATGGATGGGGATTAGAAATCCCACAAATTTAAACTGGTAGAGAGAAGGCAGAACAAGCAGCCCAGGAGTTCAAAGCAAAATCATTCTGCAACATTTCAATAACATTATATTGAAGCTATTTTTATTCCACATTCCCTCATTATTTTGCTTATTTGTACTTTTATTATACCTATTAATAACAGTGCTTTGCTGAAATCAGCTGGAGCACTTGTCATAGAAATATTAATGAGTAAACACAGCTGGGATCTGTAGTTCAGTCCAGGCACATTCATCTCTGGGTCTGTCCAGAGACCTCTCTATTTTGATATTTGAAAATGGCTCATCCTAGGAATACTGAAATGCTTAATAAATGGACTCAGGCTGTGGATCAAGGTAAACAGCTTGCTCTCTGAACAGCAAGATAATTGCTGGGTCTTCGATTATTTTCTGGACGGATGAAGGTTACAAGGCCTAATTAAACCATTTTATAATACAGGTTGAAAGAGAAGGCTTAATGCTAGTACATGCAGCACTAACAATAACAGAACAACAGTTTCTATAATCAGAATAGAAAGGATTTAAGATAACAATCTGTCACCATTTTCTGTTGATTCATTTGTAAGTGTTAAATTAGAAGGGACTCTTATTACTTCCTTCTTTTGTCATACACATACACACACGTGCACAAACAGCAGTGTTTCTCACTAGATTTCTATCTCCAGTTTCTTAAATGGGTTAGTGATTATGACTGGAGATTTCTCCAGATATTCTGCTACCACAGTCTTGTTTTTTTGGGGGGGGCGTAAACTACTTCTAACTTTTTCTGAGACTTCATTGCTTATCCATTTCTTGCTACTAGTATCCTGAGTAATCAGAGATTGCATTTACCCTACTGTGGTAAACCTTGTAGAAACAAAAGCAGTAGTGGTCCAATTGACACATTACACCCATTCTACAATACTACTAGGGTAAAAGATTTGTTCCCAAGGACCAGTGGAGGCAGCCATATTTCCTGTCAACAATTGTCCAGGGACAATGCCATGTGATGATGTAGCATGGGTCCTAGCTGTCCATCACATATTTATTTACTCTTATTTACCAGTTACATTGCTATCCCATATTTCCTCCAGTGCAGTCAGAGTGGCTGTGAAACAGGTCAGCTTGTGTGTGGTTGGCCTAAGTAACTCAGTTTCATGGCCAAGAAGTGACTTGACCCTGGATCTCCCAGGTCCTAGCCCAAGAGTCTAACTTGTGTACCACAGTGAGCTGTTGACTTGAAGAGGTAGCAAAGCTTTTCGAGGAGAAAAAGAAATTGAAAAGCCCTCTGTCTTCTCATCTTATAACGGTAAGATTATTGTTAACTATCCAAATTTGCCAAAACTGACTCCTCTTCTATAGTCAAACAGACCCAGAAAGCTTTGAGGTATATATTTTGTCTGGCATTAGATGTGGCCCTGTTCCGTCATGCACAAAGTGGTCTGACAGCTGGATCTGGGAGCACTGAGTTGGATCTCGGACCACTTCATCAGGAAACATAGCCCTAGGCCTCCAAAAAGAAGTAGTTGCTGGTGGCTTCCATGTGAGGGCAAGTGGGAATCTGCTTGGGCTTTATTCCAGCTTTATAATGGCTATTTTGTGGAGAAGATTTAGTATTCTGTGCACAGCAAATTCCGCACATCCCTAACATGGATGCTACTGGTCACCACAGACACTTGGAGGAGTAACAAGGATCTGTTTCTTCTCCTCTGGTATTCAAGGGCATTTCTGCGCCACACTGTTATAGTGCTATTATTCCACTTTCAACATCGGGCCTTTTCGCACTACACTGTTACAGTGCTATTATTCTACTTTCAACACCTTGTGGAATTCTGGGATTTGTAGTTTACTGAGGCCAAAGAGCTCTCTGGCTGAGAATTCTAAAGGCCCCTCCCTAAGCTGCAAATCCCAGGATTCCACAGGATCTTGAAAGTGGAATAGTAGCACTATAACAATGTAGTATGAAAAGGCCCATCCTGTGGAATTCTGGGGTTTGTCATTTACTGAGGCCAAAGAGCTCTCTGGCTGGGAATTCTAAATGTCCTGCCCTAAACTGCAAACCCTAGCATTCCATAGGATGTTGAAAGTGGAATAATAGCACTATAACAGTGTAGTGTAGAAGGGCCCCAAGTTAGCCCCCTAAGTTATAAATTAACATGAAGCATTCATTTCTATTCAAAAAGTTAACACCATAAGTGTTGATGTTGATAAAATAATGTGTTTTAAAATTCTTATTATTAATATCCCCCTTTTCCCAAGATTCAAGTTGGATTACAAAAGTTTAAACAGGTACAGCTAAAAATCAACATCATGTAACAGTTGAAAATGTGATTAAACTCTCAACAGTATAAAACAGTTAAAGGCATGAGTTTAATAAATGATAACAAATGTAAACAATACAAGAGAAGCTCTTTCCTTCTGAGAAATCAGTCCTCAAAGGCCTAGTGAAACAAAAAAATTCTTCATCCACCTATGAAAGAATAGCAAGGAGGGTCCCAATCCAACCTCTTTAGGAAGGAAGTTCCATAGCCTGGGAGCAGCCACAGAGAATTGAGTTGAATGAATTACAGGTGTAGTACAGGTATGAAGTACGGATTAGTGGTTGGCGATTAGAAAAGGAATTTGCTAAAAAATGTAATAATTTACTGAATCGGGAAGAATGAATGATCATATCTGAGCTCTGCTGTTAACTATAATCGGTAACTATTCTCATGACATTAAGCAGATTTCTTAGAATTCAGCCCTGAATGTACAGTATGTACAAAAACCTGTGGCATTTTAAACACTGACTATTTTACTTCAGTATGTTTTGGAGATGTGGAGATGGGATACACAAAGTGTCTTGAAGCAATTTTTTCAGGACCATGTGCGTGAAGGACACACATCTGTGAAAGCTGATGTACAGATGATGTGTAAAGGAAGTAGGGAAAAAACTCCAAAAATAAGTCTTCCAGGTACACAGAAAGAAGTTGATTGAGCTCAGCACACTTCAAATAACCTCTTCTGAGACATTCCTCAGGCACTCTAGAGCTTCCTGCCCACCCCCATGACCCTGCATTTATATGCACTCCATCCCATATCTCCTTATCTGTGCGCAGGTGAGGCAGCCAGAACTGCGCTCCATTTTACTGTTAGCACATTCTGCCTTGCCATTTACTTTCCTATATAAGAGCTCTGAATATAGCTACTGTTCATCTAGCTTTTGATGGTACACTAATACTCCTGCACTCTTTTGCACCATTATGATTACCCAGCAGAGCTTTCCCATACTGTCACAAGTGCATATGTTTTAAGATAGTGCACCTGCAGGAGTTTTTGCTCCTAGTCCTGACTGCTGCTTTGTTTGGCCCAGATACCCAGAGGACCGAATATTTAAGATGCAGAATCCTGTTGTAAAATAAGAAACAGGAATTCAGTAAGATTGCCCTGGGAAAAGGTGCCTTGAAAACTGCAAGTTAAAGAGAAAAGTCATGTTGATGATTTCATATTATCTTAATTAGATATACATGGCACATGTCTGCTGTTGCCCTAATTTATTTCTAGCTTTTGAAAATTTCAAAAGTACTGTTCATTTGTAAATCAGAGTGTCTCTGCTATACACAGGCCACCTCCTGTTCTACACACAGATTTATGGTTATATAACTTTCATTGTGCTCACTGACATTTCTAGTACTCTGCTAGCATGATTTGTTTTAATGGTTTGTTGAAAAGTGACTAGAAAACGAAAATAAAATATGGCAAATGTCTCTAAAAATTTAAGGAGCTGTTGTTGGAGCTCTTAGGTTCTGTTTTCCAGTGCGGGAAAAGGAATATTGTTTCAACCTGCCATTGCATAGCAGGTCTTCGTTAACGTCAGTAATGGATGAGAATACGAATAGCTTATTTGAATAACATGGCTTCATAGTCTAGAATCAGAACTTCACAATTAAAGTTCATTCTAGATCTAACGTGCTTTTAGATTACAGTGGGCCCTCCACATTTGTAGATTCAGCACTCACAGATTTGATTATTTGCAGGTTAATTTAATTTATTTATTTTAAAAAATTCTTACTCTATTTGCCTCTGCAATGGAAAAAAATATTTTTTCTCTAGGAATCTCTAGGTCCTCCTGCATGAGTCTGTTGGCCACTTCCACTGAAACGTGACTATAACATCATGCTGGGGGATCTAAAAATTCCTAGAGAGGTATTCTCAGGTAAAAAATATAGTGATCGTTATTTTTATTTTTTTTATTTTTTATTTTTTCTTGTACTCCTAACTCTAGCAAAAGTGGAGGACCACTGTAGAATTTAAAATATAAAGCACATTTTTGAACTGTGCTGTCCAAATAAGAGATGCATATAATGAAATAAGGAAAATTGTATGTAACTAAGTACATGGGAAAGAAATTAAATTGTTCTCCATTACATTACAATTGTAATATGACTTAAATATGTCATAGTTACTGAAAAAGGAATTAATTACAGGTAATATTATTTCAAACTAGTTACTGTCAAGTGCTGATGATTTCATTGTGTGGACCTTTCCTATAACTCATACATTACATTAAAAGTCTCACCCAAAGTAGATATGATGCAGGAGATCTGAGGTCAAGGTTTTCAAGAGGTCTTTTAATGGTTATTTTATTACCTCAAAGGAATTATGTGACTGGTATTTCGTCTGTGATGTGGTACAGAGGGGACTGAATCCTGAAACCTTTTCCTTTCTTTTTCATATCCCTAATATAATATAACGCCCTGAATTCTTTTGGTTAGTTCTGACTGCAGTACAGCCATTTATTGAATAGAATAATAACTCCACACACAGGGAAATTTCACTAATTCAGTGGGTCTTTGGGATGTAGTTGGGATTCAGGCTAATATACGTCTCACCCCTTCCAAGGCACAATGAACCTTGTGATATTTTTTTTGTCTAATTTCAAGTTGATAGTAAGCCCAGGGAAGTGGTCAGCTCAATGTAGATTGGTGAAAATAAGATAAACCCCCCAAAAAACCCAAAAAAACCTCCATAGCAATATTTGGAAGAACCTGATTATGAATCTGTCATGAATTTCTACATAACTGAAGTCTCAGTTTGACAGTTGTCTAGTTCTGGGGTGCTGCTGCCTTTTCTCTCTTCTGTATACTTTTTCACCAACAGCGCCAAATCTTAGCATTCTAGATTGAAATCTGTATTTAATAGGGGAGTTTCTTTTGGCCAGGTTCCTGTGTCTTTTTGAAGAACTTTTATTTCAATATATATTTCACATTTCCTTATAAAAGCTCAGTGTCTGCTATTATTTTACTGCAGATCTGAGTGTTCTGGGCATTTCTGATAAATAAATAAATAAAATTATCCCTGTTTCTGTTAAAAGTGGTTCAAATAGATATATATTTTAATGATGGTCCTGATTGTATATATCTACTAATATATCCTAAACTGCTCTCTCAGCTGGGGATGAACAAGTTGGGGATGAACCCTGAATCCACTGGAGGTCTCCCTCCACCTGCCACCGTTACACCAAAAATACTATTAAAGGCCTTCTTCTCCCCCTCTCCCTCATTAAAACAAGGTGCATGCTTTCTGCATGTTTTGTATATAAGTTGATTAGTGTTTCAAGGAGGCTTTTGGGAATTTAAATGCCTTTTTCTGAAAGGCAAAATGCTATTGTTTTTTACTACTTTTTCATGTTTTCTTTCCTATCTGATAGAGAATGGGAAAAAAATGAATGGTTTTGCATGTGGTCTCCAAGGCAGAATAGAAAGGATTTAAGATATTCTGTACTTTACATCAAAGAATGTATTTGTGAGGAAAACCATATAAATGTAGTTAAGTGTGGAAAGGGATTCACTCAGAGCTGTCCCTTTGCCGTTCATGAAAGAACACACACGAGAATGAAACCAATAAATGCCCGGAGTGTGGGAAGAACTTCAGTTGCCACTCAGGTCATACTGTAAATCAAATAACCTACTCATGTGGAAGCCTTATCAATATCTACTGCTTTCTACCTTACCAAACATCATTCTCTTTTCTAGTGAGTTATATCTTCTCAAGATATTTACAAAGTAAGACAGTCTCGGCTTAGTCATCTTGGCTTGATGTTTGCTAAAACCCATTTATTTGTCTTTTTGGCTGTCTGTGGTATTCACAGAACTCTCTTGCAGCACCACATTTTATATCAGTTGATTCTCTTCCTGTGAGCTTTCTTCACTATCCAGCTTTCATATCCATACACAGAAAGCAGAAATACAATGGCATGGACAACCTTGTCTTTGAGATTCCGTGGCGCATCTTTGTAGCACTTGAGTATCTCACTTAGGCCCTTTCCACATCTTACCATTTTCCGTCATTGTCCTGTTGTGATCATGGCAGTGCCACTGCTGGGATGGGAGTGTGATCTGAATGCTCCCCTCCTCACCCAGGCAGCTGCCTCCAGAAGGGTATCTCAAGCAACATGCATCTTCCTTCTGCAGTGCAGCTGGTCACTTCACATGCTGCACTGGAGAAAGAAGCATGTAGCTCCCTTTCCACATGGCTGCTGTAACAGGAGCATTGTGCAATTGGGGGCCATTACCAGATTTTTTCTGGTAATGGAATACCCTGCAATTGTGACTAGTGGGAAATGTGTGGGCAGCAGGACTGAAACGACATCATGTGAAAGCCTGACTTGTGGAGTGGCAGCAATATGTCCCCATCCTGGGACAGTGACATCATGTGGAAATGGCCTTAGATGATTTTTCACTATTGTAAAGAAGTTAAAATATTAGGGATACAATTTGCTCCAGGAAGAAATATAAAAAAAACTTTGAAGTATTGTAAAATTAAAAACAAAAAAGAAAATCCCTACCATCCTGTCCTATTTGATTGTAGAAATTTATTGCTCAGCATAGGTGAAGGGGACAGAAGATGTACTCTTTCAAACTGACTATAAATTATACGGAAAGCAAGTAGGTAACTGTCTTCTCGAAATGTATAGATTTTTGTTCAAATATGTTTGTATTAGAATTCCAGTAATAACATCTTTAAAGGTTATTCCAAAGTGTGACATTTTAAAGGAAAGTTCATAGCTTTAAAACATAGATAACGGCAAAAAGCTTTCTTCTTAAACTTTAAATAGTAGAAGCTTTGGGAACTGTACATGTAAGTGCTAAAGCTGTAATCTGTAAGTACTTTTAAGTAGTTTCAAATTTGTGGTCTTAACTTTATCTAGACAGATTTATACAAGAAGATAACCAGGAAGAATGGTGTGATTTCATGAACA
This sequence comes from Ctenosaura bakeri, assembly GCA_948474755.1. Taxonomy (NCBI): domain Eukaryota; kingdom Metazoa; phylum Chordata; class Lepidosauria; order Squamata; family Iguanidae; genus Ctenosaura; species Ctenosaura bakeri. The sequence continues at coordinate 962,957 of CAOLHI010000200.1, read as the reverse complement.
TTGCTGCAATTTTCTATTTGCATAAAGGTCTATGTTTCATTTGGTTGATAGCAAAGTAAAGCAAAATAATGGCTTTGAATGCCAGAAAGTTTATGGGACTTCATGGGAATAAAGATAGCTTTGCATAGTTACACTTTCAGTTAAGAAGTGTAGTACAAAAGAAGGAGCATGGCAATCTCTTCCTCACCTCACCTCCAGGTTTTACCAGTAAATTGTAGCACCTGTGCTGATCCTTACAATGGTCATGGTCATGTGTTTGGATCAGGAGTGCCAGAGTGGGCCAAATCATCCATCCTTGAATGTATTGCAAGGATTGGATATTTTGATGAGATATTTTATCATCTAAACAAATTTACTCTCAGCAACTGATTAGCTCCTACCGGAGAATTTGCTTTAATGAATTTTAAGGATACAAGGCTTGAATGCTATCTGGGAGATACACATGAAACCAGAACTTTTGAGTGTCATTTTTTTCCCTTACAACTAACATGTTAGGTGCTATTGTTTTTTTCAAAGTGATACTTTAGTCACTGTATGTTACTTTAGTTTGCAAGTGAAGTGTTCCTAACCTGTTACTTATTGAAATTCATTTTTGACTTACGATCTCAATGACAGAAAGTGACCCCTAAAACTTATTTCTTAAACCGGGCAGTGCCCCAGCTGAAGGTTTTCTGAAGAGCTGCAGTCAGGGATGCTGAAAGGTGATGAGAGCAGTGCTCCCTCAGTTCCAGGGTGTGTTGAGATAAGCCGTTGTGGCAGGATTCCGAGTCTCTCCTGCTGCCTGTTCTCAACATGCCCTATGACCAGAAAATGCCACAGATCTCATTTCTCAGTGCCTTGATCTATAGCACCTCAAAAATGTTTCAGTTGGGATGTCGCTTGATGGCTGAAATTGTAGGTTTTTGGTGGCCAGCATTGTTAGATGTAACCACAATGACAGAGCACCATTGTCATGGTTACATCTGATAGTGCAGAATCTCAGGGCCTTTCCGCACTACATTGTTATAGTCCTCTTATCCCACTTTCAGCATCCTAATAAGAATCAGAATAAACACATCTGCCTAGGATTTGACAGGGAAGTGAAAGAGTGGGATTAACAACTGAATGCAAGTATGTTGAATTGTCTCTGTTATACTTTCCTGACTTTTCAGCAGTAGTGCTGGCTTGCAGACTATTTCACACCAGCAGTATCAATTTAAGGAGTGTCTGGCCCCCCTCCTAGTATGCTCATAATGCTTAGATTAATATACAAGCTGCTTATAGTCAGCAATTGTTGCTGCATGATCATCTCAAGGAAACAGTATATTACTTAGGCTTGAAGACAAGTATTTAGATCTATGATTGCCTCACTCTAAGGACGTTTCTACCCTATGCTGTTATAATGCTATTATTCCACTTTCAACATCCTATGGAATCCAGGAATTTGCAGTTTAGGGAGGCGCATTTAGAATTCTCAGCCAGAGAGCTCTTTGGCCTCAGTAAACTACAAACCCCAGAACTACACAGGATGCTGATAATGGAGTAATAGCACTATAACAGTAAAGGGCAGAAATGGCCTAAAAGTTTTTCCTGGTTTAGATTGCCAACTAGGTCTAAGTAAAGCACTGAAATGTTTTCAGTTGTTTCTGTGGCTCCCATGGTGCAATGATTTCTGCCTGTGAAACTGGTCTTAATGTGATTCTCCCCTCTTCCCAGTTCCTGATGCCTAAAGACTATGGGGTGAATTCTGGCCCAGAATGATTTATTTTTCCCTCAGAGAGGCTGAGAAGCTTAGGACAATCCCAACTTTTGCAGTTCCAGCTGAATTCAACCTTTGAAAAAAAAAATCCATTACTCTTTTACCTCTCTTGTAGCATCATTTCAGTGCTCTGACCTTGATTTCTAAAATAGTGGATTAGAATTTAGGAACACCCACAGAATAAGCAAATTATTAGTTTCTCTCTTGGTGCATGGGTCTTGAATTTTATTGCCTAACAGTTTAAGAATCAGAAGTTAAGTAATTGTTAAAATGAAAAATTCAATAATATTCACACATGAAACAATTCCCATTGGCATTCAATTAAACTTTGGTTCTTTTGTAGCAGGAAGTTTTGGTTAAGTACTGTGATAGAACATACTTTTTAGTGGATATTTCATTTCATAAGAATGCAAAATTTGTGCTTCAAACATATATCTGATTTTTTTTTTAACACAATGAATTTATAACAATGGATTCCTAATATATGACATGGCACAAATGTGGCACAGATTCTCTTATCTGGGTTAGACTTTTTCACTTGTAGCACTTAAGACCAAATATATACAGTTTGCATGGGCATTGTTGATCATTGCTGTCTGATAAAGTGATATCACCGTATTAAATATTTAAACCTCATCTTGAGCTCATAGTGAAAAAATGTGTTTGCAGTCAAGCTACTGTGTCAGCAATACTCATCTTTGCAATTTCAGTAGATGTGGATTAACTTAAGCTGAGAACTCAATAAACGGTAATATGATTGCTTCACCAAGACAGTCTGGGCTAAATCTATTTATTATGCCCAACAAGAGCAGACACGTTGAATTAGTGGGAACAGAGTAACTTGTTGGGAAATGTGACAGATAGTACGTGATTTCTCAGGCAGAGTAATCAAACCAGCAAGGCAGAAGGTGGACAATAACCAGGCCTACACCTACTCACCCACTAATCCACACAGAATGTAGTAGAGAAAGGAACAACATAAAACAGCTTTAATTTTACCATAATCAAATGCATAGTATAATGAAGGAGAGAGAGAGAGAGAAAAGAGACATAGGGTTGCAGGTTAGAATGATTCAGGAAGAGAGAGTATGTGGAAAAGTAAACAAACAGGAAGTCTGTAAACATGCAAGCTAGCAGTTACTGAATGCTGTCATGCAAAGGTTGCTAACTGTATCATAAGCCAACAATATTAAGTTCCAATGGTCAATGGGTCCACTATACCTGGGACTAAAAAACTAGTTTTAGACCTCTGCCTGATCCATAGCTTCAACTGCTTACTATATCAGCCCATAAAATTTGTGATGGCGGTCGCTAAATACAGCCCACTAGCTGTGTATGACCTCCTGTGACGTTTCAGTAAGACTCATATACTGATGTCAAATGGGGATTACAAAAATTGAGACATACATAACAGAAGACACTGGTGCCAGGCGCATTCCACAAGCAGCTACAAGCAGGGCTCACCCCAGGACATTTTGCTGCCTGGAGTCCTGGTGGCGCAGTGGTTAAATGCTGGTACTGCAACCACAAGGTTGTGAATTCAATTCTGCTGGGGTCCAGGTTGACTCAGCCTTCCATCCTTCTGCAGGTTGGTAAAATGAATATCCAGCTTGTTGGGGGCAGTTAGCTAAACACATTGTAAACTGCTTAGAGAGCACTTAGCTGATAAGTGGTATAGAGATACACATGCTGTTGCTATTGCCTGAGATACAGTTATACCACTATCTAATTGTTAGTGATGTGGAAGGGAAGTGGAATTTTAAAGTGCGATTTTAAAGTAACATTTTCTTTCAAGAGGAATAGGGTGAATTATTGCTGGGAGGGAGGTGATTGAGAGAGAGAGACCTGATAAGTAGTTATTAGAACTGATGTACACAGAAATGTATAGGTCTTAGATTTCTGTGGGTAAGCTGTGTGTTCTATAGAGAAGAGTGGATTTGGTCTATTCAGTTAATTTTCAAAATGCATGTGCTACTAAAACTTGCAAGGCTATCTCTACAAGCATTAGGAGATACTCTGTAGTAAAATAAGGAAAGCAGTTTAAAGAACTATTTGTTCCTTTACAAGGAAAAGAAAAAAAGAAGAAGCAGAAAACCATTTTTTAAAATGCATACTACTCTTCTGAAATGGCTTAAATGGTGAAGAGTATGAATTAAACACCCTTTTTACAGACTCCATGAAATTTTTGTATGGTGTAGTCTAATATGCATTTACAACTGTGAGATCATCTATTCTTTACTTCTGCTGTTCCAGAAGTATTTTATGTAAATTCAGCATCATTAAATGACTTCTTTTTGGATTAATGATATAAGATTATAGTGTCCTGTTTTATCACACCACTTAGAGATTTGTGTGTGTGTGCATGCACTCATGTGAGTGTGTGTGAGAGAGAGAAAGAGCAAGTGAAACATGTTATAAAGTCAAGTGACTGATTCAGAAGCAACAGCTTTAGACAACAAACGCATTTCACTCTGCTGCAACACAACAAAAGAGCCAAAGACTGTAATTTTTATGGCTGACAAAATATGTAAAACCTTACAGTATTTATTATAAATCTCTTTCTTCTAGACAGCTAGAATCATTCTAACAGTCAAAAGCCTATGAAGCAGAACAAAGAACCTGAAAGCACCAACTGTTAAAAAAAAAGTCCTAGTTTTTCCGTTAGACATCTCAAGATGGCAAAGTATATTCTGAATAAATGGTTATGCCAGGACAATTTGTCATGCTTAAGTGCTTTCCCTGGAACTTTTTAAAGTGCTGCTTTTTTTTCAATATTGTTACTTTATTAATGTTATTACCTACTGATCATTAATACAGGGGAAGATATTTTGTGTGTACTGCATGTGCTGTTAAGTCTCTTTCCACTCCGTCATTTCTGAAATACTGGGCACAGCAAGATCCTGTCAGTCATGTTTATGGTACTTCCATTTGAATGTATTTGTATCCATCTTACCACTTGCCTGCCCTTTCATATGTAATTGTGTGAATTGCCTAAGACACAGAGTGAAAAATAAATGCAGCCCTTTTTTTATTTTATTAGTTTGTATATCAGATTTCCTGTTGTACACAAAAAAATTTCAGAGTCCCCAAATTGTAACAAAACTATTAGAAATTATTACAGAATCAAACAGTATACATGCATCTACAAGGCCTGAGATGAGAAAAAGTGTCTTCCTTGTACCTTTAAACTCTTTTTTTTAAAAATTCCCCTTAAAATCTTCTTACCATGGCAGGTGGTTACTTGGTTCAAAGGTTTTATTGTATTCAGTTCATCATAACACAATTAGATTAATATGCTCAGAATACGCTAGAATTTGGTCCCCCTGCCAAATATAATGTAATGTCCTATTTTCATTGATCAGCCTCTTCAAAAGCACGTTGTATGCTGAGCAGTAAAGCCATATGGTTAGATAGTCCACCCACCAAAACCTTTTAGATGTGAATTGTTTTCTTCTCTTGCTCTTAAATACTGCATTGTGGCCTGCTTGTATGCTTAATGTAATAAGAATGTAGCCATTCCTTCCTGTCAAGCAGTACAAAATAAACATCTTAATCCTCTTCCCAACCATCTCAAACATATTTTCAGTTCTTGATGAACTTTGTCACTGGATTAGTCTACATGAAGGAGAATGGATTCTGTCCCATACCTACTGCATCTTAATACCTCATATATACTAACAATATGATCCTGTGCGTATATTGTATTTTAGAAAGAACAGTCCTCGGTTAGAAGGGCCGTTAGAACATAATTCTGTCTTAGAAGGCATACTCTTTTTGAAGTGTTGTCCTGCCCAAGTATCTTTTAAAGATTACAACTCATGGCAAGGCAGAGTTGCGGTCTTTAAACTGTGCATCAGCAATTGGTACTGTTGGAAAGCGGACTGTGGAGACACTCGGGTCACGGTCTTCCCTGCTAGGATGAGACATACTGTGTTTCTGCTAAAACTATAGTAATTATTTCAAAATTTGCTTCTATGCACATAGGCCATTTCCATGCTAGACTTTAGTTCCACACTTTCAACATCCTACGGAATCTTGAGGTTTGCAGTTTGGGGAGGGGCCTTTAGGATTCTCAGCCAGAGTATTCTTTGGCCTCAGTAAACTACAAACCTCAGAATTCCACAGGTAATTACAGAAATACTGAGTATAAAAATACCGTTGACACCAGAGATATTTCTGTTGAATATGTTACATCAAATGACAAAAGAACAAAATAAATATAAGAATGGTATACCGTACATGGTAACAGCAGCAAGAATTTTATATGCTAAATACTGGAAAATGAATAAAGTTCCAGAAATAGAGGAGTGGCTTATTAAAGTTCAAGAATATGTAACTTTAGATAGCCTATCAAGACCGATGAGAGGAGAAAAAGAGGAAACAAAAAGACTGAAATGATAGAAATTAAGAGATATATTGAGGAAAACTGGGAAAAGATCTGTAATGGGTAATGAAAGAACTAGGGTAAGGTATAAGGTAGTAAAGACAGGAGAGCGAAAGGTACATTTAAAATATGGTTAATGGGGAAGATAAATGTTTGAAGAGAATGATTGTAACGTAATGTAAAGAACTGAGTCAAAGAAAGTAGGAAGTGAAAGAGATAATGAGAAACGGGGAATATTTCTTTCTGTTGTTTGTGTGAAGAATTTAAGGTTATTGATAATGTAAATATTGTAATTTGTTGAGATGTTTGTAATTTGTTGTTAATCTTTATATATATATATATATATATATATATATATATATAAAGAATTCCACAGGATGTTGAAAGTAGAGTAAGAGAACTGTAGCAGTCTAGTAAAGAAATAGCCATAGACTCATATATGCACATTTTATTAATTTTCACTTCCCTTCTGCTCCTCATCCTTTGGTGATGTATTTCATTATTTTTGTTCAACGTGTGACTCCTACATGGATTACCAACCAATGTGATTATTAGTGCACAGAAATACAGAATCAGTACCAGCCACAACATACTGTCCTTGAATACTGTCAGGCATGTCATAGAGGATGTTGCTGCTGGTTCTGCTGGACCTCTTGGCAACATTTAATGCCATAGATTGTTTGGCTGACATAGGTTTGAGGGCACCTTTTGCAGACTTTTTTTTTTTTTGATGTGGCCGAATGTTTGCCCATGGTGGTAGTAGAAGACTGGCTTTGGCTTATGGGGTTGCTGAGGGCTCAGTATTGTCAACTATGTTTTTTTAGCTATACCCACTACAGAAGATCATCTTGAGTCTGAGGGATGGGTCTCATCATTATGCTGATGATGGCCAGCTATGTCTTTTTCACCTGATGCCAAGGAGGCTGTGAATCTTTGTATGATTACAGTGAGGGACTGAATATAGGTAAACAAAATGCATCTTAACTTTAGACAAGGTGGAGTTGTGCTTGGTCAACAGAAAAACCAATATGTATCTGGATAGGACTGCACTCCTTCTGAAGGCTTAACTGAGCAACTTATTATACTCTTGGACAGATCCCTATTCCTGGAGGGCTAGGTGGCTTATGTAGTCAGGATAGCCATAGCCGAGCTTTGCTGGTGTGTCTACCATCTCCTTCCTATTGAAGGCAGATTTGACCATGGTGATATATGTTTTAATTTTCCTCTTCATTAAACTACTGTAGTATCTGGGATTGTGCTTGAAAAGTTTTTGGACAGTACAGCTAGTGCAACAGACTGTTACCAGACTGTTGCCTGGCTTGCAGTTTAAAACTGTATCCAGTGGCAGAGCTTGGAGTGTGGGATGGGATGCGGGGAGGCGGCGGGGCTATGGCATGAGTGGTGTGGCCACTATGCAAGGGGTGTGACTGTGGTGTGTGTGGGCATGGCCAGGGTGCACAGGGGAGTGGCTATGGGCTGAGATGACCCAAAAACATTGCCGCCCAGGCAAACTACCCACTGCCGCCCCCGTGCCTGCACGACTGACTGTATCTCACCAATTGCACCAATTTCCACTTTGTTTCTTAGAACAGATCTATGTTCCTGTGACCTATGAAGCTGTAAATAGCTTCAGATGAGGATATCTGATGGTGTGATTTCACCCATGTGATCTTGTCCATAATTTGAGATACCCATCATAAGTTCTTTGTATCCTATCACCAAAAGAGGGTAAGTTGATGAGTACGCTAGGCAAGACTTTTTCTGTAGTACCACCTTGACTGTGGAATTCTGTCCTATGGCAAATCAGAGTGGTTCCACTATGCTGATCATAATATGATCCATAATAAATTATTGATTGATTGGCTCAATCTCTACCAAGGAAGAAATTGATTGACTGGCTCCATTACCTACTGACAAGAAATAAAAACTGCACTGATTTGTAAGGCACTTGCCTTTTAAAGCCATTTTAGCATATGTCTAAAGATTTTTTTTCTGTTTAGTATTTATGTTGTTAAGATTTATTGGATTTTATTTTACATTACTTTTAAACCACTGATGGGCAGAAAAGTGATAAAAGTGACAAATCCATGCATACGTACATCCTACTATGGTAACCAAGGCTTTTTTTGTCCCCAGCCCAAGTCAGACGACCTTTTCGCACGGGCTTTCCCAAGCGAAAGAGCCCCGTGAGCCGCGCGGGAGTGGGAGCGCCGCTGCGCACGACGCACTCCCACTTCCGGCACTCTCACGGGGCTGCAGCGGCGCGGGCGTGGGGTTTTGATTTTCGCTAGCAGGCGAAAATCAACCCGCGCTCGCGCAACGCTCCCGGCGCCCGCCTGCACTTACCTCTTGTGCGGTGCGTCGGGGCGGCGGCCGGGTCGCGCTTCCCTCCCTCCGCTCCTGCGGAAGGAAGGGGCGGGGTGGGGTGGTAGCGCAACGGATGCGACGGCACCCTGCTTCGCACGGGCGGGGGCTGCTTGCGACAGCCGCTCGCGCGCGCGGGCGCAGGGCGGGCGGGCGCGACTGTCGCTCGCTCCTGGCACGCGGGGGGCGGGCGCGACTGTCCCTCGCGCCAGGAGCGAGGGACAGTCGCGCCCTCCCCCGTGCGCGCGCGCGCGGGAGGCTGTCACGAGCAGCCCCCCGCGCGCGCCAGGAGCGAGCGACAGTCGCACCCGCCCCCCGCGCGCGCCAGGAGCGACGGGCTCCTTTCTTGCGCGCGCGGGGGGGATGGACTCGCGAGCCGCCGCCACCTCCGGGACGGTACCGTTTCCCAGCTGGTTCCTTCGGCTGCGGAAGGAACCAGCGGGGAACCGGCAGGCTCCCGAACTAGGCTTTTCCCGCAAGCCGCCCGCCCCCGCTCGCGCAAAAAGCCTAGTGCGAAAAGGGCCAGACAGAGACTGGAGTTCATCCAAATAACATTAACTTTCTGTGCAAAGTGGATGAGCTGCCACGTTCCAATAACTTGCTTATAAAATGGAAGGTTTGATATTGGGTGCTGATTATCAGGAACCATTGAGTCTGTGTTAGGTATCATCCTCAACACTGGCTCATGGAAGCTGGTAGAAACCACCACTTTCTCTAAGGAGGCATTAGTCATCTCAGAGGTCCAAGTGGCCAGTTTAGATCTGGCTAATTTTGCTAGCCAGGGTGAAAAGGGTCTAGAGATCAATTGGTGGGCCTCAGCCCCCAAGCACCCCATCTGTGTCTTAAGGATGAAAAATATAATAATATATCAAGGTGGCATTCTGCTCATACTCATCTCTGACTCTGTTAAAACAATGATGTCTTAAGTCAGTACAGATACATGTTATCTGCAGAATATCAAGCACACTGGTAATAGTAGGTGTTTGAGGGCATCACTTGCTGCTTTCTGGGACTTAATCCCAAAGCCCTTTCACTACTCAAAAAGAATTCCCCTCAGCAACATAAAACAAATAGAGTGGTGTTGGTGAAGTACAATGGCTACTAGTACTGCCACACAGGGTAAGATGTAAGATGCAGTCTTTGCTTGGTCATACTCATTTTGAATTTTTTTGCTTTTTGAGTGTTGTTTCATTGCCTTCAGCTCCACAGAATACCAGAGGACTGGCTCAAGAACATTTAGGAGTGATTGCATCAAAAGCCAATATATCCCACAAGTAAACCTGCAAGAAAATCCCCAAGAAAGCACAGAAAACGGTTTGCATTCATCAGTGCCCTGAACAGACCATCAAATTTGGTCTACCATGCCTGTAGAAATTACAGGCTGCTTGAAGGTCAAAGCTGATCCAGTAACCATCTTTCCTTGTGAGCAAAACCGTTACTAGTCCATTTGCCTACAGATGATTATTCTTTAACATAGTACAGAAATTGAACTTTCAGGTTTATCTGTCCACATACACCAGCATAGTCTTAACTGAGACATTCCCAAAGTTGACATGGGATGTATAAATGAATTTAAGTCATCTAACATTATCAACCTTGGAGCTCTTAATGAAGACCACCTCTTGTCAGCTCAGGCAAGGAAATTGCTAGGTCACAGAACAGCTGATACATCAATACTAAAATGCTATCTAGATATTCCAAACCAAGGACAGCCATCCAAAGCTCACAGCTAGGCTAGCTGACAATCTAATTTATTTGGACTAAATTGTTCTTCAGAGAGTGTTGTGAATATATAGATTAGGATACAGAGGTATAAAAATATTATCTGTGTGGTTAAACTCTGTACAATGGGTTTGTGAAAAATGAAGGCAGATTCTAAGTTGTATTTCAGGTTGGTGTTGTTCTTGCACAAATAAATACAAAATACAAGTAATTGTTGACTTTGTTTCTTACTCACTTGAAAATTTAACAGGGAAGTCTTATGTGTATTTGTTTAGAAGTAAAACTCACCATGTTCCATTATGGTTACTCCCAGGCTAGTGAGCATAGGTTTTTAGATTTAGTCTGAAAGTAAGCTATTATTTCCTACTACTGTAAGGTACATATAGAAAAGAATGTTAAGTTTGAGAAAGAACTTAGCTAGAACATCTAGGAGAAATAGCTATGAAAATTGCCCATACGGTAGTTTTTGAAGCCTGATTTCTGAATATCTGGTTTGGGTTACTGCTTCTGTTTCCTTGCAGCACTTAAAAATTCATATTTCATGCTCATAAGAAGGTGAACTGCTTGGAACAAGAAAAGGAAAAGGTGGTGGACCTAAATTTTGTTTGATGGTTTATTAATGTGCCATGAAAAAACAGAGACAGATACCGTAGCCTTGTAATAGAGGAAGTGGGCATTTCAGAATGTAACTCCACTGTAGATGCAATGGCAAAAACTTGTGTGGCTGGAGTGAAAATGCATCATTCCAAGAATGTGTCTGTTTATTGCTGCTATTCCTCGTGAAGCCTTCAGGCAAAGATAAGATGGCTTTATATCTCTGGAGTGTACTGTATGAATAATCCTACAGTGGTGTTTACTTTCTCTTCACTTCACCCTTCTACCTCTTCCCAATAAATGTTTCATTTTCTAAGTTTGGTTTTCCAGTCCAGTTGGGCTGCAATCTGAATTTCCAGATATGTTTCTCATTAAACCAGATACAAATTGATACTGTCTCTTTTCTGGAGCTTGGAAGCAAGGAGATGAAAATAAAATTACCTGTACTGAAATACCTTCTTTGGTAGATATTCCTGTGTCTGTGGAGTTGTGCATATATTCTAAATCTCAGTCTTCTGGCAGGCCTATCCAGATTATTTTTTAATAATAAATTTTAAATTATGAATTTTAAAGTATGGACCAATTATTTTAATATGTATTGATCTTGTATGTTCTTTTAAATATCTAGTATGTGTTTTAAACTAGTTTATGTGTTTTTAAACTGATTTTAAGCGTCACATTTTAATTTGTTGTTGTTTCCTGCCTCAATCCATGGGGAGAAATGTGTAAGATATAAATGTTGTTTTATTATTATTATTATTATTATTTTATTTTTTAAATAAAATAAATGTAACAGAAAATGTAACAAGCAATACAACAAATAACACTTCAAATACTGGAACAGGTAAGGGCAATAAATTACCTTTTAAAACACAATTATAGATAATGAGAGCAAATTACTTTTTAAAAGTAACATCCCATGGTCTTTCCCAGCTCAATTGTAAAAAGGCAGCTTTCATTTATAGCTGACATGGGCCAGCACTAGCATGTAGCATATTTTTGCAAGGGCCAATAATCAGCAGGATGGCCTTGGTTGTCACCGTGGCCATTTCCGCACTACACTCTTATAGTGTGATTATTCCACTTTCAACATCCTATGGAATCCTGGGATTTGCAGTTTAGGGAGGGGCCAGCTGACCCCTCCCTAAACTGCAAACCCCAGGATTCCATAGGATGTTGAAAGTGGAATAATCACACTATAAGAGTGTAGTGCGGGAATGGCCACCATGCGGTCGCCTGGTGCTGCAACCACAACTCCAGCTGCTGACATGGCTGGGTATGAGGCCTGCCAGTGGGACACCCTGTGTGGAGTTCTGTGTGAACTTCCTGTGTGTGGCAGATATGAAGACAGCTTGCTCACTGGCTAGAAAATGCCCAGTGACTAATGGGACTGTGTGACTAAGAGAAGACCACTAAACACTTCTTGCTTGGCCTCCCCAGAAATTTGATTGCAGTGCTTTTTGCTGATATGACAGGAACAGAAAGACTGGTGAGGGGGACACATTGTAATCCAACTGTAAAACATTATCTGTATCTCTTCTGCTCATGATTTAAACTGGTAGAGAGCTTTCCTATCTCCTGTTCTTTCATATAATCCAGAAAGCTGAGTCTGTCATTTCTACACTTTGCATAGTATGCTGTATTTTTTTTTCTCACTTAGAATTTACTCTAGAAAGAGGCGAATCCAGAAAACTGAATGTGTGATTTCTTTTCCTATGATTTCTGTTCTTAGTATATTTTCTTTTTCAGAAAGCACAGGCCTGAGGCTTAGGATTTATTTTGAAATGTTCTGTTCCCTCTGCATATGGCTTTTCTTTGTCTTTCCTTCCTTCCTGTGCTTGTTTTCTTCTGGAGCCTTTGGATGTGTTGACTATATAGAATAAAAGGGTAAAACAAACATGCTTGTGTTTGATGCCCAACTCCAGAATGACGAGACCAGATACATGACATGGGATAAGTAAGAGCCACTTTATTTGACCTAAGATCTATTTACATAGCTTTGGCCTGGAGACGAAGCAAGTGAGGGGAGCAACCTTAAGCAGGTCCAGCTGAGGCCAGGCGCCACCTTGATGGCCACCTCTTCAGTCTTCCCTTGGGTGATGGGGAAAATAAACCCAGGGGAAGCTCCTACCAAAGTTCCATGACCCTACAGGCAAGAGTCCCAATCGTACATTAGCCTCAACAGCAGCCTTCTTCCTCACTCCCTGGGTCTCAGGACCTTAAAGAGGCAGATTCAGAGCCTTTCTCTACACCTAAACGGGATACCCAAGGTGTCCACTGTAAACTTCTATCCTCCCCTGCTACCTGCCATTTGGTTATCTATTTAACAATACCACTCTAAGCCAATTGTCCAGTTCCCTTTGATAAAGTATGTGGTCGGCCAACCCCTGCCCTGGCAAATCGGGGGGGGGGGATTTTCTACCTGGCCCTGAGGCGACCCAATCACACACACTGTACTGAGGATGGGGGTGTGGGTTGCACTGCCCAAATCAAAGACGCCATATGCAGAGCAAGTGAGGTTTAAATAGGCCATCACTCGACACACTCCCACATGGTGCATCTCAGTGCTCTCAACCCTGTCAGCAAAGCCCTCCACTCTCTTCCAGGGATGGCATCAAACACTTCCTTCCCCCTGCAACGCTGGAGCTGCATGTGTTCAGGTGAGCCTTCTGGAAGATGAAGAAGTAATCATTGGATAAATAGATCTTATAGAAACTCTGAATATTTAGGGAAGGATTGGGACCTGGTGGTAGAGTAAATGTTTTGTATACAAAAGGTACATTTCACAGATGAAAACTGAGACACATGTGGGCAAGGACATCTGAGTATGTTCAAGATGGCAAAAATTATTAATAAAGAAGAACACAGAATCTAGGAGAGGCTCCAGTAGTTTGCTTTTGCCTCAGTTTTCAGGGAAGGGCAAGATTCTAACTCTTCCTTTCCTTTGCCCCCCTGCTGAGTTAATGGTGTGTATGCTATTTTTGCATTTTGAACTCAATTTGTAGCAGTTGAAATTTGCTGAGGATGAAAGATGAATGTGGAAGAACAGGAAAAAAACCCAGGAGATCTTAAAAGAAGCTGAAAAAAGTGGATTGGCATAAGTTTAATTGGGAGCATTCCTGCCAAATCAGGGCAGTTAGAAGGTATATGAAAATAAGAAAGTCTCCAGGAAAGGCAATTAATCCGCTAAAATAAATAAATAAAAGGGTAGTCTGAGTTGTTTGGAGGGCTGACAGCCACAAAAGCAGCCTTGGAAGCTGCATATAGCCCCAGGACTACGCTTTGTCCATTCTTGGTATAGACAATACAGAGTCAGATGGATCAGTAGTCTAATCTGACAAGAAATATAAGTGCTTTTCATGAGTCTTTGTGGCACAAGACATAGCAGAATAATATTAAGTTTGCCAGAATCCTGTTGGAGTCATATACACATGAACGTTCCTCTACTCATGCAATTGGACTTTTTTGGTTAGTTTACTCAGATTATGTTTCTGTAAACAGAATTCCATAACCATTTCAAATGCAGCTGTGCATTTTTGGGTGGCACATAACTATATGCCAGTGACTTCTGTGTATCTTTTGATCGACTGGGAATGTGGAAACAGCCATTGCACTTTCCCCATTGCACAGTTGACCAATAACCCAGCACATTGGCAGATAATACAAACAGCTGAATAATGTTGATATTCAGCAGAAGGATAGTGGAGCGAACCAGTGCCTAACACTGTGAGTGTAGATGTACACTATACAAGCACAATGTGGATTTTGGACATTATTTTCATTCATAATGGCCCTTTCCACATGTGGGGCGTGAATCGGGCAGAAACAGGACTCACTGGATTTCTTCTTCGTCCAATCGAGTCTATCGGGACAAGGAGCAGTGTGAGCTCATCGCTCCGCACTGCTCCAGTGTCCAAAATGGTGGCTTCCGGTTGGTGGAGGCTCTCCACCAACCGGAGAACTCGCCAGCCTAAAGCCCACTCCTGGCAGATCTGCAGGCACGCACTAGTGCGCGCCTGCAAATCTGCACCGGAGTGCGGCGACGGAGCGACACAGGGTTGTGCGCTCCATGCTTTTGAAAAACCTCTTAAAAGAGGTTTTTAAAAAGCACACTGTGCGACCAGTTCCGGTTGCTCTGGAGTGGATTGAGGTGTGGAACTACGAAAAGTAGTCCGACCCAGTCCACTCCACGGTGCAGAAGACCTCTGTCAGAGGTCGCTCTGCGCCGTTTTAATAGCCCGATGTGAAAAGGGCCAATATCTAACACTGATGATAACCAGAGAGGAAACAGAGCAACCCTAAGCCTCCAGTTCATGGCATAACTGTTTGGATAAACCCAGGGAGTGAATATCAGTGCATTTTCCAGTCATACTGGTTCACTGTTCTTGAGTAAGCACCTGGAAGATTCATTCTGAAACTCTTAGGCTTCAGCAGAGAATATGAAGAAAAATCTTTCATCCTAACATGCCGTACACATAGATGATATTATGTAATATTCTGATATTACATAATATGATCTGAAAACAGGTAACTTCTTTGTGTGCAAAAATATCAAATACAGCACTATACTACACCTGGGCCAGTGAGCTGTCAGAATTTATAAGTGTCCTAATGCTAGTTACCCAGGTATTTAGAAATAGTAAATGAAATGAAAGAATGAGAAAGATGCCAAGATTTATTGTTGTCAAGGGGATGTAGAAATAATTTTAGCCAGTGCCTCAACTCAACATATCCATATAAATTTCTCTACAGCATCAAAAATAGTATGGAGGAAAAGTTCATTGGCCACAGAGTCCATTTACTTCATTTCATGCATGCTTTTAAAATGAGAATGGCCTATAATAACATTTATCAACCATGCATTATTCCAAGGGGAAACATTCTGGAAGCATTTTTAGAAGCATTATTTATATTTTAAAATATAAATAATTTATTTGTATTTTATCAAATATTTATTTTTTTATAAATAATAGAATTAAATAACATTTAATAATATATATTTTATTAAATAGGTTGTCTTTTAGGGTAAACCAAACTGACTATCAATATATAAATATGCGATATAACTGTATATAAATCTCTTTTGTGTATTTTGTACTTTAGAGTTAAAGGATACTCCCACCCCTACCCAGAAGCTGCATTTGCGCCCCCAGCATCTCCAGACTGCCCCTTTCCCATCCCCCCAAAAGAAAATTGACTCTCATAGAAACCTCCAGGAATTGGAATTCACTTTTTAAATAGGTTGCATTCTCCCTCCCCCAGGACTGCTTAACTTTTTATAAAAATTGCTTTTCAAAATTAGAAGTGGTCTTTCAGCCACTTCCTGTTTTTTTAAAAAACATATTCTTGACAGCCTGTGTCCCCCATGTAGAAAATCCTCCTCCCACCACAGTTGCCAGTCTCTGGTTTCTGGAACCATGCTGCTATGGTCTTTCCCAATGTCAGATGGGCTCCACCCCTCATCCAATGCACACGTCTTGAGTAAAGAGGTACCCTTAGCTAAAGCTCACACATGTAGACTTTGCAAGATGAGCATGAAATCACTGCCTTGCAGAATCCTGTTCTAAAGTCAGTCATTTTCACTCCATTTACACATCTATATGCGAGGCTAATAAAAGGAATCAAATGAGAAAATAAGGAATAAAGAAAATACAAAAAGGAAAAAAAACTGTTTATAAGATGTAAAGTATAATCCTATATTATGATCCTTATTAATAGATTAAAAATGAGTTCACTGTTTTCAGCTCTATATCTGAATCATTATTTTTGAACACATATGAAAAGGAGGTTTCCTAATCCAGAAGACAAAATGGCTTATATTATTGAGCACTGGGGTTCTAGACTGTGTGGAAACCTATGCACATGTGTTTCGCCTGCAGATGTCCATAGTCAGTGCATGGATGCTGGGTGTCAAGCAACCAGGAAACCATACAGTGATGGGTGGAGAACCATTGATATCATCTTACTGCTTTCTATCTGTGAAGGAAAAGGGTTTAGCAAATCACTCTTATTTTTCTGTCTAGTGAAATGACATCAAGATGGAAGCATTAAGTGTTGCAGTCTATCTTTGTCGGAAGAACATGACTCTTGCCTCAACAATATCTTTCTTTCTGAAATGGACAATGAAAAATCTCCCATCTGCTACATTATTTAAACCTAAACTCCCCAAATTGATAGTTAGTGTATTTGATTGATTGATTGATTGATTGATTGGTTGATTGATAGCACACAGCACTCGGTAACTAAGAAGCCAAGTGTTGGCATTTCATTAGAATGATGTTGTGTGCATGTTTTGTTTTCCACCCTATGGTGAGATTATTTCCTTGTAGAAGAAGTGTCATGTGTGACACTATTCTGTTTCTTATCACTTCCTCCTCATAATGTAGGGTTTAGTTATCAGGACTAGGCTTCTGTTCAATCATTTATACGTGGACAGGGAAGCCTTTCTGTGTAGACGCTTCCCTGGCTTCCTCTAAAAAGCATGAAAAGTGATATAAAAATACTTTCAATAAATAATGAGTGAGCAAGGGTTAACTTTCAATCCATTTCTAGCTACAGCATACATCACCGAGGCCATTTCCACACTAGCCTGTTATAGCGCGATGATTCCACTTTCAACATCCTCTGGAATCCTGGGGTTTGCAGTTTCAGGGGGGGCCGGCTGACCCCTCCCAAAACTGCAAACCCCAGGATTCCAGAGGACGTTGAAAGTGGAATCATCGCGCTATAACAGGCTAGTGCGGAAATGGCCCTAGCGGGGATGTCTGTACGTACATGTCTTCCAAGTTGCCTGTACATTTATGGCAGCCACATGAATCTGATAAGGTTTCCTTAGGGAAGGAATACTCATAACTGCTTTGGCCAATTCCTTCCTTTGAAATATAGCCCACAGCACTTCCTGTTCATTGTTTGCGTCCCATCAAAGTACTAACCAGGGTTGACCCTGTGTTCTAGCCAAGATCAGATGGTATCTGGTACCTTTGTGGTATTTTGGCCACCCCTGAATATATTTAAAGAAGATCATATAGCAGTCTGTGAGCTAAGCCAACCAGCCAGATGAAGTGATGTTTAGAACAATCACTTGCTCTCTATGGAGAATAAAGTGTCAAATTGTACCAAATTGCCAATAAACAGTTTTTTTCTCAGCAGGGTGATGCCACTGGTGTTTCAACCAAAAGGGAAAAATCAGGTTCATTAAACTCTCAACCATCATCTTTAGAGATGATGTGATATATATGATCAGAGATATAAAATGTATGATAAACTAAATGTGGAATGAATGCAGGAAAGAAAGGAGACAAACGGCAGCAGTCTTAAGACTAACTGGTTTTCACTTTAACATGAGATTTTGTGGATATAAACTCCATGTGGAGTGTTCATTTTATGATAAGGCTTCACTTTAACTATTTTGAGTTGGTTTTGTAAACCAGATATTACTGTGCTCAAATAACAACTTGGGTGTGAAAAGAAAAACAGTAATAAAAGCAGTCACTCTCTAAGTATTTGTGAACATTGATGATCTGTTGCAGTGGACAACTGCAAACATAACTTAGCAAACATAACTTTCTGTTTGACTCCAAATTTGGCCCTCAAAACACTTGCTTTGTATATATTTTTAACCACTTTATTGATGAATGAAATGACTCTATGGCCATTTCTACACTACACTATTATAGTGATATTATTCCATTTTCAATATCCTGTGGAATTCTGTGTTTGTAGTTTACTGAGGCCAAAGAACTCTCTGGTTGAGAATTCTAAATGCCCCTCCCTAAACTACAAACCCCAGGATTCCATTGGATGTTGAAAGTGGAATAATAGCACTATAACAGTGTAGGGTGGAAATGGCCTAAATATTACAGCTTTTATTACTAGAGTTTTGTTTTCTTATCAGTGAAAAACTCATTATGCAACATATCTGTAAAACACTTCTATAAAACACTGTGCTGTTATCTCTGCATTACTAGGTTAACAGTTCATGGGGTGAAATCCAATTTGTCCTTCTGGAGCTAGAGCAGATTCCCACCACCACCACCAGCACTACCCTCCACAATGATTCCAAGAACTTGAGGAGCATATTTGGGGCTACAGAAGAGAAAAGAGGATAGGGAGGATAGGGAGTCATGCAAGAGGGATCTACTTACATGATATTGGGTGTAGCCCATTAACAACCTAACAACTCATCAGGGCTCTGTTCTCTTTAAGTGATAGCAATTAATACCATCCCAGCTGCTTTCTTTGCATTTTTATCCGTGAATGCAATATACATTAGCAAATAATAATTATCAGATACTAAAAATGCACATTATGAATTATCCAACAGGCTATTCCATACCTTCTGACATAGTCACTCATCATTAGAGGTGGAAAGAATATTTGGAAATACTCAAACAAAAAGGTTGAAAAGTGTTTCTTTAGTGTCAAGTGATAAGAAGAATTATAGACTGATGAGCATCTTTCCAGTTCAGGACTTAAAAGTACACAGAATCACATGTAGTTGTTTTGCACAGAAAATAGCATTCTTCTTTTGTACAGAAAATAATATTTCTGTGCAGAAAATGCTGTATTTGGGGACTTATTATGCACAAAATTCACATGTGGTTGTTTTGCACAGAAAGCAGCAGAAATATTCTTTGCAGAAATACTGTTTTCTGTGCAGAAAATGCTGTTTCTGTATGAAACAACTATGAGCAAATTTTGTACAGAGTATGTCCCAAAAAACAAATAGTCATTGAAAACTGAACTTTGTTTGAAGACTCTGTTGCAGCAAGAAGAAAATTGCTGTAATTACTCATTGCTGCCTTTCAGAAGAAACTTAGGAGAAAATTCTCGAAGGGAATTTTGCTCATTAATTCCTTGAAGAGTCAATGTAATATATTGCAAGTTCCTTCTGTAGATTCCTCCATGGTCCTCCAGTCCCCTTCATTCATTAACTGTGTGAAGGGATTCTACTTGGTTGAAGGGAATTTGTAAACTGCCCTGGGAGACTCACTTGACTGAAGGGTAAGGGTATCAATACCCTAATACTTTAGTACATGCATGGCCCCGAACCTTACTGGGCATTGCAACTTCATAAGGGAGTACTGTAGCTAGACTGTATCCTGACTATCATAATATTGTATTAAAAAGCCATATGTATATTGTGCTAAAACTGAGAAATTATTTTACCTACCAAAGCTTTCATTGAGCTTGGAAAGAAACTTTCATTGTGATTGAGATCAAAGCAACCTTTCTCTCTACAGAGGAGGGATGCCATTACAAACTTCTGAAAAAATGTGAAGAATTTAGATAATCAATAACATATCATTCCACTTGACAGAGAATTTACTGAAAGCAGCTTCTGCTTCAAAGGCAGCAGTCTTTTTTCAAAAGGAAAGACCTAGCATGACTGTAAATAACTTCTTCTTTGTCCAGTAGGGGACCCCCCTCCAGTCTAACAGATTCTTGTGATTTGGACTTATTGACACTCACTTTCTAGCTGAAGTGCTGTTTTGCTGTTTGAATGACAGGTCAATCATTTAATCATAAAAAAGATAGCAAAGATAGTTTTTTAAAATCCTCCTGCTTTATGGTCTGAAAGCAAAATGGTTTGACTGAACTTAACTATTTCCTTGCACTTCTTAAAATTTATTAATGTATAAGGCATGGAACAACAGTAAGATAGAATTGTAGAATCTGTTGGATAATCAGTCGGGCAAAATGAGCAATTGGGGTTGGCAATAGCATCACAGAAGCACATTCTGCCCCCTCTATGCATTGTTATTAGAATATCTACAAAGAGCTCACGCAGACACAGCTATGCATCTGGAGAATGCACACACACTAATGAACTCACATACCTTTAGCCAAAGCCTGCCACTATAGTTTCCCTTTTCACTGCATACATTCATTACCTTAAATGGTTGGATAAGGAGCTCCAGACCTGTCAATGAAGATGATAATGAAATAGCCCTGATATGACGGAGCCTGGGGATGTGGCCAGTCTGGATGACAGGGCAGCCCTGGCAACAGGTTGCCATGTAGCCCAAGTGGCTCTGAATAAGAGAAAAACCCAGCCCCTTGGTGTGTGGGAAGGGCTGAGCTTTCTGAGAAGGAGCTCTCTATAAGATGATGACTTGCATTTTTTGGAGCTTCCTTCAGAGAGATTTCCAGAGAGTTTTGTGTGAGAGTTTTTCTGTCAGTGAAGGGAGGTTGTTTGAATAAGTGGGATTATCTTCTCAGGTGTCTAGTGAGAGACAGAGAAGAAACCAATCTATTTAAGTTGGATCAGGAGGCATGACCTAAACTTGAAAATTCAGCCTTTGAGAAGAAAAGGAAGCCAAAGGCCTGGGTGTGTAGGCAAGTTCCGAACCAGAATACTGTGTTAAGCTGAAAAACTGGTTTAATACTTTTGGAAGTTCTATTTTGCCTGAAGATACTTGTAGCACTCAATACCTTTTTCCTGTTTGTTATTTTAATAACGATTGCATTATATTTTTTTAATTTCTGACTTGACAGAGTACTTTTTCATCAGTTTCAATTTTATAGAAACACGCAGCCACAGGTTATTAAATCTTTCTGAATAAGACCAGAGAGGCTTTACACCTTTCTCACTAAGGTGGTGGATTTAAGAGGAGAAAGCAAGGGTTGTATAGGGAGGGTGGCAGGGTGCTATAGCATGTGTGGGAGGGAGCTGCCATCTCCAGTCTGAGAGAAGGAAAAGCAGGCCAGGCACCCTCCGTACTTGAAAAATGAGTTTCAGAATGGTTTGTAGGTCTTTGCTGATGTACTGGAAAGGTTTTACCTGACTGTTTTGGGTGATGACAAGTTAGTAATTGGTGACTCTTAGACCTTTTCCACATGGGGTTTTTGAAACAATGCAGTCCGTCCTCAAGCAGAAGGTCTGCACCTTGGACTGGACTGGGTTGGACCTATTTCAGGTAGATCCATACCTCAGTCCGGTCTGGAACGACCCCAAGTGGTCCTCCAGCGTATTTTTGAAAGACCTGATTTTTCCGGTCTTTCAAAAGCATGCAGCATGCCACTGCAAGCCTGGTCCCTTATGCAGATTTGCAGGCTCGCACCAATGTGAACCTGCGATCTGCCTGGGGGTGGGCTTTAGGCTGGTGACCCTCAACCAACTGGGAGCCGCCATTAGGGATGCCAGAGCAGTGCATATTGCCAAGCATGCACTGTTCTGGAGCACCGTGGACCGGACCGGGGAGCCGAAAATTCTGGTGAGTAGCGGTGCTGCGCAATTCCCTCACCCGGTGTGGAAAAGGCCTTAGGTATCCATTTAGCCCTACCAGTCTGTTCTTTGACTTAACAGATGTTCATGTGATCTGAATGATCGGAACAAATGTCTCTTCTTATAGAATTAGGATGGACAACTTTTCTGCTGCTGGGACCTTCCATAGGCTAAACAGACTGCTCCAAATATTAACAAAATGGGGAGAAACCTTCCCCACACACAATGGCCAGAAATGTATACTTTATACTGTTTAAATTGTGCATCACCACACATGGATGCTTTGGAGGAAAGCAATTCATTCCACCCTTTTGTTCAGGAAGATGGGTGGTCCAGGGGAGCTGTAGGAGGGGCAGACAATGAACCACATGATAGAGGCCCTTTTCACGAATGTGAAATGGACATGGGAGCGATGCGGAATTGCGAGGATGGTTCCACGTGACGTTCTCACAATCACACATTGCTCCCGTAGTGATCCCGCAGCAATTGCGCAGTATATCATTTTTGAGTTTTTCCCGAAAATGATGTCTGAATGCGCATTCCTACCGCATCCCTCCCACACTTACCTGGCGTGCGGAATGTCAGGAAGTGCAATGGCTGCACTTCCTCCCCTAGCACAGCCTGGGAAAGTACCCGGCTGTGCTGTGGAAGGAAGGGGCAGAGCTATCATGCTTCCAGCACAGAGCTGGTGCAGAGGGAAGTGCAGGGGACATGATTATCTTCTAGAGGAGGCTTTTCGCATGATCCCTGCATGATGCCAGTGGCACCAAATAAGGTGCAAAAAGGGCCAGAGTGTGGATAGTAGCTGTGGGAAGGGTGGGAACACCCATCTTCATAACCATTTTTATGAGAGGCCGAGTTCCCAAGGCAATGTGGTTTCAGCTTGTGGATTTCCAGACAGCAGATTTTTTGAAAAGCCATGTCTGAGATTCCTACAATGTATTTGTGTAGATTTGTTCATGCATTTGTATGCAAAATTGCCTCATATATATAGCATTTAGCAACCTTTCAGTATATCCTTCTGTGTGTTTTTTCTTTCTGAAGCAAGCCCAGAAGGTCTGAGTGCTATTTATTTATCTAGTTTTCCTCCAGTCTGAGACCCAAGGTGGCTTATAGAGATTTAAAAAAAATAAATAAAGACAAAAACTCAATTGTAGTGAAAATTAAAAAGAAAACAATAAAGTAAACCATCCTATTAAATGGTGCAAATAGTATAAAGGCATTTAAAATATAGCACTAACACGACATCATGTGCTCCACCTGTCAGGTTTGGCAGAGACTGTCCCAAATTAATCTACTGTTGTCCCACATTTTCAGCTGCTTTTAAAATGTCCCAGTTTCTCATCCTCCCACTTTTCTCTTTACTTCAGTT
Source organism: Ctenosaura bakeri (assembly GCA_948474755.1). Lineage (NCBI taxonomy): Eukaryota > Metazoa > Chordata > Lepidosauria > Squamata > Iguanidae > Ctenosaura > Ctenosaura bakeri. The sequence continues at coordinate 939,556 of CAOLHI010000200.1, read as the reverse complement.
GCTGCAAACTGAGTCCAAAGTAAAGAAGTAGTTTGTACTACATTAATTCAGCAGTGTCTTACATGAGTCTTACAATTCCCAGTAGTTTTAGGCAGAAGCAAGCTAATACAGCCCTCCTAGTTTATGTCATCTTCCTCATTCATAATTTTTGCTGTTTTGACCATACACTGATGTTGTTTAACCATAGGTGTCCTGGTTTTCATCCCTGCAATGTTGGAGGGTATGCCCCGTGCTTCCTCCGCGAGGAACTCTTCCTAGTTTCAGTTTTGAGGGACATATTTTCAGTTTCAGATTGATGCTTTCAGGAAGAATTGAGACCTGTATCACCTCATCAAACTGTATCCATCACCTGCACCAATAGCCTAAGAAAACATGTTCAGTTATGTTCTATATTTCTTTAAAGTCAGGTGCTGCTCTGTGTTCTAGAAAATTTTAACAAATAATTATGTCACCTGTGTGTAGTACTGCTGCACATATTTACTCTGGTTTCTCTTCAGAATATATAAATCTTACACTCATGTTTAAAACAGTGTATAGAAACTGGTGACAGACAGTTGCTTCTTAGTATGCCATATGTAATCTGAGAGTGAAGAACAATGTTAGATGATTGTATGTTTTCTGTCAGTTTCTATAAACTGGAAAAGCAAGCAATAAAATCTAATGGCCAGTAATTACTTATTTCATTGTATATCGGTAAGGGCTTGTGCTTTTAACAGATCACAGGCTTAAAAGATAAGAACTTTCATGGTTATATGTATCCCGTTTACAGTTTAAATCATTGCAAGTTATTGGCAGTCTGTTGGTCTGAATATACATCTTTTGTTTTGTTCTTTTGCATCTATTGAAAATAGTTGGCATTTTTATTCTTACAAAATAATTTATCTATTTAACCCTGCTGTTCACTCCTACACCCAAACTGTACAGTATATTCTTACGGAATGGATGACTAAAAACTACAGATTCTGTTTAATTTTTCTGCTGCTGAGTCTGGAGCAAGGTTGCATACATTCTAAAAACAGATTTTTCAAGGTTTGCCCATTCTTCTCTTGAGCAGCTGCTCTAGGATAGTTTTATCAAATATACTGCTGAGTAAGAGCAGCTTTCTTGTGTGCAACAGAGCCTGGAAAAGTTGCTGTTTTGGACTGTAACTCTCAGAGTTCCCCAGTTAGAATGACCGCTTGCCTAAATTCTGGCACCTGATGTGCTAGATGAGTGGGGCAAGGGAGTGTGGATGGCTATGGGCAGCGAATGTCAAAAGTAGAAATGATGCCCTTTAGCTTTAGGATCAGCCCTACAGGTAATCTTGGTAAGATTTCTGACCGAAATTCCCAAGGAACAATTACCTGTCAATATAGCTAGATTGAGCAATAGTCAGTGTTGACAGTTTCCTATGATCCCTTCATCATATGCAAATGTGGATTCTTTTCACTTTCTCTGAAGTAGTGGCACCCAGTTTAAAAGGAAATTGTCTGCTGAAATAGATTGTAGTTTTTTTTCCTTCTGTCTATAATTTTTGCATAGTTTTATATCATCTCTTCCCTTGCCAGCAACTGAAGTAAAAGCTTCTGGCAACAGTCTAAGTAGCTTTTATAAATTGGAAATCCGATTCGAGCTTTAGTTGCATTACGAAGACAAGTTATTATATACTTGAGTGCTTTCTTGTTAGCTTTATTACTTTTTACATAGTAAAAAGTAATCAGATCTAATTTAAGTCAATAAACACAGAAGAGTGAAAAGTATGAAAAAGGCAATGATCCACAGCACAAAGGTTTGGATAATTTATTACAGAAATATCATGCAGATCATATTCTTGTTTTGCTTGTCTACCCGCAAAAGGTAATATAATAGAGTGCAATCAAATGGAAAATATAAATTGGATTTGATTTATGTGAAACAGTGAGCTGATTTTGAAAACTATCAATTAATCTTAAGAGGAAGAAAGAAAATATAGTAGGGACAATTAACTTAACACCCTGGGTTGAATTTTACCAGTGCATCTAGAACCAAGACTATGACTTTTCTCTATGCTCTGTTTTCCGAAAGAATATAACAGGATTTATTGAGGGTCATTCCTAATTGTTTACTTACTGTAACTCACATCGCTGGTTGCAGTTGTACAGTAAAGTTCAGAATGGCTAAGTATAATCAGTGTTATGCTTTGTATCTTGCTTATATTCTCACTTGGCATGCTGTGGCATGTTTGTTGTGTGCTTTCAAGTTGTTTCCAACTTAAGACAGCCCTAACACTAACTTATCATGGGGTTTTCTGAGGCTGAGAGTATGTGATGCACCCAAGGTTGCCCAGTAGGTGTCCTTGGCCTGATGGGGAATCATGCCTGGTCTCCAGGCACACTTGCTCATGTGGTCCTCATAAACCCCTCAGCAAAAATGTGACAATATTCTGAGAAGCGGTAGCCTGCTAACGCTAATACCTTTACTGGCCCCAGCTAGGCATGAGGGTCTTCTAGGAGTATGGGAGGGTTGGAGCTATGGCAGATACCTTTTATTCTCACAGGCCATTACATTTATGCTAGTCTGAAGTTCAGTGTAATTTCACTGCTGAGATGTTTTTCTTAGGTGAAGATTTTAATCATGAATTTATTTTTAATTGTTTTGAATTGTCGATAGATGTTTTTCAGAGCTTGGAAAACTTACTTCTTTGGACTGCATGCAACTTTTCCAGCCTTTGTCAGTTCAGCTGTTAGCAACAGATGTGCTTTCTGAGAGAATACATTGATTTTTGTAGTGTCAAAATACTACAGAATGCCTTCACTTGGAGGAGGGAAAGATTCCCACTCTAGCAATATAAAAGACTTACTAGATGCAGCCTGTGGGTTTTCCGTTCACTGATTATCTGCATCCACATAGTGTAGGCTTCTTGTTTGTCTTTGTTTTGGCAATTTTGAGTTTGCATCTTCTCACAGATTGTAGTGTAAGCAGTTGTACATTTTAAAAAGCTGTTAATCTCTTCCAATGGAATATTGGATTTCAGTATGTGCATGGGGATAACATTGCAGTTGGCACTAGAGTCTAATTGGAATTGTAAAGTTTTATCTCACTGGGGCATAGACACATAAAATTGTTTCTTGTGCTGTGTTGGATTCTCCTGTAATATATTTATTATTTGAACTTCAATCCATGGAAAGCACATCCACTCTCCGTTTTTAAAGTGAGTGCTCTACATTCAGTCTTTTTCTGTTTTGATAGATGCCTTGATGCAAAGCATTTAAAGTTGTTACAATTCTGGCATTCACTATTTTTATTTTCTTGCATGTTTTAACCCACAGAATTTGCATTGGTCAGTGGTGTACACTGATGCTCTTGCTTTCCTTTCTCTTGTGAACTGTATAGAGAATCTACACTGTTTGCCTTTCCAGGGCTCTAATCTTCTCCTTGGACTACCCAGGAGTTTTCCATACCTCCACGCAGTTCTCTAAAATCAAGTCAGCAGCCTCTCTATAATACTCAGATGTTCTGAATTTGACAAAGCCTCTGGTCAGTTATCAGTGGTATTTGACATCTCCAGAACTGCAAGTAGCTGCTAGCATCTTCAAATTCTTACTCCTATCACTTTGCTGCCCACCCCTCAAAATGAAGAGACCACACAACAGGACTTGGGATGAACTATTGGCAATTTTATTGTTTATTGCCTATTTAGGCATGAACTTGAACTTGACCTTGCTGTTGAACTTCACCTCACAGAGGTTGCATGATATCAAAATACCTGGTCCCGAGGGCAAACCCCTGATCTTGGGTTGCCACCTCAGCGACCACCTCTGGAAGGCATGCCCCACAAAAAGAAGAGGCTGGTGGGGGAGGCAGAGCCACAGTTTAAAGGTCCCGCCTGGCCCACGCCCTTTCCCGGCAGCCAGCTTGACAATGGTTGTGCTAGTGATGTGATCCTTCCTCGAAGGGGGGACAGCAAAGTCATCTCCCCCCTCGAGCCACTTGGAGCATGGAATGGGGGGTGGAAACAGATTGCTCTGTTATTTGGTCCAAGTTGCAGAGGTCATATTTTCTACTATTTCTTTTTTTTTTTTCCTGTGGTACAGTGGGCAGTGTTTTTATCATTCATCTTCTGCTTTCTCCAATCAGGTATAAAAACAGTTTTGTCTACACAGTTTCTTCTTTCGCTACCATTACAATGCCCACGGAGAGACTGAGCTCTTTTTTCTAGGTATTCTATGTCTGGGCTAGGTTCTGAGCATCAAGTTTTAGGCTTGTGCAAGTATAAATACTTTTTAAAGATGTTGCATAAAAAGGTATACTATACATCCCTATGCAAAGTCTTTGCACTGAATGCTCCAAGTGTAGCCCCCGGTCATTGATTGGCTGTATGTTGTGACTTGGAGCAGTCTAGCTAACCGGGAAAGAATCAAAAGCTTCTACTTTATCCAGGTAGGGGAATGGCTGCTACTTCTTTCTTGGCAATCAGATAGTACCCTAGTAGAACTTCACATCCAATCAATGGTTGGGGAGAAGCTTCACTTGACATCCTTTTTCAGCTCTCATACATCCGGAAAAGAAGAAGATACAGCTGTCACCACCAAGCTGCTTGTGAAGACTGAAACTTTGCCTGTGGACCTTATAAGATTATGGCCTTAGGCAGCTACCCTATATATGGGAATAAATCTTCTTAATGTGATTTACTTCTGAGTAAAAATATGTATGGTTGAATTATGAGCTATTAATTTGGTTGGTGGCTTCAGACTTTCCATTTTGTCTTTCTTTCTCATCCACCCTCTCTCTCCCTCTGGACTATATATAGTTTGCAATTGTTCTACTCTCTAGGATTCAGTCACTCCTACCACTGTTGGTAGAGATTCTGACATTATTTACAGATCAAACAAACCTTGCTTTATAAAACCAACTTCATTTTTGTTTTTATTAGGTTTTTAAAAAGCTGCCCCACTCTGTGGCCTTGTTGTTCTCATAGGAGACCAGAAGAAGTAGGCATTATGCTCAACTAGCTCCTGGATGCACCCAGAAAGTAAAACTCATGTAGTGTGTGGCCCAGTAGCGCTGTGAAAATCCACCAGTCTTACTTCTGTTGTATTTCTCATAATCCCACCAGCATTCTCAGGCCAGATCAGGTTGTGAGACCCCTTATTCTTCATAGAAATTTGTTTGCTTTTTTCCCTATGCAATTTTCTCCAAAATTTATGCATTTTTGAACACTTTCTAAAACCCAAACATACATTTCTATTGCATTTTTTGCATTGACTAAAACATGTTTGTGCACATTTTTGTTTGTTTGTTTGCCAGCCAAAATGCATCTCAAGCCTTGAAAAATTATGGGATTCCTGAGGTGTGTGTGTGCGTGTGTGCGCACGCGTGTGTCCTGGGACAAGACAGATCTTTTAATAGGAAAATGTAAACCCAACAAATGTCTTTTCCATTCTTACTATCTTCATAGTAGTTTCATGTTACTACACTCATACTCAGTGCAGACATGGAAGAAAGGTATATTGATTCCATGCGATAGATGAGCAACAATTGTACATGTATTGTTTTTCCCCTAAAAAATACAGTGTACTGTAGAAAAGTTCTTATCTACAATTTATACTGCCACTATTCAATCTTCTCTATTTGTTAGTGCAGAATTCTGTTATCCCCTCGGTTATATTTCAATGAAAATAGTAATACAGAGGTTAGAAGTTCATTTTTCTAGTATAGTTCTAGTATAGTTATAAATACAGTATCTACTGCATTTTTCTAAACTTCTCAAGCTGTGAGACCAAGGCTCCCCAGAAAAGCTATGACCTCTCTTTAGAGTGGGAGCAAGTCAACCTGGAAAAAAAATTAAAAAGAAAGCAATAATATTTTATTTTTTGTCTAGTACCTTCAATACAAGAATGCAGCACAAATTACAGGCCAGCAATAACCTGAAACTTATTCATCGTTATATAGGCATGAGCCATAAGATGGGAAAAAAGAATGATTTCGATTCACCTTGTTAATTCTTACTGAAATTTCATACGAACAATGACCTTTCTGTTCAAAGTAGGTTCTCCTGAGTCATTAATAATATGCTGACATTAGAATGGGTAGAAGAAAAGAGAATGCATTTAAGAAACTTAACATTTAAATTATTTTAACATGTTCATCTGCAAATATAAGGTTCATGTTTCTTCTTTTCTTCCTGCCTTTCCAAATATTGTTGTCTTTTCCAGTGAGGCAAACCTTCTCATGCTGTGACAGTCTGAATTTAGTCATGTTGGCTTTTAGGGAGAGTTTGATTTGTTTTAAGTTGCATTTATTTGTCTTTTAAACAATCTGTGGTATCCAAAGATCTCTTCTCCAGCACTACATAGACTCATAGAGCTGGAAGAGATCACAGAGGCCATCGAGTCCAACCCCCTATCATGCAGGAATATACAATCAAAGCATTCCCAACAGATGGCTGTCCAGCCTCTATTTAAAACCTTCCAAGGCAGAAGACTCCACCACACTCCCAGGCAAAAAATTCCACTGTTGAATTGCTCTTGCCATCAGAAATTCTTCCTAATGTGTAGATGGAATCTCTTTTCCTGAAGTTTGAAGCCATTGTGCCATGTCCTAGTTTCTGGAAAAGCAGAAAACAGGCTACCTCCATCCTCCATATGACATCATTTCAAGTATTTAAACATAACTGTCATGTTGCCTTTTATATCTCATAGAATCACAGAATCATAGAGTTGGAAGAAACCAACCCCCTGCTATGCAGGAACACACATCAAAGCATTCCCAACAGATGGCCATTCAGCCTCTGCTTAAAAAACCTCCAAAGAAGGAGACTCCACCACACTCAAAGGCAGCATATTCCACTGCCAGACAACTTCCTGATGAAGTTTTTCCTGAGGTTCAGGTGGAATCCCTTTTCCTGCAGCTTGAATCTGTTGCTCCTTGTCCTAGGCCCTTTTTGCACAGCATTTGTTGTGCGAAAGGGCCTCCGGAGCATTGCATGATTGCGAGGACTGTTCCATAGGATGTCCTTGCAATCGGGCAATGCTGCCAGGGCTAGCAGGTGCCAATCACGCAATATATCATTTTCGGCTTCTGGCCAAAAATGATACGTGATCACACATCGCTCCGGGGCCCCACACACACTTACTGTCTGTGTGGAGCCTCCAGAAACATGGCTCTCGTCCTTCCTCCTCCAGCACAGCCTGGGAAAGTACCCAGCTGCACTGCGGAAGGAAGAGGCAGAGCCCTCACACTGCCTGCCAGCCAGCAGGCAGCTGCTGCAGAGCAGGAGCAGCAGGGACGTGAGTGCCTCGTGGAAGAAGCTGCTCACATGTTCCCCGCACACCCACGCCAGAAGCAGGTAAGCTGCAGAAAGGGCCCTAGTCTCTGGAGCAGCAGAAAACAAGCATGCTCCCTCTACAACATGACACCCCTTCAAATATTTAAACATGGCTATCATGTCCCCTCTTAACTTTCTCTTCTGCAGACTAAACACACCCAGTTCCCTAAGCCGCTCCTCATAGGGCATGGCTTCCAGACTCTTCACCATTTTGGTCGCCCTCCTCTGGACATACTCCAGCTTGTCAATATCCTTTTTAAATTGAGGTGCCCAGAACTGGAGGCAGTATTCCAAATGAGGTCTAACCAATGCAGAATAGAGTGGTGCCATTACCTCCCTTGATCTAGACACCATACTCGTATTGATTCAACCAAGAACTGTGTTGGCTTTCTTGGCTGCTGCATCACACTGCTGACTCATGTTCAGCTTGTGATCTACAAAGACTCCTAGATCCCTTTCACACGTATCCAGCCATGTCTCCACTATCCTATATTTGTGCATTACGTTTTTTCTGCCTAGGTGTAGGACCTTACATTTCTCTCTGTTGAAATTCATTTTGTTAGCTTTGGCCCAGCTCTCCAATCTGTCAAGGTCATTTTGAATTTTGATCCTGTCCTCTGGCGTATTAGCAACCGCTCCCAATTTGGTGTTGTCTGCAAATTTGATCAGCATGCCCTCTATTCCTTCATCCGAGTCATTGATGAACATGTTAAATAGCACTGGGCTTAGGACAGAACCCTGTAGCACCCCACTGGTCACTTCTCTCCAGGATGAAAAGCAGCCATTGGTGAGCACTCTTTGGATTCGGTCAGTCAACCAATTACAAATCCACCTAACAGTAGCCCTGTCCAGCCTGTATTTTACTAGCTTCTTTGCAAGACTGGCATGGAGAACTTTGTCAAAGACCTTATTGATATCAAGATATGGTACATCCACAGCATTCCCTTTATCTATCAAGCTCATAACTCTATTGTAAAAAGAGATAAGATTAGTCTGGCATTACTTATTTCTGAGAAATCCATGTTTACTTTTAGTGAGTACAGCATTGCTGTCCAAGTAATTACAAATTGACTGTTCAATGATCTGCTCTAGGATCTTTCCTGGAATTGATGTCAGGCTGACTGGGTGATACTTATTTGGGTCTTCTTTTTTTCCCTTCTTGAAGATGGGGATGACATTTGCCCTCCTCCAGTCTGCTGGGACTTCTCCAGTTCTCAAAGATTATTGCAGGTGTTTCTGAAATGACTTCTGCCAGTTATTTTAATACCCTTGAATATTAAATCCTTGGATATCTGTGCATTTTATTTTTTTCTGCTTAAGTATAGTACCTTATATTTTTTCCTGTTGAATTTCATTTTGTTAGTTTGGCCCAGTTCTCTAATCTGCTAAGATAATTTTGAATTCTGATCCTGTCCTCTGAGGTATTAGCTACCCCTCCTAATTTGGTGTCATCTGCAAGTTTTATAAGAATGCCCTTTATTCTCTCATCCAAATCATTGATAAAGATGTTGAATAGCAGTGGTTGCAGGACAGAACCCTGTGGCACCCCACTAGTCACTTCTCTCCAGGATGAAGAGGAGCTATTGGTGAATACCCTTTGGGTTCGGTTGGTCAGCCAATTACAAATCCACCCAAATAGTAGCATTGTCTAGCCCACATTTTACTAGCTTGTTTACAAGAATAATCAAATGAGTTGATTTTCAAATGAGTTTTCAGATGAGTTGATTTTCTTCCTATCAGCTTTCTTCACTGCCTAGCTTTTAGAACCATATATAAAAATTGGAAATACAATGGCATGGACAATCCTAACTTCAGTATTTAATGATATATCTTTACATTTCAGGATCTTGTCTATTTCCTTCATAGCTGTCCATCCAAGTCATAGTCTTCTTCTGACTTCTTTTTCTTCAGTCTCCGTTCGGATTAATGATTGAAACAAGATATAGGGAATCTCTGACCATCTCAATAGTTTCATTGTTTATTTCAAAGTTATATAAATCATCTGTGGTCATTATTTTTCTTTTCTTAATGTCCAGCTGAAAACCTGCCTTTGCAGTTTCTTCCTTGTCTTTCTTCAGTAATCATTCCAAAGTCTTTGTTATTTTCTGCTAGTAGTATGATATCATCTGCATATCTTAAATTTTTGATGTTGCTTCCTCCAATTTAACATCTCCTTCCTTTGAATCTAATCCCGCTTTACATATTATATGTTCAGCATACAAATTAAAAAGATAGGCTGATAAAATGCAGCCATGCCTGACCCCTAGGTAATTGGAAGGCATTGAATTTCTCTGTATTCTGTCCTGATAGGAGTCTCTTTTCCTGAATACAAGGACAATCAAGTGTTGTGGCAGTCCCATTTCTTTAAGAGCAATTCATAGTTTTCATGGTCTATATAATCAAAAGGTTTGCTTGCACAAGCTGATTTTCTCCTGAAACCCTTTGGTGCACTCTATTATCCAACAAGATGATCCCTAGTGCCTCTTCCTTTCTTGAACCCAGCTTGGAAAACTGGCATTTCTTGCTGTATATATGGTAAAAGGCTTTGTTGCAGAATTTTGAGCATCACTTTTCATGGGAGATCAATGCAACAGTCCAGTGATTACTGCAATCCCTGATGTCCCCTTTTTTGGGATTGGAATGTATATTGAATATTTCCAATCAGTGGGCTATAGTTTTGTTCTCCATATTTGTTAACAGATTCTAGTTAGAACTGGAATAGATTCTGTTTCTGTAGCTTGAAGCAGCAATCTGTTCCTGGTGATTTATTTTTCCATGGGCTAAGTACAGCTTTCACTTTACTTTCTAAAACTGTAGGTTCATCTTCAAATAGTTCTTGTATTTATCCTATCATCGTTTCATCTCTTTTATATAGTTCTTTTGCATATTGTTTCTATCAATTTTTTATTTGTACTTGGTGATGTAATGTGTTTCCCTGCTGATTGGGCAACATCCCCACTCTTGTTTTAAATTTTCCTTTGGTTTTTTGGATCTTGTGGAAGAAGTGTTCTCTTATGCTGTAACTTGAGTCTCTTTTTGCATCATTCAAAATAACTTTTGTTATAGTGAAAACAAGAATCCCATAGCATTTGATAAGACAAATACACATATTATAAGATTTCGTAGACCAGAAAAACTTCACCAGATATTAGAAGTCTTGTTCTGAGTTGGTATTATTGTCAGTTGGGAAATACAGAGACATGGGATCAGTGAGAAAAGCAAAGCAAAACTGGGGAGTTAAATGCCTTGAAATGAAATAGGTAGAACCTAACAATTCCTAACCTAACAATGAAGTGTGAATATATGCAAATAGGCATAATGATCTTTCACAGTTACTGCTGTTGTAAATGATTCCTGTATTTATTTTACATACATATACATTTCAGTTGAATTGTCAGTTTGTAAGTGGAATCTAGTCAATGAACTCTTATGTCATTAAAAATATAGTCAGTCTTTTTTGATCCCTGTAACATTTTGATTTACTGTCTGTACAGTGTGACGATATGGAAAGGAAGTCTTTTGCTGTCCTGCATTTTTAGTATGGAAGAAATTTTAAGGAGGAGCAGAAAATGCAAGAGCAATATATTGTAGTGCATTCAGGGTCAAGGCATAATTCTGTAGAGTTTTGTTGAAGAGTATTTGCTTTGCAGAAAGTCCTAGAGTCAACCCCTAACATCTCTATGTGGGTTTGGGGGAAAAATCTGTTCAACAGCCTAGAAAACTCTAGACCAAGGCTGTGTAATTTGGCCTTTCCAGTGTTATTTGACTGCAACTCTCATTGACTGCCCTCTAGAGGATATCAAGTGGTTGCAGTCTGCAGTCTAACAATATTTGGATGGGTACAAGTTGCCCATCCATGCTGTAGACAATACTGGAACCAATGTCCTGACTCAATATAAAACAACTCCTGATATGAGCTTACTGAGGTTGTATCTGAACATGTCCATATTTTCCGAGAAACAACTTTCCTCCCCCTGTCCTCCCCCCTCCCCCTCCTCTTTGCTTACATAATGTTTTGTCGAACTCAAACTGATACATACCACACACATCCTTATCACACACCCTTATACAAAAAGCCATTATGAAGACATAAGCATACAGTGAAAATGGTATATTCAGATAACAGATAGGTAATGGAATAATTTCTGTGAACCAACCAGACACCCTTTTTTCTTAGGTAAGTGTCTGTATGAGTGTAACTCAGTGCTATTTTTCTTATCTTGGTATCTGTGCTCTGATATGCTTGGATGGACTAAGAGCAAATCAATTTTGTCTGGAATGGTGAAATGCAGAAACCACACTGCTTCATTTAGGATTACTTTGCTGCTTGCTGGACAATATGATGTAGTTTTGTACAACAGCTGTGTAGTAGTATCCACCTGGTATATTGCTGTACATCCTCACTTTATAATTGGGAGATCATTTTTGTGGTTGTTGAGCAATCTTGAGCCATGTTAGGAGCAGTGCTCAAATTACAGCAGAGCCAGAGGGACTTTGTCTTTTGTAATGTCCCCCAGTCTGCTATATGTAAACATAGGAGGAATGATTTTGTTAAAACTATGTGTGAGGCTTCTGGATTTCAATAAACCCTCTCTATATTTCCCCCATAATTTAAATGCTTGTTGGGAAGCAGGTACTCTTTGAAACATGCATTCTTCAAAGGGATTTCAAAGGGGACTTAGGCTGCAGGTAGCTTAAGAGATTTATCCTTAGCTTCAGGAAAGACATGGATCATAGTAGGGTGGAAAGTTTGAGAACTGCTTTATGTAGTTCTAATCTTCCTCATCATATAGGGATAGTGAGTAGCGGTGCTGATGGTGTGAATACTAGCCCCATTCTCATTTTCCATCCATTATTAACTTTGAATGCTTAGGGGGTGAGGAGGAACACTCTATTTCTGACCTGATGTCTGGGGCTTCCAGTGGGAAGTGAGAATTGAGTGGGGAATGAGAACATGTAAACACTTGTACCCTGTATTATCGAGGTCTTCAATGACACACACAAAAACAACTCATAGGTTATATTGGCAGTTTAGAATTTTGCTCAAAGTTTCTTTTCTCTGGGGATTTTAGTAGGTCTGCAGACATCATTATGATGGTACTGTATTGGATACATCTGAGAAGAACTGCACTTCTTGGATTCTCCTCTGGAGTTTTGAAGGAAATGTCTTGCGGTAACAAGTTTATGTTGACACTAATCATTCAGGCTGGATGAGCATCATATGATTAGAAAAGGTGGCTAAGCTTTGACTGTCTGTCAGTAAACATGAATGGCAGTGCTACTCAGTTTTCCCAGGTCAATGGCACTTACCTGCCTCTTCCACTTTGATCCTGTGAGCAGAATCATGCTCATTTCTGTAACTGTTTCACTGGAAATGAATGATCAAATGTTTGCTTACATGGCCCAAGGTACTGATCACCTTGGAGACAGCTGTTGTCAGTTGTGTCAAATTCCTCGCTGAGCTGCAGTGCTTTTCTTTTCATTTGGCCTTTCAAGTGTCAATCTATAAGTGAAGATAGTTGCTGGACTTTGACTTCTAGAATGCATTCTCATTATCTCTGAGCACTCGTCCCTGATACCATTCGTTTTTTTCTGTGGATCATTCTGTTGACTTTGCCAGTTTGTGTGCAAAGAAGATCTAAAGATTCCAAACTCGTTCATGGAAGTTTAGCACTTTTTTCACATGCATTACAGAACACAAAAGTTACACAGTCTTTGCCCAGAGAGCTCATACGCTACTCTGTACTAGAAAGATAGGAGTGGAAAGGGGTGAAAAGGAGACACAAGGGTGGCAAAGGTGTTTAAACGTTAATGATGTAGACAACAAATATTAGAAAGGGATAGACTGAAGAAGACTATTTTTGTTTGCTTGGTTGTTTTGTTTGTTTAGGACAGAGCTAAAGAAAGACTCAGTCAAAGAGGACAGATCATTTTATAGTTAACATTTTAATACTAGTCTTTCTGGATCACAAATGCTGACACTGTTGTAATGTTTTTCTTTCCTTTATTATAAATTTATGAGATAACTTGGGTCTGCAAAACATCTATCAAACATTTAACTTAGGGACGGAGGATCTTGTTGCTGCTGTTGTTGTATGCTTCAAATTGTTTCTGACTTATCACAACCCTAAGGCAAACCTATCACAGGATTTTCTTGGGAAGACTTGTTTAGGGGAGGCAGGTTGTATTTGTCTTCCTCTGAGGCTGAGAGAGTGTGATTTTCCCAAGGTGGGTTTCCATGACTAAACAGGGATTAAACCCCTGGTCTCCCAAGTCAATTCTCAAACCACTACACTATGTTGGCTGTCAAGAAGACCATAGTAAATTTAATCATAACTCTTATGAAGTTGAGGATCTTAAGATTCAGATCAGTTCACAGAGGGAAATAGGGGCTATTAATGTCTACTGGAAGACCCTAGAAGACATTAATAGTCTCTGTTTCCTTCTGTGAACCTATCTATGCCTTCAGATTCTCAGATATATGACAAAGAATGTCTTCAAGTGTACCAATGACAATCTATGAATGTGAATCACTTTTGTGAACATCAGTAGTCTATAGCTGATAGCATAAAAATTACAACTTCACAAGACTTATGACAAAGTCCCTAGGATATTCTTGCAAACAAGCTAGTAAAATGTGGCCTAGACAATGGCACTGTTAGGTGGATTTGTAATTGGTTGACTGGCCAGACCCAAAAGGTACTCACCAACAGCTCCTCTTCATTCTGGAAAGAAGTGACTAGAGGAGCACCAGAGGGTTCTGTCCTGGGCCCGGTGCTATTCAGCATCTTTTCAATGACTTGGATGATGGAATAGAGGGCATTCTTATCAAATTTGCAGATGACACCAGATTAGGAGGGTAGATAACATCACAGAGGACACAATCAGAATTCAAAGTGAACTTAATAGGTTAGAGAGCTGGGCCAAAACTAACAACATGAATTTCAACATAGAGAAATTTTAGGTATTACACTAGGAAGAAAAAATGAAATGCACAGATATGGGATGAGTGACACCTGGCTTGATCACGGTACATGTGAAAGGGATCTAGGAGCCTTAGTAGATCACAAGCTGAATATGAGTCAGCAGCATGAGGTGGCAGCTAAAAAATGCCAATGCAATTCTGGGCTGCATCAATAGGAGAGTAGTGTTTAGGTCAGGGGAAATAATAGTACCACTCGATTCTGCTTTGGTCAACCCCCACCTGGAATCAGTGTCTAGTTCTGTGTCCACAGTTCAGGAATGGTATTGACAAGTTGAAATGTGTCCAGTGGAAGGTGACCAAAATGGTAAAAAGCCTGGAAACAATGCCCTATGAGGAGCAGCTTAGGGAGCTGAGTATTTTTAGCCTGGAAAAGTGGACTTTAAGAGGTGACATGATATCTATATTTAAATATTTGAAGGGATGTCATATGGAAGATGAGGCGAGCATGCTTTCTGCTGCTCCAATGATTAGGACACGCCGCAATGGCTTCAAACTTCAGGAAAAGAGATTCTATCTAAACACTAGAAAGAACTTCCTAACGGTAAGAGCAGTGTGACAGTGGAATATGCTGCCTGGGAGTGTGATGGAGTCTCCTTCTTTGGAGGTTTTTAAATAGAGGCTGGATGGCCATTTGTCAGGAATGCTTTGATTGTGTATTCCTGCATGGCAGGGAGTTAGACTTGAGGCCCTTGTGGTCTCTTCCAGCTCTTTGATTCTATGATTAAATTTACAGATTATGTGTAAAATCACAGGTGAAGCTTGATACATTAATAGTGCTGCTATATTTGTATTTCTTGCCAACAATAATTATATTTAAACATCATCTTTAAAAATAGCACTTGAGCATGCTAAACATGTAATATAGAAGCAAAACAAGATCATTCAATTTTTAAAAAAAATAAAATAATAAAAAACAAAAAAACAAAAAGAAAAACTAAAATATCTCCAGAACAAGGCTAGGGAAATAGTCCTTTAGTTTCAAATTCCTGAATCCTGTATATAAAGGAATATAAGGGAATCCTGTGGTATTTTTGAGCTTAATTGAGAAAAAGAACTTTCTGCATAAGCTTTCATGATGGACTTCAATTATTTTCATCAGATGCATGGAGTGAAGTTTCTGTGGTCAAACATATATACCTCTAGAGATGTGGGGGAGTGTGAATTTTAATACAAATGTTAAGCCTGTGCATATGGTGTCGAGGAAATCATTCTCAAGATCATAAAGGATAGTAAAAGGTGGAGGAATAGGAGACAATTTTTGCATATAGGCCAAGAGTAAATAAGGAAGTTCCTGTTCTAGTGCACTGATAGGGTACAGGACCCTGCGTACAGGACAGGTACTGCAGTGTGCCAAGAAATTGCTGTCTCTGCCAATAGAATTGAGTCTGTGTATATATTTTAATTGAGCTGTTTGTTTCCAACCTCCCTTTGATTTTTTTTGTGCAAGAACTGCAGCTTGCAGATCTAAAATGTTCGGGAAGGTTGAAGTGTTATGCAACTCGTTTGCAGTCATTCCTGTTTCTAAGGTCTGAGTTCTTTTCATTTTAGGGATAGAAAGAATATAAAGAAAAAACAAACAAACCCTTTATTGTTCAGGTTTAAAGACACTCTGACAAGAAGAATTCTGGACTGACAAGAATATTTACAGTTCAGGACTTATTCTGCACAAAATTCTCATGTGATTGTTTTCCACATAAAACAGCATTTTGTCTACAGAGCAGACATATTATTTTCTGTGCAGAAAAAGTTCCAGTTGAGAACATTCCATGCAAAATTTACACGTGGTTGACTTGCGCTGAAAACAACTCTTTCTGCACAGGAAACAACCTAAGAAGAAAATAGTATTTCCATGTGGAATTATTATTTCTATGTAAAAAATGTTGTTTTCTGTGTAAAGCAACCACATCTGTATTTTGCACAGAATGAGTCCCAAATTGCAAATAGCCTTGAAAAACTGTATGGTTTTCAAAGTCTTTATTGCACTGGGCTAAAATTACTTATTATTTCCTTTGAGAAGAAAATTAGTGATTAATTACATCCCTCATCCATTTATCTTCTGGCATAGAGTCTGTCCTGTTTATGTAGAGTGCCAAGAAGCATTGCTGACAAAGGATTGAACATATCAGATTAGAGGATGAGCTAGTGAAAGCCCCTCTGATGTTTTTGGTGATATTATGAGGGCTTGATAATGTTACCCTGTGTTAGTCTGTTTCACCAAAAATTACAAAGTCTTGAGGGACCATAAAAGATTAATGGATTTACTGAGGCATAATCTTTCATGGGCTAGAGCCTACTTTGTCAGATGCCTGAAACTCAGCCTCAGGTGACCTTACAGCTATGACAAACAAGCTGATATCATAAAAGCAGGAACCAAATATGAAATCTTGTCTGGGGAAAGAAAAATCAGACAATGCTTATGAATTGAAACTCCTTTGAGGGGATTCCACAAGACAGATGCGCAGTCAAAAAACATTAAACTATGTATTCCTGTAGAAATATAGATATATGTGGTTTCTGAGGTACCTGAAACTTCCTGTGTATAGCAGATCTGCAGCCACATTATCATCCCTGAGGGAATAAGCAGCTTGCTGTAGCAGGCAGAAAATGAAATAAAATCTGAAAAACCAGCTTTATAGATTTGAAAGCCTCATATTTATTTATTTTCATAGTTGTATCCCACCTTTCATTATTCTTCTAAACAAAAACTTGACGTGTAAATGATTTACAGCAAGATAAAACCAGAAAGTCAATAATAAAGGTAAAACCATAAGAACTGTATGTATAGGTGGATGAGTCAGTCTGCTTGGTGTCATTTTCACATTTGTATATGCCTGCATGTTTTGCTTTTTGTGCCTTTATAATGTGCATTAAAGAAAACTCAGCACAAAGATTAGCATTCAAATTTGCATTTTTGAATATATTTTATCTTAATGTTCATATTTCTAAATTTTTTTAAAAAAATATGCAGTTAAAATCCATTTTGTTACATGTTGTGAGCCAACAGCAGTGTCAAAAAATTTGGAAGTGCACAAAATCTGATGCATACCTATGTTCCATTTGCCACATTAGCCAGTTCATATCAGAATTTGTGAAGACTGAATTATTTCAGAATATCTATTAAAGCAGAAAGCCTGATTCATGGTGTAAGGTGTTGGCTTTCTTTCTTTGTGTGTGTTGGGGAATGGGAGTAGTTATTGCTATGTGCGTTAAAGCAACTCTAACTTATGGCAACTGTATTCTAGCATTTTCCCGGCCAGATTTATTCAGAGGAAGTTTACCATTGCTTTCCTCTAAGGCTGAGTGTGATTTGCTTAAGTCATCCAGTGGCTTTTCATGGCTAAGTGGAAATTTGAACCCTGGTCTTCTAGTTCAACGCTCAGATCACTACACCATGCTGGCTCTCTGGCCCATGCTGCAACAAAATGAAGGAAACAGAGTAATGAAAGCTTTGTGTCCTTACTGATTTAATGGAGATGAAATGACAGCATGTAGATCTCAGAATACTAGAAGGCTAATTTTGTGGAAAAGGTTGTCTAAAGTAATGTGTGGCTAAAACTAGCACTTTGAAATGTCCACATAAAACAGAAAAGTTATTTTTACAGTATATAACCTACAGCAAGGCCCATGACCAACGGATTCTGAGAGTTGGTATTCCATGTCATACAACTACTTGCTGGCTGGGGGATTCTGAGAGATGTACTCCAATTATGACTTTTCCAAGATCTGTCCATGAGTTGCTGTGTATCCAGTACATCTGTTTCTAATCTGGATTTATATGATCCCTAAAACCCATTAAATGGTAGGTCACATAATTCTCTACTATCTAAAGCCTCTGAACACTCTTCAAGGACATTACGATAATCAATCCTAGAGATTACATGGGCATGGGTGATAGCTGCAAGGTGCCTTCCTTCCTGCAGTGACTGCAGTTCTGGTTCTAAATGTAGGAAAAGCTGAACAAAATCACATTTATATGTAACTGTCATTTGAACCACTGTGGAGAGAATGATGCTGCTTTCACCATTCAATCATAGTACATGGTATCAAGAGAGCACTATGTTATTGATTCCTGAAAGGATTTTTTGAAGTAATGTGAAGTGCTATTTTTTAAAACGCTAAGACATTATTTCTTCCTTAACTCTGGCAAAGAAGTTAATATAAAATGCTTGCATACTAACACATTTCTTTGGTACCCCTTTAGTGTCTAAGTTCTCCAGGGCATATTTATAGGAGAAAGAATATCATATTTGGGGGATGTCAGTCAAAGTAAGTCAATTTCTTTAAAGGCTTTTGATATGCTGTTTCACCACAGTAGCTTTTTTGGCATCTATCACCAAACAGTGACCAAAAACTACATTTTGTTGTTAGTCTCTACTAGAGTAGACTCACTCTATCTATTGTTGACTCACTGTGCAACAATTGATTCAATGGGATATTCTAGTTGGAACATCCTACATGATTCTGGTCAGTATTTTTCATTTTCCACAAGGCTTTTGTTATCAACATTACTTTCATACTTAATATTTCTGACTACATGAACGCACATAGATGTTTCTGTTGGCAGTTCAGTGCCTTTGACACAAAACGACTTCCTGTCCCTGGCTCTCAAGAATCTAAAGTACAAAAGTTACCTTCCTTTAAACAAATAGGTACTGATGCAGTAACATAGTAATCTTGTTCCTATATTTCCTTTGAGATCCAAAATTTATGTTATGTGTGTGTGTGTGTGTGTGTGTGTGTTTGTTTGAGAGCCAGCATGGTGTAGTCATTTGAGCATTGGACTATGCCTCTGGAGACCAGGCTTCAAATCCTCACTCAGCCATGGAAATCATTCAGTCATCACTCAGCTTTCTCCTGTTCCTCAAAAACAGACATCTTGGCCTGGGCAGGGGGAAAGCTGAATGAGGAGCATTGTTGATTGCTACACTAGAGCAGACTGGCAAAGATGATCCTTGCCCAGTTTCCACCCATTGCACACACATCCCAAAATGGCTGTGTAATGGCCGGAGGGAAGATGTGGGGGAACCTGAATAAGAATCACTGCACACTGATGCAGGCATCATCCAGAACCTCCCAGGGATGCTCCAGGTGCCAGGGAGGTTAATGTCATGGGGCATTGGGTGTCAGAACATAGATCGCAGTCTTCAGTATACTCCCTCTGCCCACCCCTGGCTAACGTGGCTGGGGAGGGGGGTATGAAAAAGCTGAGTCTGGGCTGGAGAGGGAACAAAATTAGTAGGACTCAAGAGAAATAATGAGAAGCTCTTTTTATCCATCACACACTCTGAGTCTTCAAATATTCTTTCCATACCTAGTCAACACTTATGAAAATACAAGTGTTTCAGTGAATCTACACTGCAAGAGAATGCAAGACCAGTGTACAATAGCTACCTTAAGAATAAAATGTGTGACAGACTGAAGTACCCTGAAGAGGTCTGCTTGTGTCTAAAAGTAAGAATTATTAGAGCAAGCCTGTTATTAGGGACAGAGTTTCCACATAGCAGGTGATGCCACACTGAGTTCCCTGCTCTGAATAAAGAGCAGACTTCATGAATATGAGAAAAATATTTGCATTTTCTGGATGGCACAGTGAACTGATTCTTTTTAACTGGACTTCTTTGGCATCAGTGAGGCCATAATTTGTTGTAGGCCCTTGTGCAAAATACATTTGGGGGAGACCAATGTAGTCTGAATATATTGTTGTTCTGTGCCTTCAAGTTTCTCGCTTATGGCAACCCTAAGATTATCCTGTCACAGGGTTTTCTTGGCAAGATTTGGTTTGCTTTGCCTTCTTCTAAGACTGAAGGCCTTTCTGCACTACACTGTTATAGTGCTATTATTCCACTTTCAACATCCTATAGAATTCTGAGGTTTGCAGTTTAGGAAGGGGTTTTTATAATTATGAGCTAGGGAGCTCTTTCACCTCAGTAAACTACAAACTTCAGAATTCCACCCAATGTTGAAAGTGCCATAATAGCACTATAACAGTGTAGTACAGAAAGGCCCTGAGAAAATGTGACTTACCTAAGGTCATCCAGTGTGATTCCATGTCTTAGCAGGAAATCAAACTCTGGTCTCCAGAGTTGTGCAGTGTTCAAACCACAACACCACACTGGCTGTAGTCTCAGTATGTTGATCTGTTTGCTTATCTCAAAAAAAGAGACATTTTGAATAGCATTTGAGTTGAAAAATGGGAAAGGTATGTAATTAAATACTAGTCTGAATATATACAAGTACTGAATTACATACCTTTCTCATTTTTCAACTCAAATGCTATTCAAAATGTCTCTTTTTTAAAGATAAGCAAACACATCAATAATTTTTGGAGTATCCAGTTCATGTGTTTGTTTATTCTCTATCAAAGTGTATTCTCTATCAAAATAACAGCATGTCCTGAAAGTTTGTCTTGGGTTAGTACTCACTTAGGGTGTTTCAAAAATTAATATGCCATTACTAAAAATTACCCTTCGAGGAATTACTCTTATTTTATCTCCTACATTACTGTTAATCTTACCTCAGGAAATGAATTGGAGACCTCAAAAGTTTATTTATATTCTTTTTTGGCCTAGTGACAATATTTCACTAAATGAATTTGAGAAGTAAACAAAGGCCATTTCCGTACTACAGTGTTAAAGTGCTGCTATTCCACTTTGAACGCCCTGTGGAATTCTGGGGTTTGTAGTTTAGGGAAGGGCACTTTGAATTCTCAGCCAGAGAGCTCTTTGGTCTCAGTAAACTACAAACCCCAGAATTCCACAGGGCGTTGAAAGTGGAATAGCAGCACTTTAACACTGTAGTGCGGAAATGGCAAAGTCAGTATGCCCTTTGCCAGACCCTGTAACATTGGTATGGGGGGGGGCCTAAAGTAATCCCCTTTTTAAGAAATGGATGGTGGTGACTAATGTTTACATCTTTCTCCTCGCTCCTTCCAAAAGCCCTAGAAATTCCTGAAGCACTGGATTTGGAGTTGGAATGGGCCTCCCCTTTCCCCACATGAAGTTAAGTGTATAGGCACATTGATCTCCTGCTCTACCTCTATGAGACTTTTGTACAGTCAACTCACCTTAAAAAAAACAACAACAAAAAAAAAACCAACTATGAGGGGTTTTTTTTTGCACAAACCCAATATTTTTGTACAGAAAACAATTATATTATATAAACTATGCAGTTTTTTGGTGCAAACACATGAGAGAGGTTGAGAGAGTTTTTTTTTTTCCTTTTTGTTGTACATTCTCTCCCCCTCAAAAAAATTGAGAAAAACAAATCTCAGCAGTTGATCATTTTCTCAACAGGATATTTCAGTGTCTCAGACATCCTTTCTTACTGTGGGCAAGATCGTGTGTAGTATTCTTTCCATTTCCATGGGCCAGTTTTCGCAATATTGTCTATTTCATCTCATGTCTCACCAGCCTACCCACCCCATTTCCCCAAAGCCCTTTTCTCACATAATCTCACAGTCAGTGGGAGAAGTCAAATGGGGTAGAAAAGGAACTAGTGGCCAGAATGAGTTTGCTCGTTGTCTAGTGTATCTGTTTCCAATTGGCTGTGTTGATCCCTTGCCTGTCTGGGTGGACTGTAGAGGTAACGGGGAAAGACAGGTGACAGCCAAGGAACCAAAAAGAAACACAAGGATGGGTTGTGTTGGGAAACACAGTGCATAACATCCATTGTACTCTCTGTGGAGCTGTCCCTGCTTACCACCATTTTTAGATTATACATTTCTTGTAAAAGTGGGATGCTGTGATGCTTTAGATTGCATTTACACCTGTAGTTCAATGGGAGATGAAAATTACCAAGTAGTAATAGTGACACTTCTAACCTCTTGCAAGGACCAACCCACATATACTAAAATAAATGTCCCAATTTCTAAATGTCCTCCTTGTATTGAGTGTGCCACTTAACAGTGAAATGTTCACAGGAGTGAGTTTATCTAATATACTGCATGAATGGAAGCTGAACTCTTCAGAACATTTCCACTGAAATGTTCCTTTACATTAGCATTAACCCCAAAATGCAGGGAACTCAGGTGAACAGAAAGGCTGAGCACTCAAACTTGAGGTTGAAACAAGGATTGCAACAAAAATGGCATTTTATAAAGCCATTCAAATCTATTATACTCTGCAGCAAACTTTGACTTATAGTTCTACCCTGCCCCCTGGACTTTTATTCTCACATAGATTGATACTCTTATCTATCCCACAAAAAGGTGTTAGGTCCTGTTACTCTTTTTTTTTAAATTGTTAATGCCTCACTGCATTCTCTTGTCAGATAGGAGGTCATCGGACTGATTTTTTCTGACTCCCAGCAGGTGTGTTTATACATTTGTATTTAGATCTTTTTTAAGGGCCTGTTTCTGTGATGAGATGAACATTGATTATCACAATGAGAATTAATGTCACAGTCTTGTATAGATACACGCTACTGTGATGGCAAACAGTTTATAGAAGTTTACTTGCAATGGCATTGTATACTTGAATTATGGTAGAGAAGGGCAAGACTGTTTTCTGGCAGTTCCAATTCTTTTCTGAAAGGTCAGTTTCAAATATTATGACCAGGATCTCAAACACTATGTAACTAGTCCCACCTCTACAGACAGCCAATGTGGCACATAGTTAGTGTGTTCCAATGGGACCTCGGAACACCAGATTCAAGTCCATACAAAGCCATGAGTGGATGATCCTGGATGATCCTAAAGCAGCCACTGTCTGCTAGCATGAACTATGTCACAGGTTTGTTGTTGCAAGAATAAAGTGAAGAAAGAAAAAGCAATGTATCCATCCTCTTGAAAGGGGGGGGGATGTAAATAAATAAATGGGCTCTTGTGGAATTTCTACATTTTTTTACTTGTTTTTCAAAGTCTGCTCCTTCTACTATCCTCTACAACCCTATCTAGAAAAAGAAAGCCACTTTGTAAGACTTTTTTCAAACACTGTCCACCATTTTGGCTTGGATAGCCATCATTCATGCCTGTACATCGCTAGACCATTTAGGTGACAGAGAAGGGGATGCAAAATGGCAGCCCACCTGCTGGGATAGTTGCTGCTGCCACTTTCATCTTCATTGGGTACAGCCCTCAAGAGAAAACAAGGAAGTTGTGCAGTCTTGAAAGGCAGCTAGAAATTCATTACATTAAAAAAAAAAATCCATCCACTGTTTATATGAGGGATGGTCCCAAGCCACTGCTTGAAAAATTGTGTTCCAGACAAATTCAGTGAAATATCCCACAAATAAGAGGGAACTTTTTAAAAGTTCATTTGTGCAAACCTTTAGTTCAAATAAGAAAATTATCATCATCATCCCAAGAGGTCTGAGTTGTTCTCAGAGTAGCAACTTAAATCTTGAATTATGTGCTTTCTGTTTCCAAGATGTCTCAAGATGCCTAGCGGGTGAATCATCCTTAGTGATGTCTCTGACTTGCTCTCTCGTGTTTTGTTTCCCTTGCCTTGGCAATTGGAACAAATAGGTACAGACTGTGACATTGCACTAGCGCAGCATTCATTGATTTCATTTTAAACTCTTAGCTGCCAATGCAGCTGTTCCCAGGCTCAACCATAAGTGTCATAAGCCATAAGCAAGCCTGTCAGGATGCACTCACTGGCTGAAGGGCAAATTCTTTTGATATTGATTTTCAGGATGATTGCAGATGTAATGAAATACAGGTATCTTGAAAGACTATCTTTGAAATGCTGAGTTGAAATGAATAGAATTGAGCTGATAGGGAGGTTTGAAGACTGAAGCTTAAAATCTCTGCTGGTAAATTTATTTTTTCTTTGAGGGTGTTCATAAGGAAAATAGAACTTCTATAACTTAGCTGACTGTACAGATAACTTGCTATACCTAGTGAATTATTTGATCTGTTTCTTTATAGCTCACCCCATTCCAAGTTAGTTCTTAAAAGTAATTTATTACATTTCATGTTACAAAAAACCCCTAATGTGCATCATTATGGAACGTACAATGAAAAAAAAACATGTAAAGTGTTGTATTGATAATAACTTAAAAATAATAATAAATGCACGCATATAGAATAGAGCAACCAAAACTAATGCAGAGAAAGCACATATATATGTTTAGTTCCTCATTCTCTCATACCATTTCAGCTTTCTTCTCTAAAAAAAAGCTTTCTGTTTCTCTTGCCACATTCCTACCCTGAGACCTCTTCATCTGCAGAGGGGTCAAATCTCCTACCTGCCAAATTTTGTTTTTATTAACTGCTAAATGTTCGTCTGTCATCATTACTCTGTCTCTTTCACTGTCTGAGTTTTCTCTCCAAAGCTAGCTCAAGGAAAAAAGATGTGTGTGGAGGGAAGACCGCCGGCTTTGCTCAGTCCATGAGCTACCTCTGCTTCTATCTGTCTCTGAGTCTTCATTCTTCTTTGGTCTTTCCACCATCTTCACTGACTAAATACCTCAACACTTCAAAAAAGCATGAGATACAGAATAGCATGAATTACAAGATTTAGCATTTGAACTATGTAATAGTTTATAGTTCAGACACCACATTTATTGCTGTATTGGAGGAAATCTTCAGTGCTCCATCTGGTCAAGGTTTCTAAAAAGAGATTCAGTTGTTGCAGCCCAATATGGACAAGATACTTGAATTAGTCTGTCCCACCACCTGCAAGCTTGAAAGTTGACCGTATTAGCTGATAAAATCTAGTAGATGTGGATTGACTGGGTAGATCAATGCCATGGTAAAAAAAGGATAAAAATAATTTAATAAACAAACAAATAAGTAAATAAATCTCCATTATCATTTAGCAAGGTGACACACTTGTAATTAATAGTAGAGCATAGACTGTAGTCTGTTGACCCTTAAGAATGGCCTTCATGGGGTATAAGAACTAGCATGAAAAAATGCCCTTCCCCTTTAATTTCCAATCTGCTACTTTGAAATGTGCATTTTTTTTCTCCTGGGAGGTGGGATGCATAGATTTCATTAGATTCTTAAAATGGTTTGTGACCCGAAAAAGGTTAAGAGCCTCTGTAATCAAGCAAGGCCCTGCTGTTGGACCACAGGAGTGATTTAATCCCTTGTTATGTTACTGTCATAAGGCAATGTTGTTGTAGCCTGGTTGTTGCAAAAAGGAAATGAGGTACAAGTAATGCATGATTTCCAAGCTCTGCCAAAGGCTTATGGTGAATAACAACCTCAAAGCAATGGCCTATATTCAAACAGCTGTGGGTAAAATTCCAGTCACACTGTGGAATCTGTCACTTCTGCTCCTAAAAGTAGGGTAGAGTCTTATAGGGCTGAATATGTCACAACCAGCACTTTAAATTGTGCTTGGAACTGGACTGGCCGCCAGAGAATCTGTTGCAAAAAGGGATTTGTATGCTGCCTGTGGCTCTGTTGGCAATCTGGCTGCAGTCCCAGTTGGCAATGTGGCTGCAGTGCTTTGAGCCAGCTGAAGTTTCTGAGCACTTTTCAAAGGCAGCTCCACATAGAGCACATTGGATTAACCAAGGCATGTGTCACTGTGGCCAGACCAGGAATCTCCAGGAATGGGTGCAAACAGCACACTAATTTTTAACTGTGCAAATGCACTTCTGCCCACTGCTAAAACACCTAGGCAAATGGCAAGTGAATGGGAGTGAGGAACCCCATGCACGGAGAAGGAAGGCACACATATCCGATGTTACCATAGTTTCTAGTCCGGACTTGTGGCATATTAGATATCATTTGATATCAAGAATTTGGCCTTCACTACCCATTCCGCCCCATGTGCCTGTGAGCCCCCCGAACAAGCACGCACATGGGCACAGCTGAAAATAGCTGAAACATTCAAAACAACTCCAGGTAGGCCAGTAATAGCCGAGCTGCAGCTTTAGGAGACCTTCAGGCAAGTACCCTTTTAAGATCACATTATGTATGCATGCTGTTTACAAAAGACTCCCTGCCCCGCGCAGGCAGCTTGACGAACCGAATACTCAACTATCAAGCACTCCGTGTTTGCATACTGTCTATTCTATTGACATTGCTGTCATAATTCAATGATGTAAAATACTGACTTTTCGGAGGCTTTGTCTCCAGCTCAAAACCCATTGTTATCCCCAGGAACGGACTAGCCTATGGGCACATTTTCCCCTATAAGACTCCCTGATTTTGATCGCTTCTTCGGATCGCTCCTGGCTTTCATCCTGCCTTGCTGCCACTCTGTTTGCTGAGCCTTCCCCTCAGCTTCCATGTGGTGAGAATCTCCGCTCCAACTGACTTTTCTTCAGACTACCCGGGCTACAGGATCAAGTGTAGTATTTCCCCTGAAAAATTCCTCTCAAAATCCACTGTCAAATCTCCTACCTTTCTCTTCTTAGGTCTGTGTGAGTGATTGCGTACATACGCATTGACTGTCTTTTTTAAAAAAAGAAAACAATTATTATTTACTTCTGCTTGATTATTGACTCGGCCTGACCCCGTAAACATTGGGTCCAAGATCTCGCTAGGTTGCCCTGCCTCTTGCATTGCTATAGCTTGTGCTCTTGCTAATTCCCATTCCTATTATTTGGAGCACATTGAGGTGTCCTTCGCGGGACCCCAGAAATCAGGGTAACACCAAACAAAGGGCAGGAGAATGGGAGGGGGAGAATGGGGGGAGGGGATGCAAGAACCTTGCAAATAATCAAATTTGCGAAGGTCAAATCCATGAATGTGGAGGGAGGCCTGTATAAAACTACAGTTTTCAAAGACTTTCTTGTGGAAGGAAGAACATTGCTAAAAGTTACTTGTTGCTGCCTTCAAGAATTAAATTAGTGCAGAATTATATCCCTACTTTTGACTGACTAGGAACACCTTTGTCTTCTATGGATACAGCTTGTTTGCCCTAATCTAGTCCTTTACAGGTGCCAGCCACCAGCTTAGCATAGAAGCAACTTCTGTGGAATTAGATAGACAGGTGTGTAGAGCTGGATGTCATCAGCATATTGATAACACATGTTTTTTCTGTGCTGAAAATACGTTTCCTGCACAAGGAACAGTGTTTTCTGTACCAAATATACTGTTCAATGTTCAGTAAACATATTTTCTGCACAAAACCCCTTTTTAACCTGCAGGCAAACTACCTGTATTTCTGTGCAGACCAAATGTGAAGAATCCTGTGGCATCCTTGCATTTCTAGAATTTTGAGAAACCCTTTCACAGATGGGAAACCTTCTTTCCATTAAAATATGAAAATTTTCTTACAACACCACAACAAAATTTTCTTCTCTCCTGGATAATGCTCTTCAGCCACCCATGAACTCAAATTTAGACTTTTATTAGTGAATCTACTTTAGTTGAGACTACACAAAACAACAAACAAACTGTTGTAAAAAATGATGAAATCAGAAAAAAGGGGCATAAAATGAAAAATATTGCTTTTCTTAAGAGAATCTCAAATTAATTTTGGAAGAAGTCAGAAAAAGTCCCAGAGGCAAACAAGAAATGAATAAAGGACAAGCAAAATGAAATATCAGAAAATAATATCAAAAGATATCATGCAAGCCATAAAAAGATACAAAGACTGACAAGAGAACAGCTGTGTGAGGAAGAGTATTTTGGACATCCTGAAAACTCATTAAGCTGTAGAAAGAATGACATGACATTACAGGTATTTGTAAAAGAACAGTACAGCATGCGTTCGTAAAATCCAAAAGGCCAAGGTACAAAATGATCTAAAACAGCAGTGGGGTTGAAAATAAGCAGAGTTCTTTCAGGTGCATCAAAAATAAGAGGAAGTCAAAGGAAACAGTTGGACTGCTACTTAATGAGAAAGTTAAGCTTGTTAACAGAAAAAAATATGAAGGAAACTGAACAGTCCAGTGTCCACTTAGTTTGGTTTTCTTATTGAAATGCAAATTGTTACTAAAGGAATCAATAAGGGAACAAAGAAGAGAACAGGAAAAAGAATTTATCAAAGATTCATCTGAGTTTTGATTGCATCATAAGATATGGCTTTGATATGACTTTGTTGTATGTTTTGGTGTTTGTGTTTTGTTGTTGTTGAGGGAATGTGAGTCATCTGGAACAACCTGAAGACATTAAGCCCATATGATATTTTAAAAAACTCACAAGGTACCTCTTTTGCATGACACAATATACCTGAATAAAACAAATCACTTGCTTTCAGCAATGATATCCAGTTTATGAGATATCCAGTTTATGGGAACTGAATAGGAGAAAAATGCTTTAGGGATCTGCAGGTGGATTTTGAATAGTGTAAAATGCAATTGGCTCAAGAATTCTAAAGTATAAACATCTTAGAAAGGCCCAAGTTGGGACAAACAAGCCAATTACAAACTTAAAATTTCACTACTTAAAGCTGACTACAGAAGCTAGTTAATGGTTTCTCTAAATCTTTATACCATGTTACACTTGGGCATTTTTGTCAGAGTGACAGCAACATAGCATGGAAACAGCTAGTCGTTTAATGCTTGAGTTGTTAACTTGCTGGATTAGTGCAGTGATTTCACCCAATTTTTTAAGACTTCCCATTAATGTTGAAGTTAAAGATATGCTTTAATGAACTAAGCCATTAGCATTCATTGATGTAGCCGTGTCTCCCTCTGTCACATTCAGTAAAGCAGGAAGGCCTCTTGCCTCAGAATAAATTGTATCAGGATTGGAGGAACTGTATCATATGACTCATTAGGCAGGCTAGAAAGAGTAAGAGGACTTTGCTTTACTCCTATAGTGGTCAGTTCAATACCTTTTGGAAGCTCATAAGCAAATTGTGAGCAGAAGTGATAAGTTCATGAAGTTCTACTATATGTGTTCAGAAAAACACAAAAACAGCTGGAAAATTCTATGGAGAATGTTCTCCTAGCCCTCCCTGTTTAGCAGGAAGCCATAGATATCTGGTTTGGAAGAAGTTCATGTTCAGGTTGTGAAGGGTTACATATAGGCCATTTCTGCACTAGACTGTTATAGCACTATTAGTCCACTTTCAACATCCTATGGAATTCTGGGGTTTGCAGTTTAGGGAGGGACCAGCCAGCCCCTCCTTAAATTGTAAACCCCAGGATTCCATAAGATGTTGAAAGTGGAATAATAGTGCTATGACAATCTAGTGTGGAAATGGCCATAGCTACACAAATGTAAAATACTTCAGATTATTCCATCAGGACTGCAAATTTATAATCTAGCATTGCACTTTACTTTCTGCAGGAGGCGCACACATATCCTTCTTATTCATAGATACCAGTTCTAAGATATTGACATGGATGAGACTTTTGTGTGACAAAGAATGTGCTGATAAATGAAGAATAATAAAAGACCCATTCCCTTTTCCAGACATGCATCATTCTCAGCTGTCCATACATTGATTGAGTGCTTAAACTACTTGCCTAGACAGAAAATCCAGCAATGTTTTTCCCCTTCCTTTTCATAAGCAAAGAACAAACAAACGAAGAGGATGAATGTGTGCTCATCTTCAATTGTAGTTAAGATACAAGACTGAGGAATAAGGCTTCTCTGTGCATTTTGTGGCAAGTGATAGGAAGAAGGCAGCAAGGATTCATAAAAATAAAACATGTCAAGCTTACTTGGTTTCTGGTTTTGACAGGATAATAAGCTTGGCAGAAAGGCTGAACAAAGTGGACATATCCTTTGACTTTCGTAAGGCATTTGACATTACTCCACATCAGACTCTGGGAAGGAAGTTTAAAAACAATATTTGGAAAATAGTTGCAGGCTGATGTGCAAAGGAGCAGGTAGCTGGTTACACACATCAGTTTCTGATACTATTAATCAAAAATGTCAAACAAACTCAACAGTAGTGCAGTAAGGGTTAACAATGTGTCTGCAGCAGATCAGTGCTGAGCTGTTGGAAGTGAAAGATGTGTAATACAGTTTTCTGTACGCGTAATCAATTATTTCTTTCTGACTGAATGCAGCAGGGCATCGCCACTGAATGAAGCAAAAAAGGAAAGCCAACTGATTTTTTACTAAGGGTAGCTTTGTGGACCAATTGTTCCTGTGGTTTATGTATCCATGTTCTTTTCATTTAATTAGAACTCTTTGTATTTCAGAGATATAGGAAAAGAAACTAAAGTTATATGACAATATATTTTTACATGCGTCAAGTTATTCATGTGGAATTAGCTACATTTCTTACATCCCTTACCATGGAGAGAAGTGACTAGTGGGGTGCCACAGGGTTCTGTCTTGGGCCCAGTGCTATTCAACATCTTCATCAATGAATGACTTGGATGATGAAGTAGAGGGCATGCTGATCGAATTTGCAGATGACACAAAATTGGAAGGGGTTGCTAATACGCCAGAGGACAGGATCAAAATTCAAAATGACCTTGACAGATTGGAAACTGAGCCAAAGCTAACAAAATGAATTTCAACAGAGAGAAATATAAGGTTTTCCGCTCAATGGAATGCATAAATATAGGATGGGGGAACATGTGGCTGGATAACAGTATGTGTGAAAAGGATCTAGGAGTCTTGGTAGATCACAAGCTTAATATGAGTCAGCAGTGTGATGCAGCAGCCAAGAAAGCCAACGGAATTCCTGGTTGCATCAATAGGAGTATGGTGTCTAGATCAAGGGAGGTAATGGTACCACTCTATTCTGCATTGGTTAGACCTCATTTGGAATACTGTCTCCAGTTCTGGGCACCTCAGTTTAAGAAGCATATTGACAAGCTGGAGCATGTCCAGAGGAGGGCGACCAAAATGGTGAAGAGTCTGGAAGCCATGCCCTATGAGAAGCGGCTTAGGGAGCTGGGTATTTTTAGTCTGCAGAAGAAAAGGTTAAGAGGGGACATGATAGCCATGTTTAAATATTTGAGGGGATGTCATGTCATGGAGGGAACAGGCTTGTTTTTCGCTGCTTCAGAGACTAGGACAAGGAGCAATGGATTCAAGCTGCAGGCAAGGAGATTCCACCTGAACCTCAGGAAGAACTTCCTGACAGTCAGAGCTGTCCAGCAATGGAATATGCTGCCTCAGAGTGTGGTGGTGTGTCCTTCTTTGGAGGTTTTTAAGCAGAAGCTGGATGGCCATCTGTTGGAAATGCTTTGATGTGTGTTCCTTCATAGCAGGGGGTTGGACTGGATGGCCGCAGTGGTCTTTTCCAACTCTATGATTCTATGATTCTATGTAACCTACAAAATTAGGGCAGGGCAAAATTTCATGGTCTAATGAGCCCTACTCTTTTTTTTTCTTTTTCTTTTTTTTTTAATGTAGCCATTCAAACACACAAGTTACACAGACATAGTATATTTCTGCAAGGTCCTGGAAAAGAACACCATAATTTTGCAAGATTTTTTTTATCGAGGTTTGAAGATGTAATAAAGTTGCATTTCTTCCTTTTGGGCACATCGTATTATCTTTATGAATCAATCAAGCTGTTTTGAGTATGTGAATTTGCTAAAACTGTTTAAGTCTCAAGGGAATAGATATTGGACTGAAACCTTTTAGTCATTCATTAGCATGCTTTATGTCCAAGTATATTGAACAAAATCAGACATCAAAGATTTTCATTAGAAGGTTTCTCAATTATTAATCTTGATTTCATTCACTAAAGTTACATAGTCCTCTAAATTAAAGATCACTGCATCGTTGTTTTACACATGTACTTTCATTAGCCCCCATTTTTTCAGAGATTAATGACAGGGAGATCATTATAGTAAGCAAATGAGTGGCTGGCTCTGGAAGGAACATGAGTGCTCAAAGACTCTTGGTGGGTAGGTGGGTTCTGGAAAAGTCAGTGTGCTCCATTCTACATGGTATATGGATAGAGTGGACCACCTGACTACCAGAAAAGGCAGAAAGCCAGTGTCACAGAAAAAGGAGCACTTTGGGGAGATGGAATGTAGTAAAGTCCCAGCTTGGACAACAAAGCTGAGCATGTAGTCATGTGATAGTTAAAGGCTGGAAGAGGAGCAGGGGTGTTGAAGGACTGTAGGGGGCTAGGACATACAAGCAAAAGAACTTTCAATTCGTTTAAAGTTTAGTGAGTCAATCAGGCGGTTAGAAATGATGACACTGTCCACATGAAGCCTGTTCCTTCTGACTTCTTTGTGTACCAGTATTTGGGGGTACCTTTTAGATTGGGATGGGAAGAATTTTTGGCCTTAGGGCCCAAATGGTTCCTGATGAATATTTCACGGGCTGTAAGCTAGCACACTGGTATCAATGCTGTTGGTGTAAAGAATGCTCACAGTTTTTCTAATTTTCCACAAGGAGTGTTTCATCAAACTGAGGCCATTTCCGCACGAGAGACTTAAAACGGCGCAATGCATCCTCTCACAGAAGTCATCCACACCTTGAAGTGGACTAGGTCCAGATTACTTACCTCAGATCTGCACCTCAGTCTGCTCTGAAATGCCCCCAACTGGTCCTCCAGTGCGCTTTTTAAAGAACAGAAAAAACAGGTTTTTCATTTTTCCGGAGCGCGCCATTTCGTACCTGCTCCCTTGTGCAGATTCGCAGGCTCACATCAATGCGAGCCTGCGATCTGCAGAGGGCGGGCTTTAGGCATGGCGAGCTTTGCAGTTGGTTGGTACCCATGAACAACCAGAAGCCGTCATTTTGGAAGCCGGAGCAGTGCGGATCTAAGACCTCGCACTGCTCCGATTCACCGTGGACGAGACAAGGAGCCCTGTGGAAGGGCTTAAGGGACAGTCCGCGTTGGTCCATGCCCAGAAAGATCTGGTAAGTACCGGCACAGAGTGATTCCCTCGCCTTGTGCGGAAGTGGCTTGAGACAACCTGTTTAAAAATCCAGCCATTTTGGCATTTTTTGCAATTTTTTGTGAAATTTTTGTTTGGACAAAAGATGGGTACTGTGTTTTTAAAAATCTACTTTATTTGCAGAGGACAATATCTTTTGAGGAGAAGTCACTGTTTTCAGCACAATTTTTTTTTTTCTGGACAGAAAAAAAAACTCCTAAGATTTTATGCAATTTATTTTTTTTTTTGCAACAAAGGCCCAAAATATGTACAACTGGAAAACCACTGGAAAACATTGAAAAACTCTCAATCTCACTCAGCCTAGAGAATTCTTTAAAACTGTCTTTCAAAGCTATAATTAAATACATGAAGATTTATAGCCCCAGCCAACGTACTGTTGTTGTTTTTTTCAAAAAAGGTGTCAGTGCAGAAAGAAAGGAGTGATTCTTTTGTGAGGGCAGAAGAAATCACAATGACTCCACCCTAAAGGGACTTTTACTCTGTAATGGTATTTTTAAAGGCTTTCAACATCTTGTGGAATTCTGGGGTTTGTAGTTAACTGAGGCAAAGAGCTCTCTGGCTCAGAATTCTCAATGCCCATCCAGCATTCTATAGGATATTGAAAATGGAATAAAAGCACTATAACAGTGTAGTATGGAAAGGCCAATAGAGTTGGAAGAAACTACAAGGGCATCCAGTCCAGTCCTCTGCCATGCAGGAATATACAATCAAAACACTCCTGACAGATGGCTGTTCAGCCTCTTAAAAATCTCCAAAGAAGGAGCCTCCACTACACTCAAAAGCAGTGTATTCCACTGTGGATCTTCCTAACTGTCAGGAAGTTCTTCCTAATATTTAAGTGGAATCTCTTTTCCCTGTAGTTTGAAGCCATTGCTCCATTGAAGCCATTGTCCTAGTCTCTGGGGCAGCAGGAAAAAAAAAAAAAGCTTGCCCCATTTTCCATATGACATCCCTTCAAATATTTAAACATGGCTATCACGTCACTTATAAACCTTCTCTTCTCCAGACTAAACATACCCACTTCCCTAACTTCTCCTCATATAGCATGGTTCCCATGCCTTTTACCATTTTGTTCACCCTGCCCTGGACACATTCTAGATTGTTAATATCTTTTCTGAATCGTGGTGTCCAGAACTGGACACAGTATTTCAGATGAAGTCTAACCAAGCAAGAATCTAAATACTATACTCCTATTGAAAAGTTAAAGGAACATTAAAGTGTTTTGTGTGCCTTCAGGTTGTTTCCAGTGTATGGTGACCCTAAGGCAAACTTATCACAAGGTTTTCCTGGCAAGATTTGTTCGGGGTGTGTGTGTTGCCTTGCCTTCATCTTAGTCCAAGAGAGTGTGACTTGCCCAAGTTTACTCAGTGAGTTTCTGTAGCTGAGTGGAGATCTGAAGCCTGTTTTCCAGAGTCACACTCCAACACTCAAACCAGTTTTATTTAAAACAAGTTAGTGACAGCTTTAAAAATATATTCAAATATAATAAAATACAAATACAACACCATCCAATAAAAGCATCATCTGCTGCAACAAATTGAAAATCAAATGGCTCCTTAGTAGAAAGTTTTTACCTGCTGGCAGAAAGATTGGGAGTGGGGAGACAGGAATACCTCTGGAAGGGAATTCCACAAGTTGAGAGCAACCACTGAGATGTCTC
Source organism: Ctenosaura bakeri (assembly GCA_948474755.1). Lineage (NCBI taxonomy): Eukaryota > Metazoa > Chordata > Lepidosauria > Squamata > Iguanidae > Ctenosaura > Ctenosaura bakeri. The sequence continues at coordinate 904,945 of CAOLHI010000200.1, read as the reverse complement.
TTTCCCACACCCTCACTAAAGATGCTTGTGAAGGTAATCAGACCAAGAGAAAGCTCATCCCCATATTGCTTGGAAACTCATATAGGGAGATACAGTATTTCAGATAGTCTGAACACAAGTCATATAGGACTTTAAATGTCATAAACAGCCCTTTGAGTTCTGCCCAAAAATAGATTGGCAGCCAGTGGAACTATTTCAGCAAGGAGGTTATATGCTCCCTGTGCTCTGATCCAGTCAATAGCCTGGCTGCAGCATTTTGGACCCACTGACATTCTTGAACAGTTTCCAAAGGCAACCATATGTAGAGTGTGTTACAGTAGTCCGAATGGAATGTAATCAAGGCATGTGTCACCCTAACTAGAGCTGACATCTCAAGGAATGGATGTAGCTAGTGCACCAGTTTTAGCTGTGCAAATCCACTCCTGACCACCGCTGAAACCTGGGCATCCAGGCTCAGGTCCGAGCTCAGGAGTACCCCCACACTGTGAACCTGAGATTTCAGGGAAAGTATAACTCCATCCAATGCAAGCTGAGTCCCTATTCTTTGATCTGCCTTTTGACTGACCAGAAGCACCTCTGTCTTGTATGGATTAAACTGCAGTTTGTTTGCCCTTATCTAGTCTATTATAGACAGCAAACATTGGTTTAGCACAGAGACAATTTCCTTGTAATTAAATGGAAAAGAGAAATAGAGTTGAATATCATCAACATACTGATCACACTCAGTTCCAAAGCTCTGGATGACTTCTTCCAGTGGTTTTGTGTAGATTGTAAATAGTATGGGGAGAAAATCTGAGCCCTGTGGGAAACCACAGCTCAGCACCCATTAGGTCAAACAGAAATCCTCTAGCACAACCTTTTGAGTCCAAGAATGGCTGGAACCATAGCAATACAGTGCCCCAAAGTCCCATCCCAGAGAGGCAACTCAGAAGGATACCATGGTTGATGGTATTGAAAGCTATTGAGAGATCCAGCAGAATCAAGAATTCCCCCAATCCATTCCCTATGTAGGTCAACCCCCAAAGGTGACCAAAGCTGTATCTGTAATATATCGTAATGATATGTTCTCTTTGACTCAGAAAAAAATGCAGGATTACTTTTTTTTTACTGACATCTTTTTAAGGAATACTACATAAGCTAGGCTAGTTACAGACTTCCTGAGTTTTTAAGTATTATTAAATTTTTTTAGAAAGTTTAATGTCCACAGGGAAGAAAGGGAAAAGCCACAAAGTGGAAGGAACCTCTGGTTTTCTCTTACACTCTGTATGTGATGTTATGTAATGTGTTGCTCTTTTTGAGTTTGAGAGTGGAGATAAGCTGCTGCTTTTAGTAGGAAAATGTGATTTGAAAAGATGTGTTAGAGTTCAGGGAACAGGAAAAGATTAATATTTCACGAGGACAAGTAACTTGGCTAGTGCTCTCAAGGAGAAACAACTGTATAGTTCCCACTTGGCCATAGAGATCCTACTTCGTCTTATATTCACCGTAGTTAATGGCTATTGAATAAACCTGGCTTTGCAAAATCAGATGGAAGTCATGAGAGGATTATTTATTGTGTTAGTTAAACTGTGCTTATTAGGACGTATGCATATATATCAGTTTGATTTAAAAGTAATAGTATGCCACCTGATAACAATTTTAAAAAAGATCTGTGGGTTTTGTAATTGCTGCTCTTTCTTTGTGCTTGTAGCCCACTAGTTATTTAAAATGTATGTATTATATGATCTGAGTAAGAAACAAGCACACATTTTTTTGTTATCCATTTTCAACATTGTAGGTCCAAATGAATTATCATCATGGTATGTTCAAAGTAATCTGTAACATACTTTGAGTAAAATATTTGTTGAGGTGTTTGACAGACTGATGCTAAAAGAAGCGAAGTTCCAATGATGAGAGCATCCTGGTTCCCATAAATGCTGTTTTCTATTTCTGGAGTTTTGGGTTCAGGTGTCTCCAGTATGCTGATGATACCAGCTCTGTGACTTCTTTCTACCTATTTCCACAGAAGCTGTTTCTGTGCTAAAGTGGTGTTTGGCAACTGTGGTGGACCACATGATGGCAAATAAATTGAAGTTCAATCCTGGCCCTTTTCGCACCTTACCTTGTCACGGCAGTGGGGAGTGGCGCTCGCACGAGCAGCCACTCACATGAGCTGCTCACAACAGCCCTTTTTGCCTCCCACATTGCCTTCCTTGTAGCGCGACCATGGCACTTGCGCCCTCCTTCCTTCCTTCCGCAGCGCAGTCTGGGAGCTGTAGGCTGCGCGGGGGAAGGAAGCGCGACCACCCCTGCTCGCCGAAGCACCACACACAGGTAAGTTCGGCTTAAAGCTGAAAATCAAAATATGCATGCATGCCCTGCTTTAGCCTCGTGAGCATCGCGCGAGTGGGAGTGCGTCATACGGAGCGACGCTCCCACTCACGCGATGCTGAAGGGGCGCTCGTTGAAAAAAAAAAGCATGTGAAAAGGGTCCCAGACAAGGAAGAGGTGCTCCTGGTCATTTGAAAGATAGATCTGGGAATAGGAATTCAGCCTGTCTTAGATGGGAATTACACTCCCTCTGAAAACGCAAGTTTGCAGTTTGAGGGTACTCCTGGACTCTGCCCTGAGCCTGGAGGCCCAGGTTTCAGCAGTGACCATTTCTGCAACAACACCGGGTTGTTTCTGATCCAGGAGTCATGCTACTGCATAACATCATCGCTATCCAGCTGCTATCCTGTCCCCAAGCATTGCAAAACCACCTTATATTATTTCCAGGAGAAATCCATTAAGAGCCTCCTTTACTGCTTCAATCCCATCAGCCAGTTCAGTGCGGTACTGTAATAACACTTGATAGCACTTCCTGTCCTCCCAGATCAGGAGTAGGTGGAATGTGGACATGCCCAGCTTGTCCCTCCCTCAGTTACTCCCATGGCATGGTAACTTCAAAATCCACCACCTCTCCATGTTTGTTTTAAATTTATCCTTTGAGTTAAAGCTTTTTATTTTTTTTAATACATTTTTCAGCATTATAATGAAAAAGTGCAATAGTGTACTGGCGTGTCATGCTGTTACAATATTGCTACACTAGTACGATTTCAATAAAAACAATAACAACTAAAAACCCCAACCAATCGATGTTGGTGGGGCCGGGTGAAGGTGGGGCAAGGAAGTGGCCAAGTATGCTGTAGTGCTCAAAAAACTGTAGTGCTCAAGGCAATACTGCTACACATCCGCTTAAGGTGGATGGGTGTGGAAGACAGCATTTCTGACCTAGTATCATCGCACAAATGGCAATGCTGCGATTGTAACGGAAGAATATGCTAATGGAGTATGGTGCAGAAAGGGCCTAAGTTAGCTTTGTGCAAGCTACCTTTGCACCTTGAGTTCAGATTGCAGCAGCTAAGGTGAGGACAATGGGGAAAAGTGGGAGAAGGAGACAGAGAAACTGGGACATTTTAAACACAGCTGAAAAAGTGGGATGACAAAGGATTTATTGCCACTGTCACTGCCAAATTGGGTCATTTGGAGGATATGTGTTTTTTACAACTATATCTTTCTTTACTGACTTCATTCCATTTGTATCCTGGGGTTAAATGTTGTATATTATTTTCCGCATCTTCTCCCCACTCCCAATTTTATCCTAACAACAACTCTGTGAAGTAAATTTGGTTGAGTATTATGTTAAGGGAAAGCTGGCATTGAGGAGGTATAAACATGGGGTTCATGCAGTAACCACAGATCTGGGAAAAGCTGTAATTTTGAATGGGTCTGATAAAGGCATTTTGAGTTTGCAATAATTTATTATTATTGTTAATCATGCTTGGTACATTTCTGTAGACACAGAGTACCATGCTTACTGAGTCCTGTTCCCCTTTTTCAGCTTCTCTAAATGGATCTCTGTATATGTGGGGGTTCAATTCCAGGAACCCCATGAATAGCTACCATATTTGCCAGCGTATAAGACGCACTAGCCTATAAGATGCATTCTATTTTTAAATGTTATTTTCGGGGGGAAAAACCTAGGTTTTTTTTAAAAAAACATGGCTTCTTCTGCCCCCCTTCCCCTCTGTTTTGAAGAGGAAGAGAGGGAGCTCCAGAAGCAGGGAAATAAACTTCCTAGAATATTTCTTCCCACTCTCCATTTTGCAAGGGAAGTGAAAGGAGGGAGCTCCGGAGACAGAGAAAGAAAGTTCCTAGAATCTTTCCCCCACCCCACTCCATTTTGCAGGGGAAGGGGAAAGAGAGAGCTTCAGAGGGACAATAAGAAAGTTGCAGGAACTTTCTTTTCCCCTCTGGAGCTACCTCTTTTCTCTTTCCATGCGGAAAAGAAAGAGGTGTGTGTGGGAAGCCTTGCACAAGGGTTCCTTTCCTCCTTTGGAGCTTCCCCTCCCTTTCCAGTGTATTTTGCCTCTGTGCTGAGAACTTGCACAGTGGCAAAATGCGTAGGAAAAGAGTTGGTTATAAGACCCACCCATGTGTAAGACACACCTTATTTTTAAAGATTATTTTTTGGAAAAAAGTGCATCTTATATGCCGGCAAATACAGTTAATTCGCTAATGCTCATGTCTCATTATATTCAGTGGCAGCAATGTGTGTGCAGATGGTTTACCACGTCCATGTGCAAGTCACCACTGTTCTAGGTAGAGGGATGTGACACTGCATGTGACCTGGAAATTGTGTATGTGAAGGTTGTAGATAAGGAGGGTCCACTATATACCATGCTTGCCGGCATATAAGACACACCAGTATATAAGATGCACCCCATTTATATGCCGGCAAATACTATTTGCCGACATATAAGATGCACTGGTGTATAAGACGCACCACATTTTCAAACAGTATTTTTCAGGAAAAAAAGTGAGTCTTATACGCCAGCAAACAGGTTATACATTTCAAAGCTTCTGTGCTTAAAATAGATGTTTTGTATGTTTTTCATCTTTGCCTCCTGTTGCATGGTTGTACCCTTTGCTCACACTCTGATGTTGCTCAAGCACATATGTCTCAGTTTTCATCTGTGAAGGACTGGAGATTATGGAATTGGAAAATAGAATGACTTATTTTTTTAAAAAAAATGCAACTATCAGGATAAATAACTTTTGGAAATGTATTTAATTTTGTAAAATAACTATCTTATTTGGGGAATCTTAATCAGACAAGAGGCAATGTGATATTTTGTCTGTATAATGATTTATAATTTAATGGTCAGTCATTTTCAAGTGAAATAGCAGTTAATTTTGGGGGGAAATTCTATAGGAGCAGGGATTATTAGTGTGTATGTGTGCATGTCATTGTTGATGTATAACGATAATGTAAAATAAATGATCTAAGGAATTCTTTAAAACTTAACAGTTTTATTAATAGAGGTAATATTTTTTGTACTAGGGATCTCTTGCAGTCCTAGGAAATAGATAAATATCTGGGGAAGGATTTCAACATAAAGGGTAAGCCATTTATATTAAATGTTAGGGCGGACTGAACATGCATTTTTATTCATCTCTACTCAGAAGTAAGTTCAGCTAAATGCAAAGACTGGAGCCTCAAACTTTAATTAGGGCCCTCCATAACTGCCTTTTTCTCTAATGACATTTGCATTGAATTTAGGGCATATCTAATAGTCATCCTCTCTTTTGGGAACTCTAGTTCTGTGAGTTAGGATAGATAATTAACAGCAGTGCTCCCACAATCATTTGGGGGGGGGGTAGGTGAAAGAATGCTTAATAATTAAATTGCAATAAAACTGAGTGTGTGTTCATATCTATCTTCTCAAAGAGCAGCAGTTTATTTCATCAGAAACTTCAGCTGTAAAGTGTTCTTTCTCCTTAGGTTTGGCAGAAACATAGAAAGGAAGGAAACTCCCTGCTTAATTGTGCATGCAAAGAGTACAGTTGAAGTTACTGATGGATTAAACTACTTCTGCTTTACATTGTAGATACGAGATGTACTCTGAGATGTGTTTATATGGTGATATGCACTTTGTTTTTATGTGAAAAGGGATTTATATTCTATATGGATCATCTGTGTAATTTGAAGTTATTGATGTATTTCTTGGCAGGTCTCAGTTTCCAACATTTTTGACACATATTTTGACTAGTCATTTGAAAAGGTTTGAGGGATAAAGTAGTCCGTTTTAGTGATGATTCACAGGACTGCAATATATTTGCTTCAGGTCTACACATTTCTGTTGGGACATCTGTGCCTTTTTGTCTGTACCGTCACTTTCTGCTAACTGTTTTCTTTCAAAATGATGAATTTGAATGATCTGTTTTTATATAAAATCAGAATACTGCAGACTTTAAAAACAAACAAACAAACAGCTTGTGTGCCCACTTTGATGAACTGGAAGTTGCCGAAGGAAAGTGTATTTGTTTTAATATCAGATTTCCTATCACTAAATGGTGTTAAAAAGATCTACAGCTCTTGCAATTGCTGCCGTTTTTGGTTTTTTTAGTAGTATGGCCCAGTAATTCTTCTCTAAAATGCATATATAATCACAGTGAAAAACAGTACTCATTTTCACTTTGTCTGTTTTCATCATTTAAAGCCCCAAATAGATCAATGTCATGGTATGTTCATATCTCAAAATAATCTTACAATGAAAAATTCACTATGCAATATGGAGCAGACAAAGCAGATAAGACAATGGAGTCATCAGGTGGTAAATGGAAAATAACAAGCCTCTGGAGTAATGGCTGGTTTGCTCTTTTGCAGTAGAAATGAAAAGTGTTCTGTGGCACCAATATGATTAACAGATTTGCTGTGGCATAAGGTTTCATGCACTAAAGCCCAATCATACACAAGTGAGTATAAAGCAGGAAAAATGTAACTAATGGTTAAAAGCAATGAAATACAAGAAGACTTGTATGTAACAATACTGTGTAAATCCTGCATATATATAAGCTAGGTGTAAATGACAGCAGTAAATCACTAATTACTTTCTTCTGCATAGAGACTGCCCTTCATGCCCTGGGACAAAAGCAAAAACATGTTGTTGATAGATAATGGCATCCTCATATTTGGAGATGTGAAAGGCATGCTTTTTTTATGGACAAAGCATGGGTTCCCATGGATAGATATAAATACATGAACATCTCCCCCAAGACCAGTGCCAGATTTGAGAAGGTAGAGTGCCTACTTGGGTCCCTTCCCACAAATGTTACCGTGGGATCGCCTCCAAAGCTCCCCAGTGAAGGGAAAGATGTTCTTCCATACATACACCAACATGCTCTCTATTCATGATAAGTTTGCTGGGGGTAGATGTGGTTGGGCAGGTGTTAGTGCTCAAGTACCTTGCACAATTTTGCTTTGCTTCTGAGAAATGCTAGGTTCAGCACCTGCATATCACCCAACTGTCCCAATTTGGCAGGAACTGCTACCCAAAATGTTGGTGAGTCAGAGGTCCACCAGTACTTTCATGTGACAATGGAAATTAATTAGCTCACATTAGGGGGCCTACAAGAGTGGGGTATCCTAACAAGCTTATCCACCAATGTTCACAGGATCCTAGCAGGAAAGAACGAGCCAGAGATTCCAAATAAGCTAAAATGTGTTTTATTAAAAAGTTCACTCATGTACTCAGAAGATCCAAGCACTCACACACTTGCACAAGAGCTAGCTGAATGATAAAGGGAGGAAAGTTGTTGATAGAGGAGTTTTAGGGAACAGTGATAATTACCAATCTGGAGAGCAGTGAAGAAAGCAGTGATTTGGCTTAGACTTGTGCCTAAGAGGGTACTCATTTCGGAATAAGAGCAACTGCATGGCATTTAGCAAGCAGGATACCACATCAAACTGCTCAAAAGTGTTTTTATACCCAAAATCCACCTAGAGGGCATGGGTGTGAATGGTTCTCTGGCAGAGCAAACAGTGGAGTTAGCAACATGAACAATGGGGTCTGAAGAGAGTTAATGGTTTTAGTGCTAGATGACAAAGAGTTAATGGCTGTCATAATAGCTCTGTAATGGTGAACAGGTAAAGGAACAATGTAGGGAAATGTCCACATGCTAGGAAGAAGGGCTGAATCAATCAGTGGTTTAGTGGGAACTTCCCTTTGCTATTTTGTGATGGTGGAGATGTTACAGCTTCAGCTTAATAGGCTTAAGCCTATTATCTCTGGTGTTACCTAGTGAATGTCCTGACAATGACCTTACCTACGTCTAGAGGGGATCTTCTGACCTACTTTGCAGAACATGTATTCAGTCAGTAATTTTCCTCTGCCCAGCTTGACCTTACACCACTTCAGCTTCCATTTTATATCAATGCCAATTTATTTATTTGTTTGTTTGTTTGTATCCCGCCTCTCCATATGGATCGAGGCGGCGAACAACTTACAAATAGCATGTATTTTGAAACTTTTCTATACATGCCCCCAACAAGCTGGGTACTCATTTTACCGACCTGCGAAAGGATGGAAGGCTGAGTCAACCTTGGAGCCGGGCAGGATCGAACTCACAACCTTGTGGGCTTGTAGTACTATCATTTAACCACTGCGCCACCAGGGCTCCTTTTTAATTTTGCTAATTAAATCACATTTCACCAATTAAACCAAGGAAAAGTTTGGATAATGAGAGTTCAGGGCAATGTCGGTGATATTTACCTATCCAGAGGTGAAGAGATGAGGTGCTGTGGCTCAGACTAAGGCTCCAAGGGTAGTACCAGAATGGAAATCAGAGCCACAGAGTAATGGCCAGTATGCCAAAAATACCATGAATTATCTGGCTCAGAGCCAGGGTTTAACCTTAAGGGGAAGGTGTTAATGGGTTTCTGGCAGGGTAGACTATGGCATCTGGAATGAGCTAATGGCCTTAATATTAGATGACAAAGGACTGATGGGAATCATGATAGCTCCGTAGTGGTGGAAGAGGTGAGGGGATAAAAGGAGAGTTTTGATGGACAAAGGGAGAAAGTCAAGGACAACCAGTTGCTTCATGGAAGCAGTTTCAGGAGCTGTTGTTTCTAATGGTTGAATAATTGAGGTCCATTATCAAGAGTTTCCTGTGCTATAACCTACCCATGCCCTGAGGTTTCATTCTGACCTAGTTTTGCAATGCATATGTGCAACCAGTTCCTCTTTGCAAGCAAGCTTCCTGGTCATAGCAGAATATAATTTATATTTCATGCCAATTAAGTATTTTGCCACTTAAACCATGGAGTAGGTATGTACAGCCTGATAACAATATGTGGAAAACACCTGTACATATAGTATTACATTTATAAACATTACTTCATTCTTTCTAAAGGAAAGAAATCTTTGACTACTAAAAATTGAAACCTAAATAGTGTCTGTGGAATCAAAACTTTTAGTAGATAAGATGCTGCCTCTCATATTTCATGATTAAAGTACAATACACCACATTTTTCTCTATTGCACCCTAAAAACTCAGTACAGGCCAATTACCTTGTGCTCAAGTAGCTTTATTTATTCTAATTAAAGTGTGACACTACTATATTAAATGGATGAAGCTTGTCCAAGTCTCTTACTGTGCATACCCATCAGTTAATGGTTTTGGAGGCCTATTTGCTCAAAGCGGTAAACTGGCTTGAGAAACAAGAGTAGCTATTGTTTATTGGCTTTGTAGAATCATACAGCTGGAAGAGACCATGAAGACATTCCTTCTATGGCCCTTTCCATACGGCATTTGCCATGCGAAAGGGCACTTGGAGCTTCACGCGATTGTGAGGAGTGATCTGCATGATGCACTCACAATTGTGTGATGCTCCAGGGACCAGCAGGTACCAATTGTGCACCTTCTCATTTTTGGCTGGAAGCAACGCTCCCGGGCCCCGTGCGCACTTACCCAGCATGTGGAGCCTCTGGAGCCGTGCCGGTTGCGCTTCCTGTCCCAGCGCAGCCTGAGAAAGTCCCAGGCTGCACTGCAGAAGGAAGAGGCGGGGCTCTCGCGTGAGCAGGCAGCTTGTGTGGAGCTGAAGCAGCAGAGACACGAGAGCCTCTCGCTGGAGGCTGCTCGCATGATCCCTGCACCCCAGCGCTAGAAAAAGGTAAGGTGTGGAAGGGGCCTATGCCTTTAACAATACCCAGAAAAGAATGTTAATTTTACCCATTATCTCCATGTAAAGAAAAGCTTTCTCATAATTTCTGATTGATCAGACTGCAGGTAAAAGCATAGAAATAGGGCTGGTGTAAGCAAACACAATCACAAAGGAAGTGGCAATATAAAGACCAGGTCCTGTGTGTGACAACTAACATATAGCAACAACATGCCCTGTTATTTCACTGGAACCGCCTTGGAATCAATTAAGCTTCTGCTTGGCCAGGGCCAAATTTCTTGTTAATAGGCAACTCTCTGCCCCTTTCCACACCTTTTTCGGCGCTGGAGTGTGGGAATCGCATGAGCTGCCTCCAGCGAGAGGCTTTTGCATCCCTGCTGCTTCAGCTCCACATGAGCTGCCTGCTCCTGAGCAGGCAGCGCGAGAGCCCCGCCTCTTCCTTCCACAGCACAGCCTGGGAGCTTCCCAGGCTGCGCTGGGGCAGGAAGCGCGCCTGCTGTGGCTGTGGAGGCTCCGCATGCATGACAAGTGTGTGCGGGGGCCTGGAGCAGTGCTCGATCGCGCACCATTTTCGGCTGAAACCCACAAATGAAAAAATGCGCAAGTGGCACCTGCTCTACCCTGGCGCGTCACGCGATTTTGAGTGCATCATGCAGATCGCTCCTCACAATTGCACAATGCTCAAGGGGCCCTTTCGCATGGCAAATGCTGTGCGAAAAGGGCTCCTAATTCTTCTTTTTGACTTTTATTTTTAAATGAAAAGACACAGGAGGTTAAAACAGAGGTTGAAAGATTGGCAGATAAGAAATCTTTCTAGCCCTTTTTCTTGCTGGTCATTTCCCAGCCAAAAATCTTTATGATTCAGGTCCACAATGGATACAACACCAGGGTAATATTTGCATGTTGTCTAGATGACATATAAATTTCTTTACAATCTCCATTGTTAGGGATATTTTTGATATCCCTCACTTGTAGTAAATTATTTAGAGAAATAAATGTGTAAGCTTTTTCTCTTTTTCTTCACTAGGTCACATATTCAGAGCTTCAAAATCACTGATGGCAAGTAATATTATCTGCAACATATTAGTTCTGAGTTACTTAAAAAGGTAAATCAACAGTTGGTGACATCATTACTTTTGTGATATAGTAAATAACAATTACAATCCACGTTAATGGGAGTTAGGGGCTCAGGAGTCCCACAAAAGTGAAAAAACTGCACATATCAAAATGTATGTATGTTTGTCTGTGGGAAAGGGACCAAGGCATGGTGGGAAGTGCAGACACCCAGGGTCCAAACCAGGTCAGGGAAAGAAGAGGGAAAACGGGTGAGTAGGCATAGTGGCCCTATATTTCCTTTCTCACAGACATTTCCTTCCTTAGGTGTGGGGACCACCAGGAGAAGGTTCGTGGTACTGAGAAACTGGGGCAGAAGCCATCTTTAGTTGGTCAGGCAGCAGCTGGTAGAGGAGAAAGAGGACCAGAGATGGATTTTTAAAGGGCTGTGTAGCCTGGTCAGAGTTGCCAAGAGGGAAGATTTCCCAGGAAAATATGTACTTGAGCTGGGGATCATGAGTTGGAGAAACTTGCAAATAATCAAATCTGTGAAAGTCAAACTTGCAAATGTAGAGGGCCAGCTGTACTTGTAACATGCTGCTATTTTTTTTGCTGCTTTTTAGAAAAAGCAATGAGTAATGAGCATTTAAAAAAAAAAACTTTTAAAAATTCCAGGATCTTCCTATGTAATATTATCAATGATGATAGCTCTTGTACACTTTTTTGCTAAGCCAGAAGCTTTTTCTCCATGCTTTTTCAGGACAGAAAAGGGAAAGCTTTTGACTCTAGATCTGCTAATAAAAACATAGATCTTCTGAGTGATAGCAATTTATATCATGGTTTTCACTGCAAGGTCAACATTTAATCTGAAATAGCTAGAGAAGCTGAAGATACCTTGAAAACTCACTGGTTTTTTCTCAATAGTCCACCCCCACATATACCCTTTAAATGTTCTTTAAATTCAGAGTTTGGAATTTGATTGAGGTCCTGGTTGTTCTTTTAAGTACTTAAAGTACTTCTTTTAAGTGATATGTTGATGTCAAAGTTAACAAATTCAGAACTGTTAGGCAAGAGGCCTTCAAGATTTTGCCCCATTATTCTGATCTCCAGCACAAATGAGTTTCAACTCTAGATGAATATCCCAAGCTGCTTAGGTATTTTAGATTTCTTCTGCTCTTTTAACATACTGGTTTTGTGTATTTATACTGATTATGTTTCGCTGATTTCTTACAGTTCAAACCATGGGAGTTTTGTGATGGAGACCAATGTATAAATATCCTTGAAGTAACTAGCAAATGAATTACCATATTGTTAAAAGCATCATTACAGCATGTTTGTAGAACATAGGTTTTCCCCCCCAAAGTATTAAGGCCTTTCTGCACTATACAGTTATAGTGCTATTATTCCACTTTCAACTTCCTATGGAATTCTGCGGTTTGTAGTTTACTGTGGCCAAGGAGCTCTCTGGCATTTGAATTCCAAATGCCCCTTCCAAAACTGCAAATCCCAGGATTCCATGGGACGTTGAAATTGGGAAAATAGTATTATAACAGTGCAGTGCAAAAAGGCCCAAAGTTGACCATGATATCAAGATAGGAGGAAGCAGCTAAGAAAAACCGCTTTGCAATGATAACTATGTTTTATGCAAATAGTTTTCTTAGAGCCATTATTTTTGGGAGGTAGGGTACAAGGAGAAATGATAGCATGACTGCAGAAATGAGCCAGGAATATTTATTTCAGTATAAACCTTTGTTATGGACTAAGGTTAGTGTTTAACAATATTTCCCTTGATTGTTCCCTAGAATGCTTCTTTATATGAAAACAAGGGACTTACTATCTGCACTCTTCAGGATCAGCATGACACTTCAGCAAATAGGGGTTGGGATTCTGGAGATTTATAGCGCAATTCTATTTATGAGTTATACCTACTGGGTGTGGGAAGGTTTGTTACTAAATTGTGCAGTACCAATAGGGGGAAAATGTTATGCCATCAGAATGGATTTATGGCTGTGTAGAACAATCGCTCCTCCAGCAGAATGAAATGTTGGCGGGAGACCAGCAGTGGTGCAAGAGATTTAAAACTGACACAGTTGGGCACATGATCTGGAAACGATAGAAGGTGTTGTATTTGGTACTCTTCTCTTTTACCCAGTGCTGTTGCTTCCCCCGATGTAATAGACCACAGCAAATGAAAAAGTGGGGCACTTTAACTCACCTACAGGGAATTCTGGGAATAGTCTTCCTGTTTGATTCTGCAATGCACCTTGAAGCTCAGATGTGAGAATATGTACAAGTACAGTCTTGTTTGTCTATGAAACATTTGCAGTATTTACCAACACAGAGGAGGCCCTCAGTCTTGTGGGTGCCCTTTAGCCACCTCCTTTTCCTGCATCCTTGCCTGCATCCTATGGGGTCTACCTCCTAGACAGTACAGTGGGCTGATTGTTGCAACTGTGAAATTACATTCCTTTCCTTCTCTCTCTTCTGCCTTTGTCAGTCAGGTTGTTTGCATTGTTCCTGGCTCTACGCAGAACACCACGTGATTGAAACAATTCTCTGGAGTGGTGTAGTTACAGGATCTTATACCTGTAGATAATGGTTACTAAGTAGTGGGTACACACTTAACAGTGGTATGTTTGGAATGCCTTCTTCATTTTTCCCATTAGGGATTTAGGAATGATAGTGGCAGTCCCATCCCCGGAAAGAAAAAAAGGTATTCAGAGAGACCTCTTTATTGGTTCCCCAAAGTGTGTTTTTTTTTAAAGTTGTGATGAATGAGGCAGAGGAAGATGCTTGATCAGAGTACCTTCATTCCTTACCTAAGTACTCTCATGTACAAAACCAAAAACCTTTGGTAGTCAGACTGTGGGATGGTACTGCTCCTAAATGAAATTACCTCTTCAGCAGCTTTTACATTTTCCAGTACATTTTACACATACTTGAGCCAGGTTTCATTCACACAAGATGTTTATTTACCACTTGACACTTTCAACAGCAAGTGAAATGTGTACATAGCCTGCCACAGATAGTTCATATTATCTTATATCACCTCAAGCACAGTGCTTTTCAGTGTCCATTTACCAGCTTGACGCAAAGTGCTTGTTGTGGGTTTTGGTGTGGAGTGTGCTTCTTTAGGGATGCTAGAAAAATTAATCTGATTTGTTGATCAGAAGTTGATCAGCTGAAACAACTTGGAGTGAAAGAGAAGTTGACTGTTACCAGTAATAAAATAGTTTGACTTTGAAGCAAAGATAGTCATTGTCAAATGTCACTAGTGGCTGCCTAGGTGGAACAAATGTTAGTATTCACCACCTGTAGTATTATTGAGCTGAACTAATACTATGGCATGTTTGGCCTTTATGTTGAACAGAGATATTCCCCAGCCTGCTTCCCTGTTCTGCGTTGCCCTGAATGATCTGTTGCTCTCTTCAGTATGCAGTACAAAATAATGTCTCTAATGTTATGAATAATGCACAGGATCCAAATGCTCAGCTGAAGTTATAACTGTTCAGAAATTACTGCATCACAAAAGTGGAGCATGCTTGATTGCCAAGTTAATGTTTTACCCCTCATTGGCAATCAAGTTAAGAAGACATTGTATGATCCTGGAGAAGGAAAATGTGAATGTGTGAGAGAGATGGTCTAGTGGTTCTTCTCTCATTTAACTTGGGCAGATAGCTATTGGTTCTAAACCATTTTGATGGTGGTGGGGATGCTCTGCCATGATGATCAACAGACATATCTTTCTCTTTATATTATTAATGTTATTTGCTATGCTTTGCTTACATGGGTAGTTATTTCATACACTTCTATAGCTGATTCTTATTCACAGCAGGTCCTTGGGTACTTCTAGCTCTCCTCAGCCCACACTTCCCTTTCTGTTTATAGAATACACTGTTCATTTTTCGCCCTCATTGCAAAGAAATTAACTATCCTGTATTTACAAATACAAAGCTGCTGTTGTTGCATACAAACAGCACAACTTGTCCAAAGGAACACATAAAAATGGATAAACATACTGATTCAGTAGAAACTGATAAAGTGCAGACGTTGCCTGCGGCTATCACAGCACACAGCAGACTTAACCTGTACATCAATTTTATCTCTTCCTAGGTATTTTCCCCTGCTTGCTTTTAAACTAGGTCACTAAAAGATATGCTCTGTTTCTAAAAGCAATTTTTGGTCACTGGCGATAAGCAGAGACATCTTTCCCAATATTTGTGATAGTCTGCAACTCAGCCTCTCAGCTTTCGTTTGTAATGAACTGTGGAACACAAAGGATGCTCGGCGCTCCTGCTGTAGACAAGGCTGCAGTCGTTGCATCAAGTTCAAGATAAGAGGGCAAAGCCGGTTCCACCAAGAGCCTTTCTTCCCAGAAAGTTCTCTGGGAAGGCTTTGAATGCATGCCTTCTGTCTCCAAGGAGTTAGAAATGTTTACTTTAGCCCACTGAAATGTAATATCACTTTATAATAATACTGCAAAGCATAGAAAGGCACAAGTGCAGCTGTGTAAAAAAATAAATAAATAATCTGTATGGTAAACTGATGGAAAAGTTACAAAACATTTCCCCCCAAGCTGTTTCATTAATGTATTCATGTGTGTTTGTGTCTATGTGTGTATGTATGGGTATATGTATGTATGCGTGCATGTATGTATATGTGTGCATGTATGTATGTGTATATATATGAAGTGTTGTGCATATTTACTCCACTTGGGTCTTCTAGCTGACAATCTCTAACTCTTAGACTGTAGCCATAGTGGGTTGGGGTGATGGGAGTTTTATGACACTTAGAATGTACCAGCTTGAAGTGGGGGAGTGTGGCTCGGAGTGTGGTGGAGTCTCCTTCTTTCGAGGTTTTTAAGCAGAGGCTGGATGGCCATCTGTTGGGAATGCTTTGATGTGTGTTCCTGCATAGCAGGGGGTTGGACTGGATAGCCCCTGGGGTCTCTTCCAACTCTATGATTCTATGATTCTATGTTTTTGCACAAAATACTACATTTTTGCACAGAAATACATTTTGGCAGAAATGTTAAGGGGAAATACATCTTTTTGCATAAATACATTGACAACCCCCCATGTGGAAAATAACTGAAAAATATGCGAAAGCTCACTCGTCACAGAGAAAACCAAGGCTGTTTTAAACATATTGAACATATGAAATCTTCCTTAATTGTTACAGTGGAGCTGAGCTGTGTGTAGCGTTAGCTTAGGCAAGAAAGGAAAGCAGTTTTACTTTTGACTTTGATAATAACAGTCATTGCCATTTTCTCTAGTGAAGCAGTGGAATGACAACCAGTGTGCATTTATCATCCTTTACAGAATAAATAAAAGTTGTTCCCATTTCTTTTGCCAGAGCTAAACTTTCTTGTATATGGATCATAGATTCCATGCTCAGAAGCATGTCTCCTTAGACTCCCCCCTTTCCACAGAAGTCTTCATCACTTAGATATTGAGACCTATGAGGTGTTCGTTGCTGCTTTGCAAGACCTATGAATACCGCTCCCCAAACTTCTTCGGCAGGTATGATACCATGTGTATGGCTCAGGTGGACAGATAAACTTCTTCAGAGAAAAAATAAGTTCTCCTTTTCTTTTCATTCTCATTACATTCCTAAGACTGATGGCTTTTGCTCCCCTGGAACATCTATTGATTTGGATATTTTCCAGTTTTCCAAACATTAAATCACCAGAAAAGTAAATGGAAAATGTCATTCAATTGTAGTGTTTCTGTTCTTCTAACAGCATCTGGAGAGTTCTTGAAGAGAGAAACAAAAGCAAATAATAAGAGCCTAAGCTACACTTGAATTCTTATTTGTCTCCTATTAAAAGGAACATTCCCAGTTTCTGAAGAGTACTCCTCTGAGAAGTAAGAATAATCTCTTCTGACATTTCTACACAGGAGGAAGAACAGCACTCCAGTGCTAATTTCTCTGGAGGCAGTGCTGCATAAATTGTGTATTTACACTGCAAGTGGAATCATGTTAATGGGTCCAGAATATTTTGTCTGGGGGCATGTTGAAGCAGTAAAGAAAATATGTGTCTGTGAATACTTTTCACTCTTACCTATATTTATTCTCTTTAAGCATTTTAACTTGTGACCTTTTGCTTGGCTTTCCCACATCACCAACCCACCTGCTGTCATATGGTTGATACTTAAGTCGTTTCACTGACCTGAATGAACTGCTAAATTCTGAAAGCTTATACATGTCACTCAAGGTACAAGTGGAAGAGATAGAAAAAACTCTCCCTTACTCTTTTACTCACAGTGGTAACAAGCAGCTAATGAAAGCTGTGACACTTGGAGCATCTTTTAGAATGTGGCAACTCTGTTTTTATTTTGAGAACTGATTTCACAACAGTTATCCATCTTGTTTAGAGATCTGCCCAGACTATTACTTAGACTATTGCTATGCACATCACACAGGGCCACCTGGACTGAAAAGTATCTGAAAGGTGAAAACTGCTGCAAAATGCAACAGCTAGTCTCCTAACTTCTTGGCCTTTTTAACTGGAGTGCTCCTTGGAGGTGTGACTGGTGCCAACACTGGCCTCATTTTGGTGTCAAGTTGGCTTGTATTCAACCAAGGATTTGGGGCCAGTGATCCTGACCTGATTTTCAATCTATTGAATTAAGAACTTTATTTTCATTTTACTGAATTGTTTAAAAACTGTTTTAAAGTTGTTGTTGTTGTTGTTTTACACTGTACCCTACCCTGAGATCTTCACTTATAGGGTGGGAATTAAACACTTTAATAATAAATAAATCATAGTTACAATATGTCAAGAGCCTGTCTCTGCTTGCCAGTTTCTTTGCAGGCTCGGTAAAAGTTGTAGGTTGGAAACCTGTTGGGCAGTTGTGAATATGTAACCTACAGTTACACATTCATAACTGCTAAGTGTTTATGATCCCTGCACAGTCCCTGGTTTAAGGACCATGCAGGAAAATCCCCTAAACCTCATGTACCAATACGCAGCTGCTGCAAGTGACAAGCATCCATTTCCCTGTCAATCTGAAGTAGCTGCCTGGCGTTGCCACTCCCCATTGTCACGAGTGACTGCCAGCATCAGGGGGATTTGTGACAGGCGTCCTTTTTCAGCCTGTTGTGCTGGAGATTGTTCATAGGAGGCAGTGGGGGGACGGAGGAGTGTCAGGCAGCTGCTTCGTGACCAACAACAGGGAAATGGATGCTGCTTACCAGTAAGTGGGGTTTACAGGGCCATGCCAGAATTCAGTATGTAGCAACATTGTTATGGTGCTACATAGCACACAGTGATCATGTAGGATTCCAGTGGTTGATTTTTAACCATTCAAACCCTACCTGGCTTTGGCCCTGGGTCTTTAAGAAACCTATCTTGGTGTGAGTGTTCCAGTTATTAAAATCTGCAGCATATAATTATTCATACATATCCATTTGTCAGGCATGCATGAAAGGCCATTCTTCTTCATCAGCCCCAAACTTTGGAATGTTCTCTCCTTATGGTTAAGATTGGTCTTTCTTTCCCAACTTTTTGAAAAACAAGTGAACATGCATCTTTTCAGTTTTCCATTACTTTTGGTTGTTTTGATGTTTTAATATGGCTTTAAAACATTTTTATGTTGTTGTTGTTGTTGTTGTTGTTGTTTTATCCAATTTATTGTACACTGCCTTAATATTGATTATGGAAATGCAACATAGAATAGTTTATAAAAAATCTATAAATAATAAATTTATTGAAAATACGGCCCATATTACATTGCTTTCATTACATTGCTTTAAATCTACACGTAGAAGCTTCCCATATTGAGAAGGTGATTAGGCTAGAACATATCATCGTAATATGGTAATTTTTAATAAGTGAAATATTAAAATCTTTACACTCACCTACACTCTGAAATCATCTCATCAAGAGATAGATGGCTCAACCTATTTGTGGGACATATCAGTTGCACAGTGGCAATTTCTTACCATTTCTATGTTGTTGTTTTAAAATGCTTGGTTAATTTCTTTTAAATATGCCTCTCTGTATGCATTTTCACCAAAATCACATTGTATGAATGTTTAATCCAAGAGTTGATAAATACACATTTTATAAAAAGAACAGTTACAATCAAATTCACGTACTATCAGCCATCTACATTGACAGGTTTCAGTTTCACGAATGTGATTACTTGCAAATTTCTCCAATTTCTGCCCCCTTCTAGTTCAAGTGCTTCTTTTCCAGGGAAACTTTCTCTTTTGGCAGCTCTGATCAGGCCACCCCCTTTAAAAATCCACCTCTGGTCCTCTTCCTCCTCCACCAGCTGCTGGCTGGCTGGCTAAGAACAGCTCACAGCCTGATTTCTCAGCACCACAAACCATTTCCCAATGCCCCCATAACACCCAAGGAAGGAGATGGGTAAGAAAGAGGAAGTATAGGGCCACCATGCTGATGCACTGGTGACAGGCCCCTTATTTTTCCTCGGATTAGTTTGGCAGTTCCACTTCAATAACGTGTCCTGTCAATATCACTCAGCCCTGATTCCCTCTGTTTATCACAATCTTTGTGTAACGGGGTAAGATCTAAGTGTTTACTCAAAACTAAACAGTTTATTTAAAGTAGTGTGTTCTCTTTATTGTCAGTGACTTTAGATAACTTAGGACAGCATAGTGCTGGGAGTAGCAATCTTTGCATGCTTAATTAACTGGCTAGCTAACTGCATGTTTATTGTAGGCATAGAGGGGACTGCCTAGAGTAAACTTCCTGTTGTTTGGTCAACACCCACTTCCTCTTGCATGTGCTCTTCCTCTTCCCTTTTTGTTCTTCAGCTTCCCTGCAAGCATGTGCTCTTCAATTCTCTGGCAAGCATGCTTCCTTGTAAGCATGTGATTGCTTATTTTCATCTTACCTTTCTTCAAGAATTTGAACATGTGTAAACAATACACAAGATTACATGAGTAAATCTTTGCATACTTTTAACCACACTGTTTGTGCTTTATTTTGAGCTAGATTAAGTGTGTCTGGAGTGGAGTGATAGAAGTGAGACTGGTAATCTGTTTGACTTCTGTCTGTGCATTACAGAATACTCTGCTGGTTGGGAGACTTATTACTAAAAATCTCTCAGTTCCCCAACACTTAGTAGGTATAAAACAATCTGTAACATTTATTGTAGTAACATTGGAAATAAAGTATCTTATTAGAGTTCATGTATAGTACAGTGCTGATACATTGAACCATCCAAATTTCTGACAGTCTCTGACAATAATTCCCAGCCTTAGACACCAGTTCTCTGGGTCTTTTCTAAAGCTGCTTAAACACAACTCAGCCACCTTCCTTGGCCAAGATCTTACTGAAGGTTTAGGACACACAGAAACTTTGCCTTATATATAATTCCTTTTATTCATAAGCCCCTCCCACACACCACTATGCTGGATTTCATTTTTGAGGTGCTGTCCTTATTGTTTAGTAACCCACCATCATGTTGCACTGGCATTCCAAATAGCTAACCTGCAAAGCAACTTTGTTACACCACCCCTTTCCCCTCTTCTTTCCTTGATGTGGTTTAAGCCCTGAATGCCCACTCTCCCCACCATGGCTTGACCCCCTTCCCACAGACACACACACAGACACAACACACACATTTTGATATTTGTATTTTTTCCACTTTTGCAGGGATCCTGTGCCCCTAACCTTAGCAAATGTAGAGGGTCAATTATATTTGTCCAGAAAGCTTCATTTCCTTAAAAATGTAAACCAAACAAAATTTTTCAGGATCCCTGGTTTAGCTCCAGGAAAGGCCTAGCACATCTGGACATGTAGCTTTGATGTGAGTAAATGGTGCAAATACATCAAATCAAACACATACTGCTGGATTTTTCCATTTAAAGAGATGTTTTGGTTTATTTGCACTAGACAGTATCTGATTTGCATTATTTAGGAATTATTGATTTAGCATGAATCCAGCCCAGTCTTGAGGCTTCTGATTATATGGAGAACCTAAGAAAACAAAGTAAGTTGTGATAGAATATGTTGACATAACAGTTCACTTTTTCAAAGGGAGCTGTGCTTAAGAATGATGTCTGCTATAAAATATTCTCATTTACTTGACAAGGCTCTCTAGGCCAAGCTAAATTATATGCAAAGTACATATAAAGGTATGGCAAAAGTATGTTTAAGCACATTTTAATTATTGATTTAGAACATTTCAATTTCAATTGCTCCTTATTTCCAAGTATGGTTACTTAAGGCAATTGCGAATTGATCCTATAAGTTGTTGTCCTTCTAAAGGCTGAAATTTGAAGCTGATGATGATATATTGGCAATCAAATTTAAAACAGCAGTTCTGCCATCTTTCAAGGTTTCCTGGTTCTCATACGGCACACTGGTTGTGCAAGAGCATTTATTGGAACATGGAAGGACACATGGGAAATAAAACCCTGACCTGAATACACATCCTCCTTAGTGTCTGAGAAATTCAGTGTATGGAACTCTGCATCTTTTTTTATGATACATTGGATGTTACTGTAATAGCACAAGCCATTGCATTTTCTTGTTGAACTGTAAACAATCTGGGAAGGTTGATTTGACATCCACTTAATTTTACTATATGAGTAAGTGTTCTTGTTGAATTGGATTGTGGCCAGCATTGTTCCACACTTGATTGTGTAGTGGGTTTTATGAAGATTGCCTGACACTGAAGTGGGCAGTGCATCTATGCTTTTGAATCCATTACTTTGAATGCTACACCTAGTACATATGGCAGGACACTCTCAGACTCTTTCTGCCATGGGATACCCACACAGTGAATAGTCACACCCTACTGCAAATGACCTGTTTCAGTATCACACATCAGCCTCTATAGCATGGACAGAGAATGGATCTCCTACTGCTTCTCCATGTCTGATTCAAAAACCTGGATGATGCAATGCTGTTTGTGAACAAGATGGTCTGAAAGGGCAGCATAAGATCAGCTCTGGTATTTACACATTGATGGTTCTGCTTGCATGGAGCACACTGGTCTGTGTAGAGTGCTGTGTAGCTTGTATATTTATTCATAATAAGTTTATTCAGTTCAATCATATTGAATACCAAGGAATTGCAAAGTATTGGCTAAAATAAGGAATAAATGCAGTAATGAAAAATTCAACATCTCATGATCATAACTGAGGAGATTAAATCAGGACTTTACTCATATTTAACAATGTACTGCTATCTGGCGGTAGGTCTGTAATTGGGATTATGATGACTGAGATTTGAAGCCTTCATAATAGCAATGTAGATGCCAGGAATGAAGGTTCTAATCGTGCAACATTTTCAAATATAGAAGCTGTGAGATCTATTTATAAAAATCTATTTGGACATGGATGGAATCATACTGAATAAAACCTTTATGTAGAAGTGTGCCTTTGCATTTTCATAGAAAAATATGAGCATGTGTACCTTAGGAACAAATTACATGTCTAAATATAATGCATGAAAATGTTGGGTGCCTTTAGAAATGAACATTAACAACAGAACACCATTCTATAATTGATCAATTGAATACTTAGCTAATTCTCTGGGTGGGATTTTCAGTAATTCTCCTTTTTGTAACTCTTATGAGACTTGAACATACAGTAAAATTAGAAGCAAACATTATACTCTATGTTTGTAGAACATGAAAAGCTACATTTTTGTCAAAGAAAAGATTAGTAGAGGTTGTAGATAGAATATACTTAGGCTGTACCTGCACTGCGCTCTAATAGTGTTATTATTCCACTTTCAACATCTTGTGGAATTCTGGGGTTTGTAATTTACTGAGGCCAAAGAGCTCTCTGGCTGAGAACTCTAAATGCCCATCCCTAAACTGCAAACCCCAGTATTCTATAGAATGTTGAACTGGAATAATAGCACTATGACAATGCAGTGCAGATATGGCCTCCGACCGTGGGATAGTAAATAAAATGATTTCAGTAGTCAATAGTATTCAGGGATCTTAGCATGGTATAGTCAAAAGTCTGTATTTTTCAGGTTACGAGAGTGTAACTGCAGAAAATGTATTTATTTATTTAGTTAGTTTGGCTGATAGGCTGAAAGATCAAAGCCAGAAATACCCTTTTGGACTATATCTCCCTGAATCCCCCATCTCTCTGTCCTCATGCTGGTTGAAGAATTCTAATAGCTTTAGTCCAAAAAGTAGCTTTTCCAGGTCTATGAAATACGATATTTTCTGTTTCAAATGTGATTACTCTGATCTAATATATTTCAACAAATTTAAAAATGACTGCACTGCAATTAATTATTTAGGCTGGAATCTTACATGTGTGTACTGTGAACTAAACATTTTGACTTCAACAAGACCTTCCTCCAACAAAGTGTGCATAGGATTGCAGCCTCAAATTTATTTGTTATGTAGAATTTTAAAATCTTCACCAAGATTATGGACAGGAAGGAGAGTTTTGATCTATTGTAAGCAGAAACTGTGGTCCTGAGAACCATTTGAATTTTCTTGATAAAATGTTGGTCCTAATATTTGTTAAGTATTTGAATATGATAAGTGTGTTTTGTTGTATCCTAATACTTTTCCATCTATAAGGCTATCCCTGTTGGAGGCAAGCTGATTGTCACGTTAACAGTTTCTAAATAAGTGTCCTTACGCTCGTACAAGCACAAAAGAGATTACAAGGAACTCTTTCTGGTGACAAGAAGAGATTAATTTTTTTAAAAAATCAGATTATATTCAAGAAAGAACATTTGAGGTATGTGAAAGAATACATTTTAAATTTTAAATACATTTTAAAAAATGTAGTTGGTATACATTTTTAAAAAAAAACTAAAAAAGACAAAATGTAATTACTGGTCCTAAATAAACTAGGTTCATTGAATCAATGGAGTTTATAGTCATGTTGATGTACCATTCAGCACTTGAGACTAGTAACTGTAGATCCTGGAAACGGCAGCAGAAGAAACGGGAGTCCCTTAGGTAAAGATTACCCCACCTCCTTTGCGTTGTGACAGCATTTGGAAGTGGTATATGTGTGATTAAAATATTGATATCCCATTTTTTCTTCACCAAGAGAATTTCAAATCAGCTAGAAATAGAATACAAAGCCCAGCAAAGTCAAAGTAAAATTCATCTGGCAAGCAACAGAACTACAACAAAACAGTGAGACAAAAGACCCAGTACCATAACCAGAGAAGAAAAGTGTTCCTTCCATGCTTAAAAATCCCTGATTAATCCCCTGTCATACTTCAAATGGTGATAGGTCCAAAGCAAGGCCTTGGAACTCAGGTTGCATGCTATGGAGGCCCTTATATATTTTGAAACACTAGCTGGTAAAAGCTGATCTCTGCATGTGAATTTGGTTAGGAATGGCACTGTATAACTTAGACTGTCCTGGTTGGGGGATAGATACATAGAAGAGCCTATGACGGTATTAAGGCATGTGAGTAATTGAGGTTTGTTTATTGTCTGTGTTGTGTGAGATTGTGTTGAATGAGAGAGTACAAAGATGAACTTTTATAGTCATGAAACCTTGCTTATTGTAATTAGGATCGCATTTCACAAAAGCAGCAAGGGAGGGGATGTAGAAGGCAATAAGTTATGCCCTGTTTTATTCACCTACTGGTCAATAAACAATAGTCAACTTGCTGTTTTCGATCAATCACCTTGTTCAAACTGTGAAATCTGATTGCGTTTTAGAGCCTGCTGGTCTTCCTACAGTTTTGTAGAAGGTTTCAAAAATCTCACATAATATCCTTAATTCCTCTCATGTTTTGCAGATCAATATGTAGTGTTACTTACTTTTTCACAGAGTGCAGTGTATGTTGCAAAACAGGCCCAAGTTGTTCAAGACAATTAAAACTAGATAATGAGTAAGAGGTGGTAAATTAGTTACTCCGATTTCCTGTCCATCCTAATAAAAGAACACCATCTCATTAAAAGAATGATTCTGTAAGGAACCGAAGGGTAGCAAATTTGAGGCTAATGAAAGGAAACGCTGGGCTAATTCATGAATTTGTCATAGTTTTTAAAGTGAATAGAGTTCATGTTTAATGGCACCTAAATCTGTGTTTGAAATGGTGGCATTTATTTAGCAAAATCTCATGAGACCAATCTATAGTGGGCAAGGAGAAGGGACATTTGTAAAGCCAGACAGTCCTGTTCAAAATGGAATAAAAAGATTTTCCTTCATCTTGTCCTCACTTAATGCTGTTATGGTTACCTTGTGTGTATATAAAGAATACAGATACAAATGCCAAGTCTGAAACCAAAACTTGAGAGATAGCCTTGCTTCATGACATTCTTAGAACAACTGCCTTTAGCACATCCACTTACTGTAGAGACCAGAAAGAAAATATAACTCTTTTTTATTCTCTTTGGAATACTATTTTTTAATTTGCACTTAAAGTTGTTTTTCTCTTCTACTTCCAAAGGCGTTTCTTTTGGCAATTACTGGACTACTCATCTGGCCCACAACTATAAACATTATTTACTCTCCAGTAACCTCATTGCTACTCTATAATTTACTGAACCATATATTTGTGCCACCGTGACACAAGTCAGGTTGTACTGTCTAGGATGCTGATAGTAGGGTGGAGAGAGATTTATTTCTTGATATATTCCATGGTAACTAATGTTTTTTACCTGTATCCAGAAGCTTCTGCAGGGGAATCTGTTTGTTCAGCCTGCTTTGTTCAGAAACATTGCTCTTCTCTCAACCTAACATTTTCTTGAAGTTTTATTTTCTGTAATTGTTACATAGTTTAATTTTCCTTTGTGGTACATTTTAAACAAACAAGTTTCTGATTAAATAATATATTTTTGTGCTTGGAATTCATTTAATTCCAAATTTATTTCACTCTGTTTAAAAGCACAATCATACCGGATACTATACACAAAGAGTTACATCCGTAGTTAATCATACTGAGAAAAGACTCAGTGAAATCTCGTAATTATTCAAACCAGGTACCTTTAATAGTATAGATAAGAGATAATATGTTCTTTGAATATTTTAAAGGCTATATTTAGAATGACTAGCAAAACTGGATTAACTAGTCCCCACTATAATCTGATTTAGCAGTCATACCCTGAGGATTCCCTGATAAAAAGAGGAGTGAATAAATCATAAGTGCTCCTGATCTCTTAAATTTGTTTTTACAAAGAACAGTGTTAACCTTTTTCCATGGATGCAGAAGAATTCTGTTACTAATCTATTTGCCCAGTATCATGCAACAGATTTCTGTAGAAAATTCATTGCCTGATTCTCGGTTTGGCTGCTTCTGTTCATTTAAATTTCAGAGTAAAGCCCAGAGCAGATTTGCTGCCCACCCACATAGGAGTAACGTCACAAGGCAGTGGCCATTTCCACACGAGTCTGTTCTAGCGCAATGATTCCACTTTCAACCTCCTATGGAATCTTGGGGTTTGCAGTTTCAGGAGGGGCTGACTGGCCCCTCCCGAAACTGCAAACCCCAGGATTCCATAGGAGGTTGAAAGTGGAATCATCGCGCTATTACAGACTTGTGCGGAAATGGCCAGTGTTGTGTTGTAGATAGAGTTTTTGACTTAGCTTAGGAAGATATAGGTTCAAATGTGTTTTTATCCATGAAGTACATTGGGCTGACTCTGGAACTGCCTGCAGTACAAAACAATACAGTTACATTTCAGTTAATAAGGTAAATGTGTTCTTGGGCATTACTGCTTTAACAGAAAATTTGGTACCAGAAGGATGAGTAACATGGAAAGAATGGGGATATATTCCTACAGTACAAAAAAGAAGAATTTTCATATTTCAGCAAACATTTTATTCAGTACTAACAATATGCATGTGTGAAATGGAACAACAAAGCCAAGCAAGTGTTGCATAAGTAAACAAAAACATTTTGAAACTTCTAGAGACTACCTAAAAGATTCTTCCAAAATACATCCCAACATGACTTTTTTTCCCCCATCCCCTACTTTTCTTATATTTTCCATTTTTCAAACGTATAGATGTGTGTTAAAAAAAAAAAAAGAACAGCTGGGGGATCCCATTGATGGAAGCTAATCTGCTTTCCCCTTTTCTCTCCATTTTGCTGTTTATGCAATGTTCAGTAGGGGATTCTGGAGGCAGCTGTTATTTACCTTGCCTGTTGCAGGAAGGTACATGTGGCAATAGTAGCATCAGGTTACATAGTTCGTACTGCTCTCCTGCTCTTTCCCAGTTCAAACTTTACCCCACTGTTGATTGGAGATATGCTGCTGCAACTCAGAACTGAAAGTCTTTGTTCTTCTAGCCCTCTTTCACTATCTCCCAATGATTATGCTGTTAAAAAATACTTCAAGCTAGAAAGAGAAAGGGAGAAATGGCAGCTGGCTGATGTAAACAGACATTGTAAAAAGGAATTTCTTTATTAGAGGCTTTGTTAACTGAGGCATGCCTGTATTGTTGTCATACTATGAATTATGGGAAGCATAATCCCCCCTTGGCTATCAGCCCAGGAATGTGAGGCAACTGGGAGGCTATGCCCCTAGTCTCCAAAGGAGAACACTGCTGCAGGGATTTTGCTTCTAGAGATGTAATTCTTCACTAAATTTCTTCTTGAAGATAGCAATGTGTAATTTCAGCAATTTTCTTTCCACCGAGAGAAAGTCTTCAAAAACCACGCAGTTTTCAAATGCTGTTTGCAATTCAGGACTTACTCTGCCCAAAATTCAGCGTGGTTACAATATGGAAACAGCATTTTCTGCATCGAAAATAATATTTCAACGTATAAATATTAATTCCTGCATGGAAAATACTGTGCAAATCAACAATGTGTGAATTTTTCACAGAATAAATCCCCAGTTACAGCATTTTCTTTACAACAATTAATATTTCTGCATTGAAATATTATTCCATGCAAACAGTGCATGTGCAGAAAATTCTATTGTCTGTGCAAAACTACATATGAATTTTGCATGGAATAAGTCCTGAACTGTGAAGATTCTCATCAATCTAGGATTCTTTTTGTCAGTGTTCCAACACTTGAAAACATGTTTTTGATGGTTTTCCAAATATGTTTTATTATTCTTTCCATCCCTGTTTGTTTCTTGCCAGAAAATACATTCTGTGCCAACTGCTAGTTCTGCTGGACCTGCAGAATCAAAGGAAAGGATGCTGTGGTACCCGTGTCCATTAAGACATAGGTATAAAGACTGCTAGTGCGTGTGTTTGTGGGGGGGAGAGGATTTTTGCAGAGCTTTGAAAAGTAATTCTTTTGAACTACATCCTCCAGAGTAATGCCCATTTTAGCAACAGTCTTTAACAAGAGTAAATATATTATATTTGGCATGAAATTTGAAGGGAGAAGAAAAAGATACAAACTCTAGATGCCATAATTGTCCTGCTTAAAAATTGCCAAAGAAGCTAATGTGATACATATGTCAGATCTGTAAGGCTTGCATTATTAGTATTTATACCATTTTATGGTTCACTTATCCATATTAATTTATACTTAGTACTTCACAGCAAGAGGTGCCTAAATGGCAAAAACTAAATTATATGTGCACATTTATAAACAGATGACTTTAGACTATTTGCAGATTGCTGTAAAAATGTCAAAGCACTTAAACACTATAATTTTGAGTTCTGTGGAAATCTACAAGATAAATACTTTCGTCAAAGAGCTTGTGTAGATTTTAGTGGGAAGCTATGAACTAGTGCAGTGAAATACTCCTACCCCACACACATATATGTTGCAATAAGGAAAAGAAAAAGAACCATTGCTTCTGTTAATGAGATGTTGCTACTTTGTAGAATCAAAATTTGCACCACAGTCTTTGAGGTGGTGGCCTCAGTTTATAAAGTAGTGAAAAAATGATAGACACTGTTATGAACTCACCAAGTTTCACAACAGATGGGAGTTTACTATAGAACAAAAGTTATTAAGCCCGATTGCAGCCAGACACCTCTCACACAATGTAATTACTTTATTGTACCAGAACAAAGGTCCATGTAAGTCTCACTCCTCAGCAATAGACAGTGGAGTCTGGGGGCTTCCATGTCAGTGGTTGGTAAATCCACTCTGTGTTTTAGTCTTTTCCCAAAATAGATTCAGCACCTTTGATAACTCCTTTAAAGTTCAGGCCCATCATGGCACTGCCTTTCTGCAATAGGGAGATTGCATGCTTCTGTATGACCAGAGACAATGCCTGGAAGCAGTGCTACTAGTAGGATTACCTATGTACGACAGGCTTTTGCTAAGAAGCCTGGCTAAATGTGCCAAACACATACTGAGCAGCAGCAGTAGTGGAGGGTGGCACTGGTGGACAATCTCTCACAGACAACAGCGTGGCACCATATCTAGCACTTGTTAGTACTGTGCAGAAGAAGGCACAACCAACCCCTTTTGAATGTCTTTTGCCAGAAGAACCTTAAAAAGAGACAATCCAAAATGAAATAAGAGATAGTATCAGAAGACGAAACTCCCAGGGAGGATGGCACTGAATGAGCTACTGGGATACAGCAGAGGTCAACTATGAATAGCACTGAGGCTAATGATGCAACTGGATTCAAGCCAAAAGGATGTTCAACTGTTGACATGATCACAGGGGACAGAAAGGCCTGAAGCTGCACAACTCATAGGAACATGTTTTGTAAGAAGCATGAATCAGGGGAAGGTACACATGGTAAAACAAGAAATGGAATGTATAAACATTGCCATACCTGGGGTAAGCAAGCTAAAGTGGACAGGAATGGGACATTTGGAGTCAGATAATTACGCAGTGTTTTACTCCGGAAATGAAAATCTGAGGGGAAATGGGATGGCATTAATAGTGAAGAGAGATATAGCAAAAGCAGACAAATAATATAATGAAAAATCTTACCAAATAATATCAGTAACACTTCAGGGAAAACTCATCAAGATTACCCTAATCCAAGGTTCTCCTCCAGCTACAGAGACAGAAGAAGAAGAAATGGAAAAATTCCATGCTGGAGTCCAGGAGAAAATTCAGGACACATCAAAATAGGACATGTTGGTACTCATAGGCTTTTAGAACAGAAAAGTAGGAAACAGAACAGAATCAAATAGGAGAATTTGGCCTGGGAGCAAGAAATGAAGCAGGAGAGTGACTGACTGAATTTTGTGAAGGCAGTTGTTTGTTCTTTGCAAACACATTCTTCAGGCAACCAGTGTGGCAACTGAATGCATGGACATCTCCTGATAACCAATATAGAAATCAGATAGATTACATAATTAGAAGCAGAAGATAGAGACGCTCCATTTCCTCTGCAAAAACAAGACCAGGAGCAAATTGTGGCATAGGCTGTGAACTGCTAATGTCAGACAGAAAAAGGAGTTCTGGAGAATTCTGGAGTGAAATCTAGGATATTTTCCAGTGGAATTCTGGGTTTTATAGTTTACTGAAGCCAAAGAGCTCTCTGGCTGAGGATTCTAAATGCCCTCTCTAAACTGCAAACCCCAGGATTCCATAGGAGGTTGAAAGTGGAATAACAGCACTAAAACAGTGTCCTGCAGAAATGGCCTACACTTTGCTGGATTGCAGATGATATCTAAATAAAATTGTGCTAACATTCAAATTGTTCACATGCTTCAAAACATACAAGAACAATACTTTGAACAGGTTTGTGCAGGATATGTTTTCTTTGGTGAACAAAATGTAATGAATGGGAAACAACATTTCACTGAAGTCTAATGGTCTAAGAGAAAGATTTTTCTTACTTGAATTAACTAAAGGTTTGGAGAGGGGGAATATCTTAAAGAATTTCATATTCTCTGAGGCTAATGCAAAGGCTACTCATTTACATAATACTTTGAAGGTTTATCCTGAGAACCCAGTCCTTATGTGATGCATATTTTATATTGCGTTTTTGTATTCACAGTGCACAGGACTTGCAGCCAGTTCACCTTAGACTTTGATCTAAACCTGTCTGACCAAATACCAATTCAGATCATTCCCTTCCACTTGTCAAAGGAGAAACCATCCTTTCTGTTTTAAACTGCTGTGGAATAGTGATGCCATCAGACTTCAGCAGACAGTGTTGGATTTCTTTGCTTAGTGCCTTTTATCTGAGGGCTGCAGTTTCTCTAGTACACTGCAGCATGAAATAGCGAAATGACAGCAGCACTTTTGTAAAGTTAATGGTATAAGAAGAAAACATACGGGGCAGAAAGAGTTTCAGATTCGGAAAAGTTTCTCTTCTAGAAATAAGGTTTTGGTCCTGTACACCCTTTTGGTGGTATAGTGAGTGAACAGTAGATTAACTAAGAGCTCAGAGAGAGTGAGCCATAAGTAATACAGTCACTTGCAACAAATTACTGTATTTGGTAATGAGAATAGTACAAACTTGCATTTCAAATGTAACCTAATGAGTGAGCAAAAAAGCTACTTCATGGTGTACTAAATAAACTTTCTAGTTTTCTTTTAAAGACATGTTAAGGCATTTTTGGATGTAATTTGACTGGAATGTATCAAGTTTTATGCCATTCTCTTATCAATCCTAATGATCTTTAAAAAAACAACACAAAAGTGGCAAATAAGTAATAAGCATTGCAGTGAACAATATAGCAAGTTACTTTTCCAACATGTAATGAGAAATGACAATAAATTATTTTTCCTATACTACATGTGAGTAGCCCCATAATTTAATAACTTACATTTTAAAAATAGCAAACTCTGAATTTTCTGTATGTGTGGTTGGACTCTTGTTAGATGTGGAGTAGGGAAGGAAATTTAGATTTCATGATTTCTAGCTTTGAATTTTGATGAAAACATCACTTAAGCTACTGTGATCAAGGACTTCAACACAACATTCTCTGTAGCTCATCCTGTATGAAATTGTGAACTCTCATGAGAATGGCAGATTACACAGGAAGTTCCTGCAGCAGACTGTTCACACTTGCCTAGTGGATGATGGCCCTGGGAAAACTGTAACAAGACCATGCCAGTGATTTATGCATTGAGCCTTGAAATTATTCACAGTGTGTCTCTGTGCTAGGGGCTATTTGCTGACACACAGAAGCCAAAACTTTGTTCAAGCTGCCTCATATTCCTTCCTGGAATCATTTATTTGCATCCTACTTTTAGGTCTTGTTAAAAGATCATCTTATTAAGCCAAGAAAATCTGAAACCTGAAGTGTACAAGTTCCTCATCTAGTGTAAATCTGTACAGTTTTATTGATTTCTGTTGAGCTGAGGCAGTAGAGACCATTAACTGAGAGATATGACTACCACTCTCATCAGTCTTCTGTGTTTCAACTTTACTGTCCATGCCTGGGCAAACCTTAGAGAACCAAATATGCTGATATGCAAAGTTTAATACAGGACATTAGGTATGCTAACTGTATTTGTCAAGAATGAAGTATTTCACTATTATGAAATCTAAGCAAAACTGCCAGTTTCCTTTCCAGTGATTATGCAAAGGAAGTACAACTGGTCATAATTAAAACCTAAAAAATGCAGAAACCATGAGAATTTTGATTCCTTCTAAAAGAATAGAGATGGGAGCCTCTCCAGTTGCTGACTTTCAAATTAGTCCCTCCTGTCTGGCTCATTGAATTCCATAGTATTTGAGCAGATATTTTGAGCTTCCTATTCTTGAAAAACCATAAAATCAGAGGACAGAATGAGGAACAACAATACAAAGTGTGTGAAGGAAAATAATTTTCTCTTATACTATCAACCCACGAAAATGAGCCTGCCACAGAGCTGCTATGCACAAGCAGAATACAGTGAATGATTTATTGGTCTAGAATAAGAGCAATTTTAGGGTTGGAAGTGGCTCCTAGGACACACAGAAAGGGCATTTTCCCACCCTGGTTTAGGTGGCAAGATTGATGCTAGGAGTAGCTGAAAGCATTTTGATGCCTGGAACAGAAGACAAGATGGAACATTTGTCTCACATTCCATTATACGCAGAGAAGAAATTGCTTTGGCCAATTCATGAAATACTTTGATATTGGTGATGAGACAATGTCCTCCATTGCACCTCATGGCAGGAGGGTAGTTTATGGAAGACAGAACAGAAGAGGACATGCACAGCTAAGATGGGATGCACAGCTCTTTCCTTCAAACAGAAGCAAACAGATGTTTTTAGTGTGCCTGAGCCTCTGCTGCTTAATGCAATTGCCTCACTTTGTCTGAAGCTGTCTTGATCAGTGTGGACAACTCTGTATAGGAATGTGAACAGTTATATGTAGCATTTTAAAAACAGCAGCAAACAAATAACTTTATTTAGATGAACAGATCTCTCAAAAAAGGCAATGAACCTACTTGGCTCCAAAATCCAGATAAGTAGAAACAGCTAAAATAAAATACAAGCATAAAGCTGGTTACATATCGTTGAACAAAGTCACCAAAGAAATATTAAAAGGCTGGCAGATATCCTAAAATGGCAGGAATAAGTAAACTTAAAACTTTTCAATGCAAAACCAAGTTATTTGTACTGGTGTTGACATTACATGTCATTATGTGTCTGTGCTATATGGTTACAGTCTTATTCTATCTATGAAATATGGGGTGGGAAAAAGAGACTTAATGTCACATAGAGATCACTGTATACTGTACATTCTCAGGCAGAGAATTCAATGAACTCTCTACCTCAAGGCACCATTGGCCTTTATCAATATAGTCAAGAATGGGGGAAAACCAACAATGCTATGCATGAGAATCTCTGAACATCCAAACCTTAAAACACAATTGTTTTGTGATGGTGTTTATTTTCATACAGTATGGGTTCTTCATTGCCCCATTTTTATATATATATAAATTTATTAAGTTTCAGCAATAAAAAAACATACATTTTAACTTGTAATATTACATGAAATATTTCTGATCTTCCACTCTGATCTACTTTTCATTTTCTGAAATTCTATCCACTTGTTACATTAGTGTATCACAATACAATGTTCATCTTACATGTTTGATCATGCATTTCCTTCTTCCAATATGTTATGTTACTGTTATCCCCCTGTTATTTCCATCCCTTATTTCAGTCATTTTCACTTGGCAGTTCCCAGCAATCACCCATTACAATTTGCCATTCTGCTTTTATCTGATCATCCTATTTCCCCTTTAGTCTCTGAGAAACGATATCTGCATTTCTGTTTTCAATAAATGTCCACCACCATTGTTCTGTTGTGGGTATTTGCTGAGATTTCCACATTTTGGCATATTCTATTCGAGCTGTCATTATCATATACGGTAATATTCTCCAATGTCTCTTAATATTAGTATTTTCAAGTACATTTGTCATGTTTAACAAATACAATTCAGGTTTTTTTTTTAATTGAACCTTCAATATTTCACACATCTTTTTATGTATTTCACTCCAATATTTCTTTGCCTTGGGACAGGACCACCACATATGAAATATTGTTCCAACCTCTTTCTGACATTTCCAACACACTCCCGTACCTGTATTGTAAAGCTTTTTTTCATTGCCCCATTTTTAATGTACAAATCAAAAGTCTCTACAGAGTGTTACTCAAAGCATTTATCTATACCCACTGTTTATCTCTCACCTGAAGTCATGGAACTGCTGTGCAGATTATTGCAAAGTTCTTAATTGCTTTGTTGATTTATTTTCTTGCCCAATAGCACATGGCATATTTGAAATTGGCACAGAATGTTTTCTTTTCTTTCATTATACAGGCGACACCCTTTCTGAGGAATACATAGTTTGTGTCAGGCACTAATCTTAACTGCTGTTCTTGTAATATTACATGCGCAGAAGCACAAACATGTTTCATATCAATATGAATCACACTGGACATTCTGAAATTCCTTACGGAACATGGACCCTTTCCGCAATGCACCCATTTTCGGCGCCTGGGTGTGGTGTTCATGCGAGCAGCCTCTGGGGAGAGGCTCTCATGTCTGGGGTCCTTCCGCTCCACACAAGCTTTCTGCTTGCACGAGAGCCCCACCTCTTCCTTTCGCAGTGCAGCCTGGGACCTTCCCAGGCTGCACTGAGACAGGAAGCACGACCGGCCCGGCTCCTGAGGCTCTGCATGCAAAGTAAGTGTGTGCGGGGGCCCGGAGCAATGCATGACTGCGCAGCATTTTCGACTTCAAGCCAAAATTGAAAAATGTGTGCGCGGTCTGTGTCAAACCCTGGAGCATCACACAAATGTGAGTGTATCGTGTGGACCGCTCCTCACATCTGTGTGATGCTCAAGGGGCCCTTTTGCATGGCAAATGCCATGCAAAAAGGGCAATAGCAAACATTTGCACACAATTAACTTATCTGAGACAGGAGAGAGGAGAGGAAAAAATTTGCCCATTCCAGTAGACTCAGGTAAAAACTAACCACTACCAACCCACCCTACATTGTTTGTTTTTCCTTTTTACTAACTGTTGTGCCATCTTAACCACCCTTTGATGTTGTTGGGCTACATCTGTCCTGGTTTTCATATGTGAAATATTAGAGGATATGTTACATCTTTTGCATTTCCCAGGCCAGTCTGTTGTTAATTGGTGTTCATGAAGATCTTGCACTCCAATCCTTTGTGGGGCAAAGGAGGAGAGCAGAGGAACCAGAGCAACAGAGGAAAGAGAGAAAATGGTGGCAGCAGCTGCAGAAGGAACTGAGCAATGGAAGGGAGGGACTGAAGTGTGCTTCAGCCAGGCCCTAGATGTCAAAGTGCATGGAAATCCTATGTATGCCATTTTGAGTTCCAAGCTGGAAGAAAGTTGGACTCTAGTAATATTGTAAAAACATGAGAAACTCTAATTTGCAATGAAATCTTTCAAATGTATATGTGCATATTATGTATTGTACATACATGCCTTTGAAGTCGGTTGGACTAATTTGCAATTGCTGAAGGCATTAGGAATGAGGGTCAAATGTATTTTTGTATGTCATTTATTATTTATACCTCATTAGAGGCTAGAAATTGCCTTCAAAGACCAGAGACTTGTACAACCTATGTTAATACAAAGGCCTGGATTAAACAGAGTTTAGGCCTGTCATATTCAGTAGTTATGTATGTGTAAGGCAATCCTAAGCATGTTTCTCTATATTTGTTCAGAAATGCAATGTTGTCTACACACACCACAGCACCATGAAATGCAGACAAAATTATTGTATCTTAATGGAAAGGAATAACAGTACTACTTCAGCAGGGGTAGCCATATGTATTCCTTTGCACTAGTTCCCCAGTATCCTGTTTGAAGGGTGTCTAGTCCAAATCTGGTTTAAAGATAAAGAACTCTAAGAAAGGAGAGGAGGAGGGGGAAACCTTCAAGTTCCCATCAACAGCTTGAGAAAAGTTGCAACAGGTACATAGTTTACCTGGTCACAATCTTCCCCCTGGTGAGATGTACTCTATTAAAAAAAAAGGAAAAAAAAAGAAATGGTAACTCATTTAGCATCTCTAAACTCTGTGAGTGTATGACTTATCACAAGAAATATTCAGAGGTAGTTTTGCAGGTTCCTCCCTCTAAAATAAATTATCCAATGCATATTTCATGCAGAAGCATTGTTCCTTTTTCTTTTGTTTCTTTGAATGCAATGTTGAATACCCTGTACTTCAGGCTATAGGTGTGTTGGGATGGGTATCACATTTTAAAATACTGTCCTGCATTTTTTTTTTTTAAATTGTGTTAAAATAAAGCAAGAGAAAGCTACTTGCAAGTAAAGAACAAAAATTAGTATGACAAGGAACAGCCTGAGCCAAACCTTTCTCCCTGATGTGGTTGGTTGTTTTGTGTGTGTGTGTGTGTGCTTTGTTCCCAAGGACTTTTGTAGTGGTTTTAACATGCGGGAGGATTCAGCAATGGCATCGGTCATTTGCAACACATTCTATGGTGCCTGCTTATGCTGCCACCATCTTACTATGTTGTGATTGAAGAGCCAAGCCTCTAGGCCTAATCTGCAGTTAGGTCAATTGATTTATTCTCTAAGAAGTGTTTTTAGGATTTCAGCTGTAGTTTTATGAACTCTGGGCTGAACATGAAAATTAGTGCCTTGGAAAAACCAGCTGGTATTGGGCCACAGCATATTGATGAATAAAATCCTTTTGAGTTTCCCAACCTTTGAATATTAAACGTGCTGTAATTGTAACAATATTGTCAGATTATATGTGTTTACTGAAAAATCAAATACCCTCCTGCTGTCCTGATTTGGCAGGGACAGTTCTGATTAATCCCAAGTTGTCCCACATTTTCAGCTGCTTTTAAAATGTTTCAGTTTTTATTTCCTCCTCCCAGTTTCCCCCATGTCCTCAGCTTACTTCCATTACTCTAAACTAAGTTTGCAGTCAATTAACTTTTAAGGAAGGAGAGGAAATAAGGGCAGAATCATACTCTTCCCTGCAGGCTAAGGGCTTTTCCGCACTTTTGGGGGAAAACGGGGCAGTCCATTACTCACCAGACTGGCCTGCTCCCCCCGACGACCCACGCCGATCCGGAGCAGTGTGTGCCCACACTACATACTCTCCAGGGATGAAAATGGAGGCTTCCAGTTGGTGGAACCACCAACCAGAGAAGCTCACCAGCTGGAAGCCCGCCCCTGGAAGATCTGCAAGCTCGCGCTGGCGCGAGCCTGCAAGTCTATACTTTTGCCCAGCGATGGACTTGGGTGCGCTGGGCTATTGAAAGTCCTGTTTCAATCGGACTTTCAATAGCACGCTGAACGACCAGTTATGGGCGTTCCGGAGCAGGCTGAAGTCCGGACATACGATAAGTAGTCCGAACTCAGTTCGCCCCTAAATGCAAACGTCCTTGCAGGAGGACGCGCCACCCCGTTTTAAAAACCAAGTGCGGAAAAGCCCTAAGTCAAAAGCAAGCTGCTGTAGTCTCTCCTAGCTTGTGTGTTCTTCCTCATTAGTAATTTTTACCATCTTGACAACACTGTGGTGTTGCTTGGCCATACGTGTCCTGCTTTCATCTGTGAAATATTGAATGGTATGAAATCATACTTACTGATCTTCTTTCCCTACTCTTCTTCATCACCTTCTCTATTTCCCTCTTTCTCCTGAGTTGGTGCTGTGAAGTCAGTGACTTCCATTGAGATAAAATTTAATAATTAGAGTGAATGAGGAAATATATAGTGAAATTTTCAGCCATAGGGCTGAATAAGAATCAACTGGCAAATTGCATTTGACTAAAGCCTTAGGCATAATCATTCAATACCTTTTGTCATGCTAATAAATAATTACTTCCCTTATTGAGAAAGCTAAATTGTGATGGGCTACCTAGCAGTCTAACACTTGAGGATTTTAATAGTTCTATGCTTGGCTTTTAACCACAGTATTTCCTGATTTTGTACTTAGTAAATACATAATAGACTTCCTTTTTATACATAGAAAACTGTTTTAGATGTAAATGTATTGTACCTGGTAAAGCATGTGTGTGCATTCATGCACGCGCACACACACGCACACACACAAAGTAAGATGTATTGTTCATGTCAAGAATTATCAAAGATATCTTGTGGAACAAATGCCAGCCTTAGGGAGACAGAGGTATAAATCCATCCAGACATTCTAGAGGTGCAGGTTGACTTTAAATGACTTGTAGAGCATAGGCTTCATTGTTTTCATGAAACTGCCATTCAGAATATTCAAACCTGTTGAGTTTTTACCTTGCTCAGTTAAAATGAAAGTCAGACATTAGACCCGAGAGCCTTGTGAGAATTTGCAAAGGGATCTTGTAGCAGACCTTTGAGACTGAAAGAAAGAAGTTGGTAACATAAGTTTTCATGGACTTGTGAAGAAATTTGTGAGAATTTGGTTTAAAGTTTTCATTGTTTTCATTGCCTCTTCATTGTGGTTTTATGTGGTCCCCTGAGTAAGCCATACAGATCACAACCTGGGATGCCAGAAATGGCAGAAGTCTAGGCCATCCTATAGTGTGTTGACTTGGGATGACGAGACATGCAGCATATGAATAGACACAAGTTATTGACCCATGTTCTAGCTTATATAGGAAATGACCATTTCTACACAAGGGGGCTGTCCTGCTATGGGGAGAGGATGGCATGCATTGTGCTTGCACAGTGTTCACTAAACAGATGAAATAAAAATGCCTGGCTGTGCTGCAGAAGGAAGAGGCGCGGCTATCACACTCCCTTCCACAGGGAACCATTCCTGTATGGAGGGAAGCATTCCTGTTGCACTCCCTTCCCTACCAGGACTGCAACAGGATGACTCACAAGAGCCTTGTGGTGCTGAAATGGCCAATGTCTCTGGGGGAAGTACAATCACTTACTTTTCCCAGATCCTGGAAGGAACATTGTCTAGAGCATGGAGGCAGTTGTCTTTCCCTTCTCAACCTTTTCTGGTTGCACATCCATGTCCCTCATGCAAATGGATTTGAAATACATGAAGCTGCCGTCTTTTGATACCCTGTTACCCGGCAACTCACCTTTTTGACACTTCCACATTAAGGAAAATTTTCATTAATTTGATGGGGGTTCTGCTCTTTCAACAGTTGTTCTCAACTGTTGAGAACTGTTCAGGCTCACCTGAAACCACTTGCATGCACATGCTGCTTGTAAAGTGAGCTGAGAGAGGGAAAAAGATGCTAAGCTGGCTGAGAGACTTTGCAAGCAGCACATTTGTGGTAGTATGTGAGCCTCCATAAGTCCTTCAAATTCCCTACTGTACAGTATATGGGTTTTGCTTTTCAACCAATACCATTTTCTTACAGTGCTTTGGTCCCTAACCTGTCAGATAAGTGAGGGAAGTCTGTATTAATCTGCCAAAAATGGAACAAGGGACAAGGTGATAAAAGGTGAATATTTTTAAAGAGGGGGTTGAAGTTTATTTCCTGCACTAAGCCCTGTTTCTCCCTCAATGAGGTAGTGGGCTTCCTCAAATACAAGAATATGGACACAAGAAAAAATTAAGTCTCTCTGTAGAACATATCCTCACCATAATTTTAAATGATTATATTTAACAGTTATGATTCCCTATGAGGAAACCCTCAGACCTGTACTTCTGTGTAGGAGACAAAAGTCACCACCAAAAAAGTCTTCCTCAGAAAAGTCACTTTCCTGTTGAATCCACAGTGGCCTTTGATCCATCTATGTGAAAATTCTGTTAATTTAGTGGGTGGGATGTTCAATAGCTTCCTTTCTGTCAATTCTCTGTCCATTTTAGTGTTTCCTACCCACCTAAACACATCCAGTTAATTAAGCAAAAGAGGTGAGGTGAAGTGGAAAAATCATTCAGGAGCTTCTGGAAAGAAAGTTGGGAAAGAATCATGTTTTTCAGCCATCAATCTGACTTACTTTCTTTCCTCATAAGGTTTGAAACATTCTAGGCATTTGAGTGCAATCCGCTTCTCTCCATATAGATGATACCATGATTGATTTTTGCTGCCTAACATGCTTAATCAATGTTGACACAATGCTCATAGCTCCCAAAGAGGAGCTTCCTTGATATGCCTGTTGTGAGACTTAAACATCACTTTGGAACGAAGCCCTGGAGATCTAAAATGATGCAAATAAAAAAGTTAGAATTCTATCTCAGATGTACAGGAAAAGCCAGCCTTGTGGGAAGCATAGCAGGCACTATTGACAAGAATGTGCTTTACCCCACTTAACAATATTTCTTGCTAGCTTTATGGTCAAATAACAACATATTTCAAATGACCAACACCAGAAGATATGTAGTATAATTGAAAAGCAGCACAGTAGAGCATTATCTGTCTGATCAGAAGTAAGAATGGAATTTGGGTTGGTGTTAGAAAGTTTGGAGGAATGCCGTAGCACCAGAGGTGGAGCTTGGAGATGAAGATGAGGCTTTCTCAGGATACTTGGTAGGTCAGATAGAGAGCGTCCATAGGCTGGATTGGGGCTAGGGGATGGAGAGTCCATCCCCAGTACATGCAAGACTAAAATTATTTCTCTGCACCTTTGATACCATTGCTTTAATAAATATTTGATATAATTTGTGTATCCAGTTACTGTTGTTGTTATGTTCCTAAGATCTATGGTAATCCATTTATGGTGATGTATCTACGGCTGTATTTCAGAGGAAGGAACTGGCAAAACAACCTCTGAGTGTTCTTCGCCTAAGAAAACCCTGTGAAATTTGTGGCGAGATGCGCACGCACGCGCGCGCACACAGAACCAGAAAGACATTTATGTTGATTAAGCTGAATGTCTATCTTTTAATAAACTCTTTTTATAAAATCTTATTTCTGGCTTTCAAAGAAAGATTAGAAGGCTTGGCTAGACTGACTTGCTGAGGGATTCCTTGGTACAGTTACTTGCCGATATTAAGAAAACTTTGTAAGATGCACTTGATTAGGCAGGCATTTAGGAGAGCATTTTGATTTGATTTTTAAATAATATTGTGCTGCTGATTTCTTGCTATTGGTTATTGCTTTTAGCAATTTTAATTTACTGTATAAAACCTCCAATGTGCTAAGATTGCAAGCCATCACAAGATTTGTAGTAAGTCAGGATTCATAAATAAATTAAATCAAAAGAAAAGGGAGAAACTTCTTAACCCTAATTGTCTTTGAGGGGAATTATTACTATGAATAGTAACAGAATCTTATGCATTAATTGGGTGGAATCCAAGTAGGCATTCTGTTCGTGGAAAGAACTTCTCTCGTTCTGGAAAGACCTAGCTACTGTCTTTGAAATTAATGATTAGTTAAATATATTTCACATTGCCTTATTGTAACATCCTGTGATGGCATATCTCCATCTAGATATCTCCGTTCTTTAAAAAAAAATCCTTTATTTACTTATTCTCCATTTGTTATTGGGAAAATATCAGTAGTGACATGAGATAAGGATTTAACTGTAGGGACAAATGGAAAATGAAATGCCTTTGAGTGATGAAGAGAGATTATTAACTGGTAGCATTACTACAGATGTCAACAGTGACATGTTCTGGGATGTCCACACCTTACAAACAGATAGACCATGACAGAGATGAACAGATTATTTTAATAAATGATTTTTAAGTTGATACTGACACTAAAACTTATTTTTCTTGTGGCCATGTGTTAAAAGTTTTTTTCCTTTTTTATTATTAAAAAGATGAATAAAAAACAAAATAGATCTTATTTCAGAGTAGATTTACAAAAGGAAATTACAATAAAGAACAAGTAACTATTTATACTGCAAAATAACACAAACACTATTGCTATACATCCATATATAAATAATCTATCCTTACACACCTCCTTCACTTAAAGTGATGGATGCCCTGTTAAATATCAATTTTTCTTCAAACACATGACCATATACAGAACTCCCTTCACTTTCACGAGTGTTTTGGGTTCAGGACCCCGTGAAAGCAAAAATACCATGAATAAACTGAAGTCTATTTTAGAAGCAGCCGGTAGGGATGGCAGCTGTCCGCAGAGGTCCTCACCACCTTTCTCCTACTCCTGGTTCTTCTGCCTGTCCTTGGTAGGCTCCCAACATCCATTGCATCCCTCCACTTGGTTAAAACCTGGTTGAGTTTTCCTGGTGTGAGAATCTGGGAGATCCTTGAAGTTTCCAGTGTGTGCAGGAAGGGAAATTGGGTGTGTGTGTTGGCACTGGAGAGATGCATGAGGAAGTAGGGAAGAGAAGTGTGGGAAGCACTAGATGGTGGGAGGCTGCTGGTGGCCATTTCTGCACTACACTGTTACAGTGCCATTATTCCACATTCAACATCCTGTGGAATTCTCGGGTTTGTAGCGTACTGAAGCCAATGAGCTCTCTGGCTGGGAATTCTAAATGCCCCTCCCTAAACTGCAAATCCCAGGATTCCATAGAATGTTGGAAGTGAATTAATAGCACTATAACACTGTAGTATGAAAAGGCCCTCAAACTCCATGGAGTTTTCCTGGTCTGAGGATCTGGGAGAGGAGAGGTAGTGCCAGAAAAAGATGGTGGGGCATGGACCTTCAAACTTTCAAATAATCAAATTTGTGAAAGTCAAACCCATGAATGTGAAGGGCTGACTGTATGTATTATCTATATATTACTAATGCTTCATTCACTTTTTTTTAAACTTGTCACATTATTTTGTTCTTTATGTCATACTATTTTAGCATATTTCTGGCAGTGCAGATGTTAGCTTTAACACATACACAAATATCTTATTCCTCATCTATCATTTAATATATATCATTCATATATTTTGAAATGTTGTTGTTTCTATGTGCCTTCAAGTCATTTCTTACTTATGGCAACCTTAAGGTGAACCTATCATGGGGTTTTCTTGACAGGTGTCAAATGTCCTGCCACGCTTTAGTGTCCACACTGCTCAACCACACAAAAATTAGTGCATTTTTGTTGCCTCTTGTTATGTGTAACAGTGGCATATATGACTCAGTCCAGTACATGTCTAATCAGAAGCAAGTTCCCTGGGGCTTGAACTGGCCCAGAATCATCAAGGAGTTTCATTCCAAAGGAAGGGCATTCCACGGCTAGGATGTTATGGCTTAAAAGTCTCTCTCCCATCTCTTCACACCCTGGAACACAGATTGGGACACAGTAATACACAGAGCAGCCCCCTTAAGTGAATCTTTACATAAAAAGCTATATCATTATCACTTTTAGAAAAATAGTTTGTGACTTAGCTGTTTGTTTTAAGATTTTTTTTAAAAAAATCTTCTTTCCAGTTTATGAATACAAATTTCATTGTTTTATTTAAATTTAAAGATTTTTTTAAAATAAAACTATTTCCTGTAATGAATACGAATTTCATTGTGTTTTATTTAAATAGCCCCTTTTAATACATGGTCTTCAGTCTTTGCAAGAGAGAAATAACATATTAACTGATTTTGCAATACCATGTGGAAATCAACTGTGCTATATCTAGATCCTTACTGTCTGTATTAATTTCTAGAACTTTTATAAATATTAGTTAATACAAGTGTTATCAGTATCTGTTTCAGCTGTAACTTTAAAAAGCAGCTATAATTTTTATTAAAACAAAATTCTTGTCCTCTTAAAATGAAGATTAATCATGCTTGAATAATAAGAAGAAAATACATTGATACCATTCTGTGGAATCTTTCAAAAGAGGTAGTAGAAGATGTTTCACATTAGGAGTTGCAACACAGAAAAAGAATCAGTGAATTAGGAAAACAGATGCTCTTGCATTTTCACTATAATGCGTTCATGAGCGATTAAAAGATTTGACTCAAAGCTTCTGTAGAATCTTACTCAAAAGTTTGGAGATACTTCTCTGGATTTGGGATCAGGCTTTTTTTCATGCAAACTCTCTTATGTGACAATGGACATGGTCCTTCTGCATGTGGAAGAAGATTTCCACTAATGAAAGAACATCTCTCAGTCTAACCCATTTTCTGTAAATCATGACCTATGTTGCTTTAGGCATAGGCCATTTCTGCACGAGCCTGTTATAGTGCGGTGATTCCACTTTCAACATCCTCTGGAATCCTGGGGTTTGCAGTTTCGGGAGGGGCCGGCTGGCCCCTCCCGAAACT
Source organism: Ctenosaura bakeri (assembly GCA_948474755.1). Classification (NCBI taxonomy): domain Eukaryota; kingdom Metazoa; phylum Chordata; class Lepidosauria; order Squamata; family Iguanidae; genus Ctenosaura; species Ctenosaura bakeri. Next base: position 860,569 of record CAOLHI010000200.1, on the reverse strand, counting down.
GCAAACCCCAGGATTCCAGAGGATGTTGAAAGTGGAATCATCGCGCTATAACAGGCTCGTGCGGAAATGGCCATAGAATTCTTTGTATCAACACAATAAGCAGCAAATCAGTTCTTTGTTATATAAGAGGTAACATTTGATATTGTCTAGTTGCACAATTTCCAACAAATGGCTCAGAGTATAGAAGTAATAGCTTACTAGTAATTAATCCCTATCCCAATAGCCAAGTACATTACATTACAGTTAAGGAGGGAGAACTGTATATCTTTTGGCAGGATGACTGTAATTTTCAGTTCCTTTCATAGTGCTGTTGGTGTGGCCTTATTAAATGGTAGAGAAATATTGCATTATTCTCAAACAGTGCTTTCTGCCTTGTGGTCTGTTGTGATTGTTCAGGTGATGACAAAACAAATGAGAGGGGAGTACGTTTCACAGCACAGGGCAGCAGCTTGTAGCTAGAAGTGACTTCTTGGTTGTATACTTTCCAACTGTCCTGATTTGGCAAGGACCATCTGAATTAGTTCTCTGCTGTTCCACGTTCTCAGTTGCCTTTAAAATATTCCAGTTTCTCTCTCCTCTTTCTCCTTTGTCCTTACTTCAGTTGCTGCAAAATGAGTTCAAAGTTTGCACCTAGTTATCACAACAGGAGGGCAGAAGTCTTGCCCTTCCTAAACTCAATACCTAAATGTCACAGATTGTCTGCTGCAAATGGTAGGTTTGTAAATTCTTCATGAATACTTTTCACCTCTTGTTGTTCAGCCATACTCTTTTGACCACACTTTGGTGTGGTTCAGCCTCATGTGTCCTGATTTTCATCTGTGAAATACTGGAGAGTATGTGGTTGGTTTTAAAATGTAAATATAAAGATTATTACATAGATTCTGCAATATAACCACCAGTGTACTTTCTAGAAGAAACCTTCCTAACTTTGATATGACTCCTAAGCATAGATTTTGGCTCTGGGGCTTAGCTTTCAAAACAGAGAGTCTTTTGCAGTGTTTCCATTTGATAGTTTCTTGCAATCACTAGAATGGAGCCCAGTGGTATATAATATTAATTTGAACATTGACTATGGGCCTTATCACATTTAGGTGCCCCACTGCCAGAGCAACGCATTATTGCCAGTTTGGCAATAACGCACAATGTTATTGCTAACCAGCAGCTATCACACTGCAATCCATTCAAAATCCACCCTTTTCCAATGCCGAAAATAATCTGTTAATGACCCCCTTTCCCACAACAATCCTGTTAGCTGTAGGAGTGTAGTTTCCTCATCGCACTTACTCCCATAGTTGATCCAGTAGTGGGTGTCATGTGGGCATTCCCTGGTTGTCCCTCCTTCAGTTACTCCCATGGCGATCCTGTTTCTCCAGGGGTGAACACGCTAGGAAAAGCAGAGAGAAGATCACATGACATGGCAAGTTCGAAATCCATCACATCTCCGTGTTTATTTTAAATTTCTCCTTTGAGCTTTTTAATTTTTTCCCCCAATACATTTTGTAGTGCTATTGCACAAAAATGCAACAGTGTCCTGGTGCATTGCAGTGTTACAATATTGCTCTGTTAGTATGGCATAAACAAAAAACCCACCCAACCATGAGCTGTGGGGTGAGGAAAAGGCAGGGAAAAAGACTTGCCAATAATGCTGTAGTGTGATGGGAACACCAGTGCCAATAATACTACTAATCTGCTTAAGTCAAAAAGGTGCAGTAGAGGGTGTTCATAACCTGATACCATGATGTACCTCTACTTTGAACTTTAGAAAATGCACACAATACTCTGTGATTCAGATTATTGTTGCTAGTGGTGAATGTAGAGAATGGAATGTTTTACAGATAGTTAAGTCTAGCAATTTAGGTGGCATGGATAATGCCACTAGCTGTTCTGGCTTTTTTTTTTTTGGAAAAAATATGGTTTTAATTACTGCTTAATTCAACTTTCAGAATGAAGAATTAAAATTCCAGGAAGCAATGGTTGGCAAAAACACAGTATGGCGATTTGTCTCATTCAACAGCCATGGAAACTTAGAGTGATTATGCAAGATGTTTTCAGTTTGCCACTTTTCTTGGCCTTCTGCAAATTAGGTTTCTATTAGGCCACTGGGAATTCCATTAACTAGTCTCCTTCAATGCATTAAATAGAGCAGATCTTAGTACAGTGTGCTGATGCTGATAAAGCAGCCCCTTTGGACCAGCTTGAACAAGGTAAAACACTCTCAGCTCTTTATCCATCCCAGGGAAGATGATAAGCAATCCAGCTGGTATAATCTAGAGGCAGGAAAGACACTGGTAAACACAAAATAAAATTGCCTGGTTCAAATTGCATTTTTCTCCAAGGTCTCTGACTTTTACAATAGTAGTCTAGGGCACTTTTTAAAAAAAGAACAATGACAACAACTCCAGCTGAGGTTTAGTCAGTAAAAACCATGAGGGTTTTTTCTTTCCCTACCAAAGGCTTTTATTTGCAATTTCTGTCATTACCACTGGCTAGGGACAGGGGTTGACCATATAATTCATTGTTTTTCTGTCTGCTAAGTTAGAGTTTCTGAAACAGACAAGAAAAAGTATAGGGGTTTTATAAATTTTCTTTCCAACTAGAGGGACTACTGTTCTACCAAAATATTTAACAACAAAATGTGAATGTCCAGCTTGTTTCAGGCATCTAGTATTTGGAAGGGTTTGTGCCTAAGCATTAAGAGGGAGAAGATCAGTAAAGCTCAGAAAACATAGCAAAATAAACGGTGTCGTTTGAGCCTTGACCATGTGATTTAATAAAACAGCCCCCCAGAGGAATCCTGAAGTAAATAGGAGGTATTAGAATTCAGCCAAAGCAAAGGTCACTTGGAGCCTGTCAGGTGGAACACAAATTGTTATTTGGAACTGCTGGTTTCATAGCATAGCTTATGTGAGGAGCAGAAGTTCAAGCCATATTGCTACCTTGCTATAAAGAAGACTTCTCATGTGACTTCCTATTTCTGGAGGAAAGTATTTGTGGCAGATGCAGTCAAACTGACAAGCTGCATCTTTTGTTCTTCCTGCTGATTTCATTGCTGGAAGGACAGGAAAATGCGTTTCCATAAGCCTTGAACGTGTCTATGTTTTAAAAACTTCACCCACTCACCTTGTTGTCTCCCTTTCTGGTCATTTCTGCCATCTGAGACCATGATCCACATCTGCTCAATCCTTTTCTCTTCCCTCTAATTTATTTCCTCTCAAAAGGTCCCTCGTTTATTTCTCTTCATCACTATAGAACAGGGAAAGGGAAATGTAGCATTCCAGATGTTTCCAGACTCCTGCTTTGCTTAGTCCTAGCTGTGGATGTGAGGAATACTCATTAATATGCCATCTCTGATTTTTTTTTCTTTAAAAAAATGGTTTCTCAATACTCAAGACACCCTAAAAGAAAGAACTGGTTGGCAACAAAATTCTTTACTGTTCAGGATTTGGTTTTAGAAAATTCATTTGCACAAAAATACACATGGTTTTCCTGCACAGAAGATCTGTTTTGTGACAGAAACTGGATACACTGATTCTTGTGCAAAAATACTGCTGAATGTGTGTATTTGTGCAAATTACATAAAGCTATGCAAAGCAACATGTGCAAATATACAGATCCCTGCACAGAAACAAGTATAGCATTCCTGCGTGTGTTTTGTAGTGAAATCTCCAATATTGTTCTGGCAAAATTAGTGCCAAAATATTTTCTGCCCCAAACCCTATTTTTGATACAAGAAAACTATATATACGTTTGGGCAAATGAATTGTTTTCCCAAGGAAGTCTAAAAATACAAATAGTGCTCTAAAACTCATACAGCAGGGAGAAAATTGCTGAAATTATTGTTCTTCAATTCAGGGATGAAGTAAGCAAAGATTTGCATCACTACATCTTCTAGTCAGAATGCTTAATATCCAGGGATTATGGGAGATGAACAATATCTAAACAGCTACAGGTTACCTACTCATTGTATATTGACTTAACTGTGGAGGTGCTGTGAAAATAATCATGACTCAAGAGAGCAGCATTTATGTGTGAAGACAGTGTGGAAGGTAACAAAAGGAAATATGATATGATCCAGTGCAGATAAACATATCTACTGCCAGTAAATCAAAACTTTATCACGTGTTTGCTGTGTGTCTGTGTGCAAGTTGCTTTCTGTCAGTCTTTATTTCTGATATACCAACTAGTAAATACAGTCTTCTTGTATGTACAGCTGCAAACATTTCACTGGCTATTGATTTGCTCCAGGTAAAATTTGGAGTGCTGGGCTTGACCAACAGAGTTGGATCCATGCAAAATCATGCTTAGTTGGAATGGCCCTATAGAAATTAGTGAAGTTTAGGTTATCATGAGTAATTTAAGTCCCACTGGTTCCAGTAGACCTATGTAATCATGTCTTAAGGCTGTATCTAACCTGTAAAAACATGAAAGACATTGCATGAATTAATTTGCTTGTACCCTGAGATTGTCTGCTGAGAACCTGTTCCAGAGATTAGGTGGTACATTCTAGAGACTGATGGTTTGGACAACTCATTGAGAGGCTGTTGATTTAAACTAGAAGTGAACATTTCTGAATGCCTCCTCATACCAGAAAAGGAGAAAGAAAGGGAAGCATCTGAGCCTGAGGTTCACTACAAGTCCTGCTTTTCACATCAAACGCTGAATTTGTATGCTATCTGAACTAGTTTTCTTTGACAATCTGTAGCTCACCCTGTTGTACTTGCAACGTGCCAATTAAAATGCATCCCCATTGAAGAGGATCACATCTGTATAGTTTTCTGTTTCATGAAAAAAAAATAAGATTGATGTGGGCTTGCCTCTATTTTTCCCAGCTTTTCTCCCCAGTGAATAATCTTTTCTAGAGACAAAAAACAGATATACAACTTGTCAATTCACATATTCATGAAATTTTCTTTTGCAACAAGTAGCTTGCAAAAGATTAAAACACTAATAAGTGTAATTTCCATGCCTCTCTTTTTTGATGTCTGTTCTCTGTGCTATATCTTGACACCAAAGCAAATACTGCCAGCATTATACATTAATAACTGTGTTGTATATTTTTGTACTCTAGAAGGCTTTGGATTAACATTTTCAACAATAAGCTTGTTTGCTAAGGAGTCTTTCTCATTTCAGCACATGATTCTGAGTGGGATGGAAGGCTCTGCTGGTTCCAGTTTTTTTAAAAAAACACTACCTCACCCACATAGATTTGGATTATTCTGACACTCCATTGTATGTTGGAGTGAACTTGGCATATTTTTTTCTCTTTGAGTCAAACATCTGCGATATAAGTATTACAAGGTAATTACCTGACAATTGCTAACAAGGAAGATCCAGGTGTAAAAACAGGCACATTTGGTTTTTTCAATTGCATTTGTATCCCACCTTCCTCGCAAAATGTGACTTAAGCCAGCTAACACTAAAACTGAATGAAACAGATGCTATTAAAATGTAAAAGTTAAAAACTTTCAAACCTATCAAGCCTCATGTAATGCCAGGTCAGTTAAAAATAAAGCACGTATAATCTATTATCTCCTCAAGGATGAGGATGGTGACCAGACATACTTCACAGAAACTTGGGTGGGGGATGATAGTGGCCTGGGCTCAGATTGTCCCAGCTGGGTTCTGTGTTAGTAAGCAGGTGAGGGAACATGGGTGGGGGGTAGCTATGGCCCATAAAGACCATCTTAAACCTGACAAGAATACTGTTAGAGACCTAAGCCAAATTGAGTCTGTATACCTGAGTCTGAAAACCAGGAATAGACTGAGGATTCTTTTAGTATCCTGCCCACCCTGGTGCCTATTAGACTCCCTGGCTGAGCTCACAGAACTACTTTCAGGGCTGTAGTTGGGGTCTCACAGACTTTTGCTTCTGAGTGACTTCCACATACCATTGGAAACCAGTTTGTCAGGTATAGCTTGTGAGTTCCTGATATCGATAGCAAACATGGCTCTATCCTAATTGGTTCCAGGACCTATGCATTCAGCAGGTCACACTTTTGATGTGGTTTTCAGCTGGGAACATATGGATCTGTGGGCAGAGGTGATTAATACCTCCCGAGGTGTCTAGGACAGATCATTTTCTGGCCAGGACTAGCATCACAGCCACAACCTTCCCCTGCAGAGTGGAAGACTTATTAAACTGATCTACCCTTGGAGGCTGATGGATCCTTTGAGATTCCAAGGGGTCTTAAAGACTTTTAGGGATAGTGTCACCAATGATCCTATTGAAGCTCTGGTTTATAAGTGGAATCAGAATCTGACCAGGGCTATTGGCACAGTTACCTCTAAACGTCCTCTCTGACTTGTTAGTAAACAGGTTCCTTGGTATACAGAGACCTTCAGGGAGCTCAGACAGGAAGAATCACAACTAGAGTGCAGACGGTGGCAAACCTGACTTCTGTGTGAGAACATACACTATAGAGAACAGGTTGATTCCTAAATGGTGGCAATATGTGCAGGAAAGAAAGCTTTCTTCTCTGCACATATTGCATTTGCAAATTCACATCCAGCTGAGTTATTCAGGGTAGTGAGAGGTCTAACCCAGACACTCTACCCCCTGAACCTGATATGAGAGCCTCCAATAGCTTAAGATCTTTTGCATAAGAGTCAACTTAAATGCCATCATTGGAGTGGAAATCGATAATGAGGTGTCCAGCAACTCTGTGAGTAGGATTACACTGGATCAGCTTCAGTTGGTGAGTACTGCTGATATGGAAAAGCTGCTGGGGCAAGTAAGGACAACTTGCTTTCTCCATCCCTGGCCATCTTGGCTGGTGGTCCAGGGAGGAGGTGCTATTAGACTTCAAATACAAGATATTATTAATGCATCTGTTACCCTGTATATTGGGGGTCCCGGGAGGGGCACCCAAATTACCAAATAAAAACACAAGTCGGGGGAATTTAACTCTAGCACTCTCTCAGCTAAACGAGAGGCAGGGTAACTTTAGCAAGGATCTTTAACCCAATGTATACAGCGTCAGGTCAGAGAGCGGCTAGACAAGGTTTTCAAAGTAATAAATAATATTTTATTAAAGACCAGAAACACGCAAGACAAGACATAAACTAACTAACTGAGAAATAGAAACGGAGAGCTTTTCGGGAAAGGCAATACGACACCTGGTCTCGTAGTCCTGGAGAGAAGCGGGGTTCCGGGAGAGAAAGCTCAGCGGGGTTCGCTGAGGGGAGTTCCTTCAGACTACTAGCAGCAAGGCGGGATGGAAGTCCAAAGTAGTCAAAGGTGGTCCCAAAAGTGGGGACCTTTTATAGGGTGGTTTTTACCTACAGGCTATGTTATGTTCGGTGAGAACAAAGGAAATTTGGAGTTGGACAAAGGAGTTGGAAAAGGTCAGGTCTTGCATGATTAGCTTAGCTCTTAAGACAATAGCGTGGCTAGTTCGTTAACAGTCCGATACAAAGGAATGGCTTGGCTCTTGGCTGTGCGACTTTGTGTGAATATGCGTCGAGCAGAGCCGGTTTGCAGGGAGGTTTTTCCCTAAAGCAACGGAGAGGCTTAAATTGCCTGCCTGAAAGAGGTTTGGAATGTTCACCCATTAACGGCTGCGCCCTTACGTGCTTGTCCAGGGGACCTCTGCAAACACGTGGAGTAGGGTGGCAGAGAAAGGTCAAGCAAAGGCCGAATTATTTGATATCAAAAGGATGTATAGTGCTCTTCCCAGACATATCATAACCGTGATAACACATCTCTCAATCTTTCTTTTTTGGGCAAGGTGATGAAGAAGGCAATTGCTTTCCCATGCCAGGTAGTCTTGTTTGACATACCCTTCTTTGACCCATTTCAAATGAGCTTCAGAGCAGGATACAAAGTTGAGACTGGTATAGTCACCTTAGCAGATGATCTTCACCTTAGCAATATAGAGGAGCATGTCCCTATTGGTGCTTTTAGACCTCTCAGCAGTATTTGGTACCACTGACAGTGGTATCCTTAAGGAATACCTGGGGGCATTGGGAATTGGAGGCACTGTGTTGCAGGGGTTCCAGTCTTACCTCTCAGGCAGGTTCCAGATGGCAGTGCTTGGGACTGCTGCTTCTCAAAAAAAGGAGCTGTTATATGGCATATCACAAGGTGCCATTCTATTCCCGATGCTTCTTAACATCTACATGAAACTGTTAGGAGAGATCATCTGGAAGCATGAGGTGGGGTGCTGTTAGTACACTGCTGACATCTATTTTGCCATGCCTTCAAAAACAGTCTTAGGTGAAGATAGTATGTCTCTGAATGAATGCTTAGAGGAGATAATGGGCAGGTTAAAGAAAAACAAATTGAAGCTGAACCCTGACAAGACAGAGGTGCTTCCTTTTAAGGGCCCTAATCTGAGGTTGGTCGTATGTCAGCCAGTCTTGGATGGGATCATACTCACCTGAAACGCTGTGTTCACAGCTTGGGAGAGCTCCTGGATCTGTCTCTCCAATTGTCAGCTGAGAGAGATGGAACAATCAGGAGTGCTGATTATCAGCTATGGCTGTTATGGCAGCTGTACCCCTTCCTAGAATTGGAAGACCTAAAGTTGAAAGTGCACATGCTAGTAACCTCAGGGTTGGACTTCTTTAATGTGCTGTACATTAGGCTACTAAGATTGGAAGCTCCAACTGGTCCAGAGTGATTACAGTTACATTCAGAAGTGAACATGTCACACCAATATTAACATCACTCCACTGGCTGCCAATAAGTTTCCAGCAAGATACAAGTGTCGGTTATTACTTTTACCTTTAAAATCCCATATGGTTTGGAGTCCAAGTTACCTGCAGGATTGCCTCCTCCCATACAATCCACCCTGTACACTCAGGTCCTCTGGGGGCCATTTAGTTAAACCAGCCAGGACTAGACTGGACACAGTTACTGAGAGGACCTTTTTGTTGGTCGCCCCTAGACTGTGGAATGATTTGCTGTATGAGATTTAACTGCTAAGCATGCTGTCTGAATTTTAAAAAATATTTAAGACCTATCTTCTAGCAGGCCTACCCAGTCAATTTTTAACTATGAATTTTAAAGTGGCTATGTTTTAGGCTAGATTTATGTGTTTAAATGACTGTATGTGTTTTAGTTATATATTGCATTGCTAGATTTATGTGTTTAAATGGTTTTATGTGTTTTAGTTATATATTGTATTTTAATCCATGTCATACCCTGCCTTGAGCCTTGGGGAGAGATGGGTAACAACAACAACAACAACAATGGCTTGAGCAGTGCATAACAACTCTGGAGACCAGGGTTTGAGTCCCCACTGAGCCACAGAAACCCACTGTGTGACCTTGGGCAAGTCACACACTCTCAGTCTCAGAGAATGACAAAAGCAAACCTCTGGAAAAAAATCTTACCAAGAAAACACCATGATAGGTTGACTTCAGGATTTCCATAAGTTGGAAATAACTTGAAGGTACACAGAAATATTAGAATCATAGAATAATAGAGTTGGAAGAGACCAACCCCCTGCCATGTAGGAACCCACATCAAAGCACTCCCAATAGATGGCCATCCAGCCTCTGTTTAAAAACCTCCAAAGAAGAAGACTCCACCACACTCCAAGGCAGCTCTGAACAGCTCTGACCATCAGGAAGTTCTTTCTGAGGTTTAGATGGAATCTCTTTTCCTATAGTTTGAATCCATTGCTCCTTGTCCTAGTCTCTGGAGCATTGATCTGGAACATTAATCAAATGTGGATTGGATTTTTTTTTTTTTACGTCTTTAGTGTTCTGTTTCAAAATCAGCAAGCATGAGGCCATATGTGCCTCCCTGAAAAGACTTCCAAATGTGTCTATAATCTGAAAATGTGTTTAAAAGTTTTGCATAAGGCCTTGCTTTACCACATTGGCAGGCTGCAGACTGCTCATTGCTTCCTTCAGACTTATCCATCTTTCATTTTCCAGATTGCATTTTATTAGTTTTGCAGCTTAACATAAGGTCAGATTCTTATCTGACCATGTTTTTTTTCTTAGTTTTTTTGCTCCTGAAGTAACATGGGAGGAAGCAGCCAGAAGGATTATTTTAAGACTTCCTGCAACAAGCAGTGCTGAATATAGCCATGACTTCTTTACAGCTCTTTAAAATGAAATGAGTTTCCAAGGCAGGATTATAAAGGGAACAGCTGAAATGAATTTCATAGACTAGAGGGGCAAGTCCACACAGTGCATCTTGCTTCCCCCACCTGCGTCTCCCTCCTTCCATATACAATTGTTCCTGACTAGCAGACTATAAAAAGAGTGTGTTAGCTGGTATAATTAATAACAGGGAACTGTGATCCTAGCATGACATAAGCTATATCATAAAGAGCAAAAGGTGAAGATGAAGACGAAGAAGAAGAAATAATTCTGAATGCTCAGCAGTTTCCACAGAAGAAGGGACAAGTTATCTTAAATTAATGGTTCTGAGGCCTTGATGTTGGCTTGCCACATTTCATAAATCTTCCTCCCCTGAAAAAGAGAGCAGATATTTTCTTAAAGATTAAAGCAATGCATTTAACAGGAGGTATTTCTTACACATTCCCTTGCATTTTCTCTAAGCATTGAATAGAATCTGGCAGGTGTTCTAGAACAGGCTGTGTTAGTGGTCACTGCCAGCTGGGCTTGGGAACAGAGCACATTGGACTGGCTTAGAACATCATGGTCTTGCTTATTTCTCTGAGGTCTAAGTATTGATAACACTTGCATGATAGTTGATAGGTGGAAGCTGCTTGACATTGCTCCAGTGTTTCTGAGATGACAAATGGGACACATGCCAAGCAACACAAAAATGTGTTCAAGATGGCAACACCTATTCACGAGTAAGAAAACACAAGCTAGGATGCGCTTCAGCAGTTTGCTTTTGCCTGAGTCTACAGAGAAGAGCACGGTTCTGCCCCCTCCTATCCTTTTTCCAGGTTGAGTTAATCGGGTACAACTTGTGTTTGCACTTTGAACTCAGTTTGCAGCAATTGACATAAGCCAGGGCAAAAGGGGGAAAGCAGGAGGAAGACAGAGAAACTGGGACATTTTAAAAGCAGCTGAAAAATGGGATGGCAGAGGATTAACTAGGACTGTCCCTGCCAATTCAAGACAATTGGAGGTTATGCTGTAGTAGTACAGGGATGGGCAACTTGATGTCCCTCCAGATATTACCATCGTCCCACAGCATTGGCTGACTAAGGCCAGCCTCACACTGGTTTTGGTCCTTGGGTATTCGGTTAAAGGCAAGACTATAAATGCTAGAAACAAGCAAAGAAAAGGTTGTATGGCTTACCCGACAGCAATTTCATTACATTTGTTTTGTAATATATGAGAAACTGTTCAGAAAAGATTGGGAATGTGTGAGCAACTATTTGGAAAGTAGATGGGGCCCATCTTCAGTTATTGTATTGAAAGACTAAATTGGTTTGTATAAACATAGAGGCTGGAACAGAGTGGTTTCTGCGGCTCCTATAAGTAGTATGTCATTTAAATACAATGATTATTGCTGAGATTTGGGAATTTGGAATGTTGGATATCGAATTAACTGGATAGTCTGATGTAAGAATATTAGAATATATGTAAGAATGCATGTTTGTATATGTATATTATAATAATAGGACTGTAAGTATATGTATAATAATAAAAGAAAGAAAGAAAAAGTTTGAGCAAAGCCTACAATTGCCTCTTTGCCTTACAGTATTGCACAGTTTATACAATGTATATATACATTGTCTGCTTCCTCAACATCAGTAATCATAGATACTTCTGACAGTTTAAGCATTGAGGCTCAAGACACCTTTTGTGAACACTACAGTTGGTTTACAAGGGCTCCCTTGTGGATATAATTCACTATAAAAAGCATGCCCTTATGACTTTCTATGGTTGTCATTTGCTGTCAAAATCACCCCTGGTATGACATGTCCAAGGAAACCACTAAAAGCTGCCTGAAACTCATAAACAAAGTCAAACAAAACAGTGCTCATTTTTATTGGAAATCCTAAACAGACTATCAGAGAAAACCAGATACAAAACAAAATGCCATAATTTTTTTAATTAATCATAGAATTATAGAGTTGGAAGAAACCACAAGGGCCATCAAGTCTACCCCGCTGACATACAGGAATATGCAATCAAACTGCTCCCAACAGATTCTACTACAGTCCAAGTCAGTCTATTCCACTGTCAAACAGCTCTTACTGTCAGAAAGTTCTTCCCAATGTTTAGGTGGAATCTCTTATTACTGTAGGTTGAAGCCATTGCTCTGTGTCCTTAGCCATTTCTGCACTATACTGTTATAGTGCTATTATTCCACTTTTAACATCCTATGGAATCCTGGAGTTTGCAGTTTAGGGAGGAGTCTTTGAGGATAGTCTAGTGCAGAAATGGGCCTAGTCTCTGGAGTAGCAGAAAAGAAGCTTGGTTTCCAGACCTTTTACCGTTTTGGTTTTGGATATATTCCAGCTTGTCAATATCATTATTGAATTATGGTGTCCAGAACTGGACACAGTTTTCAAGCTGAGGTCTGATCAAACAAATTAAGGCTGGCAGTTTATTCCAAAATAGTAAATAAGCATATCCTTGCGTTTGAAAAGAGGTACAGTTAGGATTAAGGACATAAAGAGTTTATTTTATAGTTCAACCAATTACTTGTTGCTTTTTGCAGTTGTATCTTGTCTTCTGTTTAGAGACAGCTCACACTGTTTTAAAATCCAACTAAAACCTTATAATTTAAATATGAAAGCAGACCACCATCTGTTGGTTTGTCTTTCTTGACATATTTTAGCCACTTTTCATAACTGCATCATTCCAAAGCAGGGCAAAAAGGATTGTGAAGTGGCAGAGTAGAAATTGCATATAAAAATTGAACCACATACTGTACTTGAAAGTTGCTCTGGAAATACAGGCTACTCATGGTGGCAAGGAAAAAGAAGGTCCTCAATTTCTTTCTAAATACAAATACTGACAGTTTCAAGCACAGGGCCGTAGAAAGGTATTTCTGTAATGCTGAAATCCTTTTACCAAGAAGGCAGGGTATCCTACACAAGCCAACTTAAGAAATTTTAACCATAATGACTCTAGTACTTTGCACTGAACCCAGAAATTGACTTATAACCAGTATATAGTTGGGGCAAAATCAGAATTTACTTTTCTTGACTGCATCAGAAAAATCTAATGCTAACTCATAATTAGTGAAGAAAATTAGCCTTCTGAGGCTACCATGATGGGGGAAAGCATCAGAGGTTATTTTATATAGAAGTGATGCTGCTGTTGGTTGCCTCTCCTCCTCTCCAGACCTCCTTGTCATATCTTGGCCCTTTCCATACAAGGGGGCTGCACCACTGTGGGACAAGGATGGCAGTAGTTGGGTGGTCATTCTTCATTATCGCTAGCCGACCACCATCTTGCCCTCAAGTGGTGCACGTGTGGAATTTGCAAAATGGAAAAAATCCATTTTACACTCACCATCGCACATTGCTGCTGGCCTTCTTGGCCGTGCAGGAGGGTGGAAGCATGCTGGCGATGCCTCCTTCCCCAGCACAGCAATGCCAAGTGCACGGTGGAAGGAAAGAGGTGGGGCCAGCATGCTCCCCTCCACAGTGACCCACCAAGGTGTGTAGGGGAGCATTCCAGGTGTGCTCCCCTCCCTGCCAAGGCTGCAATGGAAGGAGTTCGCAGAGCCCCATCGTGCAGAAATGGCCCTTCTCTCACCAAGGATTTAGAGCTTCCATCCTCAAGGACCTCTGCAGAAAGATTGTATTACAACTCCCATAATCCACAGCTAGCATGTTCTAACCTAGTACATCCAGAGGGCTCCAGGTTGGGAAGATTCTTTTATATAGCTTTTGCTTTCTGCAGCTGCAACAAGCTCCCCCTCTATAGCAAAGCCAATGATATAGGGCTAAAGTCCTACTAAATACGCTGGCTAGATATAAGGCTTCCCTCATCCTTTTCCAGACCATTATAAAGTCTTTAATCTTGTAATATCTGACTACAACCATTGATTCTAGTAGATGTATAGATTGCCTTCAACTGTGTTGGAGGGTAATGAGAAAGTTAGCTCTTGCATAGGTTGTAATTCAAAGACCTTGTCAGAATCCTGTTGTATAGCACCCAAGTTTAGGAAAGTCATTTTCTTGAACTATAATTCCCAGAATTCTTCAGGCAACATGGCCAACAGCCATGCTGCCTAGAGGATGCTAGGGGTTGTGGTCCAAAAAGTTACTTTACTAAGCTCTCATAGACCTACTTGTGCTGGCAGTAGGGTTTTTGGAATTTTTTCTTCTGCAAAAACTCTAAACTGGAGAGGAAAACTGCTTTTTAATCAGATTAGCAGTTTACCTCTTCAACAAAAGAAAGTACTGTTGCAGAAGAAAACAACCACATACCAGATTCCATTTACACTGAAATAGCATAGTCTTAATTTGCACACTGCAGTGGGAACAGTTCATTAGCATTTCTGCTGTGTGCTTTGGGAAAGGCATTTCGTACCATATGCACCTGGTAGATTAGATGACATTACAAGTACTCCTGTGTCATATGGTAATCTGTACCCCAAGGGAAATGTAATATATCCATATTTTCAGTCCATTAAATGGAATAACATTTTTCATTTACATGAATTTCATGTTGGATTTAAGGGACTGATGATGGAATACAATATTCATATTTAATTTTTTTCTGATACTTTTTTATACAGTACTATTAGATGCCACAGTTTCCTATACTTTGTTCTCAATTTTTAGGTAAAATTACTATTCTCTTCATAGATCACTGCCAAAAATATGTCCTGATTATAGCTCTACTTTTAAAAAGAAAAATTGAATACTTCTTTATTATGATAAAGTTCTTTGGCAAATATAAGAACATACAGTATACTCAAAAACTCTGAAGAATCAAGCATGATATGTAACTGATATATTTGTGTCTTTAGATCCTCTCAAAACCAAAGTTTATTTCACCTTAAATACAGCAACTTTGTTCTGAAATATTCTTTTGCATACTTCATTTAGCTTCATTTAGTAGTAAAAACATGAGCTGGGAGCTACTGCCACTGTCTTATCATTACATTAAAGTGTAGCTTACAATGAGCTAGCTTTTACGTTCCATTTTATATATAAAAATGTTTAGACACCAAGGTGCATTTGTCATGCCCTATATAAGGTAGTGATGAGTCTGCCAGAGAAGGTTAATGCAATGGGCGAAATAAATCAATTTCAAGTTTCCACTAATAGCCTTAATAGTTGGGTAAATCACATCAAAGATTTCTCTGAGAGCAGCTATAGCTAATGTGACAGAGTGCCCACTATTAAGAAACAATTACTGGCTTTAAAATGGAGCTTGTCTTTATCACCCTTTAAAAAGCGAATCAAGTGAAAATAAGATGCCTCAGGAAGGAGGAGTGGACAGAAGAACATGCTTTTGTATTAAGCCATGGAACAGTGTTTTGGCTCCTGCCATAAGTTGTCTTGGTGCACTTTGATTATAAAACTTTGTCTCCTTGTACACACTACCATTGTCAGAGCATTGCTCTTCCTCCTAACATTTACTTTTGCAATTAGTGTATTTTCTTTGTTGGTATGCAGTGCTCAAGTTTTTCCTCAGTGTTGAGTTCCTCTTTGGAGGAGTGTCATATTTTCCTGTTGTGAAACTGCTGTTCTCTTGCACGTGGAGAAATATAGTACTTCCCACAGTAGTGAATTCATTGCTATCAAGTTTACTGCATGGAATGCGGTTGTGGGCTTGTCAGGGGAATTTGCTGGATATTTTCTGTGATGTAACATCTTTGTTGTGATGCCCAGTTATTCAAAGGCAATTCTAGCCGTTGCTTGCTTAGAAATGGCAAGCAGCAAGAAAGCTACTCCACCTTCCTTCAAAGTATACCACAAGTTTTAGTAACTTTAAAGTTTTAACATTCTTTCGAAGTTGCCTTATCTAGATCTTCTCCCCTCACACACACATTCAGCCAGGGTTAAAGTGCAATTAAGAGCCCTTTAAGGCTCCATACTATCATATTTATGTATATAGATTTGATGGAAGGGGAGAAGAATGCCAATAGGTACTTAAGTACAAAGTCACAAATCACAATGTGATAATTTAACACATAGTTGCAGCGGCAATGTGGGACTAATGATACAGCACTATGGATGGAAAAAATATTCAAAAATATTTGGGAAATCGTTGAAAAACATGTTTTTCAAGTGTTGAGAAAAAACTAAAAATAAAACTAAGAAGAGTCTTGTGTCATTTCCGCACTGCACTGTTATAGTGCTATTATTCTACTTTCAACCTCCTGAGGAATTCTGGAATTTGTAGTTTCCTGAGGCCAAATTGCTCTCTGGCTGAGAATCCTAAATGCCCCTCCCTAAACTACAAACCCCAGGATTCCACAGAAGGTAGAAAGTGGAATAATAGCACTATAACAGTGTAGTGCAGAAATTGGACTGAATTAATGCAGGGATTTATATTTCTGCATTGAAATATAATTTTTTCTACACATAAAATGCTGTTTTCTTTACAAAGCAACCCTGTGACCATTTTGCATAGAGTTAAGTCCTGAATCATGAATTGCATTTAAAACTGTGTAGTTTTTAAATTCTTTCCAGAAGTAGGAAGAATGTTTCTGAAGCTACTCATCAGTACCTTCAAGAAGAAACGAAGAATTACATCCATAGACAGCACATGTTTTTTACAATAGCAGTCTACCTGTATAGTATCATATTATTTAAGATTTTTAAGCTGCAACCCTAAGGCCATTTATCAAGCCGTAAATTCCATTGACATCTTACTTAAAATGCCTGTGTTGATAGAGAAAAAATATAGATTCTCCTCTATATCTAGATCCACAGTAAGTATCTTTTCTTTCTGGATGGAACATACAGTGAATATACCTGAGCTTTGCTTCTTTCTAACCATCCTTAAGTGTCCTGGTAGGGATATTTCAGCCTTGTGTTTGCACTAATTGTACTAGTAAATTTTTATAAAGCATTTATTTTTATAAATTTTCTGAGTCATTTCTAGTATGAAATCAGAGTGCCACAACTAGCCAACCAGAAATAACATTGTTTAATATGTGCATATATATATTGTTCATCTGTTTTGTCAGTATAGGATCTTTTTTAACTTACCCATGGAATCCAGGGTTGAAGTACATACTCAGACTCTGATGAGTCAAGGTTCCGCTTTCAGCTCAGCATTCAGCTAAGCCAGGTAGAATGATAAACAGCTTCTTTTTTATTAAGTACAGCACACACTGCCAGCAATGAAAAACTGCTTGTATGGACTTCCACATGTTCCAGCACAGAAAGACAGAACAATACTAAAGCTATACCCAACAGGTTTGAATCACACTAGACAAATGTAATTTCTGAATCTGGAATGTTCTGTTGCAGATAACTTTAACCCACATCCAGAAAGTTTTTTTTTTTTTAAAGGCCACTGAGTATCTAAATCGAGGATATTTTCTACCCCAATTAAAATTACAGTGTTTTGCTGAGTATTAAAATACTAAATGTCCACAGGACTGTTTCTGAGTCCTGAACAAAAGGGTGTTCTGAAAACATATATTTACATCAGGTGGAATGTTTGTTTTGAATACTTCTCATCTCCTCCCACCCATTCAGGAAAAAAAATGCAGCCAGAACAATTTCTGTCTTAAATATACTATTATTTTGGGATGCCAAAAACCCAAAAACCAAACTAACCCCCGTATATGGTAGGTGGCTGAAACTTTGAGAAATTGTTTACGACTCATAAAAGTCCTGCCTTGTACTTCTGTGTGAATTCTTCAGGAAGACATAACTATGAACAACTGAAATGCCCCATTTATTGGGGTAACAGTTAAGATACATTCCTGACAAAACCATAATCGCATATTAAAAATTTCCCTGTGAATGAAAAGGACTTGACTAGCCAATCACATACCCTCTTAACTGTCCCAATTTGGCAGAGACAGACCCAATTAATCCACTTTTTCAGCTACTTTTAAAATGTCATAGGCCATTTTCACACTATACACCATTAGCACATTGTACCCTTATAATCCTGACACTGCCATTCATGTGATGCTGTCAGGTTAGGAACATTCTTTTCTACACCCTTCCACCTTAAGTGGATGAGTAGCAGTATTGCCACTGGTGTTCTTTCCGCATTACAGCGTCCTTGGCCACTCTCTTTCCCAACCTTCACTCTGCCTCACCACCCCTGATTAGTCATTGTGTGTGTGTGTGTGTGTGTGTGTCACTGGAAGTGGTACTAGTGCAGCATTGTTATAACGGCATGACATGCCAGTACACTGTTGTACTTGTGGACAATAATGCTTTAAAATATATTTAAAAAATATAAAATTTTAACTCAAAGGAGAAATTTAAAATAAATATGAAGAGATGATAGATTTACCACGCATGGGAATAGCTAAGGGAGGGACTAGCTGGGCACGCCCACACCCTGCCTACTCCTGGATCCGGGAGGACAGGAAGCACTATTAAGCACTATCACAGTACTGCACTGAGCCAGCTGACTGGACTGAAGTGCTAAAGGAGGTTTAGGCCATTTCTGCACTGGACTGTTGTAGCGCTTTGATTCCCCAGGATTCCATAGGATGTTGAATGTGGAAACAAAGCGCTATAATAGTCCAGTTCGGAAATGGCGACGGGATAGCAGCTGGATAGCGACATGTTTTGCAGTAGAATGACTCCTGGACTGGAAACAATCAGCTGCTGTTGCAGGATAGCAATGTCGTGTGGAAATGGCCCCTGTGTCTTTCTCTTTCTCCCATCTTTCCACTTTGTCCTTAGCTTACTTCAGTTGATGAAAACTGAGTTTAAAGTGCAAAACTAGTTTGCACTCAATTAACTCAGCAGAAGAGAGAGGAGAAGAGAGAGGAGAATCTTGCTCTTCCCAATAGGCCAGGGGTCGGCAACTTTGAAAGGCCTGGGGGCTACACTCACTCCCCAGGAACCCCTGGAGGGCCACCCCCCATTGCACCTAGCTCCACAAAAAAGAGGTTTTTTATCCCCAAATTCCCTGTAGGGGGCATAGGAGGCATTTTCACCGTGTTCTTGGGCCTCACCAAGGCGAATGATAGACCAGGAGAGGCCTCTTTTTTAGCAACAGGAGTGAGCAGAAGTTACCTCCTATCCACTTCCTGTATATAAAAAGGGGGGGGTCTCCAGGGCCAAAATTGGTCCAGGGGAAGGGAAAATGAAGTAGAATTTTTCCCATACCCCCAGAGGTCATTTTGGGGATTTTTTTTTTCTTTTGCTTGAGAGTCAGAGGGCTCCAAATGTGGTGGAAATGCCCTCTACACCCCCAGAGGTCATTTTGAGGCATTTTGGAGCAAAAGATTTTTTTTACCCACATGTGGCCCATAAGCCACATTCTGCTCACCCCTGCAGAAAATTCAAGCAAAAGCAGACTGCTGCAGTCTCTCCTAGTTTACGTGTTGTTCCTCATTAATAATTTTTACCATCCTGACTACACTGTGATGTTCCTTGGCCACACGCATCCTGATTTCCTTCTTTGCAATTTTAGATGGTATGCCATCGTAGACTAAGGACACAATCCATAGAAAGATAACCATATCCTACATTGATGCAATCTGAAGCTATATTGAAGACAGTAAGATATTATTTCAGCATGGAACTGTTGAAGCATAGTCCAGCAGAATTGTCTCCCCAGTTTACATGATTTTAGAAATTACTACAAATGCCCTTGTCCTGTGTATCACTGATTTACAGCAACAAATTGGCTTGGGAGGATTTAGCACCAAAATGAAACAGTTGCCTGCAGTTGTGGGGTGAAACCCTGCACTTATTTACATCAAATCTTCTGCCTCCCCCACATGCTTTTATTTAGCATGCCTTTCTGTAGTACTTGTGTAGAGAAGCCAAGACCATTGTTCCTGCTGTGATGTATGGGAGGGAATGGATCTAATGGTAAGCCAATGACATATAGGGATGTAAATCTTTACTTATCTCATTTTTATGTGAGAGACTTTTTAAAAAGTGCCACATTTTCTACCTTATCTTTGAGATGGCAAGATATTTTCAATTGGCTGCAGGACTGTTTTCACATTTACTGGGATAATTTTGTTCAAATTGTGTAAACTGTGCAAATTGCTTTGCTAAATGGTGATAGTTGTTGCTTGATTGCAAAGATTTTAAATTACCATGTTTGCTGGTATATTAGATGCACTAGTGTATAAGATACATCCCATTTTTCAAGGGGCATTTTTCAAGAATTTTTTTTTATTATCCTGGTGAAGCAAAATGCACAGGAAAGGAGGGGAATGAAAGAGCGCTGCACCAGTCTTCTTCCACCCCCTCCCTTCCTGTTTTGCTTCTGCAGCAAGAACTCCCAGCAGAGTCAAAATGCACAGCAGAGGAGGGGAACGAAAAGAGTGCTGCACCATGCTTCCCTCACCTCCTCCCTTCCTGTTTTGCCTGTGCTCGGAGGACTCCTTTTGCTCCCTCTCCCTTCTGTATGCATTTAGCATTATTGTATTTGCTGGTGTATAAGGTGCACTGGTATATAAGACACACCCTATTTTCAAAGGGTATTTTTAGAGGGGAAAAGGTATGTCTTATATGCTGGAAAATACAGTAGATGATTTGGATTGTTTTCATTTTTCTGATCTATACCCTGGTCCTTCTGTTCTTAAGGAGCGTGTGCTTTGCTTTCCAAGAAGAAAAGAGACCTTTTTTGCATGCCCAAATTTTGGAAACCTTGGCCAAAACAAAAACAACCTCAAACCCCAAACCCCCTTTTCCTTCCCACACTTGGAGCAGGATAATGTCATGGTTAAGAGTTAAAACACTCATGACAGCCTGTCTTGATATGCTGAGACAACCTATCCCATTTTGGGCATCTAGCTAGGGCCAAGCTTGAATACTGGTCAATCACACAGGTGGCGGAACAGGTGTTCTTTCAGGTTGTGAAAGATATTAGTTTGTCATGATGCGTGAAGAAAAGGTGGTCCCTCAAATGATGAAAGGTATTAGTTTGTCATAGTATATAACTGCCCTCAAAAGGTAGCTTGCACTTAGTGTGCTTTGTTTTATAACTACTCATGGGAAGATAAATACAGACTGAATTTGCCAGATTGCTCAAGCACATATCTCTAAGAAAACATTGTTCATGGAAGTAAAACACACTAATCATATGGATAATGCATTCCTCTTATTGTCCTCAATCAGTCAAATTTTTTGGCTGACCTGCAGCTGAAATTTTCTGTTTCACCTGCAACAGAATTTCACCAATTTTTCAGTTTCACCTGCCACATAATGTCACCCTATAAGTCCAGCTAATTTCAATGTAACTTAAATGCACCTTGCTTTCCCAAGACTGTGACTTAGTATGTAATTCCCAGAAGCACCATAACTGAATGAACATGTCACAGGTCTGAAAATTAATTTGATAATTTTAAATACTAGAAATTGGGAACAACAAACATTCCAACAAAAATTCTAATTATGTTTACGTGTTAGAAATTTACTCAGAGGTAAATCATATCATTAGCAGTACTAATAACTGAAATCATTTAATTGTTTGAATTATGATAAATTAACTCATTATTTAAAATGCTAGCTGTCAAACTATGGGATTGACAGAGAATGGCACAAGGGTTTTCACTGGTGTCCTGGTGACTCAGTTTGTTACAGACACCTTGAAAAGTGCTCTTTTTTGTTATTTCAAACATGCAGCCTCAAAATGTAGCTTGCACTGATATTTTCCCCAGAGAGACTACAATAGAGTTTTTTGCTTATTATATGGTGTGAGTTCAACATGTCAGGCTGAGAAGGTTGTCCTAAAGTATGGAATCTCATTTTACAACCTATTATTATTTAGTCACTGATCAGTATTTCTCTTTTCTTCCTACACGCCCATGCCTTGCCAACATGTGCATCATTCATTTCACCATCAAAACCCTTTTATTGTTAAAGGCTAATAAGGAATGATTTAAAGATTAGTAAGGAATGATATGTCAATTTCAGTTAGAGGATACTGATCCACTACCACAGCTACCATAAGTGATTGCTGTAAAGATCAGTTACAGAATCAAGGGCAGAAAATTCAGAATTCGAAATGTTTTGAGTATCTCTGAGTATAGGCAGAACTCTTTTCTGCATAACTGAATCACCATGTCTGTCTCCCTACTCAGGGACAACAAGCATATTAATCTGTCCAGCAACAGAGTCATGCGATGCATTGCTTCACTTCTAATTGTTCTCCTTAGGCCTTCATTCCTTCCTTCCTTCCTTCCTTCCTGAATCTGCCCAAGTATCAGGTAAACTTTGCTCTCCCTGGCATGTAATGCCATGTAATGCTTTGATATTTGAAAATGGGATTTATTGTGTTGTAAGGGGATGATGGGATCATGTGTGAAACAGTGTGCTGTGAATGAGAGAATGTTATTGTAACAAGCCTGTGATATGGATGAACAGATGCAGCTGCAAGGTCACGCAGTTGGCAGGTGGAATGAGAGTTGGGGAAAGAGTTGTTTTAATTAGCTGTCAAATAGAATGCTCATGCATGCTAATTTATAATGATACAGTGTATAAGGTACAGCAAATCCAATAGTTCTTTAGTCTTGGCAGTTACCAAGGTGTGCAGCTGTTTTCTTCAATGTTCTGGAATAAAACTTTTGAAGTCCTGTAAATCTTTTTTTCTGATCATGAAGCTATCCAGTACATCACACCAAGGATAACCGTCCATACTAGCAAATTCCAATGTTCTAAAAATAATTAGCACATTAAAGTTAATCAGAAAATGTAACAAACTGGTTTTGAAAGAAGAATAAAAATACAATGACAATGTGAAAGAGGTTTTAACTTGTATAATAATATGATGAATACATTGTGTATTAAATAAGCCAGTTAAGCAATTTTTTTTGTTTCTATGTATTTCCTTATCAGAAACCAAGGACACAATGTGTCCCTCAAAACCATAAAAATGAGTCTCATGCTTCATTAATTTGTCATTTTTATTAGGTTTTCTTTGTCATATTGCCTATGAAAAACATGGCATGTCAACACTTAGAAACTGGTTTAAAAGAATCTTTGGTCAAGAGATAAAATGTGATGTGCTTTCTACTACTTTGAGCTTTATTTCTTAATCTCCAAAGTGGAATGCTTTGGCCCATTTAATCTATCAAATAAAATAATAAGTGGATGTAATCAAAGAGATTTTACTGCTTTTTCCTCTCTAGGGCTGAAACTCTTCTATATATGTCTGTGATGGGAGCAGTTTGCAAAATGAAATGAAAAAGCATTTTTATAGTAACCTACAACTTACAGAAAAGACTCAATAAATTAAAATCATTTAGAATATCCATTCCAAATCATTTTGGTGACTGTAGTATTCAACGCAAATGTGCAAATATGGATTCTGCATCTGGATTTTGGCTAAAACACTACATTTATTAGAAATCTGTTTTTCTATGGACTGGTCACTGTATCACATCACAAACGTAAGATTAAGCACAAGTTTCCATAATATAAATATGGTAACAATTAAATAGATCTAAGACATATGCACAGTGAAATGCTATGTTTACTCTGAACTAATCTGATAGAGCTTGGTAAGGTTTACTGCCAAATGGACATTCAGTTGGAGCCATAGAGTATTGTGAGGTGGGCAAAGTGTGGCCTTTCAGTTGCACTGTACTGCTGCCAACAATCCCTAGCTAACATAGCCAATGGTGAAGGATGCTGGAAGTTTGTTTAATCAATATCACATCCCAAGGATATAGGCAACTCACTTTAATATAAATTAAAGCAAAACACAGTCAAAACAATGAATAATACAAAGGTTAAGAATGTATAAAACAACCATATTTAAAACATTAAAACAAGAAGGCAACTGAAAATAATGATAAAAATATTGCTGCACAATACCATCTGGAGTGCCACATTTTGTTCATTTCCACACTACACTGTTATAGTGCTATTATTCCACTTTCAACATCCTATGGAATCCTGTAGTTTGCAGTTTAGGGAGGGGCATTTAGAATTCTCAGCCAGAGAATTCTTTGGCCTCAGTAAACTGCAAACCCCAGGATTCCAGAGGATGTTGAAAGTAGAATCATTGCACTATAAGAGGCTAGTGCAGAAATGGCCTTAGGCAAGCAGGTATAGAATTGCAGTGTTAAGTACCTGGAACTTAAATTGTTGAATTACAACTTGTATTTCTGCAAAGGGTATAACAGCAGGGAACTAACTCCCTCTTGCCAGCTTCAAGGGTATTCTGTGTTTGGGTTGTATCTGTTATTATTCCACTCTGCCTGCTCTCCTGTTGTGTTCATAGAGAATTTCTTCAGCTTGTCCAAAAACTTGCATAGTTTGCTCATGCCTTAGCTTTCCATTATGTTTGTTCTTGGCTGTTATTTTTTCCATTTCCGTCCAAGATGTATGAATTATCATGTTATCTTATTGTAAAAAGATATGAGGACAGCTTCAACAAACACTTGGGAACTAGATGTTGTGGGACTCCAGTTCCTATCAACTCCACTGCCAAATGTGAGCAGTAGTGAGAGATGATGGAAGTGATAGTTTATCAGCACCTTCACAGGTTCTCAAACTCTGGCTTCAATCATCTTTAACTGTCTCATCTTACCAAGAGCAGTTTTTTTTTAACTTTGTCAGTTGGTCACATTCAATATAGACTTAAACTTCATTACCACTTGTATTGTCTTGCCAGCATTTGACATTTTGACAATTGCAAATGGCTGTGTTCTGCATGCAGAGGTCTCCACTATTTCAGATGGTGGTGGAAAAATCAATCATAAAGTGCTGCTGCCAGTCAAGATTGGCAATACTCAGTTAGATGTACAAAGAGTGTGTTCTGATATAAAATATCTTTACTATGTTCTTCCCATTTGTATTACTAACATTTGGAGAAAAGAAAAAAGAGTAAAAAGACAGGGGACCATGAACAACTTGGAGAAAATGTGAGAAATAGATCAAATAAATATGAGTCAACCCTGTTACCTTTCAAAAAACAAAAGAGCTAATCAGTGAAAGGAAACAGCATCTTTATCAATCAGTGGTTACTGTACTGTTGTTGTGTGTCTGCAAGTTGTTTCTGACTTATGGCAACCTAAGGCAGTCCTATCATAGGGATTTTCTTGGCAAGATTTGTTCAGAGGGGGGTGCCTCTGCCTACCTCTTAGGCTGAGAGAATGTGGCTTGTCCAAAGTCACCCAGTAGGTTTCCACAGCTGAGCGGGGATTTGAACCTTGGCCTCTGGAGTTGTAGTTCAGCACTCAAACCACTGCACCCCACTCACCTTTCCTTATAAGAGCTCGAGATGACTATGGCCATTTCTGCACTAGACTGTTATAGTGCTATTGTTCCACTTGCAACATCCTATGGAATCCTGAGGTTTGCAGTTTCGGGAGGGGCCGGGCAAACCCCAGGATTTCATAGGATGTTGCAAGTGGAACAATAGCGCTATAACAGTCTAGTGCGTAAATGGCCTATGTCTCTGGAATATTTTGCTCTGAAGTAAGAGGAAGCTGTGGTGCTCATGTCCTGCTTGTGGATTTGAAGTAGCTTTCAAGCCAGCTAACAACATAATTAAAAAGATACTGAAAATAAAATTATTTAAGTCATTGCTACTGAACAATTGTGTGTATGTGTTGTGTTCTTTCAAGCTGTAGTAACCCTAAGGCAAACCTATCATGGGGTTTTCCTGGCAAGATGTGTTCAGAGGGGGTTTGCCAAACAACTTAACAACAATAAATTCAATAATCATAGAATCATAGGCTCTTAGTCCATCTAGTCGAACTCCCTGGCATGCAGGAATACACAATTACCACACCCCTGATGCCAGTCCAACCTCTGCTCAAAGTTTTCCAAAGAAGGAAAATCCACCAACACCTGAGGCAATTTATTCCACTGTTGAACTGCTCTTACAGTAAAAAAAAAAAAAAAAAGGTTCTTCCTGATGTTTAGGTGGAATCTCTTTTCTTGTAAGTTAAATCCATTGGTTCATATTCTAGTTTCTGGAACAGCAGAAAACAAGGTGGCTCCATCTTCTGTATGACATCCCTTTCAGCTATTTAAAGACAGCTGTCATGTCATCTCTCAGTCTTCTCTTCTCCAGGCTAAACATACTTAGTTCCTTCTGTTGTTCCTCATAAGGCACAGTTTCCAGACCTTTCATCATCTTGGCCATTCTTCTCTGGCCATGTTTCAGCTTGTCAATATCCTTCTTGAACTGTGGTGCCCAGAAGTGGACAAGTATTCCAGGTGAGGTCTGATCAAAGCAGAATAGAGCAGCACTACTACTTCCATTCATTTGGACACTACACTCACTTTGATGCAACCTAAAACTGCCTTGGCATTTTTGGCTGCTGCATCACATTGTTGACTCATGTTTAGCTTGCGGTCTACTAAGCCCCCCCTAGATGCTTTCCACATGTACTGCTTTCAAGCCAGCTGCCACCCATCCTACATTTGTATATTCCATTTTTCTTGCCTAGGTGTAGTACCTTTCATTTATGTCTGTTGAAATTTATTTTCTTGGTTTTGGCCCAGCTCTCCATTCTTGTCAAGGTCTTTCTGAATTCTTATCCTGTTCTTTGGAGTATCAGCTGCCCTCCCCTGGATATTGTGTCATCTGCAAATTTGATAAGCATGCCTTCTATTCCATCATCTAAGCCATCAATGTAGTCTGAAAGGACCATTGGAAGAAATGTATCTCCACACCCTTTCTGAAAGCAACAAGATGTGAACTAAGCTGTTGGATGAGCTAGATCTGTGAGCTTAGCAATGTGTTTCTTCTTCCTCTGTTTCTATGTGTCTTGTACTATTGCCCCACTATGTTACATGAAACCTAATGTTTAAAACAGCATTAGTAGAGGAAGGAAAGTAGGCAAGATAACAATCATATTCAAGTAGGCTGTTTTACTGCAGTGGTGAGACTCTAAAGGGTGGTAAAGGCCCCCAGTTGCTAAAAGACTCTCATTTATCATATCTTGTTCTGAGAAGAAAGGTGCCTTTAACATTGCTCAAAAAGGTTGAGCAGTCAAGGACTCTCTATTGAATTCAATTGTGGGAAATACTATATATATATATTCAATACAAATTTAGTTACCTCAAGCATAAGCCACAGAAAGACTATAAAAATGTGACACTGTAAGAGCAAAGGTGCTTAAACAAGGAAAATAATACAGCAAGCATCATAAAACTCTACAAATAAAATGCCTGTTTCCCATCTTATAATCCGCTACTTAGGCAACCAGCAGTTTGGCCACCTTTTGTTATTGCCTGGGCAAAATTGCCCTCTTTCTGCATTATCTCATCACTGCTTGCCAGGAAATTGAATCCAGCTGAATCCAGACTTAATTGTACTTAATTCTTGTTCAGATCAGTGGAACAAATGTTGACTTGCTTGTCTCGCCAATTTCAGTGGGAACCGACTAACAGAGGACTAGATCCATTTCTGTCATAGTTAGTTTCAATTGAAATCAATAGACCTTGCATTAATTATGGCCAAGTTGCCTTAAAAAAATCAGTGGAATCTAAGAGCAGCTAATTTGCTTTGGATCCAACCACTATTATCAACCCCGCCATTCAATCAATCCTAGAAATAAATATAACTCTTTTCTAAGAGCATGTTGACATTTTGTCTACATTATTATAAAATACAATAACATGCACTTTGATAGTTAATGGGAGAGGTAGTTGGTCAGCAGTGCTTTGGAAATGGTGTTTATCATTTGTGCAATTGGTCATTCAGTTACTTAGAAGAGATGCAAAGAAATTTATGGCCATTTCCACACTACACTGTTATATTGCTATTATTCCTCTTTCAACATCCTATGTAATCATGGGGTTTGCAGTTTAGGGAGGGGCATTTATAATTCTCAGCCAGAGAGTTCTTTGGCCTCAGTAAACTACAAACCCCAGAATTTCACAGGATGTTGACAGTGAAATAATAGAACTATACAGTGTAGGGCGGAAATGGCCTATGTCTCTGTGGTTTCATGGGATGAATGGCCCCTTCTTAGCCATGGCCAAATAACTGTGAGCAACTGGAAAGTTCTCCTCTCTCATCCAACTCAGTCATGCACAGATTGTAAACATGTATTTATATATATATATATATATATATATATATATATATAAAAAGAAAATCAAGAAATGAATCTTAGAAGAGTTTGGATTCCTCTAATATCTAAGATTCACATTTGTCATTTATTGTAGTAACATCAACCACCCATGCAACTTTCTATTAAATATCATTCTGTGATATAATATTTTTTCAATATACTTTTCCCTGTTGACCATTTTAAATAATTTGTTCCTTTCATGTGTATTGATCCTCTTTTTTATCCTTGTTTTAGCAATAACAGTGATTAGTAAAAATAATAGAAAAAAGAAATATTGTATTTTTGTGCTTTCTGTCAACTTGCAGTTGCTCATGGGTCTGAATAATTAGTTTGCATTATTTTACATTGCAAAAGTTTTTTTTAAGTCTGAAGCAAACAAAAGCTAGGCATCTGTCTTTAAAAATTCATTAGCTGAATAAATTATTACCATCCAAGAAATCTCTGGTGGCATGTGTCATCCAATTTGTGTGATAAAAGCCAGATGTTTCATTTCTGCTTTCTTTGACATGTTTGCCCATTACTTCCTGTGTCTTGGAGTCCACTAAGAAGATAATGCTCTTAAAGTGTAATTGGTACCCCTGACAGTAGATTTACATTTCTAGTATGCTTAGCTCTTTTGAAAATTATGGCAGGGGAGCTCCATTTTGTTCTGGGTCTCCATAAATTATACTCAGTGTTTTATATTTAAAGGATAAGTAACAGAAGTGTGGATTTTAGGGGTATGTGTTATGATAATGCTGCCAACAGGTGATCTGATTTAAGCAGAGAAAAACAAAAGATTAAATGGATGGGACTACTTTGTTTTTTCTTTTTTTTTTTAAAAAAAAAGTACGGATAGAAGCACTGCCATCTTCAAAATGCTATCTTGGTTCCTACACACAGCAATGATTTATAATCAATTCATGATCCACAGTTTTGCTCTACTCTTGACAAGTATCAAAGTACTTCAGGTAAAGAAAATGTATTTTCTTTACTTGAAGTACCATTGGCCATGCTGGCTGAGAGATTCTAGGATTTATACGTGGAAAATGTAACTTTTCTAAGCTCTGGCTGTAACAGTCAAATCTCCTTCCTCATCTCTGTACAGGGATTGTAGAAATACATGAAAGGAGTGCTCACAACCCTGAAGATGTGCAGCTTTGTTTGCCATGGGCTCTAACTGGGATGGGGAATCTGTAGTTCAGTTTTATATGGTCCATGGTATCTTGACCCCCTCCTACCTAAATAGGGAAAGCAGAAAGCTTTCAAAGGCATATATCCTATGGGATCCATGCTTCAAATGATGCCCATTCCCTAGAGGGGAGGAAACAGGGACCACAAAGAAGAGGAGAATGCTTCTGGATTTAACCAGCTTAGGTTTGGTGGGAAGGGGACAGAAAAGCATGTGGAGAGAAAGCAAAAGATGTGAGTTAAATAAAGAGGGAGGGAAAAGGTGGGAGGCAGAATAAAAGGGAGAGAGGAGACAGCAGTGAGAGTGAGAAAAGGTGTGACATTGTTCATTGTACCCTCTGGACCACTCCACTGACAGCTTCAGTACAGTCCACCAACAGTGTGTACCTGCCAATAGATTTGTCCAAGACAATGTAGCTCTTAAGATGTTTTCTTGTGCCACATGTTTATAGCAAGAAATAAAATGTTGTTCCATTTCAGACTAGAAATCATATGTAGGACAGACCCCATGTTAGCTTTTTCCTTAAATATAATAATTCATCTTCAAACAAGTTTTGATTTTCATTGTAATTTAAAAGTGAAGGTTTGTTTATGTGGTTTCCAGTAATTTTGTCATTTGGAGAAATTTAACTATTCTTTGTTTGGAGAAAATCCAGGAATGTCTTCATCCCTTGGCTTGGCAGTGAGTGTTTACACCTTCAGAGGCAGTGAGTGTTTACACCTTCAGAGTGAATACTTCCTCTTAGTAATTTAACAAGATTTTTATGAAATGTTATACACCATCTTGAATTTATGTATAAAATGGTTGTCAACACTGATAGTATTTATTATAGAGGATGTTTTAACATTTTGCAGTTTATGGGATTCAATTAAGAAGTAATATTCATTCTGAAGATTTTTCAGAATAGGTTTGATTATGCTGGAAACCACTTCTTTTGTCCATCATATCAAATTTCTTCACGACTTGTAATTCTATATTTCTGTAGCTAGTACAGTGGATTTACCTTTGTATATTTACTGAATGATAGTGTATGTATAGTGTATACAGTGTACAGGTGCAGTATACATAGTCAGACGCGCCCATTTCTGCACTAGCCTTGGCCCCTCAAACCCCAGGATTCCATAGGATGTTGAAAGTGGAATACTAGCACTATAATAGACTAGTGCAGAAATTGCCCTACTGTGGCATAGTGGCTTGAATACTGGACTAGAACATTGGGAGATGAGTCTGAATCCCTGCTTGGCCTTGGAAATACACTGGGTGCCCATGGATAAGTCAGACTCTCTCAGTCACAGAGAGATTGCAAATGCCCTCTGGATAAATCCTGCCAAAGAAACTCTCCAATAGACTCACTTAGAGCCACCATTCTAGTTGGAAATAACTAGAAGGCACATAACAACAATGTACTGAAATAGCTAACATGTAGCTTTTTGCTGTTCAGTTAGCTGTGACTGTGTAATGACCAATTCCCCTTTTATTCTTGTATTTCATTAAACCACATACTATGCATTGTATATTGGGGTGGTACTAGGGGGGTTCTATTTTGCAGAACAAAAGTCTTCTAGAGGCCTTCAAAGCCCCAAGGTATACCAATAAAAAACAAAAAAACAAAACAAAAAAAAAACAGCTGAAAACCTTTTAAAAATGTTCAAATTGCCTTAAAAACATGGTGGTTTAATTCTCCTGACCCCCACTACCTCACCTCCTCCATACCAAAAACTGCATGAACCAGCTATATTTGATCCAGTTGGCAGAAACAGACATATCACTGCATCACTGCCATGGAGGTGGGGGAAATTCCCCCACCCCTTCCACAGTTGCTTATCTCATTGTATATCATTGTGTTTTATTCTCCGTGCATATTATTCAATTCACTATTATGTGTCTTGGACCCTCTCTGCAGGATGACACCCTCCTGGCATGGAGGTGTGAGAGGAGCGATGATGCTTCCACATGACACCATCGCAGTCCTACCCTTCTCGTGCCCCCAGCCAGTGAATCGCGCAGTATATCATTGACAGAAAAGCTCCGTCAATGGGCCTCAATCATGTGAGCCTTCCATCATAGCCGGCCATGTAGAAGGGCCAGAAGTGCAATCATGGGCTTCCTTCCCCATTGCAGCATGGGAAGAAGGCCAGCCACAGTGAGGAAGGGAAGGGAAGGGAAGGGAAGGGAAGGGAGGTGTCCATCATGGTCCGTTCTGCAGGCAGACAGCTGGGTGCAGAGGAAAGTGTTGGGGACACACTCCCATCCTGGCAGAGGCACTGCCAAGATTACAAAGGGATGATGCAGGAGAGTGTCATAATGCAGAAAATACCTTGGTCCTAGAAAGCTACTTTATAGATGGATGAACTATTTGTTTGTGTGTCTAACCCAGTATAACGTCTTTCCCAAGCTTTGCTAATCTGGTGCCAGCTAGATGGATAGGACTATAATTCACATCACTACAGCTGATGTAGTCATGAGGATTAGGGGGGTTGTAGTCCAATTTATCTAGAAGTCACCAGGTTGTAAAAGCTGCAGTAAACCTTATATTGTGTGTTAGATGAGCAAACAGTTCCACCATATATAAAAGACAGCTTCCTATGGCCATCAAAGCCAAATTTCCTATTCAGTACACAGTCAGTGAATGCATTAGAGGGTGCGGTCACAGCTTGCATGAAGCCCTGTAGGTGTCTCTTTCTTATGTGGTTTCAAGATCATCTTCTGAAGAGCAGTTGAATTTATTTTCTGTGAAAGAGAATATAAGAAAGATCAGATAGGGCTAGATGTGTATTAGACTTTGGTATAAAAGAGGTCTAAGAGTAAATATGAATATTTTCCATATATTCCAGGGGTGAATAAATTTGGTAAAAGCACTTATGGTGACATGTCCTGTGAAGTAAATGATGTCTCGATTTGCAAAACATGTTTAACATGCTTTATGGACTACCCCCAGCACTGGTACTTGATAGTCATGCTGCAAAATAGAGTTTTGGAGTTGGTGGGTCTTACAATTACTTTGCAGTTTGATTCTTTGATTAGTGCTACCATCAAATGTTATTTTCTGTGTGGCTGATGCATAAGCCATTTGCATTGTGGCCCTACCTCCAGGCAAGTAGCAGTTGCCTTAAGTGGGGGAGCGGGGGTGCTAGTGGACAGCAGCTATTCCTCTTTGCTGCGGGACAAAACTATGAGTGCCACATGCCTTGTCCTGCACTTGCTCAGATGCAGTGGACAACACTATCCTGTCATCTGTACTGAAGTAAAATTCATGTTCTAATCCAGTTGTGTACATGGCATTGGTTGTATGGGATCTCGCCCTTCACTTGAGGCAACAAAGGTTGCCCTTAGGTTCTCTAGCTACTTGGTAACCAGACAGGCAGAACTAAGCATTATAGAAATAGAATGCCATCATCTCTTTTCTCCAAACCCTCTGTACCCTCCTTATTTCTACGGAATGCTTCCTGAACAGAAACTCCAATATACTCTGTAAGCCGCAACCAGAAACAAATTTTAATATGGCATTGCACACTTGGTGTGTGTGTATGTGTATGTTCTTATTTAAGTATAATTTGCTACCTCTGAATAATGCTTATAATCAGATAGGGATTAAAACACCATTAACACCTCTGACAAGAATATTCATGAGAGTGATAATATAGCACTTTATGTTTGTTTCCCCACTCTGGAAACAGAGATAGGTTGACAGACAATGAGAATGAAAATGCCATATGCTCATGAGTGTGATTAGCCAGTGAAACTTCTGGGAATAACAAGCAAGTGTAGCATTGGCTTCTGCAGCTACGAGTGAAACAAAGTGTTAGCCAGTGACATTAATTCGCACTGTCTTGGTAAAAACCTGAATGAGATCAGAAATATGCCAATTCTCTCTTTTTACCACCACTTCTAATGGCTGCCAATGGATATGTAAATATAATGGTGGAAGGCAAAAACGTTGCAGATTTGATTACCTTTTCTGCACATACAATCTTGGAGGACATGTTGCTTTCTGAACAAAAGTTTGTGAGTATGGCTTTGGGGGGGGTTTAAACCTTCCTCCCCTTTTTTTGTGCAGCCTGTTTCTTCACATTTCATGTTCTCTTAATCAGTGTTCAGCTGGAACAAGATTTCAAGAAAATAATTCTCTTCAGTTGCTCTCAGTACAGGCTGAAATCCATTTCAGATAGCCTGTGATCAATCAAAAAGAAATTTCTATTATACAGCCCAGCCACCACCAGATATCTGATTGGACACTTCCTCCATGGCTTGCCGTGTTGATCCCCAAAATGTAAGAAAAGATCAAGGATGTGAAAAAACGTGCCATGGCAGAATATTGAGATTTATGGTTCTTTACACTATACAGTTATAGCCCTAAGATTCTACCTTAGCTACAATGGCAGCATCCTATGAATTTCTGGGATTTGCAGTTTAGGGATGGGCATTTAGAGTTCTTAGCCAGATTGTTTTAGCACCTCCCAAAAGTACCATCAAATTTGACCGTAAAAATGAAATAGCCTTTGAAGTGAGTGTTCATCTTTCTTTATTAAACACAGCTACATGGAGAGCCACTTCAAAAGAAGGAGTTCTTGCCATCAGATAGAGCATTTTCTTTTTATAATCTTAACATTGGAGTTTCAAGAGTTTCTCAAAACCTTTTTTGACCAATCGCATTTATTGAGGAAATAGTCATCTGTTTAGCAATGGCCTTTTGACTTTTGTTCCATAGCAACAAGCTTTTCAATGTAAACTTTAATTTTTATGTACTACATCCCAGACAACTTAATCACTGACTCTTTGCAGTCCTGAGTTCAAGGAAAGCATGTTTCCTGTTTAAAACTTGGCTGGAGCAAGCCATTAACTGCAAGTTCTTTTAAAGAGCTGCAAACTTCTTACCAGCCAAAGCTAGCTACTGTGATCTGCTTACAGTCAGATCACAGCCCTTATTCCTAAGGTGCTGATTTCTGATAATTGAAAATCACTTTCACACTGTAAACCCCAAGACTCCATTGAACGCAGCAATGGGAAATTAAAGTATACCCCCCAACTGTCCCAGTTTGGCAGGGACAGTCTCTGTTAATCTCTGTTGTCCCGCGTTTGCAGCTGCTTTTATAATGTTCCAGTTTCTCTCCTTTCTTCCCACTTTCCCCTGCTGTCCTCAACTTACTTCACAGGCTGCAAAATGAGTTTCAAGCACACTCTATTAATTCAGTGGGAGGAAGAGGAAGGGACAAAATAGTGCCTTTCCCAGGAGGCCAGAGATGTATCTAAGGTGAGCAAGTAGGGCACGTGCCCAGATGCCAATGCCGGGGGGGGGCGCAAAAAAGCCGTGCATGTTGGGGTGGGGTAGCGTGGGGTAAGAAGGTAGGGGCACAACTTCCATGCTTGCTCTAGGCATTATTTAGACTAGATATACCACTGCAGGAGGCTCAGTCAAAAACAAACTGCTGCAGCCTTTCCTATTTTGTCTTTTCTTTCTTATCCACAACTTTTGCCACCTTAACACTCTCTGTTGTTGCTTGGTTACACATATCCCTGCTTTCATCTGTGAAATGTTGAAGAGTATACAGATACTAGTTTGGAACAGAAATGTCTCCAGAGAATGCAATTTCAGAATTAAAGCAGAAGCATTTTTATTTCATGACTCCTGAGACTGCACATATAGGGTGTGTGTTTGGTTGGAAGTTTATATTTACAAGTTTGTGTGACTCTGAAGAAAAGGATGCTTAGATCTGGTTTGTCACTGAACTATGCCCCGATCAATGAATAATGTTTTCATTAGCTTACTTATTATTAACATTCTTCAACGCCTCACTTTCAATTCATTTCAATACATTATACATTGACCAGCCTATTATTTCAAGGGCATAGCATTTCATTTTGTTCAAGAAAGTGCAGTATGTGAAAGAAATCTTCCTTGATAAGCAGGCATTTTACAATGTTTACATGCTTACATATCTTTTGCGTCCATGCTGTTTGTGCTTAGGCCTTAAAGCCATCTCATTTTGCAGCATTGCAGTTTTGAACTGTGTTTCTTTTTTTGGAGCATGAATAAAAAGAGTAGCTGGATTCTCAGGCACTGAGTCAGCACATAAAACAATTCTTATTTGAAAGAAGACCTAAGCTTCTAAACATGATGGAACCGATAAGACTAATCTATTGAAGCGTTTTGTGAAATCTTTCTGTCTTTTCCCCCCTTCATTTGAAAATAGTATGTCAAGACTTTAATACTGTTAAGTGCAGGGAGTGAATTGTCCCATTTTAACTGCAATAAAAACAGGTTTTTGAGAGCTTGTAGTTTCTTCTTCCGTACAGAAATACAGCTCAGAACCAAGTTAAATGGGAAGTTAATCGCTCATGTTTGCCCTTGAGTGCAACCCTTTTCTTTCATAAATTGCCAAGCTGGCAGCAATGGGTTTGTGTGTATGAAATGGAATGAAATGGAACCATGGTATGGGAGTTATGGAGTGGGGTTAATCTTTATCTTCACATTCTGGTCCCTGTCTAGATCATGGGAGCAAAATGCGAATGGAAAAGCTTGCACTCAAGGGCAAACTAATAATTAACATCATATGCAGTTTGCCCTTAGTTCATAGTTCTGTGCAGAGGAAGTCCTTGGCCCGGTGCTCTCATGGACTCCTTCTTACATGGGTGATCGCTATCCCCAACCATGAATTTATTTGCTGGTTGCAGCAGCAGCAAGCACCATATCACCATCACCACCAGTTCAGAACTGTCATTTCAGTTGCAAAGAATTCCCGAGGACGTAAATATGGCGCCTTCCTTCACTGCATGTACAGAGGCTGGCAAGAGTAGAAGGCTGCCATTGAGATCTAAATCTTTGTGAGGATGAATAATTATGTTAGTTTTCTCTCCACTGCAAGAGAAAACAAGCACATGACATTTTCCTCATATTCAACCATTTCAAAGTGTAGAGCAGAGAAAAACATAGGTTATTTTGTGAAAGAAAAGATTCTGAACAGAAAACAGGAAGATTTTTTGTGCAACCCACACCCTTTTTCATTTTTGTACAAAACAATGAAAACACTATTTTTTCATTGCAGAATAATTCCTCTGCAACACTGGGGTTTGTTTGACTATCAGAAGAATATTGCACAAAATTTCTCACTAGTCCATTGTTCTTCCTGATGAAGTTTCCCAGCTTTCAGGAAACCTGTTGACCTGAGAATGAATAAATATGAATAGTCTTTCTGTCTGTAGTTGCCACCACTCTCACTAATGATCTGCTAAATCATGGAACTGCCTCTATCTAAATTCTGCTTAGGGGCATTATGAGAAATAAAATGGCAGGTCATGGACAATGGGCATAGGAAAGGACCAAGGTTAACCAGTCCTGGTAAACTTTGCAGGGGAACTGAGCAACGGGAACACAAGAGCCTCTCACAAGAGGCTGCTCGTGCAATCCCTTTCCCCAGCTCTGCAAAAGAGTAAGCTGCGGAAAGGGACCTACTCTCTGGAACAGCAGAAAACAAGTTTGCTCCATCTTCCATATGACATCATTTCAAATATTTAAACCTCAACCTTCTCTTCTACAGGATAAACATACCCATCTCCCTAAACCCCTCCTCACAGGGCATGGTTTTCAGGCCATTTTGGTCCCCCTCCTCTAGACATGTTTGAGCTTGTCAATATCCTTCTTGCATTATGGTGCACTGAATTGGACACAGAATTGGACCAAAGCAGAATAGAATGGTATATTACTTCCCTTGGCCTAGATGCTATACTCCTATTGATACAGTCTAGAATCATATTGGATTTTTTAGCTGCTATATCACAATGTTGACTCATGTTCAGCTTATGGTCTACTAAGACTCCTAGATCCCTTTTGCATATAGTGTGGTCAAGCCAGCTGTCACCCATCCTATATCTGTGCATTTCATTTTCTCCCTAAGTGTAGTACTTGAAAATCTCTTTTTTAAAAAAAATTTGGCCCAACTCTCTACTTTGTTAAGGTGATTTTGATTTCTGATCCTATCTTCTGAGGTATCAGTTAACCCTCTAATTTGATGTCATCTGGAAATTTGATAAGCATGCCCACTATTTCATCATTCAAGTCATACATGAAGGTGTCGAATAAACACTGGGCCCAGGACAGAACCCTGTGGCATCTCACTAGTCACTTCTCTTCAAGATGAAGCAGAGTCATCAGTGAATATCCTTTGTGTTTGGCTGGTCAGTCAAGTACTAATCCACCTAACTAGCATTATCTAGCCCACATTTTTCTGTTTTGTTTGCAAGAAAATCATAGGGGACCTTGTCAAAGGTCTTGCTGAAATATGTTCCCTCCACAGCATTCTCTTCATCTACCAAATCTGTAACTCTATCAAAAAAGAAGTAAGGTTATTCTGGCATGACTTGCCCATGTTGATGTTTAGAAATGACTTTTAGAAATGACTTTCTTTCTTTCTAAGTGCTTACAGATTGATTGTTTAGTGATTTGCTCTAGAATCTTTCCTGACATTGATGTTAGGCTGACTTGCTGGTAATTGTTTGGATCTTCTTTTTTCCCCTTTTTGAAGATAGGGACAACATTTGCCCTCCTTCAGTCTGCTGAGACATCATCTGTTCCCCAGGAATTCTCAAAGATTATTGCCAGTGGTTCTGAGCCAGGTCCTTTAATTTTCTTTGATGTAGTTCATCTGACTCTGGACTATTCCTGTACTACCCCTTACTTAATCTGTTCTCAATCTGTCCAATGCTCAGACCACTATACCATGCTGGCCCTAATACCACTACTATTGCAGGGTATAGGCATCAAATTTCTCATAAGAACAAAGAGCCATTAGCTCTGGAATACTGTATAATACTTTCAATTAAGCAAATTGCTTGGACGACAGAGCAAGGCAAGTAGTACCATTTCTCTTAGACCCTGAAAAATCAAAGAAATTCACAGGAGGGTCAATGGTCTTCATAAACACAACAGATTTTCCGCAAATGTTGTGTTTATTTCACTGCTTGTTTTGGCCTATCCTGACAGGCACTCCTTAAGACTGCAGAATGTATCATGTAGAAAAACTCATGATGGTGGCTTAAGTATTTTAGAACATAGTGGAAATTAGGCTGCCTCCAGATGAATAAAAACTACTGGAAGTTCCAGGTTTTGTACTTGTGCTTTCTGATTGTATTTTGGAGATTAACAAGATGATTTACTTTTGAGATCCACAAGTATTATCAAGGACTTTACATTCTCACTCTCTAGATCAATTTAAATTAACTCAGTATTTTCTGAAATGAAATGTATCTGTACAGCTTGTGTGTTTCTACATTCTTGAAACTAGCTAAGATTGCTATCATCCGTGAACACAGCTATTGTTTCGAGGACATAGATTCAATAGAGATCAAGTGAGGGAAAGACGAATGTTAGCACTAAAACAAAATGTTCCTGATGCTTAGCTTGTGTAATATTGCTAAAGAACTTTAGTACGTTAACTATAACTCTTGAGACCATTTCTGTAGACCATTTCTGCTCTACACTGTTATAGTGCTATTATCCCACTTTCAACATCCTATGGAATTCTGGGGTTTGCGGTTTAGGGAAGGGTATTTAGAATTCTCAGCCAGAGAGCTCTTGGGCCTCACTAAACTACAAACCCCAGAATTCCACAGGATATTGAAAGTGGAATAATGGCACTATAACTGTGCAGGGCAGAAATTGCCGTATTTTAAAGGTATCAGTGGAAATGGGTGAAAATTTCTGAAATGTTGCATGAGACTGGATGTGACACCTGATCAGTAAGAGGGGAATGAGAAAAGGGACATAAGGGAAGGTATGGGGAGGGAGTGAAAGTAACTTGTAAATGAGCAGGTACAATCAAAACAAAAGAAGACTCTTAAAACTTCCAGAGACTTATTTCCTTTCTGGAGGTGCCCTCAGATCCTTTAGGAAGTGCCTTATGTGCACACTTTCTGGATCCCACTTTTCTTCAGTTCTTTCACCTTTCACAAAAAGAACCATGGAAATCGCTGGGGCCACAGGCATTCTCATTGCCACGGGTATTCAGTGTGGTTTTCTTAAGCAACTCTTTCCTGGAGTTAGCTCTTACACTCTTCTCAGGCCCTTTTTGCATGACATTTTCCATGCGAAAGAGGACCTGGAGCGTTGCGCGATTGTGAGGAGCGATCTGCATGATGCACTCACAATTGCGCAATGCTCCGGGGGCCTTTTCATTTTTGGCTAGAAGCTGAAAATGGTGTGCAATTGTGCATTGCTCCCGGGCCCCGTGCGCACTTACCTGGCTTGCGGAGCCTCCGGAGCCGGGTCAGTCGCGTTTCCTGCCCCATCACAGCCTGGGAAACTCCCAGGCTGCGCTGTGGAAGGAAGAGGCGGGACTCTCACACAAGCAGGCAGCTCGTGTGGAGCTGAAGGACCCGAGATGTGAGAGCCTCTTGCCGGAGGCTGCTCGTGCGATCCCCGCACCCCAGCGCCGGAAGAAGGTAAGGTGCAGAAAGGGCCTCATTCTAGAGCTCATTCTAGAATTCAGTGAAAGTGTGTATGATGTTTATCAGAAATTCTAGCCCAACTATAGATGGCTGAAGAAGTCCCTAGAAGCGACTTCTATCTGGCCCCATTCTGGATGTCATTCTTCCATCAAGCCAAGGCCATTTTATTCAAGTAGGCTTTTGAACACTGATTGGCTGCTGAGAGAGGGCTAATGGCTGCTGCATTTTATTCATTGAGCTGTTTTTTAATTAAGTTGCATTTTAATATTATATGGTGTGTAATTCTGTTTTGTAATTGGCATTTGTTAGTTTTTAGCTCTACCATTTTGGTTAATATTGTTGTAGACTGCCTTGTTTTCTAGCTTTGGGGAAAGTGCTATGTACCAAATAAAATACATAAATAAGAAAACAAGTTGTGAAGCCATAGTCTGAAGAACATAAGAAAATGGTAGTGGAATAGCCACTGGAGTGCTGATATTTGAGTGTGAAAAACAGACTGTTGAAAAGAAATAACCTTTTATCAAGATTAATTTTGACACATAGAAGGGCTGGTATTGAACACCTGACAAACTTATAAAAAAATTAGGCAGTGTTGTTGTTTTGATGCATAGACAAAATAATGTGACTTACAAAGGAGGTAACAAATATCTGATTTGACCTACAAAGTCCTTCATGTTGTAAAGCATGTATCTTAGTCACATGTTCTTACCATGGATTTAGATAACAATACTTTTGTGGAATTCTTTAGACTTGCAACAAAAGAGGACTCTGCCTTTGCCTATATCCTGCTAATTACTGAGCTCAACAACACTGCAGAGATAAAGAGAATACACTGAAATGATGCAACATTCATTTTAATTTGGTATGTGAAAAATGGAATGAATCTATACATTTTATAGACACATCTGGCAGCTTTTGCTCCCCCATTCCCCAATCTTTGGAATGGGTGTAGTCTATGACTTATGCAAAAATGTTACTTTGTTTTAAGAACAAGACAAAGAGGTTTTGATATGCCCAGGACCCTTAAGATATTGTTATTTTGACAAGCTGTGATTTATTGATGGAGGGACACACAGACAATGTTGAAATGCTCTAGTCTATCTTTGGAACAAATGGGTTAGATTTAAATGTGAGCAGTTAAGAAGGTAGAAGTAGACCTTTCGTCCCATTCATCTCAGTGGCATCCCCTTTAAACCCTAAAAATATTGTGTGAAAGTTTACAACATTCTACAGAATAAGGCAGGCTGTAATGTAGGAGGCAAGACTAGATTATGTTATGCTATTAGGCAGCAGTTACAAAAAGATCCCCTTTGTGCATATATGTGAGTTCTCAGCATTGGAGGGCCAGCTTCTTGAAGTAGCAAATGAACCTAGGCAGTGCTTCTGGGCCAAGAGGTCTCCCTGGGGCCAGAGCCAGACCTTTTGAGGTTAAAGGGAGAGGGTGGCTCTGGTTATCCCCCACCTGCATTCCAGCTGGTGTGACCCCAGTCAGAGTCTCAGAGGCAACAAACCACTATGCACCACTATGAATTATTAGTATGGTTCAGTGGAGGGGGAAATGCTGTGGAAGGGTTTGTACATATCAATTCAGTTTAGAGAAAGAGCTGGAGAGGAGAGGAGCTCTGTTTGCCAGGGATAAGAAATGGGTGTTTGTTATCTTGAATCAGGTAATATGACTTCAATGTATGGATTCAGGAAAGAGTGGAAAGGAAACTTTTCTATAGTGGACTTTGTATAATTTGTATCTGTTTTGTATTTTCAGTTAGGGCTTTAACGTTGCCTACAATAATAGCTGAACAACAAGTTTTCTGCAAGCAAGTCCTGTACTGGTGCTTTGTGAGATGCATGGAATTTTGAGATACAGTATATGTGCATGTTGCCTTATAAAATAGGCTGGTTTTAACTGCTAAATGCAATATTTGATTTAATTTGCACACTGATTAAAGCCATTGCAATTGTTTTTGCAGTGTACATTTATAATTGGTCCCAGAGAACCTAAGGAAGAGAAACAAAATTG
This sequence comes from Ctenosaura bakeri, assembly GCA_948474755.1. Lineage (NCBI taxonomy): Eukaryota > Metazoa > Chordata > Lepidosauria > Squamata > Iguanidae > Ctenosaura > Ctenosaura bakeri. The sequence goes on along the minus strand of CAOLHI010000200.1, from coordinate 818,887 downwards.
GCACCCATTGCTCGCACAGGGCAAGGAGAAAGAGCTGTATAACCCATTCTCCCCCATAATCATTTCTATTGTGACAATATCCCTGTATGAGATCTAGCCCTGTGCAGGGGGTAAGGGGTTCAGGGAAAGAGGAACTTCTCTGAAGACTGAGTGGATGTCCCTTCCGTGACCAGAGTTCTGATCAAGAAGATGGCACTATCTGATTTTGAAAAATATCTCATTCCCTCTGTACCACAACTGACCCTTCTGCAAGGTTACTTGATCCCCTGTATAGTTGCAGGCACTGATGTGTGCAGGGGAAGTCCTCTGTCAATATTTTTGAGTATGCCTAAATCTGGGGCCAACACAGTGGGAATGGTTATGCATCATCAATTTCAGTCCCACTGCTTTCAGTGGGACTACAGCATGACTTGGGCTATTTCCACCCTACATTATTACAGTGCTATTATTCCACTTTCAACATCCTGTGGAATTCTGGGGTTTGTAGTTTACTGAGGCCCAAGAGCTCTCTGGCTGAGAATTCTAAATGCCCCTCCCTAGACTGCAAACCCCAGGATTCCATTGGAGGTTGAAAGTGGAATAATAGCACTATAGCAGTGGAGGGCAGAAATGGCCTTAATTGGCATGTATTCTTGTATTTGACCTCTACTTTATCAAGTTTCATAAACTACTCTGGAAACATGACTGAAAGATGGTATATGTATCTTTTGAACAGGCAACATTACAGACTTGAGTAGAAAATCTGTTGAAATATTGAAATGAATGAGAAACAGGTAAGAGCACAGCTTCAGGATCAAATGTTGGGAAATGAGCAGCACATAAGATAAGATGAAAGCGGGCTTCATGTGTTTTCAATTTTTTAGGAGGTTCTGATTTCAATTTTTCACTGAATCAGTGGTAAATAGACCTTTTCTAGATAGTTCTGTTGTGCATCTATTTTGTAAAATCTCAGCTTGTGTGTTTTATACATAATTAATTCTGCATATGAATGCATAAAAAGCCATTTTTCATGCTACATTGGAATGGCAATGAGGAAGTTTATTTCATTTCATTTCATCTTAAAATTTCTGTGCAGCTTGCAATGCTTAATTTCCTTTTTCGAGTTTGGCTGCCAGAGAACGGATCTTACCATTAGCAAAACAAATTTCTGTATTGCTTAATTGCAATGTTAAATGTGTATTAATCAGTTATAGAGTATGTTCAGATACCACTCGTATGAAAAGATCTCAAGAGGGAAGATATAAAACTTGAAAATATATTAGTCGTAATTTTCATGCTATCATCTGAAAAATAGGATTCCAGCCATCACTGTTTCTTCCCTGTCCCCCACCTTTTTTTGCATTTTCAAAAATTAAAGTTAAACCAAATAAAGCATATAGAGGGCTAAATCCAATTGTTAGTCACAAACAGAGTAGATAATTTGAAACTATGGGACTTATGAAAATGGTGACTTAACAAATCTCATTTATTTCAGTAAGGCTACTCTAGTTGGGTAGGATTGGGCAGCTGGAGACAAAATAAACAAAATGTTAAAAGGTTAATGTTAAAAAGAGATGGAAGACAAAGGAAAAAGGGCGTCATGTTTTTGTTGTTTTAAAACACATACTTTGGAGATAAAATCACATACCAAATCTTTTGGCAGCTTAGGGATTTTAATCCCATCTCTAGTATGTTTAGGCTACTCTCTTAAATATGGCAAAAGGCCTTTAAGATATGCTGTAAGTGCCACTCCACTTAAACAGCATGAAGGGTTTGATTGGTGGGATGGCAGTCACCCACAAGAGGCTTCTTCCAAAAATATCAAAATGTTTGGATGCTCCATTCGTGGCCCTTCAATGTCAACCCCCTTTTGTTTTCATCCTCCCAAAAGAGACTTCAACACTATCAGTGGTACAGCTGGTGTTAATTCCCTTCCATTGACCACAAATGGAGGGAGAAAGTAGACAGCAGTACACAGTGGTGATAGCTTTGGTGATAGCCATGGAATCGCCTGCTTTGTTGTTGTGCCTTGTTCTGTGCTTTCAAGTCATTTCTGACTTATAGTGACCCTAACTATCACAGGAGTTTGTGGGGCTGAGAATGTGTGATGCACCCAAAGCTACCCAGTTGGTTTCCATGGCCAAATGGAGAATTGAACCGTGATCTATAGGATGGTAGTCCAACACTTAAATAATTACACCATGCTGGCTATCTTGCTACTACCACAGTATTGGCATGGAATGTTATACCACCACCATAGCATTTCTGTGCCCTATATCCTTGTCTGTGGATGGAATGCACAAGCTCATACCACCACCACTGCATGAAGGAAACTGGATTCATTCATTCATTCAATTTATGCCCTGGCTTTCTCCCCACTGGGATCCAAGGCAGCTACTCAAAGATAGCAACAAAGAATTTCAGCAGTTTCTTCCTATTGCAAGAAAGTCTTCAAAAACCACAATGTTTTCAAAGGCTATTTGCAATTCAGGAATTATTCTGTGCAAAAATTGCAAGTGGGTGTTTTGTGTAGAAGGTAGCGTTTTCTGCTCAGGAGGCAGCATTTTCTGCACAGAATTCTGCAGGCAAATTCATCTCTAGTATGCACATAGACCTTATCAGTCAGAGTAATTATTAGCTTGGGTACTTCAGTCACCAATTAGAACTCATAATTAAATATACGCCAGGCACCTTCAGCAGTGGCAGCCTTTGATGCTGCAGTCAGTAAGAACTCCACTCTCCCAGCTAGGAAGGAATAAAGCCAGGCACAGAGTAATGGTAGACAGATGAGTCTGTACAAGGTCCAAGTGACTTTTCCACATAGTCACTAGTATAGAGCTTTCCAAACTTTTCACATTGGTGACACACCTTTTAGACATGCATCATTTTGCGACACAGCAGTTCAGTTTTACTAGCAAATCAGAGGTTAAACTAGCCCCTTATAAGAGATCTGGGCACATACATAAATTGTAATAACAAGATGTATGGGGACACAACATATCTCATGAAAACCTTTTATTTACAATTTTAAAAATATATGATTTATTTATAACATATAACATAGGTCATTTATGCACTAGGCTGTTGAGCCCCCCCCAAACTGCAAACCCCAGGATTCCATAGGATGTTGAAAGTGGAATAATAGCACTATAACAGCCTAGTGTGGAAATGGGCCTGCATTTCCAAAGCTTGGGTGGGGGACTCATTCTCAGTCCAGGGAGGTGACACACATAAGACCCTTCAGGCGACACACTAACATGTCATGACACACCATTTGGAAAGCCCTGAACTAGTAAGTATTTATCTCTCTTCCACGTGAATATTTTTCATGTAGGGGAGAAGTATGTATGAAAATTTGAAGCTAATTATAGAAAGAAGAAAATCCAAGGGGCATCTAGTGCAACCCCATGACAGGGTAGGTATACACAGGGTAGGTATACACAGTATACCTGGAAGGTAAAAAGCTGCCAGTGATGGAAGCTTCTTCTAAGGCTATCTATTGCATTGCTAAATAGCTGGTCTCCTTTCTTGTAAGTAGAATCAATTAGTTCTGATCCGATCCTATCTTCTGGAGCAGCAGAAAAAAAGCTCACTTCATCTTCTGTGTGACAACTCTTTTATTAAAAGATGAGTGTCATCGTATCACCTCTTGTTCAGGCTAAACATATGTAGCTCCCTCAGTTCTTCCCACTGGAAGGAAGTCTGCAGAAACCATCCAGTTTCCAGCCCAAATTTGCAATTTGAGACTTACTCTGTGCAAAAATTGCATGCAGGTTTTTGTGCATTAAACAGCATTTTCTGTACAGAAAAATAATATTTCAGTACAGAAATACTATCTTACATGCACAGAAAATGCTGTTTTCTATGAAAATCTGTAATGTACAGATTTTACACAGAACAAATCCCCAATTACAGCACTTTTCTGTGCAGAAAACTGCAGTTCCTGCACAGGAGTTAATATTTCTATGTTGAAATGTTATTTTCCACTGAAAAAAATGCCGTTTCCTGCACAAAGCAACCACATGTAAATTTTGTACAGAGTAAGTCCTTAACTGTGAAGATTTTCATTCATCTAGGATTCTTCTCATTTGGCTTCCTTGACACTCAGAAAACATGTTTTTGACCATTTTTCAAATATTTTTGAATATTTCTTTCATCTCTATCAGTTTCCAAGCTCTTTAGCATTTTTGTCACCCTTCTGTTGAATGTGTTTGTCTTAAACTGCAGTATTCAGAACTGTCCTCCAGGTGAGGTCTGACAAGCAGAATAGAGTGATACTATTATTTCGTTTGTGAACATATAGTTCTATAGGTGTAGCCTAGACTTGTACTAGCCTCTGTAACATACTCTTTACTCATGTTTAGCTTGTTGGCTACTAAAACTTCTAAATATACATATTGCTTACAGGGCAGATGATACTCTTCCCATATTTGTACATTTGATTTTTTCCCCTGCCTAAATTACCTTACATTTATCAAATTTTTAAAGACATCTTGAATTCTGAGTCTGTTTCCTGAGGTATTGGCTACCCCCCGCCCAGTTTGGTGTCATCTGCATATTTGACAACCATGCTTTCTTTTCCCACATCCATATCATTTGTAGAGAGGTTAAACAATCTTGAGTCCAGAACAGAATCCACTTTTACCACTATCTTAAGGTTTGGTCTGTCAACCTGCTACAGTTGTAACAGATATACTATTTGGTTCACTGTACTTCAAGCTGTTTAATGTGCATATCTGGTATTTTTTTCCCCAGTGTGCCAAGGACTGGTATCATATTTGTACCCACTGATTACAATTCCCTTCCTTCCTTCCTTCCTTCCTTCCTTCCTTCCTTCCTTCCTTCCTTTCTTTCTTTCTTTCCTGGAAACTCATCAGGGACTGGCAGCTTTACCTTGTGGATCAGAACTGGTCCAAAGCCCGCCATTTTGACTAACTCTGATCTATCCCACATTTTATCAACTTATCTGAATGAATATCATGGGTGATCTTGTGAAAACTTTTACCGAAATCAAGATACACTACTTCCATATCCTTGCTCTGATTTGCCAAGCCTGAAACTTTGTCAACAAAAAGAGAAAAGATGAGTCTAGAATTTTAAAATATATTCTGATGAGGAGGGGGGAAGAGTATTTTCAGCCCAAGAAACTGCACTGAAATATTCAGGAAATACAAAAGCTAGTGGAACATTCATCCAAAAGTTTGAGTTGAGCTCAATTCATATTGCAATTTCTAGAAATTGCATTCCTCAAGCATCACTAATAGAGAAGCTGGGAACTTGTTCATGAAGATCTCATAATCAGATAGTTTCCAAGTTCATGTACTTTTAAACCACAAGAGTTTCATATATTTTATGTGTTTTTATATGGACATATTTCTGTCTTTCCACATCTGCAAGTAAATCTGATCATATGGACTGATGATCTTTAATGAAAATTTGCAAGGGCTCTTTATTGTGTCTACAGACCTGCTATTCCATCTAGGTTACTAGTAACGGTTGTAATTTATTAGAGTATCTGGGGGGATGAGTGAGGATTCAATGCCTTATCTTGGAATTTTTCCACTCACCACTCAAATAAGCAACTCCTGCCAGCAAAAAAGTAATACAGTGCCTTAATGATGTACCCTTCTTGCTGAAACTGAAAGCTGCTGTCACTAATTCAGTGTAACAGTCTGCCTAATTAGGGATTTCAGTCTTCGCTTTTTAAACTTGTGAGAAAAGGATGAATAAATCCAAAACTTTTCTCTATTCTGGGAAGGTTAGAAGGTTGTGTTGGTGTGTGTTTTGTTGTTTGGAAATTTCTTGGTGAAAAAAATTGTTTGCACAAAAAAATTATTTTGCGTAAAAAAACCAAACATTTTGTACTGAAACAGTTTTGTGCATTGAAGCACAATTCAAAATATACTGTTCTCTGTGAAAAAAAATTGCACAAAAATATTTTTACACAAAGCCATGTTTTGTGTGAAAATTATTTTTTCATAAAATATACTCAAAATGGAGGAATTCTGCAGTGCATGAATATTTTCTCAATGGGATGTTTCTCAGTGAGGTGTTATAATATCTTTTCTAGTTGAAGATAAGAAAGTTTGCAAGTGCTCCCTATTGCTTCTATTGTTGCTCCATCTAGAATGGTAGTGACATGAACTGAAGGAAACTTTCCTGAGTATGTGGTGTGTGCTTTATCAGTAGTAATGATTCAGATTGTCAACTACTTGTGAATTCTTATGGCCAAAAATGTTTTTATCCTGTCACCAACCCAAGTCTAGGTCCTTCTTGTATTTCAGTGATTAATGATACAATTTCAAAAAATATATTCCCTGTTTTGATGTTACCTGCTAAAGCTACATGTAAAAATAGTCTATAAAGAAAACTGTACAGTGCTAGGTACTTTCCTGCACTTGTATCAGTGACAGATATTTGAAACAACAGCTGCCTTTGTTATGAAGCTGTCAGCTTACTAAGCTGTCACCAATGAAGAAGTGGTGCGTCCATTTAAAAGTATTCAGGAGGACATCAGAGCGTGTGCTTTCTCTTGAAACAAGCTGTCAGAATATTTTCCTGTCAATCAGAGAGCTACATTACATTGATTTATTCAGATATATGTCCTTGCTACATTTAACTCCTGATTCACTCCAGACTATTATTCATAATTACTGGTATCTGATGGACAGTTGGACCACTATTCATTTTGACACCATCGTCTTCTTTGTAGTGTAATCTCTATTTTTTTTTTTTTTTTTTTAAGGAAGTAATATCAAAGCAGTAAGAGGGTGTCTGTGGGTTGCTGCGTTTGCTGCTGCATCTGATCTATACCAAAGTCTTAGTGATCTGCGGATATCACAGAGAATGCTGGATAAGTATTCAGGAAGTGCATGTTAGGCTGTAAGAAAACATCTAGCCAAGGTCAATTGTTGTTTCACCTTCCTACTACCTCATAAAATAACTGATTTTTTCCCCTAACACAAAGCAGTTGTTCATTTCTCTCAGGCAGTTCTCATTGCTTGGAATCTATCACAGTAAAAGACACTCAGCTATTGAATAGTGGTGGACAATTTTACATACATACATACATATATACATATATATATATATATAAAACATACATATATATATATATACACATACATACTATATATATATATATATATATATATATATACATACATACATACATACATATACATATACATACACACACACACATATACATATACACACAAACTAGTGATTTACCTGGCATTGCCTGGGATTTTATTTTCTTATGGGTAACACTTGTTAGAAATACCTTAGGAATTACTTTACCTTACCTTAGGAATTAGATGCGGTTGAAATACATGGATCTGATATCCTGTGTCTGTAATTCCCCAAACTGCCTTGTCCAGTATCTGTAACTTTTCTGCATAGACCCCAATCCAATCTGTATTCAGAGTTGTTAACATACAGATATTGGGTTCCTGAGGGAATACGCTGTCCTCCTTGCTGTTAGGCCTTGTCTCCATAGCAACTGGCCTATTCCAGTACCTGTACCTTATCCCCATGTTCCCCAATCCAATCTGTATTCAGAGTTGTTAACATAACAGAGGTTTGGCTTTGGAGAGAATACACTGCCCTTCTTGCTGCTGGGCCTAGTCTCCATAGCAACTGGCCTGAGGCCCAAGAGCTCTCCAGCTGAGTATTCTAAAGGCCCCTCCCTGAACTGCCAACTCCAGGATTCCGTATAATCTTCACAGCCAGCCAATCATATGAGGTCTTCTTGCTATCACACAGCCAGCCATATGAGGTCTTGGCCTGCCTGACGCAGACAATAGACAAACTCACAAACTTTGACTTTTATATAGTAGATCTATAAATTAATTATGGAGATGTTCTGTACTGGCTAGTGGAAACTACAACAAATTATTGTTATGTTTTGCTTTTGCGTGATAGCTCTAAGCAGAGTTTTGTTGGAGCAGAGTTGGATTTCAACTGCAGCTGGGCCAGCATCAGGCGTGGGCATCACTGCGTAAGGGCCATACCCATGAAAGAGACTCACTATCTTCTCTTTGGAGTCTCCAAGACCTGCTCCTTCTTTCTGTTGCTGCAAATACACCTTGCTGTCTCTGAGCATATCATCAGTGACAATGGATAGACACTATCTTCCACTTTGCTTATGGTCTCATTCTGGACAGATGTACAGCTTCAATCCTGAGGAGAAGGAAGCCCTGAGTAAAAGTGTTCTTAAAAACTGTGATGTGAGCACTACTCTCCAATATCAGTATCCATTCTGAAAGTACCATATCCAGTGCAGACAAAGTAGGATTTAATAAGGAACACAGCATTTGCCTTCCCCCACCAAATCCATTGGGCTCATCAAATGTTCCTGTTGAATGGTGAGAAAACCTTGAGGAAAATTTCTGAAGAGTTTCACAGGAATGCTTGAAAAGAAAACGCAGCATTCTGAAGTAGAATGCAACACTTTCAATGCTACAATCAGTCACTACTTTTTCTGCACTTCAACTCATGTGAACGATTGGCTTGAATGAGCACTCTAACATGCAAGTCAGGAGCTGATGGAATATTGTGGCAGCAACTTGATAAATAAGTATGACTTGCAGGCACAGTTCAGATAAGGTCCACATATAAATGTCTCACCTACTGGGTGTTATTTGAAGTCACAATATATCTATTATAAACAAGACCTCCAATCCTTCTGAGGTAGAATGAAGACTAGGAGCAAATTGTCAAGAAGCAGCTGTCAACATAAATCTCAAACAACCTCTCACTGACAAGAGTTCACTGTCCCCAGGGAGGAAGTGCAACAGACCTTTCCACATGAAAGCTAAACATAAATTTCCTTGATTCAACATTATTGTGCATGCAAAAAATCCATCCATATAAAATTTTCTTTGCTAATATTGACTGCAGAAAAGTAAGCATTTGAGACATTTTTTGGGGATAATCAAAGCAGAATTCTTCCAAAACAGAACAAATACATATCTAGCTGCCACAAATAGCTGTTGTGAGGTAGTAGCACAAGGATTAGTGTCAGACTCTGCAAACTCAAAGCTTCTCCTGATCCAGTCATGGCATATGTCCCAGTGCCCTGCCACTGTCCTCCACAAGTGTAGATATTAAGGATGAAAAGAATATTTTTAAATATTTGAGAAAAGGTTGAAAAACCATATTTTTCACATGTTGAGAAACCCTCATGAGAAGAATCCTAGATAGATAAGGATCTTTTGCAGTTCAGGACTTAATTCTTTGTAAAATTCCCATGTGATTGTTTCATGCAGAGAATAGGAATTTCTGTACAGAAAACACCAATTTCTGCACAGGAATCAATACTTTTGCATTGAAATATGATTTTTCCAAGCAAAAAGTGATGTTTTCTATGCAGAAAATGTTTTTTTCTGTGCAAACTAATCACATGTAAAATTTGCACGGATGAGTCCCAAAATATGAATAGCCTTCAAAACCGCTGTGGTTTTTCGAAGACTTACTCACAGTGGGAACAAAATGGTTGAAATTACTTGTTCCAACCTTTGAGAAGAATTACATCCCTGCTAGGAATATGAATTACAATTTCACTATCTTTCTCTGAATCCTATCAACGGTTTTCTTCCTGTCCTTGTTTTGTACTTTGTTTTCTTCCCACACAGAAATTTGTGCAATTTATTACCTACTTGTGCTTTTATTTGTGAATCTCATCTAATTTATATAGCTTTCCCTTACTGACTACAATGTGTTTCTATAAATTTTTCCAAGTATGCACAATTATAGCCATTCATATTTTGAAAGGTATAGTTTTGTGTATTCAAAATTATTGAGAAAATTGTCTCAAAAATTATTTATCAAATGTCAGGAAACCATAATGGAAAGAAAACTGGATAGGCAAAAATCCTTACAGTTCAGGACTTGCTCTGTATGAAAAGTACATGAAGCTTTTTTTTTTTTTTTTTTTAGCCAAAGGCAGCATTTCATCCAAATTCTCCCAGTCCTTTTCCTGTGGCTCCTTAAAGGGCAGAGAAAAAACATCCACAGGCTCTCCTCTTAAGATTGTCTCAAGTGTGGCTTGTGACAAATGATCATCTGAGGTCATATTTGTATCCTCAGAAGGGATAGCCCCATAATCCACCCTACTCTATGCTTTAGTAGATGGCTGCTGTCCAACTCCCCAACAGTCAACCAGCCACTATGGGACAGAAGAACCCTGGCAAACCATCTAAGGGAAATAATAGCCTGGGAGCCTACAGGAGAGAATACATGGGACCTAATCGAACACCCTCCAAAACAGCAGGCTTAGCACCTGCCACACCACCCCCAGATACTTCAAAACTAATCCTTGACTGCTCTGCAGCCTACACCATTGGCTATGTGTGAATATCTGAAGCATTGCCCCTCCTAGCATCAACTGAGTATGTGGTGCTATAGTTACTTTCACCTGCAGATGCCTGTTCCAAGGTTTTACTTTCTGGATTAGTCATTTTGGTTGAGTCATCATCACCAGGCTGAACTTCCACTGACAAATCATCATCCTGCAACTTCCTATTCAAGGCCTCTAATGAGAGAACACCATCTTGTTAAAATTGTCCCTACTACTCTTCTTAGACTGTTTAGACTGGCACCTAAGCTTCTCTAGTTCCTCTAAGTTGGCCGGGATAGTGTCCCTGTTTTCCCTGCCTCCTCCACATCTGAAGACCCTGAAAACCAGGGTGGTGCTTCATATGAAGCTTCCTATATTATATATAATATAGGGCTTCCCTTTGAATTGCCATCACCTTTCCTTGAATCCATACTGTCTAAACCAAAGACCTACTAGTAGTCCAATAACCAAGTCTATAACTGGAGACTACTAGTCAACCACATCTGTAACCTGAGGGCAGGTTTTGGGGACAAAATTATGGATTTTGATATGGCCTGGGAATAAGTTGGGTATCATTCCACAAAGAGGGAAAAGCGCCAGCACTGCATCGGGGGACAGCCACCCAGGTCACTGCCATTTTCCTGCCCAGGCATTCAGAAAGGGCTTTGCCATTCTACTCAGAGAAGGGGATAATTCTTTTTATTTATATCAAAGTTAAAGTACAATATTAACTCTTCATCAAGAAAGTAACCATCCCCTTTGAGTAGAGTGGCAAAACGCAAGAGCTTAGTTCATCCTGGGAGAAACTTAGAGAAGCAAGGACGCCTTCTACACTCTTGGCACTCCTTTGAGGGGACACAGTGAAGAGTTAATACTGCCATTTTCCCACTCAGACATTCAAAAAGGCCAGAAGCAGTGCCCCCGATCAACACAGCCACCCAGGCCAAGCAGGCCCCAACACAGGCCAGTCCTACAGGTCACAGGCCTAATAGGCCTTGGCCACTGTTCTAGTAGGCTGCTAGGTGTCTAATCAGGCACAGTGAAAAGAAAGGAAAAAGGAGGGAATGAACAAAGCAAAATTAGCAAAGCAAAGTTAACCAAAGAAAGACAAAGGGGGGGAAAGAAGAAGGGGGAGCAAAGACATCCAAAAGTACTGAAACAGAAATTAAGTAGGTTGCCTGACAAAGTTGGAGCAACAGTACTGGCTATTGCCCTGTCTCTACCAGCCATAAACCAAACCCAAGGCATGGAGCAGCTCAGCAAACGCTGAGGATTCTGATCATGATTTCATCTGTCTAAGCCAAGAATAGAGGATCAAAGAGGCATATGGAGGGGCAGAAAGACCTTATATAGTCCATTACGATGGCCCCTTTATGTGCAGTGTTCTGGCATTCAGTGCCAGCTACAAAAAAAACCCTGGTACCTCATATGGAGGCCATCAAAATACTACCCACCCCCACAACATTGTTCAGGTATGTAATCTGTGCAGAAAATTCTGTTTTCTGTACCAAAAACTTGTTTATTCCTGTGGGGGAAAAACACACATGCATTTTTGAACATAGTAAGGCATGGCCATCAAATAATTTTCACTGACTTTCTAGTAGCAAAGAGAAAAATGATAAAATTATTTGCCTATAAAACTCTCACATTTATAAAGATTTACATTCTTGTAGATGGCTTCTGGGCCTGCTTTTTGAAGAAAAAAACAGACTTTTTTTGCTTTTAACACATCGCAGCTGGCATTATTTTAGAAGAGGCATTTCTCCACCTAGCAGTGTAAGAAGCAGTGGTGGCTGGTGGCACCCTGGTTAGTGGGATGCTGAATCCATTCTGTGATTTAGTCTGAACTTTTAAGAAGCTATCCAAATTGATGAACCTATTTAGGGATTGTTGAATTAACGAGCAAATTTGCTACCTCATTGACATAGAAGACACTAGACACCACTAGCAAGAATACCAATGGCTGTTGTAAGATGATTCTTACCCTCAAAATGTTTGAAACCTCTTATCCTTAAAATAATATTAAAGAAGCAAGCTGCCTTGTTAACTAATCAGACATTTCCCAAGTGATTAGTCTAATCTTAAGTAATTAGCATAACAGATTAATAAACTAAATGCTACAGCCACAAGCAGTATGGATATCCCAAACCTGATGTTATCAAAATACCAAGCACTATTTAAACATTTTAGTGTGACTAACATTGCTTGATTTACACTGTTTGATGTATTATATGTTTGATCATTTTTAAGGGCCAAAATAGAGATGATGGCCATTTCTGCACAAGGCAGTTATAGTGCTGACCCCTCCCTAAACTGCAAACCTCAGGAATCCATAGGATGTTGAAAGTGGAATAATAGCACTATAACAGTCTCGTGCGGAAATGGCTGATGTTGGAAGCCTATTACAGGACTTTCTTTCTTTTTAATCCTCATCCTCTTTTCCCTCTTTTCTAGCTGCTTGGGAGTCATTTGAGGACAAAAGAAAGATTTATCTAAGACGATGTTGAGCCTTTATCTTCAAATAGGTCATTCCCTCCCCTACAAGGCTAGCATTAGCTCAACAGGTAGGGGAAAGGAATATTATTGATATACTTTCTGTCTCTTCTTGCCCCATAGAACTAGCAGCAGTTTGGCTGGATAATATATGGTGAGTAAATTGAATCAAAAGGTCTAAAATCTTCTTACAAAGAAGTACCCCCCTTGCCTTGGAATTAGCTCAAGCAGGATACAAACCATTATCCAAAAAAAAATATCTCCCAATATGAGCCTACATGGGCTCTATGGCCATTAAGGGAGGACCTTCTCTCAGTCCCTCCACCTCCACCAGGTATGTATGTTGGGAACTTGGAACAGGATGTTCTCCTCATTACTCTCAGGATTCGGGCCATTTCTGCATGATTCCACTTTCAACATCCTATGGAATCCTGGGGTTTGCAGTTTCAGGAGGGTCTGTCCCTAAGGAGGCTAGAATGGCAACTTCCTTGGTATCTTTGGCAAATGGAAGCTTTAAGAAATTGACTCCTTTGAATAGTGTGTTGTTTTGGTGATCTTAATGGAACTTTTTTATTGCATTTGTTTCAATTGGTTTTAATTTCTATCAATTGAATTACATTTTAATCATAGCTTTTTGTATGTTCCTAATTATGACTTTGTAAGTATTTTAACTGTGTGCATTTTAACTTCTGTAAGCTACTTTGATTTTCAATACTAGGGAAAAGGTGGAATGGGGGGAGGGCAGGCTCAAATCAGCTCTCCTATCTCATTTCTAGATTACGTCTGAGACATAAGGATGACTTTGGCCCCAGCATCACTCACCCACCACCATGTAAAACATGGCACATATAGAATTGCTTTAAAAAGAAAAAAAAGATCCTGTGATATTAGACCTTATCAAAGACAATGGAAAAGTTTTGTATTGAATCTGTACATTGTTATCTGGATGGTTTTGATCTTTGTAATACCATCAATCACATCAATAGGACCTGACGGGCCTTTAACTGTTGGCTACTGAGGCATGCTTTTGTTTTGATCTGTTCATAAGTTGCTATTACAATGGACATCTTCCATTATGAAAAGGGGAAAGTGCCACATCTGGTATTCTTCAAAGATTTTGCTATTAAGATACTGCTAGGATAGGAAGGACTTCTAAAAATGTTCTGTTTTCTACTAATGCTTGAGAAATTCTTCTTTGTTTTCAGCTCACTTAACAAACATTTTCTGCTTTAAACATCTATTAGCAGGATGCTCTACAAGCCTAGGCTATTAGTCCTTGAATTCTGTTCCTAAATTTTCTTCTATATATTAATTCTGTTCTTAAAAAGAACCAGAATGTGAATCTTTTTTAAGCTAAAGATTTTTTAAAAACTATGAATTGAGGAGGCACACCATACAAGCCACATTCTTTGTACCTGAAGTGCTGATTATAATTCAGTCCATCAAAGGTGGGTTGCAGCACTAGTAAGGAGGGGTCAGTATCAACATAAATCTGCCAAGTCCCAAAAGGATTACTAGTGACCCCTCAGAGCCTTGATGTTTTTTCCTTCCTTATTGATTGTTAATGCAATCTCTGAGCATACAAGCAGTGAAACAGTGAGAAAATGAGGCAGAGCATTAAGGTGGTCACCCATATTTTTTTTTTAAAAAAGAAGAAAGGGACCTGGATTTGCATGATATTTCATATGTATAGATGCAAATTTGGAAATAATTGAAACTGAAATATCCTAAAATAGCGGAAAAGATGGAGATTTATGACTTGCATGCCTGTTTAGCCTGCCAACTGTTGAATAAGCAAATTCAGAACCTCTTCACTTGTTCTTTACAATTCTTTGTCTTTAAATTGACCTTGAACTGTGTAGCTGCTTGACTAGAATACAGGACTTCCCTCTTCCAGCTGTATGGAAGCACTATCCAATTGCCTAATATTCTTCTAGACAGTTTTGTGGATTGGATTTACTAGGGCCCTTTCCGCACTGAGGCTTCTAGCGCAAGCGGGGGAGGCCGGCAAGCGCAAGAAGGCTCGTCCGGGAGGCTGCCGCTTCCCCCTCCTTCCTTACGCAGGCGAAGGAACCAGCGGGGAAGCGGCACCGAAGGAGGCTTGCCGCGCAAGCCGCCCTCCCCCCGTGCGAAGCGGGAGACCTCACGCCGGATTCCCACCCCGCGTGTGCGCGCGAAGCGGTCGGCGTCGCGCCGGATTCCTCCCCCCGCGCGCGCCGGATTCCTCCCCCCGCGCGCGCGAAGCGGGCGGCGCGTCCGTCGCGCTACCTCCCCACCCCGCAGGCGGCGGAGGGAAGGAAGTGCGACCCGGCCGGCTCCCGGAGGCTCCGCACGAAAGGTAAGTGCGGGTGGGCTCCGGGAGCGTTGCGCGAGCGCGGGGTGATTTTCGCTTGTACGCGAAAATCAAAAACCCGCGCTCGCGCCGCTTCAGCCCCGTGAGCCGGGCGGAAGTGGGAGTGCGTCGTGCGGAGCGACGCTACCACTCCCGCGAGGCTCACGGGGCTATCACGCGCGCAAAGGCCCGTGCGAAAAGGGCCTAGGAGTAGTCCAACTAGGAAAAGGGGCCCACTAGCAGTATCTTATCCAATCTCGCCCTTCCAGAATTGGCGTCAACAGTAGGTATAGCAAGCTACCAGTCTCTCAAAACATAATGAAAGAAGTCCACGAAGTCCACAACGTTCACTAAGGCTATGGGTGTTGATGTGAATTCCTGAAAATATTAAGAAAACATGCTTAGGACTACACTGTGCATGGACAAAACCCTAGAAACTTTCACAAGTAGTAACCAAGGAAGGTAAAACTCAGAAAAGGCAACCATGACTCAAGGAAATTAGCCCTTGCTCAACTAGGATGCTCCCCTCCCCCCCTTTTTTGTAATAAATCTCATCAAGCACAGCTAGCTGTTGTTGTTATGCATCTTCAAGTTGAGAAACTGGCCCAGAGACTGAAGCATGAGTCTACGATGGAGAAAAAGAAGGTTTCATGGTGGTGGAGAAGTGGTGAGGGGCAGAAAAGGAGCGAGGGGGAGAGAATTCAGGGCCAGGCAAGTGTGTCAATAGTGGCAGGGGGTTGGTGACTAATTCACAGACTCAGCAGTCAGTGCCAACAGCTTTTTCGTCAACCTTCTCTCCTTGTCCCTTGATTCTCTTCCCCTCTGCAAAGAAGCTTCCTCCCCAGATATAATGAGGCCACTGCAGATATAATTCAGCAATGGGGACTGTCAGTGAGCATAGGTCTCTGCCTACCCCAAAAGTTGTACTGGGGCATCTGTGGAGGAATTGGATCAGTGCTGCTAAACTGGCAGTAAATTAATAGGTGAGAATAAACAAAGCTTCAAATATCTATACACTTAGGCACAAAGTTTGGGAAGCAAGATGAGTTTGAAGTTCTAGTGCAGGAAGATAAGTATGACTTTATAGGCATAATGGAGACTTGGTGGGATGACTCCCACAACTGGAATATTACAGTTGAAGGGTATAACCTATTCAAAAAGAATAGATGTGACAGAAAAGGAGGCAGAGTAGCATTATATGTCAAAGACACATTCATTTGTAAAGAAGTCTATGAGAGTGATCAGAGTGGACCAGTTGAGAGCATTTGGGTAAAAATGAATAGCAACATTGTAACATGAAACATTGTGGCAGGAGTTTACTACAGGCCACAAAACCAAGAAGAGAGGGTGGATGATGTTTTTCAGAAACAAATCTCAGAAATCCCAAAGATTCAAGTCAAACACGGACCTTAGATTTCAGGAAAGCTGATTTTACCAAGTTCAGAGAATTACTGAGTGGAATTCCATGGCTAGACATACTAAAGAAAAAAGAGGTAAGAGTTCTTGAAATCACAAGAGGCACAATGACAAACAAACCCATGGAATAAGAAAAGTGGGAAACTTCTCAAAAGCCAATATAGCTGCACAGAAAACTCGAGGAGGAAGTGAAAAGAAAAAGTATGTATGTATGTATGTATGTATATAGAAAGGAAAGGAAGGACAAATCAGCAAACTTGTAGGAATAGTATAAGGAAAGTTAAAGTGCAAAATGAGCTGAGACTGGTTTCAAAAGCAAAAAGCCATTAAAAGTTCCCCCACCCCAATATATACAAGGCAAGAGAATGACCAAGGAGACAGTGGAGCCACTGTTCAATAAAGTATGGTAAAATGCTAAGAGATCACAATGAAAAGGCAGAAATAATACCTATTTTGCTTCAGTCTTCTCTTAAACAGAGAATCATATGCTTCCATGCAGCAGCAGAGACTTTGGCAAGGCACTTGGATTGTAAATCAAGATTGATAGGCGTTAGCCAGGAATCACCTAGCTAACCTAAATGAGGTCAAATCTGTAGAGCCAAACTGCATCTCAAAGTACTGAAGGAACCTGCTGACGTACTCTCTGAAGAACTTGCCTTTATTTTTAAGAAATCTTGGGAACAAATGAGGTGCCAAAAGACCAGAGAAGGGCAAATACTGTTCCTCTCTTCAGAAAAGACTAAAAAAACAAAGCAAAGCAAAGCAAAACCAGAAAACTACAGACTAGTGTTCCTAACCTCAATACCGGGAAAAAGAATAGCTTATACAGAAGTCTGTTTCTAAGAGGCTTTTCGCACCTTACCCATTCGTGCGACTGGGGAAGGTGTCTCGCACGAAAAGCCTCATCCAGAATGCTGCCGCTTCCCCACTCCTTCATCCCACAGGTCACTTCCTGGTAGCACGATCGTCACGCTAGCACCCTGCCCCTTCCTTCTGCAGCGCAGGCTGGGAGCTGTAGGCTGCGCTGGGGGAAGAAGCGTGACCGGGCTGGCTTGTTCGGTGCACCGTATACAGGTAAGTGCACGAGGGCCCTGCGAGCATTGCACGACCGCGCAGTATTTTCGGCTTAGAACCGAAAATAAGAAAATGCATGCGCGTCCCGCTTTAGGCTCCTGAGTGTTGCATGAATGGGAGTGCGTCGTACGGACCGACGCTCCCATTTACGCGACGCTCAAGGGGCCCTTGCGCCAAAAAAACTGTGTGCGAAAAGGGCCTAAGTATCTTGATGACAATGCAGTGATCGGTAGGAGCCAACACAGATATGTCAAGAACAAATCCTGCCAAACTAATTGTATATCTCTTTTTTGATCAGGTCCCTAGCTTAGTAGATGGCAGGAATGCTATGCTTGTCATTTAGCTAGATTTCAGCAAAGTATTTGATAAAGTCCCTTATAATTATTGATTAACAAACATACTAAATGTGGAATAGATGAGAATGCTGTCAGATGGATCCATTACTTGTTGGGAAACTGTGCTCAAAGAGTTATCATCAATGGCTGAATTTGAAACTGGAAGAAGGTATCTAGTGTAAAGTTTTAGAGTTCTGTCCTATGGTCATTGCTCTTCACCATTTTTATCAATGACTTAGATGATAGGGTAGAAGGCTTCCTTATCAAGTTTACAGATAACCCAGAAGTGGGAGGAGTAACTAATACATTGAAAGATAGGAACAGAATTCAAAAGAACCAGATAAACCTGAAAATTCAACAGAAATTAAAGTGAAATTCAATAGAGATGAATGGGAGATTCTACACTTAGGCCACAAAAGCCAAATGTACACGTGTAGAATGGGGGATACATGGCTCAGCAGTACTACCTGTGAAAAGGGCCTTGGGATTATCATAAGTTGAACATAAGCCAGCAGTGTGATTCTATAGCAAAAAAAGCAAATGCCATTTTAGCCTGCTTTAATAGAAGCATAATTTCCAAATCAAGGGAAGTAATAGCCCTACTGTTTTTTGTGTTGATAAAGCCTCATCTGGTATCCTCCATTCAGGTCTGCGAGCCTCATTTTAAGAAGGATATAAACAAGTTGAAGCAGAAAAGGGCAATGGGGATGATAAGAGGTATGGAGAGCAAATGAGGAAAGATTAAAGGAACTGAGTAAGTTCAGCTTGGTGAAGAGAGGACTGAGAGGTGACATGATTGCACTGTTTAAATACCCCAATGGCTATCACAGAGAGGAGGGGGCAGGCCTGTTTTCTGCTGGCCCAGAGGACAGGTCCAGGTCTAATGGTTTGAAGTTACAGGAGAGTAGATTTTGATTGAACATTAGAATAAACTTCTTGACAGTAAGAGTCTGGCAATGGAATCACTTGCTTAGAATGGTGGGGTCTGCTTCTGTGGATGTGTTTAAAAAGAGGCTGGACAGCTACCTGCTGGGGTTGCTTTAGCTTGAGATCCTGCATTGAGCAGTGGGTTGGACCTGGTAGTCCATGAGACACATTCCAACTCTATGGCCATTTCAACACTCGAGTGTTATAGCACTATGATTCCACTTGCAACATCCTATGGAATCCTGGGGTTTGCAGTTTCAGGAGGGGCCAGCCGGCAGCATACTAATAAAATCAGTTCAAAACAGTTAAAAAAATTATACTGGTAAGAAATAATTCAAGATTTTAACAATATATTAAACAATTTAACTATTAAAACAAAACAGTTTTAAATCATGTACTCAAGACTGACTTTTAAAGAATGTTTTCAGTTCACACTACATGCAAGAAGGTTCTGTCCCACATTCCCACACAGTGTGTTGTCTCCACTGATGGGGGACAGACGCACCCCTGCTTGCCGCAACCTCATCCTTGGATACATATATAGGGGAAGAGGCACTCTGTCAGGTACTGATGCCTGGTTCATTTGAGGCTTTGAATATCAAGCTCTTAGGCCATTAGGACTTTAAACTCTAAACTGAGATCCAGAATATTTAGAGATTTAAATCAAGGTCTTGAGTTCAGACAAGAAGTCAATTCCAGTTCTTCAAAACTGGTGTCATGTAGTTTCTATAAATCCTGTCAGCAATCTAGCTGCTGCAGATTGCTGTAGCTGCAGCTTCTGGATTACCTTCAAGGCCAACCCCATTTGGAGCACATTGCAATAGTATAATCAGGAAGCTACCAGTAGATGAAGTACTGTAGCCAGTTTCCTCATAGCTGGCAGGCTAATGAACCTGGACCCAGGCACTCTGAGGCATGGAGTTGCTCTAGGCCTCCAGGAGTGCTCCTAAGCTGTACCTGCTCCTTTGGGGAATGCAGCCCAATTCAGGGCACATCACTTACCCAGTTCTCAGATACAGGAATTTCCTCTTCATCAAGATATCGCCTCACTGGATTGGACCTCAGCTGACATGGCAGCATCCAGGCACCAGCCAACGCCTTAACAGCCTCAGCTGACCCTTAACAACAAGAACTAGAGCCCCAGGCTCCTTATGACATCATTAGCATCTTCATGTAGATATTAAACAGCATAGAAGATAAGATGGAGCCCTTTGAAACAGCACAGCTTAAAATCCATAGGCCTAAGCAGAAGTCTCCCAGTACCCCTCTTTGGAACTCATCTTATAGATTTGATGCAGAATCACAGTAGCAAAGTGCTTCTTACTCCCATCCCTCAGAGGCAATTCAATTGACCATGAAGGATAATGTAGGAATCTGTTGAGATCCAGGAGGTTTGATAGGACAGCTCTCTCTCATCTGTCATGGAGTAGGTTGTAACTCAGCACAACCAAGGCTGTTTTGATACCATACTGTGAGCTGAAGCCAGACTGAAACAGATCCATGTGGGGCTAGTCTACATAGACTCTTACACATGTATAGAGATTAAACGCTGAAGGCACAGGATCTCATCTGATCTTGGAAACTAGAGCAAGGTCAGACCTGGTTAGTACTTGGATGGGAGCCCACTAAGGAATACCAGCTACTGTGGGATAAATTTCAGAGGTAGACAATGGCAAACCACCTCTGAGAATTCCCTGCCTAAATAAACCCTATGAAATTAATGAAGTCATCAAAAGTCAACAGGTGACTTGAGGACACACACACACAGAGAGACCCACACAAACACAGTAGGACCCTACTGCTCCAGTGTGCTGGCAGTTAAATCTTATTTTAACACTGGCAACATTCGCCTGAGGGAGTAAAATAATGGCAGAGAGAAGAGTGGAGGACAGTTCTTTTCTTCAATAAAGAGAACAGCTTAAGAAACGATGTGAAAATAGTTTGGAGGTTATAATTGCTGTCGCCATCATCAGCTACCTGAGCTAGTTTGTTTATGGTAGGGCCAGCCCTGCTAATGGTTATGTGTCAGCTTCTACATGTGCAGAACTGGACCCTGGAGACTTATTCTATTCTAATTAAGATTAAATGTTTATTTCCATTATATATAGCAGGGAGGACACTGATCCTATCAATCTGAGGCCTTAATGACAGGGAATAAATAACAGATTCCATCAAACCACTTCACTCACTTCATCACAGCTTGCATCAGTATACAATCTTGATGTGTATTTTATATTATCCACTGAGTTTCTCTTAGGCATAGATTAAAAACATTGCTGTGAAAGCATGGTTTGCAACCAAAGCTTTTCAACCTATTCAGAAATTCAGAATGACTAAAAATAGAAAATACTTAGTCACAGTTGGGGTTAGGAAATTCCACTTTCTAATTACTCTCATCATTTTCCAACTCTGATAGCTTTTTAATTGTTTTTTAAATTCATAAAACATTACAATTTGCACTAACCCCCCCTACACACACAAAAATCCTTCTCCATTACATCATGCTGTAATTTTTATTGGTGTAATCAATATAAAAAGCAAGCACTAGAACCTTTTAAAAATCATGGCAATCAGTTTTAATGACTTTCATTTTTCCCCACATATTTGATCATTATTTCTTTGGGCTCCCTTTTCATACAGTTTTTAATTAGATTGCATGCTCTCAGACTTAGTGTTCAACTAAATTTGCTATTAGCAAGTATGCAAAAATTATGGAGGGAACTTTAACGAAGAGTGACTTTTTTTTTGCATAGTTGTTAAAATATTACCAGTTTCTACTGCCTAGATCTAATTGCTAGTCCAAACTGGAATAGTGCTATTGACTCAATAACTGAATGGCAGTTCAACATTTGTGTGAATCTGATTGATTCTAAATGGGAATAGCAACTAGAATAGTTGGATTTATAAATAAGTCTGGCAAAACACTTATGCATAAGAAGCTACCTTATACCACCAGGCAATTTGTCTATCAAGCCCAGTATTTTCTGTTCTAGCTAGCAGTGGCTCTCCAAAGTTTTAAGCAGGAAAAGTTTGTTTACATCATCAGTTTTTTGGGATCAGAGTTGGGACATGCAAAGCAGGTATCTTACACTATAGCTAGGGCACTGCAGTTAAATCATGTGATTAGTGCTTGGAGTAGTCATGTGTGGATCTGCAACCTTTTGCAGCCCATAGTTGGATCTGAGGCCATTTCTAAACTTCCGCCGTGAATTTCATATAGTTTTCTTAGGTAAATTTAATATGATTTTCTTAGGCAAAGAATACTCAGAGTTTTATGGGGACCCTTCCAGTGCTAGGTCCTATTTTTTCATAGATTTGACATCCGGGCCCATTCACACTACACAATTATAGCATTATTATTCCACTTTAACTGCTGAGGTTCCGCCCAACGAATTCCTGGGGTTTGTCTTTTGGTGAGGCACTGGAGCACTCTGGCTGAGAATTCTAAATACTCTTCACAAAACTCTTGCAACTCCCCCAGCAATCTTGCTCAAAAACTTGCTCAAAAATAGACCATATGGTTTTGTTGCACAAAACTGCTGTTTTCTGCACAAGATTTTTGCTGTACAAGACGATTTTTGTTGTAAAAGACTTTTGTTGTGCAAGATTACTAGGAGTCTTGTATAGAAAACAGCAAAATCCCATAATACCCACAATGTTTTTTGCTCAAAACCCCTCAATTCTCACACCAAAAAAAACCAAAAAAAACCAATGTGTATTTCTTTTCAGAATATCCCCCACACACACACACACACATCATTTGAATGTGTGAATTCAGGGTGAGAACTGTGCAGAAATATTTTTTTTCTCCATAGCTGGGAGAAGGTTGTGGAAATTATTTGTTCTCCCTTATGAAGACATCTTCATGGAGCAATTTCATATTAATTATTCTGCACAGATCATTATCAATGTACATTTCAGTTCTTCATAGTGCATTCAGAATAGTATTCTTTTGCCAACAGAACCAATATGTGTCATTCATTGTGTGAATGCAAATAACATGCACATGCTTTTTTCTGAAAACACTGTACACAGAGAACCCTGATTAGTATCAGGAAAGACAGCTTAATCACTTCCTCCACCAAGACCCCAACCAGTGAACACTGGGGGCTGCAATGTCAGTGGAGCTGAGAATTTGCTCCACATTTTAGCCTGAACTTTATAAGAGCTATCCAAGGTGCTAAACTAAATTTGGCTGTAAGATTGAAGCAGATTCATCACCTCATTGATTCTGGAGCCTCCATCCCCACCATGGTACCCATAAAATTATCACGTTCAAATTGCTATTTCCAGTGGGGAGGAAGAGTTTCATTGGTGTCAAGAGAAACATCATTAGTGTCACATCTACTTTTGGCCCAGACTCAGTGCCTTGTTGAAAATTTCCCAACTTTGCATCCTTCAAAGTTGCATATATATTGCATATATATTCCTGTGGTAACATTAAGCAAAGGCCATATATTTGTCCGTGCAAAAGAATTACACCCGCATATTTAGAGGGCTAAAAATGAAATGAATCCTTCTCAGGAGTATGGATTATTATTTCATCTCTGTGAAAGAAGGCACAGGCCTTATATCATAGGGAAACAGTGACATGCAAGGGCATGACACTATAACATGAGGTTTAGGAAGACAAACAAGGAAGTTCCAGTCTCTAAAAACTAAGAGGGTGACGTGCTGTGAATTCATAGCAGGCATGCAGGATTTTTAAAGATTTTGGAAATAGCTGTGCATACAACATTTACCAATTGTGGCACATACAGAAAACAACTGATTAAAGGGGAAATTGCCCTCAGAGTTTTTCCTGAAGATATGTTTGTGCCCCAAATGGCTAGGTGTACAGTGCAAGGCAAGACTAATAAGAAGTTGGGCTCCTCTGTACAAAGGTCAGGGCTGTAATGAAGGAAAATGGAAAAGAGAAGAATTCATATGCTGTGCTGCTCATAAAAAGAAAGGTGAACATTTGTAAATGCTCAGAGAAAGCTAATGCAGTTTCTGATAGAATACAGAGTATGTTTTTACAACAAATATGTCTGTCTATCTTCTCCTCTCCTGAAAAAACTGCTTTGCCAGCATAAATGCAAAGATGACACTCTTGAATCATGGATTCCTCCCTCTGCGTTGCTGGGAGAGCCCCTGGATGGGGACATAACGCTCTTCCTCTGCAAACGGCTTTTCCCCAAAGAATTTCAAGGGAAAGTATAATGCCATTCCTTTTTGTCTTTGTAGCACAAAAATCATTATTGAAATCCATCTGTACTCTCCTTTCTGAACTATTTGCATGGTTACCAACCAAATGATCTCAGAGGAAAAGGCTACCATGCTGAGCAGAATAACAGGGGTAGCCTATATTGCTGAATAGTCATGAAAGGAAGAGGGGAGCTGAAATAAATTTGCAAAGAGTACAACAGACAGATATTGGCATCCCAGTGTGCTA
The DNA here is from genome assembly GCA_948474755.1 of Ctenosaura bakeri. Taxonomy (NCBI): domain Eukaryota; kingdom Metazoa; phylum Chordata; class Lepidosauria; order Squamata; family Iguanidae; genus Ctenosaura; species Ctenosaura bakeri. The sequence goes on along the minus strand of CAOLHI010000200.1, from coordinate 794,555 downwards.
AGAGAAGGTGGAATCCACTGCCAAGGTAAAGAGTGGGGCAATGTTAACTAGGAATAAATTGTAGCCTTTTTTTTTATTTTATTTTATTTTATTTTATTGCCTGCTTTTCACCCAAAATGAAAACCAAGGTGGCCCATAGCACAGCATAAAACAAGTTTTAACACAATAACAAAAAGATGTTTAAAAATAGACTATCCTATTAAAAACATCACTAATTTATACCAGTGAAATATCATTTAAAGAGCCATTGTGATGGAATGGTTTGAGCAGTAGACTAGGACTCCTAGAGAGCAGGGAATGACTTCCTGCTCTGTCATGGAAACCCACTGGGTGATTTTGGACAATCCATACTTTCTCAACATATGAGGAAAGGAATGGTAAACCTCCTCTGAATGAATCTTGGCAAGAAAACCTTAAGAATAGGTCACCTTCAGTTAGGGTCTACTTGGAGGCATACTACTACAACAACAGCAACAATAGAGCATTTGGAATGTAAACTGTGTATAGCACACACTCCTCCTCCCACACTTTTAAAAGACTCTATTGCAACAATCAGTTATTTGCCAATGTCTAAATAAAATGGACTTTCCCTGCAAAGAGGTGGCCAACTAGCCTCTATGGGAGGAATTCCACAATCTAGGAGCAGCCACCGAGTCTATGGCCATTTCCGCACTAGCCTGTTATAGCGTGATGATTCCACTTTCAACATCCTCTGGAATCCTGAGGTTTGCAGTTTCGGGAGGGGCCGGCGGGCCCCTCCCGAAATTGCAAACCCCAGGATTCCAGAGGATGTTGAAAGTGGAATCATTGCGCTATAACAGGCTAGTGTGGAATGTCCTCTCTAGACATGCCTTTGAGAGGGGTGGAACTGAGAAAAAGCTCTCCAAAGTTGTCCAAAGTGCTGAACCTATTTGAGGTATAGGTTTTAGCATTTTATATAGATCCTTTAATGTTCAGACTAAGACTAAGATACTCTACCTGACTGGCATGGTGGAATCTCCTTCTTTGGAGGTTGTTAAACAGAGGCTGGATGGCCATCTGTTGGGAGTGCTTTGATGAGTGTTCTTGCATAGCAGGGGGTTGGACTGGATAGCCCCTTTGGTCTCTTCCAACTCTATGATTCTATGGCATGGAAGCCACCAATGACCACTGATTGTAGCTGGGTGTACAAACCATCTTAGAGTCATTATCTCCACTTCTTCTGCTTCTCTCTATTTGCTTGTGATTTGCCAGGCATGTCACTATCCCAGAAATGATATTCTGGCTTCCAAAACGTACATTCATATAAAGAAATAGACGAAAGGAAAAGATATATTATGGAAGCAATTGTGGTTTCAAAGGCATATTCTTTCTTCTCTATATTGGTACCTGTGTACTGATCAAGTAGGTTTAGATACTTGCCTCCGTGTGCATTCATACAGAAAGGAGGATTAGATTCGGAGGAGACAGTTGTGAAAATTGGGAGAAGGAACATTAAAAATTTAAGACAGTGGTTCCCAACCTCTTTTCGCTTTGTATTCCTCGGCAGCCCATTTCCATAAATAGTAGCCTTCATATTAGCAAAATGTTTGTAATTAATATAGTTGCTGTTATTTCACATTTATATGTACTGCCTATAAATAAATAGTCCAGTAATGGGATTTAAAAAGCGATAGAATAATAGGGTGAGCAGACAGAGCATATATGCTTACATTCAAAACTCAAAAGAGATAATAAATGTTTGCAAGACGAAGGAGAGTGAAAGTTGAGCATGCGAGGGGCACACCACCAAGCATGTGCACTGTAATGGCATGTTTGCGACACATTGTTTAGGAAGGGACTCCCCACCATTTGCCAAAACAACAAAGGGAGGCAATGGGGCTTTTCTTGAGGTTAAATGCTCCACTACTTGTCATACCATTCAATTACTTTCAGAGCTTTTGATGTTTATTATCTTACTTACACTGTTGATGTATGTGCCTTTTCTGCCATTATTCATTTTTTTCATGCACCACTAAATGTCCTGGTTTGTATCCCTGGGAAAACACATATCCTAGGGTAGAAATCACTGATTTAAGATATGCAGCTGGCACTGTATTATTTGCATAAAATAGTAAAGACTTTTAACAACTACTGAGGAAAATTAAGGAAGAAAATGCAAAGCAGGGTCAAAGTGAATATTAGGAAGAGAAATACAATGACCATAGATAGCTTATATAACTTTAAAGTAGGTAACAAAAAACCCTGGAATAGTCCAAAATGGAATTTTAGTCAAGAATTCAGAAGAAGACTAAGACTTGGAAAGGCGTCCATGAAGGACTTTATAAGATCCTCAGATGTAAATACCCAAGTCAGAATCATACAAGACATAGTATTTCTACTTTCTATGTATCATTATGAAAACTGGATCGTGAAGAAAGCTAACAGGAATGAAATCAACTCATTTGAAATGTGGTGCTTGAGAAAATATTATGGACTGCTAGAAAAACAAATGAATGCATCTTGGAGCAAATCAAGCCTAAACTCTCACTCGCAGTGAAGATTACTAATCTGAAGCTGTCTTACTTTGGGTATATCATGGAATATATGGAAGATAGTAAGCAAAGAGGGAGGCCACACTACAGATGGAATGATTCAGTCAAAAAAGCCACTGTCCTGAGTTTGTAAGACCAGAGCAGGACAACTGATGACTGGGGATCTTTGATATCTTTCATTCATAGGCTCACCACAAGCTGAACTTAACTTGACAGCAAATACCAGTGGCAACAAACTTCTTTATAGGCAAAGTCCACAACTCTCATGCCACAAAATCCCAGTTTCGCATCATCGGCATACTCGCTCTACATTGCTGTGAGTGTTCCTGTAAACCTCACATACTTTTGCATTTCTAATATTCTTCACAGCCTTCTTCCCTTAATCTAGTGATGGATGCCTCACTTGCATGACAAGTAGCAGAGATTTAGACAATGAGGGCAATTTATTGAAATCTCCATCAAGAGTACAGAGCATTTGAACCAAGCAACTCAAACCTTATCGCAGTGATTGAAACATCACAGTGTTGTTATCATTCTTTGCTTTCATGCTTTTATCACTCTATCACCAGAGTCATCTTCCTTGTTTGACTGAAGCCCTGGCTTTGGAGTGACTCTCAGCATGTATTCATTTCAGTCAGCATTTCCATATGCTGAAAGTGGAGGGTTTATTGTGAAAATAATTTGTTAAGCTATAAATGCAGCCCTTGGGTGACACAGTCTGTGATGAATGCAATAATGAACATAGCCAAGGGGAAAACAACTAATTTCTTTGAAAAGTTCATCAACAGAAGAATCTTAAAATCTGTAAACTAAATGCATCCTGTGGTTTTGTTTTGTTTTGTTTCGTTGTAGATAAAAATATTTGAGCTTTCATGTTTTGACTTTTTCAGAGTTTTTCCTGATCAGGAAGACTTGTGTGAATTTACATAGCATGCCATGTAAATGTAAAAATCTTATTTTGAATTTTGTGACTATGGCTCAAGGTGCTCTGTCGGTATAATCAGCTATGCTACAATTCATATTAAGAGTCTATTTAAATTATACTTCTTGGCTTTCTTTTATGATTGTTGTTTCTGCATTGGCCTTGTGACCTGTACTAGTTTTATTCACAAGTACAGCTACTACAATTTGGGGGTATTCCAATGTCAGCATTTGGATATTTTTCCCTGTAAGTCACCTAATATCTTGAAATATGGGACACAGAGAGGAATACATAAAATGTGTCCATAAGGAAATAAATGCACATCCATCACCTAAAGTAAATGAGAGGTGCTTTGTTGATTTTGCAGATAAAGAAGACTAGTTGGCCTCATCTCTGCTCTATTTCTGCTAGCCAGCAAAGACCCTTCTGTTTGCCTGGGGCTTTGAGTGTTAACAAGCCATTGTGGAAGCTCTTTTAATTGGAGTGTGTTGGATTTTTTTATTGTTATTACTATATTTTAACTGCCTTTTAAAACTGTGTGAAATTAATGGCTGAGATCATGCATCAGAGGCTACAGTAAGTAGCTTTATGATGACAGAGCTGTATCACTGACACAGTCTGCAACTGTGCTAGTGAACTGTGGCAATGCACCACAGGAAGAGAGGGACTTGGGGAGGGTCAACTTAGGGTATATGATTTCACAATAAAAAAAGACAAAAAAATCTCACAAACATGCACATCCCACTAGATATAACTTTCAAGTGTTAATTAGTTAAATTTATATCCTTGATCTCCTATGATTTCTCAGTTCCGTTAGTACTGTTCTCAAATGCAGTATGTTCTCATTTTCATTTGTTTCTCATGCTTCCAACCTTTTAACTTTTATGTTAAACTACATTACCAGGCAGAAAGTGACTTCCTTCAGTGATGGAAGAACAACAATAACACTGAAATGTATTTGTGGAAGTAGCCAAAGATGAAATAAACATGTAATAGTCAGAGATGAATTCCTCCCCCTTTCTGTATTCCAGAAAACATAGAATGAAATGCTTTTCAGCTATTAAATGGCAAATTGTATCTGACAATTTGATTTCAAAGATAGCAAAGAATTGTTCAGAGAATTCAAGGGACCTGTAAAGCTGTGGCTATTCATGGTACAAGGTGGAAGAAATATGTGTCTCACCCTAACTTTTCAGTGTGGGGCAGACCTGCTCTAGTTACAAGCCACTCATTCTGTACAGAGATACAGATACACTCACTAAGCAGTGGGGATTATACAGCATTGGGAATCTTTGGCCCTTTGGAAGCTTTGGCTACAACTTCCATTGACCTTTACAATTGATCTGACTCAGATAGAATCTACAGGACAGCATGGGTTTGAGCTTCTTCTGAATCCACCTCAGATTATTTTTGATAAAAGTCAACCCCTGACATGCCACACTTTGAACTATTGAAAACCACATGTATGTGTAAAATTGGAGAAAGCGGGTGTGCCAGTAGTGTGCACATGGGTCTTTCATTAGTATGAAATCCAGTACAGTTTTGGCTGCACTGATCAGAATGAACTGCAACCCCAGTAATTATTTTTTTTAAAAAATCTCCCACACATACACATGTGCTCTTTTCCAGGAAATATTTTTACTCATGTCTATACTTGTACTGTACATGTGCACAGATTTAAATACCTTGTCCAATCATTCATTTGTAAGTTGTTTATTTGTATTTTAAATACCACTTTATGTCTGCCTTATTTGTGTATGACCCTCCATATTATCCTGCACAGTACAAACCTATATGTGTCTGCTTGGAAGTAAGCCCCATTCACTTCAATGGGACTTGGGCCATTTCTGCTCTACACTGTTACAGTGCTGTTATTCCATGTTCAACATCCTGTAGAATCTTGGGGTTTGCAATTTATGGAGAAGCTCTTTGGCCTCAGTAAACTACAAACCCCCAGAATTCCACAGAATTTTGAAAGTTTCACTGGTTCTCAGTCACCCCCCAGATGCTGTAGGTGTGAAGTGGTTGTGGCAACAGTCTCCAGATCTTAACAAAATGTTGCAATAAAAGGCTTGGGAGTCTGACTGACAGGAAGCAGCAACAACAGCAAATGATCTCCCCCAAGCCAGCTAGCCCTCAATTCCCCTGGATCTCTCCAAGGCAGCAGCACATTTTTACCTGCCCCCTATTTGTCCTTCAGGGGGAATATGTACCCCTCCACATCACCAGTCAGAGGCAGTTACTATGGTGCATATATGCACCTAGAAAGCCAGCACGCTGTAAGCAGTTTGAGCAGTGGACTATAACTCTAGAGAGTGCAATTCAATTCCCCGCTCAGCCATGGAAACCCACTGGATGACCTTGGGTTCATCACACACTGTCAGCCCCAGAAAACCTCATAATAGATTCACTTTAGGGTCACCACAGGTCAGAAATGATTTGAAAGTACACAACAACAACATCAAATATGTGCACGTGCTCCTGGGCTGGAAAGGAGGGGGGAGACAGTTACCACAATAAAATAACATCAACAACCCCTAGTGAAGAATCAAAGATGAGACAAAACTGGGGCCCAGCCTATACATTAAAAAAATGGGAGTGGGGACCTGGCTTTCAAGGAAAAAATATCAGAACAAAAGACAGTCCTTTTTATCCCAAGTCTAACCTGTGAGAGCAGGAAGAAACAAGGTTTTGACTTGAGAGTCAACAAAGTCATGTATCAACATAGGGCTAGAAATGGGGCTGAAAGGAATTTTCAGCACCATGGGCAGAAGGGAGTCCTGGTTGAAAATTCCCCAAGCCTACTCTCCCTGCTGAAATCAGAACAGTAATGCCATGTTCAGTGTTGCTTTTCACCTTAGCCGAAGAGAAATCTGATTAATTTGAGGAGAAGTCATGCCTCAAAAGTTTGTTAGTTCTTCTGAACACAGCTAAGCTTTCATTTGATGTAATGATGATGGTGATTTCAAGAGAAATGGTTCCTAACCACCAATTAGGTGGTGAAAGCCATTTCATGATTATTTTAGCACCATGGATTTATATGTCTGAATGGACCCCACTGAAATCAAACAGCATACTTAATTATGTGCTTAAGTGTCAATTATTTTGGTGCGATATAAATAAACCTAACATACTTTAAACAGCAGCTGATAAATAAAATTGGAGGAACTAGTTTTGTAAGTATTTTTCAGTTTTAAATAATCCATCTGTAAGGACTGAAATAACGTTTGGCATCCTAGACTAGGAAAACCCAGCACTTGCAGATCTATATGATACTAACACCAGCCAAATGTAGTTAAAAATTTATTTTTTTTACCAGCGATTCACTGACATTTGGCACTGACCTTTGTACAATAAAGGGGGAAAACATGGGCATACAAGAGTTAATTGGCAAGGTAAATTGTAGTCTTTTGATTAGAGTACCTAAAGGCTGCACTTGATAGAATTTGACCTGACACATTTAATGTGATGAGTCTTTGTCCACATTTCATTGCACTAGACTAGCATTATCATACTGATGGCTCCCTGTCATTCTCATTCTCTTAATGGCTTGGCTAGCTTTTGCAGAAATCTAACGTGTGTGTGTGTGTGTGTTTTCTATGCAATATGGATATATTTATAATCCTTGGAATTTCTGATTGCTTTCACCAATCAGCTTTTCTGAGGTTTAACATGGTACGTTATTGCAAGTGTGGTACTGCATCATGCTGTCTCTTGCATAGGAGGTATGTTGAGCAGAGCTTGTCTTAATCTGCCATGATTTAATCTACCTAGAAAATGCAACAAACAGTTTGCAAGGGAAGTGGGAATGGGTCCATGACAACCGTGTTCTACAATGCATTTTGAATTTGCTGCTTAACATCTACATGGCTGAACTGCAGGTCCATTAACAAATGATACAGGTACCCAAAATATATTTATGAATGTATCTAGATTAGAATGCAGGATTCACAGCAGATATGTTTTAAAAGGTATATTGCTTTTTGTATGCCTCAAATAGATATGAAAAGAGACTGCGGGGTAAGAGGGAATATTTTGATATAGTAGGCTGTCTTTATTTTATAGACAGCTGATTATAATATTAAAGATAACTCCAAACAATATACCAAGCCTTATTTCAGACACTGCAGTGCATATTAGAGGTTGCTTAAGTTTTACAGATTCCATGACATGCTGCAGAGATAATATTGTGTGTTCACTGAATGAACAGTGCAGAACTTTATTTCTGGAGGTTAATTGAAGCAGCTGGTTAAATGATTGTGGGTAATTTAATATAATGTACATATCTGTAATGTATATTCAGTTGCAATATTGGTCTAGCTGTGCATATTATCAGGGTGACACAAGGTAGAATTACACTGTAATAGTAAAAAGTTTTTCTGCTATATTTTAGACTACTGAATTTTTGCAGTTCTGATATTTACTTCAGAGACTATACCAAGCCAATACTAAGGAAGTTCATAGTGCGATCCTGTACTTGTCTCCCTACAGGTAAATCCCATTGAGTCCAGTAGGGGTCACTTCCAAGTAAATGGATGTAGAATTACAGTATCAGCCATTGGTTTGTGTGATGCCTGAACTGATAAACCAAAGTTTGTTGGAAAATCAAAACCACATCATGATCTGAAATGGGTTTTCAAGATATAGATTGTTCAGTTAGTTGTCATGAGGTCTGATTGGAATACCCCTACTTCATTTTTATTATATCAATCTAAATGGCTAAACAATGAAAAGTGGTCTATGGAGGAAGTAAAACACTTACTACAAGAAGCAAGGTGCTAGGAGGAGAGTTAAACAAATCAGCAAAGCAGTTTTGAAACCAGTTTGCCTGTTGTGTCTTTGAAAATTCAGAGTGAAATTCTAAACCCATAAGAATTCAGACTATGGTTCTAAACCAAGGGAAACATGTCAAGGTCTGGAGGCCATATATACCCACATCTGTCAGGGCCATAACTTATCCTCTAAAGTTAAGAAGAATTAGTGAAAAAGCCAGCCATGCCATCTCAGGGTGATTTTACAAGGTTTTTGGGTTCTCCTGCCCAGAAGACAGCCTTCTTTCCTCAAATAGTAAGTAATTGGAAGTCACTTCTGATTTTGGAAGAATATTCAAAAAGAGCTTGGGAGGAAGGAGAACACAGCAGTCCTCTTCCATGGCCAATAGGGGCATGGAGATTTTTTTAAAAATAGGGGCAATGAGCATCGGGTAGTACCCACCTATGATCTAACCCATGATTTTGTATAAGGTCTGAATTGTATTGATATCCAAATTTCATGTTATTTTTCTCCTCTTAAAGAAAAAAAATCATTCTGAAATGATTCCACCTTTTCAAATTATTTGGATAGCAGTACTTATTGTCTGAAACTGACATGATTGATACTGACTGATGTGTGACTGATAGGCTGTACTTTGTAATGTCGGTGTTGCAGAATATGCAGGAAAATCTCAGCAATAATTCATCAAAGTTTCTTTCATTATAAAAGAAGGAGAAACAACAACAACTGCCAAACATACAGGCCTGTTGCATGTATGTTTCCAAAAGTAAAAGTAAGCTAGGTTCAGTAAGGCTTCCTCTCGAAAATGTGATAAGATACTGAGAACTGTCCCAGTTTATACATTCTTGTAAATCACTCATTACAATGAGCCATTCCATAAAAAGGTAGTGCACAATTGCAATCATTTTTATTTGTTGGGTCTTCACACAGAGAAATGAAGGGGAATATCAGTTCTAAGGCCATTTCTGTACTACACTGTTATAGTGCTTTTATTCCACTTTCAACATCCTGTGGAATCCTGGAGTTTGTCGTTTCCTGAGGCCAAAGAGCTCTCTGGCTGAGAATTCTAAATGCCCCTCCCTAAACTGCAAACCCCAGGATTCCATAGGGTGGAAAATGGAATAATAGTGCTGTAACAGTGCACTGCGGAAATGGCCTAAAACTCCTAATGCAGGACTAGGGAAACTGTGGCCTTCCTGATATTGTCAGATGGTACTTCTCTTCAGCCTCAGCAAGCATGGCCAGTGGACATCATCACATGTCAACAACTGGGAAGCCAAAAGTCTGCCACATACCTCTATCCCACTAAATGGGTTATCTTACACTGAAGGAGTACAAAGACCTCCTTATGCCATCGTAGATGAAGTGTGATTTTAAGGTGGAGAGGGAAACAGAGTTCGCTGGCAGACATTGGCTTAGAGCCTATATCACCCAGCATTCTGTAAGATTTTCATGGTTTTTGCTGAAGTTGCTCTGCAAAACCAGGTCTCATGGTTTTGCTGCAATACTTGTCCTAAAAGGCCATTCTGTGGCTGGGGAAGAAGGAGAGGTGGATGACATTATCTGCCATCTCAGCAGATGATGTCATGAGTCTGTATCTGGCTATGGGCTTCTCAAATACTCCATTGCTCTCTGCCAGCTACAGAATAGCTGTCACAGCAAAACTATGAATGCTAGCTGAGCTTTGGTCCTTGAGGAGGATGGAAGAGAATACCAACTTGCCCAGCTGCCTCTCCCCAAAATGATATGAACAGATGTAACATGGACTTAACACTTCCAAGTGTCACCAACAGGTGGTTGGTGTTAGAATACTTGCATTCTGAACACTTGACAGTTAGCACCAGGTTTTGTGGCTTCTGCTGACAAAAGAAAGTCCATGGTCATTGCAAAATGAATGGAAAAATGGGAGTGATCAAACAGCCATTGTGTATTTAATTGTTTATTCTTATTTAGGGCATTTATACCTTGCCCTTCAGCCAAAAAGGCTCCAGAGGGCTTACAAATTGTTAGTTTGACTGTTCCTGCTCACAGTCTTACAATCTAAAAGACAAAATACAAGGAAAGGAAGGGGGGTTAATCCAGCAAATCCTGGCTGCTATTTTCTCCCTCAGAGGCCAGAGCAATGGCAGTTGAGATAGAGAGGGGGGCTTTCCTTGACTGCTGGAATCAAGGCACTGGTGCTGTGCCTGCTTCTACTTCATACTTGTATGCTAATACTTCACAGCATATGTATGCCATAAAAGACAAGAAGTCAGGTTTTTATATTATGGCTAGAGAAAAAGTCGGCTATCACCTGAGCATGGCTTCTTTTCATGGTATCAGAAAATCATAGCTATGCTGGTGGAACTTATGCCATACCTGTTTCCATACCAGTTTTGCTCCAGATAATGAAAAAGGCAACACTGAAGAGCGAAGGAAATACAGTCAGTAAGGACTCCTTTTGTGTATACCCAAATTTCTGATGTTGCTGAGTTGTGAGAAGAATAGTTATTTATTTGACTATACCCTGTTATCTATTTAAAAAAACAACAACTAGGGGTGTTGATGTTTAAGGCTACCAACAGTGAAATATAATCAATAAACCAGTGAGTAATCACATGAGAAAACAATTAATAATGGATCCTGTCATATTCTTAATAATAATAATAATAATAATAATAATAATAATAATGATCAAATTTATTTATATCCCGCCTCTCCTGACGGATCGAGGTGGTACTACAACAGTGCATCAAATACATTAAAAGCAATTAAAACATAACCCATCCTCCCCACCCACCAACCCATCTAAAACCCCCTAAAACACATTAACTATTAAGAACAAGGGGACAGTTGGTGGGAGCAGTGGAGCACTAGTCTAGGAAGGCCATTCCATAACTTGGGAGCAATAGAAGAGAAGGTCCTCTGGGTAACCACAGCCAATCTAGTTCTGACTGGCTGCAGTAAATTCCTCCCAGAGGACCTTAATGTGCGGGGTGGATTATATGGGAGAAGGCGATCCCGCAGGTAGGCTGGCCCCAAGCCATGAAGGGCTTTAAAGGTAAGAACCAACACCTTGTACTGTGCCCAGAAACTAATAGGCAGCCAATGTAAGGACTTCAGAATTGGTGTTATATGGTCAGTTTTAGATCTTCCGGTGACCAACCTGGCTGCCATATTCTGAACTAATTGAAGTTTCCGGAGTAAGCACATGGGTAGCCCTATGTAGAGCGCATTGCAGAAGTCAAGCTGTGAAGTTACCAGCGCATGCACCACTGTTTTTAGGTGTTCCAGGTCCAGGAAGGGACGCAGCTGGCGTATCAGCCGAAGCTGATAGCAGGCACTCCTGGCCGCCACATTAATTTGAGCTGTCATCTGAAGCGGTGAGTCCAGGAGCACCCCCAAGCTGTGGACACAGTCTTTCAGGGGAAGTGTGACCCCATCTAGAACTGGTTGACAAACCTCCATACCTGGGTTAGGGCCCTTAACAGCGAGTACCTCTGTCTTATCTGGATTCAACTTTAGTCTGTTTTTCCTCATCCAGTCCATTACTGCTTCAAGGCATTCATTTAGAGGCGAGATGCCACCCTTAGTTGATGCTGTTATCCGAGGCATGGAGAGAGATATCTGGGTGTCATCAGCATACTGATAGCACCTTGCTCCATGCCTCCTGATGATCTCTCCCAGCGGTTTCATGTAGATGTTAAATAGCATTGGGGACAGGACGGCACCCTGAGGGATGCCAGATTTGAGTTCCTTTTTCGAGGAGCAGCTGTCCCCAAGCATCACCATCTGGTATCTACCTGAGAGATAGGACCGGAACCACTTAAGTGCAGTGCCCCCGATCCCCAGCCCTCTCAGGTGTTCCAGAAGGATATCATGGTCTATGGTATCGAAAGCCACGGAGAGGTCCAAGAGTACCAGCAGGGTCACACTTCCCCTGTTGATACCTAGGCGAAGATCATCCACTAAGGTGACCATGGCAGTCTCGACTCCATATCCTGCCCTGAAGCCAGTTTGAAATGGATGTAGATAATCTGTTTCATCCAAGACAGCCTGGAGCTGAAGACCAACAGCCCTCTCGATCACCTTGCTTAAAAATGGAAGATGGGAGACTGGTCTATAATTATTCATATCCAGGGGACCTAGGGAGGGCTTTTTTAGAAGTGGCCGTATAATCGCTTCTTTTAAACAAGCTGGAAAATTGCCCTCCCTGAAGGATGCATTAATAATATGTCTTAAATGAGTCTTAATGGCAACTCCTCCCTGGACGACCAGCCATGAATCATAGAATCATAGAAATGTAGAGTTGGAAGAGACCACAAGGGCCATCCAGTCCAACCCCCTGCCATGCAGGAACACCCTCAAAGAACTCCCGACAGATGGCCATCTAGCCTCTGCTTAAAAACCTCCAAGGAAGGAGACTCCACTACACTCCGAGGCAGCATATTCCACTGCTGGACAGCCCTGACTGTCAGGAAGTTCTTCCTGAGGTTCAGGTGGAATCTCCTTTTCTGCAGCTTGAATCCATTGCTCCTTGTCCTGGTCTCTGGAGCAGCAGAAAACAAGCCCTCTCCTTCTTCTACATGGCATCCCTTCAAATATTTAAACATGGCTATCATGTCCCCTCTTAACCTTCTCTTCTGCAAACTAAACATCCCCAGCTCTCTAAGTCTATCCCCATAGGGCATGGTTTCCAGGCCTCTCACCATTTTGGTCGCCCTCCTCTGGGATCAAGAGTGCAAGTAGCTTTGCAGTAGCTAGTCACTAGTGAATACCCAGGAGAAAAAGATGGGTCTTCTCCTGATGCCAGAATATCCAGTACCTCTTGAGGAAAAGGTGTCAGGAATATTATTTCAGGAAGACACTCTGCACACATAATACATATCCTCCAACTGTCTTGATTTGGTAGGGACAGTCCAGATTAATGCTTTGCTTCTCCATTTTTTCAAGCTGCTATTGAAATGTCCCATTTTCTCTCCCCTGCTCCCACATTCTTTCTTTGTTCTCAGCTTACTTCAGCTGGTACAAACTGAGGTTAAAGAGCAAAAGTAGTTTATACTCAATAAACTAAGGTTGAAGCAGAGAGGAGGAGGCAGAATCTTGCTCTTCCCTGGAGACTCAGGCAAAAGCAATCTCCTGCAGCCTCTCCTAGGCTCTTTTTGCATGGCATTCATCATGCGAAAGGGCCTTCGGAGTGTCGCACAATTGCGAGGCGTGTTTCAGATGACACCCTCGCAATCGCGTGACACTGCCAGGGCCAGCAGGCACCGATCACACACGATAGTATGTGATCGTGCATTGCTCTGGGGCCCCATACACACTTAACTTGCATGCGGAGCCTCCGGAGCCATGGCCCACGTGCTTCCTCCCCCTATGCAGCCTGGGAAAATACCCGGCTGTGCTGCAGAAGGTAGAGGCAGAGCTCTCATGTTGCCTGCCGGCCAGCCGGCCAACAGCTCCTGTAGAGCAGAAGCAGCAGGGACACGAGAGCCTCATGGAAGAGGCTGCTCACATGATCCCCGCGCGACCACGCCAGAGACAGGTAAGTTGCGGAAAGGGCCCTAGATACTTTATTCTTCTCTTTTAATATCTATTGCCATCTTGACCATACTCTGATGTTCTTGCTCACACATATCCCAGTTTTCATCTGTGAAATGTTGGAGGTTTTGTTGTCTGGTTTTGTTTTTTGTATGGTCCTTGGAGGTTCCTGGGGGCAGAAAACAAACTGAAGCTAAGGCAGGGGTGCTTACTGCCAAAGGTCCTTACCTGGGTTTGTTTCAGCCAGTCCTGAATGGAGTTAAACTCTCCCTGAAAGGCTGTGTTCACAGCCTGGGAGCATTTCTTTACCCATCACTCCAATAGCCAGGAGTGCTTACTATCAGCTTTGGCTGTTACCGCAGCTGCACCCTTCCCTAGAGCTGGAGGATCTAAAAGTGGAAGTGCATGTGCCTCAAGGCTGAATAACCTCAAGGCTGGATTTCTGCAATGCTGTGTGCATTGAGCAACCTCAGTACCAAGTTTGGAAATTTCAATTAGTTCAGTTAGATGAAAACATGGCAGCCAGCTTGGTTACTAATACATCTAGAAGTAATCATATTACACCAATTTTAATATCACTCCATTGGCTGCCAGTTGGTTTCTGGGAAGGGTACAAAGTGTTGGTTGTTACCTCTGAAGTCCTACATTGTTTGGGTCAAGGTTATCTACAGCATTTTTTCCTCCTCTATAACCTGCCGCATACACTCAGGTCCTCTGAGGGACATGTATTCCAGTCAGCCACGACTAGGGTGCCAACTGTTAGCTGGAGACTTCAGCCATCCCTAGATTGTGGAACAACCTGCTGGCAGAAATTTGACAGCTGAATACACTGTCTGAATGTAAAAACCAGTCTTTTCTGGCAGGCTTATCCGGATGAATTTTAAATTATGAATTTTAAAGTATGGACTGATTGTTTTAATATTTATTGGTTTTCAGGGTTCTTTTAAACCGATGTTGTATATTTTTACTGATTTATGTGTTTTTAATTTATATTATGTGTTGTATTTTAATCTGTTGTTGTTCTCTGCCTCAATCCATGGGGAGAGGTAGATTATTATTAGATTATTATTAGTAATTATTATTATTCAGGGCTTTTTTAAAGGATTCATCTAAATTTCCATTTTTCTGATTTTGGTGGGGAATATCCTTTGGAGAAACATGTGGGAAAGTTTTACTGAGTCTTCCTTCCTCTTGCTCCAGCCCTTCACATTTCTGTACGCCACCCAAGGTGCCTTAGATCAGGAGTGGGAATCATGAAGTCCTTCAGATGATTTTGAATTTCAATTTCCAGCATTCCTCATCATTGTCTATAGGGTCTTTGGACCTTTCTGCACTATACTGTTAATAGTGCTATTACTCCACTTTCAACATCCTATGGAATCTTGAGGTTTGCAGTTTAGGGAGGAGCATTTAGAATTCTCAGTAAACTACAAACCCCGGAATTCCACAGGATGTTGAAAGTGGAATAATAGCACTGTAACAGTGTAGTGTAGAAAGGCCCCAAGACACTGGAAGCTGTAGTCTGACAAAATGTGGAAGGCTACATGATTCTTATACCTCCCCTTAGACAAAGGTTGGATTAACAGGTAGTCAATAAATAAGTGATTTAGAGTAGATTCTATTAGGTAATGTGTTAGAAGAACATCTAGTGTGACCAGCCTGGAAGATCAGGGTGTCACTGCTGTAAAAGGACACAGTTTGGCCAAGATCCTACACATATATACTTGGAAGTAAATTCTATCAGATCACTGTGGCTCACTTCCAAGTAAAATCCAGAAATAAAATAGGATTGCTGCGTTCCTCATAATTTACTGGATGTGTTTATTGTTTACTGACATGTATTTACAGATATTCTTTCCTATTTTAATATTGTTTAATCCTCTTTGAGATTACTTAGCACCAAATCCATTTCTGGTTTAAATCGACAGCTGTTTGAACGGATATGTGTACACAGACAGGATTAGGTGTTGTATTCTAGTGCTGGGTTGAGAATTTCATAATGAAATCCCACTTCTAAGCATGACTTGAAGCATCTTAAAGTTCTGCTATATTTATCATTGGGATGCATTACCAATATAATACAAAGGGAGACATTTCTTCTAACCACAAATATACAGGGCACCTGATCATTTTTCTGTAAAACTAGACAAAAAACTGTAGCTAGCGGGAAAAGAGAGCAATTGCAGTGGGGGGCAATTTTAATCCCCACACACTTGTGGCAAACACCAACACATGTTTGGCCAAAAATCAGAAACAGACGTCACTTCCAGTTCTGATTTCTTGGTTTGTTGGAACATTTTTTGCAGTTTGAGGGTGATTTGGAACCCTTCAGGAACGGTAGTTTTCCTTTATCTAGGTTTTTTCCTGAAAGAAAAAATAAATTGTGAGTATAGAGGTATAGCAGGAAGGGATTGGGTCCATATTTGATCCTTGGGCCACACTTTTCTCAGCCCTGCATTACATTTTCCAGGCCATGTCAGATGCCCACTAGCTCCCAACATTTTGGAAAGACAGAACCTTTCTAGTCACTATCCTTCAAATGCGGTGCTGCTAAATTTTGAAGTATAGGCGCCCATCATGACAGTAGCCACATCCCCAGGCAGAACCCAAAAAAGCAAGTAGTGATAGTTATCTGTGTGTGTGTGTGTGTGTGCATGTGTTTTCAGACATACATACACAACAGCCTTAGAAAAAAGAGATCCCAGCAATGACCATTTTTGTACTTTACTGTTACAGTGCTATTATTCCACTTTCAACATCCTATGGAATCCTGGGGTTTGCAGTTTAGGGAGGGGCCTTTAGAATTCTTGGCCAGAGAGCTCTTTGGCCTCAGGAAACTAGAAACCCCAGAATTCCACAGGACGTTGAAAGTGGAATAATAGCATTTTAACAGTGTAGCGCGGAAATAGCCAATATGTTGTTGCTGGGCAAATCCATTTCTCCCCAGCTTCTCTGCTGATTGCCACTAAGCTCAGAGGCAACAGCAAACCCTGAAGTAGGTGGCAGAAGATGATGCCATAGTCACTGCTAATCGGCAATTTGACTCTGCTGTATTTGGTTCCACTTTGTAATTGCTTCAGAAGTAGGTGGCATGATCACGCACCCTCCAGCATTTCACAGATGAAAACCAGGATGTGTGTAGCCAAGAACATCAGAAAGTGGTTAATATAGGAAATGTTTTTGATGATGAAGAACTCATAAGCCAAGAGAGGCTGCAGGAGTTTGCTTTTGCCTGAGCCTACAGGAAATGGATGGATTCTGCTGCCTCCTCTCCTCTCTCTCATCCGTGCTTAGTTTATTGAGTGCAAGCTACTTTTGCTCTTTAAGCTCAGTTTGTACCAGCTGAAGTAAGTTGATGACAGAGGTGGAACATGAGAAGAGATGGAAAAAAACTGGGACCTTTTAAAAGCAGCTGGAAAAGTGAGACAGTAGCAAATTAATTTGGACTGTCCCTGCCAAATCAGGACAGATAGAGGGTATTTTGTCAGATGTTGTATTTGGTATCATTGTTTCATGGCACAATGTACAGAATATCAGCTCCAAGAGTGGTATAGGTGGAGCATGGCAATTTCCTTGTGAAATTAAACACAGAATCAAGAAGATGAATCCCCCAGCTTTGCCCTTCCACAAGGCCTGGATAACATCCACAGTGTACTTTGCTCAGCCTCTTGAAGTCAGGATTTCCAGTCCATCTCAAAATGCTTGCAACATACATACATGGAATCACTGTTTTATTGGTAGAGACCTGTGGAAGATGCCTGTATAGCACAGTAGCTGTCCATTCAAACAGTACTCTTAAATGACAACCTTCTCTCAACCTCAACCTACGGTATTTGCTCATTGTGGATTTCACCATGCAGACTCCGCCCTTCTATTTCCTGAAGCTGCTGCAGTAAAGAACAGAGAGACTTAGAGAGATAGATTGCAAAAATATCTAGTAGTTGTGGTACTTCAGAAATGGGAACACCCTGTTTGAATCAAAAACAAAAATACCTCTTTTTCCAAGTGATTAACAAAGAGGAAATGGAAAACATCTGTGACCTCTCACTATAAAAATAGCATAAATACCCAGAGGTTATACGTGCATGTAACAATGAGTGGGGCAAAATTAGGGGATTGACCCCCCCATAAGAATTCTGCCCTACCAAATGAAAATTTCCTTCTATGAAGAGTTGTGCTCTATATGACCAGAACTACCTAGAATCAAACTGCATAATAGGTAAAGATCACTTCTTTTACTCCAGTGGTGGCTATAGCATGGCTATAGCTATGGTCAAGGTGAGCAAAATGAGAGCATTGTCTCTTTTGAATAAGAATTTTGCCCCCAAATGAACTTTTCTTCAGCTTCCATGTTTTTAGCATTGCAATAATAGGGGAAAAATCAGTTGAGCATTTAGAAATGCAACTGAGGCATCCAAAGAAAAGAGATAGGTGAAATTGCCAAAGGAATGCAGAATATAAGAGTTCTAGGTTTGAACAGTTTCCAGTATCTCACTCTTTGCAATGTTTGGCATACCTCTTGCAATAATACCCAGAATTCACAAAGCAAGAATAAACCACTCCCCTAAAGGCACAAACACAGAGGTGTGTTTGTGCAAGGTCCTTAATTGTTGGGCCATACATTGATCTAACTTGCAGGGAAGGCAGCACAGTAAACTGAAAAAGAGTAAAAATGATACCCAAAGTCACAGAGTTTCTGAATAGGCAATACTACCAAAATATATCATATGCTCCATCAGAGAGGAAGATGTGACTACAACAAGGGGGAAAAATACTAATGTAGATCACACCATAGACACTTCAGTACATCTTTGGAAGAGGAGGTGGCATAATGGTTTTCACAAAGCATTAATAAGGGCACTATAAGTATAAGACTGATTAAACAGTGATATGCATAGGTTCAAGTCTAGTACCACTGTTTCAGCATATCTTGTACTACTCCATGCAAAGTTTCTAGAAGGGTATTGGGAGCAGAACCTGCTCCCAAAATGCAGATTCATTGCTTGTCTCCACTCAGAGTAATACAATTCCTTTCTCCCTTTACCACATCACTGAGGATTTCTTTTTAAGTTCTGCTTACCTGATGTGCATTAATTAAGACTGAGTCACACTGTTAAACTATTTCCTCCAATGGTATAGGAGATTTCTTGCTCATCATATTTTGGATGGAACATCTTACTTGCAGCTTTAGGTCTCAAAAGAGAGCCTGGATCCTGCCCTCAGCAGCTGGGCAATCTTTCCTTTTGCCCCAACTGGGCTACCTTGCTATTTCTACAATGGAATGACCCATCTTGCCTTTCCTCCAAGCAGCCCATTTCAGTCTATTCCTTACAGGCTGGCAATGACATCTAAGGCGCCTCACAGGATAGCTTGACATTCTGGCCACAGCCGCTTCTTTTAGAGTCACTGCAGGGCACAAATGACCTTGTTTGCCCCATCCAAGTCAGAATTTCTCTCCATTCTTGCTCAGCCTCCACCATAAGCCTTGTATGTTTTTTCAGTTTGGCAATAATTACTTCATTTGGAGACCTCCTTTATCCATATTGCTGCTTAACTAAAGGCATTGAAAGCAAATCTGCAGATGGTGCTAAAACCTGAGACAAAAGAAGTAATGAGAATCAATGCAGCCAGTTTTAAACTGACTTTTTTCCCCCAGAGGACTTGGGTGAAAAGAGCAACGTAAAGAAAGTGAAGTTAAATTGAGGCATATGGAAAATAATTATTCTGGTTGCAAAGAATCAACCCACAGGATCTGTGGCTAAATCAGAGAGTCAACGGGAATACTGATTAGGCTGTAAGGTTATAAAATATAGGTTGTAAGATACAACAAGTGGAACAGAGAAACAGTAAAGGAATTGAAAGTCCTCTTGCATCCAGCAGACTGGTTTTAAAGCAAAGAAACACAGAAACACAAGACTTTCTGGAAGGGGTTGGATTGCAACTCCCAATACCCATACCCCACATAGACAATGTGAGGGATGATGGTAGTTGTAGTCCCAAACCATCTGGAGGATCACACCCTGTTACCTGGATTAAAGGATGCAGGTACAGATATCAGAAATTTAAAAGCAACTCTCTTAAATTAGTTGGTTATTTGACAGTTTTAGAAACCGAAAAAAAACATGTTTGGTTCTCCATTGTCAACAGCAACTAAAATAATTGTTTTCAGTTAGCTTTTTTTTTTAAAAAAAAAATCTGGATGCTGAAAGCTATAGCACAAAATACATGACTGCCATCCATCTTGTCACCGTGACAACCAAAACAGACAAAAAACAGCAACAGAAGCCAGGACATGAATCATGTGATATTCTACCTTCACCATTCAGTGTAGCCACAGCCACAATGATAAAAATAACTGAAAGTTTCATTACACTGGAAAAAAGATGATGTTGTCCATTATTATAGCTGTAGTGTAATGCTTTATGTTTTATTATTGATTAAATAAATTAGTTACAAGTAACTCTGTATTTGTAGCTAGTTACTTATAAGCTCTGAAAACACTTTGCTTACTGAGGGGGTCACAGTTGCTCTGATTTATGTACTACACCTCCTCCTGTGGTTGAGCACAGGTACTCAGGCACAGAAATAGCCACTTCTCACCTGTCTTCTTTGTGTCTATATACATGCCTTCAAGTCATCTGTCAAGTTATGGCAACCCCATGAATTTCTGATCAGCTCCTTGGAGCCAGGATATCTAACCCACCTCAAAACGTTTGACACATACACACATTGAATCACAGTTTTATTGGCAGAGACCTGTGGAACATGTTTGCAATCCACTGTAGCTGCCCATTCAAATCAAGTTCACTTCCAAATAGTATTTTCAATTACCATTTGCACAAGAATTCATGGCCTGATTCCAAAGATCTGCATGACTAGTTCTGCATACTGTAGGAACCTGGGATTTGATCTCAGGCAGAAACGTCTCTCCTACTCCAGGGCAAAGCACTTTTGAAAATGAGTTAAGTTTTCAAAAGGATATTGTGACCAAGCATGGACATCTGCAATTCAAAGAGAGGAAAAAAAACATAGTCCCATTGGGTTTACTTAATGTAGCTCTAGGGTTCCAGCCTATATGTTAAAAAGATGTGGCAGAACACAATGAAACAGACTTTAAGTTTATCAGATTGCATCCCTGCGCTGCTCTGAGTTTGACAGGTCTTCAACATCAAGTATGAATAAATTATGCTTCTGTCATCAGCAAAGAAATGTGTTTGTGTGTGTGTGTGTGCGCGCGCGTACGCCTTCAAGTGGCCTGTTGACTTATGGTGACCCTATGAATTTCATAGGGTTTTCTTATGCAAGGAATGCTCAGAGATGGTTTTCCAGTTCCTTCCTCAGAAATATAGCTATAGCACTTGGTACTGCTTGGCAGTCTACCATCCAAGTACTAACCAGGACTGACTCTGCTTAGCTTCCAAGATTCAATAGGATTGGGTACTTTCAGGGTATTTAGGATGACTTTTGATGGTATAGAACAAAGGATGGCTCAGTGGGCCCTCCAGATGTTGTTGGAATTACAGCTCCCTAGACAGCACAGCCAGTGATGAGGAATGTTGGCAATTATAGTCCAATAACATCTGGAGGACTGCATTAAAATGTATGACATACGTGATACAGACTTCAGCCTCACTTTCAGTTTCCTCATCAGTGGCATGGCCACACCTGTCCCATTCATTAGGTGACAGAACAGTACCAATACAGACAACCAACACAAATCAGAGGGCTGTCAAACTGCAGGGGACCAAACTCCATTCAGTTTGACAGCCCTCTGATATTATGGTCAGTTACAACCATTGACTTCAGTCACATTTGAACTTGCTTTTCCACTGGTGTTTCAAACACCGTGTAGCTCGTATTAAAGATGAATCTCAAGCAATTGAAATACAGTGATGTATTTAAGTCTTTTACTCCAAGTCTCAAATCTCTACCTTCAAGTCTTAAGTCAAATCTCAAGCCCTTGCAAGACACTTTCAAATCAAGTCTCAAGTCTGGGAGACAACTTTATACCCCAACCTATATTCCAGAATTTCTGGACAGAGTTGAATAAAGCCAGTTTTAACAATTTAAATGGAGTCAGGCCTCCACATTTGCAGTTCTGCCATCTGCAGTTTTGAAAGTAATGAATAGGACTCTTTTTACTTCTCATTTGCAAAGCTGGAGGCTTTTTTGGAAGTGGGGAATAGGATTCTTCTTACTCTCCATTACTGAAGCTCCAAAAGCTTTAGAAGGAAGGATCCTTCCTCTTCAAGCCCATTGCCTAAAAGTGTTTTCTGTTCCTTTCTGAGATATGCACCCTGTGTTCTGGGGGTGAGTCTTACCTTCTACTCTTAGGAAAAAGCTTTAGATAGATCCTCCTATATGCAGTGGGGACAGGCTGTTGAGCAGACCTCAACCCTGACAAGCCCATTGCCTAACCCATTTGTTGTTCCTCCTTGAGAAATGTGCCCACAGTTTGGGCTTGAGACAGATCCTCATGTGACCAGTAGGCAAAAGGAGATGGAAATGTTGTTCAGAGTTGTAAAGTTTCTGGATGAATGCATTATGTTACTGAACCAAGTCACAAGTCGAGTCAGTGCAACATTTATTGCTGAGCCAAGTTCAAGTTGAGTCACTGAAGCAACTTTAGTCTGACTTGAGTCCAAGGGCTTTTCCACATTACACTGTTGTAGTGCTATTATTCCACTTTCAACATCCTGTGGAATTCTGGG
Source organism: Ctenosaura bakeri (assembly GCA_948474755.1). Classification (NCBI taxonomy): domain Eukaryota; kingdom Metazoa; phylum Chordata; class Lepidosauria; order Squamata; family Iguanidae; genus Ctenosaura; species Ctenosaura bakeri. The sequence goes on along the minus strand of CAOLHI010000200.1, from coordinate 772,116 downwards.
GCCAAAGAGTTCTCTGACTGAGAATTCTAAATGCCCCTCCCTAAACTGCAAACCCCAGATGCAGAAGGGCCTCAAGGCAATCAACTCAAGTTTACATCACTGCTGGGACATATATATTCACAGTACCTACTTATATTTTGTACTGATTTTGTACTATTTTATATGTTTTTTCTTTCCTTTTTTTGTGTATGATATCTTTTATCTTTTAATTTCAAAAAAGAAAGCGGACAGTCCACATTAAGCTACTTTCAGATACTTGTTCATGAATGTTGATGATATGGTTGTTTTCATAGAAGTAACTTCCTTTTAGTAGAGCTTGCTTATAAGTTGGGATGGATGCAGTTGTTGGCATTGCTGTCTCCAACACTTGAACAATTGTCATTTAAAGTTCTTTCATTCCCATTTACAAAGAAATCTATAACTTTTGATAAGCTCTTATCAAAAGAAGTGAACAGAAGGAAATTTTTAGTTATCTGCACTGGCCAAATTTAATAGGTATAAAACTACTTCCAGTAGAGAGAAGATCATATTCATACCTGGCTGACATGTAGCTATTAAGGAGGAGGCACCTGTCACAAAACAAAGACATGGAAACCTTAATTCGCCACAGTTTAATACACAGGGGATTCAAAGTCGGGCTTTTGAAAACTAAGCAATCAAATTGTTTGGCCTGTGAATTTCACCATCTTCTATATCTATTCTTTTCAAACTTTTTTTTCAGTCCTATTTCTGAAGATATTTGCAAATTTTTGTAAATTATTTTTGTGAATGAAATTTCTATCCAGCCCTATTTAGGATCAGTCTTCCACAAAGTACTATCAAGTAGGCTGTTTCCAGCACTTTCCTCATCTGTGGGATTACTTGGCAATAGTGGCAAATAGCTGGGGTTCTGCCATTTAGAATTTCCCCAGAAGGACCCAAAGCATTGGGAGAAATTCAAAAGGTGGCCAACTGGGGCAGCTGCCATTTTAAATTGTTCACAATGGGAAATTTAAAATGGCAGCTTCCCAGAACTAATAGTCCAGGTAAGGAGTCCTGGGAAAGTGGTCTTGGGACTACATTTAGTTCCCTCGCCATTCTTTGGCCACTTCTGGCCTATATAAATACCTAAATCTAAGCACTGACTTACACTGGATCACTAAAATCTAGCTTGCTTCTATGTTTACAAAAAGAGACAGTAGAGACCCTAAGCAGCAACAAAGAACATGCTAGAAAGATCCTTATGCACTCTTCTCCCATCGTAGTTGTTTCTATTATCTGAATTACAGTATTTTACTGCTTCTTAATATGGAGGTGCCATCTAAGCTATCACAGGGCTAATGGCCATTGATAGAACCATCTTCCATTAATGTATCCTTTTAAAGCTATTTAGCCTAATGGCTATGATCTCATTACTATACATTCCATATATTCATGAAGTGTTCCATGAATAAATTCTTTGAAACTACTGCTAGTCAATTTTCTGTGCTGTTCACAAGTCCTAGTGAAGTATCCCAGGCATTCCAGCATAAACAGAAAGTGCTTTTCGTATACAATGCGTTTTACAGTTGGCCCTCCACATTTGCGGTATTAACTTTCACGGATTCAATTATTTGCAAGTTTCTCCAGCCCCTGCCCCCCACCTCAACTTCTTTTTTTTTAGGGGAATACTCCATCTCGGCAGGCCTAGCAGCCATTTAAAAACTTGCCACTGGTCCTCTCCTCTTCTGTCCAGGGAAGGATGGCTCACAGCCCAATTTGTCAGCACTAGAAACTCTCTCCTGATGTCCCCACACACCCAGAGAAAAAGATGCATATGAAAGAGGAAGTATAAGGCCACCATGCTGACCCACCCCTTTCCCTCTCCTTTCCCTGACCTGTGCCATTTCCGCACTAGCCTGTTATAGCGCTATGATTCCACTTTCAACATTCTATGGAATCCTGGGGTTTGCAGTTTTGGGAGGGGCTGGCTGGCCCTCCCGAAACTGCAAACACCAGGATTCCATAGGATGTTGAAAGTGGAATCATAGCGCTATAACAGGCTAGTGTGGAAATGGCCCTGGTTTCGACCCTCAGTGTGTGTTCTCTCCACCATGCCTCAGACTCGTTCCCACAGACACCTACACACGTTTTGATATTTGCAGTTTTTCCACTTATGTTGGGGCCCTGTCTAACCCTAGGGAATGTGGAGGGCCAACTGTGTGCTGTGTACAATCTAAAACATTGCTGTTCTCATTTGTGGGCTGAGGAATTGAGGCTGTTAGCTTAAGGCTCATGCTTCCATTGTATTCTAGTATTTTGAACTAAAGGTAGGTTTGTTTGGTTTAAATGGACCTGGTAGAGAATGGGATTAAACTGGTGGAAATGCTAGTTCATTTTGATTGCATTGTGGATTTAGATTTCAGAGAAACCAGATAACCCAAATCCATTCATGCAAGTGGAACCAGTTACTTGGTTTCTTTTCCTAGAACAAGAACAAGAGCATGGAAAAAAGAATTTGGAACTAGTGTTTTTGTCTACAGCTCCACAGCCCTCCAGCCAACATGGTCATGTAGTCCAAAAAATAATGCTGCCAAGTTCTGATTTGAACCAAGGGAAAAATCCACTGTAGGATAAGAAATTAATTTATGATCTCTGTGAGGTGGTTCACTGGTTAAATTGCCAGACAATAATAGAAGCATAGGGGCCTTCCCACGATTACCTTACAAGGAGGCATCACTGGAGGTGTGGGTTCACTCTACAGGCAACATCACACAAGCACTTCATTGCAGAGGAGAAGATCACCTAGAGCAATGGTTCTCAAACTATGGGGCGGGACCCTAAGGGGAGGTATGATAGTGGCTCAAGGGGCATAAGAAAAGTCAGCCTGCAAGTACAGCAAATGTGAAAAAAGTGCAAGCCTGTGTGTGTGTGCACTCACGCACGCACGCACAAGTGTGAAGCTCTGAGGAATTGACTGGTCTCTGAAAAAGACCAACACAAAGCATCTCCCCTGTTATGCCTTCCTCCAACCTTTTTTTAAAAATGCTTCTCAGCTTCTCCGAACACTCTGTCATTGGCACAGCAGGCACATGCTCCTGGGCAACTATCAGACAGTTTCTTTGGTGGGGAGGGAAGTAAAGGGAGGAGGTGGAGAGTGAAAGAACTCAGTATTAAGATGGAGGGTGTGTGTGGCTCAAGGGACCTGTGACAGGGAGAGAGGGACATAGGATAGGATACAAGGAGGCTCAAGGTGAAGCAGGGGGTGCAAATGTAGATGCAAGGGAGGGTCACAGGGACAAATAATTTGAGAACTACTGACCTAGAATACAGTGGTACCATACTACTGACCAAGTTCCTGAAGGTTGGTCACCTTGACTGCCTCCTTCCAGTTAGTAGTTTCATACAATGAGACACCTGGTTGACTCCGTCCATATACTCATGGTTTACAAGAGCAAAGACACAAATAGTAAAGAAAAGCACACACCAGTGGGGGAGGGGGAGAAAAGGTACCTTCTATTTGAAAAAACAACAACCCTGTAACACTGGAAGAAAGTGATCTTTGTTACTGTTTATTGAACAGCCTTTAAAATGTATATAATTAAAATGACACCACCCCCAGTTTTAAGGATATTGGTATAGAACATATATAGGAATAAGACTCCATTTCCCATGGCTCCTTTTTCTCCCTTCCATGTCTAACCTCCCATGGCTTCTTCCCTCCATTCCTAGAAGCCATTGACATATGTTAAGTTCTTTACTCTTCATGCTAAATAATAGACAGTTTGGATTTACACATATACTGATTCCACAGTTCGGGTAACCTGTTTCAATATGATTATTTCCAGGTGGAAATTGTGGGGAAAAAGAAAGAAAGACAGGAAAGTGAGGTACAGTTCTCGCTCTTTCAATCTAGCCTTGATGTTAATGCATATCCAAGCAAGGTCTTCTTAAGTAATTTTAATGATGCAGACATTTGATATGCATTTTCTTTCTTGTGGCATCATGTAGTCACTTGGCTATGCTTTACTGCAGGAGATGGTAACCTAGTTGCTTTCTTGAAAGGCTGAATGACTTGTATTTACCATGCAACTCACACTGTCTGATAATCTATACAGGTTCACAGCAAAGATATTGCCATCTTCTAAGAGCAACAACTTCGCAGTATTCTGTATTCATGGTTAACTGTGCAATTCTTCAAAATGCTGTCTTCAAAAAAATAAATCTGTCATTTTGAATCCTTTATTGCTGCCTAAAAGAGGAGAAAAGAGTTGTGGCACACAAAGTTCAGTAGCTACAGAATCGCACTGATGAAGGCAGCTGGGCATTGCACTGCACGTTAAGTCCAAGACACTCTTCTCATAAAACAAGAAGGGCAAGAAATGGGCAAGAGAGCCCTCATGAGGCTGAGGTAATAACTAATGTTAGAATGTGTGCAGTGTGCCAGGAAATCATTGTCTTTGTTCAACCCACTGTCAATGGATTGGATAAAAAACAGCAATATTGCAGAAGAATATTGCACAAAATCAGCAATGTTGCAAACAACAAATAGGCAGATGATTCTGCTGTGCAACATTGATGATTTTGTGCAACTTTTTGTTCTGCGGAATCCTGGGGTTTGCAGTTTAAGGAGGGGCATTCTCAGCCAGCGAGCTCCTTGGCCTCAGTAAACTACAAATCCCAGGAATTCCACAGGATGTTGAAAGTGGAACAATAGCACTATAATAGTGTAATGTCGAAATGGCCTAAGATAAAATACAGCAATCTTTCTTTCTTTCTTTCTTTCTTTCTTTCTTTCTTTCTTTCTTTCTTTCTTTCTTTCTTTCCTTCTTCTTACCCATCTCTCCCTATGGATCAAAACGGGGAAAAGCAGATTAAAATGCAGCAACAAATAGACCCACAATGCAGTTGAAAACATGAACACCAACATAATCAGTCAATAATAACAGTTGTTGTTATTCTACTTGCTGTTATTGTGGTCCCACCTTTTGCCTTCGGTTCTGCCCATCATTGGAATGTGGCTTCCAAGAAGTTCTTTGAAATTAAGCTAGGTCCTCACACTAGAAGAAGTTTCCTCCCTTTCATTTAGTTGTAAATAATAATAAGGAACCACTGTAATGTTAAAGTATTATCTAATGTAAGCAAAACAACAGAAATGTCAAAGTTCCTGCTCATTCTACTATAACCAGTCAAAACAGTCAGGAACATTGTTGTTGTTGTACGCCTTAAGTACGCCTTAAGCCGCTTCTGACTTATGACCACCCTAAGGCAAACCTATTACAGGTTTTCTGGGACATATACTCCAACATTTTACTGATGAAAACCAAGACATGTGTGACCAAGCAAAATCAGAGAGCAGTCATGATGGCAAAAGTTACTTATGAGGAAGAATACATACAGCCAGCAGAGACTCAAGCAGTTTGCTTATGCCAAAGTCTACTGGGAAGGGCTGGATTCCACCACCTCCTTTCCTGTAGCCATACTGAATTAATTGAGTTCAAATTACTTTTGCAGTTTGGATTCGGTTTACAGCAACTGAAGTGAGCTGAGGATAAAGGGGGAAAATGGGAGGAGAAGAATAAAACTTAGATATTTTAAGCGTAGCTGAAAAAGTGTGAAAACAGAGGAATAATCTGCTGAATTGAGACAGTTGGAGGGTATGCAGAAGCTACATGTTCTTGCTATCATAGGGTACTTTTCATACAGATAAGGCTGGATCTGCCCTATATTTTTAGCTCCCACTGGAATGTTTCTTGATTTAACAACAGAACATTATGCAATTAATCACACAGCAATGAATGATGAGGGCAGCTTACACAGCAGCCTTATACTACAAAAAGAAGAATGCTTTTGAATTCTTTAGTAACCCAAGTGCCATGTAGCCCAAGTGCCATGTCTACAATTTTGTTGTGGTGTATATGTTATATTTAGCAGAGACCCTCCATTACAACATACTATGCACAGCTGTAACTATCCAAAATCATGGCTTGTTTTTTTATACATAGGAAGTAAAGGCTATGATATAGTTGAATGGGCAACAGTCCTGAAAGCTATCGTGGTTCTGCACTGCAATGAACAATATTTGTAGTGTCTTTTCTGCTACAGAATAATAAGGTTATAGGCCTGGTTCAGACATATAACGGCTCCCTCATGACTGGTTGAAGGGTTATATTGCACTACAGTTGACTTGCTGGTACACTTATTTAGGCTGATACTTTTAGGATTATAGCTTTAAAAAAATGCACAGGCAATGGAATGCCTAGGTATTACATGTGAAGCTATTATTATGAAGAGTTGTGTTGCTCTGTTTATTTAAGTAGCTCTGTATGCCATGCAAGGTGATCAAAGCCGCCCCAGCCAATTCAGATAGACACAAAACATTCATGTCATCCAAACCCACCAAGAGTTGTAAGGTCACTACCATTTCACCCACATTAACTAAGAGCAGAATATTTGAGATGGAATGTAGTTGCCCTCCCTAAGTACTTACTTAGGCCTTGTAGTGGATGGCCCTGTGTACAGATTCTTTCAACTTCAATGCCTGGTATCAGTGGCATTGTTGCTAATGGCACAGGCTGAAGGGCCTTCAAATAATTGTAGAGAGTAAAAAGGCATAACACCAGCAAGCCCTGGTGCATTGAAAATAAATGTTCTCTGCAAGAGAGGTAAAAAAATTTAACTGAAATGTTTTCAAATGGAGTGTCACCTCAACCAGATACCATCTTTGGAGTTGTGTGGTCAGTGAAGGCATTGGAGCAGCAAGGTGGGCAAGGTGAATCCCCTTTCCCATCCAATATTCTTCAAGAGTGTTACCTCAAAACATGGGTAACTCAGTGGTCCACCCACAATGCCAGTACATCTGTTCAAAGGTCAGGAAATATTTAGCTCAAAGTGGGAAGCTTGAGAGAAGCAGGGTAAACGAGTGAGATCTTCCACAAAGGTTTATGGGGTCCCCTGTAGGGAAAGACCACCCAGAGATCCGAAAAGTAAACTAAAATATTTTTTATTGAGGAAATTAGCAATCATGCATGAAGTTCCAAACACTCACATGCTTGCACAAGGCTGACTGAAGGAAAGGGGGGGAAAAAGGGTTGATAGCAAAGTTTCAGGGTGATGAGGGTGATATTTACTGATCCAGAGAGCAGCAAAGAAACAACAATGTGACTTAGACTCGCACCTAAGGACAGTACTTGTTCAGTAATCAGAACAACAGTGTGGAGTTCAGCAAGCAAGATACTGCACGGTAACTGGTCAAAACAGAGGGTTTTTATACCCAAAATCAACCTGTAGGGCATGGGTATTAATGGCTCTCTCGCTGAGTAAACAATGGAAGTTGCAGAGCAGACAATGAGGTCCAAACTGTGTTAACTGTCTTAGTGTTAGGTGACAAAGAGTTAATGGCTGTCATGATAGCTCTGTAACAGTGGCTAGGTGTGTGGAGAATTAGAGAAATGCACAGGTCAGTGAGAAGGTTTGAAACAATCAGTGGTTTGGTGGGAACTTCCCCGTCACTATTGTCTGACAGCAGAGTCATTACAGCTTAGCTTAAGCTTATTATCTCTGCATTTACCTGGTGATTTCCTGACCATGACCTGGCTATGCCTAGAGGGGATCTCTGACCTACTTTGCAACATATGTGTTTAGCCAGTGTTTTTCCTCTACCCAACTTGGTCTTACAGTCACATCAGGGCCTTTTTATACCAATGCCAATTAATATATTTTCCAATTAAATCATATTTCACCAATTAAATGAAATCAAATCTAGGGGGTGGGCAAGTCGGAAAGAAGAGTTATTATTAGGTGTAGATTCCTAAAGGTAGAACCTTTGCTGCCATTCTTGCTTTGAGGAAACCTGTTTAAATTCAAATGGTGTGTGGTTTCAGCCTCAGATGCAAGAGTAACACTCCTCTTCAGGCCCTGACAGCTAACTATCCTCACTGCTGCCCAGTGGCTGAAAGAAAAAGAAAAAAATTGTGCAGCAAAAGGAGGAGAGAATGGCAAGGAGTGCAAAGAACAGTCCCAGTGACCAAACAACTAGAACAAGAATGGATCTATATGCTCAGAAGGCAAGTGGGAGAACCAAAGTATACAACTGGCATGCTTGTATGAATCATCAAAATGGGTGGCACCACTGAAAAAAAAATTTTTTTTCACTACTCAAATTCCACTTTCTTGCCATTTTCCAAAGGTGTAGCATACCTACATTTATAAACAATGACAGATAATTTGTTTTATGTGGATGAGGAACCTCCTTAAGCGTGGGGACCAAATTCCATTTTTGAGGGCCAAAATCCAGCATATTTTAGCTTAGAACTCTTACTATCAATAACAAAACCTTGAGTCAGGGATTTAAGCCTTTCAGAATGGGAAAAATCCCATACAAAAACTGGTGTTATGGGCAAGGAGCATGCCAACTGAGGGAATTTCAGAGGACTGGCTTGGGACCATGGGAGGGCAGATTCATCCCCATGGCCTGAGGTTTCACACCCTGTTGTAGATGAAATACACCCCCATTCTCATCACACACACCATGTAGAGCAAAATAATTGCCTTGTCTTTGTTTAATCAGATACATTATTCCCCAAATCCTATGAACATTTGCTATACAACATGTGGGCACTGTAGCCAAAAGAATTCCTCATTGACAGCCAGTTCAAAATCTGTCCACAGCCTTGCTTTGCATCTCCATTGTAGAACTATTTTTTGAATACAGACTGCAGCTGGGAGAAGGGAGCATTTTGCCTCAGATGTTGCAGCATCACACATTTTTAAAAAAGTAAACTTTACTGGGTAAAATGGACTTAATTCAAGAAAATTTCATTTGATCAAGGGTCTTTGTATGAAAGATCTGCCAAAACTATGCCAAGGAACATCATTAACAACTGTGCAACAGTCTGAGCCATAAACAAAAACTTGCCCTGTTACCTACTCATCATGAGTGGATGGCACAATGGGATGTGTCATAACATTAGCATTTAATAGATACCTCTTTTAATAATTAAGAACACACCAGAAAGAAGGAACTGACCTCCGGCTGACTGCTGTTCTAATAAACTAGGCTGCTGGAAAACAAAATTCTGACAAAAACTAAGATCAATGTTATTGCCATGGCAAAAACAACTTGATGCTTTTCATTACCATCATTCTAGTTTGGGGACTGGCTTCAAAATGCCCACTTTTATGATCCTAGCAATTTCTTTTATGACAGCCTCCTGTGATACATGCAATGGAAATGTAATGCTTCAAAAGCTGCCATTCCAAATTGATGAAAATGACTCTTTTTATTTATTACTTGACAGGCTCCTTGGTGGGTCATTTGGTATTTAAAATCAACCAGATTTGGGAACTAATTTGAATTGACAGTTGCACACAGCACCTGATCTGTGGTAGATAGGAGTTAAAAATCTGGAGGAGTCTACTGTTTCAATTTTTAAATTTTTTATATGAGGGGACAGGCTGTCTTAGTACAGATCCTGTGGCATTGTGGAAACCTTCATATGAAAAATAAGAGCTGTACTTTTTTTTAATGGAATTTACAACCCAAATAAGATGACAATTTGGAAACAATATAAAACTATGAGTACTTCACCGAAATAGGATTTTTCAGTAATGAGATAAAACTAACTGTTCTTACAGTATACTTCCAACATAACAAAATAGTGGGTGCCCAGGGCCCATACATTATTCTTGGCCTACTGAACAGAGTTGTTAATTGGCCATTTTGATCAGCTTGGTGGGTCCCATGCTATAGAAGAAGAAACATACAGACCCTTGTAGCAGTTTTCTTGAACATGAGGTTATTTATCAGAATATTTATCCTGCCTCTTCTTGTATTCATCTTCAGCTAAGAGTAACATTCCTCACAGTGCTCTTAGGGATTATTTACAGATAAAGAGAAAGCATTTACAGATAAATGGACAATAAATTCTAGAGTGAAAGTTTGGGGAAGGTGGTAGAATTGGACAATGCATTCCCAAACGTTATACTGAGGTCAGTGAGGTCTGTTCCCAAGTAAAGGTGCATTGATCGATCACCTTGTTGTGCAACTGTGTGCATGCTTATTTTGAAAGAGATCCCACTAATACATCTAAGACTTGCAACTACAGTCTCTATACAGGTAATTTATAAAGCAGAGTTGGAAACTGTGGCCTTCCAGATATCATTGGATTTCAGCTTCCATTATTCCTCATTGTGCTGGCTAGTGCTAATGGGAGTTGAAATTCAAAACCAAGGAGGAACATCAGTTCCTTATGACCATATTAGAAATTCTAATAACTTTTAAAACAGAATGCATACCCTATTGGTTGCTAGTACAATAGTTACATGAAAAATAAAATAGAAGTTTAACTGCAAATTCAGCTTGGAAAATCAGGTCTGATGTTCTGGTAACTGATGCATCAGAACAAATAATTTAGTAAATAAGTTGGAGCTGGATCATTGGCCATTTCCGCACGGGGCGAGGGAATCGTCCCACGCCGCTGCTTACTGGATCTTCTGGCAGTCCGGTCCAGTCCGGGGTGAGGAGGAGCAGTGCGTGGTCATCGATCCGCACTCCTCCGGTGCCCAAAATGGCAGCTTCCAGTTGGTCGTGGGTCTCGACCAACCAGTGAAGCTTGCCAGCCTAAAGTCCGCCCTCGGCAGATTGCAGGCTCACAACGGTGCAAGCCTGCGAATCTGCACAAGGGAGCAGGCTCGCAGTGGCGCGCTCCATGCTTTTGAAAGACCAGAAAGGTCAGGTCTTTCAAAAGCGCGCTGGAGGACCACCTGGGGTCATTCCAGAGCGGACTGAGGTGCGGATCTACGGTAAGTAGTCCGAACCCAGTCCGCTCTAAGGTGCAGACATCCTCTGTGGAGGATGCACTGCACCGTTTTAAATACCCCATGTGAAAATGGCCATTGTCTGTTAACTCAAACAAAAGCCCCACTGACTTGAAAAGGATTTGCTTTCAATAGGTCTTTGAAGGAACAGAATTGAATCATAGTTTCATTTCAGCTATGCTTTTCTTTGGCCTCTTGAAAATATCTGATAAACACTGAATACTTGCAGCTACTGGTCATTGCAGCCATCTTGAGAGGCTGGCAGTGTGTCCTTCCATAAATAGGAAAGGCTTCTCTTTGAAGGACTGTCACAGAAAAGTCCTCTTATTAAAGACACTGCCAAGTCCAAGTGCAGTCTTGAAATTGCCGGTCAAAAGATAATGCTTGGACAGCAGACATGGCAGGCCCAAGGACACGTGGTCAGTGTCTTCTCCAAGATGGTATAAGGTTTTTTTTCCATTTCTATTTAATTCAGGGTATTTATTTCTAAATGCATCCATACATAAAAATTGCCTTCTTATGAATCTTCAGGTAAACCACTGTGAGGTAGTGGTTTGAGCATTAGACTACAACCCTAGGAATCAGGGTTTGAATCTCCACTCAGTTATGGAAACCCACTTGGTGATCCTAAGCAAGTCATACTGTCTCAGGCTCAGAGGAAGGCAAAGATAACCCCCCTCCAAACAAATCTTATCAAGTTAAGCCCACCATAGATTCACCATAGGGGTGCCATGTCAGAAATGACTTAAAAACACACAACAATGTGTCTTCAAGTCATTTCCTGCTTACTATGACCCTGAGCAGGAAAAGTTATCATGGGGTTTTCTTGGCAAAGTTTGTTCAGCGAGAGTTTGCCATTGTCCCCCTCTGGGGCTGTGCAAGTGTGACTTGCCCAAGGTCACCCAATAGGCTTCTATGAGAGAGCGGAGATTGGAACCCTACATTCCTCAGGTCCCAGTCCAACACTGAAACTGCCTCCATACAGAACAATTAGGATATGCAAATTTTAGGCACAAAAACTCCTGTTTGTTTGATTATACATTTCTCCTTGTTTGGCAGTGTGTAAGCAGACAACTGGTTCTCTGCCTTCATAGAAATAATAATAACTAGTAAAATAATTTAATAATCAATTAAACTTTGTTATAATCAAATACCAGAGGTGCGTCTAGGGTGGGGCAACTGGGGTGCATGTCCTGGGCACCAATACCAAAGCCAAAACACCCCATCCTCCCACCTGGCACTGCCCTCCTGCCTGGCACTGCCCTCCTGCCCGGCACTGCCCTCCTGCCCTCCCACCCACTGCCATCCCCCGACCCCTCCAGGGTCCTTCCAGGCCTGGGAGAGGGAGCAGCAGCAGTGGTCTTCCCACCTGTCCCCAGCGGCGTTGTTCCTGGCCCGGTGCAGGCGGTGACAGCGCTTGCCCTAGGCACAATTGAGCCTAGATACGCCACTGTCAAATACTGATTTGCAATACTGCATGCACAGGCCATCCCTTGGAAAGTAGTGAGGAGTGGTTGCAACAATTTATTATATTTTTATCCCACCTGTTCTCCAAGGAGATATACATGGTTCTTCTCCTCTCTCTGTCATCAGAAAAACCTCATGAAGTTGTTCATGCTGAAAGATAGTGTCTAGCCCAAGGGCAGCTTTGTGAGCTTCTGCACTAATTGGAGATTTAAACCTAGTTTTAAACTTCAGTTAGTCCCAACTAGCTTCCACTGAATCAATGGGAACCTGGTAAATCTATTCTTTCCATTGATTCAATGGATCTACACTAGCTGAACCTAAATATAGGATTCATACCTCGTTAAGTCTGACAACTTGGCCACTATAAATAGAACTGGATTAAAATGCTCTGAGACCCTAAAGTATGCCATGTTTGAGAGCCCTACAAAAACAAAAACTTTAATCCAATCTTAAATAGAGTAGTTCTATTGCATCAATAGGAATGCGTTAAATCAACATTTCTGTAAGTTAAACTAATTCAGTGGGTGCATTCTATTTGATCTTAACAAAAAGATGTATGCCCTGTTTCTGGTTCTAATCTAACAATTTTAGCCACTGTTACTAGAACCTCATTAAGGTACTTTGAGCCCTAAAATATGTCACCCCAAATGCACCCCAAGCATTTTCATAGTAAAACTTAATCCAGAACCTAATGGAGTAGACACTGAAACAATGGGAATTTGTAAGTCAAGACTTATGTAAGTTCCATTAATTAAACAGGCCTACTGTATTTGGAACTAGCAATTAAACTTAAAGGCCAGTATGTATTACATAACATTTGAAATTTAGTGAAAGAACAATTGTTGCTGTTGTGACAATAATATTGTCTTTTTTCATAATCGGAGGCCCTAAAGTATCCTTTACTTGTAGGTAAAGCTGACACTGAGTTACCCAATGGGATTCAGTGCAATAGTAGACCAATTCTTTGTCTACTATAAGTTATTTATTTACTGATTTAGTATTCTTTATATCCCACTTTGCTTCTGAATGGGATTCAAAGTGGCTTAGAGCATAAATTAAAACAGACATTTTAAAACATTATGAAATACAAAAGTTAAAAAAGCATTAAATAGTACTATTCATCCTTTTTAAAAAAGAAGATGAAGAATGTCTTAGATGGAAAATGTACTCCTCTTCCCAAACTTAGTGCACTCTTCACAACACTGAACTCTTATTGCTGGTGCCATTCTCTGGTACCAGTTCCATTGCAGAGTTAGTGCCAATGGAACAGACCCAGCTGAGCATATGTTGGATCAGCAAGCAATGCCTCATGGTAGTAGCAAATGTGGACAAAGTATTGCACTGCAAGTCAACTGCCCTTAAACATAAAACCATTAACCCTCCTTCTTATTTAGCAGCCTAGCACAATAACTGTTCCAGGAACCATAAATTAGAATAAAAATGGAATCATCAGCATACTGCATGCCATCTCTGAATGGCAAGATCATTGAGCTATCAAATAAATGTTCAAAGCTAATTATTTTTCTGATGAAGAAATATTAAATCACTACTGCCTTGGAATATTATTAGCATTTTGGCAGCCAACATAATTCAACTTGGCCAGATCTTCTCATTTGACCATACCTAAAATATTATTCATTTTAATGTAAAAATTAATTCTAGACAGTTTTTGCTTATACCACATGAGGAGGGGAAAAAGGGAAGTGGGGGGATGTGTAGATAAAGATATATAAAATAAAATTAGCTTAATTGGCCATAGCTGGGTCTCACAAAGCTTGATCACATCACCGGGCCAAAAGCTGTTGTACTTGCTACCAATTGCAACAGTGTTGGCAACTCCTACAAGACCCTGTGGTCCACATGTATAGTCTACATGTGCTAGGAACACTTGGAGTTTACCAGAATGTGAAAGTTTACTTGGTATCTTGGGAGTCTTATGTTTTGACTTACAATTTCTGGAATTCCCAAGAGCAGGCCATTGAAAGTGTGGGACTTCACTGCAGCAGAGTAGATCCATGGTTCACATGGAAGGTGAACAAATCACCAATCCATATCATTTTTTGGTTACAGTTACTGTACCAGACAGTTAAGGAAGATTCAGGTAAGATAGAACTACATGAATAATATATACAACGACCATTTCCCACACTAGACTATTATAGTGCTATTATTCCATTTTCACCTTTGAGGCCCCTCTCTAAACTGCAAACCCCAGGATTCCATAGGATGTTGAAAGTGGAATAATGGCACTATAACAATCTAGTGTGGAAATGGCTAACGTGTAAATCAGGGTTTGGCAGCACAGGACCCTCGCAATGTTTCTGGAGTGCAACTCTTAGCATTCCTCACCATTGGCAATGCTGGCTAGGGCTACTGGGAGCCACAGTCCAACATAATTTGGGAAACCACATTATTCCCATTTCTGATGTAAATAGATCTAGATTCAAATATATATTCATAATCCAGAGGATAGGAATTTTGCAGCAAAACCAACACACTGAAAACGATTACATAAGCTTAGCTAGACTGAATTGTGCCCAGTATAAAAAACAAAACAAAAAAAGCAGTAATTTTAAATGAGAGAAATAACTAATTTCATAGGTTATTCAGCTGGTTGCTAGACTTTGCAGAAGGAAATAAAATGAAACCATTAAATATAAAAGTAAGGAATAGCCAGTACATAGTATCACTTTAATTTAGCCTATTTTCGTCCTTTATTATGCAGCTGAAGACTTTAGTTGAATTATGAAATGCAGTTTAATTAATGCTGCCTGATTGATAAGGAAAATGTCAAGATCATTTGTGATTTGTTCTTGCTGGCATTAACACCAGTTCAAATAAAAGGGGAATTGTTTCTTGTCTAACATTCATCTTTATATTAAGGTGTTTCTAACAGAAGTTTGAATTCTTAGCATCTGGCATGTGAAATCTATTATACAGTAGTATGTCTTTCTCATCCACCTCTGATTAAGAAACATTTCATACTTTGTTTCTGCTGTCATAAAATAATGGGTTAGCCCTAAAATGTCCAGTCATTGTTTTCTTTAAAACTGCATTCCATGTTCTGCCCTGACAGGTGTGCTAAGAATTCAAACTTCTGTTAGAAACACCTTAATATAAAGATGAATGTTAGACAAGAAACAATCCCCCTTTTATTTGGCCTCAGTAAACTACACAGTTTACTGAGGCCAAAGAGCTCTCTAGCTGAGGATTCTAAATGCCCCTCCCTGAACTGCAAAACCCCAGGATTCCATAGGATGTTGAAAGTGGAATAATAGCACTATAACAATGTACTGCAGAAACAGCCTGAGTTTCACAACAAAATTCAGTTTTCTTTTACCTCAGTGGTTTGATGTACCCTATATACTTGTGTTTAAGTTGACCTAGCGTATTAGTCAAAGGCAGCTTATGGGGCCAAAATTATGGATTTTGATATGACCCAAGGATAAGTTGAGGGTCATTCCACAGAAAAGAGGAAGCTCTAGCACCTCCTCCATTGGCCAGCCGCTCTGGCCATTTCCCCACCCAAACGTTCAAAAAGTCCTTTCACCACTCTACTCAGAGAAGGAGATGATGTGTTTTTTTAAAAACAACATACTAACTCCTATCAAAGAAGGGACTCTCCCTTGCTGGCTGGCCCTTTCAGCAGCACCCTCCCATCCCACCATGGCATGGGAAAAGGATGGGACCGCGACAACACTTCTGCATGATGTTGTCACGGTACCGCTCCTCTTCTGTCCCCAGGCAGCATGATTGTGGGTTAAATTATTGATGGGTTTTCCCTGTCAATGACAAATGATCAGACCACTATCCTGCATCTACCTGTCCTGCAGAAAGGCAGGAAGCATGGGATGGCAGCACTTCCTGCCCCAGTGTGGCAGGGAGCCGGCCCTGTGCAGAGGGCAGTGCTGCCAGGATCACCACCAGATGCTGCCACAAGAAGGCAAACTGTGGAAAAGATTTCTGAGTAGACTGGAGCCCTTTTTGCACGGCGTTTCTTAAGTGAAAGGGCCCCTTGAGCGTTGCATAAATGTGAGGAGCAGTCTGCATGACACACTCACATTTACACGACGCTCAAGAGTATGATGTGAACCACGTATGCATTTTTTTATTTTCGGCTTCAAGCCAAAAATGCCACGTGGTCGCACAACACTCAGGGGCATGGAGCGCACTTACCTGCTGTGCGCAGCCTCCTAAGCCACATCGGTTGCTCTTCCTGCCTCAGCGCTAGCCTGCAACTCCCAGGCTGCACTGCGGTAGGAAAGGACGGGGCGCGGGCAGGGTGCTCGTGCGACCAGGAAGCTGCTGTGAAGCCCAAGCAGCAGGGACGCGAAAGCGTTCCTCCGAAGACTTCTCGCGCGAGCACCGCCCCCCATCTCTGCGAAAAGGTAAGGTGCGAAAAGGCAGTGGGAAAAGGCAAGAGCTCAGTCCATCCCAGGAAAATGTAAAAGAAGCACTGACCCCTTCTACTTTCTCAGTGCTCCTTTGAAGGGAAGTGCCAAAGAGCCACTGCCACCATCTTCCCACCTAGGCATTCAAAAAGGCCAGAAGCAACACTGTGGCAGAGAGAGTACAGAGGGTCAGTTTTTTTTCAGGTTCTCCCAGCTCTCACTTCTTGCCACTCTACTCTGAGAAGGAGATGTTTCTCTTTTTTTGACAAGAGTTAAGGTACATTATTTACCTTGATCAATGGATAAGTTGATCCAGGTTTTTTGGGTCAATTTTTTGACCAAAATTTCTAGACTTATACAGTAATTTTACTGCCTGGACAGATAATACAGCTAAACACAATGTATGTTGAGGCCAAAACATTCTACATGAAAAAGTGATTGCAAATGATTAAGTTAACATTGAAAGTATGATAGTAACATTGGTCAGCTACAGCAAGGGTCACATGGGACTGGGTTTCCCATAATGCAATCTCATACAACTCTGCTGTGTCCTTTGACTCATATCACATTGGGAAGAATCACTTAGACAGAGAAAATGGAATGCACAAATATAGGATGGGGAACACCTGGTTGGATAACAGTATGTGTGAAAGGGATCTAAGAGTCTTGGTAGATCACAAGCTGAACGTGAGTCAGCAGTGTGTTGAGGCAGCCAAGAAAGCCAATGTGATTTTTGGTTGCATCAATAGGAGTATGGTGTCTAGATCGAGGGAAGTAATGGTACCATTCTGTTCTGCATTGATTAGACCTCATTTGGAATACTGTGTCCAGTTCTGGGCACCTCAATTCAAGAAGGATCAACAAGCTGGAACGTGTCCAGAGGAGGGCGACCAAAATGGTGAAGGGTCTGGAAGCCATGCCCTGTGAGGAGTGGCTTAGGGAGCTGGGTATGTTTAGTTTGCAAAAGAGAAGGTTAAGAGGGGTCATGATAGCCATGTTTAAATATTTGAAGAGATGTCATGTCGAGGAGGGAGCAGGCTTCTATTCTGCTGCTCCAGAGACTAGGACAAGGAGCAATGGGTTCAAGCTGCAGGAAAGGAGATTCCACCTGAACCTCAGGAAGAACTTTCTGACGGTCAGAGCTGTCCGGCAGTGGAATATGCTGCCTCGGATTGTGGTAGAGTCTCCTTCTTTGGAGGTTTTTAAGTAGAGGCTGGGTGGCCTTCTGTTGGGTATGCTTTGATGGATGTTCCTGCATAGCAGGGAGTTGGACTGGATGGCCCCTGTGGTCTCTTCCAACTCTATGGCCCTTTTCGCACGGGCTTTCCCGAGCGAAATAGCCCCGTGAGCCGTGCGGGAGTGGGAGCGCCGCTCCACACGACGCACTCCCACTTCCGGCGCTCTCACGGGGCTGCAGCGGTGCGAGCGCGGGGTTTTTGATTTTCTCTTCCAAGCGAAAATCACCCGCGCTCGTGCAACGCTCCCGGCGCCCACCCGCACTTACCTGTTGTGCGGTGCGTCGGAGAGGCGGCCGGGTAGGGCTTCCTTCCCTCCGCTCCTGCGGAAGGAAGGGGTGGGGCGGGGCGCTTGCGTGACAGATGCGATGGCATCCTGCTTCGCGCGGGTGGGGGGCTGCTCGCGACAGCCTCCCGCTTCACGCACGCGCGCGCGTGGGGGGTGGGTGGGCGCGACTGTCGCTCGCTCCTGGCGCGCGCGGGGGGTGGGTGGGCGCAACTGTCGCTCGCTCCTGGCGCGCGCGGGGGGGACGGGCGCGACTGTCGCTCGCTTCCCGCGTGCGCGGGGGCGGCGCAAGAGGCTCCTGCTTCTCGCGCAAGCGGGGGAGGATGGACGCGTGAGCCGCCTCCGGGACGCTGCCGCTTCCCTGCTTGTTCCTTCGCCTGCGGAAGGAACGAGCGGGGAACCGGCAGGCTCTCGGAAGAGGCTTTTCGCGCAAGCCGCCCACCCCGGCTCATGCAAAAAGCCTCAGTGCGAAAAGGGCCTATGATTCTATGATTCTAAGAAGGCTTCCAATAAAGGAGATAAGCATAGTCCCAGTAGTTATCACACAGAAAATAATGAGGTGTCACAAAATACTCACTATTCATGTAAGAAAGTGCTGATTGGGGATTCTGAGGACTGTAGTAAAAAAGGATAATGTTTCCCTGCACTGGTGCACACATGTGTAGAGGGAACATAACAGAGAATAAATGTTGGGCAGATGGAACATTTATTCGTCCAGTGAATGTACATGCATGTATCTGTGCAATATGATGTCAAGAAGCAGCTCAACACCTTCTGGAAACGCCATGCTTTGTTATGGCTGGTGTCGTCCAACCTACCTAACTGTAACCTGAAGTTTTTCATACAGGTCTGACCTGGAGTAATAAAGCATTGAAACCATAATTGTGTGAAATTTCAGGCCAGGCTCCAAGCTCTCTGGCAAGGTATTATCTCTACTATGAGCAGAGCCAATCACCAGATACAGAACTGTAAGCTTTGGTATATGCTAGTTACTGCTGAGTCTGTGGCCTTTTCCACACACTACCTGATTGCAGAGACATCCAGTGTGGGCCCTGGTGTTGGCTCTGCTGGAACAGGAGCAAGATAGGAGTGCTTCCCTCTGCAGCAGCTGCCTCTATGTTCCAGGAAGCAATGGCCATGCCTCTTCCTGCTGCAGCACAGCCGTCTAGTTTCCCAGGCTGTGCTGGGGCAGGAAGCACAGCCATTGCACTTATCTGCCTCTAGAGACAAAGTAAGTCCACAATGATGGCGTGATTGGGAAAACCCATCAATGATTTGCAATATGATCGCACCTCATGGGGACAGGAGAAGGATGAGACCATGACAACGGTATACATAAGCATCATTGTGGTCTCATCCTCCCATCCCTATGGAGGCTCGGGAGGGCTGAGCAGAAACAGCCTAAGTTTAGATACTTATTTGAATAATATGGCTTGGACTGTGCTTTCTAGTTCACTAATTAGCCAGCAAATTTCCAACAGTCCCTTTGCTGGGATTTATAAACTCATCCAAGTTTAGAATTCCACACTCACTCACTCCATATGAAACCTCATGTTAGAAATGTTAAACTTCTATTTAGATTTTAGTGAATAAATCCTTGTTTATTCAAACAAGGATAAATATGTGCAGGCTGTTACACAGCATCGCAATTATTGCTTTCAGCCAAACAAGTCTAGAAAAGATGCTCTGATTCTGGGAATTTTATGAAATGTTAGCTCCCTCCTAACCCTTATATTGAACCTAATAACTAGATCTTACAGTTCTGAACTGCCCATTAGGTTAGATAATTCAAAGGTTAGCAAAACTACATTTGGAAAAGTAATGTTCAGGAAACATGGTATTAGAAGAGATTTGCCAGTCAAACCAAAGAAAAGCATCATCCTTCTCACTATG
This sequence comes from Ctenosaura bakeri, assembly GCA_948474755.1. Lineage (NCBI taxonomy): Eukaryota > Metazoa > Chordata > Lepidosauria > Squamata > Iguanidae > Ctenosaura > Ctenosaura bakeri. The sequence continues at coordinate 752,068 of CAOLHI010000200.1, read as the reverse complement.
GGCAACAAGATGCTTCCAAGGAGACCACCATATGCTTCAGCATTTCACAGATGAAAACTTGAACACATGTGGTTAAGCAACATCAGAGTGTGGCCAAGATAGCAAACGATATTAATGAGGAAGAACACACAAGCCAGGAGAAGCTGTAGTATTTCACTTTACCTTGAGAGTCGATGGAAGGGCAAAGTTCTTCCCCCTCTATCCTCTCCTACTACTAAAGTAATTGAGTACAAACTACTTTCCCACTTTGGACTCAGTTTGTAGTAAGTAAGCTGCAGGGGAAGAGGGAGGAGGAGACAGAAACTAGGACCTTTTAAAAGCAACTGAAAAGGTAGGATGATAGAGGATTAATTGGCACTGCCCTTGCCAAAATGGGACAGTTGGAAGGTAAGGACCACAAGAAGACTGTAAACATAATTGCTTCCCACACAGATCCTCTTCCTCTTGGATATTTCCTTTTGAATAAGTTGCATGCAGGGTTTCCCTGTCTTCACTGTGAGTTTCCTGTCTAGCTCCCAAAATTTTCTCCACTAATGGTTTATACTAACCTATGCTATAAAAGTCCTTCTACCTTGATGGACTTTTAAAAAAAAGGGCAGATAAAACAGTAGAAGCCTCCTGCCCCTTTATGACCCACTTTGAAATGGAAGATCTTTTCATTTCCTGATAGCTCTCCTGTTACCAATTCATCCCTATCTGAGCAGCATAACAGTGAATTACTTGAGGGCAATCATCTAGAGGCCTATTACATGTCCAAAATGTTTTCCAATGGTTAATTGTTTTTTTGCAGCGGAAGATCAATACTACTTGATTGGTTGTGGAATGGAGCTTTTCTGCAGCTTCTTTTTGCTTTATGCTACCTCAATGTTTCGTTCAAACTTCTTCAGGATTCTCTACTTATAATTTATATTCAAAAACAAAAGGGGGGAAAAACCCATACTCTTTCATTTGCTAAGGATGCAAAATGCTAAAACACACTTGGGGTTAGGCTTAGGATAAATAGTGCCCCAAGTGAGGTAGACCTTCTCCTCCCTCAATGGTCAGTTTTGCAAGGCCACCCAAAAGGGGTTGGTTCTGCCAAGGACCCCTGCATGTATATAAAAAGTTGCGGAACACATGCAAGAATTATTACATGCTTGTACTAAATGTGAATATTCTTGACCTCTGCATCTTCTTGTCCTGGCATAAAGCAAAATTATAGACTTGCTTCATTTTTTTTTCTTTTTCTCTTCTTTCTTATACAGTACAAAAATGCAATGGGGTTGGGTTGTGTTTCTACTAAGTACCTCCTTCAAATTCCAAACTCCTGAGAGAGCTTCCAATTTCTGGTGATCAGTCTCACTCAAGGATTCCTCCTCCATTCTTACACTTTTCCACATGGGAACTGCATCAGAAAACTGTTCTCCATAGTGACCTTGCCTAGAAATATGAGGTGGCAGTCATTCCCTTCTTGAGCTCTTCCTCTGATAGACCTGGGCCATTTCTGCACTAGACTGTTATATAGTGCTATATTCCACTTTCAACGTACAATGGAATCCTGGGATTTGCAGTTTAGGGAGGGGCATTTAGAATTCTCAGCCAGAGAGCTCTTTGGCCTCAGTCAACAATAAACCCCAGAATTCCACAGGATGATGAAAGTGGAATAATAGCACTATAACAACGTAGTGTGGAAATGACCTAGGAAGCCTCGTGAGGCTTATAAGCCCCTATTGAAAATCACAAAAAGTAGTAGCAGAAGTGGAAGTGAGCCCTGCCAGCGACCAGCTTCTGCTTTGTGAAGAAATCCCACTGACTTGAAGGTGGAAGCAGGCAGAGAACATGTTCCCCATCATGGATTCAAATGGTCCACCCCTCTACAGTGGCCCCTCCATTTTCATGAGGGTTCGGGGCACAGAACCCTCATAAAAGTGGGAAAACCACAAATAACTCCCCCTCGCACTCCCCTTCCCATTCTCTTCCAGGGCTCCCACCCGCCATTCTTTTGCATTTTGTCTCAGGGAACATTATCTGTGCTGGGGCAAAATGCATTGAAATGTGGGGGGGGGATGTTGGTGGGGGGAGAAGGAAGGTGCACACATGCCTTCCCCCACCCCCATTCCCTTGCATTTTGCCTCAATGCACTTCTCCATGCTAGGACCAAATGTATGGGAATGGGAGGAAGAGAGAAGGCATGTGCATACTTGCCTTTCTTCTCCATGCCTGGCAAAACATAAGGGAATGGGAAGAGGAGACTGGGTGGGGGAAAGCATGCATATGCCTCATGAATAATCAAATTTGCAAAGGTCAAACCCATAAATGTGGAGGAGGACTGTGTTACAGTCTTATAGGCTACAGCTTCTTCTGTAATCTTCTTCCTTTGCCACTTTTAGAAATTACCATTGGCCCAAAACACAGAGTTTATAGTAGCTCAGTCTAGCTACCACCTTGTATGCCAACCAGCTTTGTAACAGAAATGAAGCTGATTACTAACCATGCTGTCTGCAATGGTGGGATAGGTGTAGGTACTGTGACTAGAATATTTATGAACAGTTATTCTCAAAAGCTGTATGGAACATGAAACAGAAACCAAAGCTGTATGGAACATGAAACAGAAACCATAAATTATAGCAACACAGACAGCTTCTGAGAAAAACAAGTAATATGAAGATGTCCCTTCAGCATTCTGAAGCAGTAGGTTCTCATTGTGGTGATAGTGTGAATATGTGTGGTTTTTCATTTTATTTAATTTTAATGTTAATTTATTTAACTGAATTTTAATTTCTTTCAATATGAAATCCAAGGGAGATGAGAACAAGCATTGTTTTTCAAAACCTTTTACTGCAAGTTCAAAATAAAATATGGGAAGCTCCTCTGTTCTTTTCAAGGCTCTGGCTTGCCTAGCCTAAGAGTACCAAGAAGACTTTTTTGCTTCAGTTGTAAAACATTTTTGCCAGTTCCAGTTCTTCATTTGGGAGTACCAGGATCAATGACTGGAAAAACTTGAGTAACATTCTGAAACAGCAGGAAAAGTCACCCAAGCATTTCACTTGCATACTACAAGTGGATAGAAGCAGAATTGAGATTTAGACTGAGCAAGTTACTGATGCAGAAATCAGCAGACTATAAACCAAGAAAGTCAGCATTGGAGGGCTGTGCAAGTACTTAATGGATATTACAGCAGCACACAGCTTGGCATTCTGGGAATCCTCAGCCAAGCTATTCACAGAGAACAATGGAAATTTTCTTGGGTTTGTAAAGGTGCTCGGCATGATGACATAATGGTTGAGCCCTTTCAGAGTGTATCTTCAAATGAGTGTAATGATCGCTACTGCAGAGAAACCATTCAAAATGAACTGACAGTCTTTATGAACAAAGAAGTGCTAGAGAAAATATATGACAGATTGGAAAAAGATAAGTATTACTCTGTCATACTAGATGACATGTCTGATATAAGTTTCTCTGAGAAGAGGTCACTGACAGTGATATTTGTTGGTGAAGATGGGAACAGGATTCACGTAAAGAACACTTCATAAGATTAAGGAGAAAACCAAGGCTTGCAGAATTCCTGCTGAAGACAGTAAGGAAGCACAACAGAGCATTAAGGACTGTCATGGCCAAGGTTGTGATAATGGTATTAACGTGAAGGAACAAAAAGGGTCGGGCATTCTATGGAACTACCAAGCATCATTCATGCCCTATGACTGTTGTTCTCTCAATTTGATCACTTCAGGTGTCTTGTCATCAAAGTCTATTTTTGCTATACTGCAGTGTATCTAAGTGCTGTTCTCTGCCTTTGTTAAATATGATCAGCATCTCAAATATAATGTGTCCAACTTCACAGTGAAGCATCTGAGTTGCACTCACTAGGAAAGTTACATAGACAGTGCAAAGTGTATGTGATGTCAAAGAGGTTTATGATGTTCTGATGGAAGCAATAGCAGTTACATTTCTATACTGCTTATCATTGCGAAGCATTCCCTAAGCAGTTTACAATGTGTTTTAGCTAATTGCCTCCAACAAGCTGGGTGCTCGTTTTACCGACCTATGAAAGGATGGAAGGCTGAGTCAACCTGGAACCCTGCAGGATCAAACTCACAACGTTGTGGCTGCAGTACTGGCATTTTACCACTGTGCTACCAGGATTCTGGTGGCATACCAGAGTTGTCTCAAACAGAAGCAGGTCTTTACCATGAAGCACTGTGCCTAACAGACTAGTTGATAGATTTTATCATGGTGGGACATCCTGTTACATATGAAAATACAGGTAAAACTATGATAAGGTCTTACAATGAACACTGTAACTGCTACCTCCCTCATACAGGGAAAGCAAATATGCACCGGTGGTTATCACAATGGAAGTACTTCCATCAACTTGTAATGCTGATGGCACTTCCAAGGAGCCCCTTGTAAGTGCATAAGAAAAGGCAGTTTGTATATGAGAATAAGTTTCATGATAAGGGGATTTTTCTAGTGCTCTTGATCATACTGCACTGCTACTGAGCAGCTTGATTGTCACAGGAATACAGAGGAATAATTCTACAAGTGTAAAAATCTACCAGAATTGATGCTAACTTGGGACCTGCCAGCTTCATAAGTTCTTTTTGAAATTCTTATAAAACAAAACAAATTCCACCCCCATTACTAGCTGTCAGTCAGGACCTCAATGGCTTTAATTTTTTTTCCTGCTCCATGGCAAATTACTTTTACACTACAATTCCTCGAACCCCTTGGCAACTAAAATCTGTTGCTCTTCTATCTGCATTGTTATGGTAACAATTACATTGCCTTACTTCACAGTGTTACTGTTAAAAATTGCAACATGATGATGTACAATGAAAAAGGCAGTGCGGTCTAGTGGTTTGAGTCTTGGCCTAAGACTTGAGGAGACCCCACAGTCTGAATCCTCCATCAGCCATGCAAATCCACAGTATAATCTTAGGCAAGTTATCCTTTCTCATCCTCAGAGGAAGGCAGTGGCAAACCACCTTTGAACAAATCCTGCCAAGATAGTCTTGTAACAGATTCACCTTGAGATCTCTATAAGTTGGAAACAACTTAAATGCATACAATATGCAATATACCATAAGCACTCTGAACACTCCATAATCAATTCATAATGCTCATAAATCAATATATTCTTAGTCTTATTTACTGCAGGCTATGCAGACCATCATGATTAAGTTTTTTTTGTTTTGTTTTTTTCTATTGTATAGGAAAACCAAATGGTAGAATCTCTCTGTTCATTTTGCTGGAGAGTCAGTAAGGGTTTATGGCTATTCTAATCTTTTGCAAGAATAAATTCCCCAGCAGTAGGTCAGCTGCACAAAATGATGCATACCATGTGCTCACTTAGCTCTCACAGTTGGCAGCCCCATTGTTCCCGAGGAACAGAGCTGTCAAAGGAAGTCATGGTTTTGAAGAGACAGATGGTCTCTATGGTAGACTGAAAACATGAACAGCTTTGAAAATTAGGATTAAAAAAAATCAATTTGTCTGAGCACTCATCAGGGAGGCAAACAAAGTTAAGGGAAAATGCAAAGGTGATGAGCTTTCTGTAACCTGTGTCATGAAGTAGGCAGGCTCCTGCATACTAACAATTACAAAGTCTGTGTTGAGTCATTATTTTCACAACTGTATTATATTTTTAATCTTTCAATGCTACTAATATGTGATTTGTTCCAGTCAGATCTAAAGGAATAACAAAGGACTTTGTTGTCCAATTGGATCTAATAGATTGAAGGCAGGTTTTAATACGTGGCTTGCTAATGGCTAGTGTAGTGGGCTGTATCCAGACTAAGGCCCTTTCCACACTATGCCTCAATGTTGTGTCTTCCTGGCGGGATCCCAGCAGTGTCATTGCAGGGATGGGATCGGGGCCTGAATGCTCTCCACTGTACCCAGTCGGCTGTTGGTGGATAATTAGTGTTAGGGACATTCGTCTTCCTTCCATAGTACAACATCAATGGTGAGTCCTTTTCTGCACCTCTTCCTGTGTGGTACTGCAGAAGGAAGCGCTATCAAGTGCTTTGGCCCTTACTGAACACCACAGCTGACAGGATCATGGCGGGAAAGGGGACCATTACTGAATTTTTTCCAATAACGGCATAGGGTGCATTTCCAATGGATGGGAATGCAACAGCACCTGGTCAGCAATGGCGTCATGTGATGGCACACATCCTAGACTGAGAGCAACACATTGCCATGCTGGGATGATGACATTGTGTGGTAAGGGCCTAAGCTAGTTGAACGTAGGTCTCATTGAAGTCCATGCAATAAGTTAATTCTGACTTTATTTAATTTCCATTGATTTTATTGAACATTAAGTCTCAAATCTAACCAATAGTTTGTGAGATAGGAAGATTTATCAGAATGCCTTTATACAAATTTGTGACTGCATACTCAAACTTCACTTATCTACTTTTTTTTTACTGCTTTTTTTTTACAGCTTCTGTTTACAAACTTATCTGACTATAAGCTTCACTTATCATAGTGAGAATTTTGTTGTTAATTTCCATCAAGTTGGCTCTGACTTACAGAAACTCTATAAATAAGAACCTTTCAGGATTTGCTTTGGGTTTATAGTTGTATTGTGATCAGTATTTCCATGCTACCCCACAAACAAGGTTCTCTGGGTAGTTTATAAAAAATGAACATGGACAGAGTTGTGCTGTTCATTACTGTTTCATTGTCATTTTTGGATCATGAGTAGGCATAGAATTATAGACTCTTATAGTTGGAAGGGATTACAAAGGCCAACTAATCCAGTCCCCTGCCATGTAAGCAATTCTATTTCGAGCTGCAACTGTTTAACAACAGAGCAATGGAAAGTCCGCAGTATCACTTCTAAACAATCAAATTAAACATTCATTAGATTGAAAGAAAAATTACACCTGAAAGCTGAAAGCAAAAGTCCTTTTTTCCCCTTGTTAATAACAGGAAAGTTCATAATAAGCTCATGTTAAGATGGTTTCATTTTTGAAATAACGTTCATTCATGTCTAAAGGCAGAGCAGTGCTAAAATAAGACAAAGCGCATTGTGGCGGCTGAGTTTCTGAGCCAATCTAAATGGTTCCCAATGAGAATTTGCTCCTTGCCAATACAAGAATGAGTTTGACGATATCGTTTAACATTAGATAAAGGTCTGTCAAATTATACCAAATGGCTGGCCTTGCTGCAGCTACAAGCACATTAGAACGCATTGATTAAACTAGAGCTACTTCTAAAGCTAGTCCAAAAAGAATATGCTGAGACAGATGCTTAAATAATTTCATGCAATGCTAGATCAGTTAATTAAAAAAAAGTACTGTCCCACTAAGGCCCTTTCTGCACTATACTGCTCTAGTGCTGTTACGCCACTTTCAACATCCTATGGAATCTTGGGGTTTGCAGTATAGAGAGGGGCATTTAGAATTCTCAGCCAGAGAGCTCTTTGGCCTCAGTAAACTATAAACCCCAGGATTCCATAGGATGTTGAAAGTGGAATAATATCACTATGACAGTGTAGTGTGGAAAGGCCCCAACATACTGCTATGGCTTCCTGCTTCCAGAACAAATCAGCACAAGCTTCAAACTGTTCTCTGTTCCTTAGACAATAGCTGGATCTTGGGCCCATTTCGCACAGCATTTCTGAAGTGAAAGAGCCCCTTGAGTGTTGCATAAATGTGAGGAGCGGTCCACATGACGCACTCACATTTGTGCGACACTCAAGAGCCTGACGCGTACCGTGCATGCATTTTTTCATTTTCAGTTCAAAGCCAAAAATGCTCCGTGGTCGCGCATCGCTCCGGGGCCCCGCGCGCACTTACCTTGTGTGCGGAGCCTCAGGAGCCGGGCCGGTCACGCGTCCTCTCCTCAGTGCAGCCTGGGAGGTCCCAGGCTGCACTGTGAAAGGAAGAGGTGGGGCACTCGCACGACCGGGAAGCAGCTGCGGAGCCCAAGCAGGAGCGATGCAAGAGCGTTCCTCCAAAGTCTTCCTGCATGAGCCCTGCCGCCCAGCACCAGGATAAGGTAAGGTGTGAAAAGGGCTTTGGTTTGGTTAAGTTGACTTTGATTAGAACAAACCACAGTCTTCCAAGTTTGGATGCAAAATGACGAAAATGAAACTTTTGTTCTCATAGTAAAAGCAGCAGTTTTTATTCTTCTCCTTCATGCATAAAGAGAGAGAAGAAGAGCACAATAGATCTGGTTTGTCTTCATTTACAAAATCATGTGAATTGAGCCAAACTGTATTGAGATTTGGCCAAGAACTTTATCTTTTCAACTAGCAACAGTTGAAGAAGACAATCTCCAGCTGTTGCAAGTGTGAGCCTAAATTCATGTTGCAACAAACTCAAAGGGACTGAGCCTTTTTCTCCTCACTGGACTTGCCCCAATAATTTGAGAATCAGTGTTCCTATTTTGGTGCATTCCTGTTTCAAATAATTTCTCCCTCTCTATCCAGAACGAGTATGCATCTTCCCCATTTCTTAAACTGGGCAAGAGTAAGCCCCATGACCTTAGAATACACTGATACTATTAACATGCTCCAAAGTAGAGAAGGGGGGTAGAAATGACTAAGATAAATACAATTATAAGCTCGTTCTAGCTTGAAGCTTACAGATCCAACTGTGGAATTAATGTATATTTTTGTTTCACCCCACCTACAGTGAGTGAATAGAATGGAGTTCAGTGCCATCAAAATATACCATGTACAGCACATTTGAAGGCCAACTAAAAGAAGAAAATCAATCCATGAACTTCAGTCACCTTTCTTTACTGCTGACACATGACACTCGTTTTTTGCTGAAAAAACTACTGATCCCATTCCAGAAATGAAGCTTTTATCTGCCTTAAACTTGCAAAATGCCAATCACTACTTCTCTAGTGCTGCAAAGATAATCCCCAGTGAATTTTCAGATGATTGCAAGAGAGGCTCAGAAACCTCAACAAAAATACAAATTATAGGTAATTTGTGCAGGTTTTATGGATTCCCCCCCCCCACATGCATCATACCTCCAACATTTTGCATGTGAAAACTGGAACATATAGTCAACCAACACCATAGTGTGGCCAAGATGGCAAAGGATGTTATAGAATAAGAACACATAAACTAGGAGAGGCTGCAGCAGTTTGCTTTTGTCAGAGCCTACTCAGAAGGCCAAGATTCCAACCACTCCTCTTCTCTCCCTCATGCCGACTTAATTGACTGCAAACTACTTTTACATTTTGAACTCAGTTTTCAGCAACTGAAGTAAGCTGAAAAGAAAAGTAAAGTGGGAGGAGGAGGAAGAAACTGGTACATTTTAAAAGCAGCTGAAAAAATGGGATGTCAGAGGATTAACCCTACCAAATCAGAACAGTTGGGGGGTATGATAAAGTGCAAAACCAGTAAATTAATAACTAGTACCATCATTTATCAATAGTGTCTTAAATTCTTTTAAGTCGCTAATCATGAATGAATAGTAATGATTGTAGCCAGATATTGCATTTTGCTGCTAACGTCTGTAATTCAAATTGAATATTGCAACTTTATCTTTTGTCCCTTAGTAATGGAAAGTGAAACAAAATGATGTCCTGAATCATACTAGCAAAACTGGATTAAAGTGTTTGGGGGTCTGGATCAGTTCCAAAAAACAAAAAACAGAGCCCACTATCTACTCATGTGTGACATATTCAAGAACAGGACATATTCAACTGTGGGAGGCTAGGGGGCTGCATTAGCCCCCCACCCAGGAGACCTACAAGGATTACAATTCCTTTGCCTTCAAATACCCCCTAGGAGGTTGGAGACATATTGCTCTATTTTTGTACCATCTGGCAATTTTGGCCTAGGGGAGGCTCTTTTTTTCGCCTGTTTACCTCCTGTTTTAGGAAAAGACCTCTGATAGGCTCAAAAAGGCCCAGAGAGACCATAAACTTGGTGACAATTCCGCTATATCCACTAGATAGACATTGTGAGGCAAAAAAAAAGGGGGGGGCAAAAATTTAAGAAATTATTCCTTGTAGGCCCTGGGGCTTCAAAACTGGGCTTGAAGGTTGCGTGTGGATTGCAAACAACACTTTGCCCACCCTTATTCTAGAGACAGTGGCATAGAAATCAAACAAATAAAAGAATAAACAGATAAATGAAATACAAAGTACTATAGACTATATCACAAAAATCTTCTGCTGTGTAACTCTAGTTAGAGTAGCAGCCTGATTCTCTCCTTTGTCAGATCCTCCCCATATTTCACATAATTGACTAGGGATACATGTGTTACTATTGTGCTGTTGGTATGCCAAGGGGTCTTGTAGCACCTTTGAGAAAGAAGTTGGTAGCAGAAGTTTTCATAGGCTCAACCTACTTCATCAGATGCATTGTACTGTTGAGCTATTGGTCAAACAACAGGAAGGCATGACCTGTCAATCTTTTAAATGTGTTTAAATGCTTTTACTTGCCCATGTGTGTGAGTGAATAAGTTCTTGCTGGGCAGGATAGGATAAAAATGAGGGTGTACCACACCGTTGCCTCCAAAACAGGATATTTCGCTATTGGAGGTAGACCCTAGTCTTCCCAGAGTGAATATTAAAGTGGAAGTGCTCAAAAACAAGAGTGTAGGTGCTTTAGATTCTTTTAGTGAAGAAAACAGTGTCAACTGTTATTCCAGTGAGAACCTTCTGCAATAGTAAAAGAAAGAAAGAGAAGTGTACCATAGCTATTAACATGTGCTGTCCTCCAAAATGATGCTGTCTGCATTTGTAAACATACATACTTTCCAGTGATGTAGACTCAGATCTATTCACTTGGACTCAAGTTAGACTCAGGTCAGTTCAGAGACTTGACTTGGACTTGACTTGCCAATGAATGACACACAGTGGCGGATCTTGGAGTTTGTGGAGGGGGGTGGGAGGGGCCGGAGCTACAGCGTGAGGAGCATGGCCACTGTGCACTGGGGCATGGCTGTACTACATGGGGCATGGCCAGGGTGCAGGGGGTGTGGCCAGGGTGCACAGGGGCATGGCTACTAGCTGGGACATCCCAAAAACATTGCCATCCACAGCAAATCACCCCCCACCCCACGTCCCTACGTAACTGATGACACACTGACTCAGCTTGACTCATGACTTGAATATTTTTAGTGAGTGACTTGCTGCCCCTGGTTCAGTAATATAATACATTCATCTGGAAACCTTACAACTTTGAACAACACTTCCATCTCTCTTTTACCAACTGGTCATGCAACAATCTATCTCAAGCCTAACTGGGGCCAGTTCTCAGAGAGGAACAGCAAACATGTTAGGCAATAGGTTTGAAGCGGGCTTGAGGGCTGCTCGGCAGCCTGTACTTGGAGGAGCCTCCTGAAACTTTTCCTAACAGCAGAAGGAAAGACTCGTCCCCAGAGTGCAGGGAAAGATCCTTCCTTCTAAAGCTTTTGAAGCTCAGTAATGGGAAGTCAGAATGATCCTATTCCCCACTTCAGAAACTTTTTCCCAGACTTGAGACTTGACTTGAAGGTATCTTTCAAGGACTTGAGACTTGAAATTGAGACTTAAGATGTAACTTAAGAATTGGAGTAAAAGATATAAATACATTCCTGATACTTTCTAGTATTTCACTGATGAAAACTGGGACATGAGTGGCCAAGCCAATATCAGAGTGTGTTCCAGATAGCAAAATTTATTTATGAGGAAGAACACACAAGCTAGGAGAGGCTGCAACAGTTTGCTTGTGCTGGAGTCTACAGGGAAGGGCAAGATTCTGCCTTATCTCTTCTGTCTCCTTGCTGATTTGAGTGCAAACTACTATTGCAGTTTGAACTTTGAAGTGTGCAGCCATCAAAATAAGGTGAAGACAAAGGGGAAAAGAGGGGAGGAGAGAGAAACTGGGGCATTTTAAAAGCAGCTGAAAAAGCAGGATGACTGGATTAATTGGGACTGTCCTTGCCAAATCAGGACAGATGGAGATACAGTGGCTTCCAACAGGTCAAGTGATATGGCAGATATGGTTCATGGGAGGGTTCTGGGAATTATAATACAAAAAAAAAATAAAATAAAAATAAATTCTAAGCTCTGCCATGTGTAAACTTGTTAAAAATTTTTAGAGAACCCTGAAGCAAATCCTCCACCTTGATGCAAGGAGGTGAAGTTGAAAGATGAAATCAGGGAAGCTTTAAAACATGTATAAAAGAGACTCTTTGGTTTCTAACTTATCTTATTATTGAGGAATAATAAAGTAAGAAAAGAACACAATACTGGCATTTTGTAAGTGATGTTTGTGGCTGTGTATGGAACTGAGAAATACAAAAATGCAAATAAATAAGTCGTATTTTTTTCTGTTTTCTGCACATTTTGTTTCCTTTGTCATTTAAATCCTTTTTTAACTGAACAGTTCAATTTTTTTTCCCCCAAGGGCAATATTGGCAAAAAATTAATTCCCTGTTCTTCATGCAAATGCATTTACAATGCAAATGCAGAAAGGAAATTGAGAAAAGTAACTAATACAATAACAGAGATTATTTATTATGTATGCAGAGCACATATGTACATTTGCTACTGGGATAATTTGACTGCTGTACATTTTGTGTCTTTGTGATAAGGCTGGACAGAATTAAAATATGAATTTTATGAAGAGAATAAAAGAAGGAGCTATTATACAAATTGTCATAGCTCAAATTCAAATTGAACTTAGCACATTTTACCTTAGGTATGAACACAAATTATGGTAGTCATTATTAGACTGGGACAGAATCTAAAATGGTAAGATTATGAAAGGAGGTATAATAGTTAAATTATATGACTTGTCATAAACAGCTTATTACACTTGCCCATTCTTTTTATGATGACTTAGGAAAAATACTTTTAAGAAGTTCAGTAAGATGTTTTCCAGAAGTAGCATGATGAGCAAATATTTAAGGAGAGAAATCTTGGTGGTTATAATATCATTATCACTTTGTTCTATATTTCAAGCTTTTAATTGGACTGAAAGCTAAAAAGGCGTCAGTTTAACTGAAGTTATTAAAGAAAATGCAACTCATTTTCATAAGCAATAATTTAGCTGTTCCTGTCAAAAAAACTGATACCCTTCATCTGTCTGTGATTATACTTTTTAAAACAATTTTATTGTGACTTCTCAAATTTATCTTTGTTCAGGATGGAACATTTAAAAATCACATTTGTAACCTTAATTCACAATCTGCGCTGCATGACAATGTTGGAAAGACCTGTTATTCCACTTAGGAAAAAATTAAGCAACTTGATGTCCTATTGAAATAACCGAAAAATCAGTCCTATCACTGATATACTGTTGGGCATGCTATTACTTTAGCCCCTATTCCAGCAAGTGACTTGAAAATCTTTAAATGTTGATACATCAGTTTTATTGTGGACACACTTTGAGTCATTTCCCACTGGTAAGAATGAATATTTTACTAATAAAGTTTAATAGTGGGTAAAATGACACAAGGCATTTTATGTTGCGATCACAGTTACTGCTCAGACATCAAACAAAGCATCTGATCCAGAGTGCTATACATTCCTGTTGAGAGTTTATTTAGCAGTTTTTTATTCTAATATTTTAACAGAATTGAAAAATATTGTTTCTTCTATTCTGGACTGATTTTGTTTGTTTGTTTATTGATATGCAACCTTTACAAGCTGTTATTCACTTACAAAAATAATTGTTGTGTATGGGTGTATTCTGTCATTAGTTTGCAATCATTAATTATACACGTAAAGTATTCCTCTTTGACAGGTCATAGGATATTCAGAGGTAAATCTATACTTTCCAACTGCCTCAGTTTGGCAGGGACATAACCTGATTAATCTTCTGTCATCCCGCTTGTAACACAACTGAACCCCAAGCCATACAGTATTGCAATGCTGTTTACATGAGAGGAATAGATTAAATCCTTTCCCTGTAGGCTCAGGCAAAAGCAAACTGGTTTACCTTCTCCTAGCTTTTGTGTGTGTGTGTTCTTCCTCAGTAACAGCTTTTCCTATCTGGACCACCCTCTGATGTTGCCTGGCCACATGTGCCCCAGTTCTCAACAATTAGGAGCCCTGGTGGCGCAGTGGTTAAATGGTGGTACTGAAACCACAAGGTTGAGTTCGATTCTGCCGGGCTCCAGGTTGACTCAGCCTTCCATCCTTCCGCAGGACAGTAAAATGAGTACCCAAGCTTGTTGGGGGCAATTAGCTAACACATTGTAAACTGCTTAGAGAGCACTTAGCTGATAAGTGGTATAGAAATACACATGCTATTGCTATAGATGTTGCAGGGTATATAAACCCCCTTTTTTATCTGTTTAGAAAGCCAAGTTCCACATGGTTCTCATTGCGGGTGATTTTGAAAGTCTCCATATGGGAGAGGGATAGGAAAAGAAATCCTTATCCCTCCTCTTCATGTAATGTGATTTACTTGAGTGCCAGATTTGGCCTTGTTTATATAGCTATTGAAAAGGTTATGGTTTTGTTTAATATTCCTAGGAACATAGCAGGGCATATGAGCCAAGCTTCATAAGGTGCTCTGGAGTCTAAAATGTGTGCTTATGCATTTAGATGGCAGGAGTTTCGAAATGAACTCACAGATGGAGGTATAAATCTAATATGCCTGTAGCTGCTTTTTAAAACTCTCTTCATAAAATATGTGCAATAATTCTAGCAAATCTTGTCACAACTATTTTCATAAAGAAGCATATGTGATTTTGAATGCATGAGAATTTCCTCTTAGATATTCAGCTGGACTTTTCTCCTATCTGGAAAACAGGACAGGAGAAAATAGCTCTGCTTTATATTCATTATAATTATCAGTGGTATTTTCTTATCCCTTTAGATACACCTTTTGACAAAATTATCACTTTGTGGTTGACCCCTGAGATCTAAGCAAACAGGAAGTGATGCATATTTATGTCCTAATGAAGTCAATAGAACTTAAACCTATGTACCTATAGTTTGGATTTTAGTTCCTATCAGTAAACACTTAAAGGGGGTGCTTTAGTTAGTGATAATGGCTGATATTCTGTACTGCAGTTACAGATTCATAACTTAAGAGTTAGAGATCAATAGTTGCTCCATATTCACGCACTCTACGTAGTCACAATCACGGCAGTATTGCCATGATCATAAATGCTCTCCCAAATTTATTTTACCAAGCAGCAACTGCAACAAGAGACAGAGATCTGTTTAGTTGGTGATCAGGGTGCAGGTTGTATTTCCAGTTCCATTCTGCCAGCAAGTGAGGCTGCAACAATGAGAAGCATGACCCTTGTCACAAGTAATTGCCGCAACCTACCTTGCTGGTGGGAGGGAGCTGGAAATGGCCTCCACCTATACCCTGATCACCAGCTAAACAGACCTCCATTTCTTGGTGTGGTTGCTGCCTGGTAAAGTAGGTTTGAGGACTGGCCAGGAGGCATTCCTTAGTTGTGCATACTAGCTAAAGGATGTAGAATATGGACCAGTGTTTCTATTGCTGTTGTTGTTTGCCATCAGTATCTCTGGTCACCAACAACTCTGCTCAGGTCTTGCAGACTCGGGGCTGTGACTTCCTTCATTGAATCAATCCATCTGCAATGTGGTCTTTTCCTTCTGTCTTCCACTTCACTGAGTATTGACAGCTGAGATCCTGCATTAAGAGCCACAGCTACAACAGCAGAGATCCATCATTTATTTCCATTTCCTGATGCTAATCCCCCCCCACACACACACACATCTACCTTTTCAGCAGTGAAACCCTGTCAACAGGATTTCTGAAGTGCTGAAGAGTTGGTCAGTGTGTGATGACCACATTCAGTCCTCGCCCAGGAGCAAGGCACTTTGTGACAGGCAACTGTGATAAAGGTCTCTGCCTCTGACATTGCAAAGTGCCTCACTACTGGGAGAGGGCTGGATGTATCACTGTGCATTACCATCATCTCCAGCACCTTGGAAATCCTTTTCTTTAGTTGATCATGTCTGGTCATTGCAATAGTGCAACAACCATAAACATGAATTCCAAAATGTACAGTGTTGTAGGCCTGCCTTCCAACATCATAAATACTGAACAAGAGGCCACACGACATATTTTCCAAAGAGCCATGTTGTTTTGTGATATGTCCAAAATACAATAGAATCAGTTTAGTCATTTTGGTTTCTAATGAGAGTGCAGGCTTGATTTGCTCTAAGATTTATTTATTTGACTTACAGACATATACACATTAAAGAACAACAATTATATTATGATACCTCTTCCTTCATTATGATTTCATAATGAAATTATATTGTTTAGTTGAGTTAAAACTATGGATGACTGTAAATGAACTGTGGTAGTGAAATTAAAAGATGGTCGTTGATCTGTATACTGATGCAGAACAGGCAGGAACATATCTGTACATGAATCCTTCTTTATCATCCATTCTTTCTTTATTAGCTTGGTTAAGGACTACCTTCTTATTCAGTGTTAGACAAAGTTCACTAGCATAAGCATAAAGCTGCAAGAAGATTCCAGCCATAAACAGGGCTGAATTTGACAGACCAGTGGACAGTCACAGCACACATTCCTTAAGTGTGGAACATCCCCTGTTCAGTCCCATAATTTCTGTTTTATTTTTAATGATCACAAAAAGTAGAGATGGGAAAGATGTCTGCTTAAGACCTGGAGAGTAACTTCACGTCAGCAAAGACAGCATTAGGCTGGTTGTACCAATGAATAGAAGATCGTATAATAGCTTTAAAAAAATTCTTCTGAAGTCACGGTTTATGCTATCCACAATCCACTCACTGCTCTCCCTCCTTGGCTTCAGTAATAGCTTTCTTAGGACCTCTGCAAGCTTTTTCAGTTGAGTTTGTGGTTAAAGGGTATTTTTTGGGTTTCATACAACCGGTTTCTTGATAAGGGGGGGGATTAATTGGGAAAAGAGTTCCAACATTAGAGGCACTGAAGCTTATGCTGATGGGACAGGACGAAAGGTGAGAGAGGAAGAGCATTTTTAAATTATTTTCTTTCTTCCAATTCCTAGTTGGCTGGATGGTTTAATGATCTCCCTCCCACTGGTTTTAATGGGTAGAAATTAATTGATGGCAATTTTAAACCTTAGCTGGTTTAGAGCATTTCTTTTTTTTTATTATTATTATTTTTATTTATATAACTGAATCACAAATACAAAACAAGAAAAAAAAATTAAACACCATGTGATATACATAATAGTGAATTAAAAAAAAAATTTTTTTTCTTTTTCTTTTTTTCTCTTCTCTTAAGCAATACTAACTTTCATTGTTATTTTGCACCTTTACCCTTAAATTTATAAATCTGTTCAACTGTTATAATTTCACATTTAATTCAATATTTTTCACATCCCCTTTAATCTATTTCTATTGTTAATTCTTTTAACTTTTTTTTTTAAAAAAACATTAACATCACTTATCCATTTAAATCTATAAATCACAAGTTTGACACACACACCTACTAAGAATTACAAAATATACAACATAAAAGAAAAACAAAACTAAAACTAAAAAATACCCACCCCCCAGAGCCAACTTTTTATTTAATCCACTTTCCAAAATTGCCATTCTTCTTTTGACAGGGTAGTATTACTATCTCTTTTCAGAACTTTATCCAAAAATATTTTCCAAATTTCTTCAAAATCATTCCCTTTAACCAAACCTTTCATAAACCTAATTCTACATGTTAGTTTATCATTAATTGCAATTTTCCACACTTCGTTATACCATTCCTCTATTTGAAATTTTTCATTTGCTTTCCATTTTTTTGCTATTATTAATCTCGCTGCAGTTAACAAATTTGTTATTAATTCTTTCTTTACTTGAGTACACTCAACCTTATCATATATAGACAACAATGCAATATTTGGACATACTGGTATATCTGCTCCTATAATCTCTTTTATCTCTTTAAAAACCTTTTGCCAAAACTCCATTATCTTATTGCAATTCCACCACATATGCATATATGTACCAATTTCTTGACATCCTCTCCAACATAATCTTGAATATTTCTCATCTATTTGATTTAATTTCACTGGAGTCAAGTACCATTTCCACACTAATTTATAATAATTCTCTTTTATTCTTATTGATAATTTTTTTAAATGACGTTGTTTCCAAATTTTTCTCCATTCTTGTATATCTATATTTTGTACTATCTCTTCCTCCCACATTTTTCTAAGAAAATCCTCTTCTTGTTCTTTTGCTAATATTTTATATATTTCACTTGTAATACCTTTTAGTATTTCATTTTCTTGCATATTTTCTCTTTGAATAATAATTTGTTCAAATTTAGTATATTCTTTAAAATCCTTAACATATCTTTTCATACTCTTTGTCCATTGCTCTAATTGTATATAATTTAACCAGGATATTTTAGTTTCCTGCAATCTCTCTTTCATTCTATCTTTATTTATCATTATTTTCATCCAATCTTTTAATCTATAAATTTTTTGTTTTTTTATTTCTTTCTCTGTTATTTCTCTTAAATTTATTGGAAATTTTTCCATCATCACTATCGGAGTTAATATTGATATATTCGGTAATAATTTTCTTTTATTTTTTTTCCATATTTCTATTATATTTTTTATAAAAGGATTTTCTATCTTCTCCATTTCTTTCTTTGAAAAATTCTTAAAAAATATATTTTCTAATTTTGTCTCAATATTCATATCTTCTATCTCTAACCAATCTAAATCACCCTTTCCTGAAACCCCCTCTATGATATATCTCAATTGATTTGCATAATAATACCATTTTAAATTTGGAAGTCCCAGGCCACCTTCTTTTTGACTTTTATACCAATAGTTCTTGTTAATCCTCGATTTTTTATTTCCATTACAAAAATTATTTAATATCTTTTGCCACTCCTTTAATTCTTCCTCTGATATTTTTATTGGTAACATTCTAAACAAAAAGTTAATTTTAGGTAAAATTTTCATTTTTACCACTGCTATTCTACCAAACCACGATAGCTTTATATTTTTGTAGTCCTCTAATTTCCTTTTTGTTTCTAATCTTAATTTCTTGAAAATTTTTTTCCTGTAATTCTTGTAAATTTTTTGTAATCTCTATTCCTAAATATTTAATTGATTCTTTTATTTTAAGTAATCCTCTTTTACTACTTATAAATTTTTGTACTTCTTCTTTAGTATAATTAAATAACATTATTTCTGATTTGGCCCAATTTATTTCTAATCCGTCTTCTCCCCAAACTCTATTAAATGTTTATCTATCCTATCTATCTTTTCAATTGGATCCTTAATTGTCAACAATGTGTCATCTGCAAATAAGCTTATTTTATTTTTTTCCTTAACTCCAATTCCTTCCAAATTCTCATCATTTCTTATCACATTCGCTAACATTTCTATAACTATTGCAAATAAAACTGGAGATAATGGACATCCTTGTCTCGTTCCTCTTGTTATTTGAATCTGTTCTGTAAATCCATCATTTACCATCACTACAGATGTATTATGTGAATACAATTGATTTATTAACTCTTTAAATCTCTCTCCTAATCCTATTTTATTTAAAATTGTTTTTAATGCCGGCCATTCCACACAATCAAAGGCTTTAAATATATCTAGGGCTAAAATTCCAGCTTTTTGTTTATCTCTGTCCATTATATTTATTTTATTTATCGTTTTCCCTATTAAATTTGCCATCTGTCTTCCTTGAATAAAACCACATTGATCTTTATGTATATACTTATAAATAAATTTATTTAACCTCTTCGCCATTATTGCTGTCAAGATTTTTGCATCTTGATTTATTAAAGATATTGGTCTATAAGAACCTGGATCCATAGGATCCTTATTTGGTTTTAAAATTAATATTATTAGTGACTGCTTCCATGATAATGGAATTTTTTCACCCCTCAATATACTATTATATAACACTTTTAGTTTAGGAATTAAACCTTTTTTAAATGTTTTATAATATTCTGGACCTAGTCCATCCAATCCTCGTGATTTTCCTCCTTTTAAATTATTTATTACTTCTTCTATTTCCTCTTCTGATATCATTTCTTCCATCAATCCTTTATCTTGTTCTGTTAGTCTTACTTTCCAATTTTTATTAATATACTCCTCTATGTTCTCTAAAGATTTATCTTCTGCTGAATACAATTCTCGAAAAAATTCCTCAAATATTTTTAATTTCTCTTTCATCAACCTTTTTTCTTTACCAAATTTATCTTTAACTACGCCAATCATATTTCTAGTTTTTTTTTGATTGTACTGATTTAGCCAGCATTTTAGAATTTTTATTACTATATTCAAAATATTCCCTTTCCAAGTATATTAGATTTTTCTGAACTTCGTCCATTTCTATCTTTTCTAATTCATCTCTTTTTGCTTGTAATATTATTAATTTCTGTTTAGTTCTATCTATTATATAATCATTCTCTAGTTCCTTTATTTCTTTTTCTAATTTTAATTTTTTTTCTCCTAATTGTCTCTTTAATTTGCTTGATTCTTTAATGCATAATCCTCTTACCACTGCCTTCATTGTATCCCACAATACATCTTGTGTTACTTCCTTATTGTTTATATCCCAAATTTCTTGCCACTCCTTCTCTATTTTATTTACTATCTCCTTATAATTAAATAACTTAGTATCCAGTCTCCACCTTTTTGCTTCTCTATAATTCCTTTTCATAGTTATATCCAAGTTCATCAGAGCATGATCTGTCACTTTTATTGTTTCAATTTCTGTATTTATTAATCTAGGTATCATATTCTTTGAAACAAAAATATAATCTATTCTTGAGTAATTTTTATGAACTGATGAATAATACGTATATTTCTTTTCTTCACCCTTTATTAGCCTCCAAACATCTATCAGTTCATTTCTACTCACTAATTTATTCAAAATTGTTATATTATTATATCTATCTCTAATTGATGGATCTGATTTATCTTTCCATCTATCCATCACCATATTAAAATCACCTGCGATTATTGTATAATCTCCTTTCATTTTTTTGATCTTATTAAATATTTCTTCATAAAACTCTTTTTGCTTCTCATTAGGTGCGTAAATATTCATTATGACATATGTTTCTCCATCTATTTCACCTTGTATAATTACATATCTACCTTTTTCGTCTAACTCCACACTTGTTACAATGAAATTGCATCTTTTGGAAATTATTATTGCAACTCCTCTTGATTTGGATGTACCAAATGCTTCCTCATAAATAGCTACCCAGTTCAATCTAAGCTCATTTTTTTTATCTCTTTTCCCATGTGTTTCTTGTAAAAAAATTATATCGGCCTTATCTTTTTTAATATCGATTCTATCCTTTTTCTCTTTATTATTGACCCCAAACCTTTAGAGCATTTCTGAGCATCAGGAAAACTGTGCATACTGTGCATCAACCAGTCCCTAAATGGAATGCTGACACTGGAGAAAACTCAGCCCTCACAGGCTGCTGTCCTGGCAAACTGATTGTGGGCTGAAGCCAGATCCTCCCCTTCCCTCAGAAAGGGATAATCTGACACAATTTATGGCTCCTTTAGTGAGATTCTAGAAAATGTAGATGTGCAGCATTAGAGAAACATATAACAATGGAAGTAAACACAGCTGAAATTTCAGAAGAAGGAACTGGCAAAACCAACTTTGAGTATTCCTTGCCTATGAAACCCTATGAAATTCATGGAGGTCACCATAAACTGACAGGCCAGTGGAAGGCACATACATACACATTTCTTTGCTGATGACAGAGGCATAACTTATTCATATTTGGTTCATATTTGATGAACCAAACTCAGACCAGCACAGGGATGCAATTTGATAAACTTAAAGTCTGTTTCATTGTGTTCTGCCACATCTTTTGAACATACAGGCTGGGACCCTAGAGCTACATTAAGTATATCCAATAGGACTATGGTTTATTTTCCTTTGAATTGTAGATGTCCATGCTTGGTCACAATCCCCTTTTAAAACACAACTCATTTTCAAAAATGGTTTGCCCTGGAGCATGGAGAGATGCTCATGCCTGAGATCAAATCCCAAAGTACTACAATATACAGAACTAGTCATGCAAATCTTTGGACTCAGGCCATGAATTCTTGTGCAAATGGTAACAAAAATACTACTTGGAAATGAACCTGATTTGAATGGAGCAGTAAATACTCAAGGCTACCTGATTTAAAGGTAGTACAGCATGTGCCCCAAGTTCTGAATGGCAAGGCAGAGAATGCTGCTACCAAGGTAAGGAAAATGTTACAACAAAATATACTGCTAGAGTAAAAGCCAGGAAACTTATTGTTTACAACGGTTTTATAGCCTTGCCATGACTTTAAGCAACAGATCCAGGCATCAAGCAACCCGTCTGCTAAACATGGATTCATCACTCCCAGTGTACCTGCTGGAGAAAGTATGGAATGTCAGGAAATGGAACCCATGTAGATTTAAACCCCATTTGTTTCCTCTGGCACGTGCAATAAGGCAGGTAAAACAATCCCAAGTCAGGCAATATCCAGAAATTTTTATTCCAGGACTTCTTAAATGAATCCTTCCCCCGCCACAAAAGGGAAAATGTGTATGCAGGCTCCATCTTCCCCATCAGATAGATCCTATCTAGAGCCAAAACCGTTTGTCCAATGTTGTAACAACGATTGATGGCGTGAAGTAAAAATATGGATTTTGTGAGGAGAAATCTGTTAAGTTGTAGTTGGAACATGCAATCAATGCAATGTAGTTGGTCATGCAATCAAATGCTCTTTTAAAACTCATGCTAAATCTGGCTTGATAATCCTTGAAGACCTTGTTTTCTGCTCTTGTCCTGGGAAGTGGGCCTTGGAATGCAGACACAGATAAAAGTTACATTGAACACAATGAGTAAGTCTGTCTGCCACAGACAGATGTGAAAATCTTTGGACATTAGAGACAGCGTTCCTTTGTAGTCAACTGAGATGAGACAATGTAAAAGTTATTTTAAAGAAATTGAATTGTAGGTGTCTTTGTAAGCAACAAGCGGTTGAAACCAGATTGAGGGGAGGGGGCCCAGCTAACCATGAACTTTAGTGACCTACAGCTTAATTATGCTCCATTAGAATGTTAAGTTACACACCTCCAAGGTGGATTCCGGTATTATAATTTGGGACCATCTATATGGACATGTACAATGTTTGAATGCTGACATAATAATATATTCATGACATAGTTCCTATACATATGTATTTGGAATAGTCAGTTAACTAGTATTTTCTGTTTCTGTAATCATGCTTAGCAGGGTATACAGCTGCCTGTGTGCAGCCATTTCTTTGGAATGGTTTGTCTTGGATACATGAGCACAGCTACTCCCCACTTGTGCAAATGAAAGAAAAAGAACCCTTTTGTTATGATCCAGGTGTTATTGACTAATTGGGACTAAATTGGGAGTTTGCTACTACAAGATCACATCCAACCACTTGTAACACAACTGAACTCCATACGTACAGTATTGCTGTGCTGTTCTACATGTAAAAGATACTAATAAACAGAGGAAGGTCTGTGAAGACCAAGCCCTGGCAGGCAACAATTTTATGTTAAGTCAGCTGACAAGGTAACAAACTATCCCTTCTAGGTCTGCTACCCACTCAGACCAGTTCAGTACCTGATTGGCGAGAGGAAAGCACTGAGAGAGCTCCTGCAAGCTTCCCTGGAAGAGACACACTGCCCTGGTAAAAAGATGACAGCTCTTTTGGTCGCTCTGTACTCCCTTTCATCCAATGAGTCCAGGGATCTTTGCTTCAATTTAATTCTACGCACATGTTGAAAGACAGTATTTATATGATGTGGACTTAATTATTAAGATAATTGAGTGTGGACCTAAAATAATTGAGTGTGCAAAGAGGATTTATCAAAGTATATAATATGAAACCAGTCATACATAATATGAAATTGCCATATACACAAAGATGATTTTGTCCTGGCTTTAATTGCAAGTTTCTAACCTAGACATCGTCAGCATGTCTAGCTATCATCTAGCAAGAGTCATTCCACTTAGCTATAGCGCAGAAAAAGAAGAGATTACTGGACATACCCTCTGCTTTGCTGAGAGACCAGCGCCATTTGACTTTTCCTTTCCTACAACAGTATCATCGGTTATTGCTGATATTAATCTGGAATAAGCTGTACTGAGCTGAAAAATGTATATTTTTCAATCTTATAACTATTTGCCTGGAAGCAAACTCCATTGAGCTCACTGAAATACATTTCCAAGTAAATATACATATCCTCCCACCGTCCTTATTAGGCAGACATAGTCCAGATTAATCTTCTGCCATCCCACTTTTTCAGCTGCTTTTAAAACGTTCCAGTTTCTGTCTTCTCCTTCCACTTCTCCCTTATGTTCCCAGCTTATTTCAGTTCCTCCAACTTGAGTTCAATGAGCAAAAGTTGTTTGCACTCAGTAAACTCAACAGCAGGGAGAGGAGACAACGGGGGGGGGGAGTGTCAAATCTTGTTGTCCCAAGAGACTCCGGCAAAAGCAAACTGTTGCAGCTTCTAGCTTCTGTGTCCTTCCTCATTAATAACTTTTTCCATATTGACCATACTTTGATGTTCTTTGACCATATGTGCCCCAGTTTTCCTTTGCAAAATGTTAGGGGTTATGGATATGCATAGGACTGAACTCTAATGTACTTTAAATAAATGTATAAATACTGTCTCATAGAAACTCACTGGGATTGTTCCATCAGCTGAAGATCTACTCATGCAATGCTGGGTAATAGGTAGTAGAGATTCAAGCAGACATCTCTGATTCCAATGAGAACTTGAAGGCAATTAAGTCTAATACATGTTGCTGCTGCTGCTACTGCTGTGTAACTTTGTTTAGGAAATAATTTTCCCCTGCTGAACAATTCTGTTGCCTGAAACAGCTTGGGACATTTAACATTAGTTTAGTTCAATAAATTTGAATTCTGCATTAACACATTCCTTCAACCTAATTCTGCCAACCCCAAATATATGTATGAATATAAATAGTTAAGCAATCACTCTTAATGCATATGTACAATACTGTTTTTTCTGTCCAGAGTTTGGTTTTAGGACTCATTGAAAGTGGATGCTAAATGGTGTGAAAAACTAGTTGCATTTTACTGAAAAGTGAATGGTATTTGCTGTTCAGGAAGTAATTTGCTCACTGCTCATTCAAAAGACGTTTGCTTTAATAACCTCCTCCTTCCGAGAACTCACACATTGACCCTCATTAGGAACTGGTGTTATTTTAATTCATTCACAAGCAACTGCATTTAGTATAATTTAAAACCCCTCAGCTACTGGTCACATCCATGTGCCATCTGTGTTCTTCGTTCCTAGGTATTCCCTGAGGGACCAGACACAGGCAGCAAATTAATTAGACTGGTGAGTAATAAATAAACAGCACAGACATTTCTCCAATTCAGCACTATGGAAGAAGACAGCAATGAGGCAAGAAGGCAGCAGGCTTGGCTGCTGCATTGAGAACACAACATAAGAACACAGGAAAAGACATATGGTTCCCAATACTAGAGGTTACAATGAGCAGCTCAGGGATCAAACCCATTCTAATCCGTCTTACATCATTTTTATGATGCATGGCTGTTAGGGATGGAAAGAACACTCATATTAAAATCCCAGACCAAAAAAAAAAAAAAAAGCTTTCCACGTGTTCAGAAACCCAAGTGTTGACAAGAAGAATCCTGGACAGTGTAGAATCTTCAACATTCAGGTTGTATTCTGGGCAAAGAATGCATGTAGAATTTTTTTTGGAACATAAAATGATACTTTATGGGCAGAAATTGTATTTCTGTGTGTGTAGAAAACAAGCTTGCTCTGGACAAAACTTAATTTTCTGCACGGAAAACAACATTTTTGATAGAAAATGTGGGGGGGGGTGTTACACAAGAAGGCCCACTGAAGGATTTTTCACAGAATACTCTTGAACTGCAAATACTGCACAATTTTAAAGGACTTTTTCACAGCAGGAAGAAAAATGGTTAAATTATTTATTCTTGTCTGCTAGAATGAAATTTATGAAGAGTTGCATCCTTAACAACTGCTCTTTCTCTCCTTCTGACCCCCCCCCCACAATTGCTTTGGGGCCTATATAGGTTAACTTAGCAGGCATCTTTCTCCCTGTTCTTGTAACCTTTTATTAAGGCTCCTGAGACAAGCTGTGGAAGCTGAGATGACATAACCTAAACATTTTTGCAGATGGTATTTGGCCATTACAGCCTCTCTGCTGATAAGAATATTTTCCCTTGGGATCACAGGGATGGAGTAAAATCTTCCCCTCCCAACCTGTAAGCATCACCATAAGTTCAAGGAAGCAAACCTTGCTGGAGTATATCACCCCCACATATTGGGGGTCTTTATTTGGAGCATAAAAAGACAAAGTCTGGGAGAACTAATGGGTTCAGGAGCATTAAAAGTCCTGTGTATTACCAGAGATTAGACACACATGATCTATGTCTGCATTTTGCTGAAGGGATTTTCTGCTTTTTATTTCTGTCACTGCTTCATCTACTTTTAATCAATAATGCTATTTTTTTATTATTATTATTATCCATGGTTTCATTTTATGACAGAGTACCACTGAACCTGGTTTGGCCCTTCAGAGCAATGCAAGCAGCCCCCACTCCACAAGCCACCACTGGGTATTGTGACTAGTAAACATCACTGGCCTAATCCTATTTGAATCTGAATTGGATCCTCATTTTTAAACCATCCAGGTTGGGGGCAATGATTTCATCTTGTGATAGTGAAATCAGCGTGTATTCACTGTGTGAAAAAGTACTTCCATTTGCTTGACCTGAATCACCTATCATTCGGCTTCATTTCATGAACCTAGATCTAGTAACATGAGAGAAAGGAATTTGTTCTTGTTTGCTTTCTCCACATCATGCTTCTTTTCTATACAAATATTCAATGTGTGATGTATCTTAGCAGGAATACGTGGCTCTTTTCAAAACAAAAAGCAAATGTAATACAAAAATAACAGGCAGAACAATAATTCCCTGCTTATGGTATTTAATAATATGCTCTCTGTGTGTGTGTGTGTGTGTGTGCATGCACAGTGCGGCAGCTAGTGACTCTTATGTCACTGGCGCAATTAATCTATTCTAGATTGTAGATCGAATATTAAAGGAACTATCCAAGGTGCTGAACCTAATCTGGGAAACTCCTTTAAAGTTCAGACTGAAACCCAGAGTACGGTCACCAACTCATTAATATATTTTCAGATAGATCAGGAATATTGCCATTCATTAATGCTCTAAGTCACTTTGAAACTTTAAGCAGGAAAGTAGCTTATATATTCTTAAATTTGTGTGGTTAAATTATCAGACACTAAGTAATTGCCATTGCCCCACACATGTCATCCAATTACTGTTGTTGTTATTTTTAATTTCATATCCAACAATTTCCCAATAAAACCAGCGTGCAAACGCATCAGTAAAAAAAAATATGGCCAGAATTCACTTGGAAACTTACATCTTTGTAAGTGGGCTTATGTCTGTGAGAAATAGAATTGAGCAGTTTCACAACATCCATATTCAGCAAGGAATATGCTATGCACCATAAAGTGACCAATGCACAATGGGAATGATGCGCGTCAGGACCTAATGCACAGCAGGAACCAATGTATAACATGACTGAAGTGCATTGGGACTATTGCAGAATGGGACCAAAGCACAATGGGACACCAGCTAGGGAATGTTGATGCACATTGATAGAGCCTGATGTGCATCATGACATTTTTGCACATCTTCACAATTCACTAACAGGATTCCTTAGCACCTTTGCTGCATAGCTGTCTATAAGTAAAATTATTCAGCGTAGACTTCAATAGAGAATTTCATTGTATAAAACTTATAACTTTATAAATATAAAACTTATTTTAAAAACAGTCAAGCAATCTGTAGCATTAAAGCCATATAAAATTAGTTAAAACCAGTATGAAAAAAATCAACAGCAGAGCATTAAAATCCCATCAGAAACAGTTTCTAAAAGCCTCATGAATCATGAGTGTTTCCACTTGCTGGCAGAAGGACAGCAAGAAGAGCCAGCAATCCAGGAGTAGCTGATGAGAACACACTTTCTCTTTTTTTTGCACCAAACAAGCCTAGTGAGACAGAGAAAAGAATCTTTCCCAAAGATCTTAGAGCTTGGGCTGGTTCATATAGAAAGAAACAGTCTCTACAACAGAGAGTAAGAAAAAGATGGAGATTTAGGCATTTCCGCCTCTCCTTCCTAGAGACAAAAGCTTGGTGGTTGACCAGAATCCTTGTCTACTACAGTGAGACCAGGGTTCAGTTCCCCACTTGGCCATGGAAGCCCACTGGGTGACCTTGAGTGCATCACACAGCCCCAGAAAACCCCATGACAGGTTTGCCCTAGGGCCACCATAAGTCAGAAACAACTTGAAGGCACACAACAACAACAACAAAGTAGACGAATCACTACTTGTGATTCCCACTAAGGTGTTATTTAGGGGAATGATGGCCCTCCACTAGGAAAATTGCTGATCTGTAGCCCTCCAAGCAGTAGATCAATAAACAAGGATGATGGGAACTGTAGTTTAAAATGTAGTGAAATAGTTAAGTGTGGTTCAAAATCTTCCCAATTTTGTTTTAGCCCTACAGTTGACCTGGATGGTAGATGGGGCAGGTGGCAGTATGTGCTATGTCTCTGTCAGCAAGCATCAAGACATGGTGCATGAGGTAGGGGACCATCCACACCTGCGTAACTGCTGAACTAGTCTCCTCTCACCTCCAACTCTACCTCTTTATGCCTAGGACATAAAGCCACCATTCAATGTTGTGGCCACACACTATCAAATTAAAGGGAAAAGATTCCTCACTGTGCTTATGTGGCAATCCTCTCCAGTGGTGCTGCTGGCCTAAATTAATAAAAATTTAAAACCTAGACATCACTGATAATGAAATAGATGTAAAATAAATGTACAGTTCTTGATAACAATCAATAGATAAATCAAGAATTACTTGAGTTTATGATCAGAGACACACACACCCAACTACCCCTATTTAGCAAGGGCAGTTCCCAATTAATCCTCTATCCTTCCACTTTTTCAGCTGCTTTTAAAATGTCGTAGTTTCTCTTTCCTCCTCCCACTGCCCCCACCCTTTGTCCGAAGCTTATTTCAATTGCTGTAAACCAAGTTCAAAGTGCAAAAGGAGTTTGCTCTCAGTTAACTCATGGGGAGGCAAGAAGGAGGAGGTGTTGGAGTGCTATTTTCCCCATGTGTGTATATGTGCCTCACATTGCCTGTTGCCTTATGGTGAACCCATAAATTTTCATAAAGTTTTCTTAGGCAAGGAATACTCAGAAGGTCCTTCCTCTGAAATTTAACCTATTGCACCTGGTATTCTCTGGTGGTCTCCCATCCAAGTACTAATTAGGGCTGACACTGATCCAAGATCAGATGGTATCTGGTGCCTTGAGGGGATTTAGACTTCTCTTCTGAAAACACTCAGGCAAAAGCAAACTGCTGCAGCATTTCCTAGCTTGTGTGTTCTTCATCATTAATTATTTTTGCCATCTTGACCATATTCTACATTGCTTGGCCACATGTGTACCAATTGTCCTCTGTGAAATGTTGGAGGGCATATGTGGTCACATACCCAGAATGCCTTGACCTGAAGATTGCCAGTGTCTAGGCCAGAAACAGCCCAAGGCAGCTGTTAGGAATTAGCAGTTGATTTTTTTTTGTTAACGGCCTGGACAAAATCTGTTTTTGCAAGATGACTGTTTAAAGGCATAGCTAAAAGGCTGGTTCAGAAACTGAACAACCCTACTTGTGGTATAATTCATTACAGATCCACAGAGTAAAGCTATGTAGAAATGGCTAAGTTCAAGGGATTAATATAACCCAAGAGGCGTGGAACACTATCAAGCTATAATCAGCCACTTAACTTCCTTCTAGATAGAGTTGTAGCATCATTGAAAGTGTGCATTATTTTCTGGCTAATCTATTTCTGTCAAAAAGCTGTAATGGAATATACTCTCCATTCTAAGCTGAAAATTTAAAACAGTAGATAGATAGACAAAAGAGACAGAGCGATAATAAAAACTATCTTTGGTCTTTGCCAGGACTTGTATCAAGGTTAAGGCAGAAAGTTTTTTGCCCATGGAAACATTTCAGCACGCCAGAATATTAGGGTAACAGAAGTATTTAATTCTGAAGAATGAAAGCCTCAGTATTGAAATTCTTTTGCCTTTCCCCACACATCAATCCAACATAGCATGAACTTTTCAGCTGCTGAACCTGTCATTGGCTAGGATCGGGAGACCTATATTGTAACCTATATTGAACTCTGATGGTGGAGATCCTCCATCAAACACATAGGCCCTTTCTGCACGGCATTTGCCATGCAAAAGGGCACCTGGAGTGTCACACGATTGTGAGGAGTGATCTGCATGACGCACTCACAATTGTGCGATGCTCCAGGGGCCAGCAGGCACCGATCGAGCACCTTTTCATTTTCGGCTGGAAGCCAAAAATGGCGCGCGATTGCGCATTGCACCTGGGCCCCGTATGCACTTACCTGGTGTGCAGAGCCTCCAGAGCCACGCCGATCGTTCCTCCTGACCCAGTGCAGCCTGGGAAAGTCCCAGGCTGCACAGCGGAAGGAAGAGGTGGGGCTCTCGCGTGAGCAGGCAGGGCAGCAGGGATGCGAGAGTCTCTCACCAGAGGCTGCTCGAATGATCCCTGCACCCCAGCACTGGAAAAAAGTAAGGTGCAGAAAGGGCCACTGCCATGTTGTCATGGTCATGCTCTGTTTCATAATCTGACCCTTGAAAATCCCTAAAAATCTACCAAGGGATGGAGTTCAGCAGGATGTTGAAGGATGACACATCCAGCACCCCTGCACCAATGAGTCATGGTGCAAAAAATAGAAGGAAAGACACCTAGAGGGTCCTGTCACAACTTCTTGGTGCAGGAGGGGGCTAGATGCACCATCTTTGAGCACCTTGCTTTGCCAGTGCCACAGAACTCTGTCCATCAGAGCAACTGGCTGGATTTTAAGGTGGGTTTCGTCAGCATTTACAATTGTGGCAATGGTCCCAGGAAATAGCTACTATGCCATCAGTTTAATTTATGACATTGAAATTGACTAACAGAATGACAGCCCAATATTTGTTATCTCTGTATTATTCAAGGCAAATTAATATCTAAACAATATTGATCTCTGTTCCTTAAATGGAGAACACACATCATAAAAGTCCCCAATTAAATATAATCATGGCATAAAAGCCATTTCTTTTCAAAATGAACAATTGATGTTAAAGATTTTAAGCCAAAAATGATGTGCTGTTGTTTCAGGTACCAGGTTTAGTGTTAGCTTTTCCTTTTAAAATAGTCTATTTTTCCTCCACCATGGAACAATCTGGAATATATATGTCCTAGCTTAGCCTTTTAGCATGGGTGGGGCTTAAGTTTAATTGTATTAATTAGAAGTATCATGTACCAATTTTTATATAAAGAATACTGTTGGAAAGGGTGAGGCCTAAATACCCCAAAAGCAAAAGAGCTATCTGATCTTGGAAGCTAAGCAGTGTCAGGCCTGGTTACTACTCAGATGGGAGACAGCCAAGGAATACCAGGTGCTATGTGTCAGAGAAAAGCAATGACAAGCTTATTTATAAACAAATGTTTACAATAATCTTATCTCTTTTTTTCCCCTGATTCAGTATTATAGCATCCTTTTCAATCTAGGAACAACCCAAAAACAGTGTTAGTTGCTTTTTTCAACTAAGATATACATATGGATTATATTTTGATCTAATGATGTCTTCATTTGTCTTTATTGTTTTCATACATTGATCATAGGCTTGTAGTTGTTATTAGATCATAAAATCAAATGTACAGGCTTCATCCACTTATTTGAAAAGTTAGTGACTAGAGCGCTGTCAGAAAACAGAATTTGTTGAAAAGAGGAATCCATGTACTATATTGTGCATGAAGGACATATAAAGACTAAGGACTGAGCATGCATGCCCTGCTTGCAAAGTTTCTCAGCAGCTGACAACTACTATGTCAGACTACACAGAGAGGCCATTGAAATCCATAAAAACATGGACAATTTCAACAGGAAAGAAGAAACTCGGAAAGTAGACAAGATTTGGCTACCAGTACTGAAGAACACTAAAATCAAGACTCAAAATATGCCAGTGAACACCACCCAGACTCTGGAGGCCCCTCTACAAGAAACAATACAATAGATGGCTAATGTACTTAACGCACTGTTATGCATACCCCTGGCTAACAACTCAACCCTGGGGGTATCCCATTTAACAATAGGCCATCACACAGGGCAACTTAACATATGCAAATTGCTTTCTCCCACCCGGGGAACTACACAAGTATATATACTCTGTCTCACTTCCATGCCATCAGATCCTCTGAAGATGCCAGCCACAGATGCAGGTGAAACGTCAGGAGAAAATACTAATAGAACAAAGCCTCAAAGCCTAGAAAATCCACAACAACCTATCTCTCAGCTAGCTTAATGCCTCCCCCATCTTCAGCTCACTTTGCAAGCATTGCACACACAAGTGGTCCCAAGCAAGCCTCCATAGGCAAAAGGAACTGATGAAAGAGTGCAAACCCTGTTGAATTAATGGAACTTGTCCTTAATTTGAAAGAACAAGTCATCAGGTAGGAGGGTGTTGAAAGGTGGTTGCTTCCTATATTTGACTTAGATATGAGGAAACAACTACAAGACTCAAGTTTCACCTAAGAGTCCTAGGAGGACAAGTGAGTGATAAGAATTAACTAATTTAATTACTGTGACTTGAAATTATCTAAACTATTTATAAGGAATTAGTTACTGAAGTCATCATTCTTTGAGCAAGGTAAAGACAGCGGGGAAAGCTGATTAATTGTCAATCAATTTTGCTCTGGATTGCAGGAAATTATCTCTATATGCCATTAGTCTTTTGAAAATATGTATCATATATATTTTAGTCTTTTTCAGTGTTGTTAATTAATCAGGAGATTGGATAATTTCATAGAAAATAAATTAGTATTGGAAAATTGTCAGCAATATAATTCCAGAAAGAGCAGGACACAATTTACCAAGAATTCATTTAAAATTGTGGGTGGGGAGTTAATTAAGGGATAAAGGTGATATAGAATCATTAATGAATGTATTACTTAAGTAATAAGCCCCAGTATAGACCCAGCATTTAAAAATCCTCAAAAGCATGGATGCTTGTCAAGAAATTACAACATACTAGAATTATTACTTCATGTTGTAGCTTTGTACATATTTGGGCTACCCTGTTTGTCCCCAAGGGCAAGGAATGGTTGACACTGTGGTTCTTTCTAAAACCTTGTCAATAATAATTTAAAAAAGCACTAGGTGTATGACACCACTCTGGTATTATGAGAAAATGCCTTGAAGCTAGCTATAATATTGCACATGGTGGGTGAATCTGCTGGCTTTGCTGCTGTATAGTTATGGCTGGAGTCATAAACATGCATATGATTATGTTTGAAGTCTACAAAACATGGATTACATGGATTAAAGTGAGGGAGAGACAATGCTGAAAATCAGAGGACAAAATTGTTTGATATCATCAGTATTTAAATATTCTTGGAACTTGTTTGATAATATTAACCCTGATTTTATATGTGTAAATATCTAGAAATGATGACTAGACTAGCTATCCAGAGGCATCTGTATGAAAGTGATGTCTCTATACATAACAGAGGGTGGACATATGTCTTTCCAGAGCCATAGTATATGTTTTTTAGCCACTGACAGGTCATAAAGAATCCATTTTCTCCTTTCCAAGGTTTGGGTAAATAGCTCAAGAGCACATATGAGTCCACAAAGTTCAAAGTGTGCTGTAAACAAAATTGATTTGATTGATAACCTTGCCCTAAGAGAAACCTACCATGGTACATAACCAGATCATACATTTACAACATAGATGACAAGAATTATCATGAATCAATCAAACTTGTCAGTTTTTTAAAAAAGCAAATTACTGAATTCAAGACTTTTTGAGCAGCTTTGCAAAAATATGGACAGTGAATGCCGTCAAGTTTTGCTACACTGTGAAGTTTGTTGGCTATCATGAAGTAAAGCTTTGCCTCATTTTGGGGAATTGAGAAATGATATAAGATTGTTCCTCATGGGACAGCAGCTTATGGAACGGATTGGAAGGATATACCCTCAGTGCACCTTTTCAATCATCATCATCATCATCATCAATTCATTTTGTTCCCATCTTTTCCCCAACTCAAGACAGCTTACAAATTTGTAACAAATACATACAAAATATCAGTGAAAACATGCACACACATTATATGCTGTTTCCGAAACACAATTAAAACTATCTACAGAATTAAAAACATTTAAAAATCCAATAAAAGATGAAATATAGAAGATAACTGACACTAAGTTTCCGCAAGTCTTCTTCCATAATGACAGTCTCTGTAATCCTGCTAAAAGCTTTGCACTTTTTCTTTGGCAGAACACTTGTGTTAATGGCAGTGGGTAGATAACAGGCAATTGAAAGATCTGGTGGAATATGTGCCATGCAGAAACTTTACAAGAAGTTCTGTGTGAAGACACGGAGAAAGCTTTTTTCCAAAAGACGGGAAGAAGCCCTAATGTATGGAAAGCCTGCCCATATGAATTCAACTCATCACCATCACCAGCAGCCTGACATGTCCCCCAGCTCTTCCTTCCTCTCTGGCAGCTGTGTATATGGGGCATCAATGCAGCAATCCTCCATCAACTCTGCTGCTACAGGAACAGTGGTGGTGAAAAATAGTGTTGCTGTTTCTTTAAACAGGTTGCCTGCTTGCTTTTTAAGAAAAATGCCACTTTTTTTACAAGATCACTTCAGATTTAACAGTGGGTGTGGTAGGGACCCATAGGACAGCTGCAAAAATGACATGCTGCTGAGGGACCAAAAACAGTATGGTGGCTAGCAGAGAGCTCTGCACAGATAAATCTTTTAGATATGGAAGGATCATTTACATTTGGTGAGAATTCAACTGAATGATTTTGAGGCAGCAAACATGCATGTTTACCTGTGATGGGAAACTCAGCTGAACACAGTAAGTCTGACATGACGAATAGGCATGCAAAAGATTGTACTTATTTAATATTACCCATCCCCCAGAGAGAGGGGGAGAGAATGTAGCACTATAAAAGAGGACATAAATTTGCATAAAAATGCATATACTAAGTTTTTATGCAAAGTTAGAAATGACTTTTATAATGAAAAGGGAATTATAGTACAGTCAGCCCTCCACATTTGTGAGTTTGACTTTCATAGATTTGATTATTTGCAGATTTCTTCAACCCCTGCTGCCCCTATCTCAGGCACTTATCTTCCAAGGGAACCTTCCCTCATTGTGCCTCTGATCAGACCACACAGACCTTTAAAAATCTGCTTCCGGTCCTCCTTTTTTTATTTTTATTCATTTATTTGTATCCCGCCTCTCCATATGGATCGAGGCGGCGAACAACTTACAAATAGCATGTATTTCGAAACATTTCTATACATGCCCCCAACAAGCTGGGTACTCATTTTACCGACCTGCGAAAGGATGGAGGCTGAGTCAACCTTGGAGCCGGGTAGGATCAAACTTACAACCTTCTGGATTGCAGTACTGGCATTTAACCACTGCGCCACCAGGGCTCCTTCTCCTTCATCAGCTGCTGCCTGGCCAGCTAAAGATGGCTTACAGCCCAATTTCTCAGCACCACAGACCCTCTCCCAAAGAGCCACACACACCCAAGGAAAGAGATGGACAAGAGAGAAGAAGTACAGCACCACCATGCTGACACATCCCCTTTCCCTCACCTTTCCCTGACCTCATTTGGACTCTGTGTGGCCATTCTCCCCACCATACCTCAGCTCCCTTCCCACAGACAGACACATGCACATTTTAATATTTGCATTTTTTTTCACTTTTGCAAGGGTCCTGTGCCCCTAAGCCTAGTGAATGTGGAAGGCCAACTGGACATGTCATCCAAGTGGAGAAGACTGTGACTTGTATGTCTCCCAATTCTGTGGTCCAAGTGCGATCAATGAGCAGCTATAAGGTCCCTGGTCTCCATCCTGATGATATTTCATATTTAAATCTGACTTGGACTGGATAGCAAATGCAAGACACCTTCAAAAGGAGGAAT
Organism: Ctenosaura bakeri; assembly: GCA_948474755.1. Classification (NCBI taxonomy): domain Eukaryota; kingdom Metazoa; phylum Chordata; class Lepidosauria; order Squamata; family Iguanidae; genus Ctenosaura; species Ctenosaura bakeri. Next base: position 715,997 of record CAOLHI010000200.1, on the reverse strand, counting down.
GCCATTTTGCAGACCTTCAAACAGGGGACCGTCTTCTGCAAAATGGGACATGAAAAATCTTTCCTGACACATAAGGAAAGGGGAAGGGGGAATTGTGGAATTCCCTTCCCCTAGAGTCCACATTGGTATCAACACTGCAATCATTTTGGCACCAAGCCAAAAGATGGCTTTTTACTAAAGCCTTTAGGCTAACTGATTTTATCCAGGGGCACATCTTAAGAGGTGTAGTATTTAAAATTGTTCTAAAAAGTTTTAATTCATCTGGTTTTAATTAATTAAAATGTTTAATTTATTTTTAATCTTTTAAAACTTTTGTTACTATTTATTGTGTTAAATTGATTTTATAGTAAACCACCCAGAGATCTTTGGATATAGGGTGGGATACAAATATTTAAATAAATAAATCTAATTGTTAATTCCAACTAGACCCGACCTGCTGAATCAATGTAACTTGTATAAGTGTTGGCTTGTCAAATCCATGTTGCCTCTGTGGGTCTAATCTACCTGGGGAGTCTAACAGTGGGATTTAGAGCTACATATTTCACCTCAAGTAATAGAAAGAGCATGTTTCTTAATACTAGCTGCTAGGGGACACTATCACAAGGTTGTTATTGCCTTGCTTCTGGGCTTCCCATAAGTTGTTCTTGTCCTGCTTCTCAACCCACAGTTAGTCACTGTGGAAATGAACTGTTGAATGAGTTAGCGAATGGTCTGAGCTAGAACAGCTCTTAAAGGAAACAGTTGGAGGAATTCACTGAACTCTTCAAAGAGGGGATAAATTCTCCAACAGTGTTTGTTAAGTTAGCGCTAAGAGGGCTCAGCTTTTTAGACAGGTTTGGAGGGGCACTGCTACAAAAGGCAAAAGCAGCAATTGTGCTGGCAGCCTGGTCACCATTTTATCTCTGCAGTGCCTCAAATCTGATGTTGGGCAATGTCAACATGGAGGAAAAATGGTGTCCATCATTCAAAAGATGGATGATGGGAAGAAAAGAGGACAAACTTTAAAACGTTGTATCAGGGGAAAAAATGCTTTCTGAGAAATTCCAGGTCAGGTCCACTTATTATATACAATGTCTATAGTATAATGGAGTTGACATAGTGTGTTGCCTGCCTAATGGCAACCACATCCACAGCACAGCACTTGGGCTATACACGATTATTTATACAAATAAACAAGCAAATGGTAGAACTGTTGTGTATTGAACTGCACACCCCACCAGGGAATGAAGGCAAGGTAACAAAATTGGACTTTAAAATGAAGTTAACTTTATTTAAGATAAACCAATCTGCAGTGCGGAAAGCAGTTAGCAAAGCTCACTTCAAACAGTGCAGGCTCAGAGCTCATTCATTAAGGACAAATTAAGGGCAAAATGCTTCAGATCAAAGTCATGTTTGAGGCAATGTGCCGTGATGTCCTGTTCCAGCTGTATTCCCAAATTCAGTAGAGACAGAGAAGACCCTGGCTGTTGGGCTGTACCAACAACAGCTTCACACTGTCCCCTTGTCAGTCACCTATGGAATGCCTTTCATCAGATGATGGAGAAATCCTTCATCATGTTGTCCCTTAAAGGAAATCTAAATTTGCACGCCTGCCTTGGTCTGCACACTGCCACCAGAAAAGGGAGCCAGCTATGCTTCTCCCACCTGTTGGCCCAAAAAGTTATGTTCTCCTCACTGCAGATTGTACAGAAATAAATCACAAGATTTGTTGGACAAATGGACCATATCAGGACAAAGAAGCTGTCTGTATGAATGAGAGATCAAGCTCTGTCCAGTAGAGGGTTCCCAAAGAAAAGCAATTAATTTAGCAGGCACAAAGTCAGTGGACTCTGTCCCTCATTTCCTAAATTAGCTTGCTTCCCTCAGGGGTAATGGAGGAGACTGTCCCATTACCACTGCTGAAGTATGATTTAGTTGACTGTCCAGTTTGCTCAAGTCTGTGAAATGGACCTTGGGAGGGGTGCCATGTCATCCTTTGAATCAGGCAGAAAATGGCTTGTGCCTGGCCTTTAAACTTGCCTGTTTGCTTTTATCCTGTGACAATGCAGGAATGTAAATAATATCTTCTCGTCCCTGAGTAGATTTTACCAGAAAAAGGGGGGTATTGTTATCCCAAAAGCATGAAACTTATTGTGAAAAAAATTATTCACACAAAAATACTTCTTTCATTCACAAAGGTATCTCATTTTTCCCCCAAAAAGGGACTTTTTTGTACAAAATGTTGGATTTTTGCATAGAAAATGAGATCTTGCACAAAGGAGCCTTCCACCAAAAGCCCTGAACTGTGAAACATACACAAAAATGGTTGTAATCTTGCCCAGTGAGGAGAAAACTCCTGAAATGTATTTGTTCTTACATGTAAGAATTGAATGTGCAAGATTTACAACCCTAGGAGGCAGTCTTTAATATTGTTAGCTCTGGATTATGTAACCTTTATCTGACTTGCTGTCAGCCAGGGAGAAGCTATGTTCAGTACCTTTATCTATTAAAAATAAGAATAACTTCAGAAATTTTTTTTTAAAAAAGAATTTTATACTTTTACACTGAGGACAGAAGCAATGTTTGAAGACTCAGGAAAAAATTGAAAAGGGGCTTCTTGAGAGTCAGGAAGCCTGCAAGAAGGGGAATTCTCCTGAACCTCAACCTTGTTGTTGTTTTTCCTCCTAAGTCTTCAATTAGACTCAAGGACTACTCTCACCACTTCCCTGGCCCAGACTTGCCCTTTTCTTGCCCCCCCCAACACACCTACATAATCGACAATGGAAGAACAAGAAGTAGCCAAGTCAGAAGGCTCATCACTGATTATGTCGCAGTAGCTGACACACAATGATGACATCCTCCTCCAGGGCATACAGAGAACCTCAGAAAGCCTTGGAAGATGCTGGCATTGCCATCTCCCCACTGGCAGAATGTAGTCTGTGGCAATCCTCCATGGTCAGCAGCCCTCATCCATCCACTAATCACTACATGGCCATTATAGCAGCTAGGGAGCAGCCAAACGAGGATTGTTGCCACCTATGTCAGAAGAACATGAGGGGCACTGGTGATCTCCCTTGCTCATCTGCTCCTCTAACCTCCTCCTGCCAACCACAATCATTGTTGTGGGAGGGGGGCAGTTGAACTAGGATTCCTTCCACTGCATATTATGAGACGAACACAAGCATCAGTACTGAACCTCTTTGCTTGGCTCACCTGCATGCTCTCCTCCTAGCCGTTCCTTGCCGAGAAGGATCACCATCATCTACATTCTTCAGACGTAACTGGGGTAGCAATCCTTGCTTGGCTGCCCCCTGCCCATTCCCATTCTACTGTTCATGGCTGCATGGGAAAGTAGGAAATAGGTGAGTTTGTGGGCAAAGACTTTCTCTCCCCAGAGTCTTCAAAAACTGCACAATTTTACAAAACACAATTACAGGGGAGAAAAAAATTGATTAAATTATTTGTTCTCCCCTGCAGGAACAAATCATTTAAATAAGCATATGTGTGCTTTACACTGTACTCTTTACACAGTAATAGGTCTGGAAATAAAAATACCATATCACCATTACTATGCATTTGATTTATCTACATGTATTCTTCCACATGTATTCTTCTCTGCAGCAAATGACCAGCATTCTCCCTTAACCCTTCTTAAGTGGACATTCTTACAATCGATTTCTGAAGCAAACAGCATATACTATTGTCTCTGTCAGCATCCTCTAATGGCTCTACAGTCTATTAAATATCCGTTACAAACTTTGAATTTAATAAATGATTTCTAATTGAGTACATGTTGCAGCAACAGTCTAGAAAACTTGGTAACACCAATATTTCATTGATTCTCCTTATATCAGAAAATGAGATGTCAAAAGCCATTAACTGCATTTTCAACGGAAGATGGCAAAGCAACAGCTAATACAGAATGCAAAGTCTTCTACTCAATGGAATTCATAGTAGCTTTAGGAAAATACATAACATTTATCATGCTGGTGTGCATCCATGGCTGTGTATGTGAAGTCAGTTGTCTTTGAACAATCTCATTTACTCATACAAAATGTCTTTTTGTCTTAATGGTGTGCTTTATTAAATCCTATCTTCATCCAACGCACATAAGTCATAGAGACCCTATAGTCAGCATACAATGCAAAAGATAACATACAATATAACAGCAACAAAGTCACATTAAATATTGTATTGTGGGCAATTGTTACCAATGGGTTACCCAGTTGCTCATTAATAATATCCACCTTCTCCTTGCTTCCAATAACTTTTGTATGAAGGTGCTTGAGGAGGAGCACCTCATTTTCTCCGTAGGAGTCACAGATGGAACTCCCACTGGAGGTAAGTGGTTGAATGGACTGTAACTGATCTTGACTATAACTGATCTTGACTAATGGTACAGTTGCGCTTCTGGCCGAGACCATTTCAGGATGGACAAATAATGTCCTCTGAGATAACCTACAGTAGGAGTGATAAACATCTCCTAGCAACCCCAGTAAGAATGGCCAATACTGAGGCATTACAGGAATTGTAGTCAAAGATCTGGGGAGAACCCTTCCTTGTTCACTATGTGTGTGCAAACATTGACTATTTACTTATTCATGAGAATAGTAATCTCTTCCTGTATATCTAGAGACCTCAGAATTAAACAATTATAGAACAATTCAGCAAAATCAAACCATATTCATAACCCCAGAACCCATTAGCTCAGATTCAAGGGAGGATCCCTGGGCTCCAAATTTGGATGAAAACCCAAGATTCAAGTTGGTGCTGAAGTGACAAAAGCATCAGCACCAATCAAATCTCCAAGGGGAAGGCCTACCACAAGGATCATATCACAGGAATAGTAATAACCTACCTTCTAGGTTTCTTGTGATGATGAGCAATAGAATAGTGTATTGGTTATTATTATCTCTTGTCTTTAAGTGGATCTGTTCTGAGAAGTTATAATGCTAGCAATTGTTAACAATAATTAATTAATATCCCACCTTTCTCCTTATATAAGATGCAAGACTGCTTACAAACATATATAAAAGAGTAAAGTTTAAAAAATTATTCATACAAAAGTTTAAAAAAATTTAATGCCAATTTAATCTTTAAAAAACCCACAAAATTAAAAGAATAAAATACACAATTTAAAAAAAACAGTAAAAAAAAAGATAAAAACTGATTTCAAAAAAACAGATTAAAAACCACAAGCCCGTTTAAAGTTCTTTTAGCCACGTAAATCATAAGGCGAAGGCCTATTTGAATACAAAAGTATTTGCCTGCCAGCAAAAGGAAAAGAGGAAGAGTGCCAAGCAGGCCTTCCTCTTGGCTGTGGAGAGAGAGAGAGAAGAAGAGACGGGCACAGTTCCGTCATGTCTGGTATCTGCTGAATCTGCTGGACTTAATCCCGTACTGTACTGCCATCCCCTTTTCATTTTGCATCATGTCTTAATTAGATTGTAAGCCTGAGGGCAGGGAACTGTTTGTTGTTCTTTTGATTTGTAAAGCACCATGTACAGTGATGGCATTATATAACTAAATGATGAATATAATCATCATCATCATCACCACCACCACCTCCACCACCACCACCCCCTCCTCCTCCTCCTCCTCCCCCCCCACAGGAAGAAATTCTGTAACCTGCAAGCAGCCATTGGGAAGACTCTCTCTTCTGTCCTCACTAAATGTGCCTGTGATGGTGGTGAGACCAAGAGAAAGCCTTCCCCTGAAAAGCTTAAACGTCAGACAGGCTCATACAAAGAGATACAGTCTTTCTGATAGTGCAGACTGGGGCCTTATAGGTCATAACCAGCACTGTGAATTCTGCCTGGAAATGGACTGGTAGCCAGTGGAGTTGTTGCAACAAGTAGTCTGTGTTCCTTGTGATGAGCCCCAGTTGACTGTCTGGCTGCAGCATTTTAGACCCATTGAAGTTTCTAGACCAGTGGTTCTCAACCTGTGGGTCGCGACTCCTTTGGGGGTCGAATGACCCTTTCACAGGGGTCGCCTAAGACCATCAGAAAATACATATTTCCGATGGTCTTAGGCTCCATTCCTTCCTCGGTGGTGGTGCGCAAGCGCGAGCCACGCGCTCGTGTCTTCCTGCCCCCTTTGGCGGGAGCGCATGCAGCCACAGCGTCGCCATAGCAGGAGTGGTGGTGCGCAAGTGCAAGCCACGCGCTTGCGTCCTCCTGCTCCCTGTTCAGAAGGGACTGAAATCGCTCCCCTTCTCTGCTACCAGGAGAACCTCCCGTCTGACGGGCCAGCTTGGGGGGGCAGCGGCAGCATGCGGGGCAGGCCCCCTCCTCGCCATGGCCCCTGCCCCACTCACCACGGGGGGGGGGCACTGCAGAAGAGCCGGGGGGCCCCAAGGCGGCACTTTTCCGGGGGGTGCAAGCTGTGCCCGGCGCAAAAGACAAAGGCACCAGGATTCCTCCCCTCCCCGGCCAGGGTCGACACTCTGGAAACTTTTCCCACACTGCCCCCCCCAGCGGAAACGAGAGCGAAGCAGAAGCAGAGCCCGGGGGGGGGTTCTTGGAGTTTTTTCCCTGGGGAGACACGCAGCTCCTCTTTCCCTCCCTGCCTGCCCCCCCATTCCTGGCCAGCAAGGCGGCCTTTGCCGGGGGGAGGCATTGTAAATAATAAATAAATAATTTTATGGTTGGGGGTCACCACAACATGAGGAAATGTATTAAAGGGTCGTGGCATTAGGAAGGTTGAGAACCACTGTTCTAGACACTTTCTAAAGGCAGCCTCATATATAGAGCAAGTTATAGTAATCCAACTGGGATGTAGCAAGGCATGTGCTACTCAAGTTACGATAAGTTTTCTATGTTTTATTTATTCTTTGTAAATGATTTTAAGTGCATTTGGAAAATACCTTGAATCCCATTATTGAGGAAAAGGCAAGATAGACAATGAACCATGGAGGAGGACAAGGACGAGGAGGAAGGGAAACTTTATAAATCAGGACTGCACAATCTGAAGCCTAGAGATTGCATGTGGTAACTCAAGTGGTTTCTCATACATCTAACACTGCCAAATTCCACACAAACGCCAGTGACACAGTAGTCACTGCGCCCACATACCTAATGGCAGGACAAAAGCAATGATCCAGTCAAGACCATTGGTCAGAGAGTAAACTATGCTTATTCCTCCTCTGTGACTTCAAAGCAGTTGCAATAGGTTGTACATCCCTGATGTACATATCCAACTGACATGAATTTTCACAAGGAGGTTCCTTTAAATTTTGGGCTCTCTAAAATTATATGCAGCTTATTGTAGTTCTCAAATTTAACAACTTAACAAGGAGAACCATTCCTGACCTCTAGGAACTGTACATGATGTAATAATCACTGTACCTGCCTCAGATCAATGAGTAAGCTTGAAATAACAGCCTTTTTCTATGCCAGAGAAGTATAATTAGGCAATCAGCAACAGAGGTAGATGTGATTATCTTAAAATGCACATGGGAGCTAATTGGTTGCTATTTTAAGCCACTTGTATAGAAAGTAAATTGTGTATTAATTTTAGCTGAAGAGGACAGAACTGGTAGTATAGAGTCCTTTTGAAGAGATGTTCCAGTTGTTTGTCACAAAAATATGTTGCATTCTGTTTATCTTCAAAAAATTAGAATTTTTTCTTGGGTAGAATGGAATATGCAGTAAATATTTAATTGACTATCATCATGGGGGAGGGGGCAACAATATTTTGGTAGATTGCCAGCGTGGCACCAACTTTTCTTAGACCCTGCCAATAAACTTCTTCTCCAAGCTTGACTTTTACAGGATGTTTCTGTACTTAATTAATGCTGGTGCACCTACATTTTAATTATATGGAGAGTAATTAATGTTATTAAAACAGCACATCAGTTTAATATTTTTTTAAAAAAAACAGCAATCAGTAGATTTAACTGTGTTTTTAATGTAATCTCAGGATAACTCATTAAAATAGATTTAACTGTTTCACAAAAGGGAGCTTGTATTTTTGGAGCTAATGAGTAAACAGTCCTCAGCTGAGCCCACTCAGTGAAGAGAGAGAACACAGCAAGTCAGAAAAGTTACAGAAGTTTGCATTTGGGCCCCGTAATGCTTATATGAAAATCTAGGCAACTCCAACTGCTTCTCCTTCTCCTGCAATTTCTGAGGGAGAAGACGACTCAGAGTAATCAAAATGTTGTTTGTCTTCTATCTCTTTCTTGCAGATTGGGGTGGCAGGGGATGAGAGGTTATTCTCCATGCCCAGTTGCCTCCTTGCTTGCCTCCCTTCTTCTCACAAAGCAAGGCTTTATGAAGCAATTCTGGAATGGCAGTTGGAACATACAATTGCTCTCTCATCTGCTAACTGTTAGAAGAATTGGGTCACTTTATTCTGAGGTCTCCTAATAACTGACCCCATGTGGGTCACATGGCATCTCTTATCAACTGGTGTATCTGAATACTTTGCCTAAGCCCTTTTCCTCCCAAAGAGCTCTAAGGCAGAGGCTGGGAGTGCACAGCCATTGCATATTTATAATGGATGCTCCATATTTGAAGGTGGAAAGCTTGTTCCATATACACATTGAACAAGATGCCAAAAATCCCATATTTGAAGGCATGGACCCTTTAACAAAATGGGCCTTTGGGACCCATCAAATAATCACGCCTCAGGGATGACTTCAGACCATGCCTGATGTGGCTTTCTTATCAATGGGTCAATAATGATTGCTGGTATTTCCGACTTATATGCTAGCTTTAATTTGATCTCAGGAACACATGTAGTGACAGTATGATATGAAGGAGTGGCAAAAGTGTGCAGCTGTGCTTAATACAAGCAGCTGTGTGCCTACAGGAGGCAACAAAGGCTGAGACAGCTAGTTAGGGCTCCCCGGTGTGTTCTCGCTTGGTATTCCTTGCTCTTTTGTTTCCCCACTAATTGACTGTTACTCCCACATCTGACTTCACTTCAACTCTTCCTTCTTCTTTTGTCAGTTCTTTCATAGGAATGTACCTGTAGCCAACAGACTCTATCCTTCTCTCTCTCTGATAGATGTATGTGTGTTTTCCTTCAGGCCACCTATTAATTTGCAGTGACCCCATGAATTTCATAGGGTTTTCTTAGGCAAGGAATACTCAGAGGTGGTTTTACGAATTCCTTTTTTCTGAAATATAGCCTCCAGCACTTGATATTCATTGGTGCTCTCCCATCAAAGTATGAACCAAGGCTGACCCCTGCTTAGCTTCCAAGATCAGATTGGGATCCAGTGCCTTTAGGGTATAATTTCCTAATAAATGCTTTTCACTTTTCTCCATGATTTCAACATTACCTTCCACACAAACCAACACAGAGAACCCTTCTTAGCCAAGCTGCTACCAAGGACTGGCAGGGGAGATTGTGACCACTACACTGCAGAATGAAAGAATATCACAAGGAGGTCATGGGTTTGATGTAATGGTTGCTGGTTTCCAGACTCACTCACGGCCAAGAACAGATTAGTACAAAGTTCCAAGAGCTGGAGACAATAGATTATGATTGCTCAGGCAGACTCCAGTAATTTCTCTTCAAACCCAGAAAGCTTTGCTAATTACTTAGGTTTTCTAGCAGACCAGAAAAGCATGCTGTTCTCAGAGCTGATGTTTGTTTTGTTCAGCAGGTTTTAAGAAATATCCAGAGCTGATGTTTGTTTTGTTCAGCAGGTTTTAAGACATATCCAGCCCAGGGACAGAATGGTAGAAGGCAGTAGTGACTTCAGAACTGTAGGCAGGGGTGGTGGTGCTGATACGAATTTGATAGAAACCACATAGGCCATTTCTACACTAGACTGTTATTGTGCTATTATTCCACTTTCAGCATCCTATGGTATCTCCAGAGGCCCCTCCCTAAACTGCAAACCCCAGGATTCCATAGGATGTTGAAAGTGGAATAATAGCACTATAACAGTTTAGTGTAGAAATGGCCCCATACTGCCTTGTATTGAAGTCTGGAGTTCCTGGCTATTGTGCATACCTTCCTCTTAAAAACTGATAAAAAAGATGGAAGAGGCCTGTCCTCTTTTGCTCCAGGAGTTAAAATCAAGGTTGTAAGGAAGCAGTTTTGGGATAAATGCTAGGAAGCACTTCATTATGCTACGAGCTACTCAGGTTGCCTCAGGAGGTTGCGAGCTCTCCCTTGTTGAAAATAATTAAGTAGAAGCTGGACAGGCATGAATTTACCATGGATACTGCGATGCATGCATTAGGCAAATGTTGGATGAAATGATCTCTAAGGTCCCTTCCATTTCTGATTATAAGCTGCTCATATCCTTATGAATGCAAAACATAGGCCATTTCTGTACTGCACTGTTATAGTGCTATTATTCCACTTTCAACATCCTGTGGAATTCTGGGGTTAGTCCTTTACTGAGGCCAAAGAGCTCTCTGGCTGAGATTTCTAAATGCCCCTCCCTGAACTGCAAACTCCAGGATTCCACAGGATGTTGAAAGTGGAACAATAGCACTATAACAGTGTAGTGCGGAAATGGCCATATTATCCAGAGTTATAGAGAGGGAGCGAGGCTGTAACATTCCTGTTTCATGCCAGGGGAAAGGCAGGCAAACTGTGGCTCCCTAGATGTTGTTGCACTACAGATTCCATCATCCATAACCTATCCCAAAGCTGGAAAGAATTACTTTTTGAACTGTAGCTCCCAGAACCCCCAAAATTGCATAGCCTGACAGGAAGATTCTGGGAAACATAGTCCAAAAAGTAATTTTTCCAGGCTCATCTCTGTGCTGTATTCAATCGCTCTGCAGGAGCTGCGATTTCCAGTGGGTCTCCACTGCCAAGAGGGTGATTGTTGCTTCACTTAAAGATATATTGGCGAAAAACAATAATTGTCCTGCAATTTACCTCCACGGCCGATATGTGTGAACTGGCAGACTGTGCACTGCATGGGGCCATGGCATGATGTGCAAGCATTTGTCCACATTTTCATCAGAGATGAGATGCAGCCATCCATCCAGTCAGGAATTAGCTTCCCTGAGGAGGGTGCTGAACCCTGAAAAATGACAATACCACAGTAATAATATTTTAACAAGGCATCCCCCAAAGAGAGAAAACAGGGACAAAATGAAGACAGTGAATTACCAGAGACAGCTGCCAGAAAATAGGAGCATGTGAAAGGGTCATTTTCAGCAGGATTGATTTACTCATCATACACATTTTGATACCACTCTTCAATCTCATTCCCAGGAATATAAGAATTTATATGTAAATCCCCCTCTCAAAAAATCCAACAGAATCAGAATCATAAAAGTGGAACTTAGGAAAGTTACTTTTTAGGAATACAATTCTTAGAATCCTCCAACGGCCATGCTGACTTGAGGAGTCTGAGAGCTATAGTCCCAAATATTAAAAAGCAACATTAAAGTTCTATGTTTTTAAAATGATCACATTTAAAAATTCACATGCAGGTGTGCAGGGAAAACATCTTTGCTTGGCCTTGAAAGGACAGTAAAGTAGACACCAGAAGAACCTCTCTGTGGAGAGAGTTCCACAGCTAGGACACCACCACCATCACAATGAAAGGCCTTTCCTTCCTTGTAAGCGACAATACGTAAAAGAAATACACTCCTGGTATATGTTGAACGTTTATATCCATAGTGAAATAAATGGCACTCATTGGCATGGACATGTCATGAGGAAAAGTGTGTAAGAAAACAACATTTCTCCACCAGAACAAATATGTATAAAATTATGACTGCGTGCAGTATTACTGTACGTAGTTGTAGATACAGATATAGGTACAGGGGTGGATGGATGACAGCAGGCAGGAAAGGAAGTCAGTCAGTCAGTCAGTCATTAGTGGGTTTGGAGTGTTGTCAATATGTGAATAGCATTACAGTTATAATTTTTTCCCCTTTTCATTGGACTCAGGTGTGATGTGAAGTTGCCAAACCAGTGCCTACAATCAGTCATGGGCTGGACATGGACCAATAAATAGAAGCCAAGTTATGATTAAGTGGTGATGCTGTTAATGGGTAGACTGTGTGTTCCAGCAGAGGACAGTTGGCTTGCTTCGGAATGGGCATGGAAAAGTTATTTATTTGGGCTTACAACTTCCAGAATCGCCCAGGTGGTAGGACCATGCTTAATTGGGATTCTTGAAGCTGCAGTCTAACAACAACAACAACAACAACGATGACGATGATGATGATGAGACATTTTCAAGCTGTGAGAAGTAGAACTAAGATTCTGGGAGCTGTAGTCCAATCGAGTAAATTGTCCTAGCTCTGGTGTTAGTGCTACTACTATAGCTATTGCAACCAAGACCAAGTCTCTTAACGGCAGAACTTTATAGTTCTTGCTTCATCTGGGGCATCCTGGAATGCCTTCATATGTGTGGTGTTTTGTTTTTTGTTTTTTAACAAATAGATTTTTGTTGCATGATTGCTGAAACTGATGAAATGTTCATTGCTCATTGGCAAGACCAGCAAAGCTACTAGCATTCCTGAGAGGGTTGGCTTATTCCTCTCAGCATGTACACATTCATTCTTTTTAGTGCTCTTAACTGTATGGCATGCTGATAAGGGGATTAGAGGCCATAATCATTGCACTGTAACATTCTGTCATTGTAATGTTTCTCTTTCTGTGTTCTTGTACTTTTGCATTGACGAGTGCAGTATTTAAGTACAGCTGGAGGACTAATTAGTCTAGAGGGTAAATGTTTCTTTAATCTGCCTGCAAAAATTCGTGTCCAGTAAAAGTGAGCATTAGTTGCTTAAGATTGAATATCTATCTGAAGAGAATTTTCACCCCATTCCAGTGGATTTTCAGGGCAGTGAGTCATCCAGCAACTTTGAGATGTTCATCAGGCTTGGCTCTTTCAATGCTTTGCACTGAAGACTAGGGCCTACTCAAGATACTTTGATGCCTATGGCAAACAACACTACCCCTTCACAACTTAAGGTGCTTTATAGCCAAAGCTGGGCAGAAAACCTCACTAGAGCTTCTCCCTGGGAATAAAAATATAGCCATATAAAAAAAACCTAAATTAGCTAATAATACCCAAATTTAGCTATCTGAAATGGCCCCCACATTCTGCTTAGTGATAGGCCCAGCCACCAATACGTGGCTCATTGTGGGGAAAAATATTGAGCATATTGGCTGGCATTCCATATTGCAGTTACAGAGTCCTAACTGATCCAAGGTTTGCAACTCTGTGTACTCACAGTTTTGATACTATTGCTCAGCCCCACAAGCTTGCATCCACACTGAGCTAAGGAGGTCTGTTCAGCTGCAGATTGGCAAAGAAGAAACATGATTTTTCTAGCCCCTTACCACCAGTGAGTGAGGGTCCAACAATCAGAAGCAAAACTTCTGTTGCAATTCCTTGTTACAGCCTCAGTCACTGGTGGGAGAGGACTGGAAATGTCATTCTTCTTGAACCCTGATTAGCAGCTGAACAGACTTCCTTCACTCAGTGAGACTACTGGATGTTAAGGTGGGCTGTGGGGTTAGCTAGAAGATGTCACTCTTTTATAAATTCATAAGCAGCTGATGTAAGATTTTGGAGATTATCAGTAATCAAGACTTCTACCTCTGTCTTTGTAGGATTTTGCTGAAAAGGAAAAAGCAGCAGCACGGGCTCTGGAAGATGTGAAGGCTAACTTCTACTGTGAACTATGTGACAAGCAGTACCACAAACACCATGAGTTTGACAACCATATCAATTCATATGATCATGCTCACAAGCAGGTAAGCATGAAAAAATCATCATCATCATCATCATCACCACCACCACTTGACATATTGTGGCTTATAACATCAGTGCTGAGGTATGAACCACATGAAATAGCAGAACTCGCATAACCACTTGAACCAGATGGCATCAACTAAAATGATGTTCTTAGTTTAACCAAGCTACCATGTGTTGCTGTTGTTGCTGTTGTGTGCCTTTGAGTTTCTGACTTACGGCAACTCTAAAATGAACCTATCATGGGGTTTTCTGGGGCTGAGAGTGTGTGACATACCCAGGGTAATCCAGTGTGTTTTCATAGGCAAGTAGGAAATTGAACCCTTGTCTTCATGGTCATAGTCCAATGCTCAAAACCCCACACCACATTGGCTCTCATACCGTGTGGTACTTGCGTCCATATTTATGTTATTTATTTTATTTATATCCCGCCTTTTTCATGCATAAAATCCAAGGTAGCTTATATCCAATTAATAAAGCAAGGTACAAAGAAAAAAACTATTTCTACCAAAGTTAAAAAAATTAAATGAACAGTTCTATTAAAAAAGAGAAAATGATTTAAAGCACAATTAAAACATAATAAAAAAATATAAAAGTAGAGCTCTATTAAAAGTCTTTTCTGCCACATGGATTACAAGCCAAAGGCCTGCCTAAATAAAAAGGTCTTTGCCTACCAGAAGAAAGAGAGGAGAAAGTAGGCCAACTCAAGCCTCCTCAGGAGGGAATTCCACAACCTGGGAGCAGCCCTCACCAAATGTGACTGCGGTGATGATGGGGCTGACAGAAAGCCCATGTCCCAAAAATCTTAAAAAGCGGGCAGGCTCATCTAGGGAGATACAGTCTATTTCCACATGGGAGCAGAGTACTTGCTGTTATTATGCTGAAAATGGCCTTGCATCCCAACACTTGGAGAAAGGCAGAATATAAACCAATGAAGCAAATAAATAAATGTGCATTTGTATGTACAGCTGTATAACTGTATGTTGCACCCCACTGTGGAGTTTCCTAAGTAAAAAAAAAAATGGAGAATCCAATTTTTGTCCTTCTCCCTTAGTGACTTAGGTGTCCCATTCTACATATAAAGACAACCAGAAAGCTGTGCCAGAGGCATAATAGAATGTGGCCATTCTGCACTGGACTGTTCTAGTGCTATTATTCCACTTTCAACATCCTATGGAATCCTGAGGTTTGCAGTTTAGAGATGGGCCTCAAAGGTCCCTCCCTAAACTGCAAACCCCAGGATTCCATAGGATATTGAAAGTGGAATAATAGCACTAGAACAATCCAGTGCGGAAGTATTATCAAACAGTCAAGAGGCCCATCACTCAGGCTTTCCACTAAAATAAAACTGTTATTGGATGCAACCCTATGTGACTTCTGTACTACGTAATAAATTTCCTGTTCAACTACAAGAATGGTAAGCCTATAGGAGCTGGACACCATAGTTATAATATCCTTATTTGTATTGGGTTCAAGCAGTATACTTATGTACACAATTCAGCTCCCAGAAACCCTGTTCTCAGAACTAGGAATCATGAGAATGCATCAAAGACTAGCAGTCTTTTTTCCAACTAGAACTTTGGTGGAGTGATAGCCAACTTACATATTTTGTTGATTATATGAATTTAATTAAAATGAATAGCAACCACAAGCAGTCAAGCTGAATAAGATACTAACTGTGGCATGCAGAGAAGGAGTTAATCTACAAACACAGACACAGACACAGACACACACAATCACAGAGAGAGAGAGAGAGAGAGATTCCAATGTGATCCTCCATCCACTACCTCCTCTACCCCATTGCTGCTATTCACTTTAGGAGGGAATTTCTGTTTGTGTTAATAGAAATTTCTTTCTTGATGACTAGGAGCTTGGGGCAGGGAAGCTTCATCAGGACCGAGATATGAAGGGATAATTTAACCTCGGTCCCCCTGTCCCTTAGAGCTGATTTAAATAAGTAGCTGTTACTTATTTTTAGAAGCAGATACATACATTTCAATCATGCAGTAAATGTCTTACTTGATTTGGTTCAGATAACCTGAACTACATATCCCAAAAGAAAATGGTTGACTTCACTTTCAGGCTTGAATATCTTTGGGTCCACCAAGTCAAATCCAAACCCATAGTTATGTATGTTTAGATAACAGAAGCATAATAAGCATTTTGGATTTGTTGCACGCCTGTAAACCAGAGCTTTCCAAACTTTTCATGTTGATGACACACTTTTTAGCCATGCATCATTTTGCAACACAGTAATTCAGTGAGTAATTCAGTAAGTGGAGGCAACCCCTCCACCTGAGCCTGGCCCACTGCCACCCTTACTGGGGTTTTTGTCAGCCTGGTGTGGCAGTGGTGGCAGAGGCAGCCCCTTCACCCATTATGTTTGTGTGACACACCCTCACACTGCAGCTGACACATTAATGTGTCACGACACACAGTTTGGAAAGCTCTGCTGTAAACCAAGACAACAAGACACTACTTTGTTTGGCGTTTGTTATTGGTGCACCGTGGATGCAGTTTACAGAAATATGGATTGGGCCATTAATTTCAATACTGAACGGGGAGGTTGGAATCCTCTTGGTGTCATACATATGCACAAGTTCCCTTGTTTGTATGGTTGTACTTTTTTGGCCATTATGCAACAGGAATATTCAGTTCGCAGCTGTGAATATTTGGTTCGCGGCTGAGTTCTGAAAAGGTAACAATTTCCTATACAGTGGTACTTTCTTGGATGGTGTACAACTATACCTCAATGCTTTCAGTGTACCTTTGGTTAACTAGGGCCATTTCCGCATGAGCCTGTTATAGCGCGATGATTCCACTTTCAACATCCTCTGGAATCCTGGGGTTTGCAGTTTTGGGAGGGGCCGACTGACCCGACTGATGATTCCAGAGGAATCATCGCACTATAACAAGCTCGTGTGGAAATGGCCCAGGATTACACAAACAGCCATCACTGTGGATTCCCCATTGCACAGTGGGACAATAAGAAGCACACTGACAGGCATTCAATGGGTTACACAGCATAGGTATTCAGCAGAAGGTTGAGGTAGCACAACACCAGTATAACTAGCATGAATGCAGATTTACACTGCACAAGTACAATGCAGGATACCAGCTAGGGTGTTTCTTACTGATTTGAAGCCTTTGGGGTCTTGTCTTTGAGATCTCATTTCCTTGCAGACCTCTGACCAGCATCCCATTTTCCTCCTCATACCTTTCATGCCACTCATGACAACCACTCAGAGGCAATGTGGTATAGTGGTTTGGGCGCAATCTGCCAAGAACTGCTACTTTGTGTTGCTCAAGAAAACACGCATATAATTTCCATGTTGTTTATTGGAAACACAATAGGCCAGTAAAACAAATGTTGCTGGAATTAAAATTTTGCTTCAGCTATTTTGTTATATAGTAAAACACAAGAATCCATCAGCATCTATTCCTGACACCCATTGGTGTTTTTTCCAGGTTTACACCCCCCTTCCTATAATTGCCAAATGGGTTTTCTTTGGTTAAAGCAACTCTTCTACAGTCACTTTGATTGTTAGAAGTTCTTCCTTGGTCTTTGATATTTTAATTCTAACCCTGCCCCGTTGTATCCTCCAGCCTAATCCTCATAAATCACCCTCTGATTGCTATCATCTAAGCACAACAACTAAATGTTATTTACCTGAGCTGCCCAATTGCTATTTATTGCCCCAGCCAATAAACAATACTGACCATTTGGTCTCTAAGACTCCAGCCTCTACTAATTCTCAATTATATTTCCACTGTTCCTGTTACATTCAGCATTTCTACCTAATTACACACGCCTCCTCCCTCCACTATTCCAGAGATCACTACAAGTCTAGGAGAAATAAAGACATGACAACAACCCTGAAGACCAAGGTCATGGAAACACACTGGGTGACCTTGGGCAAATCACACTCTCTCAGCCTCAGAGGAAGGCAAAGGCCAACACCCTGTAAACAAATCTTGCCAAGAAAATTATGTGATAGGTTCACCTTAGTGTTGCCTTAAGTCAGAAGCAACTTGAAGGCACATAACAACAACTTCTTATGCCACTTGATTCAGCAGCAAATCAACTTCCTCTAATTACAGCCTCTAATGTACACAAGGGCCAGTGAAAGCCATGAATTTTACAAATCTAACCAAGGCCATAATTTGGGTCCATTGTTTCTCAGACAAAACTAGGTTAATCATGGTTTAAAGGGGGGGGGAATCAGCTACTGCTCTTCCCCTTGCCACTCAATTAGTCCATAAAAGGCTTGTAATGATATAAAACAAAAATGGTTTCAGATCCAAAAACATGTGAAGCTAATCCTATAATCCTTCTTTCCTACACAAAAGGATTTATTTCCAGCTTCAGCTGCCTTTTCTGCACATTAGGATTGTTTCTGGACTCAGATCGATCCATTCTTAGCATCTCTTGCTCTCACACACACTCACCATACATATACACTCTCGACTCATGTTTCTCAGTCTTGGTGATTTATGCAAAATAGAAATGGCATGCCGATGCATCAGTCAGTTTTTCTTGGCCGCTTTCCATCATAAAAGATCATGGTTAAAAGCAATAAAACTCTTTTTAATTTAAAAACTAGATTTAGTGCACTGGGGGAAAAATGACAGATTGGCAGTGGAAGGAACAAATGGCCTACATATTTTATCAAACAGCATAAACTTCACACAGAAATGGGAGCACATGCTTTTCCAGTGCTAGGAGGTGCTGTAATGTCTCCATTAGCACACCCATAAGGTGAAAGGAAAAGCATTAAAAAGGTAGGGTCACTTCTTCACCTCTGCTGAGATAACCTGCCAGGTGTTAAAAGTGCTAATCATGAGATTTTTCTCCCTGTTAGGAATGAGCCACATATCTAATCCCATTTTCATTAGGTCAGTGTTTCTTAATCATGTTTTAAAGAACCATGTCTCAGTCATGCACATTGTTTAATTGTGTGGTTTTAGAAAAGGCTGTCATTAGAGTGAGGGTTCAGCCATCCGCACATGCACCACCTTTTTGACCTTCACAGATCTCAGTGAGTATGCAAGTTCCTTGGATACCTCTTGAACACTGTTGAGAGTTAGAGCTTCCCAGGCTAAAGCTGTAAGGAATTAGCCTTCTTTTAACAGAGTTGCAGAAAAGGCATGTCTCAATCTTTGGGTGGCTTCCTCGAACTGGAAGCTGACTTGAAAGCAAAACAAGGCAGGCAGTTTCAGTTGTCAAACTTAAAAGATTTACTGATAAACTTTACAATTACATATGCATTGGAGAAACTAGATCCTAACTAACTAACAGAAGGTTTAGGGAAGATAGTAGCTTCATTCTTAACTCACCAATGTCTTGATGGAAAGGCTAGCATAGTAGAGAGAAGGTGCTAGAAGTAAGACTGCAAAAAGGGGAAGGAGAGAGACATAGTCTTCTATGTAAGGACAATGACAGACTCCAGGGTATATCCTAGGTCACATGATCTGGATACCATACCCAATCATGTTAAATAACACAGCGCAACAGTTGAGACTTCAGGTGAGAGGCCAGAAAGGAAAATTAACCCTATGCTAGCTAAGCCCCATTTGTCCTAGAACAAGAAGCGGGGGGGAGACAGAGAATGCTAGAATTTTCCAACCAACACTATACAAGTCCCTTAAACCATTTCCTTCCTTGCAGCAAGAAACAGAAAGAGAATCCCCATTTGATCTGCTGATGCCAACAGCTTCATTTTGGCTGGTTGATGAGCAGAGAGAAGTCTGGTATCCACTCACATGCTTACCCATCTCATCCATATCTATTCTCACTGTTTATTCTTTTCTCCAAGAAGCTGATTTCCACTTAAGCCAATTTCTGCCTGCTCTAGAGAAGCACATGCTATTTCTGCACCCTTCAAAATCAATTAACTTATGTTCATACCTGGGGCATAGGATGGCTGGTGGCTTCCTAAAACAAACATTCTTCCTCATGTGGATGTGTGGTTTCTGACTCTTGAGTTTTTGGATTTTGTAGAAGATTCTTGATTCTGTATCCACTAATGCCCCTGCACTCATAGAGCATTTTTCTGTCCTCCAGTGCAATTAACTTCTCATTAGGGTTGATCAGAAATTATCCATTGGAAATCAGATTATGGCATTTAATTGAAGCTATTTTATCCTCCTGGACAAGGGTTACACTTGCTTCAAACCCCAATGAGCCTTTCCTTTCTTGCCTGAGTTACAGCAAAAAAGGAAAGGCTTATTAGGGTTTGGCACTGGAGGGTTGTGGCTCTGCTCTGAGGTGTTTTCCCAGTTTCTGTTTATCATACCCATTCCTCTCTCTTACAAGAACTGCCCATCAAAACACAAACAGCCAACCGTCTTTCTTTTTCTTCCTTTGTTCTTAGTGACAAAGGCAATCCAAGTGGGTGTCCTTTGACAGCGATAGTCACCAGCAGACATCGGGATGGAGCATTGCCATTGTTAACTAACTGTAACTGTCTTGTCCTTTTGTTTTGTTTTTAGTTCAACAAATATGTGAAAAATTTCTTAGCTTAAAAAAAACCACCCTTTTCTATGGAGTTCATTCCAGGGAGATAAAACTATTTTCATGCTTTTCTCTCTGGAGATTGCCAGAGTAAGGAGCAGTGAAAATGCCCTTTCTCACTGTGATGATAACTTGCTGGAGTTAAAGTAGAAACCTCAGTAAAATAGTCTTATTGGAAGAGAATGGCAATTCTTACATAACACTAAGTTCCATACCATCCAGCCAGTCTTTTCTTCTGGTTTGGGAAACTGCAGCTTGTTTGAAAGCAATGATGTAGATTCAAGTCGATATACACGAATCTAGTCAGACTTAAGTTGCTTCAGTGACTCGACTCGTACTCAACTTGGCAATAAATAATGTGGTGACTCAACTTGACTCAAAACTTGTATATGTTTAATGACTGACTTGCTACCCTTCATCCAGAAACCTTATGACTTTGAACAACACCTCCATCTGTTTTTGCCTTCTGGTCATGTGGCAATCTGTCTCAAGTCCAAAGGGTGAACACATTTCTCAGAGGGCAACAGCAAATGGGTTAGGCAATGGGCTTGAGGCAGGGTTGAGGTTTGCCCAGCAATCTGTCCCTACTGCATATTGGAGGATCCTTCTAAAACTTTTCCTAAGAGCAGAAGGGAAGATTCGCCCCCAGAGTGCAGGGTGCCTTTCTCAAAGGGGAACAACAAATATGTTAGGCAACAGGCTTGAGGAGGAAGATTTTGAAGCTTCAGTAATGGGGAGTAAGAAGGATCCTATTCCCCACTCTCAAAGCTGCAGATGGCAAAATCACAAATGTGGAGGCCTGATCCTGCTTAAATTGTTAAAACTGATTTTATTTGGCTCTGTCCAATAATTCTGTAATTTTGGTTGGGGTATAAAGTTGACTTCCAGACTTGAGACTTGACTTGGGACTTGACTTGAAAGTATCTTCAAGGACTTGAGACTTGGAGGTAGAGAACTGAGACTTGACTTGAGACGTGGAGTAAAAGACTTAAATACACCACTGTTTGAAAATATGATAGGTGGCCTGTGCCCTGCTCCCTAGAGCAGGCATTGGGAAACTTTATGATTGTTGGAGGTTCATGGGTGGATTTACATTAGGGGGGCATACCTCCTGACACCTTGTGATCACTGAGTCCATTTCCACACTAGACTGTTATTGTGCTGTTATTCCACTTGCAACATCCTATGGAATCTTAGGGTTTGCAGTTTAGGGAGGGGCCTGACTTATGCCAGGGACATGGCCTGGAATTCAGTGAAGGTTGGTGAGTCTGATGTCAATGAAGTTTTCAATCTGCTTTGGGTTTTAGTCTGAACTTTTAAGGAGTTATCCAAAATGCCAGATCATATTCCCCAATAGGTTCAGTACCTTGGATAGCTTATTAAAGTTTGCACTGAAAGCCAGAACAGATTTATCACTCTAGTGACATTAGAGCTTCCAGCTAGAATTGCTATGAGTATGCTAACATTTTAGCAGTGAGCATGCTCAGATTTTAGTATATATTTTTAACTGCAAAATACCAGCCTCACCTCATATATATTACAGACTTGAAGCCATCCATAACTGTCCGGTGGCAGGATGATGCTTGGGAATTCTGAGCATTGTCCTACCTGTGCTCAGTTGTAGCAGTCAGTTTGTATTTATGTTTATACTTCTTTAAAGTAACATTCCAAGCTTTCAGCCAACAGACCAAAATAAATCTCTCGCAATGAATTAATACACAAGATATAATGAAAACCCCGAATGAGCCTCCAGAAAGACAGAGATTGGTTACCTTTTGAAATTTAAAAATCAACGATATTCAGTACAAACACAGCAGCTGTTACTGTAACATGCCCTATTGCACATGAGGGCAACAATGAATCCTAATTATCCTAAAGCCTGTGATCATATTTTTCTATAAAGGGATGCAGGGACTACACTGTGAAGGTAAATGGTCTCTGATGGAGAGAAACAGATTTTGATATCTCATTTATACTGATGAATACTGTAAAGAAACATAGGTGGAATCTTGTACATCGTGTGGACAATTTATGCACTCTAACCAGCCTTCATATATTATGGAAGGAATGAGCCGTTACCAAGATAGGTGATCCTATGCAAGAAAACAAGCAAGAGGGTAATGTGACACATATTTTATATTATATTGTATCATTTTGAAACAGAGAAGGCCTAATATTTCTGTGGTCTCTCTGAGACGGGATGTAGCTACAAGGGAACTAAAAAAGGGTGTTGCTCTCCCAATAATAATTCTGCTCCCCAAGAAATTTTCTTTCAGTCCCCACATTTTTAGCATTGTAGTGCTTTAAAATTTCAGTAGAACATTTATAAATATGATCTGAGACTCCGCATCATCAGAAGTAGCTATGATGGCAGAGCTCTGTTGTTATAGCTGCTTCTGTTAATGCCATCCTCCCCCCACCCCCAAAATATCCTACCTCTTAAGGCAGGCAGTGCCCCCAAACAATGGTAGCTGAGGTGCTGAAGATGAGAGTGCTAGGAAATGATGGCTACAGCATTCTTCCAGTTTTGTGGCACCTTGAAACACATAGCTGGGGACACCCCCTTGGGCTCGTAACTGCTGCTTGTCGCCACAAGCCCCACACCAGGAAGAGCACTGCAATTTTCATTTTTCAACAGCCCAGTCTGCAGTGCCTTGGAAACCCTTCAGTTGGGGTGCTGCCTAGTTTAAGGCATAGGTTTTGGGGGTTGTATTGAGTCATCAACAATCATAGATATGAATTGCAAAAGTTAAAAGTTCTCAAGTCTGGCTTATCTACTATATAAAAGTCAAAATTTGTATGTTTGTCTGTGTCAGGTGAAGACCTCATATGATTGGCTGTGTGAGGCAAAGACCTCATATGATTGGCTGCCTGAGAACATTCTACGGAATCCTGGGGTTTGCCATTTAGGGAGGGGTCTTTAGAATTCTCAGCCGGAGAACTCTTAGGCCTGGCCGGTTGCTATGCAAATGAGACCTAGCAGCAAGGAGGAGGGCAGTGTATTCCCTCGGAATAACTCTGAATACAGATTGGATTGGGGAATATGGTGAAAAATTACAGGTACCGGACAAGACAGTTAGGGCAATTAGAGACACAAGATCTCAAATCTTTCTAACAAGTATAACCTATGAGAAAATAAAATCCCAGGTGAATACGCTAGTGATTTCATAAAGACTGAACAACATGCCAGCCACAATTTAGTAGTCCAAAGCAAAGTGGCAGACAAAGTAGCCAAGGGTATGTGAACACAACAAATATGAGAGTCCTGAGAGTGGCTGATTTTCAGTGTCTCACTCTCTCCAATGCCAGAATTTGGGGAGGAGGGGAAAAACATTTAATTTGGGGGGGGGCAGAATTCCTATTTGGGAGAGAAAGCCTTCATTTTTGACCAGTGTAGCTACATTCCTGTAATCTGAACTGAATTCTATATTTAATTTTCCTTATTCAAGGTCCATTTGGATATAGAAATTAACTTAATATACTTTTCTAATACGATGTATTTATTTTTGAAGTATTAATTTATTGCAGAGTTCTGCCAAGATATTTAACTTGCACATTACTACAGTCACATTTGTGAAATCAATGCTTGGATATGAAAAATAGAATTATCAAATGCCACTGAACACAGTCTAGTGACTTGTTATGACTTGAGGCAACTATTCTCATTTTTAATGTCAGTTGACAAGTCTTTATTTTACACCCACAAGTCCATGTAGCTTGATGGGTTTTTATTAAAAACCGCCACATACCTGATACAATGAAACTGCTTTGTTACTTTCTCATTATGCAAATAAATTAGCAATAGTCTGCCCAGAAATCTGCAAGTTGTTTAGAATAATGAAATTCCTTTATTCAGCGGGACTTCAGAAACCTCTAGCAAGTAACTGGAAGCTACTTTTAAATGGAAGGTCTAGATAAGTCAAATTGTTAAATGTTAGATGCTTTGCAGAATTACACTTGCTACTTCTTTTAGACTGAATGCTAATTAACATGTAAATTAACAGTTTAGCCCTCTTTTAAATCAGGAAGGAAACCCACGGGACAGTTAATTTCACAGATGAAGATAGACCACTAACTGAACAATAATTTGAAGTATTACATTATGCATGGAACTACAGAATTCTACTATCTGATTCTAGACCGCAAGCCAGCTCTGCCTGTTAGCAGAACTGTTCAGTGTTAATTATTAGCGCTATCATCCCCCTCCTCCATTTTTCTTTGAGGGTTCACATTTTTGAATAAGGAAATGTGCTATTCATTTTGCCAGGATTAAAAATGGACACTTTCATCCATTGTAGTCAAGTAACTAGCTGTGCAAATCAAACATTGCAATAGCAATAGCAGTTACATTTCTGTATCGCTTATCAGTGCGAAGCACTCCCTTAAGCGGTTTACAATGTGTTAGCTAATTGCCCCCAACAAGCTGGGTACTCTTTTTACTGACCGATGGAAGGATGGAAGGCTGCTGAGTCAACCTGGAGACCTGGAGGACTAAACTCACAATATTTTGGCTGCAGTACCAGCATTTAACCACTGAGCCAGCAGGGCAATAGCAGAATCCTGTATATCACTTCATTCTGTAACTGTCCCAGTTTGGAAGGGGCAGTCCCAATTAACCGTCTGTCATGGCATTTTTTCAGCTTCTAAAATGCCCCTGTTTCTCTCCTCCCTCCCACTTTCACTCTTTTCTACAGCAAACTGATTTCAGAATGCAAAAGTACTTGAACAGCCATCTCCTGAACAGTAACTTGCCTCTTCTCATTTGATGGGAACCTAAAGCAAAACTAGTGATGTGAAGAAATGATGCTGTAGCTGAGGTTTTATTTGAAACTAGACAGTGCTCCCCGAGTGCAAGATGAAGGATCTGGGGTTTTTTGGTTCTGTTGTGGTTCTGCAATCTCCTTAAAGTTGACTTTATGCAAAACTCCTGAGACTCTGAGCACAACTGTTTTTCTCCCCTTTCTGAAACTAAGTACACTCTCTCACAGCAACCACAGCTAGGAAGCTGATGGATCACAAAGACTCAAGCCACCTATCCAAGGCTACTACTCAAAGGCAGCAATTGTCATATTTTCCAGTAATAGACATTTTACAGAAATTCACAAAAAGGCGCAATTTTTCTCTGTGACACCAACAACAAAAAAAATGAAATGCAAAGAAAAACCAGCCATTTCATGGTGCCTTATGGGAGAAAATATTTTGGTTTGTGTACCATGCAAAGACAAATGAAGTCCAAGTGTACATGTAAAATGCATGTGGCATGAATTATGACAGCCAAAATCAAGATTCTCTAAGTTGCACTAAACCATACTTTGAGGAATAACGTGCCTCTATCTTAGATAACTAACCATGGAATAACAAGACTAGACACAGAAAACTGAGCCACCTTATTTGACAACCTATTTAAGAAGTATTAGCCTAGAAATGAAGCAAAGGGTGGGGGGACAACCTGATGCAGATTCAGCTGAGGCCAGGTGTCAGTCCCTTCACAACCTCCTCAACCTTCCCTTAGGTGAAATACCTGAGCCCTGAGGGCAATCCAAAGACTTGGGTTGCTCCCTGGACAACTTGAATTGGAAGGTTATCCAGGGGACTCCCACTCAAGCCTTAAAACTCTACAAGTGAGAGCCCAGATCAACCCAACCCCCTAGGCCTCAGAACCCTGTAAGGGGAGATTTCAGTGTCCTACCCTATACCAAAAGGGTACTGAATGTGATCACTGAATCACTATATACTTCCCCTGCTACCTGCCAGGTGAAAGCCTATTTAATGATACCACACGAAATCAATTGTCCAAGTCCCACAGATACAGTAAGGGGCAGGGGGGAAAAGGTAAAACAAGAAAATTTCCTACCCGGCTCTAAGCAATCAGACAAGTCTCACTCTGCACTGAGGGCAGGATAGTGGGCCATGCTGTGAAAATACAAAGGGGGATGGGAGGGGGCAATAAAATAGTCTCTGATACCACCCCCATCACATGCAGCATTCTGGTACCCCATGCCTGATGCAAAGCACCTTGGTCTTTACCATCCTACCCTCCCCTACAGCATCTTTCACTGTGCAGGTTCAGGTAGGTGTTTCTCCTGAGTTTGATGTAATGTAGTAGTCATAGAATAATGGTGACTACCAACCAGCAGCTCTTGAACACCAGCCAACAGTTCAGATACACCGTGGGCTACAGTCAAATTTAATCTACAGCCATGGTTTTGTGCTAACTGTCCATAAGAAACTACAACATGGCTTCAGTTTCCAGGTGTGTGCTATGTGTGAGCACACACATGTGCATATGCGTTTTCAAGTCACCTGTCAACTTAGAGCAGCCCTATTAATTTTATGGGGTTTTCCCTTAGGCAAAGAATATTCAGAGGTGGTTTGGCCAGTTCCTTCCTCTGAAATATAGCCTACGGCTCCTGGTATTCATTGGCAGTCCCTCATTCGCATACTAACCAGGGCAACCCCTACTTAGCTTCCAGGATCAGGCAGGATCTAAATATGACTTTGAGCTGTTTGAACTGTTTCAGCCATCCATTGGCATGGCATTCAAGCTTTGTAAATTTACTCTTGTCCCCTCATTTGTGCAGCAGCCTTTTGATGTAGAACATCCCTATTTGTAGTTTGTCAATGGTCTGTGAATCCAAATATAATGCAAAACACAGTTAACACATAGTGTGAATTGCAACTTCAAGGTATGGTTTGAACTTGTGGTTTGCTGAAGACAAAGTGGTAAATAAAGATGTACATTTTGCTTCTTTAATTTTTGTATGGAAGAAGGGAAAAAATCAGTAATCCCCCTGCTCCACATGGTATTCTAAGTGTTTGCATTTTTCATGATTTTTCATATTTTGGAACTTTCTATGAACATTTGCACAAAAAGATCATGGAAAAATTATTTTTCTGCATAGCAGGTCATTTCTAAATGTATCAGTACATTTTGCAAAAAACAAACACAGTTTTCTGCTCAAAATGGTGCAACCCCTGGCCCATTTTTGCACAAATCCCACTTTTTCACAAACAATTTCTCATAAAAACAATACTCAAAGTGTGAAAAATGTCATGGGAGTTTAGCCTTTTTCTAATGCGACGTCACTGTACCAATATACTTTCTGGTCAAGTAAGAGAAAATCTGTGGGTATTCTTTATATCTCTAGTGATGAATGAAATGTGAGGAACATTGTTGACATACAGATACCAGTTATTAGCCTAACTTTGGTTCATTTTGCTGTAACTTTAAAGCTGATACTGCTTCTCTAACAGCTGTTTGTCTTCCTCTTGTGGATGATTCTATCATCTAATTCATTTCTTCCTTTTTTACAACCACTCTGTGCCACCAGCCTATGCCTTCCCCCTCAGCTTTTAGTATAGATTGTTACTGTCTGTCTGATTAATATGCACAACTTAGGAACATAATTGAGTCCAATGGAGTTTAAGAATCCTGCTGATCTTTGTACTTCTGTATAAGTGAGCAACAAATCTTCAAGGTACCCTTTTGACCAAAAACAAAAGCCTAACAAACACACACAGCATTTTATATAATGAATACTTGGTCCGTGCTTCTGTGTTATCAAGGTAACAACAGTATGATGGCATGATTATTCACTTAATGTGCAAGATGGAATGGAAATACAAACATCTTTTTTATCATACTGCAAAGATAGAAAGTTTGTGGCACGGAGCATTCATCATACTTATCAGAATTTACAGCTGTTACTTAGGAGTATATTTATCAGGGGCAAAATTGGGTCATTTCCCCCCGAGTAACTAGTTTGCTTCCCCAGTGAAATTATCCTGCAGTCCCCAAATTTCTGGCATTGTAGGGAGTGATATAATGAAAATCAGTCGTGCCTAGAACTCTTCTATTTGCTAAGTCTGCATCCCTTGGTATCCCTTGGTATCTTTGCCATTTCCGTACCAGCCTGTTAGAGTGCTATTATCCCACTTTCAACATCCTATGGAATCCTGGGGTTTATAGTTTAGGGAGGGGCCTCAAAGGCACCTCCCTAAACTGCAAACCTCAGGATTCCATAGGATGTTGAAAGTGGAAAAATAGCACTATAATAGGCTAGTGTGGAAATTTTATCTGACCCTTTCCTTTGGATGCCTACATTTTATTTCTAAATGTTGAACTGAAGTTTTAAGTTAATGCAATGCTAGAATTTTGGTAAGAAAATGAACAAAAATGAAGAAAAAATTCATTGCAGGGCAAAACTTATTTGGGGGGCACTGTCCTCCTTTTGCCCCCCTCCCATATCTACACCCCTTAAGAATCAGGCATCTATACTGCCTGTAAGAAAAGAATGATTCTAGAAGTGCCTTCTTGCTCTTCTTCTTCTGAGCCAGGTCTAACATTACCTGAAAATGACACTGTCTGTTGAGGTGATATCTTCTCCCCTAACCCTTATTGCACCATTTCTTCCAGGCTGGTGATACAGCCTGTTCTTGCACCCATGTGTGCTGTGCAAGATGGCATGGTTGCAACAGGAATCAGGCAAAGGCAGCATCAAGACTTTCTTCTGCCAACAGGATTTCAATAGCTGCACAAATTGGACATCTGTAGGGGGAAAAAAATTAAAGTCACCATGGAGTAGTGGTTTGGGCATTGGACTACAACCACAGAAACCAGGGTTCAGTTCCCTACTCAGCCATGAAAGTCCATTGGGTGACCGTGGGTGTATCACACACTTTTAGCCTCAGAAAACCCCATGATAGGTTCACTTTAGGGGCACCGTAAGTCAGAAAAGACTTGAAGGTACACAACAAGGAGAAAAAAACCCACTGATTTCCTTCAGTAGTATGATCTGGGTTTAACTGCCATGGGTTCAGCCTATGGAATTCTGGGATTTGTAGTTTGGTAAGACACATAGAATTCTCTGTCAGAGAACTCTAGTGTTTCACATGACTACAATTTCTAGGATTACATATAATGCAGCTGTTAACAGTAGCACTGAGATTCTATAAGTATGTGGTATGAAGTATAAATTTGTTGTCTGCGCCTTCCCTTCTCATTTTTTACTCCTTCTGCTTTTTCATAACCTGAGGTCTGTATCTCACACTACTTTGCACCTATTTATCAATTTATTTTCTCTTGTTTTCTGCTGCTGTGCCATCACCTTTTTCTCTTCAATTTGACTCCCTCTTGTGCTCTTCTCTCCCTTTTGTTTGCTTTCCCCCTTCCTTCTCTTTTCTTCCCTTTCATTTTTCTTCAGAACCACAATTTTTGGGAGTTCTAGCAGCTATACCCAACTCTGTATATGTTTGTGTGTGTGAGAGAGAGAGAGAGAGAGAGACAGACAGACAAGAGACAGAAAGATGGATAGGGTACACAGCTTTATGCAGGCCAACTCACCTATAGCAGCCAGTGGCTTACGGTATGTCAGTGGGCCAGTAAATGTACTCTATAAGTTTTAGGACATTTCTGCACTACACTATTATAGTGCCATTATTCCATTTTCAACATCCTATGGAATCATGGTGTTTGCAGTTTACAGAGGGGCATTTAGAATTCTCAGCCAGAGAGCTCTTTAACCTCAGTGAACTACAAATCCCAGAATTCCATAAGATGTTGAAAGTGGAGTAATAGCACTTTAACAGTGTAGTGCAAAAATGACCTCAGTCTGAACTTTAAGGAATTATTCAAAATGCTAAATCAATATTGGGGCTGGGTTCAGCATATTGGATAGTTCCTTAAAGTTTGGACTAAAATCCAGATGGTACTTAACCCCATTGACATGGAAGGTATCACTCGCCACTGCTATCAACTTACTTTGGTGGGACTTACTCCCAGGTAAGTATTCATTGTATTACTGCCTTAGAAAGGGAGGGAGGGAAGGATAGAAGATAACGGATTTGATTAGTAGTCTTGATGTGTAGAACTACTTATTTGGCTGAGACTTTGGCCCTTGCCTCAAAGGCAACAAAATTTATTAGGCCCACACTGCTCTTGCTGAATAGAACTGCATACAAAGTTTGCTTGATATACCTAAATTTATTTATGATGGTGGGTGAACTCCCAAATAGGTCAGTGACAGCACACAGGTGACATCTTCTGAGCCTTAAGACTTTAGAATACCTTCACCTGAACTGCAATGAGCAGGCATGAAGCCACTGCCAAGTTCAGTTTGAACATCCCTAGAGCCAACCTCCATTTTAAGAAATTAAACTGATCTGCAAGTCTGTTAAGTTGGAATATGTATAGTCTTCTTGTTAGTAATTGCTCGATACCTGCATAACTGATTCAGTGGGATGATTTAAGCAAAATTAAACTAAATTAATTCTGAGCATTCTGGTCTAGTGATAGTGACATACTCTATTCCACTTTTATCTTTAAACATATTTACAACAGATGCAAAAGAGGGGAAAAAACAAATTTAGAAGAATTAAATATAAGTATAATTAAAATGTAGAATAAAATACCATTCTGTAAGTTTAAGAAAATCTCACTGAAACAGATCAGCCTGAATCCTGTTGGTGACATACAGAGGAACAAGTTGCCCTACACACGTGGAGTAGCTTTTTTGTCAGTATCCGGCTGACAGTGGTGGGAGCAAAGCTTTATATGTGAAACTGTTGGAGATATACAATAATACATCTTGAGTAGTGTGCCAATGTGCCTTGCACACTGCCTCTGTGTGCTGCACATTGTACATTGTGCAATATAGTGACAGCTATGTACACTCACCATTTCTCATTTGTTGTGCTATAATAGTATTCAGTGTAGGGATTGTGTAGTGCTTACATAGCATTGCTCCTTTGGTAAATATTTACACTACACTGAAGCCATTTCCGCACTAGACTGTTATAGCACTATGATTCCACTTTCAACATCCTATGGAATCCTATGTTTTGCATTCATAAGGATATGAGCAGTTTATAATCAGAAATGGAAGAGACCTTAGAGATCATTTCATCCAACGTTTGCCTAATGCATGCATCGCAGTATCCATGGTAAATTCATGCCTGTCCAGCTTCTACTTAATTATTTTCAATAAGGGAGAGATCACAACCTCCTGAGGCAACCTGAGTAGCTCGTAGCATAATGAAGTGCTTCCTAGCATTTATCCCAAAACTGCTTCCTTACAACCTTGATTTTAACTCCTGGAGCAAAAGAGGACAGGCCTCTTCCATCTTTTTTATCGGTTTTTAAGAGGAAGGTGCCAGAAACTCCAGACTTCAATACAAGGCAGTATGGGGCCATTTCCACACTAAACTGTTATAGTGTTATGATTCCACTTCCAACATCCGTCCGGCCCCTCCTGAAACTGTAAACCCCAGGATTCCATAGGATGTTGAAAGTAGAATCATAGCACTATAACAATCTAGTGCGGAAATGGCCTGAGACTATGTGGGCTGTCTGCCATTATGTTCTAGGTTTAATGTAATCTTTCTGGATTAGTCAGTGACAATGGAATCAGCATGGGTCAATGCATTCCATCTTCCCCGTTCCCATCATGTTTTGGTGCTTCAGTCTTGATTTTTTTAAACTGTTAGATTTAAACCTGGAGAAGTTGTCCAAAAAGTTTTCCAAGCTCTCATAGATCTTTCAACAGGCATGAAATAGGTGGTAATTGCACATAAATCTAGCTTGTCAGGATCTTTGACATGAGTCTGGCATATTGAAATAAACCACTCACAATATTGCCTTGAAAAAAAGGAATACAAAATAGTAATATTTATGCAACTGTATTTATCTACTAGTTGTGTAACAAATAGGAAATGGTTTAATCAAAAGCAGTGAAATATTTTATCATTCAAGCTACAATCATTTCCACAGTTCACACCACAGCACAAGGTTATTTCTGAGCTATTCCAGTAATACTCAAAACAACAGTGACATATTGTTTGAGAAATGAAAGAGCAACTTGAAGGGGATTCAGATACCCTATTTCTCCTTGTCTTTCAACATAATGTTCACTATCATTTTGGCTCCCTTAAGCCAAAAAGATATAAAGTCACTATCAGCATGTTGAATCTGTGCTGACGCATATTTTAACAGGATTCTAGTTCTGCTTCTGTACTTAAACTCAACAAACTTTCCTTTTAACAGTAAATAATTCAGATTCAGGGTTACAAGGCAGGTTACGCACATGAAATGGGAAAAAGTGTTAGTGAGTAAAGATAAGACTTACGCATTGGGGAAAAAATAATTTTAAAAATCTCTCCACACCACACACACATGTTTGATGGGCAATTAAAAGATTAAAAACCCATTTAGAAGCTAATTAGTTCGTGGGCGGCAAATCAAAAACAAAGGCACCAAGTCCTTTGATATCAGATGATTTCATTCAGTTCTATTTAAAAATAGTATGCTAATTGTTGATCTACAACTCTCTCTGAGCCACTCTAGTCCTACATTCTATGTTCCAACTTGCTCTGGAGAAACAAGTATGTGCCACATGAAACATGGTGTGGAACACCCTCCAATATACCTGCAGCTTCTCACTGGTAATATCAAAGAGCAAAAGTAGTTTGCAGTCAATTAACTTTAACAATTAGCAAGAGAAGAGGAGAGGATGGAATCTCGTCCTTCTTGTAGGCTCAGCAAAAGCAAACTGCTGCAATCTCTCCTAGCTTGTCTGTTCTGCCTCATTAACACTATTTCCATCTGTACCACACTCTGATGTTGCCTGGACACAGGCATTCCGGTTTTCATCTATGAAGTGTTAGACAGAATGTTAGATATATTTATGCTGCTCTGTAGAATTTTACACAAAGCTGATCAGTATTACTACCGAACTCAGTTCGAAGTAATTTTATAGCAATATTATTTTGCACCTCTGTAAAACAAATGGGGAAGCATCAGTTAATTTTGAAGTTCTCTTTCTCGTATATTTAATCCGGAAAAGTAATAGCTTTTCAAAGTTATTTTTAGAATGTCAGTTACCATGGGGAAAGCAAATTCTCCTATTGCCTTTTCTTCCAGTTGCTTAAATGGCTAATACTCTACACATCAGACATATGTCCCAATTATGCTGTTTAATAACTTTATCATACTCATTTTATGGTTGGGGTTTTGAAGGCTTTTTGGAAATCATGTTATTAGTTCTACCCTATGAATTCTTTCTATTTAGAAAATTTCTCTAAAAATTGTTATTTGTCTGCATCATTTGTTTGTCATGAAGATGTCCACCCAGGTTTGGACTAGAAGTTTTTTAAAATATGATGCATACAAGGCTTTGTATAAATCCCTGAAACCCTTCCAGCCGAATTGTATGGCTGTTACTGAAATATAAGTGCAACTTTTTTTAATGGAGATGTTGTTAAATGGTCAATGTAGACAGGACTGCAACTTTATCTTTATGATAATAATGTTAATAGTTAAGGCCAATAAAATAAACAAATAGGTAGTGAACATGATTCATTGGCAGGTTAAACTAGACTCAGCCAACCAGTTGAAGGACAGATTTGCAGCATCTAGCCAACATGTCAAGGCAGAAGTTAAGTGTTGACTCATTAAAAGTGGGGCTGGGGGATTCCACACAAGAGGAAGAGATCTTATAAAGGGTGAAGGCAGACCTTGTTGAATGGATTAACTCAATGGTTCTCAACCTTCAGTCCACTAGATGTTCAAGATTTCATCTCTCAGAAGCCCAGCCAACATGGCCAATATTGGGCATTCTGGGACTGGAGATTCAGGTGGAGAACCACTGGATTAACTGGATTGGTTGATGAGGAAGAAGATATTCTCCTGGATTCAAATTACAAGAAAAGAGATTCCACCTAAACATTAGGAAGAACTTTACTGTAATTTGCCATTTTAATTGTAGTATTAAAGAGCTTTTTATCCTTTTTTAATTGCACTTCTAGTCTTTATGAGGTGTTATTAATACTGTAAATAACTTTAATTCTATTTTAATTATTTGCTTTTTGTATGTTTTTAGTTATATTGTTTTTTACATTGTGAGCCATGCATTAATTCCCAATTTTGGGGAACAAGAGGGATATAAATAAATATAACAACAATAGCAACCGCAGCAACAACTGTAAGAACAGTTTGACAGTGGAACAGACTGCTTCTGAGGGAGGGGTGGATTCTCCTTTTTTGTTGGTCCTTAAAAAGAGATTGGATAGGCATCTTCTCAGAGTTCTGTAATTGTGTATTCCTGCATGACAGGAGTTGGACTAAATGTCCCTTGCAGCCCCTGTCAGCTTTATGAATCTGTGATCACACAGGTAAACTTTCTGGCATCAAGGTTGCACTGAGCCTAAATTCAATTATTTGCTCTAGTTAGGGTAGACCTAATAAATCAGGTAATAAAGTGACTCTTA
The DNA here is from genome assembly GCA_948474755.1 of Ctenosaura bakeri. Taxonomy (NCBI): domain Eukaryota; kingdom Metazoa; phylum Chordata; class Lepidosauria; order Squamata; family Iguanidae; genus Ctenosaura; species Ctenosaura bakeri. The sequence continues at coordinate 681,543 of CAOLHI010000200.1, read as the reverse complement.
TATAAGCTTAATTAGTTCAGTGGGTCTACTCTAGTTGGGGCTAACATGGGGAATTTAGCCTTGCCCACCCCCAGTCCACCAGGAAATGCACAATTACTTCCAACATTCAGTACCAATCACAGGGGCTCTTCACAGGGCAGGATGTTATTGTAGAGCAGATTATCTGAGAAGGATTCTTCTGGAAAGAAAAGGAATGAAAGGGGGAGAAAACCCCTTTTTTTTTTTTGGTAGCCTACCAACTTTTTATAGTATGCATGGCACAGTGATTTAAGCACTGGACTAAAAAGTTAGATTCCCTGCTTTCCTAGCTGCAGAAAACCCCATGATAAGTTTGCTTTAGGGTCACCAAAAGTTGGAAACAACTTGAAAGCACATAACAACAATGGTTCCATCAGCAGCTGAAGGGTGTATGTGTGGCAGAGCTGCAAAAATGGCCAGTAGACCATGTGTTGCCTACTCATGCACAAAAGCCATCATTCAAAGCAGATTTACATATATTTAAGCCTTTTGAAACCAATAGTCTTATATGAAATTCACTCTGCACTGTTTTGTGCCCGAAATGTAAGTCAAAAGGTAAGAAAATGGGAAGCAGTCCAAGCTTGTTGAATACAGAAATCCGTTCCCATCCTGTAATGACAGCTTACAATAAAATGTATAGGATTATTGAGCTGGGTCAGGTCTAGAGCCCTTTCACACTCGGTCATCCCTCCACATTTGCTAGGGTTAGGGGCATGGGACCCCTGTGAAAGTGGAAAAACCATGAATAACTCTAGGCCCTCCCAAACTATATTTAACACACAAAAAAGTATGATCACCATATTCAACCCACTGTGGATTCCTTTGAGGCATCAGGGTTCCTTCACACGGCAGAAGTGGGTGGTTAGTGGGGCTTACTGCCACCTCCAGTGCTGCCCCACACCATTTTTCATAGTGACTTACAAGCCTCCTTTGCAGTTTCTCAGTCTCAAGGCTTGCAGTCCCTATTAAAAATGGCATAGAGAGGCAGCAGAGGGGACAGCAAACAATCCATGAATAATCAAATCTGCAAAAGTAAAACCCGCAAATGTGGAGGGCTGACTGTATATAGTAATAGCACTATGATTCTGCTATAACTGCAGTGGCTGCATGCTATGGAATCATGGGATTTGTAGTTTGGTGAAGCAGTAAAGCTCTCTAGCCAAAACTTTTAAGCATTCCTTCCTATACTGCAGATTGCAGAACTGCATAGGATGTTGCCATGGAAGTTAAAATGAAAACTTGGCACTGTAACTGGGTAGTGTGAAAGGCTCCTGGTCCACAGTCTGAACCAATATATCCCCAAAATGATGGCTGCCCAAACCATTTGAGGTACTTCTATACAGAAGCCATCATGTGCAAATCCGATATATAAATATCCAGTGCTACACTGAGATGATGCGTAGGAAGTGCAGTGAGAGCACTATTTCATGTGATCCCATTCATCACGTTCAAGTCCCCTGTCTGTGAAAAGCCCTTCCATAGCCATTCTCACTCAGTCTGAACTACCTGACAGAGTGGAAAAGAGCACTATATATGCTGCCTGGCCTCACTGACACATTCCACACTTGACTGTTATAACGCTATTATTCCACTTGCAACATCCTATGAAATCCTGGGGTTTGCAGTTTCGGAAGGGGCCAGACAGCCCCTCCCAAAATTGCAAACCCTAGGATTTCATAGGATGTTGCAAGTGGAATAATAGCACTATAACAGTTTAGTGCAGAAATGGCCATTGGCAGAGGCAAGGTACAAATATGACTAAATCAACAAAAGCAGAAATATCTTCCTCATCATCATTACCATCATCTTTTTCATCAGGTCCAGAGAAATGATTACCCTGCAGATGCATTACCAGCTTCCAATGATACAGACTTCTGGTGCCAGCCAGCCTAGTCTAACATGCCAATTCATCTTCCCTGCTTAGTGTGGAATAATTTCATTTTAGTTTCCCACATCCCTGCTCTTTCATATGTGATAATGGCTCTTACTACAGTGTTTCACAATATCCTGGGGAGTCTCATTGTGCCACAACAAGGCCATGGCTTGTACTTGTGGACAAGTCCTTCTGCCTAATCGAATGCATGTGTTTGCCCCTGCAACAGCTCCTTCACTCAATCTGCAAATGCCCTTGTTATTTGGAAGAGCCAAAGACCAAGCTGTAAAATTTGAGAAAAATAAATCATACTTTGGCACATTTGGCTAGTTTTAACCAGCCAGTTAAGTACTTAATGGTATGAAAAAATGTAATTGCACACTTAAATATATGTTAATTCCCAAGCTCGGCATGCTGGTTGAGTGCCCTTATGGATAAGTGCAATTATGTTGATATTGTTCAGCAAGGCTTGTTAGGATGCAAAGTGAGCTGGCAGCACTGCCCAGTTGGCCAGCCCTGCAAATGCTACAGTTGTATATTTAGTGTGCATGTGCGCTCTGTTTCACAAATGCCCATTCATTGGCAATTTGTTGATGTTGTTTCAGGAAATATTTGGAAATGTATTCAACTAGCTCTGTAGGCTACCTTTCCAATAATACATTTATTTCATGAGTTCTACTCTTCTGCAAACAACAACATAAAGACTCATCAGATATTGTCTGGCAATGTAACTAGATAAGATCCTGGAGTGTAAAGATATATCACTGAATACCAAAGTCAGTATTATCAATTTATGAGTTCTGTGTGTGGTTGTGAAACCTAAACAGTGAAGAAAGTTAACAGAAACAGAATCAATTCATTTGAAATATGGTACTGGAGCAGAGTTCTATAGACACCATGGACTGTCAAAAACACAAATCACTGGGTCCAAGGGAAAAGCAAAAGAAGCCAAAATGGTTAAATTGAGGTTATCATACTTTGGCCATATCATGAGATGACATGACTCATTAGAAAAGACAATAATGCTTGGTAAAGTAGAAGGCAGTAGGAGAAGAGGAGGACCAAATTATAGGTGGGTAAACTCAATCAGGGCAGCCACAGCCCTCAATTTGGAAGACTGTAAGAGGTCTGTAAATAATAAGGTGTCTTGGGGCTATTTCACTCATAGAGTTGCCATAAGTAGAGACTGACTTCATGGTTATTAACAACAGCAAAATACATTGTTGGCTGGATCCCTGAAGCAACTGTGAAGTACCTTGAAACACATATCCAGTATTAAGTTGGGTTGGGGGGTTGGTTTTTGTGGGTTGGGGTTCCTTGTACTTTAGAATCCATTTATACATTTTAAGGATAGAAGTAAGACCTGTGAGAATGCTTGACAAAAAGAGATTTTTAAAAATACATAATTAAAATATAAAAAAAAGTTCCTTGAATTCTTCCTTTCATTAATTTTAACTCAAGATGGGTAATCGTGGCACCCAGATGTTGCTGGACTCCCACTCCCACTTGTTATACTGGCATTCCTAGCCAATATTACAAGTGATGGAAGATGGTGGGAACTGCAGGCCAGTAATTTCCAGAGACCACAGTTTCCCACCTTTGTTAGACCATTTTTTCATGGTCAGGAGCCAATCTATAGCTATTGGCTACGTTTGCATCTACGGCCATTTCCACACCTGTTGCAGTCCCAGCAGTGCCTCTGATGGGAAGGGAGTGTGCCAGGAAGGCTCCCCTCCACACCTCACTGGCTTCCTGTGGAAGGGAGTGCAGTGGCCCCACCTCTTCCTTCTGCAGTGCAACTGGGCAATTTCCATTGCTGTGCTGGGGAAGGTAGCATCACCACCATGCTTCCAGTCCTTCCACATGGCCAGGAAGAGCGAGAGCGCAGCATGATGGCAGGTACAAAATGGATTTTTGTTGTTGTTGTTGTTGTTTTGCAAATACCACACACGTGTTGCTTGGGGACAAGATTGCAGCGGGCCGGCAACAGCGTCATGTGGAAGCACAACCAGCCTACTGCTGCCATTTTGGCCCCACAGTGGCACAGCACTGTCATGTGGAAATGGCCTGTTTCATTTGACAGACTTTCTATGAGTATGTGTATTTAAACAATAGTGGCTTGTGAGCTTCTCATGTTGAATTCTTTCTTAGCCCAGCTTCTAAGGTCATTTTTAAGAGGGTAGTTGTAAGAACTGAACCTCAAACCATGTGTCCACCAATAATGCATGCTACAACTGAGATACAGTCCTTCCAACTATTATTATATCCTTTGTTACATCCAATATGCATTTATTTATTTATTTGATTTGTATCCTGCTTTTCTCCTGAATGGGACTCAAAATGGCTTTATAATATATAGTACCCCCCAACACATTCACGAGGGTTAGGTGCGCAGAACCCTTGTGAAAGTGGAAAAATCACAAGTAACTCCCACCCTCGTGATTCCCTTCCAGAGCTCCCTCCTTCCATTCCTTTGCCTCTGGCCCCAACATTGGGAGGCAGGGGAGAAAAAAGACACAGTAAAGGGCTTACCAGTACTTTCCCCTCAAAGGGAGAGGAGCATAGGTCTTCCCTTCTAATGACTTCTGGTGGCCATCTTGAAAAGGGAAGAGTAGGAGCAGAGAGCATCTGACCAATCAGCAGCCATTACAGAGCAAAAAATGCAGCCACATGGGAGAGAGGACGCACCTCCAGCAATGGGAGGGGGGTCCGCTCACCAAAAAGAAAAACCACCAATTTTAAACACAAGCCTGGCAAGCTTGGGGGTAAGGAATGCAAGGGAATGGAAAGAAGAAAACGCGGGGGAGGCAAATATGTGTCTTTGAATAATCAAATTTGCAAAGGTCAAACAAGTAAATGTAAAGGCAGGACTGTAACTATATCTATCTATCTATCTATCTATCTATCTATCTATCTATCTATCTATCTATCTATCTATCTACCTACCCATCCATCCATCCTGTGTGTTTGCGTGTATAGACATAAAAACAGGAGATCAAAAGCAGTTTGGATTAATTAAATTATGCTTTCAATTAAAACACTACTTTTAAAACATTAAAAATAAAAAAATTAAAATTAAAACAATTAAAATATTTCCCTCACTACTCTGTGTCTAACTGGAGCAATTTCATCTGTGAAGTCTTTGACTTAGTTATGACTCTCAACAATTTAAAATCCTGATTCTTTTTGAGTTTCTTTTAATATAGATTTAACTTTCTGCAAAATCACCACAAAATTTTAGAACTGCGGTTTCAGTTGGATCCAAATGTAACCATATTTTGAATAAACCTACTGAAATCAATTGACTCACTAATGATGACTAACACCATTGACTCCAGGGAGTTGCTAAGCATGTCTAAATCTAGATCCACCTCTTTGAACCCTAAATTTCAGTAGGCTTTTCCACAAAAGCATTCTCACATTTAGGAAATGGTGCCATAGTTTGTATTTTACATGTACACTCACATATCCATTGTGGTACCCTAATTAATACATCTTGGCCAAAATTATTGCCAGAATCTTTTATCACCCTCTATGTAACATACTTGTAATTACATTTAACTACATAGCAGATGTGCTGAGAAACCCTGTTAGTGAGCTGTGAAGACACATAATGGGACACTGGCAAGGATGTACCAATGCACATTGCTTGAGCTCGATGTGCATCATCACTCCCAAGCCAGTGTTTTGATGCATATCAAGTCCCATTGTGCATTCGGTTCTGTTGTGTATTGGTGACTTTGCTGGCTCTGCTATGTAACATCTTAACAGCAGCCTTCTACTGGATACAGACTTTACAAAACTGCCCAATTCTAATTCCTGCGTACGTAAGTCCCCTTATAAAGACATAGTTTCTGTTTAGGATTCTGGCCCTTATTAGTGAGCTCTGGCTAGAGTAGGTCTATTAAATCAATTGTTACTTGGTGAGTCAAGGCATAGATAAATCCAATTTATTCAGCAGTCTACCTTACTCTAGTCAGGACTAACAATAGGATTTAGGGATTCTGTTGTAAACGTTCAGCATCTTTTTGCTAATAGTGATTTAGATCATGGGGCAAATGCTATTCTGTAGTATTCACGCCACCAGTTTTTTGCTGAGGTTTGTTTTGTTCTCCTTCAAGCTAGCACTTCCATTGTGATTCTGTGTGCGCTTTGGCTATGTGAGTGTCATTGGACATACTGGCTAGTGCCCATGCCATCAGTGCTAAACTGCAACATTCTTCCTGGAAAGGCGAGTATGTGCATTAATAGCAGTTCTCCTTTAAGCAAAACATTCAGTTATAAACAGTTACTTGTAGAACTGAAAGCAGCATCTCTTTCTTTTTCTGTGGTACCAGCTGTTCTAAGAGCAACCTCACATATACCACTCCGGTACTTTTCCTCCGGTTCACAGCCTAACCCTGCCATTACTTTTAGTGCTTTCTGAATTTTTACCCCCCTGTTTTTTTTTCTGGTTGTCAGCATGACCATTTACAACAGAGATGCAAATGTATGCCGAACTAATGGTTAAAAACATTCCAGTGACGAAGAGACTCAAACCTTGTTCAAAATGCATATTAAATTTAAATTGCGTTTTATCAGTTTTGCCTCTTGTGTCTTCTCTGGGGTGTGTAGAAATGGAAATGCACAAGCTAAGAAGAGGTGCATCATCTTTTATTCTTGTACCTCTCTCACACAGAGACTGAAAGAGCTAAAACAAAGGGAATTTGCACGAAATGTGGCTTCAAAGTCCTGGAAAGATGAGAAGAAACAGGAAAAAGCACTCAAACGACTCCATCAGCTGGCTGAGCTACGGAAGCAGTCCGAATGGTACGTATGTAGAACTCATATTACATTTTAATCTCTTCAGCTTTTTTCTTCCTGCAGTCCCAGAAGAAATCTCCATAACTTTACTCCTGCTTTATATAATGCACAGATCATAATCACATGTTCTGCAAACCATTTTTTCTCTATCCCTGACACCAAGCATCCTTTCTCTTATAAGCCATAAAATTGGAAGCTCGGCATTAATTCCTTGACATTTGAAGGCTGGAGTTTTTATCCTTTTTCTCATCTAATCTGAACAGGATGATCTTTAATAGTGCTTTGGCAAAGTTTTTGGAAGCAAACATTTTCAATGCAAGAAGAAAAAAAAGCAGCTGGGGCAGGGGACAGATTCATACCTTTCTGAAATTGTTCATTGTCCCTCTCAGCAGTTGCTTTACTTCCATTGGGTTGCGTCTACATTTAGCCACACAAATCAGTGGGATTTAAATAGCAGTGCAATTCTAGTTCGAAGATTCACCAGTCACAGGGGATGAGGACTTGACACAAATCCATTCTGACAGCAGAAATGCCATTTTGCCATCAGAACCATTTCAGTTGGTTGATCTCAGGAATCTGCCAACAGTGGGATCTGCTAATGGAATTGCTCTACTGGCTAAGATCTGCCAGAGGAAAAGCCAAAAAAGAGAGCAGGATGAAGGATGAAGCAAATTATTCCAGATCTATATTTTCTCCAGCCAAAGGACACAGCCACAACTACAACCCAGCACAAAGTTAATCCATGGCAAGGGTTGCCCTCAGTAATTTCAAACATCCCTCAACTAAGCAGGATTTGCATTCAATATAGTTTCAGCTTGCTTAGCATCAGGTCAAGCTGGAGGGTAGACATTTTGTCCAAGTAGGATTGCACTGTTCATTCTGGGTAATTTAAGTCCAGTCAGTTAATGTGCTCACAGCTAACCAAGGATAATCTAACCAGAGTGGTGTGATCACAGTATCATGTAGCTAATCAGACCTGGCTACATTCCAAAGAATAAAACACAAACCAAAGGACTCAAATGACAAGAGAAAAAGATCCCCATTGGGAAGAACTTCTTGGCAAGAAGAAGGGTGGTAGATTCTCTTTCTTCAAAGATCTTTAAACAGAGGTTGAGTGGCCATCTCTCAGTAGTGCTTTAGTTATGTAGTCCTGCATGGCAGGAGGTTAGATTAGATGGCCCTTGCAATCCCTTCCAACTCTATGATTGTTTCTATCTGGTGGTACCACTGAGACAGTCTTTCTCGCTTCACATGGCATAGCCATCACTGTGAATGGAGGAAGAAGCAGAAATATGTCAGCCCATTTGTCTGTTTTCATCTTTTATTTTTCGCCTTCTCTTACTATATGGTGGTAGCAGCCCTCCATAATAGCTCAGCAAGTTAGGAGCACTGGGAAGATTGCTGAAGAGTTGCTACATCCTTCTCTGTTCAATATGCAATCTTCTGCCCCACCCTTAACACCTACAGACACTTTTCCCAGGATAGAGAAGAAGGGAGGAGGTTTTCTGGGAGACCAAATATTTTCATGGAATTAGCTTCCTGTTTCACTCAGCTTCAGTTTTTAATATTTTATTAAGACTGGGTTTTTTTTACCTTATTAAAAGTGATCACAGTTTAACGCTGTCAGCAATATATAAAAATAAAAATTGCTAGGAAAAGTGAAAAAGTAAACCTTAGATCTTCCTTTGCCTCAACTATAAATCCTTGTTTTCATGAATGTGCACATAATCCAAATTCTCTGAATAGATAATTTTAGGGAACTAAAATAGTGCTATCACAGTAAAAGAAAATAAGAGATATAGGCTGGTATTTAGTATTACCGTTACAGATGCATAACCTAGAATTACTGATCCATAACTGGTCTGTATTCAGTAAGACTACACAGTCTTACTGGAAACCTACATAAATGACACTCCAGTCCAATTTAAGAGCCAGGTGCTGGATTTGGCAAAGGAGGTCCTTTCAGCTTGCAGTTGGGGTGACATTTCCACCTCCTTCCTGCCAGGTAAGTGAAGCCATGACCACCAGAAACAGGAGCCTTGCTGCCAGTCCTTGTTGCAGCCTCATTTGCCAGTGGAAACATCCTCCTCCTTGTGCCTGAACAGACCTCTTCTGCTAAATCTGGCAGCTGGATGTTAAGATAGATGGGGGGAGGAGGTCAGGCCAGAAGATGTTAGTTATGAAGATGTCACTAATTAGTTGATGTAGGATACCAGCAATTGGTAGTCCAACTAAGCAGCTTTTACTGTATTACAGTGACTGCAATCCTGTAGACACTTATCAGGAAACAAGCCCCATGGGTCTTAGTGAGTCTTACACGTATATACATGTAGCATGTATATGAGTAGCTATGTCCTTAGCACTTATAGTGAGTTTCGTCTTCATCTGGCCTGTCTCAGATATTAATCTGTCTGTCCTGGTCAGCAATGACGCTCCTTTGCTTTTTTCAAGTCCTCCAGTCTTTCACCTGGAGATAATAACTCAGACATGCAAGAGACATGTTCCACTGTAGCTCAGTGGCAGAGCATATGCTTTTGCATGTGGAAGGTTATTGGCATCTTCAGTTACAGCTGGAAAATTTTTGCCCTGAATTCCTGCTAGTCAATGCGAGGAGCAGCAACAAGCTAGATGGGTCAACGGTTAGACCTAATATAAAGCAACTCTCTATGTTTCTGTTGTTAAACTGATAGTTTACTTGATCCAGAGGCTTTCGGAATGCCTAGCAGTCTTGAAAGTGTAGCGTTTCCTAGTTCATTGTTATAAAGGAAAGTGCCATTCATCCATGAATAGGCAGGTCTGACACCAGTTTGTGGTTCCCATGTCAGTGGAACAGTGAACCCATTTCAGGTTTTACTCTGAATTTTAAAGGATCTGTCTTAGGTGCTGAATCTGGGGCATAGCTATCAGAACCTTAGGTAGTTCCTTTGAAGTTCAGGCTAAAAGCAGGAGTGGATTCACCACCTCACTAACAAGAATGTCACTAGTTACTCCTGTGAAATGAGACCCTATGTTGATTTTGTGCTCACTAGAAATTCACTACAGTGGACCCTCCATATCTGAAGGGGTTCAGTTCCAGGATCCCCTGTGAATGGCAAAAAAATGTGAATGACCAAATACCATATTATTAAATGGTGGGGCAGTATGTATGGACACTTTAGCACATCTACAATCATGTCTCTATGTGCTCTCTTTTCACTTCTGGTATCAAGTTAATTGATCTGATTTGTATCCCACCTAATGTGGGACCCAAAACAGCTTACAATATAAGTTTAAAGTAATATGTGATTACAGAAGCACTAACAACCAGCCTCATTGAAACATTAATAATTTAAAAAATAAAAACAGCATACTTATTGCTCACTCTCCTACCCTACCCAGTTAAAAGTTAAATTTCTATTTAAATAAAGTCTTTGCCTTCCAACAAAAGGAGAGCAGAGCAGAGGCCAACCTAGCTTCTTTCAGGAGGGAGTTTCACAGCTTAAGAGCAGCCATCAAGAAGGTTCTCTCCTGTGTCCTCAACAGACAGAGAGGAAAGTCCTCCCCTGAAGAATGCAAGACTCAAGCAGGGTCATATGGGGAGATACTTTCAAATAATTTGGATTTAGGTCATATCAGGTCCTCCTTAAATAGGCTTCCATTTTAGCATCGTGTTCTTCCAAGTGGAGCTAATAGTTCCTCACAAATGCAGTAAGAAGTATCATTAGTCCCACACAGGTAGACACCACTATAGATGGGCTTTATCCTGCATGGCCACGCATAGTTCAGCTCACCATGCTGAGCACACTTAGGGAAGTCATAGATGCCTATAAAATGCCACCAATCGTATTAGGAGGAACTTCAATGAACTCTGGGCTGCGGTGAGCCTGAAACAACACACAGTATTCTTCCCTTCCCACACCACTGGAATGGGTTGAAGAGGTTATATGTGTACTGTAGCCAGATCACTTCAATAATTTCCACTATATTCCTTTCAATGCCTCACTGGTCCTGCCAGCACTGGACTGCACAGCTCAGCATCACCAAGCAGCTCTTAAAAAGAAAACTCAGATTTTCCCACCCCATTCAGACTAAAGGCCACTAATGAGACTGGTGATCACAATAATTCATGTCAGATCAAGACTGTATCAGTGAACTATGCCAATTATTTCTGAAAAATGAATTCCTTAACTTAAATAATCTTTTTTTTTTATGTCATTTGTTTCCAGTGTTGCCGGATGTGGGCCTCTGTTGAAAACTCCCCAAGTAATTATAGAACAACAGCAGCAACCACAAGAAAAGCTTCTCTTAGTTGAGGAAGGCAAAGCCAAGAACATAACTGAAGGACAAAATATCACCAGCAGCACTCCAGAGAAACAGCAAGAGGTTTTGCCAAGCAAGAACCAGTCTTGCATAGAGAGGCACCACTTGCTTAGAAATCGGATTTCTCCAGCATTTTCCTGTGGAACAAATTCCTATAATCGAGCTGGGGTGTCTTTTTCCTTCTCTAAAAAAGTCCATTTGAAGCTTGAGTCATCAGCATCTGTCTTCAGTGAGAACATGGAAGAAGCATATGACTGCATTGGATCACCTAGACATAAAACAAAACAGGCTCACAAAGAATGCCATAGTTGCATACATATGGGTGATGAGAGGAGAGCAAATTTGCAAAAACGGTTAAGTGCACTTCAAGGTCACCCAGACAGCATTGCATCCTGCAGTCTGCCTGGAAAAAAGAAAATGCAGAAAGGGACTAATCAGAACACCAACAGAGAGCAACTGGAAGTCCATCTTTCATCTCATAAAGACAATTTACATCTTCCAGATTTGGAATGTGCTGGGTCTCCAAATGAAAAAGAGCAAGAAGAAGAACTTCAGAATGAGATTCAGAAATCCTTGGAAACTGTAGTTGCACCTCACCGCCTAACCACTAATGTTTGTAGGCAGCAAACCACTTACAAGCATAGCGATGTCTTGTTTGCTGAACATGTTTCTGAGTTCTCAGGCCAACAGTTGTCCAAGCAAGAACATCCATGTGAGATAAACTGCAATCCTTGTGCATTCAAACAATCCCCTCATTATTCAAAACCTGTGAATGAAAACACTGAAACATCTGGGGGTGATTCACTGGTTCATGATATTAAGCCTAAAGAACTGCCTTTTCTACATGTACTGAGTAAAGATGGCAGCACAGCCTTACGGTGGCCCACAGAACTTCTTTTGTTTACAAAAACAGAACCATCTATTTCATATGGTTGCAACCCATTATATTTTGATTTTAGGCTCTCTTTGTCCCATAGAGACAGTGGACATAATGAGGTCAATGCAGAAGGTCCTAGAGAGCCCTTCAGAAACATGGACATAGATGGTATTGAAGCCTCGGGTCTAACCGAGATCCAGCAGCCGTCCAGTGAACCTGATAATCAGTCCTTGAAGCCAAAGAAGAAGAAAAGAGTTTTAAGCCTCAACACGTCCCAGCCAGAACTGGATTCAGACACAGAGAATGAAATGAATCAGTGTGCTCCAAAGTACATTTCAGATGATTTGAATGAAAACATACCAGAAGTGCCTGCTCACCTTGATTGCTCACAAAGGCATTATGCAAGAGCAACGAGTCCCCATACAACAATGCATGTGAGATCTTTAGCACAGCACTTGCAGAACTTTGAAAAAACTCTACATGAAGAAGTAACACGAAACATTTGCATCTATCCCTTAATGACTTCTAGGACAAAAAAGCAAACATGTACAAAATGTGATTTAATCTGCTCCCACAGACAAAGCAATTTGAATTTGGTCCCCTGCCCTGGTGACATAAGTGATAGTAGGAAGGATTCTATTCTCGGTTATACCTTAGGTTCCACTGGTGAGTGTTTGGAAAGAGAAGATAACGGGAGTTTTGCTAGTTGCTGGAAATTCTCTTCTTTGCAAAAGCCCTTTTCTGACAGACAGTCTAATTATTCTGACACCTCTGCTAGCAGTGTGACTAGTTACGCTAGTTGCTACTCTAGTCACAGATCAAGTGATCACAGCAGAAGTCATTTGCCTTTTTGTTGTAAAAGGAAACAAAAGCCGGTTGAAAGGCAGAAATGTAAACACAAAAAGCACAATTGCATTTCATCTTCTGATGATGCAGATGAGGATTGCCTTTTCAACAAAAAAAGTCAAAGATCTAGAAACTGTACACAGAGACATACAGTAAAATATCAAAGACATTCAAGATATAGGCATTTACTGCAAAGAGACATATCAAAGCAGACCAGAAATAGATACCCTCTCTGTAAACACAGCAGGAATAGGAGCTACAGCAGCTCCATAGGTTCTTCCATCCAAGATTCAGGAAGCAGTGAAAGATCATCAAGTTGCACCAGATCGAGAGGCAGCAGTTCAGGTTCACTTGCTAAAGAATCAATGCACAGTTGGAGCAAATACAAAAGGGATGTGAAAAGCAATGTCAGCACTGAACCAGGAAAATCAAACTCTGCACACTCTGATTGCCAGTATCTAAGATGCCCATCAAAACATGTTGGAATTTGCTCCATCAGCCACTCAGAAAGAGGAACACTGGGACATCAGAAGTCATTAACTGCCAAGCTACTTTTAGAGAAGGTGAACTCAAAGAGAAACCAGGAACAAACTCAGAACACTGAGAATTTTTCAAATACCTGTGAGATGGGTCTCCCCATAGTCAACCTGGTATTACAAGTACATCTTTAATGGCTGGAGAAGTCATGTTCCTTTCCTCTGAGAAAGCCCTCAACACTGATACAAGCAATGTGTGGAACAACAAAACCATTGCAGTAGAAAGCGGTGAAGGCAAAAATCAAATTTCAGCAATAGATAGTGTTACTCTTACAGCTAACACAGCTTATGGTAGTTGCCTGCTTAAAGACTTAATTCAAAGAGGAACAGGCTATCAGACTCCAAATATGGAAAAGGATGCAGCAATAAAGGAGCAATCAAATATCTTACCTGGTGAAATGCAATCCCTTTTACAACGCTGTGATGCAGTGCCAAATGATTTTTCTGGTGCTTTCCCTTCTCATACATATTCTGTTGTTGCAAACCTAACAGAGACCAAAGAAGAACACAATGCAAACATGGACTTGAATGGGGAGGGAAGTAATCTTAACTGTTACTCTGACAATGCTATGCATAAATCCAGTGAAACAGAAAACAGTAAATGTATCTCCTTTCCTTTAACACAGCAGCCTATTACATTTTCTCCTGACGAAATAGACAAATACAAGTTTCTTCAACTACAGGCCCAGCAGCATATGCAGAAGCAACTGTTGGCAAAGCATCTCAAGGTCTTGCCTGCCACAGGACCAGCTGCGTTCTCTACATCCCCAGCGGTTCAGCCCATTCCTGTTCAGCAACACTCTTCTGTCTCCACTCTCCACCACACACTTTTACAAAGCTTTGCTTTGTCCGCTGGAGTACATCCTCACCGTAGCCATCTTTCCCTCACCCATATACATCCATTTTCACAATCTCAGTTTGCTCCCATATCACTCTCGCCTTTTGCCCCAACCTTTATGCCTGCACATTCCGCACTGCTGGCAGGACACCCATTCCATTTAGTATCTGCAGCTCCCCTTCACCCTTCCCATCTGATGATCCCGCCTCTGCCCCATGCTGCATTTATTCCTACCTTGTTCGCTCCGCAGCTCAATGCAGCTGCATCTTCTGCAATACCTCTCAGTCCTTTAATCCACCCATTGTTCCAGGGCCAGGAGCTTCATCGTCGTTCTTGACTAGATGAAATGTGGTGGCTCTCTGACATTGGGAGAGGAGCAGAATTTAAATTATTTAAACTAAATTTGAATAATTATTGCCCTTTGCTTCAAAAAGCAATTGGGATGGAAATTCCCATTCTTGGTAGTCTGATTGCATATCACAAAAGGGAACCTATGACTAAAGGTTACATCAAGAATGCAGAGGGAAATCCAATTGTGGCCATTTCTGCACTACAAAGCTATAGTGCTATTATTTCACTTCTGTGGAATTCTGGGATTTGTAATTTACTGAGGCCAAAGAGCTCTCTGGTTGAGAATCCTAAATGCTCCTGCCTAAATTACAAACCCGAGGATTCCATAGGATGTTGAAAGTGGAATAATAGCACCATAACAGTGTAATGCATAAATGGCCTTTGATTTCCATGGAACATGAAAATTAATGTGATTATTCATTATGGGATTTTATGTTTGCCTCATTTTTGTCCTGAAAAAAATGTTCAGACCTAGTATGTTCAGAATTTTCTCCCTCCCTCCCTCCCTCCTTCTTTTTTTTTCAAGAAAACAAGAAACAAGGAGGATAGTTAGTGGCCTCCCATATAAGTGAGAGAGTGAATCTACTCCAGGTTTTAGTTCAAACGTTAAAGGAGCTATCCAGAGTTGTGGGATCAGGTTCAGCACCTTTGATAACTTTAGAATTTGGACTAAAAACCCCATAGTGACATGAAAATCACCACTGGCAAAATGTATTCAGCTTATCTGTAGCAGAGCTATCCCTACATCCTTTGCATGGAGATTGGATACAAGTGGATCTGTGTGAGTACTATCTTAATACTAAGAGCACAATCCAGTTTCCTTCACCTTACCTGGAAAGATTTTTAGGCAGTCCTCTAAAACAAGCAGCCATTTTCTCCAGGCAAACAGTTTTGCCAAAATCCATCAAACCATCACATGGGGGCATAGGTATATGAATGTCAGTCAGTGGGTACACTTTTTCCATGGCATGTTGACAAGTTTCTTTTTTGTTTGCTATTTGAGATTGTGCAACCTGATTTTCAATAAGCTATGCTGTCAGTAGCAGAGAGACAAAATCTGATTTTGTATCAAATTGCCAGATTGAGAGCCCCTTAAAAATGTACAGGTCTGTGATGGTTGGGTTCTGCCACACAGACTGGAAGATACATTTATATATCCTAAAAAGTCATTGACACATAGTAAATATAAACCTTAACCTCTGTTTTGGCATACCTACACATACCTTCGGTTTTAGGCTACAGCACTAAGACTGGCACCAAGTGTCCTAGGTTTCCAGGAGAATTCTCTCCTAGCCCTCCTTGAGATTCCTCGAGTGCTTGCCCCTGGTACAATTATAACACTACAATTCGACTTTAATTGCCATGCTGCATTCTGTGGATTTTTGGGATTTGTACTTTGGTGAGGCAGCAGAGTTCCCTGGCTGATAATTCTAAATGCCTCGCCCAGTAATAAAAATCCAAGATTCCACAGGATGTTGCCATGACAGCTAAAGTGGAATCATAGCACTATATTTGTGTGGTGTGAAAGGGTATCTGGTTTTCCACAAGATTTTCCTCCATTCTTAAAAACTTTGGGGTGTTTGTTTGTTTGTTTGTTCTTGGTCCCACTCATTTGCTGTTGTTCAGATTCATCAATGGAATACAACTTCTCTAAAACCAAATGTAGCCCTCAAAAATGTTCCCCACCATTTCTTTAGAAGGAGCGAATGTGCTGGCTTGCACAAAAGTCAACTGCCTCTTTGCAAGTTGCCACTTCAGGCAAAATTCAGAGGTCAGGAAAGTTTTGTTTGGAGGGAAAGAAAAGTGATTAGGCAAACCCAGGTCAATCACCACTAACTGTTTTCCTGTTATTAAGGTTATCTGTGTAAAATACTGACCATGTCTATCTATTATGCAGTTTTGCAAAAAGAAATACATTAGTAAACAGAAATACATTAATAAACAAACACACACAAAATTTTAAAAAATCCTCTTGAATCATTTTTCAAAGTGTTTAGTTTGTATTAAAACTCAGTAATACTCTGGCTAGTATAATCTGTACATCAGTTATTTTGTTTTGTATTCTCTGTAAAAAATGTTTTATATAATACCGTAGATAAGTGAATTGCACTATTGGACATGCGATGCAGCTTTCATTTTTTAGGTTGTTGAAAGTGTTCTTGGGAATGTAGTTTCATGCAATAATTTTTTTTTCAATAAAAAAGCTTGATGCTAAAGGGGTGTCAGTCATGCATTTTTAATTTCCATACCAAAAGGCATCAACAAAATAAAATGCAGATGGAGCAAACATAGTCTGTAATTTAATACACAGAACTGAACTGAAGCTGTAATCCTGATTTTTTTTTAAGGCTATTTCTTTTCTTAAAAAAAATTAGCATGTATTACTAGAGTTGTTTAAATGGCTCTATCAATAAATATTCCTTTAAAAAAAATAATCACTGATGTGTTCTTTACAACCATGTTAATTGATCATGCATTGTAATTTCTTCATTGTTTAAACAAAAGTTGATAAGAAATTGATAAACAGATACAGATGACAGAGGGTGAGGGAACAAGAATCGCTTATCTAGATTCTCAGAACTGTTTCTTGCATGTTTTGTATATTATACCCCGAGTTATACAGGAAAAAAGCTCATAACAAATTAGCAAAAACTCAGTATGTTCTTCCATCACAAATTCTTGTGGAAAACTTACTTTTGTGTTAATGGATAGACAATGTTCGGTGGGGAATCCAGGGTGCAATCCATGGACACAGTGAGCTCCAAAGCCAATCCCACACGACCCTTTTGATAAAAACAAACACCAATATTCTACAGCAGCGACATCTTCTGGTTGATGCCCCCCCCACAAGCCCACCTTAACAGCAAGTAACCTTGCTAGGTGAATGAGGTCTGTCCACCTGCCGGTTTTTGACACAAGGAAGATGATGTTTCCACCCCCTTCCCCCACTGAGCAAAGCTGTGGCAAGGACTTGCAACAGAAGTCTTGCTTCTGATTGTCACAGCCTTGCTTGCTGGTGGGAGGGGGTTGAAAGGTCCTCCTTCTTTTACTCCAGTGAGTAGTTGAACTAACCTCCCTCATCTGATCTGGCTTCTGACTGATACAGTGGACTAAGGGGGCATGTAGTGAATACAGAGCAGTCCTGGATCCATAATTCTAGGTCACAGATCCATAATTGCAATACTGAATGTCAACCAAAGAATATGGAATGTGTTTGCTCCTGAAGGTTTTATGCCAAAATAACATACAGGGGTCTCCAAGTCCTCTCCACTACCACCACCAAAAGGGAAAAAAAGGAGAGTTGCAGCTACTTCTGGCTTTTCTTTCTTCTTTCCAAGCCATCCGAAAACCATGATGGGTTACATATGTAATAATTTGGCCAGCAGACTATTACAAGTTGATTGCCCCTTATCTAACTGCTGGAATCTTTATAAGACCATGCCTTGGACAAAAAAAACAAAAAAAAACAAACAGCAGTCTGTGTGGGGCTGCCCTTGAAAAGTGTTCAGAAGCTATAGCTGGTGCAAAATGCAGCAACCAGACTAGTGTCAGGTGTGCATTTTAGAGATCGTATACCACCAGTCTTGCAAGAACTGCACTGCCTTCTAGTTTGCTTCCAAGCTCAATTCAAGGTGCTGGTGTTGACCTACAAAGCCCTAAACAACTTGGGGCCAAGAGATCTAAAAGACCACCCCTTCCTATACAAGCCAGGCAGAAATCTTCAGAGGAGGCCCTGTTGTGTGTCCCAGCATTTTGTGAAGTTAGAATGGTAGGTACACATAACAGGACTTGCTCTGTAGCAGTGCCTCAACTGTGGAACTCCCTACCTAAATGTTAGGCTGGACCATGATCATTTCCGCACTACCACTTATAGCGCGATTATTCCACTTTCAACATCCTAAACCCCAGGATTCCATAGGATGTTGAAAGTGGAATAATCGCACTATAAGAGTGTAGTGAGGAAACGGCCCATGTCTTTTAAGCTTCTAGTGGGCAACCAAAACAGTGCTGTTTCACACGGCATTCAGTGTTTGAAATGGTTGTTTTAACTGTTTTAAAACTGGGCTGCTTTTAGAGTGATTTTAGGAGTTTTTAAAGAGAGATTTTAATATGTTTTTAAAATGTTTTTATCTTGGCATTGTTTTAATAGGTTTTCTGTTTGTTCATTACCCTGGGAGGCCTTGTGGGCTAGAAGACAATACAGAAATACTTTAAATTCTGTATTTGCTGGCGTATAAGATGCACCCATGTATAAGACACACCCCATTTATACACTGGCAAATACTATTTGATGGCATATAAGACACACTGGCATAAAAAATACATCCCATTTTCAAACAGCATTTTTTGGGGGGAAAGTGAGTCTTATACACCAGCAAATACAGTAAATAAAATCTGACAGAGAACAGTCTTCTATGTGAAAGAATATCAGACGGCCTGATCCAAGTTGACTGGAAAACTAATAAACCACAGGACAGGACAACAGAAGCCTTGAATTTACTCATCAAAAAGACACCCAGATCACAGCCTCCTGCACTATGATATTTTATGTCATTTTTTTCTACAGTGTGTTTAGTGACCATTCCACCATAAAGGATCCATTGCACACAATTGCTAATACCTCTTCCTCTTCAAGTGCAACTGCAATTTGTTGCTGTGTGCCTTCAAGTCATTTCTGACTTATGGGATTTTCTTGGCAAGATTTGTTCAGGGGTGATTTGCCATTGCTTTCCTCTGAGCCCAAGAGTATGATTTGTCTAAGGTCACGCACTAGGTTTCCATGGCTGAGTGGGGATGTAGACCCTGCTCTCCCTTAGTCCTGGTGCAACACACTGGCTCTTTTGTCCCTATAATACACATGCTGTAGTAATAGATTTTTTTTTGTAGAAAATCTTAGTTTACTTAGAAAGAAATCTACAAAAAAAATGTCCTTTGAGGTTTGACTGGAGCCTTGACTACTTCACAAAAAGCAAATTCTTCCAAGGAGCTAAGCATCAGAGCATGGGTTGGAAAAGTTACCATTTTGGTCCACAACTCCAAGAATTCCCCTGCCAGTATGTCCAATGGTTCAAATAACTCAGTTCAAAAGCAACTTTTCCCAGCTCTTTTTGAAATGGTTCTCATGGATCATCTATGTTCTTTATCTTCTCAATAGTCCTCTGGGGTTCACTAGTCTGAGACAGAGCAACTGGCCTAAATCAGCAAGCTACGTGGTCAGGGAAGAGTTTTAACCCATGCCTCCCTAGTCTTAGGGCAAAATGCTGACCACCACAGTCTCCTTCTTAATTCCATAGCTGCATTAAGAAAGAAAGCCCTCTATCCAGTTCAGAAGGTGTGTCTTCCTTAATATTAAGCATAGTGAGTAACTGTCTTAGATAACACATGGAGAAAACTGTGTGGACAAAGAAATGTGTCCATATAGCTTGCACTCTGTCCCTTGTGCTATTTTCTTGCTCTCAGGTTCAGTGGAAAACACTATGCAAGTGTTGAAGTCTAGTATCTTTTGGGGGGGGCGCGGTTTTATTTATATATATTTTTATTTGAAAAAAAGTTGACAATAATGAAACTTACTTAGTTTATAAAAATTAGAAAAATGAAGAAAAGAAAGAAGAAGAAAAAACCCAAAGTCAGTAAGCATATACAAACACATCAAAATAAATAAATAAAGTAAAACTTCCTCCAGAGTGTCATTGGCTAGTTCGTAAGCTATAGAATTAAAGCTCCTTGGACATTTTCATATTTCTTGTCTAATTCTATCATAATTCTAATTTTCTTGTTACAAAAGACGATTGAGTTTTAATCAGAGGAGCCAACTACTGTTATTTCAGAATAATTGTTCCTGAGGAAATTAATCATTGGATCCCAAATTTTTAAATAATTATCTATAGAATCATCTCTTAGCAAATTGTTAACTTATCCATAGTTGCTATATCCAATACTTTCAACAATGAAGTCTAGTATCCTTTTACTATTGCTCTGGTTGGTCTTGGTATCTGAAATGAGAGGGAATGAAATGTCTTGAACAAGCCCCATGTCTTCTAAACAACCGTATGCTCAGTCACTGCTGGATTGTTTATATGAAAAATGTCATAATAATTTATTATCCCAATTTGGACTTCATAATGGCCATTATCCATTTCTGTACAAATACTGTCTGGAACTGTGCCACTCTTGGACGTTTTGTGGTCAGATGAATCACAGCATCCAGACTTTATGACTATGATGTGTCTTCCTCAAATCGGAACTAAGATGGCTGACAGACCTGCAGTTTAGCTATGTCTGCATGCACAACTAAAAGTGGATGACATGTTAAATCAATATTTCATTCTTCTAAGATAATAAATCTCCCAAGTCAAATATATTTTCCATTTTCAACATAATAAATTATATTTTCTTATCAATTTTTATTTATCAAAACTGCCTCTACAGACTAAGTAATCTATGCAAATCAATGATGGCCATAAAGAAATAATTATAAGCAAACCAGCTCACTAAATGTCCAGCCATCTGACTACCCACCTATGAAATCAACTCTGCCCTGTAAACGCCAAGCCATTCACTGTATTCAGCCAGATCCTATGCAAGGCTAAGCAGGTAAAAGTCTAAGGATGTAGGAGGACTTATGCTTGCCTATATGTATTTATATACGTTCATGCTGAATAAGATACTTTCAGAGCCATATGAGATCAATATGGTATCAGAAAAAAAATAATCAAGCTGCATAGCCTATTCAGAGTTTTGACTACTAGCTCTGACTTCTCCAACTTTAAAAACTACTTGAATCATTTTTTAAAAAATGGCCCTATGGAATCATTTTTCTTTTAGCAAACTCTTACAGCAGTAATATCTGGCTCTGAGGGAGAGGTTTACATTTTCTGCTGATTTATTTCCTTCCTTCTTTTTTTTAAAAAAGGAAATCTGATTGTGGATTTTTTTTTTGTATCATCATCATCATCTTTATTTATATTCCACTTTTCCCCCAGACCGGGACTCAGGGCAACTTACAAAAGATAGAGTTTTAAATATTTTTAAGACAAAAGTTAAAAATACAAAACTTAAAAATATAAGTAAGCTATCAATAAAAATTGAAAACAACACATAATCCTTAAAAACAGGAACAGCAAATATAAATAGTAGAGTACATTAGGGAAGGCCCTTTTCTCCTGGGCAATCTGTCTCCAAAGGCCTGTAGAAACAAAAAAATTTGCTTGCCTAAAGGACAGTAAAGAGGGTGCCAGTCTAACCTCTCTAGGGAGGGAGTTCCAGAGCCTGGGAGCAGCTACCAAGAAGGCCCTCTCCTATGTTCTCACCATATGTATCTACAAGGATGGTAGATCAGAGAGAAAGGACTCACCAGAAAGTCCTCAAGCCAAGGCAGGCTCATACAGGGAGATATAGTCCTTCTGAGAACTCAGACCTAAGCAGTATAAGGCTTCTTCAAAGTCTGCTCAGAAACTAGGAGCCAGTGGAACTGTTGTAACAAGGGAGTTGTGTGCTCCCTGTAGCCAGTCCCAGTTAACAATCTGGCCACAGCTTTTTGGACCAGCTGAACTTCTGAACATTCTTCAGAGGGAGCTCCACACAGAGTGCACTGTGTTTGAAAGCACTTAAGGCTTTAAAGGTAAGCACCAGCACATTTAATTAGGCTCAAAAGCAAATAGGCAGCTAAGATAACTAATGCATTAATGTGTTCTGATGTGTCCCTACCTGGCTATAACATCCTGGAAGCTGCACTTTGCACTAAATGGAGTTTCCAGGTTGTTTTTAAAGTCAGCCCCACGTGCTACACATTCCAATAATCCAGTTGGGGGATTACTGGAGCATGGATAATTGTAGCTAATCTATGTCTATGGGCATATTATCTTTTTATAATCTCTGTGTTGATCCTGGGACTATGTAAAACTGAGTCCCTGAAAGATCCATGGTATAATGAATTCCAGTGCCATCATGCTTTTGGCAGAACATGAAACCACTAGAAACCACTGAGATTGCGGGCAATCTAATTCTAAATAGATTTCACCACAAGGTGATTAGAGAAAGCAACATTCTATACACCATTTCCAATCTAGATTGTTATAGTGCTTTTACTCCACTTTCAACATCCTATGGAATCCCCAGGATTCCATAGGATGTGGAAAGTGGAATAATAGCACTATAACAGTCTAGTGCAGAAATGGCCATAGTGTCAGAGGGCATCATTTCTTCTGAATTCAGTTGCAGCCTTGACTTATCTAACTTGCACCATAATGAAATGTGACAAAGAAGAATGTCTAACTTATATAAACAGTGGCTACCTAGGTAGAAATTATTCATGGGAAAACCAAGTTCTCTAACACTCCCGTCACTTTCCTTATTGATATATGAGCGAGCACAGCGGAATTGCCAAATGTGACTGTCACATCTGGCTGCTTGTCTTATTACCTTGAATCATGCTCCTACCGTGCTCCTCTAAAGGGGAAGAAGAGTTATTGGTGTATTGGTTTATTAAGTAAAGAATAAGCTACCCAAGAACACAAGTCAGGGAATCAGATCAAGCTGCACGGATACATCTGAGTGAATTGATTATGCAAACCCAACAGGGCTTGCAGAGTTCAAGTGTACAGCAAGACAGTATTATTGAGGAAAATGTGTCAGTTTGGGCAGTGTAAATTATCATGTATAAATACCACACAATGACAGCTGGTATGGCCCTGAAGAAGTGTAAAAATTCCAGCTATGGAAAATACCTGGCTGCATTGTTACAGATTTCTCTGCTCATAAATGGCTGTGGGGCAGGGGAGACTGTATCACTTCAAAGATGGCTTTGGGGAAGGATTTTGGTTGTTGCACAGAGTCCCAAAGAAAGAATTCCAACCTGTGAATATCCAGAAAAGTGGATTGTGATAGCACAAGTTGGACTTACACTATTGTCACTCACTAACTAGATGCCTGCCAGCATGTCACAAAGTGCACTTTAATCCTTCTCTCACTGTTTGTAATGAGTGGGGTTCTTCATTCATAGGCAATTTCTGCACTCTACTGTATCCCAGCAGCATCCTATGGGGATCCCGGCAGCAGCTCTGCTGGGAGGGGAGCACAATGGGAGCGCTTCCTTCTGCAGCGCAGGCAGGTACTGTCCCAGGCTGCGCTGGGGCAGGAAGTGCAGCCATTGCACTTCCAGAGTCTCTGCACACCAAGTAAGTGTAGGATGGTGGCACAGTCATGGATCATTGATGGGGAAAACCCATCAGTGATTTACTCTATGATTGCACCACCTGGGGATGGGAGAAGGACAGGACCACAATGGCATCTTGCACAACCATCATTGCAGTCCCATTCTTCTCGCATCCCTATAGCAGGTTGGGACAGTGGAGCAGAAAGGGTCTTAGAAAAAGCAAGCCCCAGAAAGTTGGGTAAAGAACTCTTTTAACACTTCTGCTCTGCTAGCAAGAGCTTAGTAGGGTGCTGGGAAAATTTATGCATCTAAGATCACAACAGTCCCTTCCTCTCCTTGCCCACATGCAATCTTCTTTTAATATATGAAATGATCTCTTTTTTCTCCCTTTTCCCTCCCTACAGCTCCACTATGAAGGTAAGACAATGGCTATAACAATAGATGTGGACATCTCCAAGTCCCTTTTTTCCCCACCACTCAAGTCAGTAGCTATTGGATCATCAAGCATTTTGATCTTTTCTTTCCATGTACCTCATTTGGATTTCAAAGGAAAGTAAATATACATAGCAGATAATTGCAAAAGGGTCATTTTCATAAGATAAGAGTTTTCAGAACACAGTGCACATTAAAGTCAATAGCATTTGCTTGATTAGATACGCCTTGGCTATAAACTAGACATTTGTGTGTGGGCTACAATTGTATTTTTTAAAAAAAAAAATCTCTAAAAATCACAAAATAATCTGGTGTTCTCACCATAAACTCTTTCTCTGATTAGGAGCCAAGTATTCAAATGGAGAACATGTTGGATTTGGAAATAGAAGAGCTCGGCTGGCCTCAAACTCCATCATCTCCCATGGAGTCACTTAGTGGCACTGTCAAGTTGTCCTCTCTCAACTTCCCTTTCTAGTCTCTAACATGGAAATGAATGGCCTACCTTCTACAAAGCTGTAACAAATACAGTAAATATAACAGAGAGGCACCTCCATATGACAAACCTTCTAGTTAAGCACTATGGAGAGATGGGTAAGCCCATCCATATTTGTGCATGTGAAGATGGGGCCATTTCCAAAGGGCTGAGCTAAATTTTGAAGGCAGTCAGACACAGTACTGTTGCTCATAGGCTAATAACTATTGCTAACATATGACATGGCGTTATTTTATTGCAAAATTAAAATGCTCAACATCATTGAAAAGGCAGCTACACGGGTGCCTGTGAATCTTATCTTCCATCACTGGATTTTGCTTCCCTGCCCCATCCATCATAAGCACTCCACTTCAGTCAAATATTTTCTTTTGAGAACTTAGAGCACAACATTACATAATAGCAGCAAATCTGGCTGCCAAGATGATCTATATTATTTTTTATAAGCTTTATAGGCATCATTGTTGATCTCAGCTACCACTGATAGGGCCACGTCACCAGCAGTTCTATTCTGACATTTAAAGCACCAATATGAAAGGAAGCATGAAACCTGTCTAAAGTGTCATCAGTTATTGCATTCACATATTTACTGAGGGCTGTGTACAGACTTTGATTTTAAAGATAAAAATAATGCTTTTGGGGAGACAGTGAAATGGTCCCCCACAACTGTATGAATGTTTTGCTGCTTATGTTGTAGCTATTGTTGTCCTTCTTGTTAATTGTTATTTTTTTTTCATCTTCTTTGCTTCTGCTTCAATATAGTTTGGTCTTTTACTTCTTTCATGCAGTATTCAAATTGGTACACTAAGCCAATGAGGAATGACGTAACATATCCAGGGGTGTCAAAATACTGCATAGCCAATCAGATCTGACTCTGTGGCCATTTCCGCACTAGACTGTTATAGTGCTATTATTCCACCTTCAACATTCTATGGAAACCTGTGGCTTGCAGTTTAGGGAGGGGCCTTAAGGATTCCATAGGATGTTGAAAGTGGAATAATAGCACTATAACAGTCTAGTGCGGAAATGGCCTGTGATAATGTTAGTGATGGCAAACAAAGCTAAATTAGAGTGAAAACGTTTTTTCTATATCATTATTGCCCTTGTTCTGAAATGCTGAACACTTCTTTTCAATACTTCAATAAAATAAAATGAAATAATATAATTGCACCTTTCTTCCCAGTCTTCCATACACGCCCAGAGATATGAACTGCAGCAGCAAAAACAATAGCAAGTGACACCACTGAATGAAGGGGACAACTCTTTGCAGCTAAAGCATGGGAGACTAAGATTTCTGAAAGGTTCTAGATAGTATCTCACATTGGGTCTCTCACAATGTTCAAGATGTCAAATCACTTCTACTCTCCTCACAACAGAATCTATTTTATTTTAACAAAGCTTTGATTCCCGTATCACTCTAGTATAGACCAGAGTTTAATATTGTGGTGGACAAAACCAAAATTATATAACTTTGCTTTAATACATTTTATTTCTTTCATCATAGAGGGCAGAATCTTGTTAGCAACACATACAACGTGACCTGGAGTTAGAAGAACATGTGTTGGTTTACAGATGTAGCACAAGTGGGTATCCACTACCCCTTGCACAATGACCATTTCCACATTACACTGTTATAGTGCTATTATTCCACTTTCAACATTCTGTGGAATTCTGGGGTTAGTCCTTTACTGAGGCCAAAGAGCTCTCTGGCTGAGAATTCTAAATGCCCCTCCTGCACTGCAAACCCCAGGATTCCATAGAATGTTGAAAGTGGAATAATAGCACTGTAACAGTGAAGTACAGAAATGGTCATTGTTGGGATCTATCTTTCTTCCATGAATAATAGCACTATAACAGTGTAGTGTAGAAAGGAAACCTTTTTCAAAGGGTAGGTGCATAATCCCTCAGTCATTTAGTGATTGGGCAGAGTTTGAACAAGCATTTAGCAACTGAGGATTTGTGTGAGGTTCATAGGTGTTATCCAGTTGCATCCAGGAGGGAGAGACATACATGATCATTGGAGACCTGGGAGGTCTAAAGCTGCTGTTTCTTCCCATCTGTAGACACTCATCCAAAATCTGCCCAGGTGCCCTGCCATTCAATGGCTTTAGGAGTTTGATCTGCACTTGGAATTTGCCTTCCTCATAGGTGAAAACAATGGTCTAGTCTACTATGCTTCAACCACAGGGATGCCCAGACTTCAGTTTCTGGGACAACCTACACATTGTCCCATTGTCATTTAAAATATATGCTTTCCAAGTGAAAATTCTTTTAAAGCAAGTATCTTCAAGCTCTCCCCGTGCACACCCACATATTCATATTCAGGTATATTATTATGATTTTCTTCCTTCTGCACTTTCAAAAATTCCTTCTAGAGTGTGATTCCACAGTTGAACTCTGAGTGGTTGCATATTTTAAAAATAAGAAATTCAGGTTGAAATCATCTAAGGTGTAATTTTAGGGTTATTACACTAATGGCACACCAGTACCACATGCTGAAAACTGCTTTACAAGTCATTCCCTCTCTCCTAAAGGAACTGTGGAGACTGTGGTGCTCTAAAAGATGCTAGGGATTCAGGAGAGACCAGTGGCTGCCAGGTCACTGGGATTGTAGGTCTATTCCCGGTTTTAGTCCAGGCTTTAAAGGAGCTATCCAAAGTGTTAGACCTATTTGGAAGATAAGGTTCAGCATTTTATTTCTTCAAAATTTTGGGCTAAAATACAGAACAGATTCATTGCCCATGACATGGGGCATTTCCGCACTAGACTGTTATAGTGCTATTATTCCACTTGCAACATCCTATGGAATCCTGGGGTTTGCAGTTCAGAGAGGGGCCCTTAGAATTCTCAGCCAGAAAGCTCTGTGGCCTCAGTAAAACTACAAACCCCAGAATTCCATAGGATGTTGAAAGTGGAATAATGGCACTATCACAGTGTAGTGCAGAAATGGCCATGGAACCAACCAGCTCCCAATGAAGGGGCTCTAATAGAAAAATGTGGGCAGAGGGACTGATACAGCAATTTAACTGTTAGTTTAGAACATATTTTCCCTAAAACAGTTTATTCTGTTAGCTAAATTCAACATGATCATAAATAATAAATATTAAGGGATACTTGTAAAGAATCACCATTTTTGGATGGTTTTTTTTTCCCCAGACTACATTGTTGTTCCATTTAAAACTGAGAGACCATGGTTAGCCTTAACCAAACTGTGTTTTGAAACCAGCCAGCTTCAAATAATGGGTTATGAAATTGACATGTTTCACCGGAGTGTAACTTATATTTATCAGTTTGGGATTTGGATATTAATCAGTTTAGAGTTTGAACATGTCATTTAATCTGCTGTTCATATTTAACAGCAGTGAAAGCTTCCAGTTTCCTTGCAGCTTCACCTGAAAAGGAAAAGAGAAATGGTTTATGAGTCCAAGGCTTTTTGCAGCTTGTTCCTATCGTGTAAATCATGACTTATCACAATATTGCAGCTCGATCTCAATGTCATGCTAGAGGGAAGAGAAAAAAGACAGAAGGAGGTACTGAGGAGAAGGAGAAACTGTATCAGTGGAGGTGGATGTGAACATTAGCACATAATAAGAAACTTTGCTGGGTCAGACCAATTACCTAGTTAGGCCTGCATTCCATTCATGACAGTTTCCAGCCAGTTTCCAGCAGGAATCCCATGAGCAGAAGATGAGGGAGACTAAAATCCACAGCCATATATTTACAGTCACACTGCCTCCTGATTTAGGAGGTAACATATAGGCATCCTGGCTAATACTTATTGATAGCCTTATGCTCCATCCATTTCTCTAACCCCTTTAAAACCACCTAACTTGGTAGCACTCTCTCCATCTAGTGGTAGTGAATTCTGTGATATAACTATATGAGCAAGTGTGTGTACGAAGGGTTCATTTCAATGGGAAATATGAACTTAGTTTGGAATCCTAGACTTGGGAAGAAATCCTTTGTAACAGACTAGGCCTTACATCTGAAAATACATGTACTTGGTTGCACTCTAAGCAGTCATGTAGGAACATGGAGGCGAGGGGGGTGATTTGCCCCGGGTGGCAATGTTTCTGGTGCGTCCCAGCCCATAACCACGCCCCCGCGTGCTCTGGTCATGCCCACACACACCCTGGCCACACCCCTGTGCACCACAGCCATGCCCCCGCACAGTGACCACACCCCTTGTGCTGTAGCCCCGCTCCCTCCTGCCCCCTCCACACACTCCAAGCTCTGCCACTGGCTCTAAGCAGTTAACCAAAAAATCCATTTTGAGTTCTAGCTTTGAAATGAAGCCCACAATGAAAAGACATTTCCAAGCATTCTTTTAAATGAGCAGTTGGAGAGACAGCTTCATTGTCAAGCTTCCTCAGTATTTTTGGTGGCTAAACTGTGCTGTGTTTTCATAGATATACAAGTTCTCTCTTGTCAAGAGATCATAGGGATGCAACTTGGAGGTCTCACTGGAAGATTAGCATGATCTTTTTCTGTGTCTCCTCAGAAGTTGAACAAATAACTAAAAATATCTCCATCTCACTTTGCTACATACGCACATCAGCAGTATTTGAACAGCTGACCATTACAAACACCATTTCTTTTAATGCATGACTGTTTCAGGAGGGAAAAGACACGTATTTACTGTCTCATTTCTTTTAAAGGTAGTCTTTTAGATCCACAGTTCCTTGCCCTCATCACTGTGTATCCGAAGAGAAATCTTGCATGGATGGTCTTCCCTCATTCAGTTCAAAGGGTAGAGCACTTAATGTGTACACCTGATCTTCTAGCAGACCTAATTGATTCTTCCACTTGAAAAGTCTTATTCAAGAGACCTAGAGCAGATGAAATGGATGGATGCTAGAGGAGTCAGATCCCTAAACAATGACTCTTTGAAATACATATTGATTGAACACAAGACTCACTGAGGCAAAGAAATAAAGGTGAGATGGAATAATGCTGGAAGGACTAAGATAACAGAAAGAGCTGGATTGGTGCCTCTGGAAGAATCTTTTCCTCTTAGTAGACCTGGCTTCCCGGCCTTGTGCTATTCTTCTTAAATATTCAGTAGAGCTCTGGAATTCATAGTCTTTCAGTAAATGCCAATTTTTAATTGTTCCTCCACTCTCTTGCTCCACTTTCATTCTGTTTATTGACCTCTCTCCCTTTTTTTTATATCAAAATTGTGGCCTAAATCCAACTGTTAATACCAACTAGAGTAGAACTGTTCATCCAATTAGATTTATCTACATGTTGACTTACCATTCAACTACTGATTCAATGAGTCTAACTCTGGCCATTTCTGCACTATATTGTTATAGCATTATTATTCCACTTTCAACATCCTGTAGAATTCTGGGGTTTGTCGTTTACTGAGGCTAAAAAGCTCTCTGGCTAAGAATTCTAAAGGGCCCTCCCTAAACCACAACCCCAGAATTCCATAGGATGTTGAAAGTGGAATAATGGCACTATTACAGTGTAGCACAGTAATGGCCACTAACTGGGGCAAACCACAGGATTCCAGTTTACGTCTTCTACCCTGAATAGCATCATGCCCCTATTCTAGTGTTCTTGAGAACCCATTTGTAAGCAAACAGTACTTCCCAAATAAAAACAGATGGTGTTTAGTCTTAAATTGTGTTCCACTTCAGCATACCTTTAACTCATTTTTGCTTTTGGTTGTTGTCTCCTAATAAATCATCACTGAAGCAATACTTTCACTTCCACATCTGCTTACTCCAAAGTGATAACCAAGGAATTACTGGCCACTTTACTTTTGCCTGTGTATTCATGGAGAGGTGGGGAGAGTCCACATGAAGCCTGTAGAAATCATAAGAGTAGGGGTACATTGGTCCATATTTAGTGAGAATGAATTTCTGTCAAAGCATAATGGAAAAATATGTACAGTTATTTTTTCTCTCTATTGGTTCACTTTGCTCCATACTGTCTGCACTGAGTGGTAACAACTCTCCTGAGTTTCACAATCTTTCTCAGACCTACCTGGAAATGCCTAGGACTGAACTTGGAAGCAAGGCATGTGTTCTGCCACTGAGCTACAGTACAGAGTAAAGACATTGTTCGGCACATGATCCTACTGAATCATTTTATACTGTTGTGTTATTTGAATCTCCAAGTGAAAAAGAAGCAGAGGAAATAGTCACAAACATGGTGTCATTCCGTACGATATGGCTGGCAAAGATCCAGAAGCAGACACAGCTTCTAGAACAGGATATTCAGAAATGTAATGCATGGAACATGTCAATGATGAATACACTATACAGAAATTGCTCTGAGAAGGTAAAATCGATGCGTATAAAATTTTTCTGCACTATTAGAATCCTTTTATCCTTTAGTAGAAACAGGTCTATTCCTTGAGAAAATGTTAAACAAGAAGTACTGTTAATAGATAACTTTCATATTGCAGTTAGGTGACATATATCATATTATCTGTCTCTGAACTGAACTGCCAGTTCACTGCATCAATAGGAGTATGGTGTCTTGATCAAGGGAGGTAATGGTACCACTCTATTCTGCTTTGGTTAGACCTCATCTGGAATACTGTGTCCAGTTCTGGGCACCTCATGTCAAGAAGGATATTGGCAAGCTGGAACGTGTCCAGAGGAGGGTGACCAAAATGGTGAAGGCTCTGGAAGCCATGCCCTATGAGGAGCATCTTAGAGAGCTGAGTATGTTTAGCCTGGAGAAGAGAAGGTTAAGAGGGGTCATGATAGCCATGTTTAAATATTTGAAGGGATGTCATGCTGAGGAGGGAGCGGTCTTGTTTTCCACTGCTCCAGAGACTAGGACAAGGAGCAATGAATTCAAACTACAGGAAAAGAGTTTCAACCTAAACCTCAGGAAGAACTTCCTGATGGTCAGAACTGTTTGGCAATGCAATATGCTGCCTGGAAGTGTGGTGGAGTTTCCTTCTTTGGAGGTTTTTAAGCAGAGGCTGGATGGCCATTTGTTGGGAATGTTTTGATGTGGGTTCCTGCATGGCAGGAGGTTGGACTGGATGGCCCCTGTGGTCTCTTCCAACTCTATGGCCCTTTCTGTACCTTACCTTCTTCCATCGATGGGGTGTGGGGATCGTGCGAGCAGCCCCTGGCAAAAGGCTCTCACATCCGGGATCCTTTGGATCCACACAAGCTGCCTGCTCGCGCAAGAGCCCCTCCTCTTCCTTCCACAGTGCAGTCTGGGACCTTCCCAGGCTGCACTGGGGCAGGAAGCACAACCGGCGTGGCTTTGGAGGCTCCACATGCCAGGTAAGTGCGCACAGGGCCTGGGAGCAATGCGCGATCATGCACCATTTTCAGCTTCTAGCCAAAAATGAAGAGGTGTGCGATCAGCCCTGCCAGCCCATGGAGCATCACACAATTGTGAGTGCATTGTGCAGATCGCTCCTCACAATCGCATAATGCTCCAGGTGCCCTTTCGCATGGAAAATGCAGTGTGAAAAGAGCTTATGATTCTATGAATCTATATATGATCTCTTACCTGTCTGTTGACTGTAAATGGCGATGGTGGCAATCATAATTTTTCTTTTCCACCCCATATTCCATTATATATTGTAATAATTATATTTTCCCACCCTCTAAAATATTTCTGTTGCAAACTTTTAAAAGAAAGTTAAAGCCCATGTGTTAACATAATAATCAAAGGAAAACTTTCACATGGACCATTAAAATGGGCTGAGACCCACTGTGGTATGAGGGCTCTAGTTTCAGTTCCTTACCTTAGAAAAAGACCATAATGTCAGACCACAAGGCACATTGGTTAACCTAAAGGAAGCCACTATCTTCTTGTCATCCTGGCTTGTAGGGTTTTTCCAGGGATAACATAGGATTACTAGAAGTATGCTTCCTTTAGTTCCTTGGAAGAAGGACAGGAGACCATCTGACAGAAAGAATTTTCCCTGCTAAATTTTCCAACTGCTAACTTGGTTACAGCTCATCTTTCTCAAGTCTTCATGAATATCTAGTGCAGGAATTGGTAACTCCAGCCTTCCAAATATGTCTGTAATGCAACTTCTCCCATTCCTATCCAGCTCAAGCAATGGTGAGGAATTATGGATGTTATAGTCTTGGCTTTCTACTCTGTACATTACACTTGCCTTTCTACTCTGTCAGCATTAAAACTCACTAAAACGTGCTATTTGTATAAGTATGGAAAGACTGTATTAAGTCTTTTGTTTCTCCCTCCTTGCTACCATCACTGACACATAGCAGTGCTATGGCCCACAAACTTCCTGGGGTACCTGCATGCTTGAAGTCTTTGATCAAGTTTTTCATCTTGAGGAATTTTGTGTGCAGCACTTGTCCAGATGCATACCTTGAGCAGCTAAAGATGTGGATGCATGCTTGAATAGAGGGGGATTGGGCTGACTTTGCCCTGGAAAACCTGAGCTCAAATTCTTGCTTCTCCAGGAAAGCTATAGGGAGCTTGAAACAGAGCTTCTAGTCTCAGTTTCCTCAGTGGTAAATGAGAATGTTAATCAGTGGCTATAGATAATACAGCAAGTCACCTCTGTGTATTTCTTGCTTAACAAACCCTATGAAATTCATGGTGTCACCATAAGTCAATAGATGACTTGAAGGCGCATGCGCACGAGCACACACACACACACAGATGATACATCATATAGTACTCTGCTTCAGGGCTTATGTAGAAAATCAAGTTTTCGGGGCAGCTGCCAAGCTGCACACCTCCAGAACATGGGTTGGGGGAAAGCCAGTCCTCACAGCTTCCAGGTCCTGCTGCTCCTTTTCTTGGTCTTCACTGTTTGTAAGAGTCTACAATTCATCCAAAAATGAGGACGAACAGCATCCTTTGTTTAGTTCAAGTGCTTTCCCTCTAGGTAGATGTGTGGTCTGAGCCCAGGAAAAGGCTAAGTGATCATTTCATTCAATTGAGGGTGGGATTCAATATTTTTTCCCCACAATTCCTCACATTTCTTCCTAAATACAATGGAAGGAACATGATTTTTTTTAAAAAGTGGAGGAAAGTGAGACTAATAGATCTAGGACATTTCTGCACTAGACAGTTATAGTGCTATTATTCCACTTTCAACATCCTATGGAATCCTGGGGTTTGCAGTTTAGAGAGGGGCCTTTGAGACCCCTCCCTAAACTGCAAATGTCAGGATTTCATAGGATGTTGAAAGTAGAATAATAGCACTACAACAGTCTAGTGCGGAAAGGGTACTAGTCATCCAAGCAGAGGAGTTAGTGATTAAATGTCTCCCTAATTTCAATGTCTAATTTAAATGTGCACCATCCCTCTTGAAGATGGAAGATGCATAGCTAATACAGAAATATATATTTTTGTAAAAATCTAGCTTGTTTTGCTCAGCTGGTCATTGATGAAATAGGAGTGTTCTTTTAGGTGAGAAAAAGCATGAAAACTCTTCACTTGATTAGATATACTCCCCTTGCTTTCAAAAAGAAAAATCAAACCATGAGTTTTCTTTAAATGAAAGGTCTGGTCTGAAACCTATAACTAGGTAGACTGAAAGTGAACTGAAGAAAATGTGTGGCATCTATATTTAAAAAATACATCCCAGCATTTAGCTGTAATGGACTATGGAATAATTTCCCCAGGGAGAATGGGGAAGTATATTCAAAAATCTCCTGCAGAATAGAGAATACTTAGTTTTATAGCTGAGGGGAGAGTTTTAAAGAGACAGGGGAGTTTGCCTCAGGAGCCCACTCTAAAACATGTACATAAGGTGTAATAGCACCAGCCAAACTCATCTCTTATATAGGAGGAGTGGCCCATCCAACTCTACTTGCCATTTAAAACAAGGGGATGAACATTCTACTTTCTGGTGGTGTCACATTACCCAGCATGAAAGTGAAAACGGCTGCCTTGCAGACCCTGAAGATCTTCTACAAAGGGCCTATTTTGGGAGGCAGGGGTAGGGCTTTACAAAGCATACCTGCACAAGCTAATGATGTGTGAGTAACAAACAACTCCCTGAGATTTCAGGGTCAAGACCTGAGATCAGAGATGGGTGTTGTCACAAAGGCAAGGCAGCTTCCAGACCCAGCTGATTGGAGAAATAAGCATAAGGGCAATTTGGTAAATGGACCTAGAATTTGGGTAAAACCTGGCTAATGAATGAAATAACAACACAGAATGGGGTGGGAGCAGGGAGGGCAGAAACAAAAGCCATTTTGGGGGCAGCTGGGAATCCATAGCTGCAGTAGTTGCCAGGTTCATATTCTGTGAGATTTTACCCACGGCATGCATTGCATGTTGCATCTTTCCAGGCATGTTGCTGCTGCTAGGACTAATGGAAGACTCACCACTAAGCATGTAAATCTTCTTAAATATCATTCTTGTGGGCAAGAACAAATTATTTAACTTTGTCTCCCTCAACTGTCCTTGGAAACAGTTCTGTACATAGTTGGAGATTATTCTGCCAAAAGAGTCCACATTTTGCACAGAAAACAATGTTTCTGTGGGAAATGTTGGCTGGCATCGTGTTGGTGAAGATGGTGCTCGGTAGAATGGAAGTCATCAGGAAAAGGGAGAGACCACCTTACAGGTGGATTGACTCAATCAAGGAAGCCACAGTCCTGAGTTTCCAGGATCTGAAAAGGGCTGTGGATTCCTAGAACTCTTGGCAGTCTTTTGTTCATAGGACCACCATAACTGAAAAGCAAATAGCAGGAGATCCTGTTGGTGAATTACAATATTTTAAGTTTGAGGAAGTTGGAATTCTCTACTGGTGGGCAGGACCAAAATTCTCCTCAAACACAACTTTTCTCAGCTGTAGCCCCCAAACCTTGCCATTTCCTGGTCCATGAAGAAGGGGAATAGCAGTCAAGCATCCACTTCTCTATCTTAGACACACAAAGCAACAGGCATCTGCAGGGACCTCCAGGGGACCTCTGGAGCTCCCCATAGGTGATGTCATTGCTCTGTGTCCAGCTATAGGAAAATAGCTGGATGTTTGTCTGCTCTTCCCCACAACAATCTCCACTGACAAGGAAATGTCTGGAGGACTGCATCTGAGCAAAGATGAGATTTGAGGGGTGGGGGTGGCTGTAGCTCTATCTCCTGATGCAAGATCATGGTCATTATTTTCTATGCAGAGCATCAGGTTTTCTGTGCAGGAAACATGCTTGCTATACAGAAAATAACATTTCTGTGCAGAAAATGCTATTTTCTGGAGGAAGCTTTTAGTGCAAGCCTTAAAATGTAACATTTCTGAGCCATCCAGAATTCTCCTCATCAGTTTTTCCTGACACTCAGAAACTCCTTTTCCCTTTGGTACTTAGGTCATTTCAGCACTAGACTGTTATAGTGCTATTATTCCACTTTCAACATCCTATAGAATCCTGGGGTTTGCAATTTAGGGAGGGGCCTTTGAGGCTTTTGACAGACCTTTGAGGTCCCTCCCTAAACTGCAAAGCCCAGGATTCAACATAGGATGTTGAAAGTGGAATAATAGCACTATAACAGTCTAGTGTGGAAATGGCCTTAGCATCAATGGATATTCTTTCCATTCCTACTCATCACCAGCACTCAGTGGGGATTCCTTCCCTCTTCCTGATGATTCCAAACCTTGCACAGTAAGAAGCCTCATGAGTAGTAATGCTAATGTTCCATTGCCTGCTCTGCACCAAATGGCATGGTAGACCCAAGAGCATAGCTCTACCGCCTCTTTCCCCAGTCATTTCCATTGTTTCTGTCTTTCTTTTCCTGACATTATGCAAGCATACAAACATCATAATGCTGAGGAAGAGAGGGATGATGCCATCTGGGAACGGATACAACATGGGTGCCCAAGCTTTAAAGCTACCTTGCACACAAGCAGACTTTCTCTGTGAAGAGACTGGAGAAGCACAGCAATTCCATGAGACTTCAGCTAGTGCTATGAGATCTGGTATGCCTCAGCTGCCAAAGAAACTGATTTCCATTTCTGCTTCTCACATCACAAATAACACATCTCCATAGAAAATCCATGTGCCAATCTGAATTTCAGACTTTTCCTTTCACTGTGCCATCCCTTCATACTACCACTTGTAAGCGTCATCTGAAATACTCAGGTGTTTCAATATGCGGGCTTACTTTATCATGAGTTCAGCTATAACTCTGAAGACACGACCAACTTTTTGTTGCACATTTAATGGCACCATTAGAAAAATGCGTACAGAACCTGCATATGAGTTTCAGTGCAGGGGTTAAAAACAAAAGATTCACCAACTCATACAAGCAAAGGGTGGTCTGAAAGCCAAGGCAGTATTAAGAGAAAAACAACAACATCAGATTTTTCAAAACCTTACTTTTCTTGCCTGTAAGGGAAACTACATCTTCTGAATCAAGTAGCAACATAAATACACAAACAACATAAGGAACAGAAATTAAATGTTTTCATTCTTTAAAAAAAAAAGTTTGTGGATTTTCATAGCAGTGTCCAAGCTACTAGATAGCAACAAGGGAACATAGAAATAAAATGCAAAATATTAGCATATCTGGACTACATGGCCAAAACATGATTGGTCACACATGTATAATTTACAGCTGGCTGTAGTAACTCCACTAAATCTGGAGGCTTTGAAAAGTTAATGAGCACATTCTAGAGTAGCTGCATTGGGGATCTCCAAACCTCTGAGTCAAGCTGCTGACTTCATTCCCTGTCCTCATACTGCCAGCAAAGTGGTGTGTCTCTAAATTAGTTAATACACATGAGGAAAAGACAAGTGGAAAACAAGTACCTTCTGTGCATTTATGTGATACTCAGGTACAATTTGGGACAGACTTTGTTTCATTTTAGCGCTCTTAGCAGTGAACGTAGTGACTGAGCACAAATTGCAAGTTATACTCAACTGTATCTTAAGAAACTGTATTCTTGGAAGCAAATAATTTATAACTATGCAGGAGAGACTGGCTGGATCTACTCATTACACATATTGATAAAAGGGAAAGGGCACCCACAATACAACTGAGGGGTGTGAATGTTAATGTGACTTTATTGTTCTTTTAAAATACACAGCTCTTGGGCATGCTGTTGCTAAACCATCTGTCTTGTAGGGAGCTCAGCTGCTCAAAACTTCAGTGATAAAAGAGTTGTTGTTGTTGTTGTTGTTGTTGTTGTTGTGTGTGCCTTTAGGTCATTTCCAACAACCCTAAGGTGAACCTATCATGGGGTTTTCTGGGACTGAGAGTATGTGATGTAGTCAAGGCCACCCAGTGGGTTTCCATGGCAAAGTGGGGAATCAAATCCTCATTTCCAAGGTCAGATACAGACTATGGTCCAATGCTCAAACCATTACACCACTCTGGCTGTCAAAAGTGTTAGGGGCCTACATTTAGAAATACATTACTTGAAAATTTGGAGTGTGATGCTCAAGGCTGTTTCCATCTATATCTGACTTCCAGGTCATTTCTGAGGAGAATTCAAGGATGTTTAAGAGGCTGTTTTCTCTTCATGCCAGGTTTGTCTTTAGAGGTTTGATTCCATATGTCTTCTGAATTATGAAGGCCTGGGACTCAGATCAGGCTTTTTCCAAAAAGGGCATACAGGTTGGAAAACAACCTCTGAAAATAAGATTATTTGGGTCCCTCCCTCACAGGGCTGGATCCACTTGGTACATTATGGTAATGTAATTACACCAGTGCAAATGGGAGCAGACACAGGCCCTTTCTGCACCCTACCTTCTTCCAACGTCCTCCCAGGGGGATTCTGAGCAGTGGTTCTGCTGGGAGGGGAGCACGACAGGAGCACTTCCCTCCACACCAGCTGCCTCCACGATGAAGGAAGTGTGATGGCCCACCTCTTTCCCAGGCTGTGCTAGGGCAACAAGCACAGCCATTGTGCTTCTGGACCCTCTGCAGACCAAGTAAGGCCACGATGGCGGCATGATCGCAAGTCATTGATGGGAAAACCCATCAATGGTTTACTCCATGATTGTGCTGCCTGGGGACAGGAGAAGGACAGGACCGCAATGACATCAAGAAAAACCATTGTTGTGGTCCTGTCCTTCTCCCATCCCTATGGTGGGTTGGGAGGGTGACACAGAAAGGGCCAGAGGGAAAAAGCTGCAGATACGGCAGTGACAAAAAAAGTAAAGCATTGGAGAAATTGGCAGCTGTACTGCTTGCTTGTTTGTTTGTTTGCTTGCTTTTCAATGAACGTGTTTTCAAGTTATTTTTTAAAGTTTATTGTTTTGTTGTTCTTGTTGATTGCCATCAAATCGACTCCAGTTTATGGTGACCCTATTATATCTTATAATCTTAAATTTTACAATTCTAACTCCATTTACCTTTTTGTTGATTGTATCTTATGTTCAATGCTTTTAACAACTTTTAATGGAATCTACTACTGTTTTAACTGTACCTTTTTGTTGTTCTAATTTGTAACTTCTGCAGGCTGTTTACAGTAATAAATGAAATGACCCTATGAACAAGAGACTGGTTATCAATAGCGCTGCTCAAGTCTTGCAAACTCAGGGCTGTGGCTTCTTTGACTGAGTTTCTGTAATGCATTCTTCCTCTTTTCTTGCTGCCTTCTACTTTACCAAGCATAACTTCTTTTCTATTGAGTTATGTCATCTCATGCAATCTCCAAAGCACAACAGCCTCAGTTTAGTCATTCTGGGTCATTATTGCTTCTAGTTTAACTATATGTTAATATTTTTGGTATGTTTTGATAGATGACAACAATTTATTTATTTATTTTGCCTATATATTTTTTTAAATTTTTGTGAGCTGCATTAAGTTCCTGGACTAGGGAAAAGGCGGGAAACAAATATAAATAAATAAATAAACAAGAAGTCATACCATCAGATTATTATTTTAGAACTCCATCATGAGTCATGAGGATGAACTAGTTTAAAAAGTTGCTTTCCCAACTCTGAGCTGAATGCAGCAAAGTACATATTTGAAAATGCAGGTATCACAGAGATATACTCCTATATACACCTTACATAAAGTAAGGCAAAGTGAACTGAAGATGAACAATTTTTTGAGTGGATATGCGCCAGACTGTGTTGCCAGTAGAAAAGCAGGTAGTTCCACACTGAAGGCTTTTTATGCAATTTTGAGAACTAGATCCATGAGCATCAGCAAGCATTTCTTCCTTGTTCTCTTTTCTCTACTCTCCCTCCCACAAACACCCGCCCCAGTCATTCCCAAGGTTCTGAAATTAATTTTTAAATCTTTACCTTCATTCCAGTTATGAATGACCTTACTGAAGCCCAGGTATGAATAAAGAGACAAGTGCAGGAGAGGGCATATTTCATTTTCTTCTGCAAACCTTAAGGAAGCCGAAGCAAACAACTGTTGGTGTTTGTAGATATTGCTTGCTCACTGTCCAGAAAGCATTTCATAAAAAATCAAATTCTGGCACAGCATCAAGGGCAAAATATAATCTTACTTTAATCAATACAGCGACAAGCTAACTTCAGTGACAGTCGACAGCCCCAACCCATCCTCCAAATGAACAGTTACATCTCTCAAGGGGCCTGGGTTTTTTTGTTTTTTTTTTACCATCTATAATTGCTTCCCCCTGAGCAGACATCTCTAGGGGCTGTTCATTTTATCTATTGTATACACGGCTAAATAGGCTTATGTCAGTTTTCTCTACTCAGAGATAAAACTATGTTTAAATTCACTTAGACTAATACCATAGCAGGCAGCAAAGTTGCAGCAATCACAGTTCAAAATAATGGCGAGAAACCATAAAGACTTGTGACAGCTCTCTTCAACTAATCCCAATTATTGCAATATTTTCTTTACATCAAGTCTGTGACAATTCCACGGAGAATATGTAGATTGTGTAGACCAAGAATAAAAGAATTCAAGGCTGTCAAAACCACTTGTCATAGTTCAGGTCAGGTTTGCCCTTTACCAAACCAGCCATCAGTTTTTCAATTATTCCATCCTTCTAACACCTTTCTG
This sequence comes from Ctenosaura bakeri, assembly GCA_948474755.1. Classification (NCBI taxonomy): domain Eukaryota; kingdom Metazoa; phylum Chordata; class Lepidosauria; order Squamata; family Iguanidae; genus Ctenosaura; species Ctenosaura bakeri. Next base: position 641,123 of record CAOLHI010000200.1, on the reverse strand, counting down.
GATTTTTCTAAACTAATTTTTGCTGAACCATTTTGTAGCATTATGTTATGTTACCGTGACTGATGTGATGGGCCAATACCTGCCAGTGTTGGGACAGCCTTAATAGAGCCAGAAGCATAGGAATTGACATCATTAGCAGAAAATTTTTCAATAGTCACATGTCCTACGACACATTCTCAACGGGAAGGAATCCAGACTATGAGATTCTGTCTCCAGGAAAGACCAGAAAAGAAGCACCAGCATAAGAAATAATACTGAGCTGCATGTACCTTTATCTGATTTCATTTATGACCAGACATTTCTAAGAGCTCATGGTGTAATCGTCTTGCTGATCTGGATTTGAACACCCGGGGGACCCCATGAATGCTAGTTCCATAACAGGAGAAAGATGGCATAAAAAGTATCTATTTATTTAACTTATAACCCATTTTCTCAACAGGAAAGGCATGTAAGGTGGTTAAAATGTAGAAATGTAGTATTACAATAATAAATAAAAGCAACCTAATAGGAACATCAGAAACTGTGATGTTCATGGACATGCATGAATAAACAGAATATAGTTCAAAGCCAATATACTGTTCTGGTAACGAGCAGAACACTTACCTCTGTTTGGACAGGACTCCCATTAAATTCAGTGCTTGGCTGTAAACCAAGTCAGAAGATTGGCGTCAACATCTGATACCTGCCTAGGGCAACAGCCAGCGCAGAAAACCGTATGAGCTGATATCTGCCCTGAGCCCTCTAGGAGTGCAAGCTTCCATTTCCATTTCAGATCTATTAGGCGTTGACTAGAACATTTCTGGTTCTATGCCATTTGCAGGAAACGGTGGGCAGCTGTACTTTTTGTTAATGTTTGGCTTGCAAAGAGTCTTAAGTTCAGTTTTCAGCATTTTATTACAGGCCTTCAAGTTGGTTCCAAATACTTAACTGTTTGAGTTAGGACCCCTGCTGGGACTGTTGTATATGTTGAGCTTGATGTTAATAATACTTTCTTATGTTTTTAAAGTTGTGTTGCATGTCGCATTGATGGGATTTGTCCTAAAAGGCATTTAATAAATCTTTTAAATAAATGAACAAATATTACAGTCAGGGAAGATTCCTCTTTCTCATTTTGAAGTGCCACTGCCAATTATGTTTCTATGTTCTAGCACAGTGGTTCTTAACCCTTTCTTTACCAGGGATCCCCTGTAAATATAATTTGTTGATGGAGATCCCCACATCTTAACTCAAGATTTAAATATTTACATTTAGATTTAAATATTCAAATATTTATTTATTTATTTATTTAAGAGTTCTGGGAAGTAGGATGTAAATCTCTATTCAGCCACTAGGTGACCTTGGGCAAGTCACATCGTCTCAGCCTCGGAGGAAGACAAAGGCAAACCCCCTTTGAAAATATCTTGTCAAAAAGCTCCCCGTGATAGGTTTACCTTAGCATTGCCGTGAGTCAGAAGTAACTAAAAGGCACACAACAACAAAGTGCCATTGACAAGGGGAAGTTCTTTCTAGTCATCATGGCTCTCTCATTTGAAAATTGATTTATGGTGACCCTAAGGCAAATATATCATGGGAGATTTCTTGGTAAGATTTGTTGCCTTTGCCTTTCTCTGAGGCTGAGAGAATGTGACTTGCCTGAGGTCACCCAATGGGTTTCCATGGCTGAATGGGAAACCCTGGTCTCCAGAGTCATAGTTGGGTACACGCACGCACCTGCTGTTGTGTCCCTTTTGTCAGGGACACATGGTGGTGGATAGTGCGGGGACTGAAACTGCTCCCCTCTTGAAACTGTTCCCTCAGCATCTGAACACACACCCCACTGCCATGTCCCTGTTGCTGCTGCTGGTGGTGTCCGGACCCCAGAACAACTGTTCTAGCATATTTATTTAGAATCTGAGACAAAAATATCTCATGCTTCCTAGAACTACACTCAGGGTAGTTCAGTCTATTGGTCAACTATTTACATAAACTAACACAGGATTAAAATTGTATGACTTAAGCACAATATGAGATGACACTGAAGCCTAATACAAATGATCAAATCCACAATCAATCACCTAATTCTTAAGTGTATAGTCCTGAACAGTGAATTTTGCCATTCTAATAGGATTGTGTATATGTCCACCAAAAAGAGAGTTTAAGTGAGATTGGGTGTCTAGGACTGTAGCCTAAATGTATTATACTACAAATAGAATAAATAAATTTTTTAAAAAATTTAAAAAGTTAAGCACTTCAGAATCCCTGACTGAGCCTGTGTAAACAGCAAAACAGTACAAAAACAAGAAAGCAGATAAACCTTCTTCACTAGTAACCTCCAGCATGTTTTTTTTTAAAAATTTTGTTTGACCACCAGAAAGAAAAAAAACTTTCAAGTGGTCTCTAGAAGGCTCAAAGTGTTTGCAAGGTTTGTCAGTCAGGGATATTGTTAGTTTGGAGTAAAAAAATTGATGAAACATGTTGATGTCTCTTCTTTTTTGTGGTATAGGAATCTGTCCGTATACTTTCCATGATATTTCTGCCTCTGGTACCAAATTTTCTGTCAAAGAAGTAATGAAGTAAAGAAATATTCCAAGTTTTCAGCTGAAAATATAATGAAGTAAAAAAGTATCTCTTTAACTGAGGTATAGCTACATACACATGCACCCACACATGCAATAGCCAATGTCATATCAGTGGATTTTCTCCTCCCTCTGACCAACCCCACACTACAGATTGACTCCAGACAGGGTAAGCAGAGTGGATTTACTTTGCCCTTTCAACCTGCATTCACTCTCTAAAATCTGCCCTGGAGGGTTTATTATTAAGGAAGCATATGGGAGGAGAATGAGAACCTGCAATCAGAAGACAAAGGCCATTTCCGCATTGGACTGTTCTAGCACTATTATTCCATTTTCAACATCCTATGGAATCCTGGGGTTTGCAGTTTCGGGAGGGGCCTCCCCTCCTGAAACTGCAAACCCCAGGATTCCATAGGACTTTGAAAGTGCAATAATAACACTAGAACAGTCCAGTGCAGAAATGGCCAAAACCTGTTCTTCCATACTGTCCATTCCATTGGTGGAGAGATACTGTGGGATTTCACCCAACATGTAAATCCCTAGTGGTCTCACAAGCCATTTCATTTTTTGAAGCAGAACTCCAGACATAATTGCAATACTGAAAAGATTTTACATAAGTTAATGAAATAATAGCTGTGTAGACCTAATCAAGATATATCAAGCTATACCATAAAGCTCAGATATCTAAAAGGATCAGAGAAGCAAAGTGTGGTTCAGCAGAACTAGTAAGAGATCTGGCACAGAAACAGAGTGTACCAACCTGGATAGATACCCTTGCAGTAAAGGTAACATATATCTAAAGTGTCTTGTCTGTGACAGGAACCTATCACCAAAGAGAGAATAGAAATAGAATTAACCAGAAGACCTCTACTGGGAGTTGAGGCAATCAAACTCCCTCAGGTTGAAAGATATATAGCAGCACTGTAACAGCAAATCAGACAGTTTAGAAAAATCCATTCAGAAGAAATAAAGTTGCTTTTTAAGAAGCTCTTTCTACTGTTAGAAAGGGCATAGATGAAAGGTCTAGGAAAGTGTACTTTCTCCTCCTTACCCCTCAAACCTAAAAGCAGGAACTCAAGGTCCTTAAGTCTAGAAGCTGTTAGTCAGCAATTCCTGGAAAAACCAACAACCATACAAAGATAGCTAATTATTTTGAACAACCTACCACAGCAGCCCAACAGCAAGCTGTACAATTATACAATCTACTTCCACATTCACTTAATAACCAGTGAACCACTTGAGCGTATTCCAGCTGAATTGATTTTGGAAGCTGAAATGCAATTTTCTATAGTCCTATGTAGCTATGTTCTCTACAGAACTGAATTGGCAAGCTTAAGCAAAGGATGGGAACAAGTTACCTCTATTTATTCCAAAATAAATAAATAAATCCTTTTATTACTTTCTGGTCTGAAGGTAGGGGTGTGTGTGTGTGTGTAAAATTCCACCTCTTGCTGAAGCAAAGTAGGTTTGTGATTGGTGCGTGGACAGGAAACCACCTGGGAATCCCAAGAACATAGCATTGAATTCCATGATGGAGAAAAGATGGGATATAATAATGTACTTAAAAAGCAAGTGAAGCTGAAATGGCTTGAACACCTCACTAGCCTGAAAACAGGGACTTTGAAAGGTTTTTCTGATGCTGGGAGCAGTGAACTGAAACCTAAAGAAAACAACTTGCTTTTATTATCCTTTCTCTTTTTGAAAATATTTTTACTGAAAGTGGGGTTTTTTTACATCTTAAAACAGTGTAAATATAATTTTAAATACATAAATTGATATGCATGTGATGCAGTGTGCATAGCCTCAGTTTTCTGAGCAGCTAAACAGTGTGGCAGCCAGCAAATGTATAACATAATAAGTAATACAAAACAAACCTGTAGGATGTTTTGTGTTTACACGCTGGCTTCAGTCACAGCTGAAGGTCTCCTCTGATAAGCTTGGTGAGTCATCCTATTCTTGTGGCTGAAGCTGGGACATAAAACCAAAAAAAGGTCCAATGGGATTATCTGTCTTCAATGACATATTAGATTTGTTTTCATTTAGTTGTTGCCTCACTATGTGCTAAAAATCAACAGTTAATCAACTAGCCAATAAATCAATCGAGTTAGGCTAAGGACCTGTAACACAACAGCGCAGCACAAATTTCACTATTCCAGCCACTTTTTTCAGAAAAGCCCATTGCGTTCAATATAGGCAGTCAACTTTCAGTACCCCCACTGAACATGCTCACTTCTCTTTCGGTTGAGGGAGGCCTTTCTTCTTTAGCAATTTTCCTCTCTGAAAGGTTTTTTTTTGGGGGGGGGTTCAGCATATCTTGAGAGGTTCCTCCAAGCCTGCTGAGACACTACCCTCTTGTTTGTATGTAGTGCCAGTTTGACCACGTAAGGAGAGGCACTTGGAGTTTTCATTCTTAGTACATATCAGGAGCAACAGTGATGTGGCAGACAAGTCACAGGCAGCCCCTGAAGGCCCCCCAGGCTGCTCCTAGAGCACCCACTCCCTGGTCCATTAAAAAAATGAAAAATGCAGAATCATGCTTCTGGGGATTTCTAAGGGATATGATTTTTCATCTAAATGCTATTATAGTGGGGCCACATATTTTAAAGGATACAAACAGCATCTTTATTTAAAAAAACACCTTTTGATAAAGGTTGGCTTAGAAAAAAAATGGGTGGATGCAGCCTGCTGGCTCTGAGGCACTATAGATAATGGGTAAGCTGCAACCTATGAGTCTTCTTTTGCTATGCATCTCATAGGGAAACACTGGCAATTTCCACACTAGACTGTTACAGTGCTATTATTCCACTTTCAACACCCTATGGAATCCTGGGGTTTGCAGATTGAGGGGCATTTAGAATTCTCAGCCAGAGAGCTCTTTGGCCTCAGTAAACTACAGACCCCAGAATTCCACAGGATGTTGACAGTGGAATAATAGCACTATAACAGTGTAGTATGGAAATAGCCTAAAGAGTTGATAAGCCTCTCCCTAAACTGCAAGCCCCAGGATTCCATAGGATGTTGAAAGTGGAATAATAGCACTATAACAGTCTAGTATGGAAATGGCTATTGTTAGTTGTTGAAGGCTATTCATGGGTCAAGAGTTATTCTGCACAAAATTTGCACACAATATGTTTGTGCAAAAAAAGAGACATTTCCACACAGGAAAGAGAGTTTTCTGTGCAGAAAACAGTATGCCATTTCCTCCACAGAAATATTGTAGTTGGAGACTTATTCTGTGGAAAATTTTCATCTTTTCTGTGCAGAAAATCATGTTTCCGGTGCATAGTAAGTTCCGAACTGTGAAGAATTTTGTCAGTCCAAGATTCTCCTTGTCAGGGTTCCTGACACTAAAGAAACACTTTAAATAACATTTCAATCCTTATTTTTCTCTAGTACTGCTCTTCTGAAATATTATTTTAATCCTTACTCTTCTCTTGTGAGTAATGATCACAACAGAGCTGCTATAAATGTAGGAAGAGATAACTCTGGATACTAGAAGCTGTTTTCTTCTTCTGCCAAATGGCAGTTCAGTATGAAAAATGGCTAACTGTCAGGAGAGAGTCTTCTTCCCTTCCAGAGATCAGCATTCTTCATGGTTTCATTAAGATAAACTGACAGGACAAGCAGACCCGGGACTATATTTTGCACATGCTAAATTACAAATCAAGGTGCTGTCAGGTGAGACTGGCAACTAAACAATGACTTGGGATCTGATCAGCTCAATCATATTTGCATTGAAACAGCCCCTCCAAAAGCATCAGCAAATTCTATCTCTTTCAGATGAGTTTGCTCATAATGATTGATCTGCTAGAGCCCAACAAACCTCTCATATGTGTTGGCTATTATTTATCATCTTTATCACCACGAGTATAATCATTACCATTGCCATGTTTATACAGCATTTGCACTAGGAATTACATGCCACAGTTTTTGCATTAGGAATTACAGTAAGACCAACGGCTACATATATTCAGGGGGAATATGATTGAGTATTTATGAGTATTTATGAGCCTGAATGCCATTGGTAATCCCAAATTGAGGAGCAGCATTGAATCAATTGTTGAACGGTGAGTGAACACGTGTGTAAATACCATTCATTCAATAGGTCTACACAACTTTGGAGCTATCAATAGTATTCATAGCCCAATTTCTGCACTAGATGGTTATAGTGGTATTATTCCACTTTCAACATCCTATGGAGTCCTGGGGTTTGCAGTTTAGGGAGGGGCTTCAAAGGCCCCTCCCTAAACTGCCACCCCCAGGATTCCATAGGACAATGAAAGTGGAATAATAGTGCTATAACTGTCCTGTGCAGAAATAGCCATAGTATTTTAGAGCACTATCCATGTTAAAAAGAAAATCCCAAAGCAGTTTAGAATACAGAAAGGTTACAATAAAACCAGGAAGTTCTAAATACCCTGAAGGCCCCAGATCCCATCTGAAGCTAAGCAGTGTCAGTCTCAATGAGTACTTAGATGGGAGACTGCCAAAGAATATCAGGTGCTGTAAGCTACATCTCAAAGGAAGGTACTGGCAAAAACACTTCTGAGTATTCCTTAGCTAAGAAAACCCTATGAAATTCATGGGGCTGTCCTAAATCAACTGGCAACTTGAAGGTACACAAACATGCACAAGCACAATAAAACCAATTGCTAAAAGCAATAAAGCAATGATGAAAGAATAAAATCTTTAAGACCATTCATTCAAAAATGATTCATTAAAAATGAGAATCAAGAGATAACTGTAATCATCAGAAAAATGAAGCAGCTTATTTGTATCTGGTCAGGCGTATTGTAGTGGTTTGAGCATTGAACTATGACTCTAGAGACCATGGGTCAATTCCCTCTTTGGCCATGGGTCTTCAGGAAATAGCAAAGAAAGCATTGCTGTGTTTTCATAGTAATCTTCACTCCTGATGCAGCTTATTGTATGTATAGAAATGTTTTGAGATACATGCTATTGAGATACATGCTATTTGTAAGTTGTTCGCCGCCTCGATCCATATGGAGAGGCGGGATATAAATAAATAAATAAATAAATAAATAAATAAATAAATAAATAAATAAATATAAATATTGCATACCTACTGAGGTATGCAGGATTTTGATTTTTTTTTTTACATTAAAACAACTAGCAAATTCATGATAGATGCACTAAAAACATGTGTTGTTGTTGTTAATTGCCATCAAGTTGACTTCCTGCAGACCTATAAATGAATGACAGGACTTCCAAGTCCCCCTGTTTCCAAGTTCAAGGCCATGGTTTCCTCAATTGAGCCTATCCAACAAACTTGTACTTGCTATTATAATAAACAGGGCTACCCAAAATATGCTGTTGCCTTTGAAACAGCAACAGATAGTGCCCCTAGGTCAAGGTCAAGATGCATACTCAAATTATTTTGGTAAATGAGGCACAAAATGTCATGAGTTTCTCTCCTTTTCCAGGCAGTAAAAATTCAACAATATCAAATTTAAAAAAAATTATTTCATGACTCCTAGAACAGGGTACCCCATCTGCCTAATGGTACAGCCAACACTGATATGAATTGGGTACTGCCTAAATACCCTAAAAGCACTAGATCTGATGTTAGAAGTCAAGCAGGGTAAGCTCTAGTTAGTCCTCGGATAGGAGACTGCCAATGACTACCAATTGCTTAAGATTGTATTTGAGAAGAAGGAACTGACAGAACCATCTCTGAATACTCCTTGCCTAAGAAAACTATATGAAATTCATGGAGTCACCATGAGTCAACAGGTGGTTTGAAGGCATATACATGCATACTAGGAAGAATTAAAACGATGACTGAATAAGAGAGCATGTTAGACAACATGCACTGAATACAAATGTCTCAATAACAATTAGCTTCCTGGTTCTCTTATACAAAATCAAGACAACTCAATTAGCAGATGACTGCTTTTGTAAACAGTGTACTCAAAATAAATCATGGTAAACACAAAAGGGAATCCCTTTGTTGCTACTTGTTGGGTGGTTACAGAGCTGTTACTATACCTCTGGTGGAAATCCTAGCAGCCAAGCCACAGTTTGCACCTTCAGGTATAGCAGATATCTTCAGCCACTGTATCTCTCAGAACTTTCCAAGTTACAGGAACAAACAATCTTGTTAAAAAGGCTTTTGAATCTGAAGAAGGGGGGGAAATAAAACAAAGGATTCTGGAATAAGCTGGCCTTCAAGGGCTATGAAATGTTTAATCCAAAAAGAGGAGGCTTTTTCCTAGATTCCTAATTCTTACAAGAAAAGAATAACAGTTTTGTTTTTGAGATGCTGTGGGTTCTCTAGTTGAAGAAGCATATGAGTTGTAAGATGCCGAAGGAAAATTGTAATACTGTAGCTTAGAATGTAAGAAAACCAGCTGGAATCCCTGTGGATCAACAAATCAGTTTATTTTCACTCTTGTCAGCTTCACATGTGTTTGCTCATAAATCTATTCCATCCTATTTCTGTGTTAATCAGTACCGGGAAGAGTTTGGGTAGAATACACACACAACTATATATGTATTTGGTAACCATTCAATTACCTCTTACTGCAAAACAAAAAAAAACAAAAAAAACACGCGCCCACAATGGTCGAGATCCCGCTTCAGGCATATGGCCACAATGTCATAGCTATGTTTTAGTTCAACATCAGACCTCTGAAACCTACTTTTAAAAACAGTCAGATGTTCAGAGAGATGGATATCTGTGCTGCTGTCAAGCAGGGTGCTGCAAGATGATATGGCCAAGCCATTCCCACCAGCCAATGATGCTGTGGGAAAGAGTTGGGGTCCCTTCTTCTGCTCTTTGGAGCATCATCCTGCAGCTCCGTACTTTGCAGCAACATAGATGTCCCACATTCCAACCAGCTCAATGACTTTTAAGGTGGGATTCAGGATCATCTGCAGTTGTGGCAATAGTCCTTTTATTCAATCACATAGATATGGGGGGTGATGGCGTAGTTCACCCCAGGCAGCAATATTTTTGAGGTGTCTTGGCCTGTAGCCATGCCCCTGCAAGCCCTGATCACTCCCACACACACTGCAACCATGCCCCCACGCACAGTGGCCATGTCCCCCATGCCGTAGCCCCACCCCTGCCCACCCCCCACTCCACACACTCCAAGCTCTGCCACTGCCATTATTCCAAATGAGAAGATAAATCAGTTACAACGTCCTAAGTCTAAGCTACAACACTGTAAGTGACTAACATTGTGGCTAGAATCCTACTGATATTTTATACATGCACAAATGGTTAGACATTTTTGTCCAGTATTGACCATGTGCATCAGCTCGGGATCTGAGAATTGCACATAAAGTTCCATTACACATGCAGCTGTGCATGAGATGCATATTTAGCTGCATATTCAGGTGAAGATTCACTTATAGCACTGCTATAACTCCACATGCAGAGATTTAGGATATTGTGCACACACATTTTCAAAGCCAACAACTGCACTGGATAACTCTTCGTCATGTAAAATCCAAAATATAACTGCATTCTGATCTACACCATACGTCAGGAGGTGTAAATCATGTCAGCTCATTTCTAAACAAAGATGAAATGAAATCCTCAAGTATCCTAATTTCAAGTTGGTATTTTATTAATTAAAACACTTTTTAAGGAAAGCCCTGGTTCAAATTTCAAGTTGATAACGAGTTCACTAGGCAGCTGCAGGAAAGCCAGTCTTTCTAAGCAGCTGCTGTATAATTTGTAGTGATGTTGGCCTAACTATTAGACTGCTCAATGATTATTGAGCCAAAGCATGTGAAGTGCTCTGAACATTTGGGAAAAGGATGGAGTGTTACTGCTGAAATGAATAAAATTGTTGTGAGGGGTATTGTGGTTATAAAAATCTGCCCTTTCACTCAGATGTTCAATAATTACAGAATACTTCATGGAGTTAGACAAGCAGCTCTGCGTCTTAGAGATTATGATTTCACTAACCCATTTACAGAGCTTTGATAGTTTTGTTTTGTTTTTAATCCATATTCCAGACTTCTCAGTATCCATGTCGACTGGGAGACCCTGGTAGGTGTAGTCAAAAAAATAGTCAAGGAAAGAGGCTCAAACCAACTTCCTACCATGTTAATACTTTCATGAAGTGGAATTACAAGTCTACATAGGCTAGACCATTTACTATGTAATTCCAAACACACTGGTTGTGCATCCAGTAACCATGCAAAGGGAGCCTGCATTTGTACATATATAACACAATTTGAATATGAGCAGATTTCAGGTTTTGATAATGTTCTCTTTGAGGCTCTGATCCAAAAATGGAGACAAGGTTGAGAAGTTCTGTAGAAACCATTTGGCAAGGCATTTAGAAGGTCTCAGACTGGTATCTCCAGTTAAGAAGATCAAATAACAGATGCAGAGCTTGGAAATATGACTCTTGGGAACTACAATTCCCAGAGTCCACTAGTTAGATCAGGCTACAGTGGCTAGAATGTTCTGGGAGCTATCATCCTAAAGGATCACTTTTCAAAGTTATCAGCAGATGATAGGAAAAAGATCTAAAATGCAAAGAAACCACTGCTTCTTTGGCCCTGATGGACATACAGTCTGGCAGTTAGAAGGACACAATATAGTGCTTCATTGGGACTAAGGTAGAATATAAATAAAATAAATCAAAGAATGTAAGGATCACAAGTTATGCATGTTGCACATCTTAGCAGCTCACAGCCTATTGGAGATTTGTTCTGATGACATTATATCAGTGATTATTAAGTACATCACATAGAAAAGCAAACCAAAGAAACTGAATTTTTTTTAAAAAATATTCCCCTTGGCAGAGTCTGAATTATCATTATTCACATGCAACAGCTATGAAGTCTGTGAATATGTAATGATCAAAAAAACTTGTCAATTAGACCTTTCAACTCCACTGGGGGGAGGTATTTGAGGGGCACTGCAAGTTGCTAATAATTTTCAGAATGATGCGCTAACAAAGCCAATGGATCTTTTTCAAAACGCCACTGCTGAACGACAGAATCTGATCACTAACCTCAAAGGAAGAGCAAAGCAACACTCTGTCTCTGACAAATATGTCCTTGTGTGATGTAATTGTTTTGTTGATGAAGTAATGTTGTTCTTGTTTGTCAATATACTCATGTTTTCATCCCTCATTTGCAAGTGAGAGATTAATATTGCTGCTGATAGACCCAAGACCTTTCTTTTTCCTAAAGAATTGGTAACGTTCCAATAGCATTAACATGAAATGTTCCCAGGCAAATTTATTTTTGCAGGGATCTGTCACTCAAAGGCATCTGGGTGTTGTAAAAAGTAGGTCCACTAGCCATGGCCTGCTCCAGTAGGTGCCGTTAATCCAAGAAGTCAGTGAAAATGGGCCATGAATCAGTCTGCAGATGTTTTTGCAGCTGAATTGAAAGTTACAACTAATATTTTATTCTGACATTAATACTAACAAGGGAGAAAACTTCTGAGGTTTTCGCTGAGAACCAGCTTGATTGTTCATGTCACTTTGACTGCGTTATTAGTCATGCAGAGTCTTTCTTAAGAGGGAGCTTGCTCGGTATTAAAATGACCTGTAAAATATACCCATTAATAGTTCTCATTATATGAAAGTTGGCAAGCTTTATGGTCATAACCTAGCTTCAGAAGAAGCATTTAAGTAGGATTTTTAAAAAATTCCTTACATTAGGAATGGTTGAAAATTTTCTTTTCCGCTTGTTTTTCATAAGTCCTTACCATAACTTGGAAAAAATATTTTGTTTCTTAGCTGGCAAGAATGTGACATTTTAAAAAAGTCAAATGGGGTTTAAAAACAGGCTGACAAGTTCATCCAACCTGATCCTGGAGCCTGAGTGATTTTCCCTTAAAACTCCAATTTTTCATGCCAGTATGTTCAATCTCATAAAATGCTAAAAATTAGAATGCATAGTCCAAGTCTATGCTGAGCTAGGGATAAATGAGCCTCTTGAATCTGGCCAGTTATGAAAATAATGTATTTCAGTTCAGTTAATTTTTGAGGATTTTCCCAAAAAAACACAAATTTCTTTATATTTGAGATAGAAAGAACCTGAAGTTTAAAAACTCTGAAAGATTTTGACATTCCTACTTCACAGGCACACAACAACCAAGATCCTGTATTGTATGTACAACATACAGCACATAATGCTTCATAGTTGCAGCTCTACACTCCCCCTCACATCATACCCCATAGGATCACTTCTCTAGTGGTTAAATTGCCATGGAGGGGGACAGGAGGGAAGGATGCAACCATGCCACAGGAACTGTGTTCTGCCCCTACTACAGTTTCCTAGACAGAGAATAAAACAGAATTGTATTGTTATCCCTCTTCCTTTCTCTCTAGCTAACTGCAGTGGGAATGGAAGGCAGTCACCTCAATCACCTCACTTTGCTCCTTCCTCCCCTTGCATGGCCATTTAATAGCAACAGCAGCACCCCACAAGGCTTGGCAGCTGCCCAGGGGAAAATGATGCATGGAGCAAAAAGGGCTAAAACAAGGCATACACATGAGTAACCTTGTGCTATGCAGAGATGTGTCACTAACAGGCTTCCAAACAAAGACGTCACTTGCACTGCACATGTTCAAACATCAACATTCCCAGCCCTTAGAAAAAACATTTTCTCACTTTAGAAAAATTTCAACCTTGCATTCACACCTCTGGGATAAACAGAATGTTTCTTATGACCACCTTAAGACTCATTTATTTCAATGGGATTTAAACATTACATTTTCTCCCTGTCAACCAGAAGTTAAGTCAAGGGAATAACGTGGGAACACACAATTAGATCCATTAAAATCTTTGGGGTCTAATCTTTTTTTTTTAAGTGTACATATGCATGGCCTTAACTGGTTTAGCTTGTTCTGGTTTTCCAACCTGACTTATTTAAATTTTAACTAATTAATAATTTATTAATAAGATAATTATTTAAATTCTTTTCAAATCCTTTTATCCTATTTAAATTATTCTGTTTTTTTCTTTAAATCTGGAATTGTGCTAGACTGTTTATATTTTTTATTGTGTGCTACCTCACGAACTCACAATAGAGAGTGAAATAGAAATATCTTAATTAATATTAAATATCAATAATTAATCTGCCTCAATTGAATCCCAGGAAGGACCATCAACAAATCAAAATGCTATAGGAGTCTACTAGTTATTAGTTAGTTTCACAAAAGAGCTTTTTTGCCCCCATTCCATAACATCAGACTGCTTAGCAAAAGAAACTACTGTGAATTATAAAGTATTCAGTTTGTTCCATTCAGAAAATTCTGTGTAAATTCTTTATTCGGTGATGTCAAATTTATTGTGTATGCTAAAAGGAGAAGCAAGAAACCACAGAAGGATAACAAAAGGAGCTTGTACAGCAATTTGAAGTCTTCAGTTACATTTTTAAAATAATAGCAACTGTCAAGAAGGGGGTTATTTACTAGATACAGAAGATAGAAATAGAAAGAGTCGATGTAATTTAGGATACAATGAATAACAAGGCTGAATTCTGCATGCATCTTGGATAAAAATTGGAGGCTGAAATGAAAGTAACGATTGATGGGCAAGATGCTATCCAGAAAGGACTGACTTAAAAACAGTAAGGCACTGAGATATCAACCTAATGACCCAAAATCAGATTGAGACTAAGAAACTGAACATTACGTCAGGTACTTGAAGGAGCAGAGAGTTTGAACATAACACACACACACACACACACACAAAGAAATGGAAAGTTTTAAAATCTATTTACAGCATATTTTGGTTTGTCATACTGCCCCTATGAAAGTCAATTATACATCATCACAGATAACAGGCTTAGTATAGTATATCAACAAGCTTTGAAAAACTTGAAAATCAAAGCCTATCTCTGAGAGTTCATTTTTGTTTTGATATTTGCAGGAATGAATTTATGACTACTGCAAACTGGGATATAGAGAGGGTTATGAACATGGATGGATGGAAAAGAGATGGTTATATCAAGACATTTTCATACTTATTGTCAGTATTTGTCAAAAAAAAAATATTTTGAAAGACCAAACCAAGACATTTTTCTCCATGACAACAAAATGTCCTCCTAGCTGTATCATGTAGAAAAGCCAACCAAGCAAAGAAGGAAGACTGGGGTCTACACACCTTTGTCCTCCAACATTTCACCATCTTTTCTCATCAACCCATTAACAGCTGCCTGATTCTGCTTAATTCTGACCAATGGTGGGACTGGCCCTAAAATACATCGTTATCAAGCAACAATAATTTTCTTGAAGTATCCAATATCCACAATCAGCATGCCCCCTGCCCACACATGAATTGCAGTTCACATAACAGATTTCCAATAGATATCTTCCCCCTGTGTCTTCTAGGGCTGCAGACCTCAGAAATTGGAAGGAGTTGGTTTGTTTGCTTGTCTGTTTGTTTTTGTTTCTGTCTATATCATTTTAAGGTTTGTAAGCCATCTTGACTCCTGGTACTGGAAGAAAGGCAAGATGATGGAGATAATGGTTATAGAAGAAGAAGAAGAAGAAGAAGAAGAAGAAGAAGAAGAAGAAGAGGAGAGGAGGAGGAGGAGGAGGAGGAGGAGGGGGGAGGAAGAAGAGGGGGAGGAAGAAGAGGAAGAAGAAGACAAAAATGGTAGAACTTGGAACTTCATTTTGTGCTGCTTTCAAAAAGGTAGGTTGAAAATGATGGAGGAAGCATCCCAGAGGGCTAGCAGATGAGAACAGCATCTTTGAAAGTAAAGAGGATGATAAGGAGAGAGGTTTACCAGTGCAAGGCTGTGTTATAGGAGCTATCCAGGTGCTGAACTTATGTTGGGAATAGGGTTTGTCACCTGGACAGGTCCCGTAACTCCTGGAGGAGCTGCCGATAAAGTTGCCCTTAAAACCCAAGGGGCAGGGAGTCACTACTGTTATTGTGACCCCTCCACTTTGCAGTAACAGAGCTACCAGCTATGCCTACCTAAAGCTGTAAAGTAATGGAGTGGAACCAGGCTCACAAGCTGAAAGTACTAGTACTTTTAAAGTAGCAGGACAATTACGTCATCTGGATCTCCTCACGCATCTCCATTCCTTCTGAACTTAGCTGTAATAATTCTCACAACAGCTAGAATGAGCTTATGGCTTTTCTTAGCAACAAGATATTATTGCGTGAGATGTATAGACAGACAAACAGAGACCCATACCCGCATACTTACATACTAAGTGTGATCTAAGTTGGACGTAGTGGCCTCAATTCAACATCCCTCAGCATAGCATAGATATCTGCATGGAGACCTCCACTACATTCAGCTGTATACCATCCCTCCAATTTACTGTAAAGTCCCAAATCCACCTTGCACAGCTACTCCATGATCTAACAGGAGCAGGCAGGATCAGAGAAGGTCTGTAACCCCCACCATAGCTTGATGATCAACAACTGGGATTTGCAGGGATGCTATGGAGGTCTTGGGGCCTCTGGCATAGTTGTGCATCTGGTTGCAGGAGTGGGGGAATTGCCGGACACTTCTCCAATCCTGCCTGCTCATGTTGAAGCACAGAATGCCTGTGGAAGGCAGATTTGGGCCATTACAGTAGGTGGGAAGGGAGGCTTTGGGCAGTGCAAAGAGTGGAAGAAAATAACAACCCCCACAAAGTGCAAAGAAGCACAGCCACACATGTAAGGGACACTTATGTGTCCAGATGTCCCTGCCTGAATTCCTCCCATTGACTAGGTAAGCAAAAGATTGCCATTGTAAGGACATGTTCAACCTCACACAAATACATAGACTCTAAAACCAACCAAGCCCAACCAGCTTTACATACAGGTGGTGCAAGATGAGAGCAAGAAGGACAAATGCCTTCCCAGAAAAGCTTCCTGTACAGTTTGTTAGTGAGCCATCATGCTTACCTGAAGAAACAATATATTGAAATATATAATCAATAATAATATAATATAATATAATAAATAATATAATCAATCACTTATGCTCAATTCCTGTCATTCAGTATGTGATCAATATGTATCAATCAATCAGGTTTATACTTCATCAGTCACTCACTAAAGACAGGTATACACATATAGGACCTTCCATAAATTATTGCAATCTGTGGTCTCATCCTGCTCTGGATTCCTGCCAGCCACTCTATTCTTCAGACATACTCCATTTCCTCTTCTCACCTGCACACTCAGTTTTTCATTCTCCTTACATACATAACACACACATACACTTGCACGCACACACAAGCCACTTACCATTCTGTGAACACATACTAGTCCTAATTTTCCTTGGGATATTTGGGAATTCCCCCTGTAATAGGATTATTTCCCTAAAGGTTTCTTTTTTGGTACTTTTCAAACCTTGGGATAGCCCCAGGCTTGCCAATACTTCCCTCTTTTGTTCAGATGGTGCCTTTTTGGCAATGTAAAGATTGGCCCTAAGAAAATATGTTGATGGTTTGTATATATGGAGACCCCCCTCCAAAAACATGGAATCCTCAATGCTGCCAATTCAGACCACTTTTGGATCTGACTCTGACCACCATTGATCTGTCTCTACCTACCAGTTACTTTTCTGCACTACAGTTCTCCAAATCTGGAAACTGCACTCCAAAAAAAAGTAAGATTTCCAACCTCTAGCTGCAGGCACCTATTGATTTGTCTCATGGATCAACGATCCTTCATTGGGAAAGACTTCCACACTGTGGCATATAAGATGAAAGAATTGTTTCCCATGGGCTCACTTCCATCTGTTGATGACAAAACAATGGAGAAGAGAAATTTGGAGCAAAAAGTTATGACACCCAGCCCCTCCCCATCCCCTGCCCACACCTTCTTCTTCCTCTGATTGCTCTATCAAAATTCTAGTTTTTTGTCTGCCACCACTTTAAAAAATGTCCTATAAGCTATTGACAACCCAGGTATGGTGGTAATAGCTGGGGGGGCATGCATGCATTTCTTTAGCTGCCTTCATTGGCAGCGACATTCTTTTTGGAGGGTAATTAAGGTTGTCATGTCAGCTTTTGCAACACATACTTTTTCTTACCAGCAGGATCACTGGCACACATTTCCAGCAATTCACCTGACAGCCTTGAAGTTGCTTCTTAAGTTGGCAGCATGATTATGCAGCTGAAAACAAGCTACATAACAGTTCCTCTCTAGACAATCATATTGTTGATTCTCATTAAGAGAACTCACAATATTGGGGTGCATTTTCATCTTCCCACATCATTTTTGCAAGACTTTCATCCCAGCGCATCTTTCAAGCAGAGGCATCTTTGTACTACTTTCATAATGGCATTTTCTTCTGCCATTACAATCACTGCTTGCAAAAATGGTATATAATCTCTGCATCTACAATGCTTGAAGTTAGAAGCCAGGCCTCCCTGTAGAGGCACATGGACCTGAGAAAGAAGGCATGAGGAGAAGTACAAAAAGGGAGGAAAGAAAATAGAAGGGAATTCTAGAAAGACAGGATATAAAAACAAAGAGGCAAATAAAAAGAAAGGAGGGAAAGAGGGAATAAATAAAATATTCCTATCTGAAACACATGAGTTTTTCTTGAATTTATGAACTGATCTAGAAAACATAGCACAGCTTCCTCTCAGAAGGGGCTCCAAAAGATCCAGTGTCATCCCAGGACTCAGAGAAGTTGGGCTGGTTGCGCTGTGATTCACAGAAATACCATGTAGAGAGGTACTTTGAATTGTCTCAGAGACCAGTAGCGCTTTATCAAATGACTACACCCAAAATTTTGTAGGAAGAAGCCATGACTGTTAAAGTGATAATAAGCTGCTATAGTTTAGTGTGAAAGAGACTGAAGACTGCTTTTAAAAAGGGGAAATGAAGGCCCTGAAGTTGCTTATCAATTCTTAGGCCATTTGCACACTACACCATTATAGTGCTATTATTCCCTTGTGGAATTCTGGAGTTAGTAGTTTACTGAGTCCAAAGAGTTCTCTGGCTGAGAATTCTAAATGCTGCTCTCCAAACTGCAAATCCCAGGATTCCATAGGATGTTGAAAGTGGAATAATAGCACTATTAACAGTGTAGTGCAGAAATGACCTTAGAGCCTGGGCACGCAGGGCTTTTTCCCTGCTCTCCTTGTTCATTAACTGATCAATTGCCTGATCTACCACAGTGGCAATGAAGTTGCTGCCTAAATGAAACAATGAAGTTCCTACCTAAATGCAGTGTGCCACCCATCCCACATATATTGTTAAACACTTTAATCAGAGCTTGGAATATTTTTTTCATAAGTTTCCTGAATCCTTCAGCTAGTTATGTTGTAATATGCAGTTTCTTTCCACTATGGTTATTCAAATTACAACAGGTACTTCTAAATGTGTATTTCTAAATGTGTTCCCACCCATCCCCTCCTTCTTGAGGAGGGACCTGCCTTGGCTGTTGTTCAAATCATGATGCCTGTCTTCAGGCATCAAGTGACAAAAACAGAAGCCAAAATTCATTAAGGCAATTATGAATGCATAGCCGAGAGTTAAGCATTCATGAGTGGTTCATATTCACAATTTGTCCCTTAGCACCCTGTAAGTCCCCTCCACTCTGATCTCACAGATTTCTTTTTTCTTCTCCTCCACATTCCCCTCCTCTTTCACCATTCCACCAGCTTCTTTCACTAGGCTTGACCCCCCTCTTCCTCCCAGGCTGTCCTCTTGCTCTCTAACACACCATCCTTGGCTTCCACATTCTCTAGCTCCTTCCTCCAAATCATGCTTGATATTGACAGCACACTGTTTTTCTCCAGTTCATGTGCCAACCCTTCTCAGACTATTTGTCATCCCAGTAAATCACTGGAAGGACCATGGAGATGGTGGACATCCTGACCTATCCTTCCAATGCTCACAGCATCTATACATATCAATATATCTGCAGGTGTTATTCAAATCTGTATCTTCCTTTTATCATCTTTTTTTTTTTTGTCATGTAGTTCCTCTTGAGAACCAGTGTGGTGTAGCAGTTTTAGCATTGGACTACAACTCTGGAGACCAGGTTTCAATTCCCTGTTCAACCATGGAAACCCACTGGGTGACCTGGGGAACATCATACACTCTCAGCCCCAGAAAACCCTATGGCCATTTCCACACGAGACTGTAATAGTGCTATGATTCCATTTTCAAAATCCCATGGAATCCTGGGGTTTGCAGTTTCAGGAGGGGCCGACTGGCAGAAATGGCCTATGATATGTATACCTGAGAGTCACCGTGAATCAGAAAGCACACAATGACAACAAGAAGCTCATCCTGCATTTCACACTAGAGGCATTTAGAGCCCTCTGAACCTTTGAGGCATTGCTTCTTCCCAGTTAGCTGCAAGTAACATTAAAAGGGATGATTCCACATAGCACTAGGTATAGCACTTTACTGTGCCATACAAGGGCAGTTGTTGTGTGCCTTCAAGTTGTTTCTGAATTATGGCAACCCTAACAAAAACCAGTCATGGAGTTTTCTTGGCAAGATTTGTTCAGTCGAATTTTGCTTTTGCCTCTCTCTGAGGCTAAGGGAGGGTGACTTTCCCAAGGCAAATCCCTGTGGCCAAGCACCTGGTTTGCAACTCTTGAGCCCTCCAGTGCTCAAACCACTACATCATGCTGGGCAGATTCCCCCTTTATTGTATCTGCTTTACTACTGTGAGCTTCAGAAAACTAGATTAAACTGAAGGATAGAGACAGCGTTAATGTGCCTCATTCAACACATATGTAAATCTTTTCCACAGCACTTGAAGACTTTTTGTTGTAGCATTACTGCAGCACACAGAAATAGGTAGTGTTGTTGAATGTAAAGGCCTTCCCCATCTTCTCAAGTACTCAGGATGGGGTGAGGTGAGGTGGGGGAATCCCAGGGCCAGAGAACTACTTTGAAAAGTGTATGGATATGTATTTTCCTTTTTTTGTGTGTGTTAGACTTAATGGCTTTGCTTTTAAAAAATTGAATGTCATATGCTTTGCAACTGTGATCGATGCTTGAATTTCTCAGGCAGCAACATAAGTAGGGGCCCTTCTCCTGTGATATCCTTCAGGTTTTTCTCTCAAATCTCAAACCCTGAGGTCATCTTGACCTGGCAGCCCTAGAAACTGGATAATAGCTACCACTGGCCTGAATCCCAAGGACATGTAGACTTCCAACCAGTGGGGGCTCTGTCCCAAGTACCCTGCCACAACAGACAAGGTAGTACCAGTGGCTATGTTCAGGATACCTTTTATTACTACTTGCCCTTTGGGATACTAAACTGCACCTTTCTTTTGTCAGAAAGGGAGGCCTCTAATTCTCATTAGCCTCCACTCAGCATGAGCCATGGTCAGGAATTGTGGAAGCTGTAGTCCAAAACCAAAGTTTTCCCATCCTTGTCTTACAGCAAAGGTGAGACAAAGTAAACATGTTTAGCATCAAGCTGGATTTTTTTTTCTTCATAACAAATGGGTCACATGAAGTGGATCATTGTATTATAACAAAGACATTCAGTTGCTTTGTTTATGGAGTCAGGACCTTCTCTACTTTAGTGGCAGGAAACAAACAAATGGTGATACAATAGACTTGCTATCTAGACAGGAGAGATTGCCTTCATCAGTCATGGTTCTGCCAAACTATTTCCCAGCTGAGGTTTGTTTTGGTTTATTTGCAGCCCAAGAAGAGAATAAAATTGTCTCACTCATTGTAAGGAACTGAGATGACAAAGGGATGGAGGAAGTAAATGTCTTACTACACAATCTCTTTTATATCGACTGTCACATTACTGCATGTAAGGTGAAGAGGCATTTCTGCTAAATAAATAAACATTCTCCAGATCCCCAAAATGGATGAAAGAATTCCTCAAACTAGTTCCTGGATCTGTCATCTTTAACACTTCTCCTGTTAAGTTTATTAATGTTTTACTTCTTTCCTTTGTCCTATATTGTCCCCATTCATCATGATCTGTGTTGAGTACATGATATGTTTCTTCCTTGTGCTATCAGACTATCCCTTGGAGGAAAGCTAAAAGAGCTTCAATTATAAAACACCACTATTCACATCCTCTGCAGACAATAAAAGCTTTGCTAGACTACTTGAAATAAAAAGAAGGGGAGGCACCTTGAATCTAATGGGATTCTAAAATTCTTGGGACAGTTGCCATTAATCGAAGGCATTGTGTCAGTTAGGGCTAAGACCCTTTACCATTTCAGATGTTTCAGACTGCCAATCCACCATGCCTTACAACTGGAAATGCTGACTGAGGCTTCTGGAATCGTTGGCCAAAATATCTGACACACAAAAGTATAGAGGATGGAGGGAAAGTGGAAAGAAAATGTGCAAATGGAAATTGGAGAAGAGGTAAGCAGGCAGCCATCAGTGTGAAGCTACCTCTTCCTCCATCAGTGCTTAAGAAAATCTGGAAGAAGGCTAGGCACATCCCTGCAAGCTGGTTGATGACTGGAGAGATGGAGCTACACCAGGATGGGGCCTCCTGTAAGGAAGTACTGATTCTGCCTGTGTATGTCACAAGCAGGATGCTGGCCATGGATGACCCTGTCCTCGCTTTCAGAAAGGCTCTGAAGACACCTATTTCAAAAGGGCTTTTACATGAAGAGTGTGTGTGTTCTATGCTGTTGGTAGGAAAGGGGGAAATTCAGTTCAGTTCATTTTTTATTGTGATAATTCCAGAATGGCAAGATTTATTTCTGATCTAGAATGGAAAGAACAGAGTGAAAAAATGAGAGAGATAAACTGAAACTTAACATTCATCCATTAAAACCTCAACCATTGGGTACTTAATTCTTGAAAGTTTGGCTTCAAATTGTTATACGCTCAAACATGTTAGTGTTGAATTAGATTTGCCATGTCTTTTCTGTTTTTTGCTGACAAGACTGTAGCCTTTAAGACTTATATGGCAGACAGGTAAAATCTAGTCCTTTGCTTGCTGGATATAGCTGTACCTATTAAATCCGGCCAGTGCAGATTAGTAAAAACAATGCTCAAGTGCAGAGAATGTTAGAATTTCCCAAAATTTGCAAATTATAAATTCAAGATCAACAAATTTATTATGTTATAAACTTCCATGAGCTAGCATTAGGTGCCCAGCAGCCCTGTTCCCTTATGCCTACTGCTTAAAAACCTCCAAAGAAGGAGACTTCACCACACTCCAAGGCAGCATATTCCACTGCTGGACAGTTCTGACTGTCAGGAAGTTCTTCTGAGGTTCAGATGGAATCTCCTTTCCTGCAGCTTGAATCCATTGCTCCTTGTCCTAGTCTCTGGAGCAGTGGAAAACAAGCCCAGTCCCTCCTCACCATGACGTCCTTTCAAATATTTAAACATGGCTATCATGTCCCCTCTTAACCTTCTCTTCTGCAGACTAAACATCCCCAGCTCCTTAAGCCACTCCTCATAGGGCGTAGCTTCCAGACCCTTCACCTTTTTGGTCACCATCCTCTGGACACGCTAAAATCCATTGCAGATTCATGTTGTGTATCAATGTAGTGACAGCATTCCAGAGATATTCCACAAAAGAACTGGCATCTTTCCATGAAGAGAATCCAAATGTTTCATTTTTTTTTATGTAATAGAACAAAGACCCAGCATCTCCAGCTACATAGTAAATTCTAACAAGCATTAGCTACAAGCACCTTTACTTCTTCCCACAATGTCCTGATGGCCATCCTCCAAATATTAATGTTCAGCTGAGCCTAAAACTGTCTGTATATTGCTTTCCATAATCAAAACAGCCCTCCTCAGTTGAGTGTGTCTACATATGGGCCAAAATGCATGTGTCATCATCATCATCATCGAACAGCAGCACCAAGGACTGAATCCATGTCAGGTTAGGGAAAGCTACCTTAAAGAATGTGCCATAATAGTCTAATTCAGAAGGAAGTAAACAGAAACTTTTCCTCATCCTGAGGCTTCCATCCTCCCCAATTCCAATAGTGTAGAAATTAATTTACCTAAGTTGTGACTGCAAAGGAATTAAAAATGTAGGACTATCAGAAGGTTTCATTTCATTAGAAATGTCAACTCAGTGCATTATTTTAACTGAGAAACAGTCATTCTTCCAAGTCTTGGCAGGAAGTTTCTTTATGTGTCTGTGGTATATTTTTTATATCACAGCATGTTTGCATTTCTGGGCAGAATTATATTGAAAGAAAGCATTGCCAACGAATGGTGTGCATGAAGATGAGATACTCATTTATACTGTCCTATGAATATTTTATTATTGGTGGCAATTAGATGCAGACAAGATAACATTATTACTACTTGCCTCCTGATATTAATTTTACTTTCCTTTCATTTTTTTCTTGGTCCTGAAGGATCTGCTTATTTATTTATCTGCATTTCTGAGATGGTAGAATAATTCAGCTAGAGAGACATGCTATTTCCGTGAGTAGGGGAAGCTGAAGGACCTCAGAGTAGGGTCAATAGCACACCTCTTCTGTCTCTTAAATGAGTAACACATAAAGGAGAACTATTTTAATCTATGTTGCACCACCTCAAGCCTTGGGGAGATGCAGATAGGAAATAAAATGTGATTGTTCTTATTGTCATTGTCAGTAATGGAGGGCTATTGCCAGTAATTTTAGCCTGTTTGGGTACTCCTTCTCATACAGTGAGAAAAATGTTTTTTAAAAAAATCATTTTCTTGCATACAAGGAAGGTAAAAGGTTAAATGTAATCTCTGAACTAGTGCTATGCAGTTGGCCCTCCACATTCACTAGGGTTAGGGGCTCAGGATCCCCCGAAAGGTGGAAAAATCACAAATATGAAAGCATGTGTGTGTCTCTCTGTCTGAGAAAGGGGCCAGGGCTTAGTGGGGATAATGGGCACCCAGGGTCCTAACCAGGTCAGGGAAAGGTGAGGGAAAGGGAGTGGATAAGTATTGTGCCCCTATATTTCTCTCTCTCATCCATCTCCTTCCTTGGGTCTTGGGGAGGGCATCGAGAGAGGATTTGTCGCACTGAGCAATCAGGATGTGAACCATCTTTAGCTGTAGGGCCTGATCAGAGTTGCTTAGAGGGAAAGCTCCCCTGGAAAAGAAATGCCTGAGATGATGGGAGCAGGATTTGAAGAAACTTGCAAATAATCAAATCCGTGAAAGTCAAACCTGCAAATGGGGAGGGTCAACTGTATTTGTTTCACTATGCAAAGAAAGTTTTGCAAAAAATTCTCAACTCATTTTTGTCTAGATATATTGATTTCTTCAATTTTTCTCCAATAGACTTATTCTTTTCTATACACATTAGTCCTGTACACATTCTGTACATAGTGGACCCAGGGAACCAGGGATGCACGCACAGTTTTGTGAAACTCCTGGTCATGTTGCACTCTTTGACAGATATTGTCATACTGTCTGAACACTATTTCAGTTCTACTTTTGTCATCCTGATGTACTTAATCTCTATTTCTTCCTCTGTGAAATAAAATAAATGCTATAGTTTATTTGACTGTTCTTCTCTCAAACTTGTGACTAGGCCTTGAACCAGTTCCCAATTTTCCCTCAAGTAAATTTTGGGAATAAAAAATGTATTTGAACTGATGTCAGGGCCAGCTCAACCATTAGGTAGAGTGAGACAGCCAGCAGATGCAGAGGGAAAAGTACAAAGCAGAGGCATGATGCTGAAGGAAGGAACATTGTGTGCCACAGTGCCTGTCCTCTCCCCCACAAGGTAGCCTGGTAACCACAGATGCAGTGGAGGACTCTAGCTTGTCAACAGTGTTAAGATTCAACTGATAGTCTAGTTGCCTCTGCATGTTGAATCAGAGGATGGTGAGCAATATGCTGTCTACCTCAGGCAAAGAATAGATTTGATCTGATCCTGATTTTTTTTAAAAAAATTTATCTGTCAGTCCCATCAGTCCTCCAGCACCTTGCTACCAGCGCCCACATCCTGCCAGTTGAGGTAACTGTTTCACTGTTTCTAATAGTTGGGGCATTAGAAAGAAATCTGTTGTTATTGGCATTGTCAGCTTTAATTTATGGTGACCCTATGAATGAGAGATCTCCAAGAGTCCCAGTTCTCAATAGCCCTGCTCAGGTAATACAGGTATCTCACACTTATCTGACAGGTGAGGGATCTGAGCACTGTCAGGAAATGGAATTGGTTGAAAAGCAGAACCCATATACTGTACTATAGGGAGCATGAAAGACTTACATAGGTTATGTGGAACTGATGGCATGAACACTGCTTGCAAAATCTTTCAGTGAGCTTAGTGCCTTTTTCCACTCTCTCAGCTCACTTTGCAAGCAGTGTGTACATGCAAGCAGTTCCAAGTGAGCCTCTGTAGGCAAGAAGAACTGATGAAAGAACAGAATTCCCATCAGATTAATGTAACTTGTCCTTAATTTGAAAGTGTCAAAAGAGTGAGTTGTCAGATAATGGGGCATCAAGGAGGCTTCCTGTAATAGTCATTTAATTTTCTATTTATTTTTCTTATCTATATGGGAAATAACCTTGTTCCTGATTAAAGCCCATTTTGACAAC
Organism: Ctenosaura bakeri; assembly: GCA_948474755.1. Classification (NCBI taxonomy): domain Eukaryota; kingdom Metazoa; phylum Chordata; class Lepidosauria; order Squamata; family Iguanidae; genus Ctenosaura; species Ctenosaura bakeri. Next base: position 615,154 of record CAOLHI010000200.1, on the reverse strand, counting down.
TGAACAAAAGCCAATTTCCTACTACACGATTCATGTTCACACTGCACAAAATGTGTCTAGCTGCATATTAGAATACTGTAATGTCTTTCAAGTACAGTGAAGCCAATCGTATTCAGCTGCACGTGACCTAGCAAAGCCAAATCAACCTTTAGCTGCGAGGTAAGGAAAGGAAATGCTATCCTCACTCTGAATAGGCTTTCTGACAATGCCACATAGAGACAAAGTTTCAGTCATCATTTCAGATGATACCATAGTTTCCTCACTCCAATTTTTGTTTGGTTTTGTGGCCATCATAGGATATAGATACATTTCACAGAGTGAGCTGAAGAATCTCTACTCGCGCACTCATACCATCTTATCCAATCCCTAATACATTTCATGCTCACTGGATTTTCCTTTTGAAGGCAATTCACAAATGAAAGAAAAGTTCACTGAGATAACAAGAATGACACACAGCAATTTATACCTAATCACACTCACTGACATTTGAGTCTAAGGAAAGGATACTTGAAAAATGAAAGGGGAGGAAGGGGACATGGTAGAGAGCTCTTGAGTCTCTCATGTAAGGAAGTCAGGAAATCATTTCCTAAGGTTCCAATGCTGTCCCTGCATACCTGGGAGTAAGGCCCCTTCCACAGCACCCTCCCATCCCATAATGGGGATGGGAGAAGGACAGGACTGCAACAATGTTTCTGCATGATGTCATTGCAGTCTTGTCCTTCTCCCGTTCCCAGGGGGTGCAATCGCTGATTAAATCATTGACGGGTTTTCCACATCAATGATACGTGATTGCACCACCATTCAACACTTATCTGCCCTGCAGAAGCTGCAGAAGCACAATGGCTGCGCTTTCTGCCCCAGCACAGCCTGGGAAAGTACCTGGCTACGCTGCAGAAGGAAGAGACGTGGCCATCGCGTTCCCTTCCAAAGGGAGTGAGCCAGTGCAGAGGGGAGTATTCCCATCTCTCCCCCTCCCAGCAGAGCTGCTGTCAGGATTCCCACATGACAACTTTGGGAAAAGGTAGAGTGTGGAAAGGGCATAAGTCTCAGTGAACTGAATGTATAGGATAGCATCATGAAAACATTTATAAAGAATAATAACACCAGGGAGCCCTGGTGGTGCAGTGGTTAAATGCTAGTACTGCAACCACAAGGTTGTGAGTTCGATCCAGTCCGGCTCCAAGGTTGACTCAGCCTTCCATCCTTCCGCAGGTCGGTAAAATGAGTACCCAGCTTGTGGGGGGCAATTAGCTAAAATACATTGTAAACCGCTTAGATAACACTCAGTTGATAAGCGGTATAGAAATAAATGCTATTGCTATATTGCTACTTCTAAAGTGACCATTATGTAGAGCTTGATAGCACAATGCCCAGGTAAAATTTCTGGCGAAGAAATTTCCAAAACATGCAAAATTCTGGATCCCAAATATCTTCTCAAATACTCTTGAGAAGTACTGAAAAGAGGAGGAAATAAGTTTCATCTCCTCTCTCATTTGCTGCTGTGAGTCAGTGCCTCCTCTTCACACTGCTTCTTCCTCCTCTGAATTGCATTCATGTGCCTCCCTTCCTCACCAGTATGTGAAGCAGCACGAGCCGTTCCAAGGGCCTGACAGCTGCCAGTGGAAGGTTATTGATGGAGCACAAAGGGCTAGGGAACAGTTTCTTGCAGCCCAGGCAAAAGAAGATGTACATAGCATAAGCCATATTTATCAGTGCAGCTGTCAATAACAAGATGATGATACCAACAATGATGATGAAGATTTTATACATTTATATGCCACCTTTCTCTCAATAACAAGACTCAAGGCAGCTAACAGCATATTTAAAAGAATAACAGATGAAAACTAGGCAAAACATTCAATAAAAGTTTAAATAGAAAAGTTATTTTAAAAATAATTTCACAATTTATAAAGTTAAAAACAATAAAGATTCAAAACATTAAAATTCAGTAAAAGACTACATGCAAACTTTAAAAATAGCACTGCACAGCATTAAAAGTTCACCTCGGTCCATTTCTAAAAGCCTGGTGGCATAAAAGCTTGCTAACAGATGGACAGCAAAAATGGGAGCATTCTGTCCTTCCGAGGAAGGGAGTTCCAAAATGTTGGAGCAGCCACTGAGAAGGCCTGCTCCCATGTTCCCACCAGGCAAAATTGAGTAGGTGACAGAAGAGAGAGAAAGGCCTCCCTAGAAGATCTTAGAGCTCATAAAGGGAGATATAGGCCCTTTCTGCACCTTACCTTTTCCCGGTGCTGGGCTGTGGGGCTCGTGCAGGAAACCTTCGTAGGAACACTCTCGCATCGCTCCTGCTTCAGATCCGCAGATGCTTCCTGGTCGCGCGAGCGCCCTGTCTCTTCCATTCACAGTGCAGCCTGGGACCTCGCAGGCTGCACTGAGGAGAGGATGCACGACCGGCCTGGCTCCCGAGGCTCTGCACACAAGGTAAGTGCGTGTGGGGCCCTGGAGCGATGCGCAACCACGCAGCATTTTCAGCTTTGAGCCAAAAATGAAAAAAATGGGTGCACAGTCCACGTCAGACTCTTGAGCGTCGCGCAAATGTGAGTGCGTCATGTGGACTGCTCCTCACATTTATGCGACGTTCAAGGGGCCCTTTCGCTTCAGAAATGCCATGTGAAAAGGGTCATAGTACTTCCAAAAATTTGGACCCAAGCTGTATACGGCTTTATAAGTCAAAACCAGGACACGGAATTGTGTCTGGAAATGGAGTTTCAGCCAGTGGAGCTGTTCAACAAGGGAATTGTATGCTCTCTGTAGCAAGCCTGAGAAAATTACTTTAAAATAATTAATTATAGTTATAGTTCCAAGGCCTTTGAAGTTGTTGACCACCAACATAGTCACAATTTTCAGAAAACAGATCTTTATTTTTCTCCTGTGCCTAGAGTAACAATATAATTTTCTCCAAGGTTTTTTTCTTAATTAAAAAAAATCTGAATGCTATAAACTTTAAATGCTGGGGCCATACCATGAAATGATTGTGTTTATCCCAAATTAAGTTAAATATTTCTGTACAGAAAATGCCTTGACCTTGGAGTAATCTTTGAAAACCGTGCAGTTTTTGATGACCTTCCTGCAGTGGAAAGAAAATTGGCAAAATTATTTGGTGCTTCCTTCAAGAAAAAAAATAATAATGATGAAGAATTACATCCTTAGGATAGGCTCCATTGACTTCCCAAATGTTGCAACAAATGTGTAGACACCAGGGAACAAGACTGGGCAGGATACACAGTCATGTTTCTTTCTGTGTGTCTGTAATATATTCACTGTTGTAGCTCTCTAACAGACATCGATGTCCCATTTTAGCTGTTTGATATTTGTTGGTTGGTTGATTGGTTTGATCAGCAGTTTGAACTCAGAATGGATTCTGAAACAAAGAGACATGCTCCTATTGCTCCAAAAGGTGGAGGACCTTGAGGTCCACCAGCAGTGCTAGTTTCTCCTTGGAAAGTGGGGGAATTTCAGCTCAAAGGAAGCCTACAAGAGTGGGGTAGTGGCAGAATCTTTTCACTTGTATAAACCAGTACTAACTGTAAGACTCCAGTTAAAGGTTTAAACAGAGTGTTTTTATTAGAAATTAACACACACACACACAAGAAATCAAGCAGTCTCACAAACCATACAAGGCTAGTGAGGAGAATTGAGAAAGTTTAGATAGAGATTTTGGGTGTATAGAGTGATATTTACCGGTCCTGGAGCAGAGGATCAAGATGAGTGTCTCAAACACAAGAGTCTGATGGCAGCACAGGGAAACAGGAGTCTGGGGTGCAGTGTGACACCCAAACTGCTAGCAAAATGCCAGGGTCAGAGCAAGAGTTTAAATACACTTTTTCCTAACCTGAAGGGGCAAATGTTAATTGCTCTCTGGCAGATTAAACAAAAGAGATCTGGAGTGGACTGATTGTTGTGCAGTCAGTGTCCTGCTTGTCGCATGTTTCTCAGTCATGTGTCCAATTTTTATATGAAAATAATATTTCATGCCAAATTTACTATCACTCAGGAGGGGATATGGAAGAGGTGGTAAGACTCTTGAATTCAGAACAGGGCTGAGGAAGTGGGTTGGGTCTCACTCAGGGTAAAAGGCGGCATATAAATGCAATAAAATAAGTACATACATACATACTTGTTACCCTTACTCATTTGCACTTATTATCCCTCACCAGTAGCCAGGCTGGCTAGGTTTGATAGGGACTGGAATCTAACAATATCTGGAAGCCCATGATAAAAGTTACCATACTTCCACGTTGCTCGTTTCAGTACTAACTGCTCTGCATAAAACTGTTATGAAGGAAGGAAAGAAGGGGAAAATATGTTGCCTATGAAACCTCAGTCTAAGTAGTAATTTATACTGTTTGGAGGCTGTTCGGATTTTTAATTTTACGAGCTTCTCTCTGGCAGTTATTTGCTGCAGTGCCAACTCTGCTCTGATTGTAGCAAGGATCATTTTTTAAATTCCTGCTGCTCTTTCCATGTGTTCGGAATCTGAACACACACACACACACACACACACTGCAGTAATAGTGTGCTTATTTTTAAATGCTTTGTTTTAGAACAAGTAAGAGAGCCCGTGTGGCACAGTGGTTTGAGCTTTAGAGCATGCATCCAGCTATCCTTGTACATTCAGGGGAGGAGGAGAAGCAGCCATCATGCTCTGGGAAAGGGGGGAAACTTTGTTCCAAGGTAGCAAAGAACAGCTGGATGGCTCCTGGGTGTAACCCTGCAGTCAATCACTGGCTCAGGGAGGGGTTTCACTCAGGAGCTTCCAGCTGCTCCTTTACACTCAGGCCATTTCTGCACTAGGCTGTTATACCGCTATGATTCCACTTTCAACATCCTATGGAATCCTAGGGTTTCGGGAGGGGCCAGTCGGCATTGCATAAGGAGGTACAGGATACTTCCTTCCCCGACACATTTAAAAGGATTTGTGCCAGTTCTAACTAGTAGCTGTGCCAGTATAAGTAACCAAGTGGATTCCAGATTTACACCATTTCTGCACAACAATGCTCTCCCAGGTTATCCCATTGCAATCCTGGCAGCGCCTTCACTGGGAAGGGAATAAGGCAGGAATGCTCTACACCCAACTGGCTCTCTGTGGAAGGGAATGTGAGTGACACATGCCTGCTTTCCACAGTGCACATGGCCTCTTTCCCATGCTGTGCTGGCGAAGGAAGTGCCTCCATCATTGTCAGGAACTGAAATCATATACACAAATGTAACAGTGCTAATACACTATTTATTAGGAGTGTGATGCATTGTACAGGACTTCAGTGAGCGAACTAAAAGTAATTAACAAAATCCAAACATTAGAAGCAAAGGTTCCCTTCCCACAGCAAGAGACCTTGAAGGGCCGGCTTCAGCTGGTAGTTGTTATCAGTGCTGCATTCCTAGCTTTTTTACCTAACCGTCTCTGGTTCCCATCCTTGGTTACAAGCAAGCAGCTAATTAACTACTACTACATGTCCCATACTGAAATATGGAGGGCTACCTGACAATCATGCTTCCTGTCCTTCAATGTGGCAGGTAAGTATGGGAGCATCGCATGATCACAAGCGCTTAAGGGATTCAATCCGTTAAGTGAATATCCCACGATCGTGACACATGTGGACGGGATGGCAACAGGACTGTGATGATATTGTGCAAAAGTGTGACCTGTGGACCACTGCCACCCCATCCCCATAGCTGGACTGTGATGCCTTGAAGAAATGGCTTTAGACTGTTTTAGAGCAGACAATATGGAAGGAAAGGGAATGAAAAGCAGGAAAAGCTTCTTTTTTTTTCTTTTCTTTTTTTATAATGCACCAACTTTTTATAGTGTGCTATCCAGTGTGGCATACTAGTTTGAGTCTTGGACTGCAACCTTGGAAACCCTGGAAATTTTCCAGTTGGTCATGGAAACCCACTGGGTGACCTTGGGCATGTCACACACTCTCAACCCCAGAAAACCAGTGACAGGTTCGCCTTAGGGTAGCCATATGTTGGAAACGACTTAAAGGCACACAACAACACAATCTATATCAAGAATCATCATCATCATCACCACCACCACCACCACCACCACAGACCTCTCAACCCAAAGCAGCAAAATATCCTTGCATTCCTTTCAGTTTGCAGTTGCTTTGCCACTTTCATATATCAATGAAATGCTAAGTCCTTTTGCCAGCACTAATGAATTAAGTGAGGAGACTGGAACCTCCATAAATTCTTTCTTCCTTTGCCTATACTGACTGTCAGTCTTGGATTAAAAGAAAGCCCAGCCTCAGCATGTGTACAGCCCAGAGCCGTTCTGCGCAAATAAGCCGGCTGACCTTTTTGTTCTGTTTTGCTTTGTGATCGCTTATTGCTCAGTGACCTTTGTGGCAAGTTGCTGCACTTGGGAATCTAATCTCATGTCCGCTGTCACTGGTGGGAAGCTTTCGATTAACTTCCATGGCTTTTGGGTTGGATCCCCTAAGAACCTTGACTGGGAGAGGGATTCAAAATAATTAAAGGGAAAGTAGTATGCAGAGAGCACTGATGGCTTCAAACAGCCACCCTATTACTGTGAGATCTCAGAGCAGCGATTCAATGAAATTGATGCCAGGGAGAGAATGTGTTTCTGCAATGGGGCAGGGAGATAATATGGCAAGTTTTCAATTTGGTATTTTAAATAAGCTATTACCTGCTCTTAGCCACAGGGAGACTTAATGAAGAAACAGGTACATAGCTATTTACATTTTAAACACCCTTTCATCCTATCCAGTGGGCCTAGACTTTGACGGACCTTTGGCCAAGATAATTATGGAGGTGGGGACCAACAAATGAAAGTGTCTCCCTGTGTACAGTCAGCCTCTGTAACATGGAACATGAGGCACAGCATCCCAAAGCCACTTCCAGATCTCTTCTCTTTCACATAAGATGTGGAACAAATACAGAAGAAATGGAGATGCCCTATATTTATATATCCCTTGTTGGGGCACATAAGTGTGAGAGCATGTCTTGCCTGTGGGCTATCTGTTCTGGCCTCAATGTGAACAAAATGGTTTGGTCTGATCCAGTAGAGATCATTTTATGTTCTCATGTTTTTCAATCATAGGCCATTTCCGCCCTACACTGTTATAGTGCTATTCCACTTTCAACATCCTGTGGAATTCTGGGGTTTGTGGTTTATTGAGGCCAAAGAGCTTGCTGGCTGAGATTTCTGCCCCTCCCTAAACTGCTAACCTCAGGATTCCATAGGACATTGAAAGTGGAATAATAGCACTATAACAGTATAGGGCAGAAAGGCCCATACTAGAGTGAAATGTATCCTTCCCTTCTTTTGCAATAACAGACTAGTATAATCTAGACAGTAAGAATGGAACAGAAAGCAAAGGAAGAAGGGACCTTCATCCTTTCTTCCCTTGACCTTAAGTCCTTTTCCTTGGACACGTCAAGTCATCCTCAGTTCCTGTAAGTTATGGTAAATATCAACACCCACAGCAGTATGAAAAATAGAGATGGAGAGTGGCAAACCTAGGTGATGATGGTTGTTGTTCGTTCATTCATTCATTTCTTACCCGCCTTTCTTTATGGATCAAGGCAGGGTAGAATCTGAACAGGAACACTTGCAGCTTTTCTAGCACCATAGAAAGGGGACAGTACTTGGATTAGCAAAGCCCACAATTTTCCATTGCACTGGTGGATTGTGAATTTCCACCAGAAGTAGTTACCTCTTGTCCACCCACCCCATATGCTCTCCCTCTTCCCTATCTCCAGGCTGGGCACCCTTGCTATGGCCATTCAGTGATTAGGGAAGGATGAAGAGCAGCCAAGCAGACAGCTCATTGCATTCCTGCAGCTGTCCTCAGGAAGATGATGCCACCACTAGAAGACCCCTAGGAGGTTCAGAAATATGTCTTGTTCTCAAGTTCAGAAACATGATTGGTTGCCTGCCTGACTGCCTGTCTACTAGTCTGTCCTTCTCTTCCTCCCCTTCTTCTCCTGGCCACTGAATGGCGCTGAAGGCATAACACTCAGTTTGCACACAATTAGTGGCTCAAGGAGAGTCATGGTAGATGGAAGTCCTGAATTCTTCCATGAGCCATGACCTCTTTTTTGTTTTAATGTCCTTGTCCCTGATTGTATATGTTGTTGTTCTGCCCTTTGATGTAAAGGGCATTATAGATAAATGTTATTATTACCCAAAAAGTTACATAGGCAAACGTAACATTCAGTTGCACCTGCATGTGGCACTCACAGGATACCAGGCAAAGTTTATGGCCAGATATTCTTTAGGATTTCTGGGAACTGTGCTGCAGAAAAGTAACATTTCCAAATCATTCTTCCTTCTTGCATACACTGGGCCCATGAATAATGAGAACATTGACCACCAGACATATGGATGTCTGGGCCTGGCTCATATAGCCCAGCAAACTGTCTCTCTCATGTGTTCCTTGAACAGGTGGAGATGGTCATCTGAGTCTATCTTCTCCCCAGCAAGTATAAATTAGCTTTCCTTTGATTAAGTGGATTCTCTAATAGCAGACATTCTGGCAATGACTTTTAAAGGAATCTCAATGCCATTCCTAAACAATTTCCTAAAATCAATAGCACCAAAAATAGTAGGAATAAATATCTTTTAGTGTCTTTCATGTATAAATCAGATACTACAGAGCCTTAGGCCCAAAGTGGATAGGATGATGGCAGAATTGCTTTTTTCAAAATGTAAAGCAAAGGGTAAGAGATCTAATTTTTAACACCCTGAAAGTCAGCATAACACTGTAATGAATTCTAGCCTACTCTTCTCCTTAACATATTAATTGTCTATGTTCAAGAAGTTTCACAAGGTTGCTGTTTTTACTATACCGAGGTATTTAAACATGTGTTTCCCTATGTGGAGTCAGTAATGCTACAGCTCTTGCAAATGTAATGTCATCTATTTTTAAACATCTTATTCTACTTTTAAACTGAGAAATGGTGTTCAAGTAACACTTTTTAAAGAAAACAGCCCAGGTCACCATATTTACCTTATGTGGTCACCAAAATCTACCTCAATGAAAACTTCTTCTGCTATGACACACTCTTTCAGGTTGTCCTAATATTTACTCTCTTAATTAGCGGCATCTATCAGGATTTTTCAGCATCTCTCTTCTGGCAAAGGGCCCTCCATCACCTATTTTCAGATTGAATTATTAATGCAAATTAGCCCTAAAACCAAAATCGCAAGGGGAAAGATGACTTGGATTGCCAGCTCTTTCTGTTTTCTGTGTTGCAATAAACTTTTATTAGTGCCCTCTGTACCACTGCTCTTTGTTTCTCTTACTGTTGGCTCCTCCTTGTGCCATGGCGCTGGAGTCAAGACTGAACGATTGCTGCCTACTCAGAGAAAGGCCTTTTATCATGTTGCTTGCTGATAGCTGCCCTCTCTCCTTCTGAACCCCCAAGAGGCCACTTGTATTTGTCATTTTCAGCAAGATTAAATGCCTGTTCTTGACCTTCAGTTATGTCAGGAAGGATTTATTTACATTAGCATGGCTAGCCAAAGACATTCAGCAGCCATATTATACTAACCAGGAAGCAGGACCCAGAATGCTTTGTGGTCTTGGTATAGTCTTAAAACTATACCCTGGTATTCTCTTGAACTTCAGAAAAGCCTGGAGCTAGGAAATCATACTTTTTTTTCCCTTACAGCTCCTAGAATTTTCTAGCCAGCATGCCTAACAGTAGTGAAGCATCATGATATATGGTATAATGTTAATGGAAGTAATTCACACAGAAAAAAGTTTCATATTGGCATTGTGACTTGACTCCTGTTCCTATACCAGAAACAATCACCTTCAAATAATGCAATAAAGTGTAATGTTTTGGTATGTACAAGTAGCAAAAGATGAGCAGAATGATGTTGAGTGCAAGGCCGACACCTCAGTAGATCGTCATAATTTTTGCCCTTGGAAGATCTCTGGGACATTGAGATTAGTCCAAAAACTAAATTTCCCAAGTTCTAGAAAGAGCTTCTTACAGACTACACACATGGCTTTGCTGTAGGAGATAAGGGGTTTCTTATTCCTCCACTTGCCCTCAGTCACACATTAACAACAACACACTGCATGCCACACACCAACAGCATCACACACCAAAACACACAGAACTCAGAACAAAGGATATGGAGAGAGCTGAAATGATCATTTTCAGAGGAAGCAAAAGATATATAAAGGAAAATAATAAAATGGGAAAGAGAAGATGCACAAAACAACAGGCCACTGCTGTGGGAGTAGCCATGCTGTTCTTTAGAGTTTATTCAATCTAAGTACCACTTGCAAAGCTTACTTTGGTAATATGAATAAAATGCTGCTTTCAAATCTTCATTCAAATTGATTCTGTGGTCAATTTTCATTTAAATTGGTTCATCAACATAGAACCTTTAAAAAAAAATAACCATGGCCCTTTCTAGAGCTTACCTGGGTCCAGGGTCATCCCAGTGCCATCCTGGTAGCAGCTTTGCTAGTAGGGGAGCACAGATACCAATGCTCCCCTCCACACTGGCTCACTCGCTGCAGAAGGAAGCGCAATGGCTGCTTCTCTTCTGCCACACTACAGCCAGGTGCTGTCCTAGGCTGCACTGGGCCAAGAAGTGCAGCCATTACGTTTCCAGGGCCTCCACAGCTAAGATAAGTGCGGGCTCATGGCAGGATGATAGTGGGATTGCTGCTCATTGATGGGAAGACCCATCAATGATTTGCGGCACAATCATGCCACCTGGGAACAAGAGAATGATGGAACCACAACAACGTCACACATAAGCATTGTTGCGGTCCCATCCTTCTCCCATTCCTATGGTGAGTTGAGAAGGTGGAGTGGAAAGTGCCCATATAATGAACAAATTACATTTACATGGATTCAGAGCATTGGTCAGATGAGCCCAATATTATCTTCTCTGGCTGGCAGCTTCTGAGCCCAGGACTCTTCACTTAGCATCCTTCCACTCACCTCTTCCTACCTGTGTACTTTCCAAACACTGCATTTCACTGTCTCTCACAATGGATGATTGTTTCTAGCATAGCAGCAGACATTTAGTCACAATAACAGTCTGACATTCTTCTATGTGAAGTACTTTCATTAGCACTATACTGCACGTTATGATGCTGCACTGATGAAGAAGACATTGTTACAACCCATCCTAAGTGCTTATTTGTAGAAGGTCACTGGATTGAGCAGCAAGAGAACTAAATCTGGTACATCTAGCTACTAAACTTGTAATGAAATAAATGAATAGGTCTATATAATACAGATTATGACCATCGTATTTCTTTTCCTAATCACAGTCAGGCACTTGGGTAGACATGGAGTGTCCTTGACATTGCAAAAAGTTCTGATCGATTGCTATGTGAATCAGCAGCAGGATTGGCAGGAATGTGTTTTTACAGTTCAAACATATGAAAATGCATCATTCTCAAATTTGATTTTATGTTTTTTTTAACAGAACATCCACAAAATCAGAAATCACTTTAAAACAGCCTTTTGCAACTGTTTTACCCTAGAAGAACACTTGAAAAAAATTCCAGATCTCTGGGAACCTTTGAATTTAAATTATCATACTTACAAATAAAAAAAAAATGTGTAGAGGTTTGTTTTTTTCTCCCAGTCATGATGTTTTGCAAAACCTTAATGTTCCAGGGAGCCATGGTTGAGAAATCCTGCTTTAAAATGTCTGGCAAATATGTTCAACTCAATATTATTTGGAATGGATAGAAAGATGGATGGAAGGATGGGCAGACAGACAGATATCCACAGCTTTGAAAAATTACTCTTCTGGACATTTTCTCTGCCAGTTCTATAGTTTCTGACATTATTCTTAACAATTAAGAGCAACTCTACATGTTAACAAAAAAAAAAACCCATATCTAATGTTGTCATAAACAGATTAGATTAGATTTTGGAACTGATTAATGGCTGTCTTGAAGGCGCACAACAACAAATGGTTGACAAAATGTGTTAACTAATGTACCACTCTGCTTGAACCTAAGAACAGCATTGGGGGTGTCCACAGGAATCTGCATCTATATATTCACTAACCTCAGTGCAGGATTGTCCTTGGAGTGCACCAAATGCACTGGGTTGTCCACTGCAAATCATCCATTGCCAACAAATCTTCACAAATACGATCCTAGACCAGAGCTTATAGAAGCCACTTTTAGTACAACTCCCAGAATCACCCAGACAGCAAGACATTTTGCTGCCTCAATAGTGCAGCAAATGGCCCTTCATTTGCTGGCTGCTGGCTGGTTGTGCTATTTTGACATCAAAGAGAGAAAAACTCGCTTCTACCCATTCCTAGCAGTGAAAATGCAATAACGGTAAAGGAAATAACTAAGAATCTGATGCCCTTCCATGACACTTAAAACCTACTGTCTAAATAAGTCTGGAATCCAGTTGGTGGCTCATACTGGCACAACTGCTAATTAAATTGGCACAAATCCTTTTAAATGTGTTGGAGAAGGAAGTATCTTATACCTCCTTGTGCAATGCCTTTTGATCAAGTATGGAGGAGCAGCTGGAGGCTGCTGAGTGAAGTGAAGCTCCTCCCTGGGCCAGTGATCAGCCACAGAGTTATACCCAGGAGCCAACCAACTGTTCTTTGGTACCCTGGAAGAAAGAAGCAGTTTCTACCCTTTCCCAAGACATGATGGCTGCTTATTCTCCTCCTCTGAATGTACAAGAATATCTGGATGCATTCTGGGTATGGCCTTGCATTCAGTCACTGGATGGGAAGAGGAATAGCTCTCAGGACACTAAAACTTCACTTTGCACCTGAGGAAGGAGAAGCAGTGTGCCTCATCCAATGGTTCAGGGGATGATGGCTCCTTCACGCCACAGACTACTTTGTTACCCCAAAATATGGGTGACTCAGGGGTCCTCCTATGATGCCAGTTACTCCATGCAAAGGTGGGGAACGTTAGTTCAAATTAGGGACTTTGTGAGAGGGGGATAAACTAGTGAGATTATTCTACCAATGTTTACAGGGTCTTCAAAGGGTAGAACCAGCCAGAGGTTCAAAAGTAAGTTCAAATGTGTTTTATTGGGGACATTGTTTACACACACACAAGATCCAAACAGTCACACAGCAACACAAGACTAACAGAAGAAAAAGGGAGAAAAGGTTTTGGATAGCAAGATTCAGGGCATAGTGGGCAATATTTACTGGTCTCATAGAGCAGTGAAGAAGCATTGATGTGGCTTAGACTTGCGTCTAAGGACAGAACATGATCAGGAATCAGAGTGACAGTGTGGCAACCAGCAACCAGTGTACTGCATCTGAACTGGTCAAAACGTGGGGTTTATATACTCAATTTCTGCCTGGAGGGCATGAGTATAAATGACTCTCCAGATGAGTAAACAATTGAGTGTGCAGACTGGACAATGATGCGCAGAATGAGTTAATGATCTTAGTGTTAGGTGACAAAGAGCTAATGGATGTCATGATAGCTCTGTAATGGTTGGAGAGATGTGAGGACAATGGAGAGATTCACAGGTCAGTGGGAAGAGAGGTTGAAACAATCAGTGCTTTGGTGGGAACTTCCCAGATGCTATTGTCCAACAGGCAGAATCATTAAGGCTAGCTTAAGCCTATTATCTCTGGAGTTACCTGATTTCCTGACTATGGCCTGGCAACGCGTAGAGGGAGTTTCTGACCTACTATACAGTACGTGTGTTCTGCTACCTTCTTCCTCTTGCCCAGCATGGCCATTCAATCATCTCCGGTCATATTTGGTATTAAAGCCAATTAATGTATCTTGCTAATTAGACCATATCCAGGTGTGCAGGTGTATGGCCTGGTAACAACTTGAAGAGCTACACTGTTGGAGAGTTACAGTCCACCAACAATAGAATTAGATCTTAGCTGAAATCTTACTCTTCCCTTGGCTCCAGTTGTGGAACTTATTCAACATTCATAATATGTGAACAAGAACAACACAAAGGAGAATCATGGAGCTGGAAGGGATCACAAAGGCCATCAAGTCCAACCCACATCCATGGATCCACAACCTAGTTTCTAGAAATCCCAATAGCAGACAATGATGCAGGACCAGGCAATGTTGTCTGTTTTTTAAAAATGTAGCTAGCTCTCAAGAGCAGATAGACAGAAATGCAATGTTTTAATTTCTATAAAATATGTATCGCAAGTCTTGCAAGCCCTTTGCACATCATGGTCTGGATCTATTGGTAATTCCAAATGCACTTGAGACTCCCAGTAGGACTTAAGCCATAACACTGAAGTTGTAGAGGAGGTGGGAATGCTTTTGCTAATCTACTTTTCACACCAGAATTTCAGAATGTAGAGTAAATCTTCATCTTATACAATTACATTCGAGTGAGGTCCTTTCCGCTTAATGCATCCCTCACTGGGGATCATGTTCCCAGGCAGCACAGTCATGCCACAAATCATTGACAGGTTTTCTCTGTCAATGACAACTGATCACGCCACCACACCACCACCATCACGTCCCTGCACTTACCTTTGCTGCAGAGGTCCTGGCAGTGCAATGACTGCACTTCCGGGCCCAGCACAGCCTAGGACAGTACCTGGCTGTGCTGCATCAAGAAGAGGCATGGCCATTGTGCTTTCTGGTTCTGGGAGGCAGCTGGTGCAAAAGAGAGTGCTCCATCGTGTTCCTTTCCCAGGAGAGCTGCTGCCACCGCTACCATTGTCACCAGATGCCACCAGGACGCAGGTAAGCTGCAGAAAGGGTCTGAGAATCATATGACCTTCCCCAACATTACTGGCCTCTAAATCCCTTGTCTGCTGGGAGCCTACAATTGAGTTGCCCCTGCAGGGCTGCAAGATTCCAATGCTCTTAATCACATGCATGTCAACTCTGTTCACACCACCAACAAAACATATCAAAAGGTCAGAAACTTGTATGGAACATGTCATTTCTCCCATGCTACAATTACAACATGTTCATCACTACATGCAGGAAAAGGGACAACGTTTTTATCTGAAAAAGAGCCTTGCTTACATTTTCTTTATTGCGACACTGTTTGCTTAGTTCCCATAAAATCATCTTATTTGTTTATATTTTACAATGTGTTTAACTACAGCCTCGCTGTTTCTCAACTACACTGAAGAAGACAGCATATCCTATAGAGGCCCCTAGAAGTATTTTTATCCTCACATTTATTGCAAGCTTGTGCTGCGACTTTCCCTTCACAGTTGTTAGAGTTTTTCTTCTTTTTTTCTCCTGCTTTTTTTTTTTTTACTGTTTTTGTAAGACTGTCGAGTGGCTTCTTAATATAGTTTTTTACCTATCACTTTAGCTCATTAATGTGACAGAAATATTACTGATACAACCACCTTCCGTCATCCATAGGAGTAATTATATGGTACTTTCCATCACTCCCCAGGTAGATTTTCTGAGTCACCTTCTCCACACTAATTTGACTATATTTATAACCTGCATGCCATTCGTAACTGGAGATGACTGTTAAAATAATAACATGCAATGCGAGTAGAATATAGACTCTTTTTTTCCCCCGCCATTAGAAATCCTGCAGTGAATGTAATTTTCAGAGTGAGTAGAACTAACTGACCTGTTGGTAATGGAATTTACCAATAATACCATTTTATCTATCAACTCACAAGTACTGGGGTTATTTAGATATGATGTTTGTGGCATGCTGTTCTTCTAGGACACATGCACATTGACCAAGATCCTGTTCACTGACTGCCTAGCACAAAAGTACAGAAGAACAGATAATGCTGCAATGCTAGCTCATGTCATTATAGCATCACGGTACTTGTGCATCCCTAAATAGTGTTATTCTAAGAGCTGGGGGACTTTGAGGTCCACCTACAATGCTAACGTCTCCTTAGAATATTGAGGAATTATATCTCCAAGGAGGCCTGCAAAAAAAGGCTAACAGGAGGATCTTGTACTAACTGTAGAGAAAACTAATTATTTTATTTGGGTTTAACAAACACGCAGGAAATACTCTAAGAACCATACACAGCTATCAGAAAACAAGGTGTGAAAGGTTGGATAGGGAGAAAAATTGGGGTGAAGAGGTAGAAAGTTACCAGTACTGAAGGAGGAGTCAAAGCAGCAGGGCTCAGACAGTGTCTAAGGGTAGCACAGTATGTCCAGTGAATTACCATTTGCTGGGGCTGAAGTTAGGATTTATATTCTCTATTTCCTACTCTGAAGGGAGTACATAGACAAAGTGGTAATGGCTTACTCATAGAATTGACAAAGGAGTCCAGAATGGGCTGATTGTCTTAACTAGGTGACAAAACATTGATAGGAATCATGATAATCCTTGATGTCTTGGGCCCTTTTCGCACCTTACCTGGTGCCACTGGCATCGTGCGAGGATTGTGCGAAAAGCCTCCTCTGGGAGGGAATTGCATCCCCTGCACTTCCCTCCACACCAGCTCCATGCTGGACAGAAAGAAGAGTGATGGCTCCGCCCCTTCCTTCTGCAGCACAACCAGGTACTTTCCCAGGCTGCACTGAGGGAGGAAGCGCAATGGCTGTGCTTCCTGACATTCCACACACAAGGTAAGTGCAGGAGGGACGTGGGAGGGATGCACAATCATGCATCATTTTTGGCAAAGAGCCGAAAATGATACACTGCACAATTGCTGCATGATCACTATGAGAGCAACATGCAATCGCGGGGACACCATGTGGAGCCATCCTCATGATCCCACATCGCTCCCATGGCCATTTTGCATGGGATATAGCGTGCAAAAAGGGCCTTGGTCAGGCAGGGTATATAGGGTAGATTTTCATTAGGCAAGATCAGAGGATGGTCCCTGATAGCTTCATTTGGGCAGTTTCACCTTCCATTGTTTTCAGGTGTGCACAGAACCTGTGGTGTTGAAAGGATCAGCATAGACCCATTAATGTCTAGGTTTCCCACCAATTCCTCTCTGAATTTATGACCTGACCATGTCTCAGGTCAATCTGACTTGGTGCTCTTCTGGCCAATGTGCCTTCAATCATGTTTTCCAGCCATAAATACGTTCAATTATGAACATAGCACATCCTACAAAGTGGGGGTGTAGGATGTGGTAACAATAGGGCAATGCCATTCTTGTGCAGCCTCCAAGAGAGTGCAAAAATTTATGTAACAGCAATTACACCAATGTAAAACCATAACGGAATCCAAGACAGAAATGGGGAATGTTACTTTTTTTTAAGGAAAAAAAGGGATGGCCCATAGTCATGCCACCTGGGGCATTCTGGGAGTTGTGGTTTAGAAAAGTAACCTTCCCCAGCTCTTCTTCAGCTTGCTCCAAATGGTCACAAGGCTTAATTGTTGTAAGTCCTTCTTACTTTGTCTGCCACAAGTATATTCCTGTCTTATTTGCAACTTTAGGACCATTGTTTAAGACAAGAGTAAGAGAAGATAGATTGGGATCTGCTGGTAGATCCCTGGATGATTTTCAGTAGATCTTTCATGGTTTCTGACTCCTGGTGCTTAAATAAAATCAAAGAAAATTGTAAGAAAAATATTCTCAACTGTGGCTAGTTGTGTGCTAACTGCTTACCACAGTGTTTCTCACCTGTCAAACAGAAGTACTAATTTATTGCTGTCAACCAGCTCTGCTGACCAGTTTAAACATTAGAATCCCCAATCTTTGGTAACAAACATGTAGATCTGTGATACAAGAGGATGATTTGGAGACAGTGTGGCAAACAGATCCTAATGTGGAAGTGGGACAAGAATTTCAACCTCATGTCTTCCCGTGGTAGGCCACAGCACCCAAAAAAACCTGACTCTGAAGTGAGTGGGCATGCCACCTGGATGCCTCTCCAAGGTAATTTAGTGGTCAGAGAAGTCAAAGTGTTCCTTCAACCAGACACAGAAACATTAGTCAGGTTGTTAACTGGGGTTGGCAACAGGGACCACACAACTCCATTGTTGCAACAGCTCCATTGGTTAGCAGTTTGTTTTCAGGCACAATTCAAAGTGCTGGTTTTGACCTATAAAGCCCTATAGGCTTGGGTCCAGGTTATTTGAAGGACCGTATCTCCTTTTGTGGGCTCATTAGAGCTTTTAGATCATCTGCAAAGGCCCTTCACTGTGTCCCACCACCTTCTCAGGCATGCTTGGTGGGAACAGAGAAGAAGGTCTTCTTGGTAGCTGTTCCCAGACTTTGGAACTCCCTCCCTAAAGAAGACAAGATGGCTCCATCCTTACTTTCCTTCCAACGGCAAGTTAAAACATCTTTGTGTCATCAGGCTTTGATAAACTGGTAGGTTTGGGCTGTTAATGCTCTGTGGTTCTGTTTTTAAGGTTGGTATAATTTTTACAGTATTTAGGATTTTTAACATGTAATGTCTTTATAAATTGTTTAATTGTTTTTTATATTTTATATTTATACTTTTACGTATGTTTTAGCTTGTATTGTTTTAATGTTAGCCACCTTGGGAGAAAGGTGGGAAGAGATGATGATGATGATGATGATGATGATGCATCATCCTTTTGGACTTCTGAGGAAATTCATCAGTCTCAACAGTCAGAAGATGAAGTCTGATAAATGCCACCAAATAAAATTCTAAAGAAATTTTAAAGCGCCTTTCCTTGAGGATGGTGTGGAAAAAACAGAAGCTTTTATTAAAAGGGAAGGATACATTGAAAAAAATGGGTTGATAGGTTTTGGTCCAACACTAACAAAACCCACAGACACTCCCTCCTTCAAGAGTGCATGCAAAAGAGACATGAATACTAGAGGGATAAAAATGTGGACAGGGACTGGGGAGGGAATTCTCTTTCATGATGCAGGCAAGAAAACAGAAAAACAGACAAGAAATTGAACCAAAATATTATTCAGGAATGAGAGAGAATGGTTTAGACTGGATCCAAGCTAAATTAGTCATGCTTTAGTTCTATCAAAACCAGTGGGACTTAGCTTAGATATTTAATTATATATTTAAATCACCCTTCTATGTCCTGATAGAAACCACATTCAGCCTTTCTAGGGCCATTTCCACACTTGGCTGTTAATAGCCAGCTGTCCCCTCCCGAAACTGCAAATCCCAGGATTCCATAGGATGTTGAAAGTGGAATCATAGCGCTATTAACAGTCTAGTGCGGAAATGGCCTATATTGGGTGGGGATGGACATTCTCCAGAGCTCAGAGGGCTGCAACAGCCGTTTTCAGTTCTTCCACAGCTCCAAAGGACCACACTGTCATGCCATATTCAAGAGCAGCCATGTTCACCATGCAACAAAATACAACAAAATCCAAAATGCGCAAAAGAGCAATACCTTTGTTGGTCAACCAACATGCAGAAAATACAGCATGCAAACTTTCAAAGCTCCACTGGCTTCTTCAGTGGAGCTTTAACAAAAGATGCTTAAAAATGATACAGGATGAGAAAAGTGATGATGTTAGAGTCACAGATCTACATTTTGTATCGGATGTTGTTTCTGTTGTTGTTCTGGAGGGATCTCAGTGTCTCTGGAGGGCGTTGAAAAGCATTCAGAGGTAGCCTGAAGCTCAGGAGAAGTTATTTTTCTGTTGCTAATGAAGCTGAAATGTTATTATCTATCTACCTCTTAGTGCCCTTTGTCCCTGATCCTCACACACCCAAGAAGGGAAGTGGCCTTTGTTGCATTGAGATCATAGGATCTTCAGACAGCTTTGGAGAAATCTGCAGTTCAAACTCTATAGAAAATAGCTATTCCTCTATATCATTGTTATTATTTGCAGTAATTTCAGAGCAGCATGCTTTACCCTTTAAAAAACAGAAGGTGACATATCATTAGGTGTGGCATCATTTACATTCGGTATACAGTTGCTATTTTGACATTTTATGGTTTCCTGTGGTGGTAAATTTCACTCCTGCAGACAGTACAAGTAATTGCTTTGCACCAAATAATGCTTTTAGAAAGTTTAATTCTGTTACCTTATACCCATTAGTTCACACATTCCTGCAGATACCAGTTTTATAAGGACATAAACATTCCTGGTGCTTGCAGAATCAAAGGTAATTTGTATGTACAATAGAGGGAGAGATGACATACCGGATGCCAAAATACTATAGCATGAGAAAAGTATTTTTTCAGCTTAATGTGTTTCATCTGTTATTTGCTTTCATAAAACTATTTTGCCTGCAGTTTATGCCTTATTTGTGTTTGAATCATCCTAAAGCAAGAAAAAACAGGACCCCTTAAAATTGAATTTGTTGTTGCTAAAGTCTCGGACTGTCTCCTCCTAGGTAGAATTCTTAGCTATTGTTCAGAGGATGAAATATCATATGAAAATTTTCCCTGGGATTTTTTGATCATGTTATGCAGCATTTCCTAAACCATGGCAACATTAACTGCCTTTATTCCTTGACTTCAGCAAAACACTGTTAATACTGGGTGTTTTTTTTACATTTTTTTTTTACATCATTGTAAATCTCACTTCTTACAGAGAGTTGGGGGCCCTCAGACTCCAAGGTATTACTTGGATGACATTATTGTATATTCCTGCAAAGTCAAAAGACCATGGATTGAATGGACATTTTGTTAATATATTTCACTATCTCCAAGTAGGGATGTAATCATTCATGAAATTTCTTCTCATAGGTAGCAATGAGTAATTTCAGCAATTTTCTTCTGGCTGTCTTTGAAAACCACACAGTTTTCAAAGGCTACATGCAAGCCAGGGCATATTATGCAAAATTTATATATAGTTGTTTTACAAAGAAAAAATATTTTCTGTGCAGGAAAAGCATTTTCTGTGGGTGGAAATGAATATTTCCACAGAGAAATATTCATTCCTGTTCAGAAAATGCTGCTTGCTGTGCAGAAAATGGTGGACAAATCAACAAATCAACCATGTGCAAATTTTACGCAGAACAAATTACAGTTTTTTTTTTCTGCACAGAAAACATTTTGTCCTCAGGAATTAATATTTCTGCATTGAAATATTATTTTTCACACCAAAAATGGACAAAAACTGTGTTAAGTCGAAGGCTTTCACAGCCAGAATCCATAGGTTGTTGTGGGTTTTCCAGGCTTTGAGGCCGTGTTCTATTAGTATTTTCTCCTGATGTTTCACCTGCATCTGTGGCTGGCATCTTCAGGATCCTCTGAAGATGCCAGCCACAGATGCAGGTGAAACATCAGAAGAAAATACTAATAGAACATGGCCTCAAAACCTGGAAAACCCACAACAACCTATAAAAAGTGTGGTTTTTTTCATGGAATAAGTCCCGAACTGCAAAGATTCTCATCAGCCCATGATTCTTCTCACCAAGGTTTCTCAACACATGAAAAACATGTTTTTTGCCGCTTGTTTGAATATTTTCAAATAATCCATTCCCACCTCCCAGTAACAAGATGGCTTTTAGGTCATTTCTGCACTAGACTGTTACAGTGCTATTATTCCACTTTTAACCTCCTATGGAATCCTGGGGTTTGCAGTTTGAAATCCTGCAAACCCCAGGATTCCATAGGAGGTTGAAAGTGGAATAATAGTGCTATAACAGTCTAGTCACCACATTGCACTTAAGCAATGAAATATCAGAAATTATTTGATAGGTGTTATTCTTATTTCTAAAGAAAGCAGATTGTAACTCCATACACAGGAGGTGAATCAGTTTCCCACTGTATGCAGAAAGTAGAAAGCCTCACTGACGACCAAAACACATACTTTTTGCTTTAACCGTTAGGGACTTTATACTCAGCAAAATGACCTCCAGTGGCCTTCTTCTTCCTTCTATAAGCTAAGGCATTCTGATCCACACTAAAAGCCTGGGTGTTTGGGCTGCCATTTGAATATCATTCCCAATGGCCCACTGTAACATATCTCTAGGGTGCTAATTTGGACATTGGCTAAAATACTGAGGTCATTTCCACACTACACTCTTAAAGTGCTATTATTCCACTTTTAACATCCTATGGAATCCTGGAGTTTGCAGTTTAGAATTACAAAGGATGTTGAAAATGGAATAATAACTGTGACAGTTTAGTGTGGAAATGGCCTAAGATGCTTGATACAAAATACAATACTACACACTCACACACATTTAAAGTGGAGTCCAAAAGAGACTTCAAGCAGTGGGGTTGCCTGGAGAGGTGGGGTCCCAGCCAGAACTCAGAAAACCTACTTTGTGGGACAAAGTTACTAACTCCTAGCATCCCCTAGTCAGCTTGATCAGTGGCCATGCTGGTTGTGGAGTTTTGGCAGTTGTTATCCAAAAAAAAGGTAACTTTTTCCAAATTGTAATCCTAGCAGCTGCCCAAGGATCCCATGTGTTGGGGCTGGAGCTTGATCCTTTAACCTAAGGTGGGAAGGAGTGTGACTGGCGCTTTAAAAATGTAACAAATTTATTTACTTACACATTCCACCCCAGTTTAAGAGGATAGTTTATTCTATATGCCTGTGTTGGCTGACATATAATTCCATTACTCCTCAGATGAACTCAACCAGAGAGTTCACCATAGATGTGGTTATATCTGTTCCTTATGTGTATTGTACTTGAAGCTACACAGCAAACACAGTCCACAAGACCGAAAAGGTACATCCTAAAGTTTATCAATGACACATTCTTCTCCTTTCCCTCTTGTCAAACCTCAGGTACCCTGTGAGTACACAAATCCTCTCCAGACTTATCACATCTCTGAAGTGGTCATGCCCTGAACCTGGATGCCACAGTTTCTCTATGTTGTCCGTGATACATCACTGCCAGGAGTAGTAGGCCAATGTACGCCTTCACATTTGGGATATTAAGGAGCTTTCATACTATGACTTTGGTCGGGTTCCTCCCTAGAAGCTCTATGGTGGATGCACACACCAGGTGTCTCCTCTCATTACTTTAGGATTTCCCCTTCATCTTTCTTGGATAGGATCAAGTGAATGCACATTTGTTGTCTTCCCACTTTTGAGCAGCAAGAGGGGTTCTTTCTCCCTCAAACCAGCTTCTCTGTGTTGTATTTCAACTACAAAATGTCATGGGACCTTTTTGTCTCATTACAGCATGTGGGATGGAAAGCTGCCTAATGATGTAAATGTAGATTTGTTGGAACAAATTTTGTTCTAGATGTTTTTCAATCAGTGAAAATAACAAAACAAAACAAAAACCCATGTGCGTGAGGTAATAACGTTGTAAAATGCCTGCTAGGTAAGGCTGCTTGTGTACTTTGGAGTACTAAAATGTTCCATCTATTGGGACAGCAGTTAAGGTTTCCACCTAGAGCAATAGGCAAATTGAGCTAATCTGGAAAAAGTAGCTGCTGATGACAAGAGCCCAAGATGTTATGATGTGTAATGGTCTGTTTGGGGTTTCAACAAATCTCTGACAATTCTTTGAAAGAGAGAAAGAAAAAGAACTTGCATGTATTCTCTGAGCAAATGGCTGCTTTATATGGTGTTTTCTTCCTTAAAGTCTGAAATGAAAAGTCTTTTTTGCCTGCAGCAAGGTTCTCAGATTGATTTTGATTCTCTCAAGTGGTGAAACTTGGAGAAACAGATCAGCTAGGAAAGCTTATTACAAAGAATTTGTTTATCAGCTTAGCACATACAGTTTTGCTGGACATTTGGGACCAGGGGAATAAAAGGTTAAATGAGCCTCAGGCACTACAGATTTATGGCAAGGGAACTTGTGAAATAATAGGAAAGTCTAGATGGAGGAATGAATGAAAGACCACTGAAATCTGGACCACTTTTTAAATGTTTTTATTAATTTTTGACACAAACAATCCGGTTTGCAATCAAAGTAATACGTAATCAAAAAGAAGCAGAAAGAAGAAAAAGAAGCAAAAAAGAAACATAAAAGTAGAGCTCTGTCCCTCCCCAATCCTGACTATAATGAAAAGAAAAACAAAATATTCTGCCATTACAAAGCCAACTAAACAATCCTACTAAAATTACTAATTGCCACAGATTATAGCTACAGATTAGTGCCACCTTTTATTGACGTTTTGCTCAAACTTATAGTCAGATGGTTTAAATGCATAAAAACCATGATCAATAGCATAGTTCTGGCATATTTCCCTCAATGACTACAATTTTGTAATTTCAGTGTTTTTTACAGTCTTGTCATGCTAAGTCTTTGCATTATAGATTTGACATTCTCTTATTTCTAAGATGATTGCATCATCGACTTCTTAAAAACAACAGGCCAATGCTGGCCTTGGACTTTTCAGAAGTTTGTTAAAGGGGTCCATTTAGGGACATTGTAGTTTAAGAAGGATGTTGACAAATTGAAACAGATTTGTGGAGTGAGGGGAGACAACAAAAATGGCCAGTAGCATGGAACATAAGTCATAGGAGAAAAAGTTGAAAAAACTAGGTGTGTCTCACTTGGAGACAAATTCACCCGTGATAGCAATCTTTAAATGCCTAAGAGGATAAAGAGGTGCCCTCTACTATTCCAGAAGGTAGGACTAGATAATTGGTTTAAGTCATAGGAGAGAAAAATTCTGCTGAACATTAGAGGAAACATCTAAATGCTAAAGAGCGGCTTGACAATGGAATGAATTACCAAGCTGAGTGGGTTACCTTGAAGCTCTTCAAGCAGAGAGTGGACAAACATCTATTGAGGATGTTTGCTACAAGCAATAGTTGGTCTAGATTGGATTGGATTTCCTTTTATTTACTTATTTATTTTATTTATACCCTGGCCTTCCACATAGAGGTATGGGGCAGCTAACAGTCTTCATAAAACCACACTGCTAACACCAAATACCTAAAATCATGGACCAGAATCTTGTATGGGAGATATGTATCCATAAGCACCAGAGTTACAGTCCTAAGCAGAGAATCCTAGCCTGACCTGCCCCCTTGCAGAAGGAGGGTCCTTGTCACAATTCCTCCTCATGCTGGAAATTGTTCACATGAAAGGATGGTCTCTTGTAACTGCCATAGAGGATTTCAGATTCATAACTGCCCTAGAGAAGGGGTTCTTAACCTTGGGTCCAAGGATCCCAGAAGATCTGTGAAGCCCTCACAGGGGCTCCTGCTGGGCATAAAATAAAATAAAATAAAAATTTGAATATTTAAAACTTAGATATTTAAGTCTTGGGGGCCCAGCAACAAATTATATTTACAGGAGGTCCCCAGTAAAGAAAAGTTTGAGAACCACTGTCACAAAGGATTTCAATCACATACTGTCAGGAATCTGCAGGAAAAGAAAAAACAAAAACCCTTGCCT
The DNA here is from genome assembly GCA_948474755.1 of Ctenosaura bakeri. Taxonomy (NCBI): domain Eukaryota; kingdom Metazoa; phylum Chordata; class Lepidosauria; order Squamata; family Iguanidae; genus Ctenosaura; species Ctenosaura bakeri. The sequence continues at coordinate 590,027 of CAOLHI010000200.1, read as the reverse complement.
ATTTCTTGAAAGGTTGTACCAATAACTATATTTGAACTGTGCTTGAAAAATTAAAGTGACTGCCCACAAGACTATTTCCACGATTTTGTGGAATCGAGATGACACCCTTTTTTCTCAGTGCTTTTTCAGTCACTAAGAGAGATGGAGGTTGGACACAAGAAGCAATGACCCTTTAGCTCAATGGTAAAGTTCATTCTTTACATGAAAGCCTCAAGTTTGATCCATGGTGTCTCCAGAGAGCGGTCTAATTCAGATATAGCAAGTGCTGAAAAAAGCCTCTACCTGAGACTCTGGGAAGCTATGAGAGTTTGGAAAAGTAGCTCCCTTGGAGTACAAATTCCAGAAATCTGTACTCTTCCCCAAGCTTTAGCAACTACTGACAGTCAAAGCAGCTGTCACCGGGATCAAATGCCACTTCACTGAAGGGGAAATAATATGTATGATTAAAACTGTGCATTTGCCTGTGATATGGGAGCAATTAATCATTGTTTGATATCTCATATTGTTCAGCTTCTACTTTGAGAACTTCTCTTTCATTGTTCCCAAGCAACAGAAATATCAACGTGTTCTATTGGTATCCAACCTCTGCGTTAACGAAGTGTCACCTTAAATATGGTTTATATAATCTGCCATCAAGAACTTCCTGTGTTCTCTTTGTCATATTGTCATTTATATGTAGATTCCACTGTAAAGGGTATTTTTGGCATTCAGAGTTAGATGCCATTGTTACATTTACTGAGACATCAGAGACAATCTTTCCCAAGCCTCTGATCCAGGGCTTGGAAATCATGCCACCTTCCAGCTGTTGCTGGAGTCCCAACAGCCCTAGCCCGCATAGTCAATGGTGAGGAATTCTGGGAGTTCTGGTCCAACAATGTCTGGAGAGCTACATGATTCTCACCCCTGCTTTAAACAATCACCACTACCTTGAAACCTATTTTGTTTCCTAAACTGCTCTTGGTCTGTCAAGCTCATTTATTAATTTATTAAGAATTCGTTTGTGTATTTTTAATAAATTTATATTTTAATTTTATTCCACTAAGTTCAAAGCAGCATTCATGGTTCTCCTTCCTTGGAACAATAAAATGTTGCAGTATTCATTCAGTTCAAAACTGTTGCAATATCCTTCTGATTACCTCTTTGCTCCCATATAGTTCCCCATTCCCCCTGCCCAACAGTTAGAAAACATTCTGCACTCAGTGAGGATCATTCAGTTCTCTCTGGACTGTTTTAGCTGAGTTCTCTACTCAGAGCATTGTATCTCTAGCTTAGGGGTGGGACTGTGGGAGGGAGGTGGACTCTGCAGACCTTGAACTCCACCAAGGCTGAAGTCATCTTCCTCCTAAGCTTGGGTGCTGCCATTTTGGGTATATAATGCAACAGTATTTCAGGTGAGATTGCTGTTCGTACTTGCAGTATGATGATTCTGCCTATAAGTTGTGGCTAGGATTCCTAGATCAAAGGGCCTGTCCCCAAGTCTCATGACCTGAGCCTTCTTTTCAGTGACTTAGGGCAATGGGGAGGAATTCCAGGGTGAGAGGATTGCCTTGAAAAATTACAGGCATGCACACACAGGCCATTTCCACATGGGGTTTTTAACATGGGGCAGAGCATCCTCCAGGGAGGATGTCTGCACCTGGGAGTGGACTGGGTCAGACCTACTTAATGTAGATCCGCACCTCAGCCTGCTCCGGAATGACCCCAAGTGGTTCTCCAGCATGCTTTTGAAAGACCGCTAAAAACAGGTCTTTCAAAAGCACGGAGCACGCCACTACGAGCCTGCTCACTTATGCAGATTCTCATGCTCGCATTGGTGAGAGCCTGCGATCTGCCGAGAGCGGGCTTTAGGTTGGCGAACTTCAGCGGTTAGTCGAGACCCTTGACCAAACAGAAGCCACCATTTTCGTTCCCAGAGCAGTGTGGAGCGGTGGCCACGCGCTGCTCCAAAGAAGCGTGGACCAGACCAGGGAGCCCAAAAGTCCAGTGAGTAGCGTCATGGGGCGATTCCCCCACCCCATGCAGAAATGGCCAGAGACACACACACACACACATGCAGCACAATACACATTGAAAGCAAAACTTTTAAAAACTGTTTGCTTAGATTACAGTTCTCATGTGTTCTTAAAACCAGTGCTTGCAAAGATATTAAAAACAAAGCTGGGGAAAGTATCTTTGTTTGTATGGTTCAAAAGTTTCTGATCAAAGAGGAAAAGTCTCCTTTGTTGGACTTGGGCCATTTCCACACTACACTGTTTTAGTGTTATTATTCCACTTTCAACATCCTATGGAATCCTTGGGTTTGCAGTTTAGAGAGGGGCACTTAGAATTCTCAGCCAGAGAGCTCTTTAGCCTCAGTAAACCACAAACTCCAGAATTCCACAAGATGTTGAAAGTGGAATAGTAGCACTATAGCAATGTAGTGCAGAAATGGCCTTGGTATTTATTATTTGAATAACATGTTCTGAGCAACTGTGGCTAATGCTGAATGTCTGAAGCTTAATGATATCACCAAGGCTTCTGTGACATCAAGTGGCATCCCTCAGTCTCAGGATTTTGTCCTGAAACCTCAAGGCCTAGGATGTTTCTGATTTGGCAGCCTCAAAATTCACAGCAGGCCTAGATCATCTGAAAAACCATATTCTTCCAGAGGAGATGGCCCAGGTTTTAAGATCACTGAGAAAGAACCTTCTCTTCACTCTACCATCCATACAGGGGCATCTGTAAGCAATGAAGAAGGAGGCCTTCTTTTTAACTGCTATCAGGCTATGTGATTTCCTACCTAGAGACTCTAGACTGGCTCACTAAATGGTTTACTTGCAGAAACAGGTAAGTTTTTTTGATTCCGCAGGAGTGTGAGATCTGACTGGTTATGGGTTTTTTTTAACTGATCTATTTTTTAAATTGCATTTAGTTTTATCCTTTGTTTGTTTGTTTTGGTGTTAACAAGCTTTTTCAGTATCTGTTGTAATTTTCATAGGCCATATTGAGTCCTACAACAAAGGGGACAGCAGAACTGAAGACACATAGAGAGGGAAAAGATGCGGAATATTCAACCCTACGAACTGAGATTCAGTGCCTGTTCTGGGAAAAGAAAGCAACTCTGGTTGCAGTGGTGATAGATAGTCTGGGAGTCCAAACAGACTGACAAAACATCTGAATGAAGGCACTATAGACAGGATTACTTTAGCACAATTACAAAAAATAACATTGCTTGGAACATGCGACATGGTCCAACAATATCCGACTGATTTCTTGATTCTTTGACAGAATCTAATTCATTGATGGCCCAAAACTCCAGTTAGCAGCATGCAGTGGTCTGTGAAACCTAGATAATAATGACAATGATAGGCCCACTATTGTTTTCATGGGTACCAGGATCCTATAGCATATGCCACACATGCAACATCCCCCCTCCCCAAGACATAAAAGGTGGTAACTGGAGAGGGAGAAGTCCCAGTCTGCAGTTTGTGTAATCAAGGATCAAGATTGTGAATGTAATTTTTTTCTTTAAATAAACCAGGAACAGAACACAGAAACAGAAAGTACAATTTAGAAGGTAAATCAAGTGCAGTAACATTTGGTATTATTTTCTGTATAAGAAAAATAAAGACAATAAAATGATCCAGAAAAATTATCTATTCAAGCAAGGATATCAGATTAATTCATGTAATACCATTTTTGTCCATAATTAAGAACAGGGAGGAAAGTGACCTTTTATTTTTTTCAAAAATGACAAGTCAAGTATGACAGTTTCTGCAATAAAATCATTCTTTTTTTTCACAGCAGGACAGTAAAGCAAGGAAAATAAATACATACAAATGGGTACATTTCCTCTGTTATTAGTTATTGCTGTCTTTGAACTAAGGTAAATTACAATCTCATCTTTACTAGTTTTATATGTTTGTGACTCGTGCTCTGCAACCGTTTCTCATGCCTTTTTAAAAAAAAAATCATAGCTCTGTTTTGAGATAATTTATGCTTCTACTTTAAAAATATAAATAAGATGGGACCAGCTCATTTTTCCTGTATGGAAAAAAAAAGCTGAAGAAATAAAAAATAACTCAGAAGAAATAGCAATTTATGGTGCATTTCCCACACTTTCTTTGCATGATTTCTATCTCTCCACACACAGCTGCCATAAAACTAGTCCTTCATCTTAGAAAGTTAAGGATGAAGAAAGCTTCAATCCTTCAGGCCTATGTTCAGACACCTCAAACAGTTCCCTGTACTACATTATTCTCACACACCAAAACTGGAAATAGGCTGTGGTTATTAAGTGCTGCCTATACTTATAAATAAAAAAATACAGAGTTAGCAAGACAGAGTGAATCTGAAGCATAAAAGTGAAAGATTTATTTGAAACTATTATTTCTCCTTCCTCGCAGAAAATAAGGAATTTCGTGGGTGGATTGAAGAAGAAAAAACTAAAAGAAGAGTGTTTAATAAGAAAGAATCCTCATTAGTGGCTTGAAACAAAAGATAACCAACAACTTATATCAATGGAAAGTTCCCCCTTCTGGTTGTAGAGTGCAAAGGTTGGTGCTTTATAGCTTGACTTTTCCCTCTGGACATACCCTATTTCCCCCAAACAAATTGTCAGTTGAGCTGATATAGTGTTGCTGTTCTCCCCACTGAAAACAAGATGGGATTTTTTTATTATTATTAATTCCTGAGCGAGTTAAGTCTACAATATTTTCTGTTTGTGGATGTTTATGTGGAATAGTTGACATGGGGTTTAAAGATAGATTTGTGTGGTGGGAACTGAGAACAACTCTCCTTTTTTTCCCATGCTACCAAGAGATGATATATAAACTCCTTCCTTTGACAAAGTACTACTCCATTTCTCCCTATGGAACGGCAACATATTATAGTCTGCTAAGACATTGTTATTTATTGAATGGTGTTGCAGGAAAACTGAGACACGGAGACCTCAGAGCTTAGGAAAAAGAGTATTTATTACGCGCGGGCTGTTGGCGGGATCGCTCCCTGAAAAACCAAGAGCCCTGAAGAAAGGTTACACAGTGCTTTTATAGACTCAGCATAAGTTTCACTTTCCTCAGACACAGCATATAAGTTTCACTTTCGGGTCAATTACATCAGTCAGGTACATCAAAAGGCTAGGCACAGAAAAACAACACTCCAAGATGATGTATTTCAGGATGATGTATTCTGTACAAGGTAGAATCAGGGAGGAACTATTCCCAGGTCAAGTTGACTCCCAAACTTTCTCATTAACTAAGCATGACAACATCGCATTCCTCAGATAGGCACATTTGCAGCTAGTTTATTTTCATCTATTTTTCTACTAAAAGCACAGGCTATATATGTTAACCCTTTCATTCCCCCCTTCATGCCAAATTCAATTCCTTGCAATTTGAAGCATGCGCCATTTCCCTATTTCCTTTATAACACAAAAGATACATAGCAGCAAAAGTTACATAGCAGCATTGTAATAAACCTGTTAGTGTTAGTTATTAAATCTTCTGGGGTCTGGCTGTACGCCGGACTGCTGAACCCAGGACAGCAGTAAGTAGAGCCTAGCCCCATTTCTTCTTCTCCCCAGTCGCAGGTCTAGCCGTACGTAGAACTGCCTTTCCGGTCGGCAGTAATAAGGCCTAGCCTGGATTCTTCTTATTGCTTCTTCAGAGTGAACTTGAGAGGGTTAGTAGGATCACCAGTTACCAACCACCCCCCTTTTGCCCTCTTTACTCGGGTCCAATATATCTACCAACTATTTTCATCTCAATATGAGTTGTCTTTACTACCCAATAGGGTTTCCTCTACCCATAACCAAAGGACATCCTTTCCTTCACCCCCAAAATGGCTTCCTGCTTGGGCTGAAAAAGACAACCTCTTTGGTTTTGTGAGGTGTGCACCTCATCCTATACCTTATTCTATTTGGCCTCTGGAAGGAATAAAAATGCTTCTGCTTTCTTTGTTACTGGCTGCACATAAAATAACAGTAAAGAGTCTCTGTGAAGTGGGCTAGTTAGGTCGTATCTCTTGCCCTGTGTTGGCATCTGATTACTATCTGGGCCATACATGTTGAACTACTGCATCTCCAAAATTTGGTTCTCATCTTCTTCACTTCTCTAGAATTCTGAAGTCTCAAGTACAATGTGACTCTTCCCAAGTAATTCCTTGAACAATGGTTTAATTCTGGATGATCTTGTAGACAAATGTGGGTCTGCTGCTTGAGCCTATATGGCGTGTGTGGGCTTGTTAGGGCTATCGTGGGTTCGCTGGCTATCTTCAGCTCTCTCTCTTTTCTTCTCCCCATCTCAGTCAGAGTCCTTCAGCTGCAGTTCCACTTCCCACCATCTCTTTCTCCCAGCTTGCTTCTCGGGGTCACCTCCCCTAGCTTGCTGGTGCTGCACCAAGGAGCCTCTTCAGTTGCCACTCTATTGGTAACCTCTAGGACTTCTTTACTTCTGTCTTACCATGCATTATCCTCGTGCCAGCTGCCCACTTCTCCTTCCAGGGTGTCACATCTCCAAGCCCTTGCCCTTCTGCCTATGGGATAAGAAACAAAACTTCTCCTCCTGACTGCTGACCACAGACATCATTCAGGGAGTTCCGCTCCCATTCCTGCGAAGGAATTCTCATCATATATCGCTTCTCATCTGGTCTCTGCATACGCCAGTTGGACCATCTATACCGCTTTTCTGCTATCCTCTTCCACATCCACTACACATCCACATCCTTCTCTGACTTTCTTTCACCATCTCTTCAGGCCGCCAATGTCTTCTCCTGCCCACACTGGGCACATTGGCTCTTTTCCCAGAGACCCTCATCCTTCCTGGGTCTCCTATCACCTTCTTCCATACTCTTCCTGACCTCTACTTCATCCATATTTCTCCTCTGCGTTGTTTCACCAAAGTAGCTGCGAGTTCTACCTTCTTGGTCATTCTTCAGTCTTTTCCTCTCTCCTCATTCACAAGCACCTTCTACTACTTCCAGTAACTCTTGCAAATTCCTCCTTCAAAACCTTCAAATTCCTGGAACTTCCTCCAAATATCTGGGTAACTTTGGATTACAAAAGCCTATGGGCGGTCTCCCATCCAAGTACTAACCAGGCCTGACCCTGCTTAGCTTCCGAGATCAGACGAGATCGGGCGTGTTCAGGGTGGTATGGCCGTAGGCTTATGGGTTGGCATTATTTGAGTTAACTGCCTTAATGAAAACAATATCCACATTCAAGGGAAGTTTGCAATTTCCCTAAGTGGACTTTTTTAGTGAAAATCATGACTCCATGGCTTCTGGTCTTACTGCTTGTGACACTTCCTGACACCTTTGCTTTTCACTTTCTCTTCTCTTCCCTGCAAAAGCAGGCAGGTCTTTCAGGCAAACACCGATTCTATGCTCTTCCCCCTCCCTGTCTGCCCCCTCAGGGGAGAGGCAGGTGAATGAAGAAAGGGGTTGAGACAGGGGGCTGGCTGTTTCCTGTTGGTGTGCCCAAAGTTCCTATGCTAAATGCTTTTTCAAAAAACTTATTGCCAGATAGAGGTTTTGCAGCCTTCTTTTTCTTTTCCTTTTACAATGCTTCTCTGGACTGAAAGGATGACTGAAGTTTCAAACTCCTACTGCCAGAATTGCAAATTCAGGCTCCTCACTCCCTCCGTCTCAAAGGGGGGGGGTTGCATTCAGCCTGATGACTACAAGGAGTGAGAAAAAAAGCCTAAAAATTGTCCTCTACAGAAGCAGCCTTCCCTATGCTAAATGTAAACAATGGAACCTTGCAAGCTGGTTTTCTTTCTTTATCAAGAAGTTTCCAAAGTTCCCCCTTTTTTCTTTTTCTTTTTCTTTTTCTCCTTTTCCTTCTATGTGAGCCCACAGGGGGAAGGATTCTTGTTGGCTGAAGAGTTTTAAACATGAAACAGGCAGCTGTCACCTGGCTGCTCTTCTTATTACTGTGCCAGCCCATTATTGTTATTATTATTATTATTATTTTTCCTCTACCTCTGATGTGTGTTGAAGGTTGCTTCCAGTTATTAAAAAATCAGATCTTGCTCCTATGACATTCTCACCCAGCCTACCAGGCTGAAAATGAGTTATTAAAACTATCTTCATAGCTTCCTTTTCCTGTCCCCTATGTACACACTGACAGAATTCTTAAGCATTTGGCTAAACAAACTTCCATTCTCCAAAAACCAGCAACTATAGGGTTAAAATCTAACAGTCTGCAGGAGGGAGGAGGGGCTGTGGAATAGTGCTGCTTTCGAGCAAAACAGGAGAGGGAAAGGAGAGAAAGCAAAGGAATGCCGCTTTTACTTACACACACAAGCCTTTAAAGTTTTTCTACTTACATTAAAGCATTAAAGCAGCGTTTGTCTGTTATCTCTGACCAGGCAAAAAACTACTGATAAGTACGTCTCTTCTTAACCCTTTGAATTTCCAACACAGCATGAAGCAAAGCCTCCTCCCCTCTCTTTCTGCTCCGAAACGGCAATGTGTAAGGAGCTAACAGTTTAAGCTAAAACAATGAGGTAGACTAGACAAATCTTCCCTTCTGAGAACTTGACCAGAGTGCCCTTCCTAAAAATTCTTAAAACATACATTGCAAGGGTGTACAATTCCTCCACCACCTCCCATGTCCTCCCACCTAAAATCAAGACAGACACAGAAAGGAGGAAGGGAGTGGCTGGTGGGTGGATGGGGTCCCACCAGCCGACACAAAGGGGATTAAACACCACGCACTTGTCACTGGCCGATTACCCCCGGACGATCAACGGCCAATAATCGAGAACGCAGTGACCATTCAAAAGGACAGTTCTCACACACTTACACTCATTCACACAGTTCCTGCCTCCCGCCGTCCCGTTCTACACCAAAGCAAAACAGTTTCCCCAGCGCATGTACCCTTCACTGGCTGGGTAGTAGTGTTTGCTTGGGGAGTGATCAGGTCCCCCTTCCACCCTCCTGGGTGGGGCGTCTGGACTACAACCAGATTATACTTGCCTAGGTCTTGTGACGGCGCTTCTACACGAACCAATTCTCCAATGTCTGTTGAACTTAAACCAAACTTGAACCAAATACAGATGAAAGTTTCAATGGAGGCAGGGCTCAGTTTCCATACTCTGCATCAAAGGTTCCCTCGGTTCCGGGCTTGCCGTTCAGGTGCTGCCCAGCACAGACTCCACTTCCTCCCGGCATAAACTGCCAGTGGCGCCCAGAAAGGGAAAGTGTGCTGAGCCCCCTTCCCGGCGAGACGGCTCGAGAGCAGGCAAAAATCCACCTCTGTGTCTCACTCCTGCCTGCTCCTCGTCCCAGCGGAGTCGCCATTTTATGTTGCAGGAAAACTGAGACACGGAGACCTCAGAGCTTAGGAAAAAGAGTATTTATTACGCGCGGGCTGTTGGCGGGATCGCTCCCTGAAAAACCAAGAGCCCTGAAGAAAGGTTACACAGTGCTTTTATAGACTCAGCATAAGTTTCACTTTCCTCAGACACAGCATATAAGTTTCACTTTCGGGTCAATTACATCAGTCAGGTACATCAAAAGGCTAGGCACAGAAAAACAACACTCCAAGATGATGTATTTCAGGATGATGTATTCTGTACCAGGTAGAATCAGGGAGGAACTATTCCCAGGTCAAGTTGACTCCCAAACTTTCTCATTAACTAAGCATGACAACATCGCATTCCTCAGATAGGCACATTTGCAGCTAATTTATTTTCATCTATTTTTCTACTAAAAGCACAGGCTATATATGTTAACCCTTTCAATGGAACTTAAGTGCTTACTTGAAATTAGGAATCATGAAGTTGCTCTCTGGCAGCACAATCTCCTATATGTTTACTCTGAAACCCCAATTTGTTCAATATTGCTTGGCAACTGTAGTTACTATTGGCTCCTAAAAAACTTTGTGGAACCAAAAACACAGGGATGACCAGATATAACATTTTAAATGTGGTGGGAATGGATTGAATGTGCATTCACTGCATTCAGAAGCATTCAAACTACTTCCACTAGCCTCAAAATGATAAGGCAGAAATGGGCTGAGTCTGTTCCAGACTGGAGTGGGCAACTTGTGGCCCTCCAGACAGACAACTCTACCAGTGGGAATTGTTCCACGGTTGGTTGCTCCAGGAGATAGTAACTTCTGTCCCTTCATCCTTCACCAGTAGCTATAATGGCTAAGGGTGATGCAAGTTCTAATGCAAGACCTATTCCTGTTGCAGGCAGAGATCAGAAAACTGTTCAGGAATGTGTTCAGGGTGGGAATCTACTTCTAGGAGGCCAGTGGGCAACAGCTCCTGGCAGCTGCTTAGCACCCAGGAGAGCTTTCACAGAAAAGTGACAACCAGAGGAATCTCTGGCTAGAATTTTAAAGAAAAAGGTAAAGAGAGAGTAGAGGATTATCCATTTGGGTCCAAAATTCCCATTTTATGCATTTTGTGCTGTGAATGGACTAAAGGAGTAACACCTTGCTCTTTCCATGAAACGTATCTATTTAGATTGGAAAGTTAGATGATATTATGCTAGCCACCTGCTTTTTATAAAGAAGAATTTTCAATTAGCCTTTGAAGTCACAAAAGCGAAGCAGCGTCCTGATTAAGACAGAACAGAAGACAGACTTTGTAGCTACCTTCTTTCTGAAATCAAGAAATTAGTAAGTCTCTTTACTGCGTACGGTTGGGACAGTTGAATTTAAAATTTGGGAGCTGATATTTCAAAAAGAGAATAACTAAGAATTTAAGTGCATATATTTTGTGAATAGAATGATCTGCATTTTACTAGCAAGAAGGCATTGGTCTTTAAGAAGAAAATCATAGCATGAGAAAGCACAGTCATTATCAGCTGGACGTTGTTTTCTTGACCACCTCTAGTTAGACTCCAGAGAAGCAGATTACTAGCTCTAAAACTGCTGGATTAAATGAAAAACAGCTAGAGGATGTTCTACAATGGAAATACATAGATAATTCAATAGCATGATTGACATCATGGGCAAGAGTTCAAGAAACTGAGACAAGAGATAATAGAGAGAGGTACAGAAGATACAGTGACAGTAAAATCAGACATGGAGATGAAACAAGATGAAAACCAGATAGTGAGATAAGCACAAGCAGAGTTTATGGAAAGAGACTCTGCCTCGGAAGAGATTTATGATCCAGATGAAATTATTTAAGATCAAAAGGAAACTACAACCCAAGGAGGGGAGAAAGAAGTGATGAATCTAATTGGGGCCTGTAAGAAAAACTGAATGAAACCAAGTTGAAACTGTTTGTATGAATAAAGGAAAACTGAGGATGATGTTAAAATCAAGGATGTTGTCCCAAGTCTGTGATTCTGTAAAGTCATGTCTGAGAGCTGATCTATCCTGTGAGTCTGAAGGAGATGGTAGGATGTTTAAAATAAAGATGCTGTTTCAGGATAGTGTTTTTGAAATGTTATATGAATAGCAATCAGGGACAACATGCTTTTGTGGGAAATGGGGGGTTAAATTCAAGATGAAGGTTTGGTCAAATTAGGTTAATATGGTCACAGATTTAGGATGACAAGAGGGTTGAGTCTATGAATTCTGTAGTGGTTTTTAGAACTTAAAATGGTATCAGTGTATATGGAAGCTAGTGATGCTACAAAACATGTAATAGGTTCATAGTTTAAACTAGTGTATATAATTACAGATTTTGGATAATGATGGTTGATTGTGTTTATAAGGATATGAATATATTTGGATGTAAGGACATTGTTTAATAGGCAACCATATTTATGCTATGAACTAAAAGAAGGGGAAGGTTGAATCCTTTCAGTTTGCTTTTCTTTCTTTTTTTCATTTTCTATCTTTCTTTCCTTCTCTCTCTTTCTTTTACTTCAACTTTTAATGCATATATTTTTATCTTGGTAAAGATGTTGCTTTTTTTCTTTTACATCTCCATGTATGTATCTGTAATGTTTTTAGCATTTCTCAGAAAATGTTAATTAAAAAAAATGTTCAGGATCAGGAAAGGATTGGGAAAGTGTTGGAACAATAGGATCAGGCTCAAGGTAGTGTTTAAACAACCAAAACAACCAGTACACAGGGGAGAACCAGTTTCCTTATACCTAGAGTAGACTTGTTGAAATAATAACTAACTGAAGTCCCATGGAAATTTGTAATTTGATCTGTAAGGGTTAGGGTAGGAGTTGTCAACTGGCAGAAGCTAAAAGGCTGTATCAGCCCACAAAGAAAACTCAGAGTGCCATATGCCCACCACACCCTTCCCCAGTTTAAAAAAAATGCCCCCAAACACCCTCTAGGTGGCAGTTTTGCCATGTTTTGGGGGAGGCTAGGCCATTTTAGCCCAGAACAAGCCTGAAGCCTAGAGATGGGAGAAGCAATGACTCTAGGCTACAAAAATGTCCCAGGGAGCTGATTACAGTGCACCAACTTCACTTTGTCCAGTCCTGGAGGGTAGGGGCACAGTCAAAAAGATTTACAGGAAACATAAAAGAAAGGAACATGACAGAGTGACAAGAAAGCCAGGAAAGGATCTACAACTCAGAGCAGTGGTAAGGACTTTAACAAACAGCTTGGATCAGAAGAATCATTGGTACAAGCCACGGAAGAGATGAATCCAGGCCTAGGTTGAGACAGATACCCCAAGTTTGCAGTGGAGGAAGATATTCTTTGGAGTACTTCTGGGAGTTGTAGTCCAAAAAGTAACTTTTCTAACCTTTGGAAATACCAGTTTGGAATGTGCCAGCCAAAGACCAACCAAGTCAAAGATCTCTAAACTCTAACTATTATTGACAATGCTCCCTGAACCAGAGTCTCCTTAGGAGACACTGACAACAGCAATGTTGATTGAGAAGCAACAGAATGCAAGGCTCCAAGAAGACTTGCTGCTTTTTAGGAAGGTTGAAGCCAGATAGGGAAAATCTTGCCCAGTAAAATTACAAAGACCTTGCAGAGCTCCATCAGAAGTGTTAGCACAGTAAAAAAAAAAAAACATACCAAGGATACTATCCATACCTCCCCATCCATAGTTCTGAACATATAGGTACTGTTACAGGCAGGTAGACCTCCTCTCCATGTTGAGAAACCTAGTCAAGATCTCTCCTGACATGGAGGATCTCCATGCATACACATCACACTTTTGAATGTCTTGTGGGGCTGCTGCTTTGGCATGCCAGGGAGGGAGCAGAGCTAGCTATATTATTTCTGGACTCTTTCCCCATCATACGAAAGAAGGTGGTATGTGATCATCTGAGCAGTCTTCCCCTTGCAGTGAGATGTCTGTATGGAGCTGTCCAAGGTCCTACAATTCCAGCTTGATATTGCTGGCTACCATTTCACTCACCACTAACAGAGAACACAGCATTAACATGTGTACTGAGAAGTGAATACCAATAAGCTTAGTGGAGCTTACTCTTAGCATGGTGTAGTGGTTTGAGCATTGGACTGTGATCCTGTTTGATTCCCCATTTGGCCATGGAAAGCCACTGGGTGACCTTGGGTGCATCACGCACTCTCAGCCCCACAAAATCCTGTGGTAGCTCCACTTTAGGGTCACCATATGTCAGAAATGACTTGAAGACAGAAAACAACTCCCAGAAGCCACCTACAGAATCATTTCCTGTGATCTCAAATGAGGATGCTGAAGACTGGTAAAATTTTATTTAAATTGTGTCATTAGGAGGGACATGAGAGTGAAATCAAGGGCAGAGATGGGGAAAGTTATTTTGGGGGATGCAGTTCCCATCACCAGTGGTGTTTCTGGCTGTTAGATTCTGGGAGTTATAGTCTAAGAAAGATATTCCTGATCAGAGCTCGTAAAAGAAACTTCTTTAATTTTTATTTCCTGGATTCTGACAGCCTGCATAGCCATTGGTCCAACAAGTAACTTTCCAAGTTCTTACCAAGAGTATCATGGGCCATCTGGCAGCCCAGCTGGAGTAAACAACTTGCTGGTGGATCCTTCAAAGTTTAGGACAGCTTCTTTGCTTTCTAGGGCTTTCTCATACACTTCAACAGAGATAGTTTCCTGCATTCAGGGGCACTATTTGTTCAATTCCACAGAAAGAAAATGAGAAATCCACTCACAAAGACTCTCATCTGCATATAACAATACATATAGCAACCTGGAAAGTGGTAAACAATTGCAAAGAGCCAGGATGTTGTTGTTTTTGCTGTTACTGTTGTTGTGTGCCATCAAGTCAGCTTTCACTTATGCTGACCCTCTGAATGGGAGATTGCCAAAAGACCCTATTATTAACAGACCAGCTGAAGTCTTGCATATCCAGACCTGTGGTTTCCTTAACAGAGTCAAGCTTCTAACATATGTCCAAAGGCCACCCTGGTCATTACAAAACAAAGAAGAGAATGAAGATACACACAAACACACATCAGTTCCATCAGAATAACAACACATATGTAACGTAATTGTAATTGTAATTCATGTAATTGCATTGTGCACGTTTACACAAATGGCCCTTAACTCTACATGCAGATTTCATGACTAAAAAAAAATGTAGAACCTGGCTCTAGATGTATACCTGGCATTCTGGAAAGTATTTCCTCCCCAGGATAATCATGGCAAGCACAGCCTTTTTTCTTGAAAGGTGCTACAGATCACAGAGCCTGATCATCGTTTGCAAAAAGAAAGACAGAAAAAAAATTCTAGCTGAAAGTACTTCAAACAGCCTTTTGTCATTATTTTCTGAAATTTTCAGACTACAAAGACTTCCTCTAGCTCTCCATGGTTTGCATCCATGCCTTTTTGAAGCATTTTTTGGCATAATTTCAGAATGAGACTGAGAGCCTCTTATAATTTTATTTATATTGGAGGGGAAAAGTTTAACTTCAAAAATGCAAGCATTCATACCTAAAGTTCAGCCCAGCTCCTGAAGCTCAGTCCAAGGTTGTATCAATTAGAACATTTTCAGCATTTCTAAAGTTATAGACATTCTCTGGTAAAAGTGCATTTTTGCTAAATAATAACCCAGAGCTATGTGAGGTTTCCTTTCTTATGGCTTCAGCTTCTAAATGAGCCATGGTCTGCTAGGGCTTCACAAGAACAAAGGGTTTTTTTATGTGGGTGGGAAAATCTGATCTCAATGTAATAAAGCATTCAAAAGATCTGTGATTTATCCATGCTGTAGGCTGGAGTTGGTACAAATCAAACCCTAACAGATACTTTTGACATAAGTAATGTTTAGCTCTTTGCATCATCTATTTACATTTTTGCATGGTCATAAACCAAGAAACATCTCCAAAGATCTCTTTTTTGTATAAAGCCGAGTTAATCAAACAATCCAAGTATTATATGCAGAAGGTTTTGAGACTGACCAATGCAAACTAAACTGATAGCTTTAGGAACCAAAGCTCTGATTGTCAGAGTACAAGTCATGTAGATAAAACATTAAAATAACAGCAGTGAGAAGTTGGGAATGTGGCCCTAGCTATTAAGAAGGGGACCAGGATGCAAAGACGAATAACTGCAGCAAGCCATGTGAAGAGCAAAGGGAAGGATATTGAGATTGAAAAACTGAGCCTGGAAGAGGTTGGAGAATAGGGGGGCTACAGCCCCAATGAGAATTATGAGCCTGCCCCTGTTCCTGGAAGATCAGGCCAAAAAAGGCTAAAATCCATTGTTTCTTCCAGCTAGAGCAGAACCACTGAATCAATGGAACTTAACAAAAGTGCAGGTTTACCATAGTCCCACTGATTCCAAGGGCCTACAGTAATTGAGATTAACAGCTGGATTTATGCCAAAGACTCCTCTTGAAATAAAGAAGAGGGACTTGTTTTTGGATTACAGCTGCTCATGATGGCTAGAGGATCTTTGGGAACTGTAGATCCCCCCCCCCAATAGTTTCTCCCAGCTCTGACAGCAACCCTATCTTATCATATTGCTTGCAGTAACTTGGGAAAAGAGCTTTGATGTACAGGAAGGGGTTGAATTGAGAGTGAAGAGACAATACCCTGAACTATGAACTTTTTAGTGCTCTTCTTCCTATCCATAGTGTTAATGAACTGCATGGTTTTTAGACAGCTCGGATTTCTTTTGAATTTAATGTTTAAATCTGATAGTGGATAACAACTGATCCCAACTTAAAAACATTTTCAGGGCCCCTGGTTGGCAGTTGCTGCGCTGAAGTCTCCTCCCCACTCCAACTGTTTAGAAGTCTATCCCACTGCACACTTAGTAACTTCTTTACTAAGTTTCTTCTCAAAGGAAGCAATGAATAATTGTAGAAGTTTTCTTCCCACTGCAAGAAAGTCTTTAAAAACCATGCAGTTTTTGAAGTCTATTTGCAATTCAGGACTTCTTCTGCACAAAATTCTCATGTGGGTTAGAAAGCAAAATTCATACTTGGGTGACTTGCACCAAAAACAGCACTTTCTGCACAGGAAATAGCATTTTTATGCAAATCGCCCAAGTGTGAATCTTGCACAGAATAAGTACCTAATTACAGCTTTTTCTTCTTTTTCTTTCTAGAGGAAATTGCATTTTCTGTGCAGAAAATCCTGTGTGATGTGCAGAAAATGCTAATTATGGGCACAAAACAACTATGTGTGACTTTTCCACAAAATCAGTCCCAAACTGCAAAGATTGTCAGTCTAGGATTCCTCTCAACATTTAAAAAACATTTTTTCAACAATTTTACAGCCTAATGCTCACCCTTGATGTACAGACTGGAAAATGAAAGATAGAACTCAGAGTTGCTTGCAGAAGTTTGACTTATGATGGGAAAATGTATCCATGTGGTGAACTTCCCAATCATTAATGATAACTTCAAGAAAACTCAGAGTACATCCGCTCCACTATTAAGAGAGTTTGATACAACTTTAATTGTCATGATCCCATCCTACAGAATCCTGGGATATGCAGTTTGGTGAGGTACTTAAAGTTGTCCACTAGAAAGTACTCTACAGCTCTTGTTTGAACTACATTGATAGAGCTTTCTAGCAGAGGATTCTAACCATCTTGCCAAACTAGAGATCCCAAAATTCCTTAGGATGACAGTTAAACTGGCATCAAACAGCTCTGACTGCATAATGTGGATAAGTCATATATTATTGGCCCTTTCCGCACAAGGCGCGTGAAGCAGTTCATGCTGTTTCTTATCGGATCCAAATAATGCGGGCTTTCCATCATTTGCTTCCGCACAGCTGCTCCATATGTTTCCTTTTGATTTGGAGAAGTGTGAGTTCCTGCATCCGCACTACTTTGGCAGTGACCACTCCCACTACCCACTCACCCCACCCCGGTGGCTGTGATTGGCTTATTTTTTTGGTGGGCATTTTTGGCCAAGGTGGAACATCTAGTTCACAGTCATAGAAATGGAGTGGCTCATGTGGTTGAGCAGTCCAAATAACGTGTGACTCTGCAGGAGAAAACTTGCACTATATAACCCCAATATAGGCCATTTCCACACTGGTTTGCAAACCCCAGGATTCCATAGGATGTTGAAAGTAGAATAATCGTACTATAACAGGCTAGTGCGGAAAACATAGTAGGCTCTCAAATCATTATATCCCATCAAGTATACTGGCTCTTTCTTCAGATTAAAATTTTGTAAAATCACTTGGAATGAGACAAGTGAGCAATTTCATATGTACCTGCTCTTGATACAAGTTGAGCTACGGTAGCTTCAGCTGGCCTAAAACATGAAATTGCTGAGATGAAGAAAGAAATAGTGTTACATCTCCCAAGTCAAGTTGTCTGGTTCCCAGCACCAGTCTATTTTATTGTACTTATAACCCACATTTCTGCCAATGTGGGACCCAAGATGATTCATAACATAAGTTAAAACAAAATACTATTTTAAAAATGGATACCTTTTTTTAAAAAAAATTAAAGAATCATACTAAAAACACTGATGAAGATCATCTGTTGTCAGATGTGACTGCAACAACAGAGCTCTGCTGTCACACCTATATCTGACAATGCATTCCACCCAAACTCAATCTTTTCAGCCAGCCAGAATCACAATCAAAGGGTTTCAAACGCACCACATAATGAAGCTCTGGTGAATGATATATGAAGCTCTCTTCCAGTCATGAAGCACCTTGAGAACAGGCAGAGGAAGAGGCCCCTTGAGTCTGGCCACAATTTCTCTCAACATACCCCATGACCAAGAAACCACTGCAAACATAACTTGCTTTCTTGTTACCCTGATCTGAAGAACCTTATGTGCTGGCTGGTTGAAAAGGTAAACTTTGGGGTTCATTCTCAGTCATTAATGATTATAAACATGAATTCCAAAAGTTAGGAGATCATAAGTCTGGCTTATGATCTCATAACAACTGGACAAGATACCAGCCATTAACTTAAAACAGTTTAAAAGGCATTTACAATGTAATTATAGTGATAAAAATGCAGCACATCCCAATTAAAAGACCTTCAGCAATGGCAGGCCTGGGGTAAACGTAATGGTCTGTGCCCACCAGCAGACAGAGAACAGGGAGGGAGCCAACCTAGCTTCCTGTGGGAGAGAATTCCATGACAAGGGAATAGCCATGGAGAAGGCTCTCTTTCACCTCCTCAGCAAACATGCCTGTGATGGTGGTGAGCTGAGAGAAAGCCCTTCCCTAGGGATCTTAAAACTCAGAAGGCTGTCTGGAGAGACTTTCAGATAGGCCATTTCCATCCTACACTGTTATGGTGCTATTATTCCACTTTCAACAGCTTGTGGAATTCTGGAGTTTGTAGTTTCCTGAGACCAAGGAGCTCTCTGGCTGAGAATTCTAAATGCCCCTCCCTAAACTGCAAACTCCAGGAAATGTGCAGAAATGGCCACAGTCTGGACACAAGTTACTTTTGGACTTGGCTCAGTTAAGCATATCTCTAACCCCCTGGCATTAAAAAACAGTTGCCCCTCCACTTTTGCGAGAGTTTGGGGTGCAGAACCCTTGTGAAAGTAGAAAAATACAAATAACTCCACACCGCATTCCCCCTTCCATACCCTTCTGGGGCTTCCCCTTCCCATTTCCTTGCCTTTTAAGTGGTGGGGACAGAGGAAAGGGAACAGGAGGGGGAGCTCCAGAGGGGAGAAGGAAGGTTTGTGCCTGTCTTCTCCTTTCCCATTTCCTTGCCATGTCCAGGCATTTGCCTTCTGTCTCCATGCCCAAGAAAACACAAGGGTACGGAAGGAGGAGAATGGCGGGGGGGGGGGAAGGCACACACAGACCTCATAAATAATCAAATTCATAAAGGTCAAATCTGAATGTAGAGGGAGGGATGTATAATGATAATAAATTAAATTACTAACATTTCCTTACATTCCCATGATGCTCAAAATCATATGCCTACAGTGGCATCCTTACCCTACCCAACATCAGGGTCAATCCTACCTACTTGGTGAGTGTGACTCATTTTGGTTATATTTCCTGTCATGCTTCATTTCCAAAATAAAACTATCTTGGCAGTCACACTGCTTAATTTGGAAGTTCTTTCTCCTAAGCCAGGGGCATGGAACTTGAGGCTGCACAGATGTTGTTGAAGTACAGCTCCCATCATCCCCCGCTACTGACTCTGGTGACTAGAGATAATTGGAAATGAAGCCCCACAACAACATCTGGAGAGCCAAAAAGTAGGTCATGCCTGCACTAATCATTAGGTGACTCCTGGTTAGAATTGTGCACTGGTATGTCTGAGCAACTCTGCACATGCTCAAGAGGATTTTCATGCTGTTAGCCCTTTATTAGTTCTAGGCCTGTGCCCTTCTACTGGAATAGGCCTC
Organism: Ctenosaura bakeri; assembly: GCA_948474755.1. Lineage (NCBI taxonomy): Eukaryota > Metazoa > Chordata > Lepidosauria > Squamata > Iguanidae > Ctenosaura > Ctenosaura bakeri. Next base: position 570,356 of record CAOLHI010000200.1, on the reverse strand, counting down.
TTTTGGCTTCATGTTTAGTACCAATGCTTTTATTGGAAAGACACAACTTAAAACTAGGTGTGGAAGGAATATGTTCAAAAAATGGCTAAAAAACATGTTTTTTCAAGTACCGGCATTGAAAAACCCTGTTGAAAAGAATCCAGGACTAATGAGAATTTTCACAGTTCAGGGTATATTCTGGCCATAATTCACATGTGATTGTTTTGTGCAGAAAATAGCATTTTCTATCAGAAAATAATGTTTCTATGCATAAATATTTTCTGTACTGAAAATGCACTTTCTGTGCAAAACAACCATGTGTGAATTTTGTGCAGAGTAAATCCAAGATTGCAAATAGGCTTTGAAAACTCTGTGATTTTCAAGAACTTTCTTGCAGCAGTAAGAAAATTACTCAAATTACTTGTACCTTCCATGAAGAAGAAACTTAGGCCTTTTCCGCACTTTGATTTAGAGATGGGGCAGAGCATCCTCCAGCGAGGACGTTTGCACTTGGGGGCGAACTGGGTCCAGACTACTTTATGTATGTCCGGACTTCAGCCCGCTCCAGAATGCCTAGAACTGGTAGTTCGCCGTGCTATTGAAAGACCACTTAAAAGAGGACTTTCAATAGCACAGCGTGCCCCAGTCCGTCGCTGTGCTAAGTGTAGATTTGCAGGCTCGTGCCAGCACAAGTTTGCAAATCTTCCAGGGGCGGGCTTTAGGCTGGTGAGCTTCTCTGGTTGGTGGAGAGCCTCCACCAACCGGAAAGCACCATTTTCGTCCCCGGAGAAGTATGAAGCGCGGGCACGCACTGCTCCGGATCAGTGTGGATCAGCGGAGGGTGCGTGCCAGCCCGGTAAGTATCAGAATGCCCTGTTTCCCCCTGCAAGTGTGAAAAAACCCATAGTAAAGAATTATGTTTCTACTTGAAACAGCAAAGCTTTTAGAGGAAAACAGTAATGATGATGATGTTTTCTCCTTCATTGTTGGCCTTGTTGCAGATAAACCCAGCTCCCATAAATGAGAAAACAGAAAACAGCAACCATCTAAGTGCATGAGAGCAATTTTTCCCTGTGCAACTGAAGACAGCTATGCTTATTCAGAAGCTTAGCTATCAATCACAGTGGAGTCTTGCAATTTGTCATCAATATGAGTGTCAGTCATCAAGGATGCCAAGACCTGGTGATCAAGCATAGTAATGATTCCCCATAGAGTTAAATTCATTTTGGTGTGGCAAGCTATATTATCACCATCTCATTCTTTCTTCAATTCTGATGATTCCTTCTTGCTTTTTCATCTGAAGAAAATTGATGAGAAATTAAAAGCTATTTTGTCTCCATCTTGTTGAGTGTAATGGATTTTTTCCCTCAACATTTTAGAGAGTTTGATGATCCTGTAATTAGATACCCTTACCTCCAGCTATTCATCATTCCCCTATTCCTCTCTAGAGTTTATTTATATTTCAAAATAGAAACCTGTATGGCCAAAGAAGCCAGGAAGTGTGTGGTTATGCATCTCATGATTCAAGATCTATTTAAAAGTGTCTCTCAGGTCATCATTATCAGGATTTACAAGTACCACAAAGGCCTGTTAGGTCAGGAATGGACAGATTTCTGGCTCTTGGGATCTCCTTCATTGTTTACAAGATTCAGAACTGAGGAAAGCTAGCTTCTGAGAATACAGCTCCCAGATTCCCCTAGCCAGCATGGCTAGTGCCCATGCTGGTTGGGGATTCTGGGAGTTTTAGCCCCAAACTAGTCAGTTTTCCATACTCTGAAACTCTGAGCAGCACCCGGAGGTCTACCAACCAGAGCCAAGAGCAAAATATCAACTTGTGTAGGCAGACAGCTATGGGCTAAATATTATACGTTACAGTGTCTGTGAGTATATGTTTTGCTCATGAGTTGGCAGATAGTACTAGAAGTAAGCTCGCAATTCCTTTTGGGCAAAAATTCACTCATAGTTTTCCCTCACATGTTAATTGGAGGAGGGAAACAACAACAAAAAGTTAACATGGACAGTTGGTGACGCAGTGGTAAATTTTAAAACTCGGGCACTTCTCATGACCATCCTTACAGCTTCATCCTTAGGAAGAGTTAGAAAATACAGACAGATTTTTTTGATTCACATAATAAACTAGTTTTAGCCCTTTAATTTTCACTAGGAGCAGGCCATTTGTAATACTGTTGTTATTTGCCATCATGTCAGCTTCAGCCTATGGCAATCCTGGGAAAGAGAGGCCTCTAAGAGCCCCAGTCATCAACATCCCTGCTCAGGACTTGGAAATTCAGGGCTGTGGCTTTCTTGATTGAGTTTATCCACCTGTGATGAGGTCTTCTTCTTTCCTACTGCCTTCTGCTTTACTAAGCATTACTATATGTCCTAATGAGGCATGTCATCTCATTAGAGGTCCAAATAAGATAGCCTCAGTTTAGTCTTTTTGGTTTCCCATGAGAGTTCAGGCTTGATTAGCTCTCAGACCCGATTGTCTGTCTTGTTGGCAATCCTTAGTATCTATAGAATTCTCTTCCTCTGTGATGCTTGTTGTTGTGGGCCTTCAAGTAATTTCTGACATACGGTAACCCTAAGGTGAAGATATCACAGGTTTTTCTTGGCAAAATTTGGTCAGAGGGAGTTTGCCTTTAACTTCTTTATATGCTGAGAAAGTATGACTTGCTCAAGGTGACCCAATGGGTTTGCATGGCTGAGCAGAGGTTTCAATCCTTGTCTCCTGAGTTGTAGTCCAATGCTCAAACCACTAAAGCATGCTGACTCTCTTAATTGCCTATCCAAGGCTAAACCATACCCAAAGTACTTAAAACAGGGATAACTCACAGTGATGTATCATTATTGAGAAAATCCATTTCCTCCAGGTACTACAAGGATTTTTTTGCTAAGCTTAAATGGAAAATGGAAGCATGAGACAAGGAGCAGAACATCTCTGGTGATTAATAAAATTCTAGCACTTTTAACCCACAAATCCTGGTTCCAGCATACCACTGATGGAGAGTCAGAACCCCTTGGAGATCGTCAGCAAATCACTGAGAGATCTCCTAGCAGATCACCATTTTTCTTCTGCTTGTGCCTGTTCTAGGTACATTCATTAGGAGAGAGGGTATTGTTTGTGATTACAACATTCTTTTGTAGCCTTCCCAGCATCACGAGTAACAGAAGATTCACTCAGAAAGTGAACCTCAGAATTTCTCAGGTTTGGCTGTTATTTATCCTTATTAAATATAAAACTACTGACCACCTCTGAAGTTTCATCTGCAGCAAATGAAATAGAAAGGGGATATTTTTTCCCCTAGCAGATTCTGTTCCAGAGGTATGGAATGATTTTAGATTTATGGGTCTATCACTTCAAAATATGATATCTGAGAATCCTTTCAAACTTAATTAATTCACTATCTCGGCATAATAGAATTTGTGAGAAAGGCGTTTAAGAACAACCTAACAGCTTTTTTAATATATATGAAAGGCATATATTGTTTGGCAGCAGGATGTTCTTTGAAGAAGGAACAAGACAGTGTCAGATTTATTTCTATCTTACACAAAAGAAATCTTTAAAATCTTCACTTAGAAAAAGGGAAAAAATGCAAGATGGAGTCATTTCCCTTTTCTTTTCTTTTTTAATCAAACTAACATTTTAGATCTGAGCAACAGAAGTTCCATGTTTAAAAAGAAAAAAAAAAGCCAATTATTCTAGCTTTAAAGCACTAGTTTACTTGTATCCCTGTATTCATGTTATGTTTTGACAGGTTAACATGAGTGCAAATTGGTCACAATGAACCCTTATTTTTATTCTTGTACAACATCTTGTACAACAACAACAACAACAATTAAGGAGGAGAGAAATAACAATGGTGTCATTGTGGAGTTCTACTGCAGACCCCCAAGCCAGACTGAGGACTTGGGTGATGCCTTCCTAGAACAGAAGACCAAATATTCAGAAAGGAGAGATGTAGTAGTAATGGGATATTTCAATCATCCTGATATTTGTTGGAAGTCAAACTCTGCCAAGGAGTATCCAACAAATTTCTCACTTGCCTTGCAGACAATTTCATAGTTCAGAAAGTAGAAGAGGGAACAAGGGGAACAACTATTTTAGATTTGATCTTAACCAACAATGATGACCTGGTAAATGAGGTGGAGGTAGCAGAATCCTTAGGTGGAAATGACCATGACTGCCTGGAATTTATTACAAGTGGAAAAGGGAAGCTAAGCATAGTCAAACATCCATTCTAGACTAAGAAAGCTGGTTTCAGTAAACTTAGGGAAATACTGGGTGTGGTCCTGTGGTCAGGAATGCTAAATGAGAAGGGGGTTCATGATGGATGGGAGTGAAATGAGGTACTGAAGACACGATTTCAAAATTCCAATGATGAGGAAAAATGGGAGGTGTCTAAAAAATCTGGGATTGAAGTCTAAAAAACTTTAAACTGAGTTAAGTTTTAAAAGGGACATGTTCAAGAAGTAGAAATGGAGGAAATCACCAGAGAGGAATTCAAATGAATAGCCAGCACATGTAGAGAGAAAGTCAGAAAAGCTAAAGTGCAGAATGAATCAGGGCTGCTAGAAAGGTTAAGAACAACAAGAATGGCCTTTTTGGCTATGTCCATAGCAAAAGGAACAACAAGGAATGGTAGAACTACTATATAGAAAAGATGGCAAAATGCTAAGAGGAGACAGAGAAAAGACAGAACTAGTCAACATCTTCTTTGCCTTAGTCTTCTCCCAAAAGGAAAGTAGAGCTCAGCCTGTGGGAAATGGAGCAGAACAATGCAGTAGGGAAAATGCTGTACAGAATAGGTAAAGAGGTAGTACAGGAATAGCTGGCTACTCTAACTGAATTCAAGTCTCCAGGAACACATGATCTGCATCCAATGGTATTAAAAGAACTAGCAGAAATAATCACAGAACGACTGGCAATAATCTTTGAGAACAGGAGAAATCCTAGCAGTTTGGAGGAAATCAAATTTTCAAAAAGGGGGAAAAGAGGATCCAAACAATTACTACCAGGAAAGACTCTAGAGCAGATCACTAAACAGATAGTCTGAAAGCACTTAGGCCCTTTCCGCATCTTACCTTTTTCCAGTGCTGGGCTGCAGGGATTGCATGAGCAGCCTCTGGTGAGAGGCTCTCGCATCCCTGCTGCTTCAGCTCCGCACGAGCTGCCTGCTCACGTGAGAGCCCCACCTCTTCCTTCCGCAGTACGGCCTGGGAGTTTCCCAGGCTGCCCTGGGGTAGGAAGCATGACTGGCACAGCTCCAGAGGCTCAGCACGCGAGGTAAGGAGGATCCGCACGCTGGAAGCAATGCGCGATCATGCACCATTTTTGGCTTCCAGCCAAAAATGAAAAGGTACGCGATCAGCGCCTGCCAGCCCCTGGAGTATCACATGACTGTGAGTGTGTCATGCAGATTGCTTCTCATAATCGTGTGACGATCCAGGCGCCCTTTTGCATGGCAAATGCCATGTGAAAAGGGCCTTAGAAAAGAATGCCATGATCACTGAAAATTAACATTGGGTTTCTCAAAAACAAGTCATGCCAGACTAATCTGATCTCTTTTTTTTTATAGAGTTTCAAGTTTGGTGGATGGAGGGAATGCTGTGGATGTAATATATCTTGATCCTTTGATAAGGTCCTTTACAATATTCTTGCAAACAAGGTAGCAAAATACGGGTTAGACAAAGTTACTGTTAGGTGGATTTGTAATTGGCACACAAAGGGTGCTCATCAATGGCACCTCTTCATCTTGGAGAGAAATGACTAATGGAGTGACACAAGCTTCTGTCCTGGGGACAGTGCTACTCAACATCTTTATCTATGACTTAGATGATGGAATAGAGGGCATTCTTATCAAATGTGCAGATGACACCAAATTAGAAGCCAACATGTTGTAGTGGTTTGAGCACTGAACTATGACCCTGGAGATCAGGGTTTGATTCCCTGCTCACCCACTGGGTCACCTTGGGCACATCACACACTCTCATCCTCCAGAAAACTCCATGATAGGTTTTCCTTAGGGTTGCCATAAGTTGGACAACAACAGCTAATACCTCAGAGGATAGGATCATAATTCAAAACGACCTTAACAGATTAGAGACTTGGTGAAAACTAACAAAATTAAGTTCTACAGGAAGACATGTAAAGTACTATACATGCGCAGAAAAAATGAAATGCACAGATATAGATATAGGACGGGTGACACCTGCTTGTCCACAGTGCATGTGAATAGGATCTAGGAGTCTTAGTAGACCACAAGCTGAACATGAGTCAACGGTTTGATGTGGCAGCTTAAACCACCAATGTAATTCTGGGCTGCATCAATAGGAGTACGGCATCTTGGTTGAGGGAAGTAATAGTACCACTCTATTCTGCTTTAGTTAGACTTCACATGGAATACTGTATCCAGTTCTGGGCACTACAATTCAAGAAGGATATTGACAAGCTAGAACATGTCCAGACGACAGCAACCAAAATAGTAAAAGGTCTAGAAACCATGCCCTATGAGGAGTAGCTTAGTGAGCTGGGTATATTTAGCCTTACAAAGAGAAGGTTAAGAGGTGACATGATAGTCATGGTTAAACATTTGAAAAGATGTCATATGGAAGATAGGTCAAACTTGTTTTCTGCTGCTCCAAAGAGTAGGATATAGAAGAATAGATTCAGATTCCCTCTAAACATTAGGAAGAACTTCCTGAACGTAAGAACAGTTTCACAGTGGAATATGCAGCCTTGGAGGGTGGTGGAATTTCCTTCTTCAGGGTTTTTTTAAACAAAGGCTGTTTGCCTATCTATAGAGAATGCTTTGACTGTGTATTCCTGCAGGGCAGGGAGTTGGACTGGATAGCCCTTGTTGTCTCTTCCAACTCTATGATTTTATGATGCTAACTTATTGTTGCCATGAGAGCAAGTGGCATTCTTAGTGAAATATTCAGGGCCATGTTATATAGTTCCTCTATGCACAATCAAAGTACATGATAAGTAAAGAAGTAGTTCTGCACTCTTCAATCAAACTGTAACACAGAGCATAATATTAAATATTCAGAAGGTGGTTGTCAGTCATTCAAACCTGCAAATCATTTGTGGTATCAGCCCTTTCTGGTGGTTCTTGGTTCCCTCCATTTATTTCTATAAAGATTATCTAGAATAGGAGTGGAGAAAAGTAAATAGGTCCACAAGTGCTTGGGAGAACAGCTCTCGATCTACTGATAGATATCTGCATGATCTGAAGTAGATCAGCAAGAATTTCTGACTTCATATAGTTTAACAATTTGGAACAATGAAATGACCACATAACAAGGTGTATGGATGGGCTTGGAGCTCTGTTCAGTTCTAGTACTCAGGGGGGAAAACTATCTGGACTCAGAATCCTATGTTTTCTGTTTTTCTTTTGCACCTTGCTCTGGTTTGCAGAGCAAACCTTGCTCTGGTTTGCAGAGCAAGGTTTCTAGTTCAAACCTTGCTCTGGTTTGCAGATCCAGGTTTCTAGTTCAAAACCAAGTACATCCTCCTAAGGCCCTACCCCACTGCAACAATGGGCCTCAGGCCAAGTTCTACCCCATACTGACTACTCGAATTCTTGAGGCAATCACATATACCAAACTTTATTCACCTTGACCCAGAGAATAAAATTACCTACCTCAAAACAAGAGATAAAGTAGGGAAGGAAAATGTGCGAAAAGGCCTGATTCGGATGCAACTATTTCATCTATTCTGGTTCTGCCATCACTTCTTTCATAAAAATGGATTCAAGGGTTAAGCCATGGTTTGCACTTGAAACACCAAATAGTGTTCTGGACCTGCAGATGAATTTTTGATCTGATGTCTGTATCCAAGAAGGTACTTGCACTGCATTGCATTTTACATGGCTTCTTCAGAGATTGGACTGAGACTCCCACAAGGGATATGGAACTGTGTTCTCAACACTTGTCTTAAGTTCCATTTCTATTGCTCTTTCAGTATTCTTACACTCCAAACAAAACTAATTATTCATATCTCTACAAAATAACTACTACACAAATGAAACAAAGAATCAAAAGAATGTAGCTGATCTCACAAAAAAGCACCACTTGGATGATGTATTGCATGCATGCTAAAAAATGAAAGTACCCATTTTCCTCCAAAAATAATGGAAGACCATACCTTTCTTTATGAGGTCACAGCTGTAAGCACCATGGAATAAGAAAGCTTGCTACCTTAGGAATGGAGTGTGATATATAGCTCAGTGTAGCAAATTTCAATAAATGCACAGAATTCACTACTCTGGGGGCACATACGGAAGTGTTTGTCCATCTGTATGATGAAGAGATGGTATCTCCAAGTTGGCACCATGCATGCAATACAACTAGGCCCATGCAGAGACTGAGTAGGTACAACTCGCTCACCAATGTTATTATAATACCTCTAGGAAAAGATGGTGAGGGACTGCTAAGTATCAATTGTGATAATAACTGAATTCTGCTCTGGGGCAGCCAAATGGCTTAAGATGAGGTCACCATGAGACTCAGGCAGCTCTATGTCAGGGTCATGAAGTAAGCTGAAATCCTGATGAAAAATGCTATAGTAGCTGGCAGATTCTAACAGTTGTAGTTAAAAAAAAGTATACCAGCACTAAAGAAAGGGCAGACCTGGAAAGCAGACATTTCAGGTGGTCTGGCAGGGACTGCACTCTTCTCTTCTTGACCTGAGTCAGAAAAGGAGTGGAGGGCTGTTATCCAGGATTAACTTGCAGTTTGCTTGAAGTCTTGCTTACCCGAAACAGATGGGAAGTTCTAACCTGGAGAGAGCTTTAACCAGCCAGTGAGTCTGGTGGGATAAAAAGAGATGTTCAAATACCAGATAGAGGCTTAGAGGGAGCCAGTACATGAGCCTCTCGACTAAAAGGAAATCTAGGCAAGTCAACAAGGCAAAGAGAAGTGCAGAGGTGGCTGAGGCTAAGCAGTGCTTCTCATCCTCTGAATCAATATATTCTTGTGCATTTATTTGTGTTTTCTCTTTCTCCCTTGGACTCTAATTCTCCCAGGCTATCTTCTTACCCTTCAACCACTTCCCTACCAAGACAATTATCCTGCAATCATCAGGGTCTCTACCTACAGAGATTTACTCTGCAACTATTTACATTTTTCCTACAAAGCTTTCTCCCTATAAAGATTTATCTTGCAACCACTTGCCTGTTCTTTTCCAAGGTGCTGAAACCACTCACCACCACATCCTGCAGCCACTTACTCACTTCATCCGTAGCCATTTATTAGGCTGTGTACCTGATGCTTCTCTAAACTTAAAAGATATTTTCTCTATGTAGTTATTATTGAGCTTCACTAAAATAGTATGCAAGCCAAGGGGGTTGATGTATAAGTCCCCATGGAAACTGAAACATACTACAGGCTATATGAATAATCTCAAGGTAAAGATTACCAACCATGTTCTCTTTAATTTCAAGGGACTGGGAGCTTGAAGCAGACAGTTGATATTCAGTATTGAATACAGGCAATGATAGTAAGCCAGACTCCTGATATTTATATTTGGGATGAAGCTTCTGCCAATCGCAAGACTTGGTGTGGCAGAACCCTGTTTCTTCTGGGGCTTCTTTACTTGTAGCTCCAAGCTCACTGAGCTAAGAGTCCATCTATGCAAGACCTAGCTTAGGTTCCAGAGTGCCCAGACAATGCTCACATAGACTTTTAAGTATATTCAGGAATGATACCCACTTTAAAATGGATGGGAAAGTGTAGCCTGTGAGCCACATGTAACTTCCAACCTCTATTAGGTGCCCTTGCCATGCCCCCTTGCCTCCCCAAGCACCTGAGTTCCCACATATTTTTAAAAATCACACTCAAATCATCAAACATGGCTGAAACTGGAACAAGAACATAAATGTAGTTTAACCCCAACTACTCCTCGAAACCCAATGCTTGATCTTCAGGCCAAATCAAAACCACAAGTGATATCATATCACTTCCAATTTGGCCAGGATTAGGGGTTCCAGACTAGTCCAGCCTTCACCAGTCCTAAGAGCAAGGTGGAAGAACCTCTGAGAAAGAGCACTGTCTGTAAAGCATATATGATTTCCTCAATTGTTAGACCTCATGATTTTTATTTGAATCCCATATCCTGAGCAAGTGTATTTGATGCTAAATGTATCATGCTTAACGATACCCTAAGAACCCACTGAGACATCACCCTTAGTGTTGGGTTTTGGCCCTGAAATCTCTGGGCCTTAGATGGTACTAACCTGGCAATCCTAGCTAAGACTCATTTCTGCAGTCTGCTGGAAGGGCATAGGAGTGAAGAGTGTCTTCCCAAATTCCTGACATACGTGCCCACCCTGACAAGAAAGAGAGACAGTTTTGTGTAACCTGTTTGGGTTGTTTATTTGATTTATACCCTGCTTTTCTCCAAATGGGGTCAACACAGCCTTTCTTATCACCAATACCGAAGTCACCCTCACTAGCTTTTGTACATGGAATGAGAGGAGGTGCCCCTTGTGTTTCGCCCCAGATAGCAAAATGCCCTGCAAGGAGAGTTTCTTTCTTTTTGAAATGATTCTGTAATGTCCAGTAATTTTGTCAAGATCTCTACAATGAGTGATGAAAATTGTGCGGGAAAATCTATCCCCTCAATTAGGTACTGAGTGAATAAATTGACTGAAAAAAGAACGTTACCTAATGTGTATGGTGTGGTTGAAAATCTATGACAGACTGTGCTTTAAAAGGGCAGGGTTTCAGTTAATCAAGAACAAAGATCAGCCTTTAAAAATCAAATCTTTTCATGTTTAAAGATAATTAGCATTGAATGTATATATGAAATATAGCTATAGAAATACACTGCTTTAAGACAAAGGAGAAATTATACTTGTTCTTTTTGTCTTTAAAATATATATATAAAAAATCAGGTTTTTAAAACTCTCTCTTTCACAGGAGACTCCAGAAAGGTCCTTCAAACAATCTGAAGAAACTAAGATGTAATATATGTATACTTGGGTCTAGGATATGAATGCCAAATACATATTTTGTTTTTCCAAGAGAAGTGGTTCTGGGTGGAAATCTTCAGGTAATATGTAACAGGAAACAGCATTCCTAACAAGGTCCACAAGGGGTATGGGATATGTGGCCAATTGTTTTTCAAACTGAAACTTGTTGGGCTCAGCTGTTTTTCATGGTGGGGGGAAGAGCACAGCACTAGGGAGAATAGGATAGATAAAGCAATTTTGGGGAGAATACAGAATTTTTTTTAAGTACCTCAGAGATCTTAGCTGAATATATTATGATATTTGTAGCAACAGATTTTCAAGGCTGGGTGGCTGGTGTTTTCCTTTAGTTGCTCTACCACTGAAAGTATCAAGTGGGGGCAAATATCTTCATTCTTTTTTCTTTGGGCAACAACATATCTGGAATGATGCTACCTATTTATATAGCATCATTAAACACAGGCATTGTAAGAGTTTAGAAAAGTTATTTATTTTGGCCTACAACTGCAAGAATCCCCCCAGGCATTATTAAATAGAGCCATTATCAGAAAAGTTATGGAGGGTGGACATGCTAACTCTGCATCTAAGCCTGCATCGAAGCCTATCTGCCCATTTTAATCTCTAGATACATAGATAGATAGATAGATAGATAGATAGATAGATAGATAGATAGATCGATCTTGAATCATCCACACTGCACATTACTGGATATTGTGTGATCACAACCTATTTAATAACTACCAAAGGTCATTTCACTGTAAGCCATATAACAATCTAATTTGCATGAAATCAATGACTTGTTAGGGAGAGGTCTGGCCTTTTTAGACAATCTGAAGATTCTTCTCATAAATATCCCATATACAGCAAAACACTGTCATTTAAAATATATATATACGTGTGTGTGTATGTGTGTGTGTGTAGAGAGAGGGAGGGAGAGAGTCAGTTTGAAATCTTGCTCTAGGAACAAGACATTTTGTCTAGTGGTAAAATGCAATATTTATGTAAAGCAGATTTAATGTTTGCATACAGCAATAACTCTCCCACATGCACTGATTGCATGGGAACATAAATGAGGAAATTCATCTCTATAAAACAGTGATGTTTTACATAGTGGGTTTTTTTTCAGGCTGGTAAGCCATTAGATTCCTTCTCTGAAATGACTCCTGACAACCCAACAGCAAACAAATACAAGAGTATAATGTTGCATGTGCTCAGCAAGTGATTACTCGATTACAGTGATATCCCATCTCTTTAAGAAACTACAAAACCAACTCCTTCCCTGGAGAAACCGTGTGAAGGGAGGAGGTGTTCAAATTAATCTAAAGTGGGCTTGTATACAAAGATAGGATATATAGACTATGAACAAAACATGACCTGCATTTAGTGTGGATTCATTTAGCCCAAGCATAGGAATCGCATGGCTCTTCAGAATTCCTCACTAATCCCACATGGCAATGCAACATGGCAATGAACTGCTAATGGAGGTGTTCTGGGAACTGTAGTTCAAAAAAAAAAAAAGGAACATTTGTACTCTCTGAGAGACATTATATTTCCTCCTTTCAGTTTATAGCTGCCCTTTACACTCCCCAATACTCTGAAGTTTGGACAGAACCGTTGTACAGTACTTGCATTTGCATACAATACACCAGTGAAGTGGCTTTTACATTCAGTAGGCATCCCCCTGCAAATAACTTTCCCTGTAACATTTTTCAACATGTGTCCATGCTATTACTCTCAGTTTCAGGTGCTTTGAAAATATATTGCCCATTCATGTAGCCAGGTTTCCAGTGCTGAGCCCACCATAGGTTTATGCTGGTGACAAAAAACAGCAGGAGTTATGACATGTGAGACTCTTGCTGTCGCTTTAACGGATAGCAAAAATGCCTTGATGGCCAAGTATGGGTGGGCACATGGAAGATGAGGGAAGAGGGAAACTATATGCCTAAATAACAGGCTGTTTGAGTGATTGGGTGAAGGATAATCTGTTCCCATTCTCTCTTTCTCCCTCTCCTTTTTTAAAGGCTGAATTACTTTGGTTATGGTGTCACAAATGGTGCTTCATTTTAACAAGCCAGTTATTGCCAGCAGCCTCTCTGATATGCCAGTTGTAATTAACAATCCATGATGAGGCAGATTTGATATGCAAAAAATGTGCTTAATTTAGATCCACAGCAGACTTAAACCAAAAAACCTGAGCTCTCTGGTTTTTGAAAAATAAAAGGAGTGCCTTTAAAGAAGTCCTCTATTGACCTGAATGTATAATTGTTGCCTACCAAGGAGTCAGATAAGGTTTCCAATGTCTTCCATGTTCCTATGCTGTTTAAAGAATTAATTTCCTATACAGAAATTAAGCAGGCAAAGCTTTTTCAAGCAAGAAAGTAAGGGATGAGAAAACCATCATTTGCAAAAAGAACAGAGGAGCAGGAGCAGTAGAAAAATTTGGCAGCCTCTCAATATAATAGTTGTTTGAAGAAAAACATATACACAAATCACTTGTTAGTGTTTGTATACAAATTCCAAAGAAGAGAGGTGTTTTGCTTTGCTTTCCTTTCTATCATATCTGATACAAAGAGAAATTCAACACTGGGATGGATCCAGATGTAGTCCTCCTTGTTACCTCTCCCACTCATTTCAGTGGGTCTGCTTTAAATAGATATGTATTTAAATCCAACCCCAGGCTCCAAAATAACAACATGGTCTTCAGGAACATACAAACTGATTGTAATTAGCCTTTCTCATTAAGGGAATATTGTGAGGTGATTAAAACTTCAGGTAATTAAACAAATCGCTTTCAGCCACTGGTGGTACAATTTATGGATCTAATGGAATTATATATCTTCTAATTTACTCCTTTGGACTCAATAAAACCAAGGGGTAAGAAGAAATGTGTTGTTCCTTTACTTTCAGTGTTATCTAGGATTCTGGATGAAACCATAATTAGGTGGATAATCTCCTATAATTTTAACAAATTATAGCAGAATGCTTTATAAGGTCAAAGTTAGCCAGAGACACTGGGAATAATGTCTAAGAACATACTAAAGTCTTTGCTGAGGACAATGGAAATTTGACAGTCAATGATGCTCTTAAGGTACAGCTGAAGGTCCTAGAAATAGTATGTTTTTTGTAAAGTTAATAGATCTTAATGGCCCCATCAAGATGAAGTCCTCCCAAAATACATGACATTGCAAAAGGATTGATCACAGCAATATATATATATATTTATCAGGAAAATCCATTCCCTTCCTCACTACTGTGAAGATTGCAGCTAAACCTAGGGTAAAGCAGAACTGATGGTAGCCAGTGATGTCACTGCCTCTGTTAAAGCTCTTGGCTCCACGACACCTCTGGTGAAGAAAACCACAGGTCCTTCAATGGAGGTCACAGTCAAAAGACATAAAAAAAAAAAGACTAAATGCAATCTCCCTCTCCATTTTTCTCTCATCTAAAGAGCTTTTCAGAGTTTTGGTCTCATGAGCCACCTAAAGTATAAGGTACATATTACTTGGTGCCCGACTATTGCAATTTCCCAGCTTTCTCTTTCTCTCTCTCTCTCTCTCTCTCTCTCTCTCTATATATATATATATATATATATATAGTGCAAAATGCAAGGGCAAGACACTCTCTGTGTACATTTTGTACACGGAGAACTTCCCTTGAAAAAACTGAGTACACTTCCACAATTATAAGGCCATTTCTGCACTACAGTGTTATAGTGCAATTATTCCACTTTCACCATTCTGTGGATTCCTGGGGTTTGCAGTTTAGGGAAGGGCATTTAGAATTCTCAGCCAGAGAGCTCTTTGGCCTCAGTAAACTACAACACCAAGATTCCATAGGATGTTGAAAGTAGAATAATAGCACTATTACAGTGTAGGGCAGAAATAGCCTAAGTCTTAAGAACCTCCCCGTGTCTCTTTTCCCATTTGAAAAATAGCAACTAGAAGGAGAAATTTTGAATGGAAAAATAGCAAGAAGGAAAGAGGTTAAACTCCACACACACATACACACACACACCCCACACCTGCATACCATTGCTCCGCTTTTACTTTTAGCACCTTGTGGCTTTGCCTACTCCCTCCATTAAAAAAACAATTTCACTTGGTGATATTTTCACATATCTCCCTTCTGACATCTACACAAAAAGGCCTGGTTCCATTCTTAGTGGCTCAAATTCAAATGCAGTTACTTGGAAAGCTGAAGTGTTTTGCACTCTGAGTGGAAAGGCAAGAATTGAAGTGTTAGAGGAGAGAATGAGAGAGTGAGTTGACAGGGGAAATGTTCATTAAAGCAAGATGCTAAAACAACATTAAAACAAAAAGACAGTCAGTTATTCAAAAAATTTTATGCCTGAGCAATGCAAGCTAATCATAGAATCATAAAGTTGGAAGAGACCCCAGGGGCCATTGAATCCAACCCCTTGCCATGCAGGAACACACATCAAAGCATTCCTAACAGATAGCCATCCAGCCTCTGCTTAAAAACCTCCAAAGGAGACTCAACCACACTCCAAGGCAGCATATTCCACTGCCGGACAGCCCTGACCATCAGGAAGTTCTTCCTGAGGTTCAAGTGGAATCTCCTTTCCTGCAGCTTGAATCCATTGCTCCTTGTCCTAGTCTCTGGAGCAGCAGAAAACAAGCCCACTCCCTCCTCAACATGATATCCCTTCAAATATTTAAGCATGGCTATCACGTCCCCTCTTAACCTTCTCTTCTGCAGACTAAATATACCCAGCTCTCTAAGACGTTCCTCATAGAGCATGGCTTCCAGAGCCTTCACCATTTTGGTCACCCTCCTCTGGACACATTCCAGCTTGTCAATATCCTTCTTGAACTGAGGTGCCCAGAACTGCACACAGTATTCCAAATGAGGCCTAACCAATGCAGAATAGAGTGGTAGCATTACCTCCCTCGATCTAGACACCATATTCCTATTGATGCATCCAAGAATCACATTGGCTGCCTCCTCACACTGCTGATTCATGTTCAGCTTGTGATCTACCAAGACTCCTAGATCCCTTTCATATGTACTGCTATCCAGCCACGTGTCCCCCATCCTATATTTGTGCATTCCTAATGTTCAAATTCTTCTGCTATGACTTTGACTGATCCACAAAAAGGGGACAGCATTCATTTTTGTAATTATGGGACAATCAATGCTTGCTCACTCTTTGTGATCAGTGGAAATATGATGTCTTGTAAAGGTGACCCTGGAAGCAGAAAGACTTGGGAAAACAGAATTGCATGTTTTTCTGAAACAGCTTAAGAAAGGTACTTTTTGATTCAAGTCCCAGAATCCAACATTTTTCAACAGCAAGTCCCAGAATCCTCCAGCCAAATTCTGAGATTTGTCCAAAAAATAGCTGCTGAGTGTTCTATAACATCCATATTGGGCTCCAATTCAGGAGCTCTATTTTTGACCCAAGTCAAATAAGATCCTGTGGAGTTCTGGGGCTTGTAATTTGCTGAGGCCAAAGAGCTCTCAAGCTGAGAATTCTAAATGCCTTTCCCTGAATGCAAACTCCAGGATTCCATAGGATGTTGAAAGTGAAACAATAGCCCTATAGCAGTGTAGTGCAGAAATTACCTCTGACACCGGAGACCATGGCTCAATTCCCTGCTTGGCCATGGAAACCCTTGGTTAACCCTGGTTAACCTTGGGCATATCACACACTCTCATCCCCAGAAAACTTAATGATAGGTTCACCTTAGGGTCGCCATAAGTCAGAAATGACTTGACGACACACAACAACAACATTGCAACTTGGAGAGGAGGCCCTGAAACTTGACAGAACTTTAAAATCTAAGAAAAAGAAGGTTTTGTAGTCATTATTTGCAATCCAAACCAGTTCACAACTGATAAATTGCATGGTTTTAACAATAACATGTGGTCCACAGGGAGTTGGGAACAAAATGTTTTTGGACTGCATTCCAGTGTGGGTAAGTGAAACTGTGGATATTGGTCATGTGGATTAAAGAGCCCAAACATTCATGATTCTTAAAACCAGCTACCCCAGTTTACTTTCTCACTCTGGTTTAAAAGTGGTGCCAACTCTGTGTAACTGTGCAAATATGTAAACCTTCTGCCATTTCAATAGGCAGCTGTAGCTACCCACAGACACCATTTTCAAATGAGCTTTTTCTACATTTTCTACTCTCCTCAGAGTGTCTCCACCACAATGCACCTACACATACCCATGCAAATAATGAAATTGAATCCTACCAGAAATGGAAGTGTAATCTATTCCCATATACACACATATACATTCATTCATTCATTCACATACAGATGTGGAAGGAAAGAGCCAAGAAGAACTGAATTGTTTCTAAAATGTAGCATTTGTATGCAATCTAATTCAAGTAATACATGTTTTTTTCAATGGCCTGAAATAGCTGTCAACAAAAGCATCATCTTACCCAAATGCAAACAAGTGAGAAAAAAAATCTATAAAATTATTAACATGCCAAGTTATGCATCTGCTGTTTAATTAATGGATGCATTTCCAATATTGTGGGTCACATTTTGAAGATATCAGCTGCAATGAGATAACAGATACAAGTTGAAACCATTTATGTAAGGGAATAGCCTTTAATCTGAACAACAATTATTCTTCACTGTATCATCTTCCTGAAGAATATATCGGTATGCAAGCCGTTGTACAGTGCATCGTAAACAGTCGTCTAAATGGAATTCTAATTTCCCTGGGTAAAAAGGAGAGATTTCTCATCTGAATGTAAGCATTTCACATGATGCATTTTAATTTTAATCTAAATTAGGCTGATTAAAATATTAACTTTTATTTGCCCCTTCCCCCACCATCACACACTTACCAAAAATAAAAAATAAGTTATTAGTCACAGTGATAGTAATTACTGACTAATTTCAACTCATTGAAGGTTTGAGTTAGTCATGTACACTTCATTGGTAATGAATCTATGCAAGGAGAAAAATACAAAATACAAAAAAGGGAAATCTGACTAGCGGAATCCAACTATCTAGCATTTTCGGGAGTTTAGGGGAACTGTCAAAGTCTGAGGGACCATAATGAGAATGAAGATAGAAAAGTCTGTTTCTGCCAGAGCTTGTCCATGTTAAGCTTAAAATAAATTAGTTGTTTGTAATTAACTATTTTTCCAGTATTAAGGTTGTAACTACTTTACCACTGTAACATAACTAAGGATAAATAAACTTATTTTGCAAACTCTGCACTCTGTTTTGTGTGTACAGGTGGAAACAGAGTGGACAGGAGGAGAGTGTATTTTGTACTATAGGAAGAGATTTGTAGCATTCAACCGTATTTAGGAGTAACTTACAGAGTAACTATTTTAGCTACCTGTCAAGAAAAAGGAAACAGTCATTTTTAAGAATTATAACTACAGTGGTACCTAGCTAGCAGGGTGCTTGAAACAGTAAAGAAAACTAATTACTTTTAGAGTAACTTCCCAAGGTCTAGTTGAACATATTTAGTGGAATATCTAGAATTCCTGCGTTGAATACTTGAATCCAACCTTATGACTGCCAAAGCACAGCATCTTGGTTATCCATCAAGAAGAATATATTTATCCCAGAAGCAGTCATCTAAGTTGGGAGCTTTTTTCCGTCTTTGAGTATAGAGAGATTGCCAAGAGTTAAATCCTGTTGATAGCACATGCAAAAGACTTTTCTTAATTATGGCAAAGGACATAGTCACTACCTCATCGTACAACTTCATATACTCCTGGCAGCTCTAAAGAACCAGATGTCATTGCCTTGGCCATTTATTGAGCAGTGGGAAGAAAAGAGAGAGGCACCCAGACAACACCCAGCACTGTCTCTAGTTCTGCCGCCAAGAGAAGAAATCTGACCTCACCCTCCTGGATTTCTGTGGTGAAGGAAAGCAGACAAAGTCTGGCTTCAAACAACCAATTTCTCCAGCGCCTTACTTCTATAAAAATCACTGTGCTGGTGGCCCTTTTTCTTTTGATTCCTCTGCCTATACTGCCTCAATTATGCCAGCGTAGTGGGCCAATACAGCCATCTCACCCCATCACAGATCTGCGTCTCTATAAAAGACAAACTTTGGAACTCCCTGCCACAAGAGCTCCAGTCAGACTCCTCCTTGCTTTCTTTCAACCACCACGTAAAGACCCTTTTCTTCAGGCAGGCCTTTGAAACTTAATTATGCAGCAGTAGTCTGAGGGAAATATTGTGTGCATGCACATGTGTGCACCTGCCTTCAAGTCACCTGTTGATTTGTGCAGCCCCATGAATTTCATAGAGTTTTCTTAGGCAAGGATATCAAAGGTGGTTTTGCCAGTTCCTTCCTCTGAAATATAGCCTGCAGGATTTGACATTAGTTGGTGGTCTCCTATCCAAGTACTAACTAGAGCTGATCCTGCTTGGCTTCCAAGATCAGATAGGATCTGGTGCCCTTAGGTACTGCATTTTTTATCTTTTATTGGTAATTATGTTTAAAATGGGTTTTTTACTGTTTTTAACCATGGTTTTTGAAAAATTAATATTATTTAACTCTTTCTTTTAATTAAGTTTAATCTTGTTTTAAATTACTGTAAGCTGCCTTGGACTTCACCTCAAGAGAAAGGTGGGTTATGAATTCAATAAACGAGTAACAGGATATTTTGTGACTTTCTTGATAGGTTGCCATCCTGCCCTAAGACTGATGTCCACAATATTGGGGGACTTATCAGTGTACAAGCTGGCATATTCCACAGTGGTCTTCAAGTACCTCCCAAGTCCTTTTCATCTTTCTCAGAAAAAAAGCAATGAATAAGGGGTTAAGATTCAGGTGCCACTTTTGGAGATAAGAAAGTACAATGTTCCTTGGTTCCATGCTATTTTTAATTAAACTCCACTCTGACTAGTTTTAATTAAGAGTGTTATGGTTAGTTGATTAATCAACTTGATCAATCTATTAAAAACATCAGATCAACTAGAAAGGTGCTTTGAATTAATTGGGCAGCGGAATTTTAATTTAATTTTTTTAAGTACAAATGCTTATTAAAAACCACATATATATATTATTTTAGGGAAAGTATTTCCTTCAGTGTGAAGGACAGAAAATGCCTTCTTTAACTTTTACTCAACATTTTTATTTAATTTGTCTTCTTTTATTAAAAGTTTAAAAGTTTTAAACATAAACACAAAAAAGACAAACACCAATCAAAACAATACACTCAAAAAGAACAAATAAATAAATGAATAAAAACAAAAGAAACATAATTAAACTAAAAGTTTTACACAATTACTGACCCCTTTACAATTGTTAAACAAAAAATAAAACATAAAGTTAAACTGATAAAGTTAATTAAACTAAACAAAAAACTAGATTGCAACTAGTTAAAAATGATCCCTGCCCTTGTTGCAAACAGCTCCTGCTTATATAATTGTACTTAACCTAAAGTCATTACTTAAAATTACTATTAGATTTGTTGCTGAACAAAACTTCTCAAACATCTCTGCTTCCCCCCTGAACTAGGGCTGCTAGTTGCTTTTTTAAAAAAAAGATCCTAGAAGAAGAATAATTTAAAGGGAAAGTTTTTGCTTTTAAACAAAGTGTGGAATTTTTGCTTTTTGCTTTTATATAATGTATGAAAATACTGCGTAGTTACAGAATTAAATAAAACCTTGTAGTAACTAACAACAATGATATTTAAAATTAAATGGAAAACTAAGAAATTTAGAATTTAAAATAGTTTGTCTGAACCCAGTTCATGGCAAAAAAAGGAATTCAGCCTGATCATATCAACATACTGAAATATATTGATTTCAAAATATTGGCCAAGATAATACACTGGGACCGCATAATGCAAATCTCTGGATGTACAGTTACCTATTGATTGTGTTATGCTATCCTTTTGTTGAATGTCAATGTTGTGCAATTGAATGTACACCCAAATGTACATACACATATGCTCAGTGGCACCAAATATACAACTCTGTTTCCACCATCTTGAAGGAATGGGCATTCCACATCAGACAAAAATGTCCAGCAGCTTCCATAGGGAGATTTATGCATGCATAAGATACTGACAGGATTCTGTCCTCGATCTATTCTGAGAGTCAAAAATGGAGCAGTAGCTTGTTATATTTCAGAGGAAGGAACTGGCAAAACCACCTCTAAGTATTCTTTGCCTAAGAAAACCCTATGAAATTCAAAGGGTCGCCATAAATCAACAGATAACATGAAGGCACATATCATTCATGAAGATCCTTGATGGTAACAAAGAAAAGCAGCTTCTTTTTTTTCTTTTTTTAATAATAATAATAATAATAATAATAATAATAATAATATTTATTTCTATCCCGCCTCTCCCAATGGATCGAGGTGGCATTACAAAAACATACAAATACATTAAAACATTAAAATGTACCCCATCCTCCCCACCCAGCAACCCTTCTATCCCCCTAAAACACATTAGTTATTAAAACAAATTAAAACAGAATTAAAACAAAGAGACAAATGATGAGAGGCAGTGGAACACTAATCTGGGAAGGCCTGTCGGAAGAGACCGTCTTGACTGCTTTTTTAAAGCAGTCAAGACTGGTAATGTGCCGGGTCTCCTCCGGCAGGCCATTCCATAACTTAGGAGCGACAGAAGAAAAGGTCCTCTGGGTAACTGCAGCCAACCTAGTTCTGATTGGCTGCAGTAAATTCCTCCCAGAGGACCTTAGTGTGCGGGGCGGATTATATGGGAGAAGGCGATCCTGCAGGTAGGCTGGCCCCAAGCCATGAAGGGCTTTAAAGGTAAAAACCAACACCTTGTACTGTACCCGGAAACTAATAGGCAGCCAGTGTAAAGACTTCAAAATAGATGTTATATGGTCAGTTTTAGATCTTCCAGTGACCAACCTGGCTGCCATATTCTGAACTAATTGAAGTTTCCGGACTAAGCACATGGGTAGCCCTATGTAGAGTGCATTACAGAAGTCAAGCCGTGAAGTTACCAGCGCATGCACCACTGTTTTTAGGTGTTCCAAGTCCAGGAAGGGGCGCAGCTGGCGTATCAGCCGAAGCTGATAGCAGGCACTCCTGGCTGCCGCATCAATTTGAGCTGTCATCTGAAGCGGCGAGTCCAGGAGCACCCCCAAGCTGCGGACACAGTCTTTCAGGGGAAGTGTGACCCCGTCTAGAACTGGTTGACAAACCTCTATACCTGGGCTAGGGCCCTTAACAGCAAGTACCTCCGTCTTATCTGGATTCAGCTTCAGTCTGTTTTATCTTTTTTATTTGCTTTTTGCAAGTCTCAATGTGAAAATCAAAAAGGTTTTAGAGCAGTCTTCCATGTGAAGTTAACCTGAATTATCTCTGACATAAGTAGTGGCTATTCTGCAAGCAGAAAAATTAATTTGAATATCTGCTTGGATTTTATTGGTGGACCTCTATTGACAAGGCCTGTATGACAAAATCCAAACAGATAAGAGGGCCAAATAAAATAAGCATTTACAGATAGCTATGACTCATGTAGAAACCACGCTATTACATTCAGACAATTTTAAGCCTTATGGCTGGATTGTAATAGCTTTGGGACACCTGAATGCTGTTGCGCAAGCTGGAACATAATGTGTTCCTGTTTGTGGCATTCCTCACATGCCAATTTACTAGACTACAGATTCTTCCCTGAGTCCAATTCATTTTTTACAAACTCATCTGCAGGGAACGAGCAGTACCTTCTGGCCTTCTTTAAACCTTCCAGACTGCTGAACAATTTTCTTGCATTCCACAATTGCTCTGCAGCTTTGAATATACCACCACCACAGATACACAGAATTCCTGTCATTCTCAGCAGTACATGATGTTATTTGAGTTTTATCTCAGACCTTTTTTCTTTCTCAGGACAGAAGTTAAAACTGAAGTTAAACCATTTAATTAAACCTTATAGACCATTAAAGAGAAAAGAAATCCATTGAATTATAGGATATTTATTGATCCCACTGAGAAGTTTCAAATGTTAGAGTTGGAGTTCTGAAATACAGTATAATCAGTGGTCCTTTAAAAATATCCCAGGGATACTTCAGTGTACAAACCAACCAGGGAGGCCCACTTCCAATGCATCCAGACAGAACCTTTACACAGTAGATATCAGTTTACCAGAGATTTAAGAACTGGTCTAGTTGCCCTGGCTCTTCCCCCAAGAAAATTTAGGGCATAGAAACTCAGAATCTTATAATCCTAGGGTTAGGAGAGCCATCTGGTTCAACCTCTGCCATTAAGAAATATACAACTAACCACTCCTGAGAGCTGCCTAGCTAATCTCTGCTTAAAGATAACCTGTCCACCACCTCTGAGGAAGTCCAATCATCTGTTAGCAGCTCTTGCAGTAAAAAGGCTGTTCTATTCAGGTGCAATCTCTTCTCTGGTAATTTGAATCCTCAGGATCTAGGCCCTCTCCACAGGGGGAGAGCATGAGCATGGATGGGAATGGGAGAGGAGAGGGACCATGAGTTGCTTCTGCATGATGTCATTGTGTTCCCGTCCTTCTCCTGTCCCCAGGCAGCACGATTGTGGGTTAAATCATTGACAGGTTTTCCCTGTCAATGACCTGTGATCATGCCACCATCCCACACTTACCTGTCCTGCAGAAGCCCAGAAGCACAACGATTGCACTTCCTGCCCCAGTGCATCCTAGGAAAGTGCCCAGCTGTACTGTGTAAAAAGAGGTGTGGTCATTGCACTCCCTTCCACAGGGAGCCAGCCAGTGCGGAGGGGAGTGTTCTCATCACAGTCCCTTCCCAGTAGAACTGCTGCCGAGATCACAACTGGAGGATGATGCAAGAAGATAAGGTGTGGAATGGCCCTAATCTCTAGAGGAGCTTATCTAGAGGATAAGTTGGCTCCATCATCTACATGAGATCCTATCAGATATTTAAAGATAGCAATCATGTCTTCTCTTCTGCAGATTAAAGACACCCAGCTCCCTATGTCATTCTTTCTAAGACTTGGTTTCCAGACTTTTGATCATTCTGATCACTCTTCTCTGGATATCCCAAAGAGGACACACTGGTTTCCTGTTGCTACTTCAGCATCCCTTTAGACGTGCCAGTGTCACAGATATGAACTTCAATCGTGTAAAAATTGGAGGCCTTTAGAATCTATGGGCCCCTTTACTCTGTACAATTACAGCACTATGATTCCACTATAACTGTCATGACAACATCCCATGGAATCCTGAGATTTGCAATTTAGGGAGGGGTATTTAGACTTCTCCACCAGAGAGCTGTACCATGCAACTTTTCACAGATAAAAACCAGGACATGTGTTGCCAATCAACATGAGAGTGTGGTCAAGATGGCAAAGTCTGTTAATGTGAACGAACACACAAGATGACATTGCCCAAAAAAGGAGGAGGGGAGCTAGGTTACTGCCGAGCAAAGAATGGCAGGCAGTATGGAGCCGGCAGACTAAATACACCAGAGGTGGACCTGAATAAGGCCTTCACTCAAGCTCACCTCGTCAGCCAATGAGTTCAAAGCATGCACTTTGAACTCATTGGCTGACGCAGGAACAAAGGGAGAACTCCGAGGCTACCGGACATGCTCCGCTAACCCTGCAGCTGAGGGAGGCTGCCAGCCATGCAACCATGATGCTGACCCACAAAGATGCTATGCAATAAGTTGCACAGCACACTTATAAAGAAATGAATCACGTAAAATGCTCACATGTCTGCAACAGTGAAATTCAATATAAATTAAGAATTCCCAGCATGGAGAGAATACGGTATGTACCTGTCACAGAAGTGTTAAAGATGAGAAGCTTGTCAGGGGGAAATAAAAAGACCAGGCTGGGAATCTTCAATATCACCAGCATGAATGAATATGTAGGAAATTAAGCCCAGATTTTTAAGACATAAGCCTTCAAAACCATCTATTTTCAGTTGGAAGATTTCTTTAAATACCTATTTATGAAGAAATTTGCAAAAGTTTTGTAAGTTCCTATCAAGAAACGAATCAACAAAATTCTCACCTATCACTAAATTCATAAGGCAAAAAGAAAGTGCCATTTTATTTCACTCTCACTCTGGTATCTATATTCCTTTCCTTCTGTTTAAAGTAGCATCCATAATCTGCAACAAGTTCATCTTCCTATTAAAATCTTAGAGCTTGGAAAATTACTTTTAAAAAGCAATTATCTCCCATTTCTTATTACATGGTTTAAATAATCTGTCACTGTTAGTACAGGCTTCCTCCACTTATCTGACAGGTTAGGGACTGGAGCACTGTCAAAAAACAGAAGTGGTTGAAAAGCAGAACCCATAGAGAAAACATGAAGGACTTACAGAGGCTCATTTGGAACCAGTCACACATGTGCTGCTTGCAAGGTCTCTCAACCAGCTTAGCGGCTTTTCCCCTTTCTCAGTTCCCTTTGCAAGCAGCCTGCACATGAGAGTGATTCCAAGTGAGCTTTCATAGCCAAGAAGAACTGGTGGAAAGTAGAACCCCTGTCAAATTAATAGAACTTGACCTTAATTTAGAAGTGTCAAAAGAGAAGGTTGTCAGTTAATAGGGTATCAAAAGGTGAGGGCTTCCTGTAACTGCTATGACTTTTTAAAGAATCTCCTTGCACTACTGATTATATTGCAGAACAGCTTTTGTTACTTTCTTTTCTTCTTTTCTGAAAAAAATAGCATGATAAGATAGTGACTGAAAATGGCTCAAAATGGCTCAAAAATATCAAAAAATGCCTTGTCCTTCCTGGTATCTGTAGGTTAACTGCATTCAAATTCATAATGTTAATGTCAAACTGCAATGTTGTTATGTTGCTGTTTGTTGCAAATAACTATGTTTACCTATAACTGGAAAATTCCAAAGATATAAGACACTAATCTTCTTGTGTGCCTTCAAGTCACTTCTGACTTATGGTAGTCCTAAGGTAAACCTGTCATGGGGTTTTCTGGGCAAAATTTGTTCAGAGAAGGTTTGTCATTGCCTTCATCTGAGGCTGAGAGAGTGTGACTTGCCCAATATCATCATGAGGATTTCTACAGCCAAATGGGGATTTGACCCCCATCTCCAAGTGTCCTAATCCAGTATCCTGGATAGTACCTTTTCTTCTAAATCATCCCAGTTCTGCAAATTATTACTGCTGTTTGTTAAGCACTTTCCTTCCATTCTCCCCATTTCCAGAAGGAAATATGTGTCTGTCTAGATGTTGTAGCACAACAAATTCTATCATCCTTCAACATAGGCAGAGATCTGGGGCTGCTGAAATTGCAATCCAACAATCTTCAAAGGGCCACATATTCCCTAGATCTGATCTATCAACATATTTTTGACTTCATTGTTGGTTTGTTTCATTGCCTTCTGAGAGAACTCAAAAAAAAGCAATTGCTGCTAATTACTTTGCTTCATAGCCCATTTCATTACAGAGTATGCAGATTGGATATGCACACAGACTCACACCTTTTTTAAAAAAAAATATGTTTGAAGAATAGCTGCAGGTTAGGAATGAGACATGACAGTTTCTTGTAACACATGAAGCAGTTTCCCTTGTGGCTGGAGCAAAGCTGCTTAGGTACAGCTGTCTCTGATGTCAAATATGGAAGCCTCACGCTCGCAGAAACTCCCTGATGAGTTTAGGAGCTTGCATGTGTTACCCCTTATGCCTGCATATAAGGAGCCCCTCTGGATAAGGTTAATGGTGTTTCCTGTGTATTCTATGAATAAATCCATTATTTCTTATTCCCAGAACTCTCAAGGCAAGGATTTCTCTCTCTTTTTTTTAATGATATAAGAGGGACCAGCAACAAAATGATGGTATTTGCAGTGCAGTGCTTCTGCTCACAATACTGTACTCCATTTAATTTTTCCACCTACCCATTTTCCATCTTTCTTTCCCAGTCTAGGGAGGTGAAGAACAACATTGTGCCCCCGCCTTTTTTGATGGAGTTGAATGGACTGTTGGTTGAACTCCACCTAAACGCTAGCAAGAACTGTATTATTGCAAGAGCTATTTGACACTGGAAAAGATTGTCTTAAAATGGGGTCTCCAACTTTTGAGATCTTTAAACAGAGGCTGGATGGGCATCTTTCCGGAGCACTTTAGGCCATTTCCGCACTGGACTGTTATAGCACTTTGATTCCACATTCAACATCCTATGGAATCCTGAGGTTTGGCCAGCCCCTTCTGGAGCTGCAAACCTCAGGATTCCATAGGATGTTGAATGTGGAATCAAAGCACTATAACAGTCCAGTGCGGAAATGACCTTATTTATATATTCCTGTGTGACTGGGAATTGGACTATATGGCCCAAGTGGTTCTGTCCAGCTCTAAGATTCTATGATTCTATGACCCTTTCCTCAGTCCTCCACAGTACCTATGGCAGCAGACTACTTATGGGGGGAGTGGGGAGGGCTATAAGGCAGGTTGTTTGGCACATAACTTTCTGTTCCAGAACTACAATTTTCTCCCCACCTGAGGTAACTGACTCACTCTGTCTAATGCTAGAGCAGCCCTGGTCAGGACAAAATTATGCATCACACTTAAAGCACAGCATGTAGCAATGATACTTTTGCTATTTTCATTCATCATAATGGAAACAGAATGATCCAAATCAGGAACACAATGCAGGGGGGAAAGGGTATACATTTTCCCTTTCTGGTGTGATGGGACTTATTAAATTAAATTAAATTAAATTTCCCATAGGGACAGAGGAGTTCCCAGTGGCACCAATGGAAATTCCTCCCACACCAGAGTACTTGGCCATGCAGGAATATGTTAGGCATTGCTGCTGTGTGCCTTCAAGTTGTTTCCAGTTTATGGTGACCCTACCTAAGGTAAATCTATCAGAGGTTTTCTGGGGCTGAGAGTGTCTGACATGCCCAAGGTCACCCACTGGATTTCCATGGCCATGAGGGAAGACAAACCTTGGTCTCCAGGGTCATAGACCAATGCTCAAACCATAAATGCTTCCATCGCATGTAATGTGTAAGGACCAACATACACATATATTTGTCATAAACTAAGACAAACTTAAATACATAGAAGACTACTGTATCATCAGCAAACATCTAGTTTAACTCTGAAACAGCATTTCACAGCCACTTAGCAAGCTTGGCTTTAAGGGTATCTTTCTCTAGCTTTTATATATACACACACTTCTGCCAAACATGGGGTTCCTTCAGGTCTACTGATACTTCCTTGTGTGTAATGCTGTACTGGCTACATCTGTTAGCATTTATGATCTATGTGTATATATTTTTACCCCATGTTTCCTCCCTTTGGGGAAGTAAAGCTGCTGTTGGCCTCTCTCTTGGGCATTAATCAAGTTCACACTGCCTTTGCTTCAACCATCCTAAAGCATCAGGTCTTCCTGTCCTGAAAAAAGAATGTGGAAGGAACTAATCTCAGATCTGTATCTTGATATCTACAGTGAATAGGAAAGGCTGGGTACTAGGGATGGCACATTTATTCTGGGTGGAAGCTCCTGTGCAAAGAGCAACAAAGGAACAAGTTAGAGAGAAAACAAGAAGCAAAGTAGCATTGTCCCATAATTTCTTGGAAGAAGATGAAACATCTAATCCTTAGATGGCACAGCTGGGCATGGTACAACAGGCACACTCTTCAATGTGCTGGATTACAACTACCATCATTTCCAAACAACATGGTTGGGATGATGGGATTTGTAGTCCAACTCATCTAAGAGGGCAACAGGTTGGAAAGTTCTGGCTTAAGGAATTTGCCCCTTTGTTTGTGTGAAATATTGCACAGTCTTCGGTCTTGTGGTACAGCAACTGCTGGGGTGTCCTAATATAAGTGAAAGCAATGTGAAAATTTTTATTTTATTTTATTTTGATTTAGTCTGGTTTTCAGGGCTTGGTGATAGAAGTTGTGAGATCTTCCTTCTGTTATTTTCCCTGCTGTTCCCTCATGCTGAGACTGGCTATCAGCTTAATTGCTGAGCAACTCAAACCCCGCAGACTCTGTGGGTGTTCTCTGAGCCACTTCATAACAGAGCCAAAACAAAAAGACAGTTCAAGCTAGGGGAATTACAAGGAACGAAGCACTGAATATAGATTTGGGCTGGAAGACCTGAGAGAAACACATTTTTCTCCCCTTTTTTAACAGATAGAAATATAATTTGGATGCTGAAAGGGTAGGAATGACCATATTCTGTGACAATCTGTCAAAAGTTTGATTGAGCAAACTCAAAATAGGGATGGTTAATAGCTTCCTCCATTTCATTTCACATAGTCTCTATGACTAGCCTGACATAAAGTAAAACGAGGTGAGGAATCTAGGACCTGTGATCAAAATCAAAACCTCCCCACTTTATCAGGAAAATAACTTTTCCTCCATTTGTTTGCTAAGACTGGCTTTAGCCACACTAGCACCAAATTCCCACCAAAAAGAGGAATAGATACTTGCTTAGTGTCATGAACAGCTGGTCTGTAATGAGTTTTATATCTCTTGTTTTCATAGTAGTTTCAGGTAGTGAACACTGATGGCTACGTGGCCAAACAGGGGCCACAAAGAAACAAAGAGGCAGCAATATGGTTAAGGTTCCAGAAAAGGTGGGGGACATACCCTCATGAGCTCCAAGCATGTTGGAAGTCATAGAAAAACAAACATTATCTGGAAAACTACAGCCAGAGTCCTGTACTAAATACTTAGGGCCTTCCTGCACTATACTGTTATAGTGCTATTATTCCACTTCCAATATCCTGTGGAATTCTGGAGTTTATAGTTTACTGAGGCCAAAGAGCTCTCTGGCTGAGAATTCTAAACATCCCTCCCTAAACTGCAAATCCCAGGATTCCATAGGATGTTGAAAGCGGAATAATAGCACTGTAACAGTGTAATGTGGAAAGGCCCTAAGTTAATTAACTAAGTAGTCCCTCCTGGCCTGACCCCTCCGAACCTGATGGAAACTTCTTTCACCCATGCTCTGATCACTGGCAGAGTGGATTTCCTGCCCATGCAGCTGATGTCCAGTAAAGTAGGTATGGGGGGGAGTTACCATCACAGCAATAGTATCACAGTCATGACTAAGCAATTATCCTGAATATGGAACAGTTATGGATGAGTATTTGTCTTGTTGTACTCGTAACTGCTGTTTTGTATTCATAATTGCTACTTAATCATGACTGTGACCCCATTGCCACCATAATAGCTCCACCCAACCTGCTTTACAGGTCTCAGTTGCATAGGGAGAAGGAGGTCCATTCTGTTGGAGATTGAATAACAGGTGAGTGATGTTTCCATCTGGTTTCAGGGTGGGATCAGGCCAAGAATGATTACTTAGCTAAGTTGCAGATGCAAAATTCTGGTCATTTTTAGTAGAACTAGGAGGAGTCATCTTTTGGACTATAACTTCCCAAATCTCCCAAGGCCTTGCCACACTACACTGTTGTAGTGCTATTGTTCAACTTTCAATATCCTGTGGAATTCTGGGGTTTGTAATTTACTGAGTCCAAAGAGCTCTCTGACTGAGAATTCTAAGCATCCCTCCCCTCCAGGATTCCATAGGATGTTGAAAATAGGATAATAGCACTATAACAGTACAGTGCAGAAAGGCCCCTAGTCAGGATTGACCATGTTGGATAGGGGATTCTGAGAACTGTTGTCCTCAAAAGCAATTTTTACAAACTCTAGTTTTATGCTTTGAAATTCCAAATCACATTTGGCCACTTGGGGGGCCAAAAATGACTCAGAAATAAATAAAAACTGAAGGTGAGGTGAGGATGGAATGGAGTATCCTGCAGAAGAGTTCCATTGAGCTGACTGGGTCATGAACATTCCCATTCAAGGGTAAGTGCAGTCTATGACACTGGGTTTCAAGTTCCATTTATCTGCATTGGTCCTTCAGAGTTTTAAGCTGAAATCTCACTGCTGAAAAGGCACTACTGAATAATGCCAGATCATGGAGACCCATCATCTGGTATTCAATACTAACATGCATATGAAAGTCTTTGTATAGTTTTAGATAATAACCATTTATTATTCTTTCTTCCATGAATTTGCAGAGTTTAGGAAAGTTACTTTTCTGCACTTTCCCAAGCAATGTGCATTAGTATAATTCTTTTAACAAGCCATCTAAGGTAATGGCT
Source organism: Ctenosaura bakeri (assembly GCA_948474755.1). NCBI lineage: Eukaryota > Metazoa > Chordata > Lepidosauria > Squamata > Iguanidae > Ctenosaura > Ctenosaura bakeri. Next base: position 539,361 of record CAOLHI010000200.1, on the reverse strand, counting down.
GTCAGCACACTTTATGAGAGAGCATTCCATAAATCATTTAAGCATTATGTGACTAACTCCTTTCTTCTCTCTTCCTGAACTTACTTTTTTCTTTGCCTTTTCCAGCTCAGCAATATGGTTCTGAGAGGGAAACAGCTGGAACAACACATAATATTTTAAACATGGAAACAACACGCTTTGGAACAGATCAGTCATTTTAAAGTGTAAGTCTCAACTTTTAGTGATCACTCTGACAGTGACAAACAACTTTAAGATAATGAAAAAAAAATGCATGAAACTAACTGATACCACAATTAAAACAGAGGAAATAAGACATGAACAGTACCACACAGTACAAACAAACTAGGGTAGCACTTTAAAAGCCCTAACGCGAAGGATATTCTGCAGATGAGGCTCCATAACCATTACCTACCTATTCACAGAAACTGTGGGCACGCAGATAGAACCTCTGATGACAAACCTAGTACATGATCAGGGAGAGAGAGAAGAACAGACTGATAGATAAAGAGGAACCTAGGCAGGCAGACAGACTCTTATACACCTCCTTCGATCCTCAAACAACTTCAGAGGTAGTCTAGGTATCTCTCTCACATCAGGTGAAGGACAGAGAGATGCTAAGAAGAAGGTCTTTTCAGTGGTAGCACCATACTTGTGGAATGCTCTTCCCAGGCAGGTTCACTTGGAACTGAATGTTATTATCTTTTTCCCACCTGGTGACAGCTTTCCTAGGCCATTTCTGCACTGCACTGTTATAGTGCTATGATTCCCCTTTCAACATCCTGTGAAATTCCAGGGTTTGTAGTTTACTGAGGCCAAAGAACTTTCTGGCTGAGAATTCTAAAGGCCCCTGAACTGCAAACCCCAGAATTCCTCAGAATGTTGAAAGTGGAATAATAGCACTAGAAGAGAATAGTGTGGAAATGGCCCTAGTCTCTTGGGCACTTTAATAACCAGCCTTTTAGACCTTTGCTGGTGATTTTATAACCTGCATATTTTTTTATTCCCTGCTTCTGTTTTTAAATTGGTTTTACTCTGTACCTTTTTTAAAAATCCATTGCTTATTTTTTATAGTTTATGTTTTTAATTACCTGCACAGCATCCACAGAATTCTGACTATTGGGCAGTATTAAAAGTACAATGACCATAACAGTGTACCCTCTTCTGATGTGGCCTCCACACACATGAATGCAAAGTGATGAGAAGCACCATGTCCCGTTGTAGTTAATGGATGCAGCAGGCATGCACTGACTACAATGAGACACAATGCTTGTGGCTTTTTTTTTTTTTAATGGGGGTTCCTGCATATATGGTGGGCACTCTGTGTAATAAATGAACAAACCAGGGTACCGTATTCACCAAGAAAAGTGTAGATGCTCTGTTTAAGGGCAAGTTCATAAATGGCCAGGGTTAAGCTGCTCATTCTTACATAATGACACTAAGCAGGTACACAATTGTATTGTTCTCACCCTTCAATTTTCTTTTATCCTTAGAGACAACTGAACTCACCAGTACTGAATGAAACAGTGAGCTTATACATGTTACCCCTTAGCAGAATGCTAACTGATCCGAGGCATGATTATGTTTCTTTTAAATGGACAAAGTAGTGCTACTAATCAAGAAATAACAATCAAGGTGAACTGACATTCTCAGGGATGCTTTCCATCTGGGATGAAAATAAATTGTATTGTGGTATGGATTAATTAGTTTTGATAGTGAGAAATAAACTTCAGGCGACATGTTTAATTGTCTGTGTGCTGAGAATCAATTTCTCTTCCAAAGAGCGCCTGAAAGAAAAATCAACCAGCGAAGGGGCTTTTGTACTCTTTCATGTGGGCTGTGTGTGCGTTTAACCCCAGTTCCTGTTCCTCTTCTTCTTCCCTGGCCTTCATGGCTCAGGTGAAACTGCATGCAACGGCCAGGGAGAACAAAAGAGAATAGAAGTTGGTAGGACTGAAGCAAGCAAACAAAGAAAAAGCTCCCCCATTTTTCTACCAGCCTGAATAGAATCTTTTCATATTTCCCTGAGGAAGAGCATAATGAATGGTGAGAGCAGGATGGAGACATTTTAAGGCAGCAAAATAAAAAGGCTGTGTATCAAAGTGAATTGAGTTTGCTTTGAGATAGATTAGATCTTTCCATAATCTTGCTTCTCTGGGCTGAAAGTTTGGGGAGTGTTCCTGCTCTCGTTTGTAAGGAAGTTCAAAGGCTTTAGCCTCGTTCTTTAGAAGTGGTTGTGCCTACCCTACAACTGTCCTGATTTGCCAAGAATAGTCCTGATTAATCCCTTGTCACATAATTTTTTCAGTGATTCTTAAAATGTCCCAGATTCTCTCTCCTTCTCTTACATCCCCCTTTGTCGCCAGATTATTTCACCTGCTGAAAACTAAGCTCAAAGTGCAAAAATAGTTTGTACAGGAAGCCTCCCACCGTTCACTGCCCCATTATCTATAGACTCACGTTTTTTGGTGTTTCTAAATTCAGGACAAGGTCTATTACTTCAATATGGGACCTGCTTTTTTTCCCATTCTTCTTGCCTACAGCGGCTTGGTTGGAATGGCTTGCATGCATGTGTAGTCTCAAGCTTGCCTACAGAAAGAATGAATCCCCTGGTTATATTTATGGAACTTGCCTGTATTGCAAGCATCAAAGCATCAGGCTTCCATCATTTCTTCTTGCTTACAGAAGCTCACATGGAACTGTGCATGCCCTGCTTGCAAAATGAACTCAAACTAGGGGAAAGACACCAAGTCAGCTGAGAAACTTTACAAGTAGCATACACACATGATCAGTCCCAAGTGAGCCTCTGTTAAGTCCTTCATGTTCCCTATAGTAGATGGGTTCCACTTTTCAACCATTTTCTTACAGTGCTTTGATCCTTAACGTGTCAGAAAAGTGAGGGAAGCCTGTATTTAGTTAACTCAGTATTGGGAGAGGGAAGAAGTGGACAGAATCTTGGCCTTCCCAGTTTGCTCAGAGTAAGACAAACTGCTGCAGCCCCTTCTGCAGCTTGTGTGTTCTTCCTTGTGAATAACTTCTGCCATTTTGACCATACTCTAATGCTGCTTGACAACAACATGGTTCTCATCTGTGAAATGTTAGAGGCGCTGGAAGTTGGTAAAATTTGGTAAAAATTTGGTGAAATGTAGAAGAAATTACCATATTTAGCACATGTATGTTTTGCCATTATTTCATGATGCAACTCAAGCAGTGATACATTGAAATCACAGATAGTCTCCAGCTGAGGCACTACCCAAATTGAGGGCTGCTTTGCTGTAGCAGACTGATGGCCTCAGGTGTCCTGAGGTCAATACTTAATGAAATTCAAATGCGCCACAGCTGAGATAATGCACTAGGCCCAGAGCATTGAAAGGTTACTTCTTCAGACTACAATGCACAGAACCTGCCCTCCCCACACACACAGCCAACAAAGCTATGGGAGGATTTTAGGACCCGTAATCCAAAAAAGTAACTCCACCAAACTTGTAATGAAATTATACGTAACCACATAAGCAGAATAAAACAGCACAGTGGCTAAAACCCAGATGCTTCTAAAAAGCTCTCCACAAGACATAGAAGCATTGCACACACAAAGACACAGTGATAACTGGTGTTCTCTAGGGCAGTAATTATGTTCTCGAGCTCAGTCTTAACTAGGGATATAATGGATCCATAATTTTCCTGGAAGGATCTGGGAATCCACAAATATCAAATCTTTTGAATTTTTTTTTTAAAAAGGGTTTAAAAAGCAACTTTTTAAAACATTTTTAAACTTTTTAAAACTTTTTTTAAACAGCACTTTTTTAAAAAAAGAACTATTTTTTGGGTGGTAGATTTGAAAGATTCAGTTCGCCTGTTTTTGCACAGGGATTCAGATTCGCAAATCTCAAATTCTTGCTGAGGATTTGAGGATTTGTACTACCCTGTACTACCATCCCTAGTCTTAACTCTGAAGAAGCTGCCCAAAGTCTTGAATCTATTCTGGGGAATAAAGTTCAGCACCTTGGATAGAGTCTTTAAGGTCTAGATAAAACCCAGAGCAGATTTACCACTCTACTGATGTGAAAGCCATGAGCACATACAGTACATACTTACAGCGTCTACCATTCAGAGAAAGAGCACCTCTGAAATGAGCAGCAATCCATGATTTTGAAAGCAAGTTGGAATAGAGATGTGGACTCTTCTCCTAGCGCTCACAGAGATTCCTGACAGAAAGTCTGTTCAGCTAACTGCATAGTGCAGGTTTTTGCCATTCTTCAGGATAGGGGCAAATGATTCAGGTTACATAAATTGTTGTTGTTGAGAGCCACATTTCATTGGTGGTAATCTGACAGTGGTTACATGCTGACAGAAGTGGATATGGTTAAAGTCAAGGGTAGGTGAGGCGTGGATCTGAGGCTTGATCAAAGCCGTAACACTAAAGCAGTTTCAAGGATGATCAAGATGAGACAAAGGCCATTTCCACCTTACATTGTTATGGTCCTATTATTCTACTTTCAACATCCTGTGGAATTCTGGAGTTTGTATTTTACTGAGACCAAAGAGCTCTCTGGCTGAGAATTCAAAATGTCCCTCCCTAAACTGCAAACCACAGGATTCCACAGGATGTTGAAAGTGAAATAACAGCACTATAACAGGGTAGTACAGAAATGGCCAAAGCCACTGATATATAAAAAAAAGGAGAGATGTATTAATATTTTAGGGATGCAGCATGTATTTGACTGTAGAGACTGATAATACTAAACCCTTCTATTCCACAATCCAAATTAGCAGGTCATGGAGGAGATGCAAATGAAAGTGCTGTGTCTCCTGGGTATATATGCACATATCTTCAGGCTTGGCCTTGTTAAATGAGGAACATAGTGTCCAACACATGTTATGCAGAGCTTAGATCAATTTCTGTTTTGGACTACAACTCCCAGAATCCCCAATGCAGCATGGCAATACTACTTTAGTAGCATGGCCTACTTGCTAGGGAATTCTGGGAAATGTAGTCCAAAAAGTTTTTTTTTTCCAGATTTTGTTTAGAATGACCTTGTCCCAGTGCCCCATTAGTTAGTGGCTGCAAAGTCTAATTGTTCTAATTTCCTCCCATGCTGGTGGAGCCTGTTCTGGTTCAGGAGTGCTAGGAGCTATAATCCTAAAATTAACTTTTCCAAACTCTCCTGTTATGTAGATGGCATAGATGAAGCTTTGAAGGGGAACCCTGAGCAGTGATCAAAGAAATAACTGGTCATAGGGTTGTTTGATTGCCCAGATAATTTGCAGACTTGCTGTAAAGAAAGATCTCTATATGCTCTACCCTAGCACTGGAAGTAAGAAGTCTTTGCACCATGTCAGACCTCTGGTACATCTAGTCCAGTACTATGTAGATGTATTTTGAGACTTACTACCTAGTTATGCTGGGATCTGCATTTTTTATGAAAAGTATGTTCTCTACTGATACTCTGAAGCCATTTTTATAGCCATCACAGGGGAGGGAACAATGGGAGAATGTACAGTCCATACTTATCTGTACTTAGAGAAGACTCACTGAAATCAACAGGATTTAAATAAGTCCTATTTATTTCAAAGGAACTGCTGTAAGTATGCAAAGTCTAGATCCAATCCATAACGAGCATTTAGATTTTGAAAGATTTAACCCAGAAGCTCAAACTGTACCAGCTGAGGCCTTGACTTTAATTGTGATAGAATGAGGTGATAAAAACGTGAGGTAGCAGAGTTGGCAGTGCTACTTCAAAATGCAAGTCTGAGATACCATGTTGAACACTTTGCTGCCTTTAAAATGTAAATGAAATTAGTACAGTAGAGAAAAATGTTCTAGCCCAGGCTGCATGTTGCTGCACTAGACGTCTACTTGAAGAGTATGTTTTTGCACTGGGAAGCATTCCAAATCAGCATAGAAGAGCATTCAGCAGTGGAGTACACAGCACACGGAGACACACAGATAAGCTGTAGTCTGAAGTGATAAAATTCATTTCAATATTTCAGAACTCTGCTGCCCCATTTTGTAAGATTTGATATCTCCACCCTTTGTCAGTTCAATGCCTAATTCTAGGAAACCTTAGGAATTAGTGGGGGGAGGACAAACAATGCAAAAGTAATAAATATGTAATGTACTTTAAAATGTTGGAGACTCAAGGAATAGCCTGGGTGAAATTGACGCATTTGGAAGAGAGGGAGGGTGTGATATAATGTCTGATATTTGCTAATTTTAGATTGTCTTCTGGAATTAACCCTTTTCTTCAGTATTGATAACTAAATATAATCTTCCATTGGTATTTGAAAATATACCATATTTGAAAATAATTTTAAAAATAATTAAATAATTAGGAGACTATTAGATTAAATGTGTAATCTAGTCCAAATTATGCAGATTTAAACCCCATTTATTTTAATATGAGATTAAAGTGCATGTTTAACTCATCCCCACTGAGATAAAAGTACTTAACTTAGCTGGATTATTCTTAACTGTCTTTTAAAATGGCCTGGAAATTGCCATTAAGGAGAGCTTTGTCATTAGAAAGAGTTCAATGGACCACAGTTTGAGAACTTTGGAATTAACCGAGAAAACTGCTTAAGAAGGACTTTTGCTATTTTCGCCAGTGGGAAGCCCTCTGAGAACCATTTCTTTTCAAAGTGTTGTTGACTGTGTGTTGCCCTTGCGACTCTGCTTCAGCAGAATATCTCAACAAGACACCCCTCTGTGTATCAGATATTCAACACTAGTCTTCTCCAATCAAATCAGCAATACATAAGGAAGCCATCTGTCCAACTTTACAGAAGATAGTTCCCTGTTTGAAGGTCCGCTATTTGAAGTCCAGATAGAGAAAAAGAATCATAAGAAGGCAGAACAAATTCCCCCTTCTGATGCCACAGTTAAGAAAGCTATTGCAATTTGAGGAATGGGAAGTGATAGTATCACTGCTTTGATCAGATTCCACCTGGAATACTCTGTCCAGTTCTAGGCACCACAGTTCAAGAAGGATATTGACAAGCAGAAACATATCCAGAGGAGGGCAACCTAAATGGTAGAAGACCTAGAAACCATGCCATATGAGGAGAGGCTCAGGGAGCAGGGCATGTTTAGGCTGAAAAAGACAAACTTAAGAGGCAACATGATACCCATGTTTAAATATTTGAAGGGATGTCATATGGTGGATGGAGCAAGCCTGTTTTCTGCTGCTCCAGAGACTAGGACACAGCGCAATGGCTTCAAACTTCAGGAAAAAAGATTCCATCTAAACCTTAGGAAGAACTTCCTGATGGTAAGAGCAGTTTGACAGTGGAATGTGCTGCCTCGGAGTGTGGTGGAGTCTCCTTCTTTAGAGATTTTTAAACCAAGGCTGGACAGCCGTCTGTTGGGAAGTTTTGAGTGTGTATTCCTGCATAGCAGGGGGTTGAACTCAATGATCCTTGTGGTCTCTTCCAACTCTATAATTCTATTATCATAATCTTCACCGCCATGATGAAGTATATTGTATTTCTAAAGTAGAAGTGGAAGTAGTGGTAAAGTAGTAAAGTCATTATTTTAGCATATGCACATTTTAAGCAAGTCTGCACGGGGGTTTTTTTATTATTATATCAGGCACTCTAGGCATTCAGGCCTGCATCCAAACACAAGTCTCACTGCTCCTGTGGATGCAAAAAGAGTGGCATCCAATTTAGTGTTAGCATGCCTTTAAGCAAAGGAATATCCAAATGGAGATAGAAGCAGTTGTGTGAGAGGATGTGGAAACTGCTGCACAAGAGAGTGTGTGTGAGGTTACAAAATGGTTGCAAAAAGGTTGTGTGAGAAATTGCACAAACGGTTTCATGATCATGTGCATTACTGCTAGCAGAAAAATGAAATTGGACACAACTGCACACACACAGATTTTCATTCTGGTAGTGTCACCCTGGAATTCACCTCTAGCTAATATAACAGATGTTGTTGAACTGCATACCCCAGGATTCCTCACCAAAGGCTATGCTGGGTTAGGCTACTGGGAGCTGTAGTCCAACAACATCTGGATGCCCTTACTATATGGCAAAAAAAATGATGACACTGTCTAGCTCCAGAAAGCTTTTATTCTAAATCCCAAAGAGGATGATCCTGATGGATTAACAGCATATTGCAATATAAAACTCAGCTGGAAGATGCCACCAGATTTGTTAAAATGAGCCCACTAAGCAACAAGAGGGACATATCAACATGGTCAATTAAATTAAAGCCCAAAGTAGACTACAGACACAGCCTATGAAGACTGAACATGTTGAATTGCCACAGTTGAAAAGCTGGAGTGGCACTTGGGGGAAGGGGTGAGAAGTAGGGTAACTGACTGGTATCTCCAAGGCTGCCCTACTTAAAGGTGATGGTTGACTCGAATCCCCAAATATGAAAATTCCTGTTATAGAGGAAGATACATGTCGGCACAGCCAAGGTCTGGCTTTCGTCTGCCTTTCGCCTGTATGCAAGTATTCTCTTTGATTTCACTCAACTAAAGTTTTAGCAGACTTCAATTTCTCCTTAGTCAAGGTGGTTCTAAACCTGCAGTTTATGGATAACGGGTGTCACTGGTTACTTAAAAGGACATGAATTGTTACACAACAGCAATGTCTTTTCATCTTAACTAGTTGCCATTAAATGCAAATTTGCAATCATGGCAAGACAAAGTACCTGTATAACATCATCAAACCTTTTAGATTCAGAGTTCCATCTGCCCAGTACATCTCATTAGCCAATCCCCTTTGTCTTGGGGCTGAAGTACACTGTTCATCATATCTCCAGACTAGCTTTTTCATCATCTCTCCTTCATCTTTTTGTGTGGCAAGGGACTCATCTTTTGAAACTGCCAGGGTTGTAAACCTCTATTTATATTCCTGTGCTCACTCAAACACACATGCACACACGCACACCCCTGGTAAATTAAAATGTTTAACTGTTTCAAACATCAATGGAACGTCTGTCAGAGAATTTCCTCTTACAGGTTGTAACCTGTTTAACATCTGTTTAAAGAAACCCAATTAGTTTCTGTAGGTCTAAAGTCAAATACATTGTCTTGGAAGGAGCTTTACAGCAAGCAGCAAAGCTCTTCACTGGGTAATTTAAATGACTGACCGTTCAATTTATGAGCATTTGAAGCAATAAAATTCAGCCTGAACTTAATAATAGCACATTTTATGTGACAACGATGACAATTACAATCTATAGTTACTGCAGTCGCCCTTTGGTCCAGGGAAAGATGACAGCATTAATTATACATGCTCACCATTTGTCAGACTTAAGTTGGCAGGCGATTGAGCTAAAAAGCATCTCCCTGGCTTGACTTCTACATTTTCTATTTTCTAATCCACTGGAACAAGGATAATTAGAATAGAGAGGGGAAATGAACATTTTTTAAACTTATAATATTCCTTCTTTGTACAATGTGCAAGTTCACATATAGCACAGACCCATGCCAATCTTGGTTTTTTTTTCTTCAAGAACTGTCAACAGTAACTGTTTTACCCATTCTCTCACTGATCAGCCATGCCATTCATTCATTCATTCATTTTAATACACAGTAGAAGAAAATAGAAATGTTCTGCCCATGTGTCATTGCCTCATGCTTTATACATTTTAATGATGCCTTCTTTGCTTTCTTGTCCATTGTTCAGCACATATTGAAATGGATTGTTTTAGCTTCTTCCTCTCCTGGATTTTATGAGATCTACAATAACCAACATTGTTTACAACATACACAATCCACTTCCACATAAAATTTTTGTGAGGCAGGATGGCTCTCTCCAACAGCTATTTCATAATTAAAACTCCATATTAACAAATGTGTTCATGGTCGGTGATAATGAAACTGCTTTAAGTTATCTGTAATGGGAACCATTGTTGCCTGAACAAGTATCTTGCCCATAGGAACAATTAAATGATTACTTTTTCACTACAGTTCCCAGAATCCTCCAGCCAGCATGGTCCAGTGTGTAACAAAAATATGATGTTCCCAAGTTCTGTGCAGGACTTTGTTAAAATAAAGAACCAATCAACTAGCCAGGTGGGAAAGACATGTAGCAACATAAACAAGTATGAGAGAAGACTTTGGGTTCATAAAAGCAAAATGAAGTCTTCCTCATTCTAATCCTTATTTTCTTTGTTGGAATTCAGACTCAGCTTCAGACTCTTTGGGTGAAAGTCATCCTTGACAATGAAGAACCGAAAGAGCCTTCAAAGGGAGTTAGCACATACAGGCACTCAGAGATTCTACTGGCAATTAGGTAAGAAAAATGCATAAAAGTTAAAGGCAGGGTAAAGATGGCTTCGAGGACCACAAAAAGAGCCTTGGGGCCACATGTAGCTCGTGGTTCATACTTTGACAGCCTCAGATTATTGTACTGAGGGAGGTCAAACTTCCAGTGCTGTGTCTGTGGATGAGGTAAAGTTTGTTTATTTGCAGATGTACAAAGAAGGGCTGAATTAGAAAAAGGAAAGAGGTAAGTAAAGGGAGTTGGAGAACTGAAGAAAAGAGAGAAGTAAAGGGAGCTGGAGAACTGGTCAGAAGGAGAGAAAGAAATGAAGAAGATATAGAGAAATGTGGGCAGAAAAAGGAATAGAGAGAAAGGAAGAAGGAAGGGAAGCAAGAGTGAAGAACAAGAAAGATTCTGTCTCCCAAGTTAAACTCCAGCAATTCACACATTATACTGCTGCTTCTCTGTTGGATGAAAATTACCTTCACAGGGATTGGAATGGAAGGTGCTTAAAATACACAGATTTCTAACTGGGACTAACTGGAGAGAACACACAACTCCCTTGTTGCATCAGTTTCACTGGCTGCTGGTCCATTTCCCGGCCCAATTCGAAGTGCTGGTTTTGACCAATGAAGCTCTGTACAGCTTAGATCCAGGTTATTTGAAGGACTATATTTTCCCATATGAACCAGTCTGTGCCTTGAGATCTGCTGAAGAGGCTCTTCTCTCTGTTCTACCACCCTCACAGGTACATCTGGTGAGAACATAGGAGAGGACCTTCTCAGTGGCTGCCCCCAGGCTCTGAAATTCCCTTTCCAGAGAAGTTAGACTGGTGCCTGCTCTACATCTTTTTTCAGAAGAGTAAAGACTTTTCTGTTTAGACAGGCATTATAATTGACTATACAAGGCCTGTCCCACCAAAATAATGTGCTGTACCTTGCTAATTGTTGTGCTAGTGTGTGTGTTTAATTATATATTTTAATCTAGTTTTTTATTGTTTAATTTCATTTTAGCTTCTGTTATCTTGTGGGTTTTAATGATGCATTCTTTAATTTGTTACAAACAAATTCCCAAATTCAAACTGGAAAGAAAGCATGATAGATGGATCAAATTTTGAAACTCTGACAAAAATTTAAAGCAGTTCAGTTTTGCTATCTGACTTATTGTCCTATGGAATACATTGTTACCCTGTATTTAGGGGTGCTGGAAAGGACACCCAAATATCCAAATATTAATACAGATGGGAAATTAACTGGAGCTCACTTGCTGGTTAGCCAAGAGGTAGGGTAACTATAGCGGGGGTCTTCTGCCCTATGTTTACAGAGTCAGGTCAATGAGCCATGCAATTTACAAAATAAACCAGTTAATGTTTTATTGAAAAGCAACTTATAAGACAAACAAACACACCACTAACTAAATAATAAGTAGGAAAGGGAAATGACTTTTAGGAATAAATATACGACACCTGATCAGTAGTCCTGGACAGCTGAAGGAAATGAGGCTTAGTAGATTCCTTTGGAAGCTCGCTATACAACTGTCAGCAAAGCGGGATGGAATTCCAAATGCGGCTCCCTCAACTATCAGAATTAGGGGTTTTTATAACAGAAATTGTGCCTGAGGTTTATGTCATAAACTTTAAGAACAAAGTTAGCTTTGAAATGCACCAAAAGGCTTAGAAGTGGATCAACATCCGTAGATCAATTGATGGCCCAAATGTCAGTTGGTGGGCACCTTATTTATGGTATGGATGCAAATCTTCACCTTGTGAGGTGAAGAAAGTAGATCCTCAGAACAGCAATCAAGGCTTTAAGTGCCTGCCTGAAATCCTGTCATAAAACGGCTGCAGCCCTGTCTTGTGTCCTGGAGACCATTTCTACAAATGCATACGCCAGGGTGCCATGGAAAGGTCAAATTATTTGATATCACAAAGGGATATCCAGTACCATCAAAGTTTATGCTTAAATCACAGTTACAACATGCTCAAAATATAGGTGCCATTTTTTGTTTTCAATCATACTGCATAACAAGTGAAAAATAGGGAATTGCAGCTTTCTGAAGGCCTGAGTCACAGGAATGGAAGTATTTCATTTTTATTGTTAGCATATGACAATCGCACTGACTAGCATATGACAGTCACACAGACCTACCTTGTCTGTTGCAAATGCAGTTTGCTAGAACTAAACCCTCCAAGGATCCCATCACTGAGGCAGTTAGGTACAGCAGGGACTGGGGAGATGTGAGGCACATTTCTCTGTACTTTATGGACATGGAAAAGTGACTCTATTCTACTCTTTAAAGGGAGAGATCCCTTTGAAATGCACTAGTGTCCTTTGAGATATGTAGGCAAGGCGTTTTTCTCAGTATGTTTTCATCGCTTGAAAGTGAACCTCAGGCTGGAGCTTCTGTTTCGGTTGCCCTATTCTTCTTTTTTTTTTCCTGACATGATCCTATGCCTTAATATCTGCATGAGAAGCAAAATTCAACAGGGAAAGTGTTTCCCTTTTCTACAGCCATTTCTGCATTAAACTGTTTCAGAGCTATTATTTCACTTTCAACATTCTGGGATTTGTAGTTTAGGGAGGGGGCTCAAGTCTAGTGCAGAAATGGCTTTCATCTCTGTGTCAGAAATAGGGGCAACTTGTCATGGAAATGTTGACACACATGTCCAGGTGGCACTGCTGCTACCTTCTCTATACCATCCAGCATTTGCATTTGCCTGTTTAATCTCTCTCTTTCATGGTAGGCCTAACCCTGGATATAGTTCAGTGACAGAATCTCTAGATAGACTTTCAAGCTGCATATCTAGACATAGCTAGAAATGGCCCATATTTGAAACAGGAGAAGCCAGTGCCAGTTACTATAGAGGGTACTGAGTATCATAGGTGCCAGTTGTCCATTGTCAGTCAATGAAATGCCAAGATATTCAGCAGGCAAACTGATACAGCTTAGCAGTCCAACAAAGCTTGCCTTGTCAGGGTGGTGCAGAAGTGAAGTCAAGTGTCAGTCCAAAGGTCAGGAATCCAGTGGGCAGCAAGTTCAGACAGTCCAAAGGTCAGAGAAGACAGGCAAAGGGTGAGTAGGGAATCTGTAGCACACGCAAGGGCTGGCAAACACACAAGTTGTTTCTGGTGTTGGGCCATTGCCCTCTGCCTTCCTTGAGAAGGCTGGAGTCAGCTGGCTCTCACCCCAGCCTGATTAGCTCCTGTTGTGCTTGCATCTGCTTATCCTCCTTCAAGGCTGCTATTCACCTGGAGAAGCTGACTCCTGGCCCATGATACTGACTGATATGGACAAACAGTCTGATTAAATATGATGCAACTTATTAAGGACCTGCTATGCAGAAGCAGATGTATTTTAGTAATGCTTTAAAGAATCGGGTTTTAAAAGCATTTTTAAAAAGATATTAACTATCTATTTACTGGATCCTTTTGAATGAAGGGAGAACCATGAAAATGCTCCAAGATAAAAAGAAAGTATGGGAATAAGTGATTTTAATGTTCATTGAGGCTAAAACCACAAAATTTTAGTACCACCAAACAGCTGGCTGAGTACACAGATAAACATTTGGAATTTTTCATATTATGCTTCTCCCAGCTTGAGAGAAAATATTATTTTATAGAACTAAAATTGAATTCAATATTATGACTTGTGATAATTGATTCTTACTTGCAGTTGGCAGTCACAACAGATCAGTCATATTGGTCTCATCTGTCTTGGCCAAATGCAGAGATGAAATTAATGCTCCCAGATCAACCTATAAATCTTTCAAATTTTGTGGTGTCAATATGCACATCTCCTCAGGTTGGCCAAGACTCTAGATCAGCTATTAGGTTAAGTGTACTTAACTAAGAAATGTCTCTTGGCCCACCCGCTCCAGTCCTGTCTTATTGGGCAAGAGCTGCTACAAACAATGGAGGTCTGCACTTCTGTCAATCAGGATGCAGCAGACTGATGTTTCTACCTTTGTCCCATGAGTGATCTCCAATGTGACAATCAGAAGCAGGATCCCTGTCACAATTCCTCCTCGCAATGGAAATTGGTGGTGGGAGAGGGATAGAAACAATCTGCTGCATCCTGATCAATAGGAACAAAGACTTCCATTGTTTGCAGTGGCTACTGCCTGGTAAAGCAGGACTGCAAGACTTTTACCATTCCTATGTACTTCCTACATTGTTGCCATGATAGTGAATATGCAGGAGTCATTAATACAAATCAGTTACAAACGCATAATTCTAGGGCCATTTCTGTCCTACACCGCTATAGTGCTATTATTCCACTTTCAACATCCTGTGGGATTCTGGGGTTTGTAGTTTACTGAGGCCAAAGAGCTCTCTGGTTGAAAACTCTAAATGCCCCTTCCAAAACTACAAACCCCAAAATTCCACAGGATGTTGAAAGTGGAATAATAGCACTACAGCAGTGTAGTGTGGAAATGACCTAGCTTATATGTCTGTAACTGCAATAATGAATTCCAGCCTATGTTTCTTAACTCATGTAGAAACCACTGAGTAATTTTATTCTCTTTTCTCAAACTAGAGAGAATTTTCAAAATCCATTAGAGAAAAGAAACAGGAGAGTTGTTTGTTTTTTGTGAAAATTTGTTTCAGTATAACTCTACATTCTTGAGAACAAATGGGAGTGAACCAGCATCTAGCTCACTCAGCAGTGCAATTCCATACCTTCCAACATTTCATGAATGAAAACTGGGGCCTATGTGGTCAAGCACTATCAGAGTATGGTCAAAATGTCAAATACTATTAATGAGAAAGAACACACGAGCTATGAGAGGCTGCAGCACTTTGCTTTTGCTTGAGCCTACTGAGATTTTGATGCATGGTTGTGAAAGCTGGACAGTAAAGAAAGCTGATAGGAAGAGAATCATCTCATTTGAGTTACCTCTGGAAGAGAGTTCTGTGGATAGCATGGACTGCCAAAAAGACAAATAAATGGGTCCTAGAGGAAAGCAAGGCTGAACTCTCCCTAGTAACCAAGATGACAGCTGAAATTGTCATACTTTGGACATGTCATGAGAAAACATAACTTACTAGAAAAGATAATAATGCTTGGCAAGGTTTGTGGTGGCAGGGAAAAAGGAAGATCATACTACATGTGGATACAGTCAGTTGAGGAAGCCACACTCCTGAGTTTGCAAGATCTGAGCTGTTGATGATACAGTGACTTGGATGTCTCACATTCATAGGGTCACCACTAACTCAAAGTTGATTTAATGGAAGTTAACAACAACTGAGAAGGGCGTGATTCCACCTGCCCTTTTCTCTCCTCTCCCTGCTGCTGAATTAACTGAGTCCAAAGTGCTTCTGTACCCTGAATTTCATTTGCAGCAATCGATAACAAAAGGGAAAAGTGGTAGAAGGAGAAAGAAATTGAGACATCTGAAAAGTGGCTGAAAAAGTAGGACAACAGAGGATAAATCAGGACTGTCCCTGCCAAATGAGGCTAGCTGGCGGGTGTGCAGTTCCCACAGCAACATCGACTTGCCCAAAAAGCTCAAAAGCAGAGCAGACTGTCCCTCCAAGAGATGCCATTCAAAAACTATTTCCCTTTATTACTACTGTATACTCTCATATTCCTTATTTGTTACCCAGAAAATCTAATTTACTTATAAGACTGGCTCAGCAACACCCAAAACAGGGATGGTAAAGGGCAGCCCTAGGATTTCATGTGGCTCTAAAGGCTGTTTCTGTACCCCTTGACCCCTTCAAAACCCTTGTAAAAAGGTAAATTGCCAGAAATATCCTGGGGCCCTTTTACACTATGCAATGATAGAACTATGATTCTGCTCTACCAGACATGGTTCCATCCTATGAAATGCCAGGATTTGCATTTTAAGGAGGGATGTTCAGAATTTTCAGTCAGAGAACTCTAGTGCCTCATTAAAATACAAGACCCAGGATTCTACAGGCTGCAGCCACTGCAGTTAATGTGGAATCATAGTGCTATCATTGTGTAGTGTGAAAAGACCTCAGAAGTAGCAATTCACTTTTTAAATACGTAGGCTGCAGGGCCTTTCTGCTTTGTTTAGCATTTTTAAAAAATAAAATTTTGAAAAGCAGAAGTGGTCTTCCATTCCTTCCATTTTTATTTTGTTTTGCATTTTTGTCAATCCATGTTGTCCTGGTAGGAACAATAAATATATACCCACAGATCTATTGCATTTGCCCAACTCCAGTTTAAAGGATTCCTTTCTTAACCTGTGTAAAACACCTGTGTAAAAAAAAAGAAGTTTTATTGTTGTTAAAAGACTGCTCCTGAGAAATTGGTAATGCACCTCTCCTAAAGCAATACCAAAATAATAATAACAACAACAACAACAACAACGATGACATGTCAAGTGAGGTGCACCTGTAAAAGCTTAATATCACATAGTTTAGAATCTGAACATATCAATAAATACAAAAACACATATGAAGACATAAGCAGAATCACACTGAATCCTTAATAATTCTCAAGAACTTATGGCAAGATGTTCTGGATAATATTTAAAACAGAGCAGGAATCGTGCATCTCTCCAGATATTGTTGGACTGCGCGTCCCAGAAACTATAGTCAGCCTAGCCAACAATGAAGAATGCTGGGAATTTCAGTCAAGCAAGAGCCTAATGGGCACATTTTGACTAGCCCTTAGCCAAAGAAAGGATGTTGAGTTATTATCTATCACTCAAAGGGAAGGCTTATTGGAAAGATCAAGAGTTTTAAAACTTAAACTTTGGAATCAAAGTTTATCTGAAAAGTCTTGTGTTGTAAAATTATACAATTTTATTACTCGACATCAAAAGCAATTTGCTTATTGATTCCTGATTGATAATTAATGGGCATTAAATATTGTATAAGGTATTAACACAGAAACCCTATCACTCAGATGTCTAGCAAAATGTGGGTAACTCAAGTTTAAGCAATGAAATTTGAGCAAGGAACTTTCTTCTTCATCTGAACAAGGAAAAAATTGTAGCTATTTGTGCCACACCTTCTGTGAAATATGTTGCCTCGTGGCCATTAACTTTCCAAAAACTTGTTACATTTTCTTACTGGCTTTTTTTTAAAAAAAAAAAAAAACTTCAATAGCATGGTTCATAAAACCAGCGTTGGTTGGTTGGCTGGGTTTATCTGTGGCTATCTGCTGGAGATGTGGGCTGAAGTCTAGCTCGCCCTTCCTGAATTTTCCCTCTGTTTTCAGTGCTACTTCTGGTTTGGAATCTTCATTTTCTTCTCCTCCTTCTAATGCTCCTGTTTTGTTTGTTCGTTTTATTTAAAAAAAGCCTTGTCCATAGTATTAGTGTTAAGACAGCAAGATGAAATTCTCTTGTTTCTCAGAGTGTCAATCTTCTGGGTTAGGGTATCTCTGCTTCAGTCTGTTCCTCTATCTGTCCTTCTTCATACAACTACTGTAGAATTTCTTCCCACTGCAATGGCTATGATATTATGGCCAAATTAGTGTCTTTACTTTTTGAAGTTCCCCTACCTGTGTAACTATGTAGAGGCATGTAAGAAACTTTTTGCATGAGGGATTGGACTATCCCAACCTACCATGGGCCATTCCACCACAACTGCAGGCACTCTTTGATGGCCTCTAACTGCTGGGCAATTGTCACTGAAATTCAGCAGCAACCATGATGCATCTTGAGGGCAGTGGTTCTCAAATAGTCACCTCCTAGAAACCCTAGCCAGCTTGGCCAATGACACAAATTATGGAAACTGAAGTCCAAAATACCTGGAGGAACAGGGTTTGAGAACTTTGTCCTAGAATGCAGCAAGGTGCTAGAACACCTTCCCACAACATAGAAATCTGTGGATTGTCAATCCAAAGTATCTTTGCTTCTGAAAGGAAAGGAGAGGTAAACACACTGGGGTTTATGCATTACCAGCAACAATAATGCCATTGATTTCAACAGTAATAGAGAATGGGGATGGTGGAAGTTCCTGTTATGCCCACTGACTACCATTATTGAAATCAGTGGCAGAGCTTCTATTTTATATATGGTACACAGGCTGTGTCTATCATACTCACTACTAACAGTTCTGGTTGTGACCTATCAGGCTTAGGTCCAGGCTATCTTACAGACTGTATGTCACCCTGCCCAGATCCTGATATCCCATGAGAGGACCTTCTTTCAATCCCACAATCATACAATTGGTGAGGACACAAGATAGGTTCTTCTTAGTGGCCACCCCTATGTTTTGGAACTCTCTCCCTAGGAACGCTGGAAAGGGTGTCTTCTTCCTGTCCTTCAATCAACAGATTTTTAGAACTGAAGGTATTCAGGAAAAGAAGGAGTGCAAGAAGAATATCTGGGAAGAAGAACAGAGCTGAGTGCTCCTCCATGCCCCTTCGTCCTGCCTCCCTTGATGAGGTAATAGTCATGTTGCAAGGGGATGGTTGCAGCTGAAAGTTAGGATTTGGAAGGTGGGGGAGGACAGCTACCATTATCCCATTTGATGGAACTTTCCAGTACCCTGTCCTGGACCAAAATCTGTTAAGAATTAAAGATATAAGACTGCTGTTCCAGATCCAATCTGGCAAACCAAGATTGAATTTCTATTTAAAGTATTGTTGTTGTTTTTATATCTGCATCTGTACATATATATTGATTTGCTTGTGACATTTTTTGTTAAAATCTATGTTTTCTTTTTTTATTGGCAATGCATTAAGTGGTTAACCATCCAAAGACCACTGTTCTTCAAGAAAAGCTCCAGCTCAAACCAGAAGCATTTTGTTATTTTTCCTTTATAGGAAGATCTGTAGGTCAGTCTGAACAGACAGGGCCTGACCCGAAGATGATTTGCATTAGGAACAAGCTTTAAACTTCAGTTCATGTAGCTCATCCAATAAGACAATGGCCTCCTGACACCATCACAGTGCTTCCTCATCAGTTATTTTTTAACTCCAAAAGCTACTACTGAGTAAGATGAGCCATTTTCCTACCTCTCCTCGCACAGTACTACTGAGCACCATCTTACTTGTCAGCACGCTCTTGTCCAGGCCTCTTCCAAATGGTTCTGCCTGTCTCTGTTTTGAGTAACACAGGCTAGGTAGGGCATGAATCTGAGCAAAAAGAAGCCAAGTGCCTGGGTAGTTTAGTGTGAAAAACAGGAGGCTCTTGATTTAAAGCTAATGGCCTGGTAAATAATATAGCCTCTGGCAGCAGAATGCCCTGCTGTAATGTTCATGGCAGATACACGCCTTGATCCAGGCCAGGTTTTCAGAATATCCTAGAGTAAATTCAGATAGTCTACCCAGTTTGGCTGGGGCAGTAAGGAAGGAAGAGCTTCAGAAATAAACTCTGCCTCTCCTAAGATTGTTGGGAAGGCAGATTCTGATATCCAAAAGATCTAGGCTTCTAGACCACAGCGCAATGAGGCAGTGTACAGGAAGAACACAGAAGAAGTTGAACTGAAACCTTTGTTTGTGCTTTGTTTCTCAGAATTTGCTTGCTCAAGGTGCAGGCTGGTTGCCTGACTCATTTATTGTGACATTAATTTTCATAGACAACAGAGGAGCTCTGTTATATTCCTAGTTAACTGTGAACAGCTCCAAAGGAAAAGCAATTCTCCCATAGTAGTCAATGCAAATCTAGCCATATTTTTGTTTCAAACAAAATACTATAAAGTTTAAAACCAAAACCACAGTCTCAGTGGCTTAATATTTCTCCTCATATTTATCTAAGGCGATATGGGCATATTCAGTCTACAGCTATGTTCTGATACTGCAGCATTAACTGACAAGCTTAGGTCAGCATCATTGCATTGTCAAAAGAGCAGGAGAAACTTCAGCAATAAGACACTTGTTCTGGAAATAATCATCTTTAAACTTTAAATGCCCAGCAAGTCAAAACCATTAAAAAGCACTTTAAGAATTTTCTGCCTCCTTTTCCTGTTAAATCACAAGTCTGGCAAAACATACAAACGCTATAATTTTGAAAATAGTGGGTACTTTAGAGGAGGCGGCTGAATGTCCTTTGAAAATTCGATTTCATAGTCTCAATTGGTCCTTTCTAGGTTCTTGGGTTTCTTTTATCTATTTATTTTTAAAAATAATATTCAGCTCCTTTCAAACCTTCAGGAAACCTGCACACACCCCCAGCCCAAACAACTATGCAATAGTCTTGACACCTTCTCATTTGCAAACACAGTAAGAGCTGAAGTTATATCTAGCATAGTGTCCCTGCCAATACTTGATGCTGCCATTCTTCAGTTCACATACCTGAGGCACATTTATTCAAAAGAATTTTGAAACTTTTTTTAAATTCCCATAATCCCCCTGCTAGCTTGGGGATTCCAGGTGTTATCAGCTTACCTACACCCCCATATCTGATATGGTTTAACTTGCAAATACATTAATTGGCATTGACATAAAATGAATCCTGATGTGACAGTAAGGACAATCTGGGCAGAGCAAAAATATTGGCTGAACATATGTGCTGCAAAATAGGTCAGAGATCCCCTCTAGGCATAGCCAAGGTCATTGTCAGGATAATCACCAGGTAACTTCAGAGATAAAAGGCTTAAGCTAAAACAGTAACATCTCTGTTGCCACACAATAGTGATGGGTAGTTCCTACCAAACCACTTATTGTTTCATCCCTTCTTCCTAACACCTGGACATTTCCCTCCATTGTTCCTTTACCTGTCCACCATTACGGAGCCATTACGACAGCCATTATCTCTTTGTCACCTAACACTAAGACCATTACTCCATCCAGACCCCATTGTTCATGTTGAAACATCCATTGTTTGCTCAGCCAGAGAGCCCTTCACAACCTTGCCATCCAGGCAAATTTTGGGTATAAAAACTCTCCACTTTGGGCAGCCAAACACAGTATCTTGCTTGCTGAATGCCACACTATCACTTTGATTCCTGAACAAGTACCATCCTTAGGCATAAGTCTAACCCACATCACTGCTTTCTCTGCTGCTCTCCAGACCAATCATTATTGCCCACTCCCTAAAACTCCACTATCTACAACTTTCCTCCCTTTATCTTTGGGTTAGCTCTTGTGCGAGTATGAGAGTGCTTGGATCTTTTGTGTGTGTAATTGAACTCTTTAATAAAACACATTTTTGTTTATTTTGAAATCTCTGGCTAGTTCTTTCCTGCAAGGACCCTGTAAACATCTGTGGAAGATCTTGTTAAGTTTACCCCCTTCTTGCAGGCCTCCTAATTTGACCTAATTAATTCCCCATTGTCACATGGAGGTACTGGCATCACAGGTGGACCCCTGAGTCTCCCACGTTTTGGGGTAGCATGGGAGACACAGGCCAAACATCTATCTCAAATCTGAAAGTTCCACCATTCCATCTGTCACAGTGACCAATCAGTGGCATTTTTAAAAAACACACACACACAAGCAGAAGATGAAAAAAATAGTACCTGTCTCCAATTGTCTGTCTCTAAAAGTTAGCATCATCAAATTTATTATATGGAGCTACAAACTACAAAGTCCTAAATGTGAACTTAGAATGTGTCCTTTCTTCATATAACAAGGGGATATGGTTTAACTTGCAAATACTGGTCTAGGTGTTATAGGTAATGCAAATGGAGTCTCCAGTGAAATAGCACTAGGGAACATCTAGGCTGTCCAGATTCTTTTGAGCTACAACTTCCCTCATCCTTCATCATAAGTCATACTGGCTGAGCATGGCTATACTTGGCTATACAAGCTTGCAAAATGTGAATTTGGCCTTTCCACCACAGAAATGGCATTCTTTGTGCCATTCTTCTTCTGCTAACAATTCTGCCAGACCTTGGCACCTGGTGGCTTCCATAAAAGTGGGTGAGAAATCCACTCTGAGTTTTCATCTAAACTAGTAGTGGCTAAAGTGCAGTTTTTAAGGCAACATGCAACCTGTAGGACCCCTAAGTGCAGCCCCAGATACCCCCCAAGCCCCTAACCCACCCACCTACCCAATTTCAGAGTGATTGTTTGCTCCCAAACCAGCTCAAAGCTGACTAAAAATGCACAAGTTTGCTTCCCCAACCTCCCAGAGCAACCTCCCCCACCCCTAACCCCAACAAATGTTAGAAATACCAAAAAGGAAACGTAAGGGGGGAAATGACCAAAGATATCACATCATTTTGGGTGTACCAAAACATGCTGGTGAGGTCTGCTGGGTGGTCACAGGGAGGAAAAATGCTCCCCTCTGCAGTTGCCCACCTCTGGTCTGAATTTTAAAGAACCAAGTTTGGGGATAGGATTCAGAATCTTGGACCACAATTTTAAAATACAGGCTGAGGTCTCTTTCATACTGCACTTCAACAAAACTTTGATTCCGCTTTAGTTGCCATGACTACATCCTATGGAGCCCTGAGATTTGTAGTTTCATGGGGCATTTAAGAGTTCTTTGTCACAAAGCTCTAGTGGCTCCCCAAACTAGAAACCCCATTATTCTACAGGATAGAGCCAAGGCAGTTAAAAGTTGTATCACAGTGATATAATAGTCTAGTGTGAAAGAGACTTACATGCAAGAGTGGATTCACAAACCTACTGACATGGAAGCTATCACATGCTAATGCTACCAGCAAGCTGGATCTGCTCTCCCTTCTTTGCAAAAGGGAGGATAAGGAGGCAGAAAAGCTGAATACTCTGTACTTAGCCAATTTTCTAAGAGTTAGTTGGGTCTCAAGGTTCACATGTAGGCAATGCTTCATCCACTGCCTGAGTGTGCTTTGCTGAACACAGACCTCCTACCCTAGCTCCATCTGCCCAGCCCACTTTTTGGGAGGAGGTTTGAGAAAGGACTGGCAGGGGCCAGATGAGATCCTCACTCCAATTAAGGCAGATTAGGCCTGTAGGCTAGCAGATTTTTCCCCCTATTTATGACTATGTGCTTTTTAAAAAAGTATATCTATGGTACAGTTTCTGAAAGAGCTCCTATGGTGTAGGGGTTTGAGTACCAAACCAGGAGTCCAGTGTTCAGTTACTGTTGAAACCCATTGGATGGCCCTGGGCAAGTTGCACACTCTCAACGTAATATGAAAGCTATGACAAACCTTCTCTAAATAAATCTTGCTGAGAAAAATCTGTGATAGGATCAACAGAAGTCAGAGCTAACTTGAAGCCACATCACAAGAGCACATTGTCCTATAAAAAAGATGAATTTTTCAGAGCCTCACCTCTGTTTCCCCAATAGAGAACTTCAAGAAGCATCTTTCAAAGGGAGCCAAGCACAATCGAAATGTGAGCCTGTTCATTGCATCCTGGGTCATGAGTAGGGCTTGTGGTAAACATCTGCTATGTCTCAGATGCAAGCATAGATTTCCAGTAGAAATGCAAAATTATGATTGAAATTGCATTAGGCAGGTAGTAAAAAGCAATCGGCATGATGCAACTAATGTCACTTGCAGAAAAATTAGCTGATGATTTCCCTCTTCTTATATAAATAATTTTTTGGAAGGGGACCAGACAACTGGAATCTCCCAGTCTGAGTCTTATGAGCCAGATTTCAGCAGGTTAATTCCAACATGGAAGTGGGCATTTATTTTTGTTTTCCAATTTGTTTTCAGCCATTTTAATGATTTGCTTTGGATATATTGGGTGGGATCTTGACTTAATTACATTCAGAGTAGAGCTGTTTGGTTCAATTTATCTACTCCAGAGATGGGAAATGTACAGTCCTGTGAGCTGCCTTCATCCCTGCTCCAGTCTGTTTGTGAGCCCCTAGCCCTTCCAGGATCTGTAGATCATCCTTTTTCTGAAAAAGGAAAAGAAAAGAATACTCTTTCCTGGTAGCTTTCAGGAGTGGCAATTCACCCCTTAAATAGGTTTCATGGTGAAGCTGTCTTGCTTCTGATTTTATTTTGTTTCCAATTTGTTGGCCTTCTTGGCAGACTGTACTTCTCCCAAAGGGTCTTAGAGAAAGAGAACTGGCCTCCAGACCTGCCATAGTTGCCCATCCCCGATCTATTCTAAGTTTGACTAAATCTGTATCTAATCTATTAGCTGATCAAATCACAGTACAGGTTGTGGGTGTGGGAGGTAAAGAGGGAAGCAATTAAAATGACAAGTTGCAAAAACTTAGTTCCTTGTACATTGTGGACTCTCTGCCCAAACTTTTGACAAATTGAGAAATTTAGCAGTTCTAATGCTATATGTGGGATCTGAATGCTGGCAAATTTCAGGCTGTTAAGATGGAAAAAATCAGTGTTTCAGGAAGAAGTTGTTGGCATAGGCTCCCGTTGGGAATAATGGGGAAACCAATGAAAAAAGGAAAAAATGTACTAAAAACAAATTTTAAAAATGAACTCAGACCCATGGAAAAAGAATAAAAGAATGAAACTAAAAATATTCCCTATCACCCAGGATGCCCTAAAACTGCAACTAGGGGCAGTCTTTTTTCCCAATAAGCATCATTTAAGTATTAGGACTTGGACTGGGTGATATCTTTAGCTGCATGTGTTTTCTTTCAGCATGCTAAAATCCAGAACCAAGTTACCATGTCTAATGTGTGTTGCGTTGTCAGCACTAATACCTCAAAGAAACCATGTACAAATGTTGAACATGGAAAGAAGGCATGCCACATTCCACTGACTTAATGGGTCTGTTCAAGCCACAAACTTCAAACAATGCACTGTAGTTTCAGAGCTTGGAAAAGTTACCTTTTGGACCACAGCTCCCAGAATTCCCTGGCCAGCACAGCCACTGGCCATTTTTGCAGGGCTATTCTCAGAGTTCTAATCCAAAAAAAGTAACTGTTCTGTACTTTGCATCTAAATTAGAATGGTGATTCTCTAGGTTAACATTTTTTTGTGAGATGTAGGCTTTGATGATCAGTTACTCAATTAATTTAGCAATTTCTTTTGGTTAGTTCTATATCCCTGCTGTCTTGACTTTTACATCTGTCATTTTCCTTAAGGAAAATAACTTGTTTCCGGATTAGTCAAGGATTTTATATTGATTGTTTGCTGTTGGGTAGGACACAATGAGTAATTTTTGATTTGTGATAGACATGTCACTTTATTTCATGTAATTTTCTTTGTAATTATGTTCTGCAAAGGCTCCAGGTGCCCGTGGGCATATGTGTCAACAAATGGCATTTATTACCACTATGCGTTATTTCAAAATGTCATTCAGAAACTGTATGACACTAACGTCATTTCTTATATTAAAACTTAGACAGCTATTAGGCACAAAAGACTTAACGCCAGAGAGATGGACAAACCAGAAAAGGATTCTTTAGATCTCTGTTTGAGTTTGTCCAAGTCTAAAACTTGGGAATTGTCAAACAAATGTCTACCTGAGAATCAAATTTAAAATAGTAAGATTAAGATCTTGGATTAGTGAGCTGTAGCATAAAGTTCACTTTGTGCAAAACCCATCTCTTATCTCCTACAGCCCCTTAACACAGCCATTTACTGGCCAGAAGGGAGACAGAGGAGAGGCGTCCAGCTACATCCCTGCAGATGGACAAACAGGGACAAGGAATCCTGTTTGACAGCCAGGGGTCCTTTGGAAATCCTGGAGGATGATATCAGTGTTGTGCATCCAGCTATAGGATTGTAGCTAAGCACTTTTCTGCCTCTTCCCACTCTCCATCAAGTAGTAAATGACCATGTTAGGGAAGCTGCAGAGATGGGTTCTGGAAGAGATGTTGGTTATTGTACAAGGTCAGTTAAGAATTCTGTCCTCAACAACAGAATGACTTATGGAAGTGTAAGATATAAGTTGGCCTTGCTTTAATGGGATGTCAGCCTAAGTCTGGAATCTCTGTTGGGGCAGTATGGTTGTGGAAAAATAGTTGTCCAAATAGTTGTGATTTCTCAGACGTTGCATAAGGTTGGTGCCTAGTAGAGCCAATTAGTGTGCAAGGGCATACACAGCCCTCTGTTCCACTTTTGACTTGCTGGATGGGGAGCTATTTCAGTTATTGCCCCCCCAGCCTTCTGCAATCAGTCATGTAGCTATGGAGTACAACATAACTGTTCTGATCTATATTTATGCTATATACTCAAAGAGTATAAGATCTTCGTCTTAGTGCTAAAATCCCACCCACTCCATTGACTTAACCTTGCCATCAAATGCCAAAGGTTGCATTGAAGAGAAGCAGATGTTTTGTTAAAGTTCAACAGATTTTTACAGGCTGAACTAATGCAGTCAGAAGTCAGCACCACTGCATTCAAAAGAATTTACTCCCTGAGTATAGAACTGTTCATAGGACAAGAGTCAGGACACTGAGGTTTTTTTGTTGTTGTTGTTGTTGTTTGCTTGCAATGCCTGTGTTTATTGGCCTTATTTCAGCTTCACAATCTCCCAGGTGTTATTGACTGACATTTTGGACTACCAATGTTTCAGATTCTAGCCAAGAATCTACAGACTAGTAGATACTGCCAGATAATGTAGTATGTTCCAAATAATGTAACTAATTTTGCTGTTGTGATCCTTTCTGAGGTGTTTTCATTCGGATGATCTGTCAGTTTGCCTAGAAGTATTTAAAATCATCACAGAAACCACAATTGTTTTCTTTTCCCAGATGTGCTGAATCTCAATTTCTAGGTCTTGATATTTCATAATCTTTTCCTTATCATTGTTGCCATTTCTTCTATGATCATTATCATAATTAATAACTTTAAACAGTTATATTTGTACTATCATTACATGATAATTGTCCTCCTCCTGTAGCAATTTTGATAATCCATTGGGACCTCTGAGTATAAATAACTGGGAGGCTGCCTTAATTGTGAGTAGTACGCCATGGGGAGATGTAAAGCAGAGCTTTCTCAGGGCCTTTCCGCACTACACTGTTAAAATGCTATTATTCCACTTTCAACATCTTATGGAGTCCTGGGGTTTGCAGTTTAGGGAGAGGCATTTTGAATTCTCAGCCAGAGAGCTCTTTGGCCTCCCTTAACTATAAACCCCAGAATTCCACAGGATGTTGGAAGTGGAATAATAGTGCTATATCAGTGTGGCACAGAAAGGCCCGCAGTTATAGAATGCCCTCTGCTCAGTTTGCCTGACACTGACTTTGCTCTTATTTCACTGTCATGATAAAACGTGTCTCTTTACCCAAGCATTGGGGCCTAGGAAGTGTGTGACTTACACCACCTTATCTCATTGCAGCTTTTGCTTGCCCTGAGTTGTTAAATTGTTTAAAGTGGTTTCTCTCATCCCACCCCCACTTTTTGGTTAATTTTAAAGTGTTTTTATTGATTTTATCCCTTCCTGAGATCTGGTGAGAGACTGTGGGTTATAAAATATTTTAATTAATTAATAAAAATAATCACTTAGCAAGTATGGATTCTCTTCTGAGGATATGGTTGTCTAAGGTTGTCTTTCTAAGTTCTAAATGAAAATGCACCAATGAAGCTGCAAAGCATGTGAAGATCTGGCTCAAAGGTTCATCAACATGTAGTTGATCCCCAAGTTTATGTCTTGCTTACATCTGATCCCAGAGTGGAAGTGGACTACTGCCAATCAGTGTGAAGGACTGGAATGTTATGAGCTGAAAGGTGATCCAGACAAGTGGAAATACAGTTAAGTGGGTGGACCATTCAACTTGGATTGGGGCAATGCAGCCTATTCTGGACAGAGCTGCACTCCACCTAAAAGATCAAGTTCATTTCTTGGGACTTTTCTTTGACATGGCTCTCCTATTAGATGCACTGTTGTTTTTGGTAGTACACAGTTCCTATTCCAGGTTTTGGTTAGTGTACCAGCTATAGCCCATCTTGATGAAATCAGACATTGCCAATTATCCATGCTCTATTTACCTCCAGACTGCCAGAATGCACTTGTTGTGGAGATGCCTTGGAGAAACTTTCATAAACAGCAACTTGTGCAAAATGCTGCTGCCAAGGTAGACCCTGAACAAAAAGTTCAGAACACACCCATTGTATTCAATCTGCATGATAAGATTGATTTCAAGTTTACTTAGAGATGCTGCTTTTGGTATTCAGTGCTCTAATAACCAGCAACCCAGATAACTAAGGCATGTCCTTCTGTGTGTGTCATTTCTTCTGCATCAGATGTCTGGCTTCAAGTTCCTGGACCCATATGTCCCAAGAACAAGGGGAAAAATAAAGAAAAGCCAGCCAAGAAAAACTCTATATAGATAAGCAGAGATGGTTCCACACAGCTGTCAAAGCATGCCAAGCTGCAGAGAACACCTTTAGCAGCAAATGCACTAAGCCAGTAACACTCACCCACTCAGCTTGCAATCTTCCAATGTGGAGGCTCCTTCTTCTTTGTTACAAAAATATATACAATATTTACAAAGTCCAGATGGCAATCCAGCATATCTAGCTTGCTCTTTCCAACAGAGCCTCCAGCAACATACATCAAACAACATGTGCAGCTGTTGGCTGGGATTGTGCTACCTTTATACAGACACCTAGCCAATCCTGGCCAACCCTTGCATTGTCTGCACCTGGTGCTCATCAGCATGACTCAGCACAAACTAGCTTGAGTCACATTTCTTTCCACAGGTGCACTTAACAATTAAAGCAATTAAAGCAACATGACATTTACACTTACATCATAAAGTATTTTTTCCTGGGGTTTAGTCCAACTTTTTCTGGCACCATATGAAATAGGAAACAGAACAGCATTTGGAGAAGTTTATTTTTGTAATAGAATTCCTTAAAGAATACTTGATGGATTCTGAGAGTTACAGTTCAAAAGGTAGCTTTTCCGGTTCTGCGGCAAAAGCAAGACCAGAGCCTTCTCAGATGATGCTCACCTAGTTAAGTTCCATCAAACCACAACACTAAAGGCTTTTATGTGTTAGGTTTAAACCTGGCTGTTATCATTATTGTATAGCAGTTTGAACTCTGGACTACAACCCTGGAAACCAGGGTTCAAATCCCCACTCAGCCATAGAAACACACTGAGTGACATTAGACAAGTCATGTACTCTCAGCCTCCAAAGAAGGCAATGGCAAACCTCCTCATAGGAAGGAGGTCGCCTTGAGGTCTCCATCAGCTCTTGCAGTCTGATGTAATTTTTGGTTTGTCAAATTAAACACTGCTTTCCTATGACCACTGTTTTGTGCAGTATTAGCGATTTCTGCATGAGACTGTTATAGTGCTATTATTTCACTTTTGACATCCTATGGAATCCTGGGGTTTGCAGTTTCGGGAGGGGCCACCCGAAAGTGCAAACCCCAGGATTCCGTAGGATATCAAAAGTGAAATAACAGCGCTATAACAGTCTCGTGCAGAAATTGCCATTGTTGTTGAGTTCAATATATTGTGCTCCATTTGATTATTATAAGCCATGGTGTGTCCTTTTTTAAAACAAATGAGGTATTTTTTAAAAAAATTAAGGAAACCAACCTAGAATTTACTGATTTACCTCTTGCCTGGATGTTTGTGTCAGCTCCAACCATTTTGCTAATGGCTAGTGTCAATAATACATCTGTAATTATTTGTAATTAATACAATCTTAATCCTACTCTGACATGGTCCATATTCCTCTCATTCACATGCACTGTAGGATATACATTTATATATATATATCAGTTGAATAAAGCAACTGAGCAGCACTGTTTTAACCATGGAAGGATACTATACATCCAGATTTAATAAAATGAACAAGAATAGTTATTTGTATGTTTTTGGCCTGTGCCTTCCCAGTGATGCTTTCATCAGTGATTTCAGTTGGAACAGGAGTGATAAACAGCAACCAGTGACAGTTATATAATTTAGAAGATCTACACATGGAAGGAGGGTGCTGGGGGCAAGAGTGGTGTTAAAGCCTAAATTAAGGCCATACAGCTTCATACTATTGAGTCTGTAAATCCAAAAGTTGTCTCTTTTTTTCAAGCATGATTGGATCATTGGGGTTTCTCTGTGGGAAATAGGATCACATTGGAAAATTTATGTCCCTCAGAATTAAAATGTCTGGGCACAGGTTGCTCCAATTTTTTGGTGGTTGTTTTAGGGTTTATGATTCCTGAATATTGTGCAAAGATCAGTAGTGTTTTTCTGACATACTGTATGCTGCATTTGAGGTGCTCATGTTTAATCGCACATATAACATTTGTAGAATTACAAGCCATATTTTCTAAAGTTACTTCTGCTGTTGCACTTGTGATGCTTGGATACACAGTGATGTGATGCAGAATTTTCAGCTGATATTTGGATAAGCTCTTACCAGCAGCTTCTTTAGAGCAGGTGACTGATGGAAAGCAACAGCAGATAGATATTTTTACCTGACTCTCTCTGAGTATATCCATGCTTCTGAAGAATGGGAAATTCATACTGTAATAAATCTGTTAAAGATGCCACACAATTCCTTGTTGTTTTGCTACAGTGGAGTGACCTGGCTAGAATTGCTAAAGCTGCTCAGGACTAAAATTCTGCTCTTACAGCTTAACACATGCACACATACCTGTGCATAGAGAAAGATGGACAGACACTTCCAATAAGAATCAATCAAAATATTTGCCATCCCTGCATACTGCCATTATTCTACCAAGCTGTTGATATCCTTGCAAACTGAATGTGGCCCAAACAATTACTTTTGGCATCTATCTAGTTGTTATCTATCTATCTAGTTGTTATCTGATTTTTATCTACTACTTCACTGCAAACTCCTGCTCCAATTAGGAAACATGTGATATCAGAACAAGCCACAAATTAAATACAACTGGAAACAGGCCAAAACAAAGGATTCTAAAATCTCTTATAACTTGGAAGACATGTGATTAAAGCAAGGCTTTTCACGGTAAATACAGACTTTAAAATGTGAATAGTCAATAATCTTGCAATTTTGCCTCATTCCTCCCAAGATGAGTTGGGTTAGGCCTTCTTTCCTCATTTCTAATCTGAAAGTCAATGGTAGATAAACACACAATATGACAGAATTACTAATGCAGACAGCTGAAGTGGCTTAGAATGTAAAGTTCCTGCACACATGCATTTTATAGGCATTTTATAGAATAATTAGCTGACTGGTAAAGTACAGAAGCTTACCTCACATACATTTTGATATGGAAGCTTAGTGAAAAGAATGAAGTGCAAGATTGGAAAGAGCCATAACTCTATGGTATAACATGGGATATCATGAAATATAACAGGATATCATGTGTTTTTAAATGAGGTACTAGCAGGTACTAGCAGGCTTCATATTCTCACTTAGCCATGGAAACCTCATGGCCAACCTTGAGCAGGTCTAAGGAAGTCAAACCTCCTCTAAATAAGTCTTGTCAAGAAAACTCTATAATAGTCACCATAAATTGGAGATGACTTGAAGGCATATAACACCAGCTCAACAAATAAAGTGCAGCCCCCAAAGGTTCTATGTGTCTCCTAAATCTGTTGTTATTGCCCCTGAACCACACCTGAATCGCTCTATGCTCCCCCATCTGAAAGGCATTTTGGCCAAAAAGGTCAATTTCTGCACCGCCAGAGCAACACAGCTCCCAACATTTAATGTACTTGTCTTCTAATGCACCATTCTCTCTCAGCCAGTTTCTGAATAGTTCACAGGGTCCCACCTAGGATGAAGGGGGGTGAAAACTAGCAATCCAAATGCCTACATTCAAGAGTAGATCTAATGAATCATCTGGAATTAGGTAAACTGACATTCATCTACATTTCATTAATTAAGTAGGTCTACTAGATTTGGATTAACAATTGAATTTAGGCCAATGTGTTTTGCTAGAGATTCCACGAATGGCTGGGTATAAAAGAACAACTCTAATTGTGGTAGCAATGCATTTGTCCAGCCTCAGATTTAATAAAGAGGAACGCTTGTAACACATGCACCATGAAGCTCTGACACTGTGGAACTTCTGGAGTAACCTCAAGCCCTTAAAGTCATGCTATCAAAATCAGCCATTACTCTGGCAGTGAGAAGGAAGCAATGCAAGATGGATTGCATTTGGAAAAATTGTTTAAACAGTTATTGTCTCTGAAGATTTGTCCAGAAAAGCTGGTCATGACTGCCCGTAGACTCTTTTTTCCCCAGTTACCCTCTATATTGCTTCCATATATCATACACCATGTGACAAAGTGGGTTAGCAAAACATTCAACTGAGATTATTTGCTGTTTATGCCCTTGAAAGGAGAAGTGTCATTATCTTATTACTAACCAATGATAGACTTGTCATTTAGGTTCCATTATTGAGTAAACTGCCCAGCTCAACAAAAAGGGCATAATCAGTTATAATTACTGATCCATTCAGGTTGTTTATCTTATTTATTAGATCTCACCTTTCTGCCCAAAAAAGGCTCACAATGCCAGAACCTGGGAAAGTGCTATTAAGCCACTTTCAATGTCCTGTGGAGTTTTGGGGTTTGTGGTTTACTGAGGCCCTCTAAATGTGCCTCCCTAAACTGCAAACCCCATAGGGGGTTGGTTTTAGGTGGGTTGGTGGGTGCGGAGGATCGGGTATGTTTTTTAATGTTTTTTAATGTAATTAATGTATTATTGTTGTTCGCCGCCTCAATCCATGGGGAGAGGGGGGATAGAAATAAATGTTGTTGTTGTTGTTGTTGTTGTTGTTATTATTATTATTATTATTATTATTATTATTATTATTATTATTATTATTTCCTTTTTTAAACTATCATTCTTCATGGCCATGCAAGGTGTAGGATCTGAACCCTTTTAGGTCAAAAAGTCAGTTCTCCAAGTTCTGCTTAGTGACTTAAAGCTTAATGAAATAGATCATTAAAATATGTCATTTAAACTGGGAACTGGTATATTTTACTTATATTTCAGTGGTGTTTCTAGCTTCAGTTTTAAAAAGAAAAGAGAGATGGAAAGAGATTATACAAGCAAAAACCTCACCATAATTAGTAAAATCAATTTCCTGTTGCTCCTAGGCAACAGTTTGAAAAAGTATTTTTATAGACTTCATTATATCGATTTTAAGATTTAGCTGTATTTGCATTAAACAGCACAAAGCAGAATCCATTTTATTCAGCTCTGGTGGCAGTTATGTTACTTTTCTCTGCATTAATGGAAAACTGTCCAATTGAACCCATATTAAAAAAAAAGAATATGACTATACTGCTGGCATTATATAAATGTTTACTGACTCCCTCCACCCGCCCCACCAAAAAAACTACATGAGTTCAAGTTTCTAGAGCTAATTCTGTTAACAACATCTATCTTCCATATTATTCTCCCATTCCTTAGAAATGTCTTGAATACATAAACATTGAGCAGCAATTATCCTGAGATGGATATGTTCCTGGCAGAATACCAGCACTCATAATGTGCATTAATTTAAACCAGACTAGAAAGTAATGTTAGGGACTCCCCAAGATTAACATTTTCTTTGGAGCCTCACTGGTTTTTGAGGCTCACCATCACCACCAAAAAAGGCTTTCCTCACCTACCAAAAAAGGAATGCTTTATATACCTTTTTTTTCTATATATACATAGAGATTCAACTTCCAATGCAATCATAAAGCTATTCGCTTGAAAGGAACTCCTTATTGTTTTTAACGCAACTTACCATTCCAACTCAAGTGAAAGACAAAATGAAGTGCTACAGCTATATTGCTGGACTGGGGATCCAAGCAGGTTGGTTTTTCCAACATCTCATCAGTATTGATTTTATGATAAGATATGACATGTGGGGTAACAAGTGGGCGATAGGGCCTGACTTAGGCCCTTTTCGCACGGGCTTTCTGTCGCGCGACAGCCCCATGAGCCTCGTGGGAGTGGGAGTGTCGCTCTGCACGACGCACTCCCACTTCCGCCGCGCTCACGGGGCTGCAGTGGCGTGATCACGGTTTTTTTGATTTTCGCCTCAAAGCGAAAATCACCCGCGCTCGCACAACGCTCCCGGCGCCCAGGCGCACTTACCTCCTGTGCGTCGGGGAGGCGGCCAGGTCGCGCTTCCTTCCCTCCGTCCCTGCGGAAGGAAGGGGCGGGGCCCTAGCGCAACGGACACGACACCTCCTGCTTCGCGCGCGCGTGGGGGGGACGGACGCGAGAGCCTCCTGCTTCACCCGGGGGAGGGCGGCTCACACGAGAAGCCTCCTCCGGTGCCGCTTCCCCCTCGTTCCTTCGCCTGTGGAAAGAAGGAGGGGGAAAACGGCAGCCTCCCGGAGGAGCCTTCTCGTGCAAGCCGCCCTCCCCCGCTCGTGCGAGAAACCTCAATGAGAAAAGGGCCTTACTACTACACAGAGTTAGGCAGAGCTGACCCAAGAAATCTTTTGCTGCCCAAGACAAAGGTTCCCACCCTGCAGTTCCACACAAAGAAGCTGACTGAACTGCATTTGAATCTTAGGCCATTTCCACACTACACTGTTACAGTGCTATCATTCCACTTTCAACATCCTATGGAATCCTGGAGTTTGCAGTTTAGGGAGGAGCCGGCCAGCCCCTCCCTAAACTGCAAACCCCAGGATTCCATAAGATGTTGAAAGTGGAAGAGTTGTGCTATAAGAGTGTAGTGCAGAAATGGCCAGCGAGGAAGCAATGGGTCTTGGTGGGGAAGAGGATGTGTTCACAGATTGAGTGCATTTCTCTTTTTCTTTCACTGGGAGTCCAAAGCAGTTGTATCTTCATCATCTGAATTGCTTTGACCTTGCTTCCTTTTCCTACCAATAAACAGCAGCACCTATTTAAGACAAGAAATTAGATTTAGCCCATAATGCTCTAGCTCCTGCATTTATCCTTACAAAACTTTCCAGTTTGTTTGTTTTTTAATTTCAAGCAAGTCTAGGGTGTGAAGCTATTTTTGTAACAAATGGACAAAAAAGTATAGGGACAGAGAAGAGGAAACTGAATCATTCATCTAGTTCCCTGCAAATCTAGGACTCCGATTTCCCATGAGGCACTGCACCTATCCTTCTGAAATATAACTTAGCAATTTGTTCTTTAAAGCCTCTTCCATGTTGTCTGTCCTCTTCATAGCAATAGTTAACATGGATAATTAAATGCATCTTTTCTAGATACTCTCTAAATGGACAGTCTACTCTTCCAATAAAGTCCCTGCAGTTCCTCATCTAGAGCTTGACAGGCTTGAGTCCCTTAGAATTGCTAACTGTGCCTGCAAATAAAAATTACTTGTAGTTCTACCAAACCATAGAACATCATAGCACAAAAAAAAACCTCTACCTATTTGTCTGTAGCTTGGTTGACATTAGCCTTGTATGCACAGAGAGAGAAAGAATAAAAAATACACATTTTTGTCCAATTCTGACTCAGAAAATGTTGTGATCATTTTTTTAATTTCCAAAGGGTACACAAACCTTTGGCTCTCTGAATCTCAGTTTAGAGTCAAGAACCTTACTGAAGCAAACTGGCTATGAACTGATCCACCCCAAAGTGGGTTGATTTTCACACTACCAAAGAAGGTTTCAACCCAAATATCACGATGGGTACAGATCCCTGAGCTGGCGTGGTGTAGTGCTTTGAACTTTCGGCTATGACTAGGGAGTCTGAGGTTCAATTCTCCACCTATGGAGAATTATGGAGATCCCTGTGGAGAATAGCTGTGGAAATCCACTCAGTGACCTTGGGCATGTTACATACACACAGCCCCCAAAAACTCTGTGATAGGTTCGCCTTAAAGTTGCCATGAGTTGGAAACAACTGGAAGGGAACAATGACAATGACAAATATATCCCTATTATCCACATGTCTTATATTAAGAGGTTTTTAAAGGCCAAGAGCTTCCAGACAAATGTATATCCCATAACCTTGCATTTTAAAATTTAAGTACTGCATGGGGTTGTGGCCTTTATTCCTCCTGCTCCATGGGTGGCATTTTATTCTACTATCTGACTGTGAAAGAGAGTTACTTAATTGGAGTCTGAATTCAAATGTGCTGTGAGGCAAGTCCACTCTTTCAAATGCTAAGGAGACTGGCCAAGGCTATTATGCCAGCTTATGAGGAGGGGTTGAAACTGATAAGAGCAATTGTTTTAATGAGCAAAATTACTGCTTCCTTTAATGGCTCCTGCATTCCAAGAAACATTGAGTGCTTTGCTACACTGGCTAGCATGATGAGTACACTCTCATTATTACTGCTTTTTCCTACAGATCAAAGGCTTCTGTTTTTTGGATCCTAGCAGTCAATGACTCCTCACCGAACACCTGCCTGATCATCTGCAGATCAATGTTAAGCCACAACTCCATGTATAAGTGGGTCACATTTAAGGGTCACATTCCGATTAGCAAAATTATCTGTATGCCTCCTGTATTATTTTTGTCATTATTAGTAGTATTAGTATGATGAAGTACATGCGTAAATAAACTTCAGATTTTCATGCAACAGGAAAATCAAAGAGCACACATTTCGTTAAGCATACTTTGAAAGTCAGAGAAATCTATGAGAAATTAATTATGCATTTGTAAGCCACAAAGGTTATTTAGAACTGGGTCTTTAAGAAAAGCTGCCTCGGAAAACATACCTACTGATATTTGTAAAAGATGGCAGAAAGTACACTTTGCTTTTATTATACAAAAAAATAGCTTTTCATATCGAG
The DNA here is from genome assembly GCA_948474755.1 of Ctenosaura bakeri. Lineage (NCBI taxonomy): Eukaryota > Metazoa > Chordata > Lepidosauria > Squamata > Iguanidae > Ctenosaura > Ctenosaura bakeri. The sequence goes on along the minus strand of CAOLHI010000200.1, from coordinate 502,740 downwards.
ATGGTATGAGCTAACTATTTGCATTAAGCTTTACTGAAAAATATGGGAAAGCTGAAGTTGGAAATGTACCAATAGAAAACACATTTTTATATTTAAATGCCAGAAACATTACTTTCTTCCTCCCCAGCATGCTATACCAATCTATCTCTCTGCTAGATTAATTCAGAATTTCACAGCTAAGCATCTTTCAGCAAAGCTGCAAGATTCAACATTGATGCCAAAATAAGACAGCTGGTATAGTTGGATGTACAATACGTAAGCAACTGTGATACTACTAGTTACTGGTGAATACAGTAGAACAACAGGTCATGCACATGCCAGATACAGGCAGGAATGAACATAGGAGGTTCTCATATACTGTTGGTAAACTCTCCAGGTTTACATACTTGAATCTTTCCCAGCCCTGCCTGGAGATGTTAGGGGCTGAACCAGTGACATTCTGTTTGCCAAGTATGCACTCTGCCCCTGAACAGTCATTCTTCCCCTCTGACCAGTCTCCAGATTGCTGTACATGCCATTTTGGAAAAGCATACAACCTTCAGTAAGGCAGGGCTTCCAGCTGCTGCTACCCAAAAGGTAGATGACTCATGGGTCCACCCACAATGTCAATGCCTCCATAGAAAGATGGGGAATTATTAGCTCAAAAGGGAGGCCTGTGAGAGGGAGAGTAAATTCTGGGATCTTTTCACCTTTGTATACTGGTATTAATGCAGAGACACCAATTGGAGGTTCAAAGAATGTTTTATTGGGGGGAAATCACAAACACACTCAAGATTCAAGGAGTCTAACAACCATGCAAGGCTAACTGAGGGAAAGGAGGGAAAATTGGATAGTGAAGAGTTAGGATAAAGTGGGCGATATTTTCCAGTCCTGAAGAGAAGAAAGTTGCCCTGAAATAGCTCAAACATGAGAGCTTGAGGGTAGCACAGAGCACAAGAACTGGAGAGCAAATGGATGGAGTGACACACTTATGTGTATCCAAGGTGCTACTAATTGCTGGGCTTGAAGCCCAGGTTTTAATACTCTTTTTCTGCTCTGAAGGGGAAGGTGTTAATGGCCCTCTGGCAGAGCAAACGAAGGGGTCCAGAGCTGGCTAATGATCTTAGCATTAGGTGACAACACATTGTTGGGAATAGTGATAGCTTCTTAATGTCTGAACAGGTGAGGGAACAAAAGGGAGAAGTTCAGCAGGAAGGAGGTTATAGGACATTGGTCACTCTTGCTTTGTTTGGGAGTTTCCTTGACTATTGTCTTCTGAGTTTGGGCTATTGAGAGAATCATCTTCTTTGACTAATCCTCATGAACTTATGACCTGGCCATGCCTTGAGGTCCCTTCTGACCTACTTTTGCACGTGTCTAGCCAGTCCTCATTTGTCAGCATGGCTTTTCAACCATAAATGTACGATCTGTATTTTGTGCCAATTAAATAATGTTGCCAATTATATCATGGAGTGGGGGTGTATGGTATGGTAACACTGCAGGAATTTTCTTAGCAAGTTCAGCTGGATGTGGGTGAACACATGGATGTATATTCCAGTTAAAACAGATCCTCGTGGTCTATAGAACTGACCCAGGAATTCAAGTCTAAACAAAATAGGTTGGGATAGTGTTCTTCTTGAAACTGCAGGTTTATAGTTTGGGGTTTCCTCTCAGTTTAGAATTGACCCTGATTGAGACCAGTATGCTTCTTTGGCTGTCAAATGGGAGAAAAGTGGGGTAATCAATTAAATGTATTCATTCGTTCATTCATTCATTTGTATGCCACCTTTTTTCCATTGTGTGACCCAAAGTGGCTCACAAAAAAGATTTTCTTGGCAAGATTTGTTCAGATGAGGTTTGCCTTTACTTTCCTCTGAGGCTGAGGGAGCATTACTTGGTCACCAAATGGCTGAGCAGGGCTGAACAGGAGTTGTAGGTCAATGCTCAAACCACTATACCACACTGGCTCTTGCTCTTTCTGTGTTAGCATGAAAATTGTGTTGGATACAAGAGCCTGGATTCTGAGTTTAGTTTTTGTTTTTAAAAGGGAGCACTTTAAGGCTCCATTTCAACCTGAACTTCATATTATGAAAAACAGCTGTTTAACTGCTGATGCTTGAAACACTTAGGAAAAGGAATGACAACTGTTATTCCACGGATGAAGAGAACCTATGTATTTGTATTGCTTTGCTTATTAAATTTACAAACGAATGTAACAGAAAATAATTAAATCAGCATAATGTGTTATTACAAAGCTGCCATCAGGTATCACAAGAATTCTCCCATATGCTGCATCAACAGCCCAAACTAGCAGAGATCCTCAGTCTTCTGGGCTGACTAGATCACTACCAGAATTTTACACCCAGGAAAATGCAGTTAGTAATATCTACAAGACCCTCCTCAGTGAGCAAATCAATATCCTTTCAGACTCAAAAGTTACTCAGTTTCATCTGTAATTTGTAAGTTAGACTAATAGGATTCAACACTGACTGTAATGGAAGAGTGCATTTTGTCTGGAAATTGATCCATAGGGGCAGACTGACAATTACCCAGCGTCAGCCCATTCTTTGCTCTTTGGCAAATTTCTGCCATGTTCACCCAACCTCTGAACTCTTTTAGAAGTGCAGAACATTCAAAAGTTAGGGGGTTGGATTAGTTAGCTTTCATTGCCCCACTCATTGCCCATTCTACAATGTGTAGCTGATCTAAATTCCAAATCTCACCAAGATAGACAACAACCCATAAGGGGTCATGGTTAAGTTTGCAGCGTGTCCTCCATACTGTTCTGAAAAGCATACTGCACACTGTCCCAAAATATTGTTTAGAAGCAAATTTCAATTAGAAACAATTGGTCCAATCTGAACATAAATGAGGATGACAGTTTCCTGTTACATGAACTGAAGTACCAAGTGGTACCCATCCTTTTCAGTACCTCTTTCTTCCCTGTAGGAAGGAGCTGGGAAACTTTGCATGGGAATATGGTTTCCTAACTTGAAAAACAGGTTTGATGGTCAGTGAGGACAAACCAGGATCAAACTGCCATTTCAGTTCCTGGCTTATTATAAAACCATGTTTTAAACCACTCATAGTTCTCTAAATCAGACATCACAGCAGAGCTCTGGGTTTGCCTGAACAAACAAAATAACAAATAACAAAGAGTTGCTTCTGATTTCCTAATCAGTGCAAAAGTAGAAGAGAAAGTGCACAAGCTCAAGTCTCACCACAGCTCATAAACATAATAGGAAACTATAGTTTTCTATGGTTCTACAATGTTTTCTATGGTTTCTGCAGTACTGGGGTATTGTAGATGTTCTAGTCTGGTGTCTGTGAATAAAGACTGATTCTGATGTTTGTTTTTCGCAACTGTGACAAGTTCTTGAACTGCATTCATTCTCCAGTTCTATACACTTACCTGGAAGTAAGGGAATCTTACCTAACAATAAACCCTCTGAATCCAATTGGACTACTTGACTACTTATCAGTAAACATAAATAGGAGTAAACTATAAATCAAATAATAACAAGGGATCTGAAAGGAGGGAAAGGAAGTAATTAATTTAGTGACAATAAATCTTGAAATATGCTTTACATATTGGTATTTTCTGTTTAACATTGCACCACATTTGTCAATAATCAATTTGCCTTTGATATTGCTTAGATGATTTTATAATAGTAGATTTAAAGAATGGCTGATTAATCCATCTAACTCCCTGTAATCCAGTCTGACATCTAAGTAGTAAAAATGCAGATTTGCCTTCCACTTCACAATTTTAAATGTTTCCCAAGCTTGATGGTGTTTGCATATCCATATTATATGTGTGCCTCAGCATTTCTGCAGGTTAATCATAACCTGAAGGCAAGAGGATTTCTTCTTACTTTCCAAAATTACATATACATTATTGCAAATTAGGCCTGGCACAAAGGGATGCATAATAAAAACATCAGAAGAAATTAAAGCGCTTCTTATGATAAGCTGAGCTGGCTCCATTAATCTGAGGGCAGAAAAAGCTGAGACATCTATGTCTACAGTACTGCATGAGGGTTTGTACAGGGAACACTTCTCAACCTGCAGAACCTCAGCAATACTGCTAGCATATTAAGTCCAAAGGCCAATGTATAGTGCTTTAATTGAAGTCTCCAAGTAATAGTTAAATTTTCCTTCATAGAGACATCAGGTCACTTTTAACTACTGAGGAAAGAAGTAAGGTTAAAAAATATTCACAATTAATTATTTTAAGAAGAGTGTTGAAGAGCACAGATATATTACTATGTGCTGTCAGTGATACTTTTCATTTTTAATCATTTTGCCTAGTACCAAACTAACAGCTATTTGGTACTACAAGTTGCAAATTCACTAGCCACATGCTCTTTGAGTCTGTCATTCTTTTGTGTAGCTTGTAAGTGTCAACAAGATCACACAATGAATAATTTGGAAAGCTGCTTTTTGGACAGGCATGTTATTTGCTTTAATGTATGGCATGTGCATATGAGCATCCTCTGTGTTGTGCTATTGCAAAATTACATGCACAAATAATAGAGGAAACTATTTAAGCAAGGAACTGCTCCTCTTTACAAAAGTGGGTTCCAAGACAGAAAGTAGGAGTATAAATCATTATTATTTTCAGTAAGTGTTCTACAGTACTGACATCCAGCGCTACTGCTGTTTTCATCAGTGAAACATGCAGTAGAAGGCAGTGATGTAGACTCGAGACGGTAGACTCGGACTCAAGTCGGACTTAAGTTGCTTCAGTTACTCGACTTGGACTGGACTCGGCCATAAATGATGCACTGACTTGACTCAACTTGAGACGTGTATATTTTTAATGACTGACTTGATGCCCTTGGTTCAGTAACATAACCCATTCATCCAGAAACCTTACAACTTTGAACAATGCCTCTATCTCCTTCTGCCTACTAGTCACATGGCAATCTCTCTCAAGCCCTAAGTGTGGGTACATTTCTCAGAGGGGAACAGCAAACAGATTAGGCAATGGGCTTGAAGGGGGCTTGAGGTCTGCTCAGCAGCCTGTCCCTGCCGCATATCAGAGGAGCCTTCTAAAATGTTTCCTAAGAGCAAAAGACAAGACTCACCACAACCCCCAGAGTGCAGGGTGCATTTCTCAGAGGGGAACAGCAAACAGGCTTGAGAAAGAGGGATCCTTCCTTCTAAATCTTTTGAATCTTCAGTAACGAGGGTAAGATAGGATCCTATTCCTCACTTTCAAAGCTGCAGATGGCAAAATAGCAAATGTGGAGAGTCGACTCTGCTTAAATTGTTAAAACTGAATTTATTTATCTCTATCCAATAATTCTGGAATTTTGGTTGGGGTATAAAGTTAGCTTCCAGACTTGAGACTTGATTTGAAAGCATCTTCAAGGACTTGAGACTTGACTTGAGACTTAGAGTAAAAGACTTAAATACATCACTGGTAGAAGGTAGATGCCATGTGTTTGCTGGTGTATGCATGTATTGTGTGCCAGTTTTAATTTCATACATACTTTGAGACATGAGAATTCCACTCAAAGCCCGGTGCAGGTCTCCAAATTTAGTGAGATCAAGGACAATTCACCTACGTATCCTACTCAATTCTGACTTTATGATATTACTCACTACTCATAGTAGGAGGTCACATGCTAACATCCTGTAAGGCATAGAATGGTGTGATAGTTGCATAGAAAAAACCTATGCTGCATGTCTCCTTTCAGCCTGCTCCTAGGGCCACTGCTTAGACTTTGCAACCCTCCCTATGACAGTTCAGTGGCTGGTAGAGAGCAGGGAGGGATCAAGAAAGCATCTGACTGTGTCCCTATAAACAAAAGCAGACCAAGGGCATCATCTACTGAGATCTACCAGGGTCTCCTGGAAGTTTTAGGAGATCATGTCATCAGACAAAGCCAATGCTTCTACAATCCCAAAACCCACCATCACTCTCCATCAGCCACTGAATTTTGAGAGGGAGCTATTACCATACCCTACACCCCCATTCTGCAGGATGTGCTGTTTTCATAATTGAACATATTTATGACTGGAAAACATTGTCAAAGGCACACTGGCCAGAAGAAGACCAGGTCAGACTGACCTTAGACATGGTCAGGTCATAATTTCAGAGAGGATTCGGTGGGAAACCCTGATGCTAATAGGTTTGTGATAAACCTTTCAAGACCTCAGGCTACGTACACATCTGAATATAATAGAAGGTGAAACTGTCCAGGCAAAGCAACCGAGAACCATACTGTGATCCTGCCCTTCAGAAATCTTCCCTAGACCCCCTGCATGACCAGATGTTAAGAGACTGTCATGACTCCCATCAACATTTTGTCACCTACAGTTAGGACAATCAGCCCATTGTGGGCTCCTTTGTCAGCCCTGCAAGAAAGCAATTACTGTTTTGTCACTATCAGAGTGCCAGCTAATATGTTTGGAGTATCATTTTGAATGACAGGAAATGTGGATATCCTGCTTTTTTTTTTTAATTTTATTAAACTATAACACAAAAACAAACAAAAAATAAAGCACCATGTGTTATACATAATGGTGAATTAAAAAACAAACAAACAAAACAAAACAAAAAATTTTTTTCCTTCTTTTAAACAATGCAAACTTATATTATTGTTTTTCCCTTCCCCTAAAATCATAAACTTGTTCAGCTTGTTCCGTTCATACAACTTATACATTTTTGTTACGTATCTTCAATTCTTATTTTCATTATATTCATTTTTATTATTATTCTTTCACTCTTAATTCAATATTTTTCACTCTCATTTAATCTCTTACTATTATTAATTATAAACTTATTACTTAATATCTCTAAATATAACCTCTCTCTAAAACCAATTACCTTTTAACTTTTTCCCCCCTTTTAAACATTGAACATCACATATCAAATTACATCTATAAATCACAAGTTTAACACACACAGATAATAAACAATATAAAAATACAAAATAAAAAATAAAAGTAATAATAAAAAAAACCCACCCCCCAGAGCCAACTTTTTATTTAATCCACTTTCCAAAATTGCCATTCTTCTTTTAACAGGGTAGCATTACCATCTCTTTTCAAAACTTTTTCTAAAAATATTTTCCAAATTTCTTCAAATGTGGATATCCAGCTGGAGGTGTCAGAGAAAGGTAATATTTTAGTTAGAAAAGGAGAAGTAGGTTTTGAATAGTAATAATAGAGCTTTTCACATAAATGTAATAGCTTATGAAAGTATGCAGAACAGAGGAAGGAATCAAACAGTCCTCCAGATGTTGCTAGAGTATGGAAACCAGCATTCCTCACTATTGTCTCTGCTGGCTACCACTGTTGTGAGTTGCAGTCCAAAAACACCTTGAGGGCCACATAATTTTCACCCATCCCAAGAGATTGTGTTTCTTAACTGCCCCCAACAAACATACAGAAGATGATTGGATTGCTAATTGAATCTTACTGGATGCAGGCCACCTTAAAAGATTGGGACAGGTCATGTGGCACCCTTTGTTCTCCCCTCTAAATAGCTGCAGGGCTTCGGAGGAACAACCACTGCACTCTTCTTCCACTGCTTCTGCCACTTGCATTTTCCACCTAAGGCAGTTGCTTCATTCTTCCTAATATTAGGGCCGGTCCTGTAAAGAGAATTCAGAAAACAAATGGGACAACATCTGTGCAACTTGCATGCAAAGCAACTGTGTATAAAGGGAAAGAATTGTACAAGTAAGAGAGCATTTTAGAGATATACAGTAAGACCAAGGGAATATGCAATCTTGAATGTCAGAGAGGAGCACAGCCAGATGTCTTTTATTTACCGCATAACAAAGTCAGTCATGGATCAGGGCACTTGAAGCCACCATACAAAACAGACATTGAGATCATAATCTCTGGAGATAGAACAATAAAAAGAGAAATGACAGACTGAAATGTGGGAGCCCAAAGAAGCAACAAGAAAAGGATTCATTGGGTATATCTCTTTGTCTTTGTCTTCCAAGTTTTACACGGTATTGTATGAGGACCATTGGAAAGCTTGGCTCCTTCACTTGCATAGTCATCTCGCTGACAGGCAACTCAGACAACAAAGGTGGAGTAGGCGAACGCTGCTCACACTTCACTTGTTGGAACACCTGGGAAATAAAAGGAAGACAAGTTCTGCAAAGAGATGGAAATTGTTTCATTTTTATGGATGCGACTTCTGAGCTTGAAATCTTTTGTTTGACATGAGCCATATGAAAATCTGAAAAGCACAAATTCAAACTCATGCTTTGGGAAAACACACAATGACAGATGAGTTATTTCCATTTAATACGCTGCTTCCCACATTGCTGCAATGCTTTCATCAAAATATTCATGAATTCTTTTTTTAAAGTTCAATCTAATTTTGCCATTTCTTTCTTTCTTTCTTTCTTTCTTTCTTTCTTTCTTTCTTTCTTTCTTTCTTTCTTTCTTTCTTTCTTTCAGAACAGAGGTGCGTTTTTCCCATGCCCAAGCTCTGATGTATCCTAAGTGCAATGTGGACTTTACTTTGTAAATGAAGCTTCTTGTCTCTATCCAAGGTCCTGACTTCAGGGTACTTGCTTAATATATAGGAGTCTACACGTAAACCTTTCATTTCCACTTGTACATGGAAACAGAGGAGAATAATGTTGCTGTTTTTAATTTCCTTAGACATTATTGTCAATGAAGTACCCAAGAACTCAAAGTTAGTATTTTCTCTAAACAGTGAATAAGGAAAAGTATTACTAATTACTCTGACACTCTATAAAATAGTTAGGGGAAGCCATACAGCCCTAACTTCCCCTCTTGACCACATAAGGATTAAAGACAAAGAATAATAAAAGACATATGGCAAAATTTCAACTCCATTAGCAACAGCGAAATCACTTCCCTTGAGATCCAACTGTCCCTCTCCCATGCAAAGCTAACTGGATCTCATGAACCGTCTTTTACTGTTCTTTGTCCCTGTTCCCCACATGGCCAAGAAGGAGTGGTCCCTGCCTGCATGGAAATCTCTCACTATCATCTTAACTGGCAACAGAGTAACACCTGAGGGGAAATGTAGGCCTGTGACTCTAACATCTTCACCCTTTTACTCCTGCATGGTTTTTAATATCTTAGCCTGATGAAGAAGCCAGTGAAGCTTCAAAAACTAGCATGATGCAATTTCTGCATTTTGGCTGGCCAAGTAAAGTGCCCCTCTTTTTTTCTCATAAAATAGTCTCTGTTATTAATTCTGCACATAAACAGTTCTGAAAGAGACAGACATGTTAGGACATCCCATAATATGGAGGAAAAAGAGAAGGAAAAAGGAGGAATCTAGTAGCACCCTTAAGTCTGATTTATGTTAGCAAAAGCCTTCATGGGTTTCAGTCCACTACTTTGGACACACTGGTGGAGTTAATATCAAACTTCAGGTATATCAGAAGTTACATAATTGTAGGGGTTGAATCAAAGCATAATAGAATACAGGGATTTGGAGAAGCAGGCTGAAATCCATGAAATCTGTGCTAAAATAAATGAGTTAATCTTAAAGACGCTGCGAATAAAAGCAATTTCTCACCAAAGAGAGTTTGGATCTTGGCAGGTGGAGCAGAATACAGTGCCCAATAGCCATGCTTTTTCTTGCTATTCCTAAGAGCCAGTGGAATTCTGCCTAACGTACCTGGACTATACTAGGTTGCAGTCAAAAAGCTGTTGTGGAGGCACCTGAGCTGGGCATTCTGAGAGAATTCTTATAGAATCTTTGAGCTGGAAGGAACCTTTGGACTTAACCTAGTCTAGCCAGTTCAAAATCTACAATGCAAGATGCCACTATAGTGTCCCTATGAGATAGCCCTAGAGACTGTTTTAAAATTTCCAAGAAAATATGCGGCATGATCTGTTTTGGGCAGAGGGCGGGAATCCTACACAGCAGCCTTGTAGACTGCAGAACAAAGTTTGGGACAAAAAGCAGCTCTCCATGTGGCACAAGAACCTGATATGTGTATGAGAGAGGCCACACTGAAACATCATCTGGCTAAGTGAATTAGATAAGTTTGTGGGGGCTAGGACTAGTAGTCAGGAAAGTTATATATAACCTGCAGCATGAGAAGCAGTATTTTTCTGTATGTCAATTGCTAAGGGTCATAACATAGTGCAATTACATTCATGTTCTTCTGGTTGGCTTCCCATCAGCAACTGACTGGCCACTGTGTGAACAGAATGTTGGACTCAATGTTCATTTGGACTGATCCAGTATGCCTTTTCTTTTGTTCCTACAGATATGAGTTAAGTTACAGTATTTGGATCCTATTCTCAACTCTGCTCATTGCTCATGAGGTTTGGCCAGAAGCTAGGGGAAAAAATCCATCCAAGTTTGCTTGAAAAGAAGCATGGTTGAAATGAGAACCTGATGTAATCTCATAATATCTTGATTTTTTTAAGAAGACTAAAAGTGAAAAAAAAGTTATACCCTCATTCAGTTTTTTTCTGGCACTGTCCCCAAACCAAAAAGACTTTATTTCCTGTTAAAAGCAGTGCCTCTCTATTAGCTATTCAGCAAACCAGAATGTGTAAAAATCTAAGTCATCAGAAATCTGGCAGACAATGCACTGCTTGTTCTGATCCAACAGATACATGCCAGGCTATTTGTGCCATCTGTCACACAGGAATCAGCTAGGCGATGACAGGTGGACAGCTGGTGCTGTCAGTTTTGAAATACCACTTCAGCAGAGAAAGAGCAGGGGAAAAGTGTGGGTCAATCCACGTGCAAAACAAAGGACCCTGGTGGTGAAAACAATGGAAATAGTGCAAGTCCAACACCAGGTATGATAACCTGGCTGGTCCTTCTGGCCTTACCTTTGCCCTGTGATGAATTATAATAACACCTTCCTCAGAGGTGACCATAAAAGAACATAGCTGTCTTCTAATCCTGTTTGTAGTCCTAGTGTTGCAAGGAAATTCACCCTTCCTATAATGGCCAGTGATACAAAGCCAGTGCATAATGAATCCCTCTGTTACAGATGCATGGAATAGGAACACAGTAGAACAGGTTTCTAGATTGATTTTTGCCATGGAAACCTTGTTGGCGGCAAAGTATTCATCAAATGATGGCCGCCAGCTGACCTCCATTATGCTGCTCCTCCTTTCAAGTCCTCCTCTGGTAAAATGCTATTTCACACTTTATGAATATGTCAGCAGGGATGGAAATGCATATCCTGAAGAGGTGAGGCTTTGAGAGTCTCTCCACATCTCTAAATACAAGTCAATCAATACTCCACTAAATTCAGGAACAGAAACCCCAGAAGTCACTTGCCTGTGTGAGTAAGACTAATGCACTCAATAGGAGTTTAAGGCTGAAAAAGTTGGAAGGAGGGAAAGAATAACTCTCTATTTCCTGTTGCCATCAGTAGCCACAGGCTGAAGGTTGTTGCTCTCAGATGATGGAGAACAAGGGGGCAGCTTCTCTCCCAAAGATTCATCTTCCCCTTGCCAATCCTTCAGTCAAAATTTGTGGGTCTCATTGCCCCAAGTCAGTGAGAGGAACACACGGGAGGAGGCAATGTCTGGTCTCTGATACTAGCCCAAGTGACAATAAGAAGGGCCCATATAGCACAACTGAACTAACAACCTAGAGGAAATCCAGACCCAGCAGCCTGCCTTTTCCAAGCAGTCAAGCAGAGTTCCCATAAATTCTTATCCAGAGGCTACAACTGTCATACACCAACCAAGAGAACTGTAAAAGTGTTCAGCTCCAAATGCAAATCCAGAGCTTGATAGTTTCTGCAAAGCCTCCTCCATTGTAAGAGTCCAATCTGCGCTTGACTTTCATTGGAACAACTTGTCAGTCTTAGAGCTATCTGATGTTCTTCTCGCAGTTTTCTGCAATGACCATCAGCAACCTGAATATTTTAAACAGGTAGGCTGTTCACATTAAAATGTTGCCTTCCTCTGTGGTTCCAAGGGCATAATCAACCATTCTTCACTGATCCTGTCTTGCTTCCACTTGCTCTTCATTCCTTGTCTCTGAACATTATGGCTGGGCAACTGTTCAGGGTTAGGGAGCTATCTTGGCCCTCTCAGGGGACTTCAGAAGACAACACCTCACATCACTTCCCCCCAAATTCACATTTTTCTTGCCTCATGTTTTCAGCCCTTTCTGTTCACTTTTGGCCCACTAGTGGCCTTTTTTTAAACCAGAAAGTGGTCTCGGGGAGTAAAAATATGGTAAAATTGTCCCCACATACTAGAGAGGGTTTTGGAATTTTTTAAAATTAAAAGTAGGTCCTGGTTATCATAAAAATGGTCCTTGGAGTGCACACAGCCAATGAGCTGCACTTTTTCCACCTCCTATAGTCCAGATTATATGAGAACATGAATGTTTTATCTTATTCCTACAACTGGTGACATGAACACATCTGTGGCTGAACCCACTACCTAGGGTTCTCATGAGACTGCCAGATATCCTGTTCCATGATAGAAGCACTGCATCTGTTGTATCCTTCACTCTGGATCCTACTGCTTTTCAGGTCAAAACTGGTCTTCTCACCATCAGCATACCCTATCTTTGGTGCAGCATTTCTAGATTACACCCAGAGGTAGTCTAGGTGCTTGTATGTATACAGCACAACAGTCTATGGAGAGAAGTATGATTTCAAGGTTTGTCTGAAGAGCTCTCAGAAGAGATTTGTGAGTTTCCTTTCACATTACAGTGAAAGTACAAATAGCAGATGTTTGAGTAACTTCAGCATCTGCTTCTTGGCATTTCCCATAATCTTTTTAATTGCTTGGAAGTGTTATGATACATTATTATATTTTCCTTTGTGGACTCAAAAAAAAAAGATACAAATCCCAAATGGGATAGGGTAAATCCATTACTGGTTCAAGAATTTTATTATTAGACACATTTCTATTCTGCCTTTCTTCCAATTAACTTAAGAGAGTGTACATGACTCTCCTCCTCTACATTTTACCTCTAAAATGAGATAGGTCAGGCTGAGAGAAAAAAGAGACTGGCCTAAGACCAACCACTGAGTTTCTTGGTTCAGCACAGACTTGAACCCGAATGCCTCAGGTCAATGTTCTAACCACTATACCACACTAGCTCTCTCACCACACAGACTCAAAATATGTAAGTTTAAGGTGAAATGTGCCTCATTCAGTCTTCACAGATCAACCTCACCAATCCTCCCCATCTTAACGACTGCTCTATCCCCACTCTAACCTGCTGACTTCATCTTCTATAATCCAATAATCTCCGCAGCAAAATCTCCTGGAGTAGGTGAAACCCACCAATCCCATTTTGTCATTTGACATTGGTGGTGACCTCTCTTCTCTACAGTTGCATCCTTTATTGATATCCAAGTTGGTAAGCTTAATTATTTGCACTCCAATAAAAATCGCTACTGTCATTTTCCAAATTTCATCAAAAGGAGGCTTATTCTATCATGGTCAGAAAAATTACCCCATATTCAGAATGTGAGCCTCAGCTTTTCCACCAGACACAGTATTATGATACTGTCTCTGTCCTGCACTGTCTGTCCAGCAATGCAGAGCTTGAGGAAACTACTTTTTTGGATTACATTTCCAAGAATACCCTAGCCAGCACTGACCATGTAAAATAACTGTTCCAAGCTCAGCATCAGTCCTCAATGTCTCTGTAGTTAACCCAAACATGGCCTTGCTTTTTGATAGTAAAACACCAAAGGAGAGGGGGAAAAACTCAAATTAAAAAGAGAAAGTATAGCTTCTGCCCTGATAGTGATAGCAGCAGAAATACAAGAGACAGCAATCAAGTGTCAGCTTCCTGGCTGAGCTATGCAAAAATGTTGCTCTGCATGGAACAGTAGCTCCTCTTTCTGCTAAATAGGGCAGGTCTATTGAGGCAAATGCAGTCAGCTGCTGGATCTGCATTCCCACTCTTTTGTCATGTTGATGTTGGCTGTGACAGTGCTGAATGATGACAAGGAGAGACTTAGTGCAACCCCAGGCAATCACTTCCATATTTGAACAGCCAATGTTGTTTTTTTTCCTTCACTTTGAGACATGCACTTTGCATTCCCATGTGTGACTTTAAATATTTTAAATGATCTCCTAGAGTGGAGTGCGAACCCCTATCTTTCTGCTGAAATAAGTACTTGATAAGCCAGAGGAATTTATGATTAAAATGCAAATCCAAGAGTTAGAGATTTTTTATCTACGATTCCTATTCTAATCCTTTCCTTTTCATAACACATCACCATGGGTAAGGACATTTTCACACCGTTGATCATCACGACTGAACAATTTCCACCTAAAATAAAGGATCCCACGTGTAATTGTAAGGGTAATATAGCCTGTCCAAAAGGCCACACGTTTTTTTTTAAAAAAAAAATTAGATCAGTGTTAGTAGGCTGTAATTACAGAGATGGTGACTATTTTCACTGTCAGTCTTGAATCCATTCAGGCTTACACAATAAGGTTGAAGGTGAATTATGAAGATGAACCTTAACAATGATTAAATCAAACCTGCTGGAAGAAGCAAATGTCAGCTGTCAGGTTCATACTTAAAAGTTTCTTTTAGAGTTGGTTTGTGTGAGAGAGAGAGAGAGAGAGACAGAGAGAAACATTCTGGTCTGACAGCACACTTGGTTGCTAAAGGATAGAACAAAATGTTTGCTGCTATATCTATAGGAGTATCTCTTGCTATGTAAGTTCATCCTGCTGTTCTACTCAGAGCATGGAAAAGTTACTTTTTTGGAGTACAGCTCAAATAGTCTCCCAACTAGCATGCCCACTCTAAGGCTTACAACCAGAATTTAGTCTATGGAGAAAAAAGGAACTGTAAAATGAATGGCTGGTATCCTACATGATAGTTCCAAGTAGAATTGACCCATAGAATCAATTGTGGAATGGGGAGTTAACACATAAATGGTGAGTCAAAGCATAAATAAGTCTTATGTAGTTGGTAAATCCAACTGATTCAACCTCTGTACTCTAGTGGAACTAACAATACGATTTTGACTGATATCTTAAACCCTTCTCCACTGAATCTTCAGCCTCCATCTTGTAAGTTAGTCCGCCTACAGAGACAATGTCTACTAGATCTGGCCAGATTTTTGGATTTTTTCTTCTGTTCCCTAATCCTCAGTCCCCCAAATTTTCAGCATCTGAGCCTACTGAAGTTTTGGAGAACATGAAAGCTCAAAAAGCAAAGAGGGTTGGTAGCACCCAATAATAGGGATGTCGTGTGGTGTAATGGTTTGATCATTGGACTATGACCCTCGAGACCAGGATTCAGTTCCTCACTCAGCCATGGAAACCCATTAAGTGACCTTGGATACAACACATATTCCCAGAAAAAACCTGTGACAGGTTTGCCTTAGGGCCACCGTAACTCAGAAATGACTTGAAGGTATACAACAAGAACCAACAATAGAGAAGAAACAAAGTCTCAGACTGTTTAAAAAAAATTATTTTATTCTTGAAATTAGCCCAACATATTTTGTTTTAGTAATATCTAATGACCTTCTTCAGAACCTGTTAAAAGATAAAAGAAAGGAAAGGGACAATGCAGAAAAAACAAAAATTATAACAGGAAACAAATTACAATTTGCAGTATCCATTTTGTGTACATGTACCTTGCATATAAAGTCGCATGTAAAATTTCTCACTTTTTAAAACACCTACTAGCCCAAATAAACAAGTACAAAACATTACTTACAGTGCAACTTTAAAACAATCTGCAGGGATTCCAAAAAGAGTATCTCCAAAGCTTATGCCTGGTAACTGATACTTTGAGAAGCAGGAGGCAGAGCATTATACATTATATCTCAATGTGTACTGACGACATACTTATCATAGTAATTGTACAGCAGAGTGAAAAGTCAGGGGATATGTGAAAACTTGAGTTTTAAAGTAGATGGATGTACTCTAAGTCCACATTTAGACCATGAGAGACTAATGCATCAAATCTCAACATCCAATCCATTTCTTTTTTAAGCTGGGTCCTCTCATTCTGAGAAAAAAAAATTTCTCAAGCACCAAAAAACATACCTTAAAGGAATGATCGTGTGCCAGACAATGGTCAGCCAAAGGGGCATCTGATCTCCTATTCCTGGTATTGTGCAGATGTTTCCTATACAGATTTTTAAGGTCCCAGATGCTTTTTCCTATATATAATTTTTTGCACAGACAATTGAGGGCATAAATCAGATATGGAGTACTACAAGCTGAAGATTGTTTTAGGATGTCTTTAGTTTTGTTCTCATTTTGATTCACAGGCTCTGTTATCTTCAATGTGTACTCACAATAAGTACAATGTTCACATGGGTGATGGCCTCTCCGGTCTGATGGTAGAATGCTGGGGTGGATATGTTGATGTGTTCTGCAATCACTTATTATTAATATCTAATGAATGCTATGAGTTTTCTTAAAAGAAATAAAGAGCTTTTCCAGGCACCCATGTATGTCCCACAAGATGTACCAATATTTTCTGACATTACTCTGCAATTTTTGGGTTATGCTGTTATAAGCTAAACTGCATTTTATTCTGAAACTAGTTTTTCTTTCCTGTTTTTTTTTTTTTAAAGATCAACATATGTTATCTGTGCAGCCCTGTTGAAACTATTAATGACAGACTCTGGATAGCCTCTGTCTCACAGCTGGCAACTAAGTAACCTTGATTCATCTAAAAAATGTTTCTCCTTTGTTCAGTCTGTTTTAATTCTCAAGAACTGACTATATAGCAGATTATTTCTCAAAAATATAGGGTGCCAGTTGTCAAGCCTTAAATAAGTATTTAGGTCAGTAGATTTTTTATGGAGAGGGAGAGGCATAGTTTTGTTCCTTCTTTCCTAATAATGGTGTCCAAAAAGTGGACCTCATTAGAGTGATAGTGAGTATCAAACTGAATGTTGTTATTTATGGAGTTGACCCACCTAAAAAATTCTTTCAAAGCCTCCTGACTTTCTGTCCAGATAAGGAACACATCATCCATAAATCTGTACCAGCTCCCTGTATTCTTTTTATAAAGGCTGGTGTGGAAAATAATATCTTTCTCAAAACTCTCAATTTATAGGTTAGGTACTTCTGGAGCCATGGGCCATCCCATGGCCACCCCTTTCTTTTGCCAATAACGTTGTCAGATCAAAATAGGTTTTATACAAAGCCAGTTCAGCCAATGTTCTCTCAAAAATGTTGTGGGAAGGTGTCTCTCAGTTCTCCCTTCTAGTTGGTGTGTTATTGTATGTAAAGCCTGATCTTGCGTTATATTTGTACATTATGATCTGATATCCATGGTTGCCAGAATGTCCTGTTATCTTTTTTTGACAAAGGGGTCTAATTTTTTTTAAAGAAATCCGTAGAGATACATAGACACATATGTAAAATGGAATTAGAGGTTCAAAGAGTTTTTTAAAATGATCAACAAATTTGATTAGAGGTTCCAACACTGAAGTGCAGCCTGAAACAATGGGATGACCTTGAAGAGTGTGAAGCCCTTTCTGAAGCTCAGGTAAAGTATTTAAAGCACAGGTATTCTGGGACTGGTGTTCAATAAGAAGTTATATTCTCAATTTGTGACATGACTCAAACATAAGCCCTCCTTCAAGGTAACATTAATTTTGTTTTTTTTATCTTGGGTGTGATCCTTAGAACATGGTTTATATGAAGATCTATCTGATAAAATGGTGCAAGGTTTGTTTTTGTAGCCTAGGGTGTCTTGAATGACCAGAGCATCTCCTTTGTCTTCTTCCTTAACAACAGTGGAAAGATCAGTGGCTAAATTTTTCAGAATGAGGAATTCCTGTCCACTCATCTTGTTCCATGAGGGTATATTTGTTGCCTCTATTATTTTCTAAATCCTGTAGCACTAGTTTTTTCCAAAGTGGCTATAGCTGCATGTATATATCCAGGAGACATGAAAGGAAGTGACATCCTAAAAGTCATTGTGGAATATGTGCATTGATTTATATGTTTTTTAAAAAATATTGACATTAACGTAATGTTTTGTTAAAAAATAAATTTAATCTTACTTGGATATGATCATACCAGGGAGTGGGCATTTGAAAGCTGACCACAGTTGTGACATTTTGATTTAATCCATTAAAGATATTTCTTGAGGGTCACATGTTGTAGTAGTTTGAGAGTGGAACTAAAGCTTTAGGAAAGTATGGTTCAAATCCTCAAATGGCCATGGAAACCCAGTGGGTGACCTTGAAAAAGCCACACACCCTCAGCCTTAAAGGAAGGCAATGGCAAATCACTTCTGAACAAATATTGCCCAGAAACCCTATGATATGTTCACCTTAGAGTCACCATAAGTCAGAAACAATGTGAAGGCACACAATAACAACAATAACAACAGCAGCAGCAACAGTATTTCTCAACCCTGAATTTTGTTCTTAGATGTAGATCACACAACTATCTTTTTGTTTTTGTTTTATTTTCCAAGCTATGATTCTGCCTGAATGCTACAGTCCACATGGATATAGGAAGAGTCTTCCTGAATCAGACCAAAGACTAGAAAGACCATTGTAGTCATTCCATAAAAGAGCAATTCTTCTGAGAGTTTTTGTTTTGTTCTGTTCTGGTTTTTGTTCTGCCAAGCAACTGACATTCAGAAGTATATAGCCTGTGAACACAGAGGTTTTTGTTCAGCAGTCATAGCTTATAGACATTCATAAAACTGTCCTGTGCAGCACTCCTTTTTAAATACGTGTTTTCATCCTTGCCATATCTTGTACCAGTGAAGTCCAGAGACAGGCAGGGGCTTCATTGTGTTGTGATGATGAATTCATACTGGGTTTTATGGGAGTTATCCAAGGTGCTGAACTCTATTCCCAAAATCAGTTCAGCACCTTGAATAACTCCTGTAAAACCTGAATAAACCCACTGGCCACCTCTGCTGAATTCTGTAAATTAAATTAAGCTTTGGCTTCTCTCTGTGGATTGCCCTAAGCTTACTACCAGTTTCAGTGACATCTATGTGCCCTAAGTGCATGAAATATGAAAATAGAAAGAAATTTATCACTAGACTACAACTCCCAAAGGTCCTAATGGCTAATGATGAAGACTGATGGGAATTACAGTCCAGCAACATCTTGAGGCCTATATATTCTTCTGAGGCCTATATATTCTTCATTCCTGTTTAAAGATAATATTCTTTCCTGTAAGGAGCCTTTAATCCAGAGGTATTATTCCATGAGTAGACACTTCTACTTGAATGAGATGGGATACCTATTTTTTCTATTTTCTGTTATCCATTAAATGTTGTTCTCCTAATGTTCTGGAATAACCCATAATGCTTAGCAGCAATGGGGGGGGTAAATGGGGGTTACAAGGACTGAAAAAACTATGAGCCCAGGCCTGTGCCAGCAGAATTTTTTTCTGTGTTCACATCACCTTTGGTGCAAGCCAATATTTTATCAATGATAGTGGTCTTATGAGGTAAACTACCACCACAACCTTTATACTGCCAACAGAAAAGTAAGGTCACTTGGGATGCTTCCCTACCCTCAGATGTTTAATCTCTGGCTATATTGCAAACATAAAAATAGGGCATGGTTATTTGTTTTGGAGTGTCTGGTGTTAGGAGACAACCAGATCTTAACAACAAAGATGTACATCTTTGATTCTCTGGCCTAGGAGAGAAAGGGTCAGATGGAAAGCTTTATAGTCCAGTCCAATAGCTAGCACCCATATTGAATCCCATTAATGCCAGCATTAAATGTGTGAAGATTACTGATTAAATATAGGGACACAACTGAATTATGCTCCCTAACAAGGTTCTGACTCTCCCATTGTGTGGCCCTGTAACTGCTATAGACAGGAAATGCCATTGATAAGAAATGTCATAATTGCGGCAAGTGATCCTGGGTTGAAATATTACCAACTTTTGTTACAGAAAATATCAAGTGACATCTCTCAGAAAATCCAGACAGTTTGTTTGAAGAAGTTCCTTTGTTAGAGGGCTTTCTGATATTATACTTATTTTTCCCACCTGAGACATTTTAAGAGGATTCTAAGGTAGCTTGTTCTGGGGATGATGGACTTGAAGCTTCAAGCTAGTGCATCAGCTGGAAGCTTCTGGAGTTCTCTTGCTGAAATCACTGGCTAAGTTTTGCTTCTGTCTTGGTGAAATCACTACCTACTCGAGGATTTGCTCCTTTTAGTTGAAACCATTCCTACAGAGCCCTCCCCCATATCCAAGATTTTGGCCAGAGAATATGATTAGTTAATTCTCTTTCCCAAAGTCCTTGTTCTGGCATAGAAGACTGTAGTTAACATGTCCTCCTGTTGTTATTTTTGTTGTTGTTGTTTTTTAGTAATTTTATTCCAGGTTTTAACAAATAAAACAAACGGTAATCTCTGCAGTGTTTACATGTAATATTTTTTGCTTCTTCCTTTCCTTTCTGGATTACAATTATTGATATTCCCTCTATTTATGATATCACATATCGCAATAAAATATTAATATCTATGGTTTGTTAGTTCCTGCTATATATCTCTACTTTACTTGTTACATGATATTTCATTGACTGTTAACTGTATAATGCTTGTTATCTTGAAAAATGTATTTCCCTCTGTCTACCCCCAACCCAAATCTGTAACAATCTTCCACTCTTTCTTAATATCCTCTTCTGATTTCCCTTTCAATCTTTGTGTAAGTATATCCGCACTTCTGTTTTCCATAAAAGTTGTCCACCACTGTTCAGTTGTGGGTGTAACTTCATTTTTCCAAAGTCGTGCATATTCAATACGGGCCGTTGTCACCATGTACAGTATAATTCTCCAATATCTCTTAGCTAACGTTCCGTCTAGTATATGTGTCATATTTAACAAGTAAAATTCAGGTGTCATCCCAAACGGGATCTTCAAAATTGAACTTATTTTCTTATGTATTTCTTTCCAATATTTTTGTGCTCTGGGACATGACCACCATATGTGAAATAGCATGCCAGAGTTCTCTTGACATTTCCAACATTGACCTGTACCTGTCTTATAAATTGTCTTTAGTTTTTCTGGTGTCATGTACCATTTATGAAATAGTTTATAGTAGTTTTCTTTTAAGTTTTGGGCAGCAGTAAATTTCTGTGTACGTTGCCAACTCTGTTCCCACCATTCTAACTGTATTGAGTGTCCAATGTTTTGTGCCCATTGTATCATTACTCCTTTAACTGTCTCCTCCTCACATTCTTGGTGTAACATTTCTTTGTACAAATATGCTAGTAAACGTGGTGGGTTTTCTCTTAACACTCGCAATAAGTGAATTTGTTCCTTTTGTTGTATTCCATAAGTTTGTACATCCATCTGAAATCTTTCCTTTAACTGTTTATAGGGAAACCAGCTTAATTTTATTCCTTCAGTTTCCAATTTCTCTCTTGATTTGATCTTCACACCAGAGTCTTCTGTTATGTCCAATAAGTCTTCATATCATAGCCATTTATCTGTATCTTTCCATCTCCCAAAAAAAGCTTCTTACAGGGAGACCAAAGTAGGTAACTGCCTTATATTCTTCTTCTTGTAGTCAGTCCAAAGGAGCCCTGGTGGCGCGGTGGTTAAATGCCAGTACTGCAAGTCAAAAGGCTGTAAGTTCGATCCTGTCGGGCTCCAAGGTTGACTCAGCCTTCCATCCTGCCGCAGGTCGGTAAAATGAGTACCCAGTTTGTTGGGGGCATGTATAGAAATGTTTCGAAATACATGCTATTTGTAAGTTGTTCGCCACCTCGATCCATATGGAGAGGCGGGATACAAATAAATAAATAAAAATATTCTAAGTAGCAATTTCCTTATGAAATGATGCGTAAAATCTTTGTCTACTGCTGCTTTTCCATAAAACATATAGGCATGCCATCCCATTCTTAGGCCTGCTCCCTCTAATGCCAGCATTCTCGAGTTTTGAAGATTTAACCAGTCTTTTATGCATGTGAATGCCTCTGCTTTATAGTATGTTTGTAGGTCTGGCAAGCCTAGACCACCTCTTGCTGTTGTGTCCGTCATGATTCTCCATTTAATTCTTGGTTTCCTCCCCTGCCATATAAACTTGATTATATCTCTTTTCCATTGAACAAAAGGTTTAATACTTGTTATAATAGGCAGATTTTGGAAAAGATAGTTCATTTTTGGTAGCACATTCATTTTTATTACTGATATCCGTCCCAGCAAAGATATTTTTAATTGAGTCCATTTTTCCAAATCTTGAGTTATCTCCTTCCATTTTTTATCATAGTTATTATGGTACAATTCATTATTTCTTTGTGCAATCCAAACTCCTAAATACTTAGTTTTCTGTGCTTTATTAAATCCTGTAATTTCTTTGAATTCAGCATCTTCCTTCTCCCTCATATTTTTTGATATGTATACTGTTTTTTCCTCATTAATTTTAAAACCGGAGTAATCTCCATACTCTTGAATAGTATCCATCAATCTTTGAGCGCTCTTGAGGGGATCATCCAAAAAAAGTACCAAATCATCTGCAAAAGCTTTGAGTTTATATTGAAATTTCTTTATCTGGACTCCTCTTACTGCCACATCTTCTCTTATATTATCATTGAGTGTTTCTAGTGTCAAAATAAATAGCAAAGGTGATAGGGGACAACCCGTCCTCCTGTTTTTTCACTGTTCCAGCAAGAAGTGACAATGGTCCCTAGCTTACTGCAAGAAATGTTCAAGTAACTTTTGTTACATCTAAAATTTGTCTTTTGGGAATACTGCCCTGCACAATGCAGGTTCCCAAAACTGCCTCCTGTTTCTCTCTCTCTTTCTGGATTAGGGAAAGCATTATATTGTAATATAACAATGGCTTTGGAACCTCTTTCTTTCATCCCTCCTTCCTCTTAGCAACCTCTGCAGCTTTAATTGCTTAATTCCAAATTGTTGCAACCTTGTAAATTTGCTCATTTTGAGTATCTTCACATCCTAAAGAAACTGGGTTTTATTTTTGCATGTACTGTTTACCATTTATGAAGCAATACTGTAATTTCCCAGTGCAAATGTTATGTGTATCTTGATTGCTGTTTGTTTAATAAAATCCCCCCTTTTGACAGATCTATGTGAATGTGAGTATTGATTCCAATTTGCCTAAGATGCAGTAATGGCCAACGTGACAAGATCCCTGATAGGCATGGATATTTAGAACACAAATGAATTTAATTTGAGTGCTCTGAGGGCATACCTGGTAACAACGACAGGGTTTTATGTACAGCAGCTAAGTAGTATCTCAATAGCAACAAGATTTAAGGCATGTGTGATGTGATGTAGTAGTCTGAGTATTGGATTAGGACTTCAGAAGAACAGGGTTCAAATCCTTGCTCAGCCATGGAAACTTACTGGGAGACCTTAGGCTGGTCAGATCTTCTCAGCCTTTGCAACCAAAAACAGCAAGCCTCCTCTGATTATATCTTGCCAAGAAAACCCTAGGATAGGGTCACTGTAAGACAAAGTGAACTTGAGGTCACAAAACAACAAAATGTATATTTGCCATCATTGCAGCTCAGAGTGTTCATAAGCCTCCATCACTATCACTGGAAGGAGCTGGGAACAACACAGACTGTCTGGCTGCTGTAATATGGTGCTACTTGGCTATTTCTCTCATGCAGCACAGGTATATGGGCAGTATTTTCAATACTGCATATATTTTGAATGTTCCATATATTTTCCATGTCCATATGAAATTTCTAAGACTGACATGAACAGATACAGCTATAGTGTCCTAGGGACATTCCATCATACCTGCAATGCAGTATCCCGATATTGTTTTATCCCCATAATTTCCCTTCCAGTGTTTCTTTCTGTTTTGTTTTGTTTTTTGTTTTGTTTTGTTTTTGTTTTGCTTTTTTGCACACCATCCAGAATGGATAAGGAAGGTTAAGAGAAGCAAGAGGAAGACTGAGAACAGGGCAGTCTGCCAGGCAGTTCCACTTCTCATGTTGGACAAAAAGCACAGGGAGGCTGATGGAGATTCATTTTAGTTACTTTTGAGAAAAGGGAAAGTAAATAGTTCCTTTTAGAATTGTAACTGTTGTGGTAACTACTTTTCCTTCAAACTATAAGAAAGTGGTTTTCTGAGCTCCAGCCCCTCAATAAGCATGTTTGCTTGAACACCCACAGGCATAATGCAGATTGCCTTATTCTTTACATCTGGCAGAGCATTTTCTGACTTTTTATTGCCCTTTCTACCTGCTCCGCCCTCTCCCTTCTCTTTTCCTGGGGCTGAACTTCATAAGACATTTTGAAAGGTTAATGGTTATTTTAATGGACCTGGTTTAATTTTTGCCATTGCAACACAACCTTAAAATATGCAAACATGTCATGGCCTTTGCAAGTTCTCAGCCTGGAGACATTGATTCATTGCTGCTGCCTTCAGAATTATTCTTTCAAAACAAAGCAGAATGAGAACACTCTGTGATTTACTAGTTTTTAAAAGGGGAAAGAAAAAGCTTGAAGCTGCACTTTTCTCCAAGGTCCCTTCTGGTTGGCTAGCCTATAGTAGTGAATACCAAATGATCAGGCTGGTTCTTTCAATCACTGATGCAAAGCACACAGCTCTGAAATAAATGTCTTAAAGTAGAGCATGCATAATGAGACAATGAACTGTAGGAATATTTACACAAAGAAGCCTATCTATTACTTACAAGGGTAGGCTAAAAACCATTGTGAAAAAATTTTCTGGTGGTTTTGGTTCATTTGAGACACCTTTCTAAATTCTTGGCTTCTTTTAGAATCTTTGAAGCATGTTTGGAAACCTAAATGCAGTCTAAACTTCTTCTTTTTTTTCTCTGAAAAGCAAAATGTTTTTGTGAAACTGCCTCTTTCCCTTTCTTTTTTTGATGCTGTTGCAAAAAAGAGGGTAAATTCCCTTTTTGCTACTGCTACTACTGATATAAGTTTATGAATGTTATGAGAGTGCAATCTCATTTCTAGGGGACCTGGTGGCTGGTGAGATCCATTTTCTTTCCAGCTATTCCTAGATTGAGAGTATCAGACATTGACCTCACTATGATTAGCTTTGTAAATATGTAGCATGATGGAAATCGCCATCTCAACAAGCCAATCATAAGTAAGGGCACAGCTTCCTGCCCTTACTATGGGGATTGCTGAATGAGGATGAAAAAGATGGTGTCCAAATGTCCACTATCTGCAGTAGCTTCAGCTTACCCCATGCTGTCCTAAACCTGCAAAATTACCAAAATGCCACCTTAACTTTTTTTCATGTAAAAGGAACTGGGAGTCAACGAAGCCCAAAAATGTTCCAAAATGTTCCAAGTAATTGAAGCCCAAAAATGTTCCATTTCCACAAAGGAAATGACAACATCCTGGTATATTGCTATGATTTTTCCCCATTCTTTTCCCCATGCTAGGTTTGCCATATGCATACATATGTGCATAATCTAGTTGATTAAGAATGTTATGCCTTACCTAGAAGAGAGTTCCTTGGGTAAAGATGGAGAAAAGGAGTGCCAGGCTGATGATCCCCAGCTGGAGTCAGAAAAGTCTGGCTGTCCTATTATTGTCATGTGCCAGCAGCCAGCCAAGGTTTACAGCTCTCCAGTTAGAGACTTTTATCAGCAACCATGAGCAAAGTTTACAACAGTTTGTTAGGCAGTTACCAGTCACTATTTTCACAGTCCAAGGCTAATAAATTCAGAATGAGTGTCCAGTTGCAAAGTTGAGGGTCAAGGTTTTTGAGAGCAAGAAATCTGAAGGTGAGGAGTGTTGCATCCACTGATAAGATCAGTTGTCTGAAAGGGCTTCTTCCCATCCCTTTCCTGTCTATACAGGCTGACAGTCTCCCTCAGCTGTTTGCCTAATTGATACATTCTTGCTGTACAAACGCTCCTGGACTCTTCCTTTTTCACCTACTCTGGCTACTGTTAAGTATTGTCCCACTCATGTCTCCGTGTTGTGGCTGTTGGGAGGGGTCCTGTCTGGGGACCTTTTCGCAGCTTACCCTTTTGCGGAGCTGGGTTGCAGTCTTCACGCAAGAAGCCTGGGGAGGAAGGCTCTCACAAGCCTCCTGCTTGGGCTCTGCAGCAGCGTCTTGGTCACGCGAGCGCCCCACCTGTGCCCCGCCCCTTCCTTCCACAGTCCAGCCTGGGAGTTGTAGGCTGCACTGGGGCAGGAAGCGCAACCAGCACAGCTAAGGAGGCAGGTAAATGCGCTTGGGGCGCCCAACCCATGTTCGAGTGCATGCCATTTTCGGCTAAAAGCCGAAAATAAAAAAATGCGTATGTGCTACACATGAGGCTCTTGAGCGTCGTGTAAATGTGATTGCGTCATGCAGACCACTCCTCACATTTACACAATGCTCAAGGGGCCCTTTCGCTTAAGAAACGCTGTGCAAAAAGGGCCCGGGTCCTGGGATGGAGGCGTGACAGTTGGGACAGAAGCAGAACCCATCCATCCCAGGCAGCACTTGATGATTTGGAGGAAGAGATGGAGGCTCTGCACCTTGTCATGGGTCATAGCTAAAATGCAGAGAACAGAAATGCCAGAGAGGCTCCTCCTCAGGTGTAATGAGGCCAGCTGAACTAATTTACTGCTGGCTATAAATTAGTTCAGCTTTGGCCATTCTGGTGCTACAGACAACATATCCACTGCTTCCTTGAAACCTTGGCTTTGTATATCTCTGCTCTTTGAACTGAATCTGGACTAATTCTCAAGCAACTACCTTCTTGATTTCAGACTCTGCTCAAGACAATTTGTGTGATTGATGTCAGACTGTTTGGATTACTCTTCTGATTCTATGGATACTGGTATCACCTGGCCTGACATTTCCCTGGTCAGCCTCTGCAGACTGGAGACATATGCTCATGGATGCTTGCCCACTTTAAAATAGGACAAGTAGCCTTCTCAGAATTTCACCATGTAAAGTGGAATTACTGAAGTTTCTGGAGCAGCAGCAAAGCTTGGAAAAATTACTTTCTTGAACTTTCATTGGTCATGCTGACTGGGGAGTTCTGACAGGTGTAATGCAGAAAATTTCCCAAGTTCTAAGTACTAGTATTTTTCATACACACCTCTTCCAGAGCTTGGAAAAGTTGGTCAAGTTCCTGAATCACCAGCTGCAGTGTGTAACTTTATGATGAGGGAGCTACATTACTGACCCAATGTGGAACCATGTTAGAGAACAGCAGTGTTGTACAGTGGGGGCTCCCGCTGCATAACAGGGCACCACAAAGATGGAGACATTTTTCCAGCCAGGCACAGGGCACCCATGACTTCCAACTGCCCTCCATTCTGAGTTGCCAGGCCCCCATGGCTCTGCTGAGGGTTGCTAAACCACCACCATCAGCCCCGCCCTGTCATTGAGCAAGAACAGCCTGTCCCAGAAAAGGGCATAGTATTGTGCATCATGATCTTTACCACATTATTCACTCTGCTTGTGTAATGGTCTCAGTGATGCAGCTATAATGCTCCTCTCTTGGGAATGAGGCCATCACACAATGCTACAGTTCTAAACTGTGGAATCATAAACTGGCTTATGATGTTGTACTTTCCTAACTGGATGCCAGCTGTTTTTCTTTTCTTTTCTTTTCTTTTTTCTGGAACTCCCAAAATCTTCCAGCTGGGCTGCAGGTTGGAGAGGCAGTAGAGATTACTTAGGCCATTTCCTCACGGGGCGAAGGAATCGCCCCACACCACTACTTACTGGATCTTCTGGCTCCCCGGTCCGGTCCAGGCTGCTCCGGAACAGTGCGTGCTCGTCACTCCGCACCGCTCCGGTGTCGAAAATGGCGGCTTCCAGTTGGTCGATGGTCTTGACCAACCACTGAAGCTTGCCAGCCTATAGCCCACCCCCGGCAGATCGCAGGCTCACATTGGTGCACTCCGTGCTTTTGAAAGACCTGATTTTTCCGGTCTTTCAAAAGTACCCTGAACGACCACTTGTAGTCGTTCTGGAGCGGGCTGAGGTGCGGATCTACATTAAGTAGTCCGGACCCAGTCTGCTCCCAGGTGCAGACATCCTCCCTGGAGGACGGACTGCACTGTTTCAAATACCCTGTGTGGAAATGGCCTATGTTAACTTAAACTAATTAAGGGCACATCCAGGCTGATTTAAAAGACCATAAAATCCCAGATTTTGTTCCTATTTTTTCCTATTGTATTTTGGAGATCCGATTTTATTTTGGAGACTCTTTCCAATTTTATTTTGAAGATCCATAGACATTTTGTTTATCCCAGAATATTTTCTGTCAGCTCCGGGTACAATCACAAACTTTTTATACCAGCTTCTCAGGTTGGTTTATTTTAAACCAGTATAAAATCAGAAGAGAATCAGCATGGTGTAGAGATTTGAACATTAGACTATGATCCTCAAGGTCAGAGTTCAATTCTCCATCCAGCCATATAAACTCACTGACTGATCTTGGGCCCATTGCACACTCTCAGCCCCAGAAATAGGTTTGCCTTAAGGTTGCCATACATCAAAAATGACTTGAAGGCACACAATAATAAAATCAGAAAGAACAGGAACAAAATCTGGGACTTTTCAATCAGTCTGGGAGTGCCCTAGGTATACAAAACTTAGTAGCTGATGCAGAATAATGGCCAACATTTCCAAACTCTGACCTGCTTGTCCAAGATCAGGCAAAAGGAGGTCACATTTTATATTCATCAACCTTATGTGGTACATTATGCTAAAAGGAAGTTCACCTGCTTACCCCAGGCTCTAATATTATCTGAACTGGGTATTCACTGGTTCCAAGGTCCATGACCTGCTATAAAAATGCTTATATTGTCGTCACATTTTTCTATCAAATCCATGTTTCTCTGTCCTTGCTGAGATTGTCCTTGTAGGTTATTTGTTATCAGCACACAAAAAAGGTAGCCTCTGGCTTTTCAATATAAACTAGGAGGGGGTGTGAGGAATTGAGTATTCCAGATTCATTGATAATGCATTTGTGTGGTATGAAAAGTGCCCACAGGAGATTGCCTTGACTCCAGAGTGTGTGATAAATTCTTAATCAGCTGAAATTCATCAATTTCAACAGGACAATGAGCATCAAAGCACAGAGGAGCCCTTTGGGTGGGAAATGAAACAAAACACCTCCAAATCCAATCTTGTTGGTAAGCATCAAGATATTTGGAGCTGAACAGACAGCTCTGGCTTTCCCCAACTTGAAAAAAAAAATCAAGACTAGGTAAAGCATATACCTTCCATTACCCACAGTGATGTGACTTAGTAAAGTTTCTTTTGAAACATTACTTCCTATTGTGGGAATGCATCCTAGTCTAGGTGCTAGTATTAGTATACAAAGTCCTTAAAAGCTCAAGAGTCAGGTGCTTGAAAAACCAACTGATCCAGTATGGATCAGTCCAGGAGTCAAGATTAGGCAGGACAGCTCTGTTTCTGCTGCCTCAGAATAAGAAGGCCCATCAAGCTATCAAACGAGCCACGGCTGTCTCAGTGGTGGGTCCCTGGTTCTGAAACTCTCTTCTGTCAATGTCTTTCAGGCATCAGTTAAAACCTACTATCTTGTACCTTCTTTTAAGTATATGGAAGTATATTGCATATCATCAGATATTTTGATTTGTAATTTTAGATGTATAATTTATCACTTTAGACAAGGATGTCAAATTTAATTTCATCTTGGGCCATATCAGCATTATAGTTGCCCTTAAAGGGACGGTTGTATCTGTAAGACTATATAAATGTATCTACTCTTTTATCATATTAATAATTGCTTCTGCATCTGATTATTACTGATTTTAGTAATAAGTACCTCTGAAACTAGAAGTCTAGGAAAAATAACGGCAAGCAGATAGTCAAGGAAACAACTATTGTACAATTTATTGAAAAATTAGTTTTAGAAACAGCAAGTTATTTTTTTAATCATCAGACAATTATTACCTGTGCCCCTTTCTGCTCCCCACCCCCAGTGACTCTATCTGCCCCCTGACCCCTCTCTGTACCTAGTGAGCCCAATCTCCATATTAAGGGCCCCTGACTGCTGGTATTCTGAAGAGGACCCAGCAGGTAGCACTCACAATCTACTTCTACTTCTGACTGCTCCTCTGTCCAACTCTTGTGAGATACATGGAGCCTTGCTGTCGTAACCTGTGGCAATGCTCTGACAGTGTCAGCCTATGTTTTTATATGGAATGTTAATCACCCTGAGCTCTTATGAGTAAGAGCAGAATATAAACTGAACAGATGATGATGGTGAGAAGTAATGATGACTGTAATTTTCCCATTGACAAAGTTAGAGTTTGGGCTGAAGCTAATTGGGCTAGGACTTGGGAATCCATGTTCTTTTTTCCCACTGAGCCATTAAACTAACTGTTTGACCTTGTGCCAATCACTTAAATTCTCAGATTACTTTAAAAAGTAGTTGTCAAGATTAAAATGAAGGCAAAACTAGCCATATGTACAGCTGAAGACTCAGTGGAGGAAAGGCAAGATATAAATATAATACATATGACCAGTGAACTGACATATCTGTGAAAATGAGGTAAATAAATTCTCTTCCTATCTCACTTATTCAGAACCAGTCCAGCATATGGACTGATGACAAGAACGACCATGTCTCACCGAAGATAAGACATATGATCTGGGGTAAACCTCCCATAAGCCCTAGCAATCTTAGCCAATAGTCAGCTACAGTCCAAAGTATCTAGAAAGCAGACATTTTGGACTATTTGCTATCCACTGCTGGGTGGGAAACCATCCAGGAATTTTATATAGACTGTCTTGATTTCCTTGCAATTAAAATCTATACAAAAATTTTAAGTGTTTTCTATCTGTCATGCTATACAAATCCACATACTTGATCAGAGAGTCACCAAATCTGGGCTGAGATTCCACATTATCTCACAAATATCCATTGGTGGAGTTACATGGAACTAGCACTATGCAGTTCCTATACTGTAGTGCAATGTATGAGGCACACTGAATGTGCATAGCTATTATCTCACTGTGCAACGTGCAGTGCATATTGGTCCACTACTTTAGCTGGATTATTGTGCATCTCCAATGGTTCCCCCTGTAGACCTCTGCTCCTACTATCATTATGTCCATTCTGCATTGTTCAAAAGTCACTCCACATGTTTAGCACAACTTACACCTGTGCATGTCACCAGCAGGATTCTAGCCCTTATGTGTCATCTAATAATGCCATGTAATATGAGACTTCCCATCAGAATTTTTGACAGGAACTGCAGAATTACTTTATTTCTGAGTTCCTCGTGGATATTTTATTGCATATAAAATAGTTAATGAACATAAATGACTTTACAGAAAAGCTTATCCCCAGTCTATCATAAGCACTGTTATCTCATAATGGGATGGTCTGTTCAAAGCCAGAAATATTCCCTTAAAGCACTGCATAGCTTCCATAGTCTCAAAGGAATGCCAGGGTTTGGCTCACTGAATACCACTTTTTAACATGCTTCTGACCCTTCTAGAAAATCCAAGAATGAAGAAGCAGAACACAAATACTAAGCAAACTTCCTCCTTCCCCAATGGCTTGTAAAGGGGATGACGGAACCCAAAAAATCTCCACAGCTCACCCTTTTTCTGGAATCCTCAGTTGCAAAGTGAATAGTTAATTGGCCTAAGCACTTGACTGCCTTACATACAATAATGTAAACCCTTCATACCTATGACAGGCTGTGTCATGAGCTCCTGTGTCTCATTCATATACTGCTTTTTTATATGTACACTCCTCTTGAATGGAGAGTCTCAAACTTAGAACCAGCCTGGAATACTTGACAAGCACTAAAACCAAAATTTCATTGGTTTGTCCTTTTACTAACACCTCTAGGAGCCCTTGGCCAAGGGTTACAGCACTATTTCAGAAAGCAAAGATATTCCTAATTAGACCATTCCCTTTGCATTATTAAGAAGTCAGCTGCAACAGACCTTCATTATGGCTGGTAATGATTACAGCAATAATTGTTAATTTGGAAGCCTCATCCATCTTCTCCCATTATATGAAAGAGGAAAATATGGGTTACAGCAATATAATTCTGTGTTAAAATGGGGAGTGCATGCACATGCATGAGAAAATTTGGCAATAATTTGGTAAGAAATACATTTTAATGTTATCTTGACAGTGCATGTTATATTATTAAAAGAAAGAAAATGTCAGACCTGTGCGCTCCAGGTCTTTCAAGTAGAAAGTGAACCAATCCAAGCAGGTGGTCAATGTGCCAAACCTTGATGGGCAGCTGTAAATTAATATTGCATGGCACCTCAAGACAGAATAATTTAAAATTCATCTGATGTTGCACTCCTGTAGAGTAATTTGACCTTTAGTGAGAAGAACAGGGAAGAAAACTCTGCCAGGTACTACAAGCATGGGGTCTGTTTCTATATCAGTTGAAATCAATCAGTGTGATCTGCTGTTGACTTTTCTTGAGATCTGACAGCAAAAAAAAAAAAAAAAGCAGCAATTTTATTACCCGCTAGTAAATTTCAGCACAACCAAATAGGTAGAACTGCAGCAAGAAGACCAGGATATGACGTTATCAAATAGAGTTAGCTGAAGTTTCTCAGGGAAGGAATGACAGAAATGCTCTGGAAGGGAAAGAAATTATATGACCACTTAATACATCTAGCCAACTTCTTCGCAGGATTAAAAGAGATGGCAAGAGCCATAGGATCTCTTTGAAAGTCATAACAATAGTTCATTTTAATCTTCCTGGGGCCTTTTCATACTACCTAATTAGCACTATATTCCACTTTAACTGCCATGACTGCACTCTATGGAACACAGAGGTTTGTAGTCTGGTGAAGTACTAGAACTAGAGAATCCCATGTTGTTGTTGTTGTTGTTGTTGTGTGCCTTCAAGTTGTTTCCATCTTACAGTGATCTTAAACAAGAGGGACGGGGACGTAACTCTTTGAGGTTTTCTACTTTCAACAAACAGAGCCAGGGTGGTGTAGAGGTTTGAGTTTTAGACTACAGCTCTGCAGACTAGGGTTCAATTTCCTGCTCAGTCATGGAAACCCACTAAGTGACCTTGGACATGTCGTACAGCCCCCCAAAAAACCCACGGTAGTTGAAGGCACACAACAGCAACAAGCCTCCAATAAAGGTAATACTCTTTCATTGGACTGCAATTTGGGATAACTAATTGGCAGATTTTACCTACACAGCACCTAAAAGCTTTTCAAGTTGTAACAGTACAGAGACTCCTGAGAAATTCAATGTTCTCTGCCTGAGAAAGGAGAAGTTAGCTCTGCACTTGAAAGGGACATCCTGATCCCAAGAGAAGTTACTTTTCTGTTGCTAATGGGGTTGAAATTTTATTACCTATCTTTTATTGCTCTTTGTCTCTAGTTCTCACATGGCCGATAAGCAGAGTGGCCTCTACTTGTATTAAAACCCCTCAATACCATCTTGACTGCATCTCAGACAGAATGTAGACCTGTGGCTCTAACATCATCACCATTTTTTTCCTGTATGATTTTTTAACATCTTTGCCTGAAGCTTCAAAAGCTTTATGTATGTATGTGTGTGTGTGTGTGTGTGTGTGTATGTATGTATGTATGTATGTATGTATGTATTTGCTGCCTTTCTCCTTGGAGTTGGCCCACTAAAGATATCACTGCTTGTATATTTTGGATTTTGTTGTATTTCACTGCATGGCCAACACAACCATCCCTTGATTTTCTTGTTTCCTTTATTTCCTTGCTGCTGGAGGCATTCTGGTCACCAAAAGAGGAGAACGTCCCATCAAAATGAGGGTCTAGATCAGTGGTTCTCAAACTTTGGATCTCCAGATGTTTTACACTTCAACTTTCAGAAATCCAAAGCAGCATGTCCAATGCCAAAGAATTCTGAGAGTTCAAGTCCAAAACATCTGGAGGATCAAAGGCTGAGAACCACCAATCTAGACTGATTTTGAATAGAAAATGATACGTTACGTTAGAGCTGATTATCCTAGGTTGCTTAATTTGAATTAAAATTGTAAAGTAATGTTAGCTGCAGTTCTAAATAATGAAAATTAAATAATAAAAATTCACTGCTAACTAGTAGAAGTGTTCTCTCTCTTTCCCTCTCCCTCTACATATGTGTGTGTGTGTGCGTATAAAAGTCAAAGTTTTTCTGTGTCAAGTGAGAAGACCTCATATGATTGGCTGTGTCAGGCAAAAACCTCACATGATTGGCTGCCTAAGAAGATTCTATGGGCTCCTGGGGTTTGCAGTTTCGGGAGGGGCCTTTAGAATTCTCAGCCAGAGAGCTCTTGGGCCTGTCTTGAATAGACTGGTTGCTATGGAGATGAGGCCTAGCAGCAAGGAGGAAGGCAGTGTATTCCCTCAGGAACCCGACCTCTGCATGTTAATAACTCTGAATACAGATTGGATTGGGGAATATGGAAAAAAGTTACAGGTACTGGACACGACAGTTTGGGGAATTAGAGACACAGGATCTCAAATCTTTCTAACAAGTATTACCCATGAGAAAATATATGTACTAGTGTATATACCTGGCGTTGCCTGGGATTTTATTTTCTCACCGGTAATACGTGTTAGAAAGATTTGAGATCCTGTGTCTCAAATACTTCCTCCACATTCGCAGGTTTGACCATTCACACTTTGACCCCGACACCATTCTTCTCCTCCCATTCCCTTGCATTCCTCACCCCAACCTTGTGAGGCTTGTGTTTAAAATTGACTTTTTTTCCCCTTTTGGGTGAGCAAAGCCCTCTCCCATTGATGGAGGTATGTCCTCTCTGCCATTGTGGCTTCACATTCTGCTGCGTAATGGCTGCTGATTGGTCAGGTGCTCTCTGTGCTCCTACCCCTCCTCTCTTGGAGGAATTTCAAGATGGTAACCAGAAGTAGCTACAACACCAAACTTAGTGCTCTGCTCTTCTCTGTCTGAGGGGAAAGCATAGGGAAGCTCTTTACCTGGTCTTTTTTTCTTCCCTCTGGGAGCCCTAGGGCCAGAGGCAAAGGAATGGGAGAGGCAAGCTCTGCAGAGGAATGGGAGTGGGATCACAGAGGGAGTTATTCACCATTTTCCCCTTTTCACTAGGATTCTGCACACAAATCCCTGCGAACGTGGAGAGGCCACTGTATATATAACATATGGCAGTTTGTTATAACAATGTGCAAACGAAACAGCATAAAATAAATAAGGAACTTCACATAAACTTCAACCAAACATTATCAGGAAATTCGGGTTCTTTGATGATAGATGAAAAGGTAATCCAGAAGTTTTGGACCAGAATGCGAGTAATCCCTTACCATAGGTCACTTTGGCTGGAACTGATGGATGCTGAAATCCAAAACAACAGGAGGGCTATGAGTTGCCACCTCTATGAATTAATAACTGAATTAACATTTCCTTACACAACACTTCGGATTTTTGCACACTACACACTTGCACCATTACAGTGCATCAATATCACTTTAACTGCCATGGCTACATCCTATGAAATCCTGGGAATTTGTAGTCTCATGTGATATTTAGAATACTCCACCAGGGAATTCTAAATGCCTCAGCAAAGTATAAATCCCAACATGGCAGTTAAAGTGGGATTTAAGTGCTATAACTGTGTAGTGTACATGAGTCCAACATGTCCTGATGGGAAATGTTAATGACTAGGAAAAGTTCCAAAAAGTCTTTTTAAAAAGTGAAAGGACAAAACTCTGACACTGTATGGATGTCTTGTAAGTCACCTTTATTTTGTGAGACTTTAAGGGACAAGTTTTAAATCCAATTTCCCATTATGAGGAATCTATTTTAAAAGATTTGTAAAGTAAATGTTTAGGTTTTAGCAACAACAGAAAATGTATATGCAATATTGATGACTTTGAAGAATATAAAGCTTATCTGAGTCAATTTTACAGAGAACATAATTCGAAACTGAGTGTTTTTAGTTGATTGGATGATTGAATGTGATTATTTTTATTGTTTTAAGTCCAAATCTCCCATCTGTTCTTGTATGCTGACTTCATACTCTATTGCACACTTACTAATTAAGATTCCTAATGATCTGTGTAACTGGTCAATCCATGGGTTGTAGAAAGATGAAAGTGCTGTTAGCATTTTATCTCACACTGATCACTGTGTCTAATTGTTACAAATATGTTCCAGCTTTTGCAAAGCTCATGTGGGAATGGATTTGTTGGGTTTTTTGTTCAATAATGCTTGCAATTCCCTGTCTTCTGAATAATATACTGCAAAGCAGCAAGCCTAGCAAATATTCAGGTTCAATAACAGAAAGTTAAAAAGAGAGATGGGGAAATCAAAACCCTACAGGAAACAAAGTTAACATTTTAAAATCCCACCCGGAGCTCTTAAGAAATATCACTACACATTGAAATTCGTCACTAACGGGTCCTAATCAAAAGTTTGCAAAAGGCCAACAACATTGTGGAATTTGAAAGGGTCAGACAACAGAGAGGACAGCACAAATTATTCATTTTGGAAAGCATGATAAAATATGTTCTTCTTTGAGATAGTAGAAGAATGGGACTGATGTGGGGGGGTTCACTTTAATAATTTGTGTTAAATAAAAATGAAAATAAATAAACATAAACCCAATTTAGACATTAAGTAAGAGAAAAAATGAAAGGAGGAGCTGGGGATGCATCCCTGAATGTGTAAAGGTCACAAATTGAAGGGGCAGAATAAACAAACAGAGGGATTTTCTGATTTGGCTGGTATGCCACTGGCCCCCAACATATCATATACCCTTGCACCTTTAGACTTAGGAGTAAATAGAAATTAATATCATCCAGAATTTTTCCTTCTCTTGTATTATGAATAACAGTCACTTTTCAGATCACTTAGCCATCAACTAAAACACATTCTCAAAGAAATCATTATGTATTTGTCAGTACATATGACCAAATTCTTTCAAATGTGTAGGCAGAAGCTGGTGGAACCACAGATTTTGCTGAAGTTTAAACTCCCTATTAAGTCAAGATTATTCAGTAATCATCACCCTTCAGACTCTTTTTGCATCCCAAAGAATAATGTAGTGGTACCCACCCACTGAAAAAAAAAATACAGAAAAGGGAGAGAAATGTACTTGCAGCATGATTGCCATGACCCATGGCAAATCACTTCCTTTTCCTCTCCTGTCCAGTTTTTTGAAGGTCAGTTCTCAGTCATATCACTTTGAAGAATGCTCAGATTGTCTCCTACAACAGTGTTGTTGTTCTGAGAGCTGCTCAGTTCAAACTCTGGGCAATTTGGCAGCCATCTGAAGGGGTGGTATGAACTGTTCCTGGATGAACTACAGTTGTACCTCAGTTACCCAAGTAGATGTATTCCTGGGCTTTACTTCTCTTAAGAGAAAATTTGGTAACAGAAGCAGAAATAACATGGAAAGAATAAGGGTAGGTTCCTATGCCACAAAAGAGAGGAGCAGTTTGACATATTTCAACAAACATTTTATTCAAAACCAACAATATGCACACATGAAATAAAACATCCAGGTAAACCTTGTACAGGTAAAGAAGAATACATTAAACTTCATAGAGGCTACTTGGAACCTTCTTCCAAAATGCATTCAGAGATTTTTTTTTCTTTTTCTGTCACAGGTCTTCATTATTCATTTGATTTCCATTTTTGATGGGCAAATGTATACAGCGGCACTCCCCTTTCACAAGTCTTCAGGGTGCAGGACCCTCATGAAAGTGGGAAAACCGCCAATAACTTCCCCTATGATTCCCCCTCCATTCCCTTCCAGGGCTCCCACCCCTTTCCCTTACCTTTTGTCTGGATGTTTGCCTTCCTTCTCTGTGCCCAACAAAACACAAGGGAAAGGAAGGAGGAGGGGGAAGGCATGTGTGCACTTTGCAAATAACCAAATTTGCTAAGGTCAAACCCATGAACCTGCAACAAAACACTAAATTGCAACTGAACACTGAAAGTGTGTTTCTCCAGCCCTTCTCTATCCTCCCCATGATGCTGCTGCTAGGGAAAGGGGGAAAACAACCTCCAACTAGATAGAAGACAAAAAAGAAAGGGGTGGGCAGGCATAAAAATACTTTACAAAAAGGAGATTCTGTGCCAGAGACTGTTAACTGAGATGTTCTTCTATTTCAAATGGCTGATAAACAGTTCCATCTATGTTCTGCAGAGGCCTATTTTGACATTTGACAGGAGATGATGAATGGTGGCATTTTTAAAAAAAATAATTGAAAGGTCCAAAAGCCTATACTGGCCCTGACCTTTCCTGTGTTGGGAACTCCAAGCCTTCAGAAGGTGGCTCCCTTTGGTACTGCTGTTTCATGGCAGGCAGAGCACCCTGAAGACATAGTGTCCAAAGACTGTCTCCACTGGGCACAGGAGCTCCGAATCAGCCGCAGCAGCATGCAATGGTGTATGCTAGCAGATTTCAGAGACATGAGTGTAGGAGGTAGGGAATGTTGTGTGTATGAGGATAGGGTCAGTACATGTATGCTTGTTCTCTGGTCCAGACATTAAAGTGGTCACCAGCTGCCACTTGAAGGCTGTAAGCAGTCATTTCTCACATAATTCTTTTAGGCATGTAAATCTTTATAAATTTAATTTGTACAGACAAGGATAAAGAATTTTACCATGACTTTTTTTGGGGGGGGGTGCACAGAAAATAGCTGTATGTGCACAAAATAATCTGCACAAAAATATTATTTTCTGCACAGAAAATGCTGCTTTGTTTGTGCATTGTTTGTGCAGAGTAAATGCCAATCTGCAAAAATTCTTGCCCTTCTAGGATTGTCCTCATCAGAGTTCTCCAGTGCTTTAGATGATCCTTTTTAGCATTTTTTTAAAATATTTTTGAGTATCCTTGTTACTGCAGTTTAGGCCTCCTTGGAGATACTCCTAGATATCTTTTTGATGTCAATAATTTGGCTGTCTTCCACCACCACCACCACCACGTGTTTGTGAGGCCCCCTGACAAGCACAGAACTAGGCTCGGCCACTAATTGCTGAACATTCCATTCTCCACTCAGGCAGGCCAGAAGTAGCCAGATCACTGCTTTAGGAGACCTCTCTGCGAACACCCTCATTATGCATGCACACTGTTTACAAAGGACTCCCTGCCCCGAGCAAGTAACCTGGCAAGCTGAATACTCAACTGCCAAGCACTAAGCATTTGCATACTGTCTACCTCTTTGTCAATTTGGACTTAACTTAATCATGTTAAATTCTGACCTTTCCAAAGCTTTGTCCCACTCCTAAAATGCATTGTTTTCCCCAAGTACAGCATAGCCTGCAGTCACATTTCCCTCTATAAAAACCCCTGATTCCGAGACCACCCTCGGATTGCTCCCGAGTTTCAGACCGCCTTGCTGCCGCTTTGCTTGGCGAGCTTCCCCTCAGCTCCACGTGCTGAGCCACATCGAACCCCAGCACCACTCTCTATCTTCTTTCTGGGCTTCAGGAACAGGTTTTGTATCACCCGAATCAACTATCCCTCTGAAAATCCCGCTATCATACTCAAACCTTTATTTCCTTAGTTATCTGTGTGCGTGTGTTGCTTACATTGTGTGCCTGTATTTAATAAAGATCATTCATTATTTCCAACACGGTTTGCTTCTTGACCTGGCCTGACCCCGTAAACAGTGGGTTACAAGATCTTGCTGCATTACCCTGCCTCTCGTAGTGCCAACCAGTGCTCTTGACTAATTTCCCCCATCTTGTATAATTGTACGGTTATTTAGGTGTCCCTCCCAGGACCCCTTTCTTCCCTAAATTCTTCATAGAATATCATGTCCTGAAAATACTTTTCAAATCACTTCACCCAGCTTTGTATCTCATTTTGCTATATTATAAACACCTTTCAACTGTAAGTCGTAACATACCAAGGAAATTGATATTATGACAAAAGTTTTCATCTGGTGTGAAAAGACTGACCTGGGCTGAGCATTCTGCCATATTCATTGTCAGTCATTATCTCATATAATTCAAGCTAGATGTCTCTCCCATTATCTCGTATAATTCAACTTAGATGTCTATTCCATTTATTCAGAAACCTATTTCTGTTTATCTGTTATCTGTTTATCTGGGCCCAGCAATACAACAAAGGTCTTACCAATCAAAACTTTTGTATTCCATGCTTCTGCTAATTATTCTGAGTTGAAAAATACTTTCCAATAACAATCAATGATATTTTTTTATTATTATTTTGGAGTCTGGATGTTTGAAACCGCTGCTTTCATTTTTTTTAATGAACTTTAAAAATATGAACAGTTCATTTTCAGAACTGCCATTCCCCACCATGCTAAATTAAACTGTACATTGCAAGCCACGTGGAGCAATGAGTGCAAGCCTCAGGAAGGGTCATGCTGATGATGGGTGAGGTTAGAATTGGCAGTGGTTAGGAGCTAGACTAGCAGTGAGGAACTTCGGTCTCTCATACTAGAAAGCAGGTTGGGGAAATGTGGACTACATGCCCTGTGCCAGGGCTTTCCAAACTGTGCTGTGACACGTTAGTGTGTTGCTTGAAGTGTATAGGTGTGTTGCCTACAATCTTGGAAATGTACATTATTATTTACAAATCATATATTTTTTAAAATATATGAAAGGTTTTCATGAGATATGTTGTGTCCCCATACATTTTGTTATTTCAATTTATGTATATGTCCGTATCTCTTATAAGGGGTTAGTTTAATGTCCCATTTGCTAGTAAAACTGAGGCCATTTCCGCACAAGGAAATTAAAACAGCCCAGTGCATCCTCTCATGGAGGTCATCTGCACCTTGGAGAGGACTAGGTCCAGACTACTTACCTGAGATCCACACCTCAGTCCCCTCCGAAATGCCCCCAACTGGTCCTCCAGCGTGCTTTTTAAAGAATGGTAGAAAACCGTTCTTTAATTTTTTGGAGCACACCATTGTGCTCCTGCTCACTTGTGCAGATTCGCAGGCTTGCACCAATGTGAGCCTGCGATCTGCGGAGAGTGGGCTTTAGGCATGGCAAGTTTCAGCGGTTGGTCAGGACCCACAAACAACCGGAAGCCGCAATTTTGGAAGCCAGAGCAGTGCGGATCTGGTCCATGCCCAGAAGATCCGGTAAGTAACAGCACAGAGCGATTCCCTCACCTTGTGCGGAAATGGCCTGACTTACTGGGTCACAAAATGATGCATGTCTAAAAAGTGTGTCACAAACATGAAAAGTCTGGAAAGCTCTGCCCTGTGCAGTCTCCAGTGTGACCCCACCTCTCATGCCTTTTGATTTCCAGTCACTTCTAGTTTAGCATGAGGCCCACGGACCTAAAACAATGCCACTCATGATTGATTGCAAGTTATGTCCTACTTTTTAAGAAAGATACAGTAAAAAGAGTTTCCATGTCTCATACAACATTTTCCACAAAATTCAATAATGATTGCCTCCAGTACAGTCCTCATATGAGGCCTCTTCAGGCTATTATGAGTAGTCACTTGGGCTGGAGAACGACTGAAAATGTGTCATAATTGTATATATCTACTAGCTTATACACCTGGCGTTGCCCAGGATTTTATTTTCTCATAGGTAATACTTGTTAGAAATACTTTAGGAATTACCTTATCTTACCTTAGGAATTAGATGCAGTTGAAATACACAGATTTGAGTTCCTGTGTCTCTAATTCCCCAAACTGTCTTATCCAGTATCTGTAACTTTTCCCCATATTCCCCAATCCAATCTTTATTCAGATTTGTTAACATACAGAGGCTTGGTTTCTGAGGGAATACACTGTCCTCTTCCTTGCTGCTAGGCCTCATCTCCATAGCAACCAGCCAGGCCCAAGAGGTCTCTGGCTGAAAATTCTAAAGGTCCCTCCCTAAACTGCAAACCCCAGGATTCCACAGAATCTTCTCAGATAGCCAATCATATGAGGTCTTCTTTCCTGACACAGTCCATCATATGAGGTCTTCTCTACCTGACACAGGCAGAGTGTCAAACGGACAAACTTTGAGACTTTTATATATTAAAGTTTTTATATGACCTATAGCTGTTTGTAGTTACATATGAGTAACAATGATTGCCCAAGTGACTACTTATAGTATCAATTTTGAGGTGGGTTCCAGTGTTTATTCTTTTTGTTCCTCTTCATGCTATGCAACATTGGTGCTACGATTCCTCTTGAACTGCCATGGCAACACTCTATGGAATCCTGGGGTTTGTAATTTGTGGAGGTACCTTTAGAATTCTCAGCCTGAGAGCTCTAGTGCCTTCCCAAACTACAACCCTAGGATTCCAGAGGATGAAACCATGGCAATTAAGGTGGGATCATAGCACTGTTATTATGTAGCATGAAAGGACCTGTGACCTTTCCATGGTGCTGAAAAAGCATTTTGTGTCAGATGTCCTACCAAGGCTGGAGAGTGCTATTTTCAGACAAAAATGTTCAGACAAAGTAAGATATGATGGCTGATCTTACCCGTTGGAATGGGTTGCCTAGATACTAACTGTTCATGAAGCTATTAGAAATTTTTTTACGTAAGATACTCTTGGATCAGCCTGGGTTATTTTTGAGAAAATGAGACAAAGAAGAAATGCTAGGTGTCCTTCTATAGTAGCAGTGTGAGTGAGGCAAAACGTGATTATTATTTTTTTGTGGAGGGGGACTATTTTCTCCTTGAATTCTTGCTCAGGGAGAGAACTTCCTGAGTTCTCATTTCTCAGTTGTTGAGTAGCAAAACAGTTGTTCCTGTGTCAGTCTTACTGGTTAGGAGAAAATGCTGTTAGGGAGAAAAGGAACCTTTAAGATTGTCCTCCACTTCCAGGATTGTCTTTCTATATCTTATGACTGATCCAAGTGCTCTTCTTATGTTTTCATGCTTTTACATCCATTACGTTTATTACAAAATTCCAAAGTTTTGTGCAGTGTAAATCTCAAACTCAGCCTGAAGCCACACAGTGCAATGTTAATTTTTTCACATACATTTTAAGCCATGAGTGTGTCTTAAGAATATTTATACTTGCATTCAATTCCTATTGAGTGAAACTAAAATAGCAGTCCTGTGTTTTGTTTTGTTTTTCCCCTTGATGAATAACATATTTTACAAACCTAAAGCTACTGTTCAAATATACACTTGGAGAAAGCTGCAAATATTGCTAGCACTCTTAGGAAATGTGCACTTTGGTACATCTGATAGCAACAAAGATTTCAGCTTTGATAAGTCTAATGCAGAATTGTTCCTCCTTGAAATGAAGGAACCTAGCAGGAGATATATGAAAGCATCCATTCTGAGTAGATACTGGGATTCATTACCATCTGGTCAGATCAGATTGCTATATAATCAAGGAGTCTCCTGCTAGCTGAACCATGGGGAAAATCCTTAAGAGGGCTGCCATTTGCTATTTGAAACTGCAGCAGGGAATAAGTGTGATATACGACTCGTGCTGTTTGCCAGAATCCCAAGTACATGCTTGGGTGTGGATTCATTCATTATGCCAGCTCCGCAGAGATGCATCTGTGAAGCTGAAAGTACTTTAATGAAGAAAAACAGCAGCATTTCAAAGTTCAGCAAGGACAACCCCAAACAAATACAGCATTTTAGTTCCCCTTTAAAACTGCCAGATTTTCTCAAATGCCAACGTCAACTGAAAATAGATTTGCTCAAAAGAACAGATGCTTCATGGGCAAGTGGGCCATCCCAGCAAACTTTGAAAAGAGAAACCAAACTTGGCAAGCAGATTCTTTAATGCCTTCTACTCATGAATGGTTCTGAGACCCTCATTTTAATTCCTTTTCTAATGGCTTCCCATATGGAGGAAAAGCTGCTAAAAGAAAAAATGAAATAATGGCTGTATGAAAACACCTGGGCATTATTTACATCAAGAAAATATTAGGCAGGCAAAGTTACAAGCATAGCTTGAAAAAAGTTACTTTTTTGGATTACAAATTCCAGAATGCCCCAGCTAGCATTGTATTATTTGCTCTCAAGTCCACTTCAACTAATAGCAACCCTATGAGAGACCTTCAAGAGGATCATCAACCACCCTGCTTGGATCTTGCCAACTCAGAGTTGTGGCTTCTTTAAACCAGTTCACCTGTAAGGTGGTCTTCCACTTTTCCTAATGTCTTCACTTCACTGAGCATTATCATCTTTTCCAATGAGTCATGTTATCCCATGGTGTCACTTAAAATAATTAACAACAGGTTCCCACCCTTGGTTCTCCCCTGCAGTTCCAGAAGATGCAGTCCTTCCCCTCTTCTGACCTTGTCACCTCTCCATCCTCTTCCTCCATTCCAGTTTTTTTCCTTCTCTTCCTTTTCTCTACCGTGCTTCCCCAGCTGCTGCACATTTTAACAGTTTTAACAATCAGTTCCACCAAACTGGTGCAAACTAGCTGAATGATACCACTGATGTTATCTCATGATATTCCAAATTATGACAGTTTCAGTTTAACCATTTAGCTTCTAGTTAGTATTTAGGGTTGATTTGCTCTGGGACCCATTTGTTGGTCATCTATTGGTCCTTCTGGGGTTGGTAATAGAAGATGATTTATGGTACTCATTATGGACAGCCTCTCAGTTAAAATCATTTTCAGCTAAAATACATGAATAGTGTTTTTAAATGATTTATCAATGGTATTGTATTCCACCGAAATTGTTATATAAATAAGCAAACATCTGCAAAGTGTTGGAGAAACTGTTAGGAGCCGTACACCCCTATGTTTTGATATGATTTAATCGGCATACATTGAAATTGATATAAAATATAAAACATACCCTACTATGGCTGTGTAGCCAGGGTGACCAAGAGGAAAGCTGGCTGAATATGTGCATTATGAAATTAGGTAGAAAAACACCTCCTAGGCATGGTGAGGTCATAG
Organism: Ctenosaura bakeri; assembly: GCA_948474755.1. Lineage (NCBI taxonomy): Eukaryota > Metazoa > Chordata > Lepidosauria > Squamata > Iguanidae > Ctenosaura > Ctenosaura bakeri. The sequence continues at coordinate 458,115 of CAOLHI010000200.1, read as the reverse complement.
TCAAGAAATCACCAAGAAACTCCAAAGATAATAGGCTGCTACTAACCTAAACAACTCTGCTTTCCTAAACAATAGCAACTGGGAGATTTCCACTAGACCACTGATGGTTTCAAGCCCTCTTCCCTTCATCCTGCAATCTATCCTATTATCCTGACACCTGTTCACAAACACTGAACTATCAGACAACCATTAGCCGCTTTGTTACCTAATGCTAAAACCATCAGCTCATTCTGGACCTCATTGTCCACTCTACAAACTCCATTGTTTATTTGGACAAAGAGCCATTTGCACCCATGCCCTCCAGGCATAAATTATGTATAACTCCCACCTCCAGTTTTGAGCAGCTAGTTCACAGCACATTGGTTGCTGAACATTGTTCTGTCACTCTGATTTCTGATTGTACTGTCCTTAGACATATTTCTAAGCCACAGCACCGCTTCTTCACTACTCTTCTGGATTGGTAAAATCACCCATTTTACCCTGAAATCTCGCTGTCTTAAACTTTCCTCCCTTTTTATTTGGTTAGCCTTGTGTGAATGTGTGACCATTTGAGATCTTATGTGTGTGATTAATTCCCCAAATCAAATATGTTTTAGCTTATGTTTGAATCTCTAGCTGGCTCTTGCCTGCAGAAGACTCTGTAAACACTGGTGTCAAAGATCTTGCTAGGTTGCTCCCCTCTCGCAGGCCTCCTAAGTTTGAGCTGATAATTCCCCACTTTGAACAGAGGTCCTGGCACTGTGGATGGACCCCTGAGTCACCCACGTTTTAAGGTAACAGAAATGTGATGCTGTAGTACTTTCTTTCACATGTGATGGTGTTATCCAAAGATTTCGGATGGAGCTTTTCAATGAGATGGCAAAAAAATACTTACTCAGATCTGTGCAACAATCATTGGGAAGGGTAAAAATTTGATGATCTCCATGAAAGAGACCAGAATGTGGCTGATTGACACATGGCACCAGATCACAATACAAGCTGAGGCAGGACTTGTGTTATTTGAAGCTAGTCCACCTCTGCTCGTGTTCTTTTGACTTGTTCAATCGAACCACCTTCCCACCCTCAGTGCAGTATGAATTTATCTGGTTGCTTCAGGGCCAGATGGGGTGTTTTGTTTGTTTTTTTGCCCTTTTTGCAGGTTTTTTTTCTCCTATCCCATACTGTAGTTGATGGCACTGGGACAATTGGCTTGGGATGGTATCTTAAATAGGTCTTCCTTTGGTCAGTAGTAGGGAAAAATAAGACGTTGGTTTTCACCTCTTGGCACCCCTTTGATGTAGGTTAGGGCTCTGGGACTCCTTCTTTAGTATCCTGTGTCTCAGGGGGTTGGAGAAGGGGACTATCCTTGAAGTTCACCTGGGATTTCAGGGTCCTATGGCCTGAGTGGGAGTCCCCTGAGTTACCTTCCAGTTATGCTGGACCAGGGAGCAATCAAATCAATTTGGATTGCCCTCAGGGCTGAGATATTTCAACCAAGGGAAGGCTGAGGAGATTGTCATGTGGTAATGCCTGGCCTCAGATGAACCTGTGTCAGGTTGTTCTCCCCTAGTAGCTCCTTTCCAGGCCAACATAATTTTAAATAGGTTGGATTAAATAAAATGGCTCTTATTATCCAATTGATGTGCCTGGTCTCATTATTTTTTGCTAGAAGCTCATATGATGATTGCTCAAAAAAGGGCAGGCCTACAGAATTTAACTCTTGACTGTTAGTATGAGAAGTTTTGATATCTTGTGATCACAGAAAAGTTGACTGAACAAGTTCACAACTTAAGAAATGAACTTCATAATGACTCTTTTGTTATAGATTGGTTACCATTTATTTCTTTTATTACTAGTAACAGAGGTAATCTAGGTCCACCCGTTTCTCATGCTGGTCTTTGGAATAACATCTTTACTTGAAGGCTAAAAAAGAAATGCAGGTATATGCATTTAGTACATGTTTTGTCAAGGAATGCTAACAGTCTGTCAATTTTGTTTTGCTCAGTATTATTTAGTTATATTTCTTTCAATAAAAAGAAAAAAATTCAGTGGCAAAGCAAATCATTTGCCAGCGGAACAGTCAGTTTAATCTTTGGCAACTCCAGTTAAATGGACCAGTAGTCATGTGTTGTAGATGCACTCTGCTGGAAACTGTATAATATCCCCATCAGTCACAACAGACAATACTGGGCTAAATAGCTGAATACGCTCACATAGAATATGGAAGCTTCCTATATTTCTGTCATTCCATGAGCACATACACAAGTGTTATACACTGTTGCACATAGGAAATTCCAGAAATTGAACCAGGGCAATCTGCAGTGCTCCAGGGCTTGAAAAAGTTACTTTTTTGAACCTCCAAATAGCATGATATGTGGTAATGCTGACTTGGGAATTCAGTGAGTTGGCGTCCAAAAAGTAGCTTTGCCGGGCTTCTTGAGAGCTGGTTCTTGCCTTATCTTGAAGCCCCTTTAAAAACTAGCATAATTCAGCTTGATGGAAATGTGGCTGTGGAGACTCCATGCAGCTACTATGGAACTACTTCAGTGGGATAAACCTTTAGGACAGATTTCAGATGTCAGTACACATAGAGCCACAATGTTTCTACATTCACTGATATTTAAAACCACCATAAAACATTTAATGAAGATCATTGCCAAAAGGCATAATTTCTCCAAAATTCCCGTAAGTGGGCAATATTTGATTTCAGTGAAACAGAATGCACCATCTTTTATGTGGATTTAGCTTAAAATCCATTATAAATTTCTTTAAATTGTGGGCTCCAGTAATGCTTAATATTCTCCTGATGAGATAGTAAACTGAAAGGGATCATCAAACAGTATTTAGAAGTGAAGATGACAAATGTTCCTTTAGCGTTCCAGACAAGCGTCTGGAATAGTCTACAAACCATACAACATTGTCAGCAGAAATTATGCAGGAATTGGTTATTTAATTAGAGCCTTTTTGTGAAACCATTAAGGGATAATGCTGAAGTTGTCAAAGGAGAAGTTATTTCAGGTAAACGAGCACTAGATGGAAAAGAAAGAAAGATGGTTCTACATTTATATTAAATCCCCACTAATTCTAATCTCCTCAAAATCTATATTTGGTAGACCATGAGTACAGGAAAATATGCAAAGATGTTTCTGAGATAACACAGCTGGCGTGGCAGAAAGAAATGTGAATTTTTAGAACACTTAACAACTGCCAGAACAAAGGTTACATCCAGATCCCCAGACATGGGCACCGCCACCACCAGTAAATGACCATATTTTGGGGGGAGGTGGCTTTAGTGGGTAAAAAAAGTGGGTTCAGGGGGAGGTGGTGGGAGAGATGCAACATTGTTCTGCCTGCCTGCCTCTTCCTGCTCTAGGAACTGGCTAACATTTCAGCAGGAGAAGCATACATTTCAGCAGAGTGCTTTGATTATGTATTCTTGCATGGCAGAGAATTGGACTGGATATCTCTTCTGGTTTCTTCCAACTCTATGGCCATTTCCACGCTACACTGTTATAGTGCTCTTATTCCACTTTCAACATCCTATGGAATCCTGGGGTTTGCAGTTCAGAGAGGGGCATTTGGAATCCTCATCCACAGAGCTCTTTGGCCTCAGTAAACTACAAGCCCCAGGATTCCACAGGGATGTTGAAAGAGAAATAATAGTATTGTAACAATGTAGTGTGGAAACAGCCTCAGATTCTATGAAATTTCTATGGAACTTTATGCATGGGATTTCAGCTAGATGACCTTCTCTTTCTGTTTTTCTTTCTCTTCCTTCTTCCTCTCTTTCTCTTTATCCTCCTCTTCTTTCCTGTTATTTGTTTATTTCCCTATGGATCAAGGCTGGGAACAGCAACAAATTAGACATATAACATCAGTTAAAAGAGCATATAAAAACAATACATGCCTAAACATGTCAATATATGCTTTGAAATTCATAATTAAGAAATCATCTGAATGGGACTACTGGAAGAGACTGATCCTTACTGCTGTTTTAAATTGTGAGAGTTCATCCAGCTGAGGAATCTCCTCTGGCAGGTTACTCCACAGTCACAGCCAAAGAAAATGTTCTCTGGGTAACATTTGTCAGTCTAGTTTTGGCTGACTTGAAGTAATTACTCCCCCACCTCCAGAGGATTTGAGTGTATGGGATGGATTACGTAAGACCATCCCATAGGTAATCTGGGTGCAAACTGTGTAAGAGTTTAAAGGTAAGAACCAAGACTCAGTACCTCATCCAGAAACTAATTGATAGGCAATGGTTGTGGTGTTAATATTGGTGTAACATGGTAATTTGTCTATGTACCAGCAACAAATCTGGCTGCCATGTTTTGAATTAACTGACGTTTCCAAACCTGGTACAGAGGTAACCCAATTTACAATGATTGCAGAAATCTAGCCTTTAGGTTACCTGTGTGTGCACTATCATCATTATAGCAATAGCAGTAGCAATAGCAGTTACATTTCCATACCACTTACCAGTGCTAAGCACTCCCTAACCAGTTTACAATGTGTTTTAGCTAATAGCCCCCAACAAGCTGGGTACTCATTTTACCATCCAACGGAAGGGGTGGAAGGCTGAGTCAACCCTGGAGCCCTGCAAGATCAAACTCACAATGTTGTGGCTGCAGTACCGGCATTTAACCATTGTGCCGCCATTAGACCTTTCAGCTCCAAGAAGGGACATAACTGGCATAACAGCCTAATCTGCTAGCAGGCAGTCTTGACTGACACATCTACCTGGGTCACCATTTGGAGCAAGGGATCCAAAAGCAACCCCAGAACAAAATCTTTCAGGGGAGTCTAACTCTGTACAGGACTAGCTGACACACCTCCAAACTGATTAATACAACAGTAAGCACCTCTTTCTTGTTTGAATTTGGCTTCAGTTTGTTTTTCCTCCTCCAACCCATTATCTTTTCCAGGCATTCTTTCAGAGGAGACACATTATCCTTAGCTGATGCTAAGGCATAGAGAAGTATATTTGGGTGTCACCAGCATACTGATAGCACACTGCCCCATACCACTTAGTGATCTCTTCCAGTGGCATTAGATGTTAATAGTAGATGTTAAATAGCATTGGGCTTAGAATGACATCTTGTGGTATGCCCTATAACAGTTCCCCCCCCCGAGGAACAGCTATTCCTCTAGTACCATCATCTACAACCTACCCAAGAGATAGGACTTGAACCACTGCAGCACAGTACCCCTGATTCCAACCCTCTGCCCCCAGAATTTCAAACGGTCAAAAGTATCAAACACCATTGAGAAGTCCAAAAGCACCCACTTGGATGCATTCCCTAACCATAGCATCTAGGCTTCAGCAATAACAAAATTTAAATAGGTTCTGCTCCTGCTGAGGATGCAAAAGTTGCTCATAAGGAGATCTCATTCCCAGCATGACAGAATATAACGCCCTGGAGTCAAACGTTGTACCAAATTATCATGTTGGACCTGACAAGGATCAATAGTGATCAGAGGTGAGATGGGAAGCAATCTGCAAGCACACTGACAGGTGTGAACTTCTGGTTCAAGGCTAACCATGTGTCACTAGAATAAACATGCGTTAGCACATTGTAATGAACATTTTGAAAATCCCCAGTTTTTTGCATCCTTTCAATCTGGTACGTCTGTATTCCACCAAAAAGATTGCAATCATCCTGGAGTAATGGCCAGAGGGCAGCTACCATACTTCTACATAGTCATTATGGCTAGAAAGATAGCATTGCACACAAAGGAAACGCTAGTGGCTTTCATTTCAATACATACTTTAGATCACTGAGATAAAATAATTCAAACATAAGAAATTCTGAGAGAGGTGGGGTGTGTCCTGTGTCATTATTTCCATGTTTTGTTGCTGTTGTGTGTTTTCAAATCATTTTTGATTTATTTTGACCCTAAAGCGACCCTGGGGGCTGAGGGTGTGTGATGTGCCCAAGGTCACCCAGTGGGTTTCCATGGCAGAGGGGAATCAAACTCTGGTCTCCAGGATTGTTGTTCCAGTGTTCAGACCACTATACCACACTGGCTCTAATGTTTACATCTCTAAACGTCAGTCTTCATAATAAGATGTTTTGGAAATATTTGTGTCAAGCTCTTAGTCAATTATTATAAATATCTCATTTTGTACCTCTATTGTTAATAGGATTGTTTCAGTTTTAAACTGTTTGGAATTAAGCTTCTCTGACTATTTGACTCACTGCAATGCTTTTTATTAATGATGTACAACTGGTAGGAGAACAAGACATATTTCAGTTGTTTTTTGCTTATTGCCTGCCAAACCTCTGGACATTAATTTTACTATCCTTCTAAAGGCCATTAGGATGTGAATCCTAATTTGGTACAAATAACACAATTTGACTGACTGGCCAATGTAGGTGGCAAAGGACAGTGGAGGCTGGTAGTTCCTATGTCAGTGGAATGAGGACTCCATTCCAGGTTTTAGTCCAAACTTCAGAAGAGCTGTCCAAGATGCTGACTCTATCTTGTAATCAGCATTTCTATAAGCCTCTCTGCCATACCCTTCCAAGTCTACTGAGCCACTGAATTCTAGTCACCACCCTAGATATGGCCTTTAAAATCTGGAGCAAAACTTGGAGTGGATTCATGTCCCACTGACATGGAAGGCACTGGCAAAGTGTCATTTTCAACTACATTTGGGGGAAGGATAGTTATTCCATCCTCTGAGCACTTAAAATGGAGAAAGACAAAATACAGAAACGTGAGCCTACTGGAGATCTACAATCACTCCTTTCTGAGAAGAAAAAACTTCACAGTGAATTAAAGTAGGAAGTTGTAGGCAGAAGCCTACAGAGTGCTGACTGATTGCATGGCTCCTGTGAAAATAACAAAGCCCTCTCCTTCCCATTTTGTAGCAGTTACGAAGTCACTTCCCTCCTCTATCCAACTTAAAACAAAAACAAAAACCACCTCTTGAGTGGATATATTTGCTCAAAAAAGTCATTTTCTAAAATGAAAAAGATTTTTAAAAAACAAATGTTTTAGTTTTACAGGGTGAAAAGATATTGATTAAGAACTGAAAATGATAATTATAACAAAAACAGCATAGCACTATCATTATTTAGTGAGAATAGACCCCTGGAACTGGAATTGATTTAACTGGCATTGTTATCCTTTGATGTACCCAAACCTCTCAACACTGTGAAGATGCAATATTTTTATCCTTGCACAAAAGGAAATGCTGGGTAAAAGAAAACCCTGGGACTTGTTCTTTGCCTAAGAACCCCTCACCCACCCCATACTAGCATCCGCAGCTACGCAAGTACTCTCAGACCTTATAAGCTTACCAGTTTTTTTGGGAGGAAGTGTGAAAGAGTGCATTGCACTGTACAACACTCCTGCAGTATCATTATCCATTCCGCTAGGATATTTAGCTTGGGGTGGTGTTGCAGCTAGGAGTGTATGCAAAAAAAAAAAGAATTTTCCAACCTAAGGTGGAAAAAAAAATGGCCTGGAGTTGATTACAGGGCAGCAAAATGTTTTTGCTCCATCAAATAAGAATTTAAGCCCCCAATGAAATTTTCTTCAGCCACCAAAAGGCTAGCATTGCAGTGACTTAATACTTCAATTGAGCATCAATCACATATGTTCAAAAGACCCTTGCATTATCCTTGCATCTTAATCAAGGTTTGACCAAGATATTTTGCTGAGCAATGAACAAGATGGTGTCCCCTGGGAATCTCCGAAGAAACAATCCAGATGGCTGCCACAACTACCCCTCCCAGTAGCTGTTGCCTGAAACAGTTGTCTCACTCAACCGAATGGTAGGGCTAGCTCTGCTGAGTCTGCACTTTACTGCTCTCCTCTTTGTTTCCATACTTATCCTTGAACTGTAAGCTCATTGGGGCAGGGAGCTTGAAAGACATATAACTACCAATAATAAATTGTGCATTTCTCAAAAAATGCCCCATTAATCAATTTTGATCATCCCATCCTGAATAGCTGGAGCTGCTAAGACAGTGAGCCCCTTAGGCCATGAGAATATTTTGTGCTATTGAGAATTAATAACCCATTTTAAATATTTAGTTTTATAGTCCATTTTTTCTATTTTTATATATTGATGATGCGATATATATTTAAAATCTTTAGCATGAAGGTCAAGTAAAATAAAAACAACATTAAAAAACCCTGTAGGCACACCAAAAAGAGAGGACAATAGAACATTACTTAAGGAAAGACGCTGATCTTAATTGAGTTCGTGCTTTCATTCAACTTACAGAGAAGAGCTTCTTGTCAAGGAAAGGTACCAAGGATAGTCTTTTTTAGAAAATGTTAAAAGCAGGTTGCTTTGGAGAAAAGTCAACACACACAGCTTTTAAAGGCATAAAGCATGCCTGTAATTGGTGAAGGTGTTTCTTTCCAAATGTCAGCATTAAATTCTTGTGCATAACTTTGATCACAGGTATGCCAGCAAACAGAATATAATTTCCTATGTTCCTGGGCTCACAGTAAATGAATATGACAGAAATGGGTATTTTCATGATTTGCAGTAGCATTCATATTTTATTTATTTTTATTTATACAAGAAATTTTACTCTACCCATCTAAGATGTGCACATTGTAATTTTTAAAAAAGGGATTACAATAAGGGCTTGGGAATGCATAAGTACTGGACATTGCTCTCACTCTTCTCCATCCAAAACTTTTTGGCATTTATCTCAGTCTTAAAGGTCCTTTTGAAACTTGCTAAGGTGATGGATTGATCTTTGCCAAAGTGTTATGTAGGAGAATTGCAAAGATGCAGGGCCTTCGGTGGCTCAAAGGTACTTCTATGGAGACATGCATTTTTGCATAGTTAACCACACTTAACGTGCCAGAGCAGCACTCTTGCATTTTACATTTAGCCTAATATGCATGCATGGCACTTTCATAAGACTGGAGTATTCCAGCATTTGGAAAGTAACTATTGATGTTACTTGTTCTACTGTTTTTTTAAAAAAAATGTAGTCTGTTCCATGATTCATGAAACAATGGCAAAAGAAAACCTTGGAAAATCCTGTTAAAATGTGTCCCAAATGGCTTTAAAAGATAACTTTTTAAAAGTTATAACATAAGGAACATGCTCCTTTTTATAATGACAATAACTTCATTCCCACTTCCTAAGTTAGTTTTGAAGTGTAATTACACTATGTCCTTATTATTCATTACTGGTAACTACGGCCATTTCTGCCCTACACTGATATAGTGCTGTTATTCCACTTTCAACATCCCCATGGAATTCTGAACTTTGTTGTTTACTGAGGCCAAAGATCTCTCTGGCTGAGAATTCTAAATGTCCCTCCCTAAACTGGAAACCCCAGGATTCCATAGGATATTGAAAGTGGAATAATAGCACTGTAACAATGCAGGGCAGAAATGGCTTATGTTACACGTTACGTATGACTCATGACACCTGTGCTCTGAACTTGTCTCTCACTAATCTGAGAACTTGGACTTCTGCAATGAAGAGCTCTGTTTTATGATAGCCAAAATGAACAATGGCTGAGTGAGTTGGCTGAACTAATAATGCTTTGTTATCTCTCACTGCCTATGCCAGCTTTGGGGGGAAAGCATTCTGTGTGTCCCCAGGGATTTTTTGGCAGCCTTCATTGCATTTTTTAATTATTTGGAGGAGAAGATTGGATTTTCAATTGTGTAAAACTTCTTCCCGCCCCGCAAAATGTGACCACAGCTTCTAGTTTTCCCCAGTTGCGTAGGGACATTGGGGGGAGGCATTCGCCCCAGGCAGCAATGTTTTAGGGACATACTGGCCTGTAGCCACATCCCCACATGCCCTAGTCATGCTCCTGCACACAGTGCCCACGCCCCTCATACTGTAGCCCCACTTCCTCCCACCACCACCACCACCACCACACACTCCAAGCTCTGCCACTGGTCTTCGCATTCCCATTCAGGGCTCTTTTTGTCTTCTAGCTGAATTCCTCCTTTGGAAGAGCACCTCCTTTTTCCTAAAACAGGCCTAAAACACAGGGAGGGAGGCTTTAAAAATGACAAAATTGCCTCCTAGAGCTTGCAGAGTGACATTTCAGGGTTGTTGTTTTTTTTAACTTTTAAGAAGGTAGGGAGGTGACTTACATGGCTCCCAGACTTTGGCAAGTTTCAAACCCATGATTTCTGCTAGCCCCCTCACAACATTTCCCTGTTACATAGTCTATATTCCACTCACTTCCCAAAGAGCACATTTTTAGCCTTTCGACAGACAGATTTGAGAGGCTGAGCCAGAATTTGAATCTAGCCTAGCCTAGCAGAGAAAATGCTATAATAAGAGGCAGCATGGTGTAGTGGTTTGAGCATTTGACTATGATCCTAGAGACCAGGGTTCAGTTCCCCACTGAGCTATGGAAAACCACTGGGTGACCTTTGATATATCACACAACCTCAGCGCTAGAAAAACGCATGAGGAGGCTGCCTTAGGGTCACCATAAGTCAGAAACAACTTGAAGGTACACAACAAACATTTGCTCTGCATTTTTGTAAATCACAAGCTCTGTTCTTTTGCCTCTGAACATTACCTTCAGTTCTACCATTTGGACAGAGCAGAAGATAACAAGGGAGAGATTGTGGATTACTTTCAGGGCAGAAAAAGCCTTCAAGAAAATGAGGACAGTACTAGACTACAATCGTTACTAGACAATGTGATGACAGTTTGACTGTCCAAAATGGCCCTATATCCATCCATCTGAGTTCCTGTAGGATAAACATCGTCAGTGATTCAGGGTCTGTGTACCCAAAACCAATTGAATATAGTGGTAGATAATCTATAACCATTGCTGGATCTTACATATTGATGTTATTAACTGCCATCAACTTGACTTCAACTTATGGCAATCCCATGCATGAAATACCTCCAAGTTCCCCCATCCTCAATCACTCTGCTCAGGACTTGCAGACTTAGGGCCGTGGCTTCCTTGAGAGAGTCTGTAATGAGTTCTTCCTCTTTTCCTACTGCCTTCCACCTTCCCAAGCATTACTGTCTTTTCCAGTGAATCATGTCTTCTCAAGACATGTCCAATGTACAACAGTCTCAGTTTAATCATTCTGGCTTTTAGGGAGGGTTCAGGGTTGATTTGGTCTAGGACCCATTCATTTGTCTTTTTAGCAGTCCAGGGCAGTGGTGTATCTAGGCTCGCCAGCACCTAGGTCAAGCATGGAAGTTGCGCCCCTACGTGCTCCCCCCACCCTCCTTGCACCAAGACCCCAGTGGAGGTGGGGGGTGGTGGGACAGGTCCAGGAGGAAGGTGGGGGTCCATTTTTTTGCACCCCCTGGCATTGGCACCCAGGGCATGCGCCCCAGTTGCCCCACCCTACGTACACCTCTGCTCAAACGTATCTGTAGAACTCTATTCCAGCATCACATTTCAATTGAATTTATTTTCTTCCTATCAGCTTTCTTCACTGTACAACTTTCACAACCATACGTTAGAGAGAGGAAATGCAATGGGATGTATGATCCTATCTTTAGTATTCGACAATACATCTTTACACTTCAGCATCTTACCTAGTTCCTTCATAGCTGCCCTTGCAAGTCCTAGGTCCTTTCCGCAATGCACCTTTTTGCGGAGCTGGGGTGCGGGGATCGCGTGAGCAGCCTCTAGCAAGAGGCTTTCGTGTCCTGCTTCCTTCAGCTCCGCAGCTGCCACCTGCTCACATGAGAGCCCCGCCTCTTCCTTCTGCAGTGCAGCCTGGGAGTTTCCCAGGCTGCGCTGGGGCAGGAAGTGCGAGCGCCATGGCTCTGGAGCTCCGCACACACAGCAAGTGCACGCGGGGCCCCAGAGTGATGCGCGATCACGCACCATTTTTGGCTCATAGCCAAAAATAAAAAGTGCACGATCAGCGCTTGCCAGCCCCTGGAGCATCGCACAGTTATGAGTGCATCATGTGGACCACTGCTCACATTCGCACAACACTCAATTTTGCCTTTCTCATGGCAAATGCCGTGCAAAAAGGGCCCTAGTCTTCTGCTGATTTCTTGATTGCAGTCTCCATTCTGATGAATGACTGAGCCAAGATATGGAAAATCTTGAACTATTTCAAAGTCTTCATCATCTACTTTAAGGTTATGTGACTCATCTTTGGTCATTATATTTGTTTTCTTAATGTTTATCTGTAAACCTGCCTTTGCACTTTCTGCCTTGACTTTCTTCAGTAATTGTTCCAAGTCTTTGCTATTTTCTACTAGTAGTGTGGTGTCATCTGCATATCTTAAGTTGCTGGTGTTCCTTTCTCCAATTTTCATGCCTCCTTCCACTAAATCTAATCTTGCTTTACATATGATATATTCAGCATACAACAAAGAGGGTGATAAAATGCAGCCTTGCCTGCGTCCCTTGGAAACCATTCCATTTGTCTGTATAATACTCTAGTAGTAGTCTCCTGTACTGTGCATAGTTACACATCAGGGCAATCAAATGTTGTGGCACACCCATTTCTTTAAGATTGAGCCATAATTTTTCATGATCTACACAATCAAAGGCTTTGCTATTTTGCTATAATCTATAAAATGTAAGCTTGATTTTCTTTTGAAATTCTTTGATGTGCTCAATTATCCAATATATGTTTGCAATATGATCCCTAGTGCCTCTTCCTTTCTTGAACCCAGCTTGGACATCTGGCATTTATCTCTCCATATATGGTAACATTCCTATATATTATGTGTCTCTCAAGACTTTAAAGACCTTACCTTGAATGATCCTTGCAAAATTATCATGGGATGTTCTCTGACTATATAGTATCAACACAGATAACAAGAAAGAGCCTTCTTGGAGGCTGCTCCCAAGTTGTGCAGCACAGGAGGCTGGATTTGATCCTGTCTGCTTTCTTTCCATCAACAGGCAAAGTTTTTATTTATTTATTTAGGCAGGATTTTTGCCCTTACCTTACTGTGACAGAAGAATCTTTTAATGGGATTTGTTTGCATTTTTTCTTTTTATTATATTTCAATTTTTAAAACTGTATTAATTTACCAGTTTTTAATAGATTTTTTTTATTTAATGTTCCTGGTTTGGGTTCATTCTAAGAAAAAGGAGAGATATAAATTAACCTCCACCATTAATTCATCATCAATATATTTGATGATGGAAAGGGTAGTGTACTTTAAAAAGAGGATCAGAAGACAAGACAAGAGATTATTATGAGAAGTATAGGTGCAGAGACTCACCTGCGAGATTTAAATTATGGGGTTTTTTTAATGTTCATAACTTGTCTCTACTCATGTGAAAAGAAAACAGAAGAAAAGCTTAAATGCAATGTGAATAAGCACTCCTACTGAAGTGAATTTTACATTCACATTATGAACTGAATTGAAGCAAGAGCAGTTTTTCAGGCTTGCATGTGGAGATATTCTTTGCGTCTGTCAGTAATTAAGGCTATGGGGTTAAGCTGTGTGGAAAAGGCTGGCTTTGAGGACTGGATGTGAAGAAGAGAGGTGATGAGTGCACAGAGCAGTTGAAGGGGTTAGAGTTGCAAGTGTGAAGGTCAAAAGCAAGGCAGTAACAGGAAAAAAGGACAAAAGCATTAGGCTGGGAAGGCAAAGCCATAGGCAGCTGAAAGGGGAAAGATAAAGAGGCTCAGCTGGTTGAAAAACAGTGGGGAAAGACGGCATATAGATTGGAGAAGGTCTGGTTCACGAGCAAGGTTTTGGCTGAAGAGTTTTTGATAGATTTGAAAACAGCAAGGGTCAAACTTAGGATTGTTAGGTAAAATACAAGACAGATCCCATGTCCTTCAATGGTTGTGTAGAAAAGCGAATTTCAGCCGTTTTGATTGTCACAGAATCTGCTGCTGAAAATTCCCTCTTCTGCAAAACCATTAAATAAGACAGGATCTTTGTGCCTTGTTTTACCTGACAACCCTAGTCAAACTAGCAGCAACACTATATCTTTGGAAACTCATATTCAGGGTTATCCTTTGAAGCTCAAATGCAAATAGCACCAACCAGGGCCAAGCAAGAGGGTAACAGATAGGATCACAACAGACATAACTGGCAAATGAATCCCCTTCTGCTACTGCAGTCCCTCTCCCCTATGATTGCCAAATAAAATTTAAGACAAGGCTCCTCTCCCTTTAATGGATGTATAGAAGAGGTGCCAGTTGTCACACCAAAAAAAAAACCTGCTCAAATTCCCCTTTCTATTCAACCATTAAAGGGAAAAGAGCCCTGTCTTTTATTTCATCTGGCAACCCTACTTCCCTCTGGTAGCTACACTAGAAGGAAATCCCCTATTAGCAAAGCTTTCAAGACCACTGCTGGAAAGGAACAGGTTAAATTCCTTCTCCAGGTCTGCTGCACTCCCAAGAATTATCATTCCAGCACCCCCACTGATGCAATTAGCAATATTTTAAAATTGTAGTTTGGCAGTTAACCATTTTTAAGGCTTCTAGTTAAGGTATAATAGGAGAAGGCCAGAGAGAAGAAGACTTGCACAGTGTGGACTGGAGATGACAAAAGCATGGATTATAGCCAAGATGATGAAGAAATAGCTCCAGATATGAATGTGAATACCCACCCAGGAACATGCACAGATTTGTATGCCCTCAGACCACCCTCTCCTTTCATATTATTTCAGGGAGAAAAGAAGTGTCCTTCTCAGTTTCTTTCATGAAGCTTAAGGCTTTCTCTGAGAGGATTTTCTCTGTGGTAGCTTCCTGACTGTGGAACTCAATGTCAAATGAAGTAAGACTGGCTCTCTCTCTCTTCTGAACTTCCTATGGGCAGCTAAAACAGTGTTGTTTCCGCATGGCCTTTTGTTTTTGAAATTGCTCTAGCTGTTTTAACTGTTCTGTTTTAAATGATCTTTAGGGGGTCCTTTTAGTTTAGGTTCTGCTTGCTTTGTTTCAGATGTTCTCCAGGTCACTCAGTGGGTTTTTATGGCCGAGTGGAGATTCAAACCCTGTTCTCCAGAGGGGTAGTGTAGCATTCAAACCATTACACCATGCTGACTTTGAGGCAGAATTTTATTAAACTGCAATGGATAAATATAGAGAACCCTGAAATTTCCAAGAAAGAGGGTTGTCTAGGGAAATTTCAGAAGAAGGAAGACAGAAAAGAAACTGGTGTGGGACCTTCCTGTGAATTACAAAAAGAATTGTCTCACTTATGGACTTTTATCTGCTTTTCCTCCTTTACCCATTGGTGAGAGTTAAAAAGTAAAACAGTATAGCCCATTTGTCTTTACTGTTGAGGCCTCCCAATCACCATTAGCAGCCAGGAGATTGTGACTTTTATAGAAACTCACCAGGGTATGTTACTTTTGAGAAAACAGGATCATTGTATAAACACACAATAAAAAGAGGTGGAGCAGCTTGTAAGGCACAAGCACATAGAAGCTCCATCAATTTTACGCAGAGATGAAAGATTTGATATGCACTGTAAAAATCCATGTCTCTTCAACATACAAGACCTGAAGCCAAACAACTACTGAACATGTGGGAGCAAGGGAAAAGGTATCCAGAAAAGTCTCTAGCTAATCAGTCATGTGGCATTCATTTTGGTTTTTGCCATCAACACAAGTGGGGCAGTGTCTGACTTGCATTGTTTAGGTTCCTCTACAATAGGGATGGTTGTTGTAATTTCCCAAGAGGACTCCTCCAGTGAGAAGAGCTAGACTGAGTCTCCAGAACAAGAGACTGGTGAGAAGGTGACAAATTTGCAGACCCAGGGCTCCAAGGCTCCTGGATAGAAGCTATCTGCTCCAGAATCTAAAGAGGGGGCTGAAAACCTTCTGTGGTCTGTTCAGATTATAGTGCTATTATTCCATTTTAACTGGCACGACTGCACTGTACAGAATCCTGTACCTTGTAGTTTGGTGAGGCACTAGAATGCCCTTGCTGAGAATTCTAAATGCCCCTCCTTAAACTGCAAATCTCAGGATTCCATGGGATAGAACCACAACAATTAAAGTGAAATAATAGCAACGTAAATTCTGCAATGTGAATAGGCCCTGATTCTGCAAGAATGATATCATTATGCACTGAAGAGTAAATACTAATGGGCTCATAGAATATGAATCCAAAACTATGTATTTCCTTATTACAAGACATCACCATGATATGCCATGGTCATATATACTGCTCTTATTTTATAGCATACTGTTGCTTCCTCCCTGCTTGTCTCTTGATGTCAGAGGTGTTGACAATCAACGTTTGAAGTTGTGAATCTTCACTTGGCTATCTAAGCTAATACACATGGAGTGGTTCCTTAATTTTTTAAAAAAATCATTTTTGGAATGACTCGCTTTCTTTCATCTGCATGGTTCATTAGATGGAAAGAGAAGAAATTGCCCCAGGGCATCCACAGCACTTCATTTCTGAACAGCGGGTCTGAACCTGAATCTTACTGGTATTCAAATATCTAATTGCTCACTTAAAACACTGGACTGCAAAGCTGTCCACAGAAAATACTTACCATCTGGTTTGTCTAATGAATTGCCAGTGGAAAAAAAAAGTTTGGTCATTAATTGGGCTGTAAAAGCAATGTTTCAGTTTAAGAATTCTGTGTTGGCATTTGTAACCCTTCAGTATGACTCTTTTTTTTTCATTCAAAATCACATATTATTAAATAGCTAATATCTCTAAGTGGCTTATATAACTTCTAATAATATTTGCCAAGGAAGTATAGTCCAGCACCAGAATGCCCTAGAACATAAACAGGGAAAGTGTTGCCTTATAGGGCATATGCAGCCTCCTCCTAGGTTCCAACCCTGCCTCAACTGCCCTTGGGGACTGCCTTCCCTGGCCAGCCGGCCCCTCCCAAAACTGCAAACCCCAGATTCCATAGAATGTTGAAAGTGGAATCATAGTGCTATAACAGTCTAGTGTGGAAATGGCCACAAATAGATCACAGCCCTTCATGCACTGTTTAACACAAAGAAAATCCATTTTAAAAAACTAGAAAACAGATTTCAAGCTACATCTGGGTTGGTTGGTTGTTTTGATTGTCATTTTTGGCAGTTTATGCCAAAAAAAAAAAAAGGTGTATCTCTTAACGTTTTACATTTCTTTATTCTCTGCATCTTTCTGGTATCTCTGCTATTCTGCGCATATAACTGTTCTGGATCTATAGCCCTTTAATGTCTGCTTTGGATCCTGTACAGAGAAAGGCAGGATATAAATCAATCGATTGATTAATTAATTAATTAACATGTTTCGCTCTGCATGATGTATTCTTTTGGCTGAGTTGGACATGTTGTCTGGGGATGATGAGAGCTGTAGTCCAACACATTTGGAGAACA
Source organism: Ctenosaura bakeri (assembly GCA_948474755.1). NCBI lineage: Eukaryota > Metazoa > Chordata > Lepidosauria > Squamata > Iguanidae > Ctenosaura > Ctenosaura bakeri. The sequence goes on along the minus strand of CAOLHI010000200.1, from coordinate 440,887 downwards.
CCATCTTGAGCAAGATTCTTAAGGAGATTCTTGAGGAAGGTAGACCTGCACCTTTAAATGGATCAGTGGTCAAGTGGTTAAAGAAGTTTTTCTAACAATTTATTTGCAACAGACTTAATAAAACTGAGACCTATTCCTCATTCAATTAACAGCATGCAACTGAGATCAACAATTTTTTTTAAAAATGTCCTATATTATCAGTGGGATTACCCATCAAACTGCCATCTCTTTTGTTTGGGTTTTGAATGAGTTTTTAAAAAAACTTCTAAAGGGCCATAGAGAATTCTTCCAAGGAAGCTGTAAATTTAAAAAATGCTGCATAGTATAAATTGGGATTTGTTTGCAATTATAGCTTCCAAAATGCCTTCCTTCCTGGATTTCTTATTCCTACTTACTTGCTAATTAAAGAGCACTGCTTGCAAACAGTTCATGAATTGATAGTCCTGATCACACACACAAATAATTTGTGCAAATTCCCGGAAGTGTCTTTTTTAAAAAAGTGGGAATATATAAACATCACATTAAAAAAAAACTTGATGCAAGATTTTGCCTGAACTGAGGAATAAGGCTAAAATTCAATTATGATTTCCAACTGGAACAGACCCATTAAGTCAATGTGAATTTGGACAACACTTGCGCAGATTCCATCAATTCAATGGGGCCTATCCTACTGGGAGTAACAATTAGTCATAAATGTGAACATAAACAGTTCTGAGCAAGCTACAGTCCCATTGTTCAAACTGCAAGTGAACTTTTTTTTCCTGTGATGACAAGTTTTCAAGGTAGAACATCCAGTACACTGAAAAAACGAAAGTTACATTGATTCCCTTGTGCCCTGGAAACTATAGTGTGCCTGCAGATCATGTTATTTAAATCCAAAAAGAGAAAATTAAAGAGTTGTACAAATATAAACAGGGCCATTCTTTTACTTCCCAAAGAAAAGCTGCCACTAATTCTCTTTGCTATATTGCTGTATTAAAAGTAGCCTTGATATAGTGCACTAAAATCGGTATATTCAACTTTGAGATGTGCATTAATTGCTTGCATTTACAGTTTTAATTTCTTTCAGAAGGAAGCACCACTAGGGTATTGCTGGGAAGAAATGCCAATCTTCAATTCATTAAATCTATACCATTGTATTATTATGATAGACCACCAAGAACACAAACTATTTCCAGAATGCTTTGGGGGACTCAGACTTCATTAGAAAAGATAACCCACTGCTATATGATAAAGCTTAAGGTGGCTATTCCTTCTGCTTCAGCACAGATAAAGAATTCATTGTAATCCTCTAGCAGGTTGGATGTATTCAATGTTTTCTTTTAAGTGCCTGCCTTAATTTAGAAATACATTCAAATATTCATCTGTCACCTGTGCTAGATTCAGCTGTACCAAAGAGATTATTAGTATTCTTATACTATTCATACAGGGATTTTTAACGGCTAAAATGCATTATAGGATTACATCAATGAAGAAAAAAAAGACCCAAAGGGCATTGTTTACTCCCTCCACCTCTTAACACACACTCTTGAATGATTTTAATTCTTCTATACTTAGCAGGACTTTCCCATTCCTGCACTAATGTATGTATTTTAAAAACATATGGATTGTCAATCATGCAGAAATTAAGTTTGTGCCTCAAAAGCAGATAATTTACAATGATGCAATGTATCAGTTCATGTCCTGGAGGTCTGGCCTCCTGGAATGGTGTTACCCAGTCAGCCAAGTTTCAAAAAGATGTATTTCCTTGGAGCATTGGCAACTGTATTATACCAGATGCAATGATTTGTCTGTCTAAACTAATACTGTGTACTCTGATTGGAAAGAGCTCTCCAAGGTTTCTCAGGCATGGTTGGGGCTGAATCAGGACCCTTCTACCTGCAGATTATGAGCTCTAGCAATGAGTTATGGTTTTTGTGGTTTGTAAAGGAGGTAACCTGTAACTATGATGCTCTGCAATTACATAAACATTACCTTCTATGTATTATGGGTAGCAGGAGATTGTTATTATCCATTGTTGATATTAGATAGAATTAGGTAAGTCAGTGGTCCTTAACTGGGATCTGTAGACCCCGGGGGTCCATGGAGCCCTCACAGGGGGTCCATAAAGCCCTGCTGCTGGACACCAATAGCAGCAGCAGCAATAGGGATGGGGCAGGGGCTTGGGTGCTGAAACTGCTCCCTCATTTGCACACAAGGGAGCAGCTTGAGCATGCACACACACCTGCCACCATGTACTTTTTGCCAGGGACGTGACAGCAGGGGGTGTGGGCACCAAGGGACATGACAGGCTGTACATGCACCCAAACTACAAATGCTGGAGCAGTTTTGACACCTGCAGCACCACCCCTGCTGATGCATCCCTGACAAAAAGATCACAGTGGCAAGCTTTTGCATGCACCCAAACTATGACTCTGGAAACTAGAGACTGAATCCCCACTTGACCATGGATATCTACTGGATGACCTCAGGCAAGTCACATTCTTTCAGCTTCAAACAAAGGCAATGAATCTTGCCAAGAAAATCTCCATTATAGGTTTGTCTTAAGGTCGCCATAAGTCAGTTTTTAAAGAGATATGATGGCTAGAAACAACCTCTCCCTGTCAGCAGCACTTTGCTGTTGTGTGCCCTCAAGTCACTTCTGATTTATGGCAATCCCAAGGTGAACCTATCATAGGTTTTTTGTTTTGTTTTGCAAGATTTGTTCAGAAGTGATTTGCCTGTGCCCTTCTTTGAGGCTGAGAGAATGTGACTTGCCCAAGGTCACCAAGTGTTTGAGTGGGGGGTTGAATCCTAGTCTCCAGAAGCCTTAAATAAATAAATAAATAAATAAGTAAATAAAATGTTCAAATAACTCAGGTAAAACTTGCATTAGTAAACAGAAACATTTTGAACCTTCTTGAGATCACTTGAAAGCTTCTTCCGAAATTAATCTGGGATGATTTTTTTTTCTTTCACCAACCTTCACTTTTCTTGTGATTTACGTTTTAGTGGCCAAGCTTATAAATCTATGCTTTTTTTAACGTGCTGGGTAGCTGGTGAATCAAACTTATATACCTTTTCCTTTTCTTTCTGTTTTACTGATCAAGCAGCTTCGGAAGAGATTCCAGAGCTACACACTGTTTACCTTATCTCTCGTAGGCAGACCCACACAGCTACAAGTTATACTACCAGGAGTAGAATCCCATTCTTCCCCTTGACTATACTGTTTACTGCAGACACACTGCTGCAACCCACCATTAAAGGTCTGGGTTTCTCCAGCCCTTCTTCAGCAGCCTACCAATGTCAATACTGCTAAAAAATTACCAGCTAGACTGAAGATTAGTAGGAAAAGGGGTGCTGGCAGGCATTAGAAGACTTTGTTAAAAAGTTAACAAAGTCAGAGGCTTGATTTGAATGTGTGTGTAGGGTTTCCCCCCACTTTTTTCAGTCTTTCTTAAATTCAGTACATAAATTCTGTGCTTCAGGTAGTGTGTTTTTATTAACAACTTTTGCTCACTTGATGCCTGGCCACACTCTTTTGATCACCCTCTGATGTTTTTTGATCACATGTTCTGTTTTCCATCCATGAAATGTTGAAAGGTATGCAATGCTGGCTCAAGGTTTTAGACAGTTCACAGGCAGGACTTCCGCAATTGAGCCCCTTTCCCTTAGTGAGTCTACTTTTAGACCAGCATTGCCACCAGCCACAGCTGCTACTTCCTTTCTTCTTCATAGGTGCTACTACCTGCATAGCAAGACATAAGCAAGCAGGCAGAGATCAATAACTGTCATGCCACCATTATTGTCTGGAGTGATAGATGGACAAACAGTCCAGTGGGCTTTCGTCAATGGTCCTCCTGCTGAAGTGTAGGCTTATGCAGGAAACGAAACACGTCAACCGTTGCCTCCAGTCCTGAATATCTTTCAGCATATGCTACCACCCTGGTGTTGCTAACACAATTGGAAAAATCCATGCATGATGCCCTGAGGTCCTGAAAGGAGAGCAGGATAAAAAGTAATAAATAATACTGTAGAAAGTGACAGTCACACTGGATTTCCTTGTAGTGTTGTGATAAATGTGCTCACCTATCAAAACTAGGAGACAATTCAATCTGTGTTATTTTGCAAATTCTACAGTAAGTTTTTTGTTTGTTTGTTTGTTTTTGTTTTTTGCTAATTACACTGGGTGAAATACTCATTATCCCAGAGAGAACATTGTTGTATTAATTCCAAAGAGACACTTTCTCATTCTAGCCCTTAAATAAGCTGAGAACTATCTGAAAATTCATGATGATTTGTAGGTATCTTTCCCAAAAAAAAAAAAATCTACTTTGTATTTTCTTCCAGTATGATACCAGAAATCTCCTCCTTCTCCAACTGAAGTAAGGACAGTTCACCTGTGAGCCAAATGGATTAAACCACTGTTATCTATGCTGGATTGGGTTGCACATCTTCCACTTGATTTTTCATTGTATGCTTTAATACTTCTTTTAATTGGCTGTCAGCATTTATTAATCATCCTATTTTAAAGTAATGAAAAAAATTTACATGGTTAACTAAAGGTTGAACTTCTATGTATTCTTACATGCTGTGATTTCAGTGCAGAGAAGAAAGAGTGGGGAGATGGAACCTGATTAGATTATATTCATATTACAGAGAATGGAAAAAGTAAGCATTAAAATCAAAGACTGCTCTGGCTAATTTTCCTGTAATAACTGTCATTAGTAGTTGGTTGCCAGTCCAAAAAAAGGGAGTAGAGATTGTTGTTGTTAACTCCCATAAAGTTGACTTCAACTTATGATGATCCTATGAATAAGAGATATCCAAGTCATCCTGTTATCAGCAGCCCTGCTAAAGTCTTATGCTATTAGCAAGTTAATCCTAAGTAGGTATGATGAAGTAGAAGAGAAATTTTGGGGAATACTTGCTCTTAGACTTTCTTTTTTTTTCAGAGCAGGAACAGAGATGTCATCAGTTGTTGACCTCTCCTGACTCTGATAAGGGAATGTGGTAATAATGAGGCTTTCAAATTTTATTATGGTTCATGAAACATATAAGAAGTCAGAAACTAGTGAAAATGATCTGGATAGTTATTTTACTTTGAGTGGGTTCATGCTTCACACCAACAGCTGAGAACTTCTTTACAAGATTGTTGGTACTTTTAATTAAAAGCTAAAGATTGCATTTCAGCTGGATGAAGAACTTGGGGGTTAGTACATTTTACAACTTGAAGCTATGCAGGCAGTAGCAACTGCCACCAAGTTCAATGGTGCTACTGCCAGAGAACTAGGCACAGTCATGCTGATCCTAATACACTGCGTAGCAGGGTAGAGCTGCTCTTTCATCTGTGCATGCATATGTATATATACTGTCAACTTTGAGATTTCCTGCTAAGTCACTACCAAGGAAATGCTTGCTAAATAGGATCCCCATGTATGAGGCCAAGTTAATTCATAAAATGTCACAGCAGCTATTGAAAGGATGAGGTGACTCAGGAACCCAATCTTTGCATGGGTTGCTACTTAGTATGAGAGATGAATGTACACAAAGAATATAAATGTGATTTTCTCATGTTGCATGGAGCCATTGTCTCTACAATGCAAAATGGCAAAATCAATGTTGTCTGGATGGATGAAAATCCTTGTAGAATTTCCCCCCTTTTTATCAACAAAGAGTTTCACAGACAGCTGAGTTGTTTTTCTTTTTTTCTGTAGCACAACAAAAGGGAATCGGAACCAAGCACCTGGTATTGGAAAGACAAAGGGCAACTTAGCATAGTGACCAGTGTTCCTTCCTTTGAAATCCTGAGCTATGATTTTTTTTAAATGTTCTTTGTAGGCAGCTTGCTTTGAAGATGCTGGGAGAAAGCAGCTGCCAAATCAAGGTGAGCTCTCAAGAGCACATTTTACCATCAGGCCTCTATCTGCAGTCATTTCCTGTTGGCTTATGCTTCTAGTGTTGACCTTTCAGTGAATTTGGGTAACAGATAAAGCAAAACATGCCACACATTTAGGTGATATTTGGATTTCTCTCTCAGAAGACTCAAAAACAAACAAATCAAAAGCTCTAGTAAACATATAAAAAAAAGTTGGCTAAAACAGAAGTTAAGAAGTTGGCTCATCCTCCAGGAACTGAAAATAACAGTATCTCATTTTAGCTGCAGCAGAGAAATCTTAAAGATGAGGGAGCCAAGGGACTGGGATTTAATTGTTTGAGGTTTCTATTTCCAGCAATGATAAAACATTTTCATTGGGACTGCATTTGTCAAGTTTTACCTGTACAGCACCTAAAAGATTTTTTCAGATGCAGAGGCTTCTTGAGAAATTCAATGTCCTCGTCCTAAGAAAGGGACAAGTAGCTTCACCCAGGACAGAAACAGATTGGCTCTCAAGAGAAGTTACTTTTTCTGTTGCCAATAGAGTTGAAATTTCATTGGCTGGGTTTTGCAACTCTTTGTCTCCCTGTGCAAACATGGCCAAAGAAGGAAGTGACTTCTGTCTTCACTGATATCTCTCCAGATCATCTTAACTGACAACAACAAAAACATCTTGCAAAATGTAGACCCATGACTCTAACATTGTCATTTTCTTTTCTTCTGCATGATTTTTAACACTTTTGCCTGAGAAAGAAGCCCAGTGGAGCTTCGAAAGCTTGCATTTATATACTGGTTGGCCAAATAAGGATCTTGCTGTTTTGTGAATTTTGGATGTTGTATTTTGCTTTATTCAATTCTTCTTATTTATGTAAGGTTCCGCCCAGCCCCGTAAATGCATTCTTCTATCAGATATTGAATGACTTGTGGTTTGGGGTTTGCTTTCTTTAACGGAGCTCCAGAACCTGTATCAATTACAGTCATCCCCCCGCAATTGCTAGGGTTAGGGGCACAGGACCCCGTGAAAGTGAAAAAACTGTGAATAACTCTAGGCCCTCCCAAACCATATTAAACATACACAAAAGTGTGATCACCATATTCAATCCACTGTGGATTCCTTTGAGACATCAGGGTTCCTTCACAAAGCAGAAGTGGGTGGCTGGTGGGGCTTATGGCCACCTCCACTGCTGCCCCACGCTATATTTAATAGGCACTTGTGATGTGTCTACTTGACAAGACAAACTCCTTGAGTTATGTATATACCCATGCACTTGTGGTTTTGAGTTTGGTTTCTCTGAGCATCGTTGAATTCTGAAAAGAATATCTTAAAAGTTTAAGTTTAACTTTCTGCTGTCTAACTCTGTAAATTAAGACATTGAAATGTCTTTGCAGGGGGAAAAGCAGACTCATTTCAACTGAGACTGGGAGCAGACATTAAATGCAGCATTACACATATTGTGGAACAATATAACCCAATGTTCTGATTCTTTCAAATAAAGGGAATTCTCCTCCTGCAAAAAAGAGAAAAAAAGCCAGAAGATCACTTCTAGCTTTTATTTTTAACTTGATCTTACATGTTATTTCTTTATCTGGAAAAGCCCCTGTTAAAAGCCTAAAGGTGAGTGCAGTTCACCTTGTCTTGATAGATGATCATTTCATAATAGAACCAGTTCTGGGCCCTGAAATCAATAGAAAGGTTACAGTGTAATTTGGAGAACCCCTCTGCCCTGTTATCTCTTTTCACAGACAGTGATAATCCAAAAACACTGATGTCCACATAATCTCCATTATCCTCTTTCAAAAGTGAATTCTGTCCTTCATCAGTGTCTCTGTCAAATCAATTGGTCATCTTAAGGTGATGATTGAGTTCCAATCTTATATTTTGTTACAGAACTACAAAAAGATGTAATAGTCCTCTCTCTTCTCAAAATTCAATTAAAATAGGATTTGCAGAAACTGAGAAACACAAATAAACAGAAGCATCTAATATCCTAACCTTGCGTTGCAGTAGTTTCAACAAAGTGTTCATATTCTCTGCTTTTATTAACCGAGGACTGGTCTTGTATTCCAGAGATTGAAACACTGGTTAAAAAGTGGTTGATGTTTTATTAGTGCCTAAAAACACAAACAGATTAATTATGTTTATATTAAAAGGAGTGAATGTTGGCGGCCCTTCCACATTTTCATATATTTCTCTGCTATCTATAATGATGTCTTTGATGGCTGGATCAGGAACAATTCCAGCAGCAGCACCTGGAAGAATTTAGATAAGCCAGTTAATTTTTCAATTTGAATCAACTTGTTTCTTAAAAAAATCATAACCTTGCATAATGCAATTAATGCACCAAAATAAATGTTCCTGAAGTTAACTTTCTAGAGAAGAACTATTACTGAGAGGGGAAAGAAAAGTTTAACTACTTGTCTATTTATTAGCTTACCTTTTCTCCAGTGATCTTATGGAGCAGTGCATATGGTTCTCATTTCTCCCCTCACAACACACAACCCTGTAAGGTAGATCAGGCAGAGAGAAAGAGGTATGGTGCAAGGCCATCCAATGACTTCCTTAGCTCAGTGAGAACTTGAACCTCTCAAGCAACAGTTCAACATCCTATTTATTTATGTATAAAATATAATTGCCTAGAAATCTGTTTTCAAATCTATTGAGACACTATATGTTCTATTAAATTATGACTGAAGAAACAAGTAAACTGCAATCACATAAAAAAACCCACATAATAATAGCTATTAACTAGCAGAAATTGTTTATAGGACTTTTCTGAGAAGCAGTTTTACTCCTTAAGAAATACAATTTTAAAGGAATTCCTTTTTAAATGTAGATAGTTGGACATAAATATCATTATACCGCAAAAAAGGCTTTAACAAAGTAGTTACTATTTCTAGACAAAAATATGCTGATTTTTTTCAAAATCAATTCTATTCAATTCACAAAATGATCCCCTGATTTTATGAACCCTGTTACCTTTTCATGAGGCCACCTTTGGACCAGAGCTATTCTAGCATATGGCTCACTGAGCGATGGATGCACTGTTGGATGGCAAAGGAATCAAAAATTACTAACAAAAACCAAAAACTTGGATGAATTCTTTCTTCAATGCAGATGCCTGAGGTGTTATTTTCAGGAAAGAAATCTGAAAAAGTAACGCAAACAGTGGGGTCAAGAGATGAAATTCTAGAGCAGAGAGAAACCTTTGGTAGGTGGATCATTCAGTGTTCAGAACAAATGGGCCCAACCTGAGTGAAAGATACAATGAAAACTTATATAAAATTAAAGTCTATTTCCTGCATTTTGGCCTTTTAATAATTACTCTTGTTCTCTTTGACTTTCCCTTTTCTAAAAAAGAAATACTTTTTTACTGTCTGATTTTTCTGTATAGAGGTGAATGAAAGAGATGAACATGTAAAGGAATTTAGTACAAAAAACTGCATCAAGAAACTAGTTTTAATGTTCTTAACTTGGTTGTTTGAAGCCAATAATTTTAAAAGTTGGATCTTTTATAGACTAAAGAATCTTGTGAACTTTTATCTTTAGCGTAATCAAGCTTTGGCAAATCTTCTGAAGAAATGGCAGTGTTAATAACAGTAAAGTGAGCAAAGCTATTAGATACAGTCTCCAGTGTTTTGAAATAAAGCAATGCATGCCTGTAAATCCAAGCAAACTAAAGGCAAACATTCCTATTACACATTTTGTTAAGAGAAGATAAAGAGCACTGAATCAATAAATCACTGAAAAGATTATTATTTTGTACAAGCTGAAGGTCACTGCAGGTCATTCCCACTAAAGCAAACAGAGCTTGTTAATTTAATCCAACAGACTTGGCAGTGAAACTAAACAAGAATTTAATCAACAGCAGAAGGTGGCTAACATCTCTGAAAATTGAACTATCATTGTGGCAGACAGTAAACAGCATTAGAGGCCCAAAAAGAAAGTGTGGGAAGGAAGGCGGAGGAAAGGACAGAAAGAAAATTGTTCTTTTTCATGCTCTTCATTAACTTGATCAAAAATGTAATGAATGATTAAAAACAGCAACCAGGAAAAAATAATAATATAATAATAATAATATAAATAATAATAAAAATAAAAATAATAAAAATAATAACCACCAAACATAAGCATTAGGCAATAGTTTAGTGAAACATTTAATAAAGAATTCCCAGAAGGGAAGCTGCATTAAACTATTGCTGGGAAAAAAGGCTTATTATGAGGCCACAGACAGTCTGCTATATCTAACCCTACCTTGCCACCACTCCTATTCCTTGCTTCTCCTCTTATTTTTCCAACTCACTCCCATTCTACTGAATACAACCTGGTTTTCAAGGACACCAAAGGTGATGAAACAAATGGGACAGTAACTAGAATGATGCTGGCCCAAGAAGTAGAGTCATTCCAGTCAAACACAGGCTGGAGCCCAACTGCAAGTGTCCTCCATGGATGGGATGGTGGTGTATATATGTGTGTGAACAAGAATGTGTATTGCTCTTTGCCATTCCTGTCTCTGTATAGTTATTCATTACTGAGAGCTGAGTGGGTCAAAGGCATAATATGTTCTAGCTCACAGGAAAAATGTGTAGACCAGTGCTACTCAAAGTGGTGGTTCATGGACCTGTGCCACTGCTGTAGCCATCTGCTGCTTGTCCCTGTAAAGGTCTCTGGAAACAATAACAAGAACTATAGCCAATGAGTACAAATATAGTCCTAGTCCCTAGCACATGGGAATCACAGGTCCCTCATAACTTCAGAAGCACTAAAGTAGACCACTCTATAGTTCTTCATGACCTATTTTCAAAACATTTTGCAGATGCAATCACTAAGATCCAGGCCATTTCTGCACTACACTGTGATAGTGCTATCATTCCACTTTCAACATCCTGTGGAATTCTGGGGTTTGTAGTTTACTGGGGTCAAAGAGCTCTTTGGCTGAGAGTTCTAAATGCCCCTCCCTAAACTGCAAACCCCACAATTCCAAAGGATGTTGAAAGTAGAATAATAGCAGTGTAGTGCAGTGTAGTGCAGAAACGGCCCATTATGATTTGGATGCCATAGTTGACACAGAGTCAATGGATACAATTTTGCCCTCTGCTTGTCTGATCTTAATGGATTATTTTCAGCTTGTACAGCCAATGGATAGGAACAAGATCCCTTAGGAGACCTAACATCACTTCCTCCAGCTCATAAAAGTGTCTGGAGGGAGAGGGACTGGACCAATGAATGGGTAAAGACAGCGATCAGGCTGTTTGCAGTCTCATGATGCCTAAAAGAGAAATGTGTGGTACCATCATGTCTACAAGCAGCAGTGGTGAGACCCCTGTTTTTTAAAAAGAAATCTACAAAAAATATGTTTTAGGAGTGATTTAACAGTCAGTCCACAAAGAAGGCACCATTTTGTTATACAATTGTACTACTTCAGAATCCACATCAACAGAGATTGTTACCCTAAAAAAATCTTGTGGCCTCATGCCAGAGAAACTGCATAACTCACCCTGTGGAAGTGACATGAAATATTTGGGTGGGATAAATGCCTTGCAGCTCAGGAGGTCTAATACGCCAGGACAGGGTGTCAAAAATACAGTTGCAATTCATCATCTCGTTTGCTAGCTTTCTAATTTGTTGCCTTCAACATAAATCCACATTCTAGAGCAACTGACAAAATACTACACATCAGAATTTCAAAAGTTTATGGTAGCAAGCTGTGAACTGTGGCTTTGAAACTATGATGATCTGTGATCAAAGCTTTGCCACAGATGCACAACTTGCTGCACACACAAACATTACACTACAGATCCACCATATCTGGAATGGCTGTGCTGAGCAGCTCATCCAAACTACACTCCCAGCAAGATCTAACAATGAACAACACCGAGATGCAAAAGACTTTTGAAAGTTTTGTGTTTCCCTACCCCTCCATCCCCGTTGAGAACAGTTCCTTGACTCAGTTCTTTGACTCAGTCGAATCTAGATAAGTCTTTTCCATCAGAAAAAGCTTCTCCCATTGGAGGAAGCTTCTCAGAATCCAGTTCATGACAACTTCTTTTTCAAGTGAGGGGATAGCAAAAGCAATTTGTGATGTGACACAAGGACCAGTTGTTAAATGGGAGAGGCTGCTAAATGAGGTGAGAAGTCAACAATCCCACTGGATTAACATAACATTGGATTAACATGACATTAACATAACATAACACAACATTGGACTAGCATATTGTCTGTATGTGAGTCAACACATAACTCCGAGTTCTATCTTATGCTTTTGTGTTCCTTGGACTAAATATAAATATCTGAGACAGGCTCACAATTGTGATGGAAGCTGTAAAATCACACAGTACATTAGACAAGCCTGAACATACCTTGACAATTTCTGACAAGGTTCTGTCAACTTCAGACAAATGATCCTTCTCAAATTCTCTTCAGACATTACATTTCAATCTGCCTGTCCACATCAAATGACAAGTATCCCAGATGGTGACAACTCTAGAGTGTCTATCATTTGTACTCTCCTTGACATTGAGCTCAATCCATTTTTTTTTCACCACAGTCCCATATGTACGTTATGATAAGAGATGGTTGTCAGCTTGGGTCCATCTAGAAAAGTTTATAGCCAACCTATGATCCGAAGTTTCCCCTATAAAAACAAAGCCTATCACACACACCCAGAATACGTCCCCAGCAATGGCACTACCTTTCCGCTGTGGTGAGATTTTGTGTTCCTGTGAGGCAAGAAGCTGGGCTGACAGCAGCAGGGCTGCTGATAGAGTCTCCCATGTCAGAAAGGCCTTTGTAGAGAAGCTAGACTAAACGTGCTAAACAGCTACTGGGCAGCAGCAGTAGTGGAGGGTAAAATTGGTGGAGGATCTCTCAGAGACAATGGCAGTGGCACCATAGCTAACATTTGTTAGTACTACACAGAAGAAGGGATAATAAGCCTCCTCTTTAATACTTTTTACCTCAGATACCCTTTGATGAGACAATCCAAATGCAACAAGAGATAGTGCCAGAAGATGAAACTCCCAGGTCAGATGACACTCAACAAGCTACTGGTTTACAACAACTAGGAGTAGCACTATGGCTAATGACACAACTTGACCTTTGGCTGTTGAGGTGCTCAGAGGGGAAAGTCTAAAGTTGCACAACACATATTAAAGGAACATGGAATGTGAGAAGCTTAAATCAGAGGAGGCTAGACATAGGGACTGAAGTAACCATAGAACCATTGCATTAATCTTCCATGCAAGCAAGGTATACTCAAAATTCTACAACAAAGACTTTTGCCATATATAGAGTGAGAAATGTTGGATGTCCAAGCTGGGTTCAGGAAAGGAAGAAGCACTAGGGATCATATAGCAAATATGTTGAATAATGGAGCACACCAGTTTCAGAAGAAAATCAGCCTGTGCTTTATAGATTATATCAAAGCCCTTGATTGTGTAGATTGTTTTTTTTTATTTATCATTTTTGTATATTATTGTGTAGATTATGAAAAACTATTGATCACTCTTAAAGAAATGGGTGTGCCACAACATTTGATTGTCCTGATGCATGAACTGTGATCAGAACAAGAGGCTACTGTTAGGACAGAATATGAAGAAACTGAATGGCTTCAAGTTGGCAAGGGGGTCAGGCAAAGCAGCATTTTATCACCCTATCCATTTAACTTAATATTAGACATTTCATACATAAAGCAAGATTAGGCTCGGAGGAAGGAGGCAAGAAAATTGGAGGAAGGAACACAAACAGTTTAAGATATGCAGATAACATCACACTACTACCAGAAAATAGCAAATAATTGGAACAACTACAGAAGAAAGTCAGGGAAGAAAATGCAAAGTCAGGCTTACAGCTGAACATTAACAAAAAACAAAAAAAATTGCCACAGATGATTTACATAACTTTAAAGCAGACAATGAATACATTGAAATCTATACTTTCCAGAACAAAAACTTAGTCAAGACTGCAGTCAAGGAATCAGAAGACTAGGACTTGGACAGGCAGCTATGAAAGAACTAGTCAAGATCCTAAGCATAAAGGTATATCGTTGAATACTAAAGTTAGGATTGTCCATGCCATCAGATTTAAAATTTCCATTATTGTGAAAGCTGGATGATGAAGAAAGGGTAGGAAGAAAATCAACTCCTTTGAGATGTGGTGCTGGGGAAGAGTTCTATGGATACCATGAACTGCTAAAAAGACAAAAAAAGCTGGTGGGGGGCAGGGGCGGGATCCTTGAGCAAAGCAAGCCTGAACTCTTCCTAGAAGCCAAGGTGACTAAACTGAGACTGTCGTACTTTGGCCATATCATGGGAAGACAAAACTCACTAGAAAAGACAATAATTCTTGGCAAGGTAGAAGGCAGTAGGAAAGAGGGGAACAGCATTACAGATGGGCAAACTCAATCAAGAAAGCCACAAGCCCTGAGTCTGCAACACCTGAGCAGAGCTGTTGATGATAGGGTGACTTGCAGATCTCTCATTCATAGGGTCACCATAAGTCTAAGACAATTTGACGGCAGTTAACAACAATAGGAAGTATATTGATTTCATTGGTGTGGTAGCCCTTTTACCAATGCAGAATGCAACAATTTCATATTACCATTGTGTTCATAGCCATTGTACTCAGTTCACTGCCTAGTGGCCAGCCTTCTGGCAATGAGCCTCTTTGTGCTTAGCTAGATTGTTTGTTGGGTTGCAGACATGCTGTTTATCACAGGGCCCATACTCAGAGTTTTGCCACTTAGTAAAATGTGCCAGAGCTTGTGTTCAACCGGTATAGCCTTCATGAGCCCTGAGCTACCTTCACACCACAATGAGTGATAGAGAAGGACTTGTGGAGATCAAAAGTAATAGAAATGATTAATTGCTCACTATCATTTTTACCAAGTTGAATAAAAGGTGCCAGCTCTATATTCTGTATATTTCCCCCACATTCATGTTATATCAGAAATATTAAAATCATGCATAAAAGTTTTTAAATATGGTAATAGCTTTTCACAAACATGAAAAAAGATCTGCTTAATGAGTTTTTTCTCCATTTAAATGTAACATTTCTATAAATGCTGAGGATATTCTCTTATATCCTCATGATACATTATTCCTACCACAGGAAAATACACTTTATTGCCATTCATTGCAGCTGTATGTTCCAAAAGTATTGCAATACTTTGTTTTATTTTTGAAATAAAATGTTGCTAAAATACCTTTAAGTCAGACTTGCTTTTAGTGATAGATGCCTTCTATCTGATGATTAGTGGGAAGAGTGGGAGGCTATATTTTAAAAGTGCTATAAACGAATTTAGCACAAATGCTTTCAGATATTCTTTAATCATGTTGATATGTCATTTTGAGACAACATATTGGAAGATTGAAAACACTGAATTTAACATAGTAATAGCAAAAATAAGAATATTGCAACCTTTTCTTTTTAAGATGCTTTTTATGTTGTGAAAGTACTCCTAGAATGCAAAAAGGTATAAAAATTTTCAGTGCTGATGATTAATAAGCATTGCTTCAATGCACATTCGGCATTGTAAAGAATTAGAGAGGCTTTCACTTGATTCAAACTCAAGAATTTTTCCTCATGAGCTATTTAACATTCTCAACTTCTTAATGTTCTTTAAAGTGTTCTTTTAGTATTAAAAAAAGAGTGGTGATTCTGAAAATTTAGTCTACAAGTGCTATATAGGCTGGAAACTCTAAAATGCCATACCATCCATGACAGCCAGCATGAGTGGGAGCCAGTATAGTGTAGTGGTTTGAATATTGGACTATAACTGTAGAGACTGAATCCCATTCCCAGCCATGGAAACCCACTGGATGATTTTGAGCCAGTTATACCCTCTCAGCCTCAAAGAAAGGCAAAGACCACCTCCCCTCTGAACAAATCTTGCCAAGAAAACCCCTGATGGGTTCACTTTAGGTTTACCATAAGAAGGCAAAAGGTATTAATGAAGAACAACACACAAAATTACTATTTTAAGCAGAGAATCCTTGGAATTTAGGTACTGAATTTTGCAAACCCTGACCAAAAACAAAAACAAAAAACACAAAATCAAAAAAAATATAATTCTGTGTGTGTGTGTGTGTGTGTGCAAACGTATTCTTTTTATTCATCAATGATAGCATAAAAAAGCAAATATCATCAAATTACACAAACAAAAAAGTAACTGAACATCCCAACACTATCACATCTCATGTATCATATCACATATTTATCACTAAGTGGTTTTCCATATTGACTTTTTAAATACAAAAAAAATTCATACAGACAACATACAAAAACGTGCAGCATGATTAATAATATATATAACATATAAAATATTATCATATATTCAAAATTCATCCCAATCAAAACTGCAGCTTTTTATCCAACCAGAGGTCATTGTTTGAGCTCTTCATTCACACTCCCCACCTGTCTTGAAAGCACTGTCCTGTCCAAGTGTAGTATAAAGACTTTTTAAAGCTTGAGAAGAGAGACACTCAAGTTATCCATCAAGAGTGAACTCCAAGACAGCAGACTACATAGTCATACAGGTCGCTTCCTGCTATTGTGAGATATCTTGTACTTCTAGGTACATGTTAACAATCAGTTGTAAATGTGACTCCATATAAATTAGTCTACGCAAATTGTATTCAAACGCAAGTTCCATTCTGGTAATACATTTCTTTTTTCTTTTTTCTAGTGGAGAGTAGGTAATGTGTAAGTAGCTCTTGGTTTTGTGTGCCTTCACATCATTTCTGACATGTGGCAACCCTGAGGGAAAACTATCATAGGGTTTTCTCAGTGGAATGTCTTCCTAGAGTCCTTGACTTCCTCCAAGACTGAAGAGTATGACATGCCCAAGGTCACACAGTAGGTTTCCATGGCTGAGTGGGAATTTGAACCCTGGTGGAGCTCCCAGTGTGATAGATGATGCCGCTGTGATTGAGAAACAACTGATTGTGCCTGGGACTGAGCCAGTGAGTGGGATAGATGATGCCTCTGAGATCAAGGAGCAACTGACTGTGCCAAGGGCTGGGTGAGTGAGTGAGTGAACAAGTCAACTTGAAAACATCCCCTACACTGGAAGGTCAAAGGAGACAGAGTTGCCCCGCCCAGCTCATGACGGAGAGGGAACCAGCAGTGATGCAGATGAGTTGCAGCCACCTGTGCCCATCAGCTCTCAGTCATGAAGAAGGCTGAAACAGGCTGCTCAGAGGGAGGCTGCATGGACTAGGTTGAGGAAACAATAACAAGCAGCACCTGTTCACAGTGGCTATTTAAGTCTGCCAGCATAGCTGCTCTTTGTTTGCAGCAAATTACTAGCAAGCCCTCACGACCTTTGTGGCTCCTGCTCTCTGAAACCCTCCGGATGGGGCTCTGCCTCCTGAACCTTTGAATTGGACCTTCACCTGGCTTGTCTTGTGTTTTCTAGTGTTTGGTATATTTGGACTCTCCCTGCAAATATTCCTGACCTCCCTCCTCCCTTGCTGGCTGTGGCTTGGCAAGGAGAGATTCCTGACACCCAGTATCCCAGTCCAGTACTTAAAACCACTACACCACAATGGCTCTGTAAGTGGTTGGCTTAAGGCCTTATCACACTACATTGTTATAGCACTATTATTTCACTTTAACTGTTATGGCAATATCGCATGGAATCATGGGATTTACAGTTTAGGAAGAGGCATTTAGAATTTTCAGTCAGAGAGCTTCAGTGCTTCACCAAACTACAGACCCCAGAATTCCAAAGGGTGCAGCCAGGACAGTTTAAGTGGAATAATAATGCTATAACAGTGTGATAGGGACCTTTGTTGTTAACCAAGCCAAGCTCAGCCTTTTCAACATGTATGGTAGCATATCAAGGACTAAATTAACTTTCTCTTTATTGTGTACCTCATGTTGTGCTACCCTTCTCTTACGTAATTTATTTAACACACCCTTGAGCTCCGAGGGTAAAAGGGGGAAATAAATAAATGAGTATAGATCTATATTTTTTAAATTACATTGTACAATTTGGACCTTATTGTTGAAACTCAACTGCTTTGTTCTTAGTACAGGAATAATCATCCTGATTGTTAACTTCATTGCCCAGCTTTATTTATATTTCTTATTCTAAGCACGCATGCACACATACACACTCCTAGTTAAATTTGTAACTTCTACAAATTAAAACATATTAACTGTACCCACCCAACAGTTAGATCTTTTTCTTTAGATTTCTTGCTTCTCATTTCTTTTTCTGACATCTTAATTAACATTTTTCTTTCTTTTCTTTTCTTTTTTCTTTTTTTTTCTTTTTTGTGTGAGAAAAAGCACTCTTTCATTTCTGTTAATGTTTAAAACCATTTAACACTTTAAAATAAGAACTCTAAATATAGTAACAGTGGAGGCCCTCCCTATCCCCCGAGCCTAATAATTCTCACATAAATTCCTGTCCTTCCTTTAAGTTCTTCTTCTATTGCCTCCACTTATCTCTTTATTGTTTCCAGCACAGTACATCAAAATTCATCATGACAGATCATGACTTTTTGGAATATTTGTCCTTTATCTTCTGTCACTCCATCATCTTCACAGTTTTTTCATATTCCCCTGCATTTCTTCATCTACGCCTATAAAAGTATGGTTTTCAGGGAACACCCTTCTGCTGACCATTAAAAAAAGTACAGGTCATGTTCTTCTTCCATGTTTATTGGACTGTTGTGGGAGAGGATGTCCCTTCAGAGTTTTCTTTTTTGAACCACTGAAAACTTCAGTTTTTTCTGATATATTGCCAAAAACTTTGGGGTTTCTGAGTTTTTCAGTGATCCAGTTTTGGTTCCAACTATATTGTCACCTGATTTTGCTCTTAAAAGGGACTGTGGTTGTTTCTGAATATGGTGAGTGGCACGTTTGTTTTACTTGCATTCCAGTCATCCCCTTTTCCCTCATCAGAAATATGAGATTTCAAGAAAGGATGAAGAGAATCAGCTGGTGGGCAGCACAAGGCTGCAGTGAATTGCCATTTCCTCCTCCAAAGCATTGTCTTCTTCCCAGGACCCTCCATAATATTTTCATGGGCCCAGAAAGAGACCTCCAATTGGTAGCTGGGGGAGGAGGTGCTTCTCTGGCATCATCACTTAAGTCACAAGTTTTAGTCAGCTCCACCAGGGCAGCATATATTCAGACACTCTCTGCTCCTCCAGGCACCTGAACTGGCTTCCCATTCTCCCATTATTGCTTTTTACTGATGCTTTATTTTCTTTGTCACAATGTTGGCAGTGTAGTATAGGGCAAGAAAGAATTTTGATGGGGGAAATGGGCTAGAAGCCCATCAGAGTCCCTGAGGGGATTTTTCAGGTTATGCTCAGCTCAGGGTAGGGATCAGCATCATTCCCAGATGGCAAGAAATGACCAGTAGTTGTGTGCCCAAGTGGCTTCTTCAGCTGTCATTTATGATTGCCTCCTGCAGTTAGGTCAGGATATTGGCTTTGAATGAATGGTGATCAGGTCATTCAGTCACTTGATCTGATCACTGGATCTCTGCCTTGTGCCTAGCCAACTCATACAGCTTTAACATGAATAAAGTTATGACCTTTTTATCCCCAAACATTGTTACCAGCCATACACCTCCATGCTTTGATATGGTCTAACTGGCAAAATATACTAATTGGCAGACGTGCCCAGCTTTATGGCTGGAAAGGCCATGTGGAAAGGGACACTGGCTGGGAATAAGTCAGAGATGACCCCAGCATGGCCAGGTTACAAAGCCTGACTTAATGATTTTGAGCTAATCCTATCAACTGCCAACCTCAGAAAACAATAAGGTGCCCAAGTGCAAAGGCAAGCACCCCTGCTGTGTGCATATCCTACTGAAGTCTGGCCCAGAAACCCCCACTCAACCAAAATATTGAAACCAATCAGTCCATTCCAGACTCCATTGTCTGTGTTGCAATTCCTATTGTCCACTAAGATGGGAGAACATTCAACTCACACTCCTTCAGAGAGGAAAACAGAGTATATAAACCCTTGGTTTTGAGAAGTCAGATGCAGTCAGATGAAATGCTGGACCCTACTATGTTGCCCTGAATCCTGATCTGGCCTGCCCTTAGACATAAGTCTAAGTCATATTTCAGCTTCTTCACTACTCTTCTGGACTGGTAATTATAAACCCAAAAACCTCAGCCTCTATCCTCTATCCATAATTTTTCCTCCTTTTATCCATCAGTTAGTTCTTGTGTAAATGTTTGACTGTGTGTATCCTGTGTGCATGCATGAGTGAATTCCCCTCAATAAAATACATTTTTAGTTTACTTTTGAATCTCTGGCTCATTCTTTTCCTGCATGAGCCCATAAACACTGGTAGAGAGTTCTCGTTAAGTTACTCCCCTCTCACGAGCCTCCTTTTAGAGCTAATACCCCACTTTTGCACAGAGGTAGTGGCATCACAGGGTGGCCCTTGTGGCACCTATGTTTTGGGGTAACATCATTCATTATTCTGTTGTCCCTCTATGCCTGGAGCCAACTTCTTGCTGCTCATCCCATAACAATATTTACAAATGTTATCATTCAGCTGTGGTTTAGACTTACCCGGACTTGGAAGCTCCATATTGGTTCACAGCAGTCCACTCCAGAGGCTAATGGACCTGATGGCTCTTCAGGAGCTTCCTGGTTTTTTAGAGATCCTGATGATCTCTAGAATGGAGAATGGTTGATATCTAGAATGGAGAAAAGGTGAGCACAAACGTTCCTGAGATTCCCTCCATGGAGTGGACCCAAGTATGTCCCTCTGGTAGGTTACTGATGGTGATGAAACAAGCAGGAAAGAACTAGGGCATCAATGGCAGAAAACCTGGATCAAGTCCAGTCAAATGCAAAGTTAGAGGCCATTAGAAGGTGTACGTGGTGGCACTGACGGGAGCAAAGAAAACATTCTTCTCTACCACCATCATATCTGGACAGCACCATCCAGAGGAATTGAGTGGAGAGGTCAAGGGTCTTCTGTGGTTTGCCCCACAAAAAGAGAATGGAGACCACTCAGCAGACCCTTATGATGAATTTGTACAACATGCTGCTTTTACAAGCCAGGAAAGCCCTAGGTCCAACAAATATGTGAATGCTTCTCACTCATCCAAGGACCTTCAGACTGCACAGATGAAAATGTGCACAGTGATACAAGACAAGGAGGAGTTAATATTACACCCACTGGATTGGAATAAACTACAGCATCCAAGTCAGAAGAGATCTGAGTGATTTTTGTCTACAAATTGTTGTGAAATTCTTTACAAAGAGACAGCAGATAGTCTGCATTTACCTTCTGTGCAGACTCTTCCTGTTGCTCCAGGCAACAAGAGTTGCCTCGCCACATGCCCCTCTATCAGCAAAGACCCACTTCTGCCTTTTCCCTAGAGCTTTTTTTGGCACCTGGCACACTGATGAATGCTAGACACTCATCCAATCAATGGAGAAATAATAATAGGAGTCACATTTATAGTGCAGCATATTCCCTGCTTTTTGATAGCACAAGTACTTAGAAACAGAGATGAAGGCTAATCCTTTGGGGCAGTGCATGGACAAAGAAAAGTATTTTGACACTTTGTGGCTCGGGACAGATTAATAGTAGACTGCTCTCCAAACACAAAAAATAAAGCAGACACTACTTGTATATTATTCTGTTCAATCTGACCTTTTAGTCTTTGGCATCCACTCTCTATGAGGAATTAATTGCTAGAGATGTGGTCCAAAGTTTTTTTTTTCACAAAATCTGTTCTGTTTATGAAAGTTACTTCACGAAAAGTCTGTGTCTTGGGATCAAGCAAGACGTGACCAAAGCATGGAAAGTTCCTTTTCAAATACATTTAGTCACTGGTAAAATTGAAAAGGTCCCCAAAAGTAGTTAATTACTGCTGTGACAGAGTTCCAACAGTACTTCTTCACCGTCCCTTTTTTAAAATATTTGCAAAAATTACCCTTTTAGTTCCTTGTTAAAGTGAATATCTAATGCTACAAGTCACTGGCTCGTGGTACAAAATGCACTCTCCTGTCCACTACATTGTCACCTCCTCTCTGCCAAGGCACAGCACAAGCCAGCACATGATCCTTGTGATATTCCTCCTCAGTCATTTAGTGGGGCCACACCAATCTACTATATAAAAGTCAATGTTTGTGAGTGAGTTTGTCTGTTTGTCTGTGTCAGGCAGGTGAAGACCTCATATGATTGGCTGTGTGAGGTGAGAAGACATATGATTGGCTGGCTGTGAAGATACTATGGAATCCTGGGGGTGGCAGTTCAGGGAGGGGCCTTTAGAATTCTCAACCAGAGAGCTCAGGCCAGTTGCTATGGAAAAAATGCCTAGCAGCAAAAAGGAGGAGGGCAGTGTATTCCCTCAGGAACCCAACCTCTGTATGTTAATAACTCTGAATACAGATTGGATTGGGGAATATGGGGGAAAGTTACACATACTGGCCACACAGGATTTGAAATCTGTGTATTTAAACCGCATCTAATTCCTAAGGTAAGGTAAGGTAAGGTAATTCCTAAGGTATTTCTAACAAGTATTACCTATGAGAAAATAAAATCCTGGGCAACGCTGGGTAAATATGCTAGTGTAACTATAAAAATCAATTTGAGGTTTATGGTTACACTAGAAAAGGAGGGAAGTTATGCTTCAGTAAGTAGTAATCATAGCGTATTACTATGATTGAAGTTATACTTTCATGATTGAAAGTGAAGTTATTTCCTCATATTTCGGTAAAAAGAATCAATTGCAAACAACTAGTTATTTGTAATTAGTCACTTCCAAACTCTGGATCTGACATCAAGCACATGATACAAAAATATGCTTGAACCAGCTGTATCTCCAACTGTACAAAAAGGAAAGCGCAATCTGAATTATGTACAAAGCAATATCAAAGCATATGGGAGCACTTGCTATCCATCCAAGAGAGTTCTCTACCCTATCAGCCCTCCAGATGCTCACTGCCATGTGAGTCTTGCAACAGTAATATGCTGCTGCTGCTACTGCTGCAGTCCTTCTCCATCCCGCCATGCTTGCATGCTACCCAAAAGGCTTATCCAACTTCAGAAGTTTCTGCAGTTAGATTTCCTACCCCTATATACAGGTTTTCAGCTGTGTACAACAATTAGAAAGATCAATATTATGATATATTTATATATACACACACATACATATATCCATATGATTATATGTTGTTCTTTTAATTTTATGCTTATATTTATGTTTATGTTTTTATGTAGTCCATGAAGAAAGCTGTTGAAATATATATAGGTGGAAATGCATTGGGCTTTTTCCAAAATAAAACAGCTACCCACTGAACACTTGGAGACGTGTTTTTATTTCCTGTGGGCACTATAATGGTCCAAGAGCCAAGTGGTTTGCTTGACTCCAGTCATATTATTCCCTTGGCCAACTTAATTTCTGCTGGAAACCCCCTCCCTGGGCTGCTGCTTGTCCTGGTGTTAAATAGGAGGAGGTGGAGTTCAACAGGAAAACAGTGGGGAAGAGAGAGTCAACCCTTACCCTATATGATACAGCTCCACTTCAAATCAAGGTCTCTCTGGGTTTTTGTTTATTTGGTAAACAAACTGGAACCTGAACTTTTTGAACTTAAACTCCCATCCAGTTTGACACAAATTAAAGTGTTTTTTCAAACCTAAGAAATCTGTTAAGTGCCTTACTTACCTAAATTAGTCAATCATTTATCATACACGAGTGCAAGCCAAATTAACCACAATGGCTAAGGGCCAGCAGATGAAGCTGTGCTAAATCCAAATAGTTTCCAGACTATGAGTGTTGGAACATTTCTTAGGATTATCCTCATCCTGGCCTAAATTTGTGTCAGCCCTGTGGCCCTACCCCTGGGCTAAAGAAGTCTGGTGTAACTCAGTGTTTCCCTCACCTTACCCTTTCGCCACTTCTGTTTTGGCTCTTTAGCCAGCAGAGAGTTTCTGCTAGCAGGTTGCTTTGTGGGCAGATCTATGAGTTCAGTCAGCAAAAGAGAGTTCAGCTGGCAGGAGAGGCTTATATCTAACTTATATGGTAAACTTACTTCCAAAACATCCAAGGATCATGATAATTCCTCTCTTTATCACCATCAAAATAAGCAGCTATTCTTTAAAAGTGATAGAAGCTGCAGTAGAACCCATCTGGAAAGTGGCAGGCTGGAGAAGGCCACAATATGGAAAAGCCACCTTTTGTTGTTGTTTGGGGGGGGGTGTGCGCGCGCGCGTATTACCAAAGCCCTCCAAATCCCCAGCCCTAGGAATTCTAGGAGTTCTTACCCAAAAGAAGTAACGCTTCCATGTTCTGAATAAGATTGGTCTAGATTGTGCTACTAGGCCAATAATACTGTTCCAAATATAATTGAATTGTCACATTTACAGATTACAGAAAGAAATACTCTAGCCCTATGGCTTATTGAAAGTTCCACCTCTCCCTGTTCCCCTATAATAGGGGAAAGCTCTACAAGAGGCCCTCTGTATTTTCTTTCTGTATGTTCTCTGAGTTTCCTTATCTGCTGTTGCTGGTATTTACTCCCAAGAGAAACAACACGCGTTCTACTGTTCCCTTCCATTGCCACTGGAAACCAGAGCTTAGAAATAATGAATTACGTATAACATAACCCATATGCCCCAAATAAGTTACTTTTATTCCAAACAGGACATAATGAAGTTACATTTCAAAAGTAGGAACAGGAATATCAATAGTGAGTGTATATGTAAGAGTTAAGATTTTGTTACGTTTTGATTACTTGTTAAGGGAAATCAGAGACATATTGGATAGAAATTTCAAGATCTGGCCATGTCTCTTACCAGTTTTTACACACTTTCCCCCATAAAACATAAGAAAAAGTAAAAATTACCATAGACAACAACATGATGGATCATAAAGGGGGGGAGGTTGGTAATGTGGACTGTTTCCAGATGATTCCTTACATCTGGATACCGTAAGTCCACCATTCTTTTCACAGCTAAGCGTGGCAGCAAATGGCTTCATATTACTTAACAGTGAATCAACTCTGGGGGCCTTTCTGCACTACATTGTTATAGTGCTATTATTTCACTTTCAACGTTCTATGGAATCCTGGGGTTTGCAGTTTTGGGAGGAGCCTTTAGAATTCTCAGGCCAGAGAGCTCTTTGGCCTCAGTAAGCTACAAACCCCAGAATTTCACAGGATGCTGAAAGTGGAATAATAGCACTATAACAGTGTAGTGTGGAAGGGCCATAGATTTTAGATTGAGCTATCCAAGGTGCTGAACTCAATTGCGAAAAATAGATTCAGCTCCTAATAGCTCTTGGGTAGTTCCAATTAAAATCCAGAGTGATTTACCAAGCTGCTAACATGTCAGCCATGAGCTCCTACTGCTCCTAAGCAGAAGATGTGGCTGTTCACTGTGAGGTCATCTGAAGTTCCCTCGTACGAAGGAGAAACCTGATATCAGCTGTCCTTTCACATATTTGTGAAAGGCAGAAATGCACACATAAATGCACAGTCATACCCATATTGTTTTATTGTGGTCACTGGCACAAACTAGCCAGTTGTAGTTCAAAGTTATCTTTTAAGTAGCTCAACAAATGAGATAGAAAGCTGGATTCAATCCATACAACCTCATGAACACACTCTCATCATTTTGTTACCTAAGGATACAGGTCGCATATTGACTATGGAACCAAGAGTACTCAGTTCAGAAAGCTGGTCAGTACCTGAAACTGCCTAACAATGTTCTCCTGCTGAGTGTGTTGTGGGAAAAGATTCTTTTATTCACTTAACACAACTGTAGCCTTCAGAACTCCACATGTAAAATGAAGCTTGGAGACTATCTTAGGACTTTAAAGATGAGTGCAACAGATACATCAGGACTTGGGATGTGAAGTAACTGCTGAAGAAGTATATGAGTAATTCACATTCCTACTCAGTAAGAGGGCATTTTTTCAAAACCTCAGACCATTTCAAAGTTTGCTTAACAAGTTCTACTTAGTGAAGTTTAAATACTAGAGGAAGAGAAATCTACACATTTTAAAACAAGAAATCCAAACAAGAGCACAAGCTAAAGGAAAAAAATCTCAAATCATCGTAACTTGATTTTTTCCCCTTTTGGAAAAAAAAAAGAAACTTTATGGATTCTTCTGTAATTTTGTTTTCATACAAGGTCAGTCCTCAGTAATGTTACCTCAAAACTCAGCAAGACTTGAGATTTTTTATGAGTTTCTTTAAAGTCAACATGCACAACTATTTTTAGATTTTCAAAACTCCGAAAGTCACATTTTGAATTTTTGTGTTATTTTATGTTTTAACAGAGTCCCATTTCAGATCCCCCCTAGACACTGAAAAAAACTGTGATTCTTGATTTTACAAACATTAAAGTGCGCAATGAGTTGAAAACAGAGATTGTGGCAATATGGCTCAGTCACTTTACTTTCTGTACCACCAGAATAGCTAGCTAGCTGATTGATTGATTGATTGATTGAATTTTATTCTGTGTTTCACCCAAGATAGGATCCAAAGAATCTATACAAAGATTAAGAGGTTGGCTTTAGGCTTGCAGTTTAACATAACCCTGATAATGACAAAAAAAGAGAGAGAGAGTCTGGAGTTTATCAATCTGGCTAAATCAGGTTACTTGGGAAGCCAATACCTTATATAGGATGCCTTATATAGGAACAGTTTGAATCCTCATGATTTCCATTTATATCACTGAGAGTAGCAGAAGAGCTTGGAAAAGTTAGATTTTGGACTACAAATTCCCAGGATCCCCAGAAGATATGACCATTCAGAGAGCTCTTATCCAAAAAGTAACTTTTCAGAGCTCTGAACAGCAGTGCAGCCTCTTGATAGATCCTAACATTCTGCCTATATTGGTCCATATTACCTGCCTCTTGATCATTGTTGTCACCATCAGAATTGACCTGTTGACAGTCCTGGATATTTACATGCCCTCCAACATTTCACAGATGAAAACAGGGACATGTGTGGCCAAGCAACATCAGTGTGTGGTCAGGATGGCAAAAGATATTTATGAGGAAGAACACACAAGCTGCAGAAGAGGCTGTAGCAGTTTGCTTTTGCCTGAGCCTACTGGGAAAGCCAGGATCCTGCTCCCTCCTAACTGAGTGATTACTCTTAGAAAAAACTTGAATTTTTGAAACTACTGCTGCTACTACTACTACTGTATATTGATGTTTTTCTATTGCTTATAGAACAGTTATGATCTACTCTGGGCTGTGTTCCACACTTTAGGAATTGCTTATTTTGGAGGGAACAAAGGGAAGATTTCATATTGATTAAAATGGGTACCAAGTGTAACGAGGGGAGGGGTTAATTCAAGCTTTTAATAATGTGACATACTTTATTGATAGTCCCTGAATTGTACTCTGAAGAAATAGTTTCCAGAGTGATCTCCACTAATGGGAAAGCCACTAATGTGAATCCATCTTGAGCTGGCATGGTAATAGCATTGAGAAATGGGATTTGCTTTTTGAATAGTGCTGAACGTGCTTCCTATCCAGGATGAGAGTGGTAAAGAGAGAAGCTCTTGCTGTTCACGTTTTATAATTATGTTCATATAATGTTTTAATTAACATTGAGGGCACCTAGAATTTGAGACAGGGAGTCTCTTATGATGCGTTTAAACCCTAACACACAAATCAAATTTAACACTGTACTATTTTGGTGTATTTCTAAACATTTTTATTAAGTCACACTAGAAACAATGGCATGTACCTCTCTGGATCAAACTTGATGGTGAGGGGAATATCCACTCCTTTGGATTTACCCATTTTTCAAGTCCAACAAGTCCTCAGAGATATGTGCTTCATCCATCAGATTTGCAAATTAAACTCATGTTCACTTTCTAGTGACCAATCACGAAACAAAGCATGTAAATGCAAGATATCTAGGTAAAGAAAATTACGTGCTATGACCTGCAGATGGCTGCACCCCTTGGGGCAGAACCTCTGCAAAAAAAGAGGTGATATTGCCTACTTTTACCCTGCATCAGAATGCACAGGACTGGGCCATTACTGCAGAATATGCATTTCAGCAACATCAGCCATGGCCTTTATCCTCTTCTTCAAAAGATCATTTGCACTCAGTACTTAATTTTTAGTTCAGGGGTACAGGAATCCAAAAATCTCTAGATATTGGTGCAGTCCAGCAATCATTATCCACATGGAACCAGACAAATGGTCAGGGAGGATGTGAGTTATAGTCCAGTAACATGTGGAGGGCTACAGGTTCCCTAGTCCTATTTTAGTTGGTCAGTTAAATTTCTTGCTGGGACTCTATCCCTTTTTAAAATTTAAAATTAAGTACTTTATGGAAGAGCATTTCTTCAGGTACAGTTCCTTAATGTTAAATAGATGGGTAGAGGGAAGAAAAACCAGCTGCATGTTGACATATCTCATATCTCTTTTCAACAAGTGGAATTCCTGTCACTGTAACGTGGTGCTTGAAGATACTGCATCTGCGGTATGTGAATGGAGCAGCCATTCATGTGTATGGCTTTTTAGTTCATCACTAGGCTACCTAGGAATGTAGCTACTGAGGTTAGGGAGCAAAATAAAGGCATTGCTGTGCCTCAAATAAACATTGTGTCCCACCTTGAGATTTCCCTTCGGTTCCAAAGTTTATAGCATTGCAGTAAGATGGCTGAAAATTGTTCTCATCTAGAACTCTTATATTTGCTGTGTTCTTGCTCCTCTGATGACTTTGCCTGCCCCTTTTCTTTGGATGCCTAAACGCTCTTTCTAAATGTTCAAGCAAACTTTGAAGTTACTCCAATGCTAAAAATTTGGGGATGAAAGAAAATGGGGGGATTTTTATTGGGGGGCAATGACCTCATTCTCTCCCCCTCCCCCATTGCTGCACCTCTGAAACAGGATTTTGCTCTTGTCTTCAAGTCTCTTCTGACTTATGTTGACCCTAAGACAAACCTATCATACAGTTTTCTGGGGCTGAGAACAGGTCATCCAGTGAATGTCCCTGGCCAAGCAGAGATTCGAACCCTGGTCTCCAGGGTCATAGTCCAAAGTTCAAACCACTGTACTACACTGGCTCCGGAAGCAGACCTTACCCTTAGGCTATAGTGATACAACCATTTCACCAGATTTTAGGCACCATAAAGGGCATCAAGTAGTTAGTTATTTAACATCTTAATTCATTTATTATGTCTGTATTCTTTTACTGTAGGAAAGCAGGAAGACACACCTGCAGCTTTCCGCCCCAGATGTTAAAATAACTTCACTGGTTGAGCGTAATATGTACCCTAACTTTTCAGAAGGGAGCACTGTATACTGCTTGGCCTTGGGTGGCAAAATGTCATACATTCATTTCTCAAGTTACTTTTTTGGACTGCAGCTCCCAGAATCTCCTAGCTGCCTATGAGTTCTGCTAGACTTTGGGAGATGTAAAAGCAAAATGTAACTTCTCTAAGCTCTGCTATGCTCCTTTCCACAGATTGACAATGATGCTACTGTCATGGGTTAGCTAAAATGTACCTTTTCCTCTTCCCATTTTACCAGTTTGGCACACTCATAAAACTCTTATAAAATAAAGCAAGCAAAGAAACGGAGAAAGCAGTCTGTGGACTGTGAAATAGACAAAGGAAAGAATGGAATGAAGGCAGCAATACAGGTCATTAGGCAATTGAAAAGCACTAAGTCAGGAACATGATTTTAAACTAGGGCATCACAATGCCTACATGGAAGACGCAATAAAAATACGATAAAGGGTTAGTGAAGGTTAGAGGATGTAAATGAGCAGAGAGACTGTACAATAGGTTGCTTGCTCTTGACTGAATTGATGGCTAGAACTGGCCCAAACAATGATGTACTTTTTTGTGGAGCCTGGAAGAGTTTCTTTTTTGTATCACAACTCCAAGAATCTACTGCTCAGCCTGGCCAGTGATGTGGCGATTCTGGGAATCGTGCTACAAAAAAAGTAACTTTTTCAAGCTCTTGAGAGTTTGATTTTCTCTTGGTTATACCCTTACAACAACTGGTAGTAAAGCCTCTGACTTCATTGTAATGATTGTACAATTAAACATTTCTGGAATGATTCTCCTTTTAGGTTGTGTCTATTCTATTTAGATTGTAAGCATTTGGCCATCTTCATTTTACTACATATCTGGAAACTAAGTAGAATTAGCCCTGGTTAGTATTTGGATGGAAGACTATCAATGAATACTAGATGCTGTAGGCTATATTTCAGAGGAAGGAACTGCGAAAAATCATTTCTAAGTATTCCTTGCCTGAGAACACCCTATAAAATTAACAGGGACAGTGCAAGTTGACTGGCAACTTGAGGGTGCATACACACACATACCTTACACATATAAACCATTACATGAAGCGTTCTGACCAAGGAATAGAACAGGGACCCTTACACACTACACAGTTATAGCACAATGATTCCACTTTAACTGCCATGGCTGCATCCTATGGATGCAAGGCTTTGCAGCTTCAAGAGGCACTAGAACTCTCTGGTTGAGAATTCTAAATATTCCTTCCTAAACTGTGAATCTCAGGATTCTGTCAGAGGTTACTATGGCAGCTAAACTGGAATCAAAGAGCTATCGTCATGTAGCATGCAAATTAAAAATGTTACTGGGGGAGGAGGGAGATAGGTAGCCAACTACTGTTATCTTTCAGGATGCCCATCCACTTGCAGTCTTCATAACTCTACGTTATATTGATATTCTTTGTATATTTGGATGAACACAAGTTTAATCTGAAATCAGTGTGATCTTATGTCACAAAGCAGTGCAGGACTACGAATTAAATATCTCTTAGTACAATTAATTGTTGAAAAAAATGTACCCTTACTTATTTTGGGAGGTAGCAGTGGTGGTAGCCATGTTAGTGCGCTGCAGCAAAAACAACAAAACAGTCTCATTATTTCTTAACCAACATGTTTTAATTGACATAAATTTTCATGGATTATAGCTCACTTTGTGTGTCATCCATTTGTTGAAATGGGTTACAGAGCACAAACACTTATGCCAAATGCAATATGTGAGTCCTTAAGACACTATAATACTCTTTTTTATTTCCTGAGTGAGAAAGAGTGATCCACTGAAACAGGCATGGGTCTCCACCTTATCTCCTTAGACTGAAGGTCCTTTGCCATTTGTCAGCTAATCTGTTATTGTCTGCGGGTCCCTTTCTGGGGTTCTGGCCACCTAGGCATCCAAGTGGCGATTCTGGTAAAAGCCAGCCAGGCAGAATTAACATCAACATTCCACTTAAGCATTCTTAAGTATTAGATTCTCAGGATATTTATAAGAGAGAATGAGCAGGCTCTCTGGTAATATTTTAGGCCATTAATTATATGCCATCACAGATACAGCAACATATATTTCCCTTAGGAACAC
Source organism: Ctenosaura bakeri (assembly GCA_948474755.1). Lineage (NCBI taxonomy): Eukaryota > Metazoa > Chordata > Lepidosauria > Squamata > Iguanidae > Ctenosaura > Ctenosaura bakeri. The sequence goes on along the minus strand of CAOLHI010000200.1, from coordinate 409,684 downwards.
ATATTTTCCCTTAGGAAAAAACACAGACAGGTTAATACCTGGACAAATTGCATTTTTCACATTTGCATCTCATGTAAGGCATCATACATTAATTATATTACAGTATACGGCATGTAAAATGTTACACTTTCATAAGGAAAGGGACCTTTATCTCTGCATTTCTCTAACAGGCTTCTCTGTAGTTACCACATACAGGAACATTATCATCTTAAACTATATAACCTAGCCATTCATCCATTAAGAAATACAATATCAGGCATCTGTGAACCTAGAGGCTTCCAAGGGTTAATGTCCCTGAACATTGCTATATCTAGCAGCATCCATTACATATCTATAAACATCCCTGACGGGCAGCCATTACAATCATAATGGAAAATACATTTATTTAGCATAGCCTAGTTGTTTCTTTACCAGCAATATCTACCAACATTTCTGGGCAGTGCATCAGCTTGGAACAGTACAGCTATTTTCAACAGCCTTCTTCATACAGTGGAGACTAGCCAAGCAGTCTGACTTTGGCCTCCTCTTGGCTTATTTTATACTCTCCCCTGCTTCCACCCAGCCTATAAGCCGCCCAGTGTTGTGTAATCAGATAAGAGATCTTTAGTGAACCATGCTTATTTAACAATCAGTCTACTCCCCAGACAGGATGTTAACATTGCTCTTCTTTCAATCAGCTGCTAGGAGATAACATAAACCAACTGGGTATAACCTCTGAGCAATCTACAAAGAAATCATATTTTAAAAAGTTCATCCAGGGTTATTCCGGGTTTTGATGTTACTGTTATTTGTATTGGTGTACAATACATTGCAATTACCAGTTGGGCTGCTTTGGGGTCTGTTTCTAAAAAGGTGATTTGCAAATAAGTTATAATTGTTGCTATTTACCAAGTACCTAAATCTGCAAGTGACTATAGCAATGTCCATGTAACTTTCAAACCAAGCCAAGTCTAAAGCTAGAACTACACTGCAGGAACAGAACTGCATATTAAACACATCCATAAGAATGGTCCTGAAAACCAGATTTGGGCTTCATATTGCCTGAGGCTGAGAAGATGTATACCCTCCATCTGTTCCAATTTGGCAGAGACACTACCAATTAATCCTTGAGTGGGGGAAGGAAAGGAGTGACAGAAGCTTGCCTTTTCCTGTAGACCCAGGCAAAAGCAAACTGCTGCAGCTTCTTCTAGCTTGTGTATTCTTCCTCATTAATCACTTTTGCCATCTTGACCATACCCTGATGTTGCTTGGTCAGCAATATCCCGGGTTTCATATGTGAAATGTTGGAGGGCATTGGACTGCAGTCTTCTCCAACCAGTAGATAGTTTGCAGTTAATGAAATCTCAGGCCAGATGAGTGCAAGAGCCAGCAGTACACGTCTTCCTTTTCCCTTGCTGGGAGAAGGTTCCTCGTAAGGAGCTTGGAGTGAGAAAACCCCTTCCTCAAGGGATTGTGAAGGTTTCCCATGTCAAATTAGTTAAAATGAAGAGTAAAGTGTAATGACACGGGTTAAGAAAGGCAGGGTGCCCACTGGTGACAGGTGATATCAGTGGCACAGTGAATCTGCCGCTGGTTTTAGTCATTAATGGAAGCATTCAAAGTGCTAAAACCTGTGTATGTGCCTTCAAGTCACTTCAACTCATGAATTTTATAGGGTTTTCTTAGTCAAGCAATACTCAGAGGTGGTTTTGCCAGTTCCTTCCTCTGAAATGTAGCCTAAATCCTGTCCCCAAAATAACTTTAGCACCTTAGGTAGCTACTTTAAAAATCAGACTAAAACCCAGAGCCGATTCATCACCCCTAAAGACATTGGATTCACCAGCAGTCATTGGTCCCAGCTGCAATGGCATCATTCAGGGCAGTCACAATATGTCAAAGTCTAATGGCTGTGTCACTTTGCTCAAAGGCTTTGGTGTTTCAGAGCAAATGCACAAACGGTTACTTTCACTAGTAAATAAATATAATATTTATGGCCATTTCTCCCAGGCCTTTTAAAAGTCTGTGGGCTTATTGTTCTGAAATCACTCTACGTTCACAGCAGATGTGTTAGTTAATCTGCCTTTTTTTGTCGAGTTATATTTCTGTTACGCTTTTGTGTTATATATCTGCTTTATGTTATGCTGTAAGTTGAAAGATGCTCTTAATTGTTAAATTATTGACTATATGCTGTGAGCCACTTATATCTCTTTGGAGATAAGGCAGAGAACAAATGTTTTGAAATAAACAGAATAAATGCAGAAAGAGGGAGGCTGCACGCTTGACTGAAGCCATTGGTTGTTACATGCTAAGGGGAGTTGTGAGAATGGACTTTATCCCAAAATTTGATCTACCATCTTTCCACTAAAGAATGCTAAGCGTGGATCAAGCAATAGAATAGTAAAAGGTGGATGTGCAATTATTTTTTTGCGGCCGGGGGAGGGGGGGAAGAGACAGGATCTGGAGTCTACCATTTCAGAAACTAAGCATGTTCTTCAGAATAGGTATATTACAATTTTCTTTTTGGTTACCTGTTCCTCCACCACTAGAGTAGGTGAACCTGCTAGTTTGTCTTCATAATAGTAGCATTTACAATCTGCTGTACAAACGCAAATAAAACTTTATTTACAAAATAAAACTATTTAAGATGTGCTGAACCATTTAATAAATTTAATTTATAAATTTAATTTATAAGCTATCAGGCAAAGGGTACCTTTTCACTGACACAAAAGACACCTGTTCTTCAGCTGACTGTGAAATCAGCAAATCCTGCTCATTAAAATTCACAATGTGTTCATATAGGTTTATAGGAACATTTGGTTGTTACGCGTTCTGAGGACAAATGTGAAATTAGCAGCAAATAATTTTGTGTCCAAGAAACAGCCTCAAGGACAGTATTAAAAGAACAATTTAGGACTGCAGATTATAATCGTTTGAAAGATTTTTTTAAAGAAAAAAATAGTCTCCTACAGTTTACCTTAGCTGAATATTTCCTTTCCCCAAAGATCTCCAGTGCTTTTGCTGCAGTGTTGATACTTTAGACACATTTAATGCTTGTCCATTTTTTTTTTAATTCTTATTTTTGGTTCCATCTTGCTTTCACATAAAATCACATGCTGAGAATGTAAAGTGAGTCTTACCTTACTTTTCATTAGAAACTTTCTCATAGAGCAAAGGGCAGCGGCTGTAATAAGAACTGAAATTTTGAAAAAATTCTTAAAACTCTGAAGTAAGAGCAAGACAATTAACTCTGCTTCAAATATAAAACCTTTCACACTTAATGAGGATAGTGCTTCCTGTTACTGCTATTTTTATTTTTAGGCGCTATGTTTTATTTAGTATATTTTATTTACATAGGGTTAAAATAATCTAAGAGATTTTGATTCAACATGAAGAAGAGAGGCAATTAATAAGAAAAATTAAGAAAGGAAAGGAAAGGAAAATTAAGAAAAAATGAGAGTTAATTTGTAAACTATTTTCCAATTATTTTGCAACTAGCTGTAGTACACACCATTAATGACTGTTCAGCTTCAACTAGTCTGGAAGATGATTTGCTCATGAGGCATGTCAGTGTCAGTAGCCCTTGAGGGAGCAAGTCTCTCCTAACCAGCCCTCTAACATATTACCTCCTCATGAGAATTCCATGTAGCCTGTATTTCAAGTCAGACAATAGCAAGCATCTCATCCCAATCTGGTGAATATCTGCCCAGGTGGTTTAACATCATGTCTACACAGACAAACAGAAATTTAATTTTTATGGCAAAGGGTCAAAAAAGATAATTTTTGGACTAGGGTGGTCCTGCAGGATCCACCATAATAAATTTTATGCATGCTATATAGTCTATGTTTTAATTACATATATAGTCTATATTTTAATTAGTACCATCCCCAAAGTGAATTTCATGTATACACCGTAGGTGTATCTGCCTTTAACTTATGCTCATAGGGTTTCCTCAGGCAACTAATGGAGGTGGTTTTGCCAGTTCCTTCCTGTGAAATATAGCCTGCAGCACCTGGTATTCATTGGCAATCTTCCATCCAAGTAAAACCAAGACTGAGCCAGCTTAACTTCCAAGATCTGATGGGATCTGGTGCCGTTAGGGCATTTAAGCCTCACGTATACTACATAGCCTTTATTTAAAGTCAGACCATCCAAAACGTTCCCTCCAAATCTAGTGAAAATCCATCCAGCTGTTCTTGTATGTTGTGGTAACAAATATACAAAACAAATAGATTATACTGACAAACATACTAAACTTTATAGGTTGGAGGGAGTAACTACAACAAAGATTAATCTTCATGGACCAGAAAACTGAGGGTTTTTCTCAGTAGAGCCAGTTAATTTCTGCTCCATATACAAATCCCAATTCTCCTCAGGCACACATGTGCAGAGGCAAAAATGTGTTAACAAGACAAATGTAAATATAGCCAGGGCAGTTCCCATGGTTACAGTGGCACTTTCCCATTGCTCCAACTGCAGAAATTGCCACAAGCTTCATCACTGTTATATTGGTCCAGAAGTTATTTAACATCTATATGAAGCTGTTGCAAAAGACCAGATGTGATTCTGGTGTGGCGCACTGTAAGTACACTCTGAATTTCGGTTACCAAGACTCTGGGACTTGCCCCTTCTTTGTGAACTATTGCCTTGAGGTGGCCATTTGAAAAAGATCAAACCGATTGAAGATGAATTCAGATACATCAGAGGGGATGCCTCTGTGGTGTTCCTCAGCCTAAGGAGGGCTGTGCAGGGAGACACATGTCCTACTTTACAGGGAATGGTTCTTTGCTTGAAGAAACATCAGAAGATAGTCCTCCACTTGAAAGCATCTTCCATTAGTCCCAAGTACAGGTTAAGGATGAGGAACCACTAGAAGAGAGGAAACAGATGCCTTGAAGTTGCCTATCAAAGCTAGACAACCAGCTGAACAGGCACACAGGCCTCCACTGTTTTTTCCTCTGACATATATTGCTACTTAAGTAATTATTTCTATATTTGCATGTACCTGTACGATTTAGCATATGCAAATCTGTGCTTACTTTTTGCTCTCCTTTTAGTACTACTGTTTTTCTTTTTTTTTTCTTTTCTTTTTTTATATAGGTTCAAGTTATACAAACCCTTACTTAGAGAGGTCTAGGTGCCTGTAACTGCACATCAGTGTGTTCTTTGTTCATATACTGCCTTTTGAAAAGCAGGTAGCTGAAATTACTGTCTGCCTAATGCACTAAGAAGGTGATGTTGGCCTCACCAGATCCATGCCTGATTATGCTTCATAAGCTTTGGATGTGACTACAGTATTTGCTGGCATATAAGACACACTTTTTTCCCTAAAAAATACCCTCTGAAAATGGGGTGCATCTTATACACTAGCAAATACAGTAACACCAAAAACACGGAAGGGAAGAAGAGTGAAAGGAGTTTTCCCTGCCCAGGCAAAACAGGAAGGGAGAGGGTAGTGGAAGCTTTGATCTATAGGAACATAGATAGATGTTTCTAAAGTTGCTCCTTACCTTCCCCAACTCTCCTGTGCATTTTGACTCTGTTGGGAGTTTCTACCCAAACAAAACAGGAAGGGAGAGGCAGTGATGCAGCACTCTTTCCATTCCCCTCCTCCCCTGTGCAATTTGACTCTGCCCAGAGTCTCTGCCCAAGCAAACAGGAAGAAAGGGGTAGTGGTGCAGCACTCTTTTCATTCCCCTCCTCTCCTGGTGCAGCACTTCTTTCCTTCCCTTCCTGTCAATTTTGCTCACCGGAAAACTAACAAAAAATTTTCCTGAAAAATACCCTTTGAAAAGTGGGGTGTGTCTTATATGCTAGTGCGCCTAATATGCGGGCAAATACGTTACTTTACTTTACATGGGACTGCCCCTGAAGACAATTCAGAAGCTTGATCTGGAGCCAAATGATATCATGACTTAGGAGAAGATAACATATGTAGCCCATATGATCAGTTGTGTTGACTGTTAGTATGTTTCTTGTACCAATTCTAAGTGAGCCCCCTTCATTACCTGTGATCCAAGTTCTTAAAGAACAGCTCTCCTTATATCAGCCCTCACTTCTATTGCCTCTTTTAAACATCCACTACATTATATTCCAATAGCACAAAATTGTAGTTATATTAGAAACAGAACATTTACAGTGATTACCTGCATGCTGTGGAATGATCTGTCTCCTGAAGCACAGTGTTCTACTACTTTGCTTGCTTTTTAAAAGTGCTTCTTCCCTGGTGTTCCCTTTTTTCAATTGATTTTAGGGAGAGTTTGACCAACTGACTTTTATGAACTACAATCTCCAGAATCCTCCACACAGCATGACTAATGGCCTTGCTGGCTGAGATATTCTGAAAGCTATAGTCTCAAAAAATATTTTATTTTAGTATCTTATTTTAGATTTGCCAACCAGGAAATCTGCAAGGCTGAGACTGTTTTGTTATTGTAGGGTGTTTTTTTTTTTTTTTTGGTTTCACTACATGTTGCATTCTTTGATTCAGTTATTGTGTATTCATATGTGATTCCATGGTTGAAGAAGGATGGTCAGAACTGCACAGAACTACAGGCCAGAAGCTAACTGCAAACCTGTTATACTTTGGTACCTGGGCAACAACAACAGCAAAATTCTGTTTGTAAAGAATCACAGTTCATAACCTGAAATTTAGCCACTAACTATATTACTCTAGAACTGCTGGGATGATGAACACCGCACTTACAGGAAAAGAAAGCAAACAGTGACCATAAGTGCATGTCAATGACAGTGAGAAGCATTTCAGTGGAAGAGACAGCTTTCAAGCAGAAAAGAGGTCTATATGTATTTGCTATAAGAGTAACTATGCAAGGAATATTTAAGAGATAACTTTGCTGACAAATATTCCTTTGTCTTCTACCATCCAATAACTTAACAGAGGTTTTGGCCTATGTTTCTGATCATTTCCAACCAGCATGAACAGAGAGTTCCCTGATTGCTAGGGTGAGTTATACATTAAGACATGTTAATCATTTGGAACTTTTGGATGAAATTTAGAGTTTCCACTGATCGTGACATATTCTTAAAATGTGTTAGGAACTACTGTACTTGCCGGCATATAAAACGCACCAAATAGTGTTTGCTGGCATATAAATGGGGAGCATCTTATACGCTGTATATGCCAGCAAATATAGTATATGTTTTGCTTGCATATAAGACTCACTGGCATATAAGAAGCACCTCATTTTCAAACAGTATTCTTTGGGGGGAAAGTGAGTCTTATACGCCAGCAAATACAGTATATAAAGACTGGTAAGCTTGTTCCCCTCCTCTCTTTTTTTTAAACTGTCAGCAGCTCAACTAGAACTATCCTGGATTTGGATTGAGAATTATTACTTAATTTGTTGCTGTTATGTGCCTTCAAGTCAGCTCTGACTTATGGAGATCCTATCCTAGGTTTTTCTTGGCAAGGTTTACTCAGAGGAGGTTTGTCATTGGCTTTCATGAAGGCTGAGATGTGACTTGCTCAAGATCAGCCGGTGGTTTTCATGACCTAATGGGGATATGAATCATGTTCTCCTAGTCCATCAATCAAATCATTATGATACACTGGCTCAAAGGTAACAAGTGACATTTGTTGTTTTTGCTATTGTTGTTGTTATGGTCCTTCAAGCTGACTCCAGTTTATGGTGACTCTGTCATAGACCAGATTTATTTAAACAAAGTTTGCCATTGCCTTCCTCTTAGGAAAGAGAGTAACTTGCCTGAGATCACCCACTGGGGTTTTAGGCCTGACTGGGAATTTGAACCCAGTTCTGGAGCCCTGGTTCAGCACTCAAACCACTATACCACACTTGCTCTCATATTTCTTAAATAATTTAAACTGAAAAGAAGAAGAAACCATAACGCTGTTGCAAAATTTTCCCTAAGCATTCTATTCGATAGTACAAAATGATTGCCTATAACACCTTTCAGGTATTTTCCAGAGCTTGGGAAGTTATTTTCAAAAAGTAACTCATTATAGTTGTACTATGCCATGCCAGCACCCCAAGCAGTTAAAAACCATTACAGTTAGAATATATTTAAATACAATTCCCCTCCATGTTTCTCAAAAGGGAATAAATTGTTGCTTTTAGTTACTTCCAGCTAGTCTATGGTACAAAACAGATCCCCTTTCAGTCCACATCATTGTTATCTCAGTGGCCAAACAACAGCAGAAGGTATCAGCACAAGGCACCACATGAGCCAGGATTTGCATCATGTAATATTTCTCTTCCACCATTTAGTAAGGACACACCTTGCAACTACAAAAGTAAATAAAAGGTACAGTCACATGCCAAAATGAGTAGAATGATTCCTCATGAAATTAGAAGTCTAATGTACTGTATTTTCATTTTCGTTATGTAAAGATATGGCAAATAATCAATAACTAGTTACTTCTGGTTACTCCTATACCTTCCTGTAACAAAATAATTACTCATAGTTAGTTTCTTTCAAGCTCTGTTTCTGATAGAACTGAGACAAGTAGATTACTTGGGCCCTTCTCACATCTTACCTGGTGCCACTGGTGTCGTGAGGGGATCACGCGAGAAGCCTCTTCTGAGGGGCACTTGCATCCCCTCTGCTTCTCCTCTGCACCAGCTCTGTGCTGGCCAGAAGGAAGCATGAGTGCTCCGCCCCTCCTTCCGCAGCGCAGCCGGGTACTTTCCCAGACTGTGCTAGGGGAGGAAGTGTGATGGCCACGTGTCCACATGCAAGGTAAGTGCATGTGGGGCCCAGGAGGGACACGCGATCAAGCATCATTTTCGGCAACAAGCCAAAAATGATACAATGCGTGATCGCCACCTACTGACCTCGGGAACATCATGCAATTGCGAGGATGTCATGTGAAACGGTCCTCACAATCACGCAAAGCTCCCAAGGCCATTTTGCAATACGACTGGTGTGCGAAAAGGGCCTTGGTTAGGCATTATACAAATAATTCAAATCACTGATCATTTCATTGCAAATAATTCAAATCACTGATCATTTCAAACTCTATTACTTCTTGTATTTACCATCACAACATTATTAAGTGGTGAATGGACAGAAACTTGGATGACACAGAGTGAAAAGAAATGTAATTTTAACAATAGGAGCAGTTTCCTAGAGTGAAATCTCTTTATATGATGGCAGATCTTCTCCAGGAACATGTCCATTACAAAGGATCATGTAAAACTAGTGTGAGATCCAACTGAGAAGTGTTAACTTGGCAACAGGAGTCTCTGGCATAATTCTGGTTCCAGAAAGTTTTATGTCAAACTGCTGAGTCTAAACCATATGTGAATCCCAAAGCACTGTGAAAATGTCAACTGTTCTGAGGGGAAAAAAACAATGCTGGAAAGGAAAGAGTATTGCTGCCTTCTGGAGGGACTTTGAGAAAGTGTTTATATGTGTTTATTGTTATTTGGGGTTTTTTCCCTAGGAAATTTACATTCTCTGTGATTAGTTTAATCTTATAAATGGAAGAAGGAGCAGAAATATTGGGAGGATAGTCGATTCTCACTGCCATAAAGACATGAATTAAGAAGAAAAACATGTTTAGAACTCAAACTTAAGAAAAATCAGTTAAAAACACAACTGTGCAAAGAAGTGCAAAGAATAACAGTGTGATGTGGCAGTTAAAAAGGCCAATGAGATTCCAGGTTCCATCAATAGGAGGATAGTATCGAGGTCAAGCAAACTAATTGTACCACTCTATTTTGCTTCGGTCAGACTTCACCTGGAACACTGTTCTGAGCACCACAATTCAAGAGGCATATCAACAAGCTGGAGTGAGTCTAGAGGAGGGTGGCCAAAATGGTTAAAGACCTGGAAACCAAGCCCTATGATGAATGGCTTAGGCAGTTGGGTATGTTTAGCCTAGAGAAAGGAAGGTAAGAGGTAACATGATAGCCATATTTACATATCTCAAGGGACATCATATGGAAGATGAGACGAGCTTGTTTTCTGATACTCAAGACTAGGCCATGGAGCAATGGGTTCAAACTGCTGGAAAAGAGATCCCACTTAAATATTAGGAAGAATTTCCTGATGGTAATTGCAATTTGACAGTGGAATAAGCTGCTTCAGAGTGTGGTGGAGTCTCCTTCTTTGAAGGTTTTAAACAGAGCTTGAATGGCTCGTAGGGGTGCTTTGATTATATATTACTGCATGGCGGGCGGTTGATCTGGATGGTCCTTGTGGTCCTTCCAGCTCTATGATTCTCATATACATAATATACAATGGGGATTACTTTTATTTTTGTTTTGCAGTAACTGCATAGCACACAAAAACTAAAAGAACTGAAAGTTCTAATATCAGAATGTTAAGACTGAAAGCAAAATATTGCTTATTTTATTTTTGCATTCTGTAGTAAAAGTGCAACCTTTCACCTTTCTGCAAAGGAGTTTTCTTTCCTCCTCCTCCCATCTGATCATCTATTTTCAAAAGCAAAACTTTTGCAACTGAATATGGATGTGTTCTCTCTCTCTCTCTCAAACACACACACACACACACGTATACGCTCCACTGTGAGTCCCAGTTAGTCACTGGTGAGGGAGGGCATAAAGAAGAAGAAGAACATATTCAATATCCCATTTTTCTCAGGGCATTCATGGGCTTAAATGCAGCCAGGTTTCAGCCTGGAGCAATGTAATTTCAATACCAAACTGAGACATAAGGGAATCTCATAGAACCTTGGAAACTAACTGGGAAAAGACATTTCTAGCATACACTTTTGTGGATTTCAGTCTTCATCAGATGCATCTGAATTCCATGAAAACTTGCATGAGATTTTTCCCCCAATTAGTCTCAAAGTTCTACTTGATTTCTTTGTGTCTTTTTATGACAGAACAGGCTAATACAGCTATCTCTTTGAATGCAAAACTATAATAAAATCCCCCCGGACTTTCTTAGGGATGGGAATGCCTGCAACTAATTAGTTAGTTTCCAATAAGAATTTCTCTCTTTCTCTCTGTTTTTTTTTTGGGGGGGGTTATTGTTCATTAAACTGTATGTGTATGTTTCCCTCCACTGAGAATCCAAAAGCTAGGACTGGGAGTCCACGTGGACATACGCATCTACTCCTGAGAGACAGACAGACATATGGTATATAAACATATATATACTCACACAGACAGACCACAAACACACACAGGCATACGCAGATATTAACTTCCTGTCGTTGTTGTGTGCCTTCAAGTTGTTTCCAACTTATGGTGACCCTAAGGCAAACCTATCACAGGGTTTTCTGAGAGTGTGTGACACATCCAAGGTCACTGAGTGGGTTTCCATGGCTGAACAGGGAATTGAACCCTGGTCTCCAGTGTTATAGTCCAACATTCGAACCACTACATCACACTGGCTTTCTATTAACTCTTATGCTCTCTTCTAATGTATTTCTAAATATTAAGCATATTTGAGAAGTCTGCATTTTATGATAAGTATTAACTTGAATGCAAAACAGAAGGTTCTGACAAATGTTTTCATTCAGTAATACACAACTCCAAGATTATGTTGTGTTTACCTTTCCCACACTCCAGAAATTCCATCCTACCATAAGCCCTTCCCCATTCTATAGGGAGGATAGAAACCTTTTATTACTCAGAAGTCTTCCCCCATGTATTTCTATTTTACTCAGTTTAGTATATTTTTAGATTTGCCTTTCTCCTTAATGTGCACTTGAGGCAATATGCAATTAAAAACAAAAGAATGAAGTATAGAGTTACAAAAACAAAACTGCCAATCAATGCAGTAAAACCAGAGACCACTAAAATCAGAGCATAGCATGAACTATTAAAACTTCAACTGAACAATGTTGTCTTTTACCAGCTGTCTAAAAATAAAGCATTTGAAAAATTACCTTTTTGGAAGGATCCCAGAGGGATTCTGGGAGCTGTAGTCCAGAAATGTAACTTTTCCAAACCTATCTACAAGACAATATGGCAGGAATTGGTCTATAATGTTCTTGTGAGAAGATTTCCACAACTGAGGTGTTGTTACACAGAAAGTTCTGTCTCCCATTTCTACCAAGTGTTAGGGATGCAGAACATGTGACCTTCCAGAATTTGTTGGCCCGCAACTTCCACCAGCTGTAGTCAGCATAGCCACTGTTGTGGGATGGTGAAACCTGCATTTAAACAATATCTGAATGGCCAACATCTGGAAGTTTTCCATTTCTGGACTGTAAAGTATGATATTTAAAATCTTCCTTCTCTATGCCATTTCCACACTACACTGTTATAATGCTATTATTCCACTTTCAACATCCTGTGGATTGCTGGGGTTTGTAGTATACTGAGGCCCTCTAAATGCCCCTCTCTAAACTGCAAACCCCAGGATTCCATAGGATGTTGAAAGTGGAATAATAGCACTATAACAATGTAGTGTGGAAATGGCCTATAGAGAAGGAAGATTTTAAATATCATACTTTACAGTCCAGGAATGGAAAACTTCCAGATCCATTTCAAGCAAGATGGTGGCAGCATTAAAGCAAAAGCTAGAAAAACTGCTATTTCTTTCTGGCTTAGTCTTATTTTTACAGAATTTAGCAAACTGCTCCCTATCTCAATAGTGATCAATATTCACATTTTATTTCTCTGTGCATATTCTTATATATTACCCTGCCATCCAAAATAAATGACTGTTTAAAGAGATACATCTCCTTCTGCCTTCCTCCTAGTACAACCTCTTACTTATTAGCACACTTTTGGATAGACTCAATCAAGGATGCTACAGCGCTGAGACTACAGAACCTGAGCAGGGCTTTTGCTGACAGGGAGTCTCAGAGGTCTCAGGTTTATAAGGTTGCAGAAGTTAAAGATAATTTGATGGTAACTAGCAATAATAACCACACATTTTTAACTGTATGTGTGTGTGCCTTCAGGTCACCTGTCCTTATGACTCCATGAATTTCATAGGGTTTTCTTAGGCAAAGAATACTCAAAGGTAGTTTTGCCAGTTCCTTCCTCTGAAATATAGCCTACAGCATCTGGCTATGCATTAGTGGTCTCCCATCCAAGTACTAGCCAGGGCTGACCTTGCTTAGTTTCCAAGCTCCAACAGGATTTATAGCCTTTAGGGTATTTAGACTTTGGGAGTTTTAGCAGTACCACATTTTTAAATGGACTGGCATAGTAGCAGAGATGAGGGGTGGTCTCTCGCTATACCTGTCTACGTGGTACTCAGCTTTTCAGCACACTGAACATTATTCCTGCTACACAGATAGATAAGTGGCTTTGTGTGTCTCTTGACTGCCACCACCTGGTTACTTACTTATTCTTCACTAGGCATCTAGTTTTATAAAAAGTATCTTTGACCAACTTCCTTCCATGTGCAATAAATCGCCTTCAGAGGTCAGCTAGAAATATATATTTACAAACATACAGATGAGGAGGTCTGACTTGCATGTCATATTGATCTTTATTACTGATTAACTAGCACTTATTACACCACTAAACAGAACAGCATAGATAGTGGCAACAAATTGGGGATGTGTGTTTGTAACATCACTGGCTGCCAGTGGCCCTCTGAACAGTGTGAGAGAAGTATAAAATATCTAATTAAAATTTTCTGTTGAAGGATCTCATAGTATCTATTCTTCCCAAAAGTTCAGATAGTGACTATTTAATTAGAGTTGAATGCATACAAAATAACCAACATCACTCTTCACAATAGCAGTACAGAATCTGGAAAGGTTATTCTTTGGACTAAAACTCCTGGCCATGGTGACCAAAGGATTATGGGAGCTATAGTCTCAAAAGCATTTTTCCAGATGAGCTGTAATGACAAGCGATAAATCAATTAGCTTAACAATGCTCACTTAATTAATATCTATAGTGGATCAGGAAATCATTATCTGTATGCAGAAACTAAATGAATAGACCTGAATCAATCTGATAAAGTTCACAAAAACTTATGGCTTTAAGGTGTCGTGTGAATCTTTGTCAGTTTGGAAATATGGCAATAGCAGCTTCCATTCTTCTTCCCCAAAACCAAAAGCGGACAGAATAGATTAATCCTGTCATTTCATGCTTCTGTCTTTCTGCAACTTACCAAAGGTAGGAAACTCTGGTCTTCCAGTTATTTTTGGAGTACTGTTCCTACAATTCATTACCATTGGCTCTACTGGTTAGAGTTAATAGGCCAAAAAACATTGAGAGGGCCATTATTATTGGTGATACTATTTTTTTACATGATTCTGTTGCTACAATAGTTGTCATCTCCATCTCCCAGTTCAGACCACTGAAATGCATCTTCCACAAGTTACATACTATCCTGGACAATAATATATCCCTCTCAGGCTTTAAGTAGCAGGCCTGTGCATGGTTAGAAATAGCCCCTTGACTTCAAACATCTTCTGAGCTAAAACAGGCTACGTATCACGGATGGAAAATCAAGAACAAGACCCTGTGACAAACCCTGTCCTCACATCCTAGTATTAAAAATATCTCCCATGACATCAGAGATGCGTGCACTTGCTTATCTTCCCATGTGATAGATACCATCCTCTACCATCAATGCTCTTCTACATTTTAGCAAGGACAAGCAGGAGAGTCCCTATGCAAGAGAATTAATTGACACAGATAAACAGTAGTATCCAGAAACCAATGTCAGAGCACCTACCCATCTTCAAGAGCACTCAACGCACCAATCTCAAAGTGCCTGTTGTGGAACAAAGGAATTTCAAGGAAATATTGGAAAAGGAGACAGCCAAACTGGAATACATGTATTAATTCCAATCTGAATAGAGATAACACCTCCTTAGCATGCTACATAGATTAACAGGCTGGTTTGCATTACAGTTGTACGTACAGAAGTAATTTTGATTAAAAGAATGATTTCAACAGTCTTTCTACTTTTTGAATGCAAACTGTATTGTTTTCACACTTTAGGGAATAGTAACAGCCTAGCAAACTCAAGAATTAGTCAACCAGTCCCAGAATGTTTATGCTGAAGCAGCTCTTAGAATGTTTATGACTTTTGTTACCAATGCTCTTTTTCTATATCCCATTTCACTGTGATCTATCCCACAACTATGTAATTCAACAGACATACTTGAGGTTACTTCATCAAAGCATCTGAGCAAATGAACTGTAACCCAGAAAAACACCTGCTTTCAAAAAAAAAGTCTTAAAGGTACCACAAGATTCCTGTTCCTTCTTCCCTTTCATTTTCTTCTTTTCATACTGAAACAGACGGACAAGCTCAATCGAGAAGTCTGTTGTCTTCCTGGGGCCAGGATCAACCACATAACGGAGAGGCTAACCAGGCTAGTCAAACCCACTGACTATAAGCCCCTCATTTTGGTTCATGTGGGAACCAATGACACTGCGAGGAGCAGCTTAAACCACATTGCAAAGGACTACGAGCGTATGGGGACCAAGCTTAAGGACCTTGGTGTGCAGGTGGTCATTTCGTCTCTCCTTCCTGTTCAAGGATACGGCGCATGTAGGGAAAGGGCAATAGTAGAGGTCAACAACTGGCTCCGCACATGGTGCCGCCAACAACGGTTTGGGTTTTTGGAACATGGCCTGAATTTCCATGAACATGGGCTTCTGGCAAGGGATGGGCTGCACCTCACAAAACTGGGCAGGAATGTTTTTGCAAACAGTCTTGCAAGGAAGATTAAGAGGTCTTTAAACTAAGATCCACTGGGGAGGGAGACAATATTATTCAGGGCAAGGACTCAGAGAACACAGGGGGAAAAGGCCCAAATGATACTGGACAAGTAGTACAAGCGGCCAATGGCGGGAGGAGTAGAAACAATAGTACAGGACTTGCAGGAAGGGCCTGGGGACTTAAGTGTCTCTACACTAATGCAAGGAGTATGGGAAACAAGCAGGATGAGCTTGTACTCCTAGTACAAGAAAATAAATACGATTTGATAGGCATCACTGAGACCTGGTGGGATGAGTCTCATGATTGGAATATAGGAATAGAGGGGTATAGCCTATTTTGTAAAAATAGACCAAACAAGAAAGGAGGAGGAGTAGCCTTGTATGTCAAGGATGTTTTCACCTGTGAAGAGATCCTGGGCTTAAACCCAGAAAGCCAGGTAGAGAGCATTTGGGTAAGAATTAAGGCAGCGAGAAACAATAGGGATATTCTGGTGGGGGTTTACTACAGACCTCCAACCCAGGCTGAGGACTTGGATGACGCCTTCCTCAACCAAATGACTGAACATTCAAAGAGGAGAGATACAGTAATAATAGGAGATTTCAATTACCCAGATATATGCTGGCAGTCAAACTCTGCCAAGACAGCAAGGTCCAGCAAGTTTCTTGCTTGTCTTGCAGACAACTTCATGGTCCAGAAGGTGGAAGAGGCCACAAGGGGATCAAATATTCTAGATCTGGTCTTGACCAACAGGGATGACCTTGTGAATGAGGTAGAAGTGGTTGGATCTTTAGGGGGGAGTGACCATGCCCTGTTGGAATTTAGCATTCAGTGGGAAGGAGAAGATAAGGGTAGCCAGACACTCGTCTTAGATTTTAAAAAAGCGGACTTCTGTAAACTTAGGGAGCTGCTGGCTGGAATTCCGTGGTCAGGAATAGTGAAAGGGAAAGGAGTTCAGGAGGCATGGGAGTTCCTTAAAAAGGAGATACTGACGGCACAGTTAAAACTGTGCCAATAAGGAGGAAAAATGGAAGGCATCTGAAGAAACCAGAATGGTTGACTAAAGAACTCTCAGCTGAGCTAAGAGTTAAGAGAAACACGTATAGGAAATGGAAGAAGGGGGAAACCACCAAAGAAGAATTTAAGCAAGTAGCCAGGAGATGTAGGGAGGAGGTCAGAAAGGCTAAAGCACAGAACGAACTTAGGCTGGCCAGAGACATTAAAAACAATAAAAAGGGTTTTTTTAAATATGTCCGCAGCAAAAGGAAAAAGAAGGAGACAGTAGGGTCGCTACGCAGAGAAGATGGCGAATTACTCACAGGGGGGAGAGAAAAGGCAGAGCTACTTAACACCTTCTTTGCCTCCGTATTTTCCCAGAAGGATACAAGCACTCAACCTGGCGGTAGGGGAGCAGGGGAGGAAGCAGAGGAAATGAGGCACTTAATAAGTAGAGAGGTGGTACAGGAATACCTGGCCGCATTGGATGAATTCAAGTCTCCAGGGCCAGATGAATTGCATCCTAGGATATTAAAAGAGCTGGCAGAGGTCATTTCGGAACCGCTTGCTATAATTTTTGAGAAATCTTTGGAGGACAGGAGAAGTTCCAGCAGATTGGAAGAGAGCAAATGTTATCCCCATCTTCAAGAAGGGAAAAAAAGAGGACCCAAATAATTATCGCCCAGTCAGCCTGACATCGGTACCCGGAAAGATCCTGGAGCAGATCATTAAGCATTCAGTTTCTAATCATTTAGAAAACAACGCAATAATCACGAGAAGTCAACATGGATTTCTCAAAAATAAGTCATGCCAGACTAATCTGATCTCTTTTTATGATAGAGTTACTAGCTTGATAGATGAAGGGAATGCTGTGGATGTAGCATATCTCGATTTCAGTAAGGCCTTTGACAAAGTTCCCCATGACATTCTTGCATCGAAGCTAGTAAAATGTGGGCTAGACAGGGCTACTGTTAATTGGATATGTAATTGGTTGACCGACCGAACCCAACGGGTGATCACGGATGGCTGCTTTCATCCTGGAGAGAAGTGACTAGTGGGGTGCCACAAGGTTCTGTCCTGGGCCCAGTGCTGTTCAATATTTTTATCAATGACTTAGATGAAGGAATAGAGGGCATGCTCATCAAATTTGCAGATGACACCAAATTGGGAGGGGTTGCTAATATGCCAGAGGACAGGATCAAAATTCAAAATGACCTGGATAGATTGGAGAGCTGGGCCAGGGCGAACAAAATGAAATTCAACAGAGAGAAATGTAAGGTCCTACACTTAGGCAGAAATAATGGAATACAGAAATATAGGATGGGGGACACGTGGCTGGATAGCAGTACGTGTGAAAGGGATCTAGGAGTCTTCATAGACCACAAGCTGAACATGAGTCAGCAGTGTGATGCGGCAGCCAAGAAAGCCAATGCAATTCTCGGCTGCATCAACAGGAGTATGGTGTCTAGATCGAGGGAGGTACTGGTACCACTCTACTCTGCTTTGGTTAGACCCCATCTTGAATACTGTGTCCAGTTCTGGGCACCCCAATTCAAGAAGGATATTGACAAGCTGGAGCAAGTCCAGAGGAGGGTGACCAAAATGGTGAGAGGCCTGGAAAACATGCCCTATGAGGATAGACTGAGAGAGCTGGGTATGTTTAGTCTGCAGAAAAGGAGGTTAAGAGGGGACATGATAGCCATGTTTAAATATTTGAAGGGATGCCACGTAGAGGAAGGAGGGGGCTTGTTTTCTGCTGCTCCAGAAACCAGGACAAGGAGCAATGGATTCAAGCTGCAGGAAAGAAGATTCCACCTGAACCTCAGGAAGAACTTCCTGACAGTCAGGGCTGTCCGGCAGTGGAATCTGCTGCCTCGGAGAGTAGTGGAGTCTCCTACCTTGGAGGTTTTTAAGCAGAGGCTTGATGGCCATCTGTCGGGAGTGCTTTGAGGGTGTTCCTGCATGACAGGGAGTTGGACTGGATGGCCCGTGTGGTCTCTTCCAACTCTACATTTCTATGATTCTATGATTCTATGACTAACATAACTATCTCTTTGGAAAAATTAAGCAACAGATTGTCTTGTGGCACACCCTGTTTCCTGCACCAGCTTGTTCCCTGCACCAGCTTTCATGGGCCAGACCTTTCTCAGAATTGTGTGGCCACAATTGTAGTGCCTCAGGGAAAAGATACTGTGGAGAGTCTCTAGGCTGATAAAACACACAAGGGAGCAAGGTGTCAGAAGGACTGACAGAAAGAAATGCACCTTGCTCCAGTCTGTACTACAAAAGAGAAAAGCTATCTCCATGTTGTCAGCCCTCTGGCTTTTTACTGCAGGACTCAGATAGAAAAATATTCCATCACTAAGCCAACACAGACATCTACTGGCCTGACATGTAAATTTCTTAACAGAAATTTGCTCTTGTGTGATTAAGTTATACTATACATATTTTCTTAACCTTTGCAAAACCTAACAGCATTACATTATTATTTTAAGTACTGTAATTAAATACAGTAATTAAGACAGTTAAAGTGTCATATTTTATCACTCTGAGGATTAAGACCTTCAATTGCGGTAGGGAAACTAACTGATAAAGAATCCTATCAGTAACAAATTGGTAGCTGCTTAACATGTTTTGATTTCTGGTCCCTGTAGGGCTTCTTCTGATCCCTTCCTCACACATGAAAAAAAATTGAAAAAATTTACACTTACGTCTATTTGGAAAAATTTATACTTATGTCTATTTGTTCACTGGCAACCAAAACGTAGAGGTCATATCACATGGCCAAAGAATGGCAACATGCCAGACTTAGAAGAGTACACCCTCCAACATTTCACAGATGAAAACTGGGACATGTGTGGCCAAGTTCCATCAGACTGTGATCAAAATGACAAATGTTGTTTATGACTGAAATAGATGTGGTTCCCCATCCCTATTTCTTTAGACTGAGAGACTGAAGGTACTTTGCTATTTGTCAGATAATCTTGTTTCTGTCTGGGGTCGCTTTCTGGGGTTCTGACGATCCTAGTAAAAGCCAGACAGTCAGAGTTAACATCAGCTTTCTAATTAAGCAATCTTAAGTACTGGAATCTCTGGATATTTATATGGAAGAATGAGCAGGCTCTTTGGTAATCTTTTAGGTTACTTATTATAGGCCATCACAGATATACACAAATATATATGAAAAATGCAGACATGTTAACATCTGGGCACGTTGCTTTCATCTCATTACACTGTGAGTAAGGCATCATACATTAGTACATTTCAATATATGACAGGTCAAATCCTTTCATAAGGACTGAATCTTTCTCTCTGTATCTCTCTAGCAGATTTTCTATAGTTAACATATAAAGGATCTTAAACAATACAACTTATCCATTTATCAACTTAGGAATACCATCTCTTCTGTTGAGGTCTTATACATTTCTTAACAGTCATCTAAGGGGTTAATATTCTTGGGCACTCTTGTATTATGCTATATCTAGCAGCACCTACTGAGCTTCCATTAGAATCAGAATGGGAAAAATGTTATTTAGCATAGCCTAGTTGAGAAGAAAGGTCTCTTTTTTAACAGCATGGTCTTCATCCACATGTCTGGTCAGTTATCTGCTAGAAATAGCATCTGTTTGTCAACAGCCTTCTTCATACAGCGGAGGTATACTTGAGTCATCTCTCTTCTCAGCTTATTATATTTGCTCCCTAACCTAGTCAGCTGACCTATTTGATCCAATGGGAGAGACCTCTAGTGAACCTCATTTATGTCTGCAACCACCTCTCCTCCAGTCAAGTTCTTAGAGATAACATAACAACTCTGGTATTGTCAGATCTTGGCTTTGGGCAGTCTTCCATCAGATTACATCAATCAGCTGACTGCATCAGCCACTGCTCTGTATCCTGAATCTGCTATGAATATCAGTCAAATCTGCTTATATTTCTCTTTACAAATGAGGTGGCACTTTGCCTGTAATTAGCCTGCTCTCTGTCCTGAACAAGGCACACACATTCTCTAACGCACAAAGCTTTCTATTTTATATCTTATATTTTATATGTTATAATACCCTAATTTTTATATTTCCAGGCTTCAGAGTTGGCAACCAAATCAGCATGGTCTGTAACATGAGGAAGAACACACAACCTAGGAGAGGCTGCAGAAATTTGCCTTTGCCTGATCATACTGTGAAAGCTCATACTAAAATACAAATCAGTTAGTCTTCATTGGGCTGTAGAGTCTCCTCCCCCTCTCCTTCTCTTTTTCCTTTGCATTCATCCTCAAATGTGACATAATTTTTCTTCTTCAGCACCTTTTTCTCTCTGCAGAATGGTGAGTCTTTGCAGAATTGGTGAATGGTGACCTTGGATGCATCACACACTCTCAGCCCCAGAAAATCCAACTATAGTTTCTCCTTAGAGTTGCCGTAAGTCAGAAATGGATTGAAGGCACACAACAACGTGTTTTCTCACACAAAGGAAAATAGACATTTTAGGGACTTAGACACATTAGTTTTTTGAAGAAAAAATTACAAAAGAGATTTATGGTAGCTTAAAGATTAACACATTTTATTTGACATTATTTTTCACTGATGGCACTGTCCAAGCCATCCTACTGCTTGATATTAGAGTAGAGGTGCCATGCTGAGCAGATTCACTAAGCATGCAAGACTAGGTGGGAGAGATGCTACAAGCCACAAAAATTCCACAGAAACTGCCTTTTTCAACCCATTCCAGGGAACACATCCAGAAAATAGCCAGAGATGCCAACTTTTCAGGAATCCAAGGACACCAAATTCAGCAGATGCACAAGAATAGATGTCAGTGATTCCACCAGTCACAGAAATTGCTCAGGAATCACTTTCTGCTACTCATTCCAGGCAAAACATTTGTGTTCTGGAAAATAAACCACAACATCATTTCAGATAGCCACGTTTGCTGAACTTACAAGTTGAGGAAGAATAAATAGTAGTAATACAACAAGCCAGAAACAGAGGCATATCTCTGCATTCTAGAATACAATCCAAAATGCCAACTTTCCCGGAAACTGTGTCTAGAAGGGCACAAGAAGACAGTTCTTGTGGGATTTTTGTGGCTTTTTGTATCACACCCATCCAAAGTTGTGTACATCTGGTGCTACATCTGTCTCACCTTTTACAGAATACACATGTTGTGTGTAAACAACTAAGGCAATAAAATGCAAAGCTGCAAAAATTACAAATAGCCTACGTAATTGGAAGTAGAAGATGGAAAAGCTCCATTCTCTCTGTGTAAACAAGACCATAAACCATTAATATCAAAAATTAGATTAAAGCTAAAGAAGAACAGTAAATCAATTGCTGTGCCAAAATGCAACCTGAAGAACATCTCTGTAAAATATAAAGACCACATAAAATAGATTTGCACTGCAAAGCATAACTGACCAAGCGCCAGAAGTACTCTGAACTGAAGCAAGGGACATTGTTGAAGAAGAAGGCAAAAAAAGCACTATCTGCAGCCCAAAAGGAAGAGAAGCTTCATTAGAGGACAGAGGAAACTCTTTGAATAGTTAAAGACAGACAACAAGTAAGAGAAAAAACTGACAGCAATAGGGTCAGAATCCTGAAAACAACTGTTCAGCAACTTGTGAACGGGAACAAAGATAACTACTATAATGAATGCAAAGAAACAGAAATTGAAGAAATCTCTAAAATCGAAGAAATCAAAGGGAAATTTAAACCAAGAACAGAGATCTATATGACCAGAAGGAGAACAAACTATATAATTAAGAAGAAATAAAAAGATGATGGAAACAATAAATTGAAGAACTGTATACAAGGATGAAAGGATGAAAGATTTATTCAAGGAAGACCCAGTTGAAGATGAACCCACAATTTTAGAAAGTAAAGTGGAAGCTGCACTCAAAGTACTTGAAAGAAATAAGTAACCAGGAAGATATGGCATACTAATAGAGCTATTTCAAGCTATAGAGATAAAATCCATTCAAATTCTAACCAATATCTGCCAACAAATATAGAAAACAAAACCATGGCCCACAGGTTGGAAATGTTCAAGATACATATCCCCAGGAAACAGAACACCAAGGACTACAATTACCATTGGACAGTTGTGTTAATAATCTTTCATGTAAGCAAAGTGATCCTTAGAATTTTACAATAAAGTTTTCCATCACATATGGAACAAAACATACCCGATAACCAAGCTGAGTTCTGATAAGGAAGAAGCATTAGTGATCATATTGCAAACATACATTGGATAAGGCTCTTCGTCATTTTTTCCCAAAAGTACATCAATGTAATTTAAATGTATTAATCCATTACTTTTTTCTTTTTTTGTACTGTAATATTTAGTTCTCATTAATTAACTAATATATTTTTACTGACATGATTATATTTACAAAGTTCAATAAAATAACATTTTCACTATCTGTAATTCTTTCCTGGTCATTATTATTTGTTTCATTTCATGATTATTATCAAAAATAATGAAGAGTTGTTAAAAAATGATCCATACTAGTTGACAAATATGCTAGGCACACAACTGATATAGGGATCACACGTTTGCCTCATAAGTGGACAATAAGGTAGATTTTGATCTGAACACATAAACAGAATGAAGAACAAGGGACGAGCAATCCTTCTCCCAGCTCTTCTTCCACTCTTAATTATTCTCTCTGAGGTTGTTTTTTATGTGTTTGGGAAAAACAAAAGCTGAAGGAGACAAAATTAAGCAGAAAGGAACATGTAAAAGAATATGTCATGTAATCCGGCCCTAAAATAACACGGCTTCAGACATTTTCAGAATCAGTCACCTTTCAAATATTTCACTCACGTATTCAAATTATACTGTAGTTCTGCAATCTTGCCCTCCTGTTTTGTGTGTGTGTGTGTGTGCAAGTTCCACAGCCTTGACATAAGTTATGAGTAGGTTCAAAACCTTCCCATCTTATGGCTTACCTCAAAGGAGTGAATTGCTGATAACATAAACTGTAACATAAAAAACTGTCCAGGGTTTGCAGTTAGATAAGGAAGAGAGTGGTCTTGTCAAATTAGACTCAAATTGCTTCAGGTTTACTGGCAGACAACTTTGTAAACTAAGAACCTCTAGCAAAGGTCACCTTCTGCCTAACTTTCTCTGTTATTTCTAAAAATATACCTGAATTCAATTAGATGACTGTGAGGTTAACTCAAACCGGATTTGAATTATTAGGAAGGTGAGGTTGAAACTCTAAAATAACCAAGATTTCCAAATGGCATGTGTCTTCAGCGTTAGCTCCAAATACTTTCTAGCCTTTCTCTGATCTTACAATAGAATGTTCCTACATGTCGCAATCTCAGTTTCTGCCTGCCAGACACAGAATTTACTTCTTTTCAGCTCTCTGGGGATGAAAACTAGACAGTTGAAGCATCCAGTCAGCATACCATCTTATCCAGCTGCTGAATGAGTTTCAGCTGAAGCCTGAGGTCTTTGGGTCTGTCCATTTAACCAGTTAGGTTCTTGATTCTAACACAATTTGGCTAAGTACAGCCAAATTCATTACTGTATGGGCAGTATATAAACTTAATCAGTAAATACTACAATGCTGTTTGTGTCCAGTGAATAAATAACTTCCAAGACTACTACAAGGAGGTTAGTAGAAATTAATATCTACTATATAAAAGTCTAAGTTGGTATGTTTGTCTGTGTCAGGCAAACACTTCATATGATTGGCTGCCTAAGAAGATTCTATGGAATCCTGGGGTTTGCAGTTTAGGAAGGGGCCTTTAGAATTCTCAGCCAGCGAATAGGCCAGTTGCTATGGAGATGAGGCCTAGCAACAAGGAGGAGGGCAGTATATTCCCTCAGGAACCCAACCTCTGCATGTTAATAACTCTGAATACAGACTGGATTGGGGAATATGGGGAAAAGTTACAGGTACTGGACAAGACAGTTTGGGGAATTATAGACACAGGAGCTCAAATCTTTCTAACAAGTATTACCTATGAGAAAATAAAATTCCGAGCAACACTGGGTATATACACTATTGAGTATATAAAAAAAAAGAAATGTTTCTTGGCAGCACTTCAGCCTATAGCATAAAAGCCATGAACATACACAACACCCTCCCAAGTAAGAAATGAGCCTGACCTCCAGAAATTATGTCCCCTTCACGGTGACATGGGTACCAAGGGATCTGGACATAGCTTTAACTACCTCCTGTTTGCTCTTGCTACAAAGGTAGCCAATCTGCAGCTACTTAAGACATTTTGCTTTGATTGTTTTAATTCCCCTGTGCTCTTTAAGCTAATTACTTATATATTTATTGCTAACAAATACATGTTTATTTATTGATGTATTTGTTCTGCTGGGTTTTATTGTTACTGTTAGAGAAGCAGCTGTAGCTCAGTGGGAGAGCACCTGCTTTGCATTCAGGTTCAGTCCCTAGCATCTCAAGGTAAAGCCTAGGAAAGATGCTAACCTGATTCCCAGAGAACCAGGGTGCTTTCTCACCCCACAATAATAGCACTGTGATTCCACTTTAACTGCCATGGCTACTTCCTATGGAATCTGGAGGTTTGTAGTTTGATGAGGCACTGGAACTCTTTCCTGAGAATTTTAAATACTCCTCCCTAAATTGCAAATCCTAGGATTCCATAGGATGTGGCCATAGCAGTTAAAATGAAATACAGCACTATAACTATGTAGTAGTGGGAAAGAGGCCCAGATGATTATGGGCTATATTAGAGATTGCAAAAATTCCTTTCTTAGACTATAGCTCCCAAAATGCCCCAACAATCCATCCAGTCATGCTGGTGGGGCAGGATTCTAGGAGCAATAGATGAAAAAGTAATTTATCCAAGCCCTGATGAGCCAGTGGTCCAACTCAGTATAAAGCATTTGTGTATGTTTGTTTTGTTTTCCAAGCTGGGTGTTGATAAAAAGGCATGAAATACATTTAATTATTATTATTATTGGCCGAAACCCAGCCTCAGTCATACTTGGAGTGAAACCATTAAAATCAATGGGACTAATGCAAGTCTCATTACAGTGAGTTTACTTTTAAGTATGACTAAATCTGGATCTAACCCATTGTTGCTATGTTATCAGCAAAAACAATTACTTAATCTTCCACAGGGAGAGAAAAGTTAACAGTTAAAATGGTTGTTTTTAATTGTCACAGTACTTTTAAAAACAGTTTTTGAGACTGTGAGTTTCTGGTCTTCTGCGCGTTTTCAACTTTACGCATTTCTTGTTCTTCTATAGCTGACGATGGCCTAATCAAATGATTTCAGTTTCTTTCCTGCTTTGCATTTCAGGAACTTTTTTTATAAGGAGGAGGAATAATGAATAGCAAATAGTGAATAATTAGTTTCAGACATATAATTCTAGACAATCATTTGTTCTACAGACCATGAAAACTTCTAGGAGTCACAAACATTTTTGCCAAACATTGTTTCCCCAAACATTGAATAATATACCAATCTTCTTGCTCTTAGAAATTAACAGAAAATTAAGCAGCTCAGCTGTTTTAGCATTTAGGCTGTTTGGGTTACTATAATTGTTTCCTTGGCAAAGAATTAGAGGTGATTAAAATGTCAAACTCTGTGTGTGAGTAATAATGCCATTACTTGTCAACCATAATAAATGCATCATTTCAAGCAGTATGTCACTTTATGAAATATATAATAGAAGCTTTTTGAAGGCATGTCTCTTGGAAACAGCTACTTAATGCAATAAAATTATTCAAATATATATTAGGGGATGCCCAAGAGTGGTTAAAGAAAAGTACTATAACTTATAGAAGCACTGCACAAAAGCCCCATCTCTAGCTAAAGTTTGGTAAAGTTACAGGCTGGCCAATAATTCCCAGAATTCCCTTGATGATGGGAGAATCTGGGAACTGCAGTCCGAAAAAGTAAGCTTCCAAAGTTCTGACAGATACCATTAGCCCATCCAAGTCACTGATTTTAACTTTGACTAGACAGAGGTCTTTCACATGTCTTCATTTCTAAGATTTATTAGTTGTCTTGTAGCTAACATTTTTCAGGCAATAATACAACAAAAACACAAAATAAATCCAAAATCCATACAAATAAAATAAAAGGCAGTATAATAAAACTTTTCTGAGTGTCTAGAGAAGCTGGAATGTTGCAAACTTGTCTCTTGCAATTGGTTTATTCTCCTTTCTGCTTCTGCAATAGTTGTTTTTATAATATTGTCTTTGTCCTAGTTCAGTGGTTCCTAACTTTTTCTTTACCCTGCAAATATGATTTTTTCCAGGGACCCCCAAGACTAAAGTCAAGATTAAATATTTAAATTTAATTTAAATATTCAAATATTGATTTAGATATTCAAATATTGGTTTAAATTTTCAAGTGTGTATGTTTTAAAGGCTCTTGGAGACTAGGATTCAATCCCCACTTGGACACTGGGTGACCTTGGGCAAGTCGTATTCTCTCAGCCTCAAAGGCAAACTCCCTCTGGACAAATCTTGCAACAACAACAACAACAAAAAACCACCCAAAACACCTGTGATAGGTTCACTTTAGAGTTGCCATAAGTCAGAAGTGACTTGACCCTCCAGGGGTCCTTGGACCCCATGTTAAGAATCACTGTCCTAGTTGATAGTCCCCTGAATGGCACATTCTCTCACTTGAATCTGTGTTGAGTTGTGTTAGGAAAAAGAGATATTTTCCAGACAGCAGTTAGTATCACATGCAATTTGACCTTAACTGGGCCATAATCTGTTGAATCTCATAATCATCTGCAGCACTTCTAATATCATATATATCTTGTTCTACGCCCATTCTGATTATGCTATTGCTGACCTTTCCCAGCTTCATATGCTTCCCGGGCCTTTTGAATTACTATAGTACCTCTTTGTCCTTTGATGTCTGTCTGTTGCCCAAAGTTTGCCCTTTGGTGTTGTTACCACGGTTCTGTCATGCCTGGTGAGAGCACTAGATATCTCTTGATATCAAACTTATTTGGCCTTCATTTGACCTTTCTCTGCCACCCTGCTCCACGTGTTTGCAAGGGCCACTGGACAAGCACATAAACAGGCGCGGACGATAATGGTTGGACATTCCAATCCCCATTTAGGCAGGCAGATTAATGCCTCTCTGTTGCTTCAGGGACCATTTTCTTGCAAACACACCTTGCTTAAGCGTGACTTTACACAAAGATGCACGGCCCTGAGCCAGCACTTTCTTTATGCTGAGCTATTTGCATACTGGCTACACTATTGTCGTGCAGCGCTAAGCTCATCACGCAAAACTTGACCTTTTCCAACGCTTTTGTCCCACTCCAAATGTTATCACGGTTATGATATGTCTGGTGAGAGCACTAGATATCCTTTTGATATCAAATAATTTGGCCTTGCTGGACCTCTCTTTGCCATCTCACTCCACGTGTTTGCAGAGGTCTCCTGGACAAGCACGTATGGGTGCGGCCGTTAATGACTGTACATTCCAAAACCCCATTCAGGCCAGCAACTTAAGCCTCTCCATTGCTTCAGGGAAAAACTTCCCTGCAAACCAGCTCTGTTTGGCTCGGAGTTACACAAAGCCTTGCAGCCAAGAGCCAAGTCATTCCTTTATGTCGGGCCATCAACATACCGGCCATGCTATTGTCATCAAGAGCTAAACCAATCATGCTAAACTTGACCTTTTCCAAATCCTTTGTCCAGCTCCAAACCCCCTTTGTTCTCATCAGAGCATAAATTAGCCTGTAGTTAAACTCCACCCTATAAAAGGTCCCCACTTTTGGGACTTCTTTGGATCACCCTGGACTTCCATCTAGCCTTGCTGCCGGCTTGTCTAAGGAGCTCCCCTCAGCCAGCCACACTGAGCTTTCTTCCCTGGAACCCCATCTTTCTCTCCAGGACTATAAGACCAGGTGTCGTATTACCCATCCCTAAGCTCTCCGTTTCTGCTTCTAAGTTAGCTAGTGTGTGTGTGTTGTTTTTATTTGCTGTTTATCTTTCAATAAACCTGTTATTTTTGTTATTTTTAAATTTGCTTGCCTGATCTCTGACCTGAAGCCATAGACATTGGGTTAAAAGATCCTTGCTAAAGTTACCCTGCCTCTCGTTTAGCCGAGAGAGTGCTCAAGCTAAATTCCCCCAACTTGTGTTTTTAATCTGGTAATTTGGGGCGCCCTTCCAGGATCCCCAACATACAGGGTAACACAAACTTCCTTTGTTCTCACCGAGCATGGCATGGCCTGTAGGCACAATCCACCCTATAAAGACCCCCTGATTCCGAGTGCCCCTCGGATCACTTTCTCGGACTGCTCGAATCGCCCTGGACTTCCATCTAGCCTTGCTGCCGCTCTGTCCAGTGAAGTTGTCCCCTCAGAGAACCGCACTGAGCTTTCTTCCCTGCAATCCTCCATTTTCTCCAGGACTACAAGAAAAAGTGTCGTATCACCCATTCCCCCAAAAACTCTTATTTCCAATTTCTAGTTAGCTGTGTGCATGTGGTGTCTTTTCTGTTGTTTGTCCTTTAATAAAGCCATTATTATTTTTATTATTTTAAAACACTGTCTGACTGCTCTTCTGACCTGACGCTGTATACATAGGGTTAAAAGATCCCAGCTAAAGTTACCCTGCCTCTCGCTAGCTTAAGAGAGTGCTTGAGTTAATTTCCCCATCTCGTGTTTTTATTTGGTTATTTGGGCGTCCCTCCAGGGACCCCCACAATACAGGGTAACAGTGTCTGTCTCTTTCTCAGTCCTAATAGGCTTGAGGTGTAATTTCAGCAGATCCATCTGTGGGCTTTGGCTCTGCCATCACACTGAAAAAGCAAGAAAGCTAAAGAAGCAAGAAAGCTCTCTGGTTCTGATCCTGGCTATATGTATGAGGTTTGGCTGAAGAATGAGACTTTTCACAGATGAAAACCAGGACACATATGACCAAGTACCATCAGAATGTGGTCAAGATGACAGAAGTTATTAATGAGGAAGAACAGACAAGCTGGGAGAGGCTTATAGCTTTTTGCTTTTGCCTGAGCCTACAGGGAAGAACAAAAGCATGCCCCTTCCCGTCCTATCCCCAGACTGAGTTGATTTAGCATAAATTACTTAGAATCACAGAGTTGGAAGAGACCACAGGGGCCATCGAGTCCAACCCCCTGCTATGCAGGAACGCCCATCAAAGCATTCCCAACAAATGGCCATCCAGCCTCTGCTTAAAAACCTCCAAAGAAGGAGACTGTTGAAGTGGAATCATAGTGCTGTGGAAAGGGGCCAATGGAATGTGTTTTGAACTGAACACAGCTCACAGTCCTTCCACACAAAAATTCACACCTGGTTATCAAAAGCTCTCTTAATTTCAGCAAGAGAATTTAAAATAGCAACAGAATGGAATAATGCTGCTGCTGCTGCTGTTAAACATTTGGGAGTCAGATATCAGACTACAAACCCTAGGATTCCATGGGGTTTCCAGTGCCCAGCAAACTATAAATCTCAGGATTCCATGACAGAAATGGGCTGCAGTCCACAAAAGCGTAAGCCAAACGAAACTTGTTAGTCTTTAAGGTTTCACAAGACCTGTTCTTTATAATCTTCAGAGGAGGCCCTGTTGCATGTCCCAGCACCTTGCGAAGTTAGGTTCAAGGGTGCACGTAACAGGGCTTTCTCTGTGGCGGCGCCTTGACTGTGGAACTCCCTACCCAAGCAAGTTAAGCTTGAGTTAAGCTTGAAGTTAAGCTTCTGGGGGGCAACCAAAACAGTGCTATTCTGCATGGCATTCAACATTTGAAATTGCTGCTTTAACTGTTACAAAACTGGATTCTAGGATTCTTTTTAGATTGCTCATAGGTGTTTTTACAGAGTATTTTAGTGGGTTTCTAAAATATTTTTATCTTTGTATCATTTTAATTGGTTTAATTTCTCAGCACCACAAACCCTCTCCTAATGTCCCCCCAAACCCAAGGAAGGAGACGGACAAGAGAGAAGTCTAGGGCCACCACAATGGCCCACTCCCTTTCCCTCTCCTTTCCCTGAGCTGTTTTGGACCCTGATTGCCTGTTCTCCCCACCATGCCTCCCACAGACACACAGACACACATTTTGATATTGTGATTTCTCCACTCTTGCAAGGGTCCTGAGCCCTTAACCCTAGCAGGAGGACCAACTGTAAATGACATAATAAAATAAAATAAGATTTTTTACTAACCTACTCCAGAGATCTAATTTAGATGCAGATTTACCTTCCTGGTTGAAGCCTTTCTCAGGCAGATCTCTCTGGGAAACTCAGCCATATTTTGAAACATTTCAAGTAAGCAGGCAGTTTTCTATTCAACAATTCAACTTTTGTTCTCATCCACTGTAGCCAGCAGCTCAATGACATGCTATAACTCCATTTGTTCCTCTAGGTGGCACTACAAAAAATGTTTCTTCCCTTTCTAGGGCTTAAATGAGTTTTCCTACTGAAGTACCAGAAAACTTCATGGTGTTACTTCCTGTTATAGCTTCTGTTCTTCCTTCTGCACCTGATTTTCTTCCTTCCTGTACACACCAATCTAAGTGCTGAGTTAACAGGCTGCTCCACTTTTGAGAGAAAGACTTGGCAAAATATCCTCTGTTGGCCACCCGTCTGTCAGTTGGCCCCATAGCTATGGTGATGCTAACTATTGCATGGTGAGAAATTAAAAGTATGGCTAGATACTGTCAGGCATTGCTCAGTGTCCTATGACAAATCTGTAAACATTCTTGGCCATAATGCGAATGATTTTAGACTGGGCAGAAGAAAGGGGGTTAAATGATCATGATGGAAGAAGAGAAGCAAATCCACTCTCTTGGATACTTTCAAATTTTAACTGCAGGAAAGAATGTTAAAATAATCTGTTGTGAAATCATTGTTAACCAATGTAAATTATGCACTCACTAAGCAAAAGAAAAGAAGTGTCTGGGACATACATTCCTGTAGTTCAATCATGCGCATGTGTACTCATAAGGAAATCCCACTGAATGTAGCTGTATTTACTCCCAGATAGGCATGCATATAAATTGAAGCTTTTTATTGTTTCAAAGAATAGTGCTTAAATTGTTTATCAGGATAGTGTGGGCAGATAAATGAACTGACCAGAGATACATATCACTAATTTGCAAGGGACAACTACAAATTCATTCTATTCCCAAATAATCTCATGGCACCAAAAACTTAACAGATGTATAGTGGCATGCACAGATGTGCATTAGAACCATTTGTCTGTCTGTACACATACCTTCAACTGATACTTAGGCCATTTCTGCACTAGACTATTACAGTGCTATTATTCCACTTTCAACATCCTATGGAATCCTGGGGTTTGCAGTTTAGGGACGGGCCTCAAAGGCCTCCCTAAACTGCAAACCCTAGGATTCCATAGGATGTTGAAAGTGGGAATAATAGCATTATAACAGTCTAGTGCGGAAATGGCTCTAGTCATCTGTGGCCAACCAAAAATATAGCCTATGGCTAATTGAGCATGTTCAGTCCCAATCAGGCTGTATGAAGGAGATGGCCAATTTGGGAAATATTTGTTAATTGCAGGCATGCCCTGTCTTTCTTCTACTGAGCTTAAGATAGCTTGTTTTGCTCTTTATTCTCACAACCATCCTTTGAGGTAAGCCATATTTACAATGATCCGCCCAGTGAGTCAACCAATGAGTGCCATGTCTCAGTGTAGATTACAACACGGGTCTCCCAAGTTCTGTTCCAACACAGTGAGTACTACACTGTCCTGTTTTCTTGTTTTTAGTATCTTTTAAAACTGTATTTGCACACATACTACACAAACCTCAGAGCTCCCAAGCATGTCCAAGCTTCCTATTACTTCTAAGGGGCCTTGTTTCAGCTCATTGCCTCAGTTGAAGATCAGTAATGGATATAGGTTGCTGTCTCCAAAAAATGTACAGTATTCATAACAATAAATGTTACCGTTTAATCTCCAAGGTGCAGTGGGCTACATAGGACTAGGGTGGCCACAGGAAAAAGAGGGCTCCTCTAAAAGATGTGAGGAACAGTGCATTTCAGTAGGTGTTGCTTGCATGAGACATGGCTTCCTCCCTAGTAAAATCATCCTTTCCCTTTCTACTACAGAACCATCATGGCCATTTCTGCACTACACTGTTATAGAGCTCTTATTCCACTTTCAACATCCGATGGAATCCTGAGATTTGCAGTTTAGGGAGGGGCATTTGGAATTCTCAGCCAGAGAGCTCTTTGGCCTCAGTCAACTACAAACCCCAGAATTTCAAAGGAGGTTGAAAGTGCAATAGTAGCACTATAACAGTATGGTGCGGAAATGGCCTACAACACTCTATCCCATTTTATCTGCTGAGGCAACTTACCATGGAATCCTGGGGTCTGCAGTTTAGGGATGGGTAATTAGGCAGAGTTGACTCAGCCTTCCATCCTTTCGCAGATCGGTAAAATGAGTACCCAGCTTGTTGGGGGCATGTATAGAAATGTTTCGAAATACATGCTATTTGTAAGTTGTTCGCTGCCTCGATCCATATGGAGAGGCGGGATACAAATAAATAAATAATAATAATAATTCTCAGTGACCTCTGGTGGCTCACCAAATTACAAATCCCAAGTTTCCCTAAGAAAACACCATGGCAGTTAAAACAGAATGCTATAATTGTGTAGCGTGAGAGTGTCTCCACACTCGAAAGCCATGTGATACCACTTTTACTGCTATGACTGCACCCTGTGGAATTCTGAAATTTGTAGTTTCATGAGGCACTCAGACTTCTGCGGAACAGTCCTAATGCTATAGTTCAAGGGAGTTCCTTAAGGAATTCAAAGCACCTCACCAAACTACAAATCCCAGAATTCTGTAGTATAGAGCCATTGTACTTAGTGGTATCAAACTACAGTAGTAGCACAAGCTGAAATCCAGCCTGACAAGGAAACAGACCTTTTGCAACGTGCTAACTTTTGTATTAGCTGGTTTCAAATTTTATGATAGTTTGGTTGTTTTTTAACTTGCCCAAGATGTTAACATTTGACTGTGTTTGTTTTGACTGAGTGTGTATGTGTGTGTATATACTGTGTGTGTGTGTGTGTGTGTGTAATGAAATGGTCACTTGGGTATGCAAAGGCATGAAAGGGAAAGATAAAAGAGTGAATCAAGGAATAGGTTAGCGTGGTGTAGTGGCCCGAGTGTTGCAGTACACCTCTGGAGAACAGTGTTCGAATTCCCTGCTCACCCTTGGGCAAGTCACGCTCTCTCAGCTCTCACAAGAAGTCAAAGGCAAAACCTTCCCTTGCCAAGGAAACCCCATGATAGGGTCACCTTAGGCTTGCCATAAGGGCCTTTCTGCACTGCACTGTTATAGTGCTATTATTCCACTTTCAACATCCTATGGAATCCTGGGGTTTGCAGTTTAGGGAGGGACCTTTAGAATTCTCAGCCAAAGAGCTCTTTGGCTTCAGTAAACTACAAACCCCAGAATTCCACAGGATGTTGAAAGTGGAATAATAGCACTATAAAAGTCTAGCGTGGAAAGGCCCATAAGTCAGAGGGTCTTTCCACGCTACACCGTTAGAGCGCTATATTCCACTTTCAACATCCTTTGGAATCCTGGGGTTTGCAGTTTAGGGAGGGACCTTTAGAATTCTCAGCCAAAGAGCTCTTTGGCTTCAGTAAACTACAAACCCCAGAATTCCACAGGATGTTGAAAGTGGAATAATAGCACTATAAAAGTCTAGTGTGGAAAGGCCCATAAGTCAGAGGGTCTTTCCACGCTACACCGTTAGAGCGCTATATTCCACTTTCAACATCCTTTGGAATTCTGGGGTTTGCAGTTTAGGGAGAGGAATTTGGAATTCTCAGCCAGAGAGCTCTTTGGCCTCAGTAAACTACAAACCCTAGAATTCCACAGGATGTTGAAAGTGGAATAATAGCACTATAAAAGTCTAGTGTGGAAAGGCCCATAAGTCAGAGGGTCTTTCTACGCTACACCGTTAGAGCGCTATATTCCACTTTCAACATCCTTTGGAATCCTGGGGTTTGCAGTTTAGGGAGAGGAATTTGGAATTCTCAGCCAGAGAGCTCTTTGGCCTCAGTAAACTACAAACCCCAGAATTCCACAGGATGTTGACAGTGGAATAATAGCACTATAAAAGTCTAGTGTGGAAAGGCCCATAAGTCAGAGGGTCTTTCCACGCTACACCGTTAGAGCGCTATATTCCACTTTCAACATCCTTTGGAATCCTGGGGTTTGCAGTTTAGGGAGAGGAATTTGGAATTCTCAGCCAGAGAGCTCTTTGGCCTCAGTAAACTACAAACCCCAGAATTCCACAGGATGTTGAAAGTGGAATAATAGCACTATAAAAGTCTAGTGTGGAAAGGCCCATAAGTCAGAGGGTCTTTCCACGCTACACCATTAGAGCGCTATATTCCACTTTCAACATCCTTTGGAATTCTGGGGTTTGCAGTTTAGGGAGAGGAATTTGGAATTCTCAGCCAGAGAGCTCTTTGGCCTCAGTAAACTACAAACCCCAGAATTCCACAGGATGTTGACAGTGGACTAAAAGCACTATAACAGTATAGTGCGGGAAGGCGCAGAGAGGACTCGAAGTCGCATAACAATCAAGACGGGAGAAGAAAATGACAAACTTTCGATGGCGAAATGCAAGAGGCCATTTCCGCACTCGCCTGTTATAGCGCGATGATTCCACTTTCAACCTCCTCTGGAATCCTGGGGTTTGCAGTTTCGGGAGGGGCCGGCCGGCCCCTCCCGAAACTGCAAACCCCAGGATTCCAGAGGAGGTTGAAAGTGGAATCATCGCGCTATAACAGGCGAGTGCGGAAATGGCCCGAGTCTGCAAGTGGGTCTTTTTCTACATTTTAAAAAAAATGCAAACTTCAGCTGCCGAGACGCTCGACGGCCCGACCCAGCCGCTCCCCTTACGAAACCCAAAAAGGCAACATCAGCGGGTTGGCTGCGGAGGCGAGCCTTCCCGGGTCCCCGGGGCAGGAGCAAGGCGGAGCCGGCGAGGGGACGGCGAGAGCGGGACGGGGACCGCCGAGGGCGGCGCCGGGAGGGCGGGGCAGGCGGCTGCATGCTGATCGGGGCCGCGCGGCGGAGTGGAGACGCCGGTCTCAGGGCTATTAAACCGCGCGTCTGGTTGGCAATCGCTTTACAGCCGTCGCGTCGCGGCAGGAAGGAAAAAAGAAGAAAAAACTTGTGAGCGGCGGGAAGCCTTCGGCGGAGAAATCCTCCTCCTCGTTTCAGGTGGGGACTCGCGGATCGGGTGTGAGTAGCCCGTTCCCGGAGCCAGGCTGGGAGGAGGACACGTCGCTAAACCAAATATTTGCAGAGCCGGAGATGGGCGCTCCGGAGGAGGCTGCGGATTCCTTTCCCACCCCTCCGCCCCTCTTAGGACGGGAGGCGGCCGACGTGCCTCGGGGTTTCCAGGCACTGCCAGTTCTCACCTCCTCCAGCGGCGCTGGGGCCATTTCCGCACTAGCGTGTTATAGCGCGATGATTCCACTTTCAACCTCCTCTGGAATCCTGGGGTTTGCAGTTTCGGGAGGGGCCGGCCGGCCCCTCCCGAAACTGCAAACCCCAGGATTCCAGAGGAGGTTGAAAGTGGAATCATCGCGCTATAACACGCTAGTGCGGAAATGGCCTGGGACTCCTGGTGCCCTTCCTGTTTTGCTCCCTTTCCCACCCTCGCAAGGCAAACAGGAGCTTTTCAAAAACAGATAAATAAATGCATTGACAGCCGCAAAGCGGGGGTTGATGGGTGAAGAACCAGGACGGTCTCGCTCGCCTGCCTTGCATCACAAGGAACAAATTTTTTGGAACAGAGCGGGTGGGTTGTTGGGGACTTATGGACCAGATCTATGACTTTTAGCACAGGAAAGAAACAACAACTTGTTTGAGTTTTGCAGGCTTTGAAAATCCAAGCTACTATCTCTGCCAGGAAGGGGGAAAAAAGTTGTGTTCAGAAATTAGGAGAGGTGGTTGATTCGTTTTCTGGAATGGTGGGGATAAAAATCTGCAGAGCTGAGAGTTTCAAAATTGGGAAATTCCACAATGGGGAAACAGCTCTTCCAAGTGAAAGCTTCAACAAATTGTTACAGTGTCCTCCTGTTCAGGGTACCAGCTCCATTAGTCAGGCCATTTCCGCACTACATTCTTACAGTGCAATTATTCCACTTTCAACATCCTGTGGAATTCTGGGGTTTGTAGTCTAGTGAGGCCCAAGAGCTCTCTGGCTGAGAATTCTAAATGTCCTTCCCTAAACTGCAAACCCCAGGATTCCACAGGATGTTGAAAGTGGAATAATAGCACTATAACAGTGTAGTGTGGAAATGGCCTCAGTTTTGTCACCAGCCGTTTTCCCACACAAACACACTTCTCATAGACAAAGGGCTTTTTCTAGTCATCTGATAGTCTCAGCCTTCAGTGGATTGTTTGGATCCCCCCCCCACTCTGTTGTTTTCGTAAGTTTTTCTTCCTTTTGGAGGTTTCTCAGATTTTTTTATGCCTTTCTCTTGTGCAGCAATGGTACAATTTTGATTACAGATGGGATCAGCCCCAGAGTACCAGTTTGCTATTAATATACAGGAATTTACATATTTTATTTTTTACACCATTTTTGTTGGCAAAGGTGCAATGCCAGGAGGCTTGTCTCTCTACAGATGTGTCTGCAGCTGCCTGAAGCAGGATTTGTGCTGCCTCAGCAGACCTTCAGGAAAGAATAAGCAGAGAGGAAGAGAAAGGTATCAGATCTTGGGTACTTGCAAAGCCAAAACTGGGAAAAAATTAATATTTTTGAACTACAACTCTCCAGGTGTTTGGACGTTCTGAGAGTTTTGGTCAAATAATAAAGGAAATTTTCCAAATTCTCTGAGGGGTGGGAGACCACACAAAGCATGTGGGTCCAGATGAGTCTAGGAAAGGGTTTATTGGACACAGCAGGGTGGATTTACAGGAGCAGTTTTATTCTTTTGGACCTATAATGGAGGGTGGCGACTACAGTATGTCCCTTACCGCATGACATTGTCATCCCGGCAGGATAATGCATTGCTCCTGGTCCATGACACATGCCACCACATGACGTCATCGCTCACCCGCTGCTGTTGCTACTGTCCCCATCAGCTGCTGTTGCGCCCTTTATTACCAGAAAAAAATCAGTAATGACTCTTTCCCACGACAAATCCCATCAGCTGTGAGTGTGCAGCAAGGGCCAAAGCGCTTGATAGCACTTCCTTACACAGTACAACACAGGAAAAAGTAAGGGATTCCCCATTGACACTATACTGTAGGAGAAAGAAGAGTGTGCCTGACATTACCTATCTGCCGGCAGCCAGCTAAGTTCCGTGGACAGCATTCAAGCCCTGATTCCATCCCAGCAGTGGCAATGCTGGGATCCCACCGAGACAACATGCTATTGGGCCATAGTGCAGGAAGGGCCATTGTCAGAAGTTAGGAAGTATGATACCAAGCATACATATGAGCTGATTTTTATATTATTATTCTACTCATTTATATCCTTTTGTTGTTGTTGTTAACTGGCTTCAAGTCAACTTCAACTTATGGTTGAAGAGAGACTTCCAAGTCAGAGCCTTATCACACTATGGTGTTATACTGTCAGAGCGATGTATTAGCCCCGCTTTTGCCTCAGGTTTATCACATGGCATAGTTGCTTTCCAGGCATTATTGCATTGTAGGGTCATTGAAAATGTGTTTATTCTTCACACTGGAAATAAGCCATTAATGACCTCTCTTCCTGCAACAATTCAGTAACCATTTCAGGTGCAAATGTCTCATAGCGCTTTCTTCTGCCAGATTATCCCTCCCTCAAACATCAAAATATCATAGCGTCATGACGGCATACTATTACGGCACTATTACAGCTAGAGGAACTAATCATGACGTGAGGGTACAGGAGTCAGTAATGATACCTTAAATGTAGATGAACAAACTGTGCAAATGATGCTATTAAAGTGCAAATGTGGCAAGGATACATTAGACAGCATCAACAATCAGCTACCCTCACGAGAATGGCTGGCAAGGATTTCAAACAGAATAGCGTGGCATAAAGGAGAAGTGTGATAAGGCTCTAACTGTGTCATCAACAGCGCTACTCAGATCTTGCAGACTTAGGGCCATGGCTTCCTTGATATAGTCTCTAATGAGATCTTCCTCTTTTCCTACTGCCTCCTACCTTACCAAGCCTTATTGTCTTTATTAATGAGTCATGTCTTCTCATAATATGGCCAAAATACAACAGTCTCAGTTTAGTCATCTTGGTTTCTAAGAGAGTTCAGGTTAGATTTGTTCTAGGACCCATTCATTTTAGCTTTTTAGGAGTTCATGGTATCTCTCCTGCAACACCACATTTCACATGGGTCAATTTTCTTTCTGTCAGAGCTCTTAACTGTCCAGCTTTCACAACCATACATAGAAATTGGAAACACAATGGCATAGACAATCCTAACTTTGGAATTCAGTGATATTTGAGGATATTGTCTAGTTCCTTCAGAGCTGCCCTTCCAAGTCCTGGTCTTCTTCTGATTTCTTGATTGCAGTCTCCATTCTGATTAACGCATGAGCCAAGGTATCGAAAATCTTGAACTGTTTCAATGTCTATATCATCTACTTTGAGGTTATGTAAATCATCTGTGGTCATTAGTTTTGTTTTCAGCTGCCACACTGCCTTTATATATTATGCCTTGACTTTCTTCAATAATCTTTCCAAGTCTTTGCTATATTCTGCTAGTAGTATGGTGTTAGCTATAAATCTTAAGCAGTTGACATTCTTTCCTCCAGTTTTCACACCTCCTACCTCTGTGTCTAATCCTGCTTTACATATGATATGTCTAGCATACAAGTTAAACAGATAGGTTAATAAAATGCAGCCTTGCTTGATCCCCTTGCGAATTAGATACCATTCTTTTTCTCTGTATTCTGTCCTGCAAGTAGCCTCTTGTCCTGAGTACAGGTTACACACCCAGAAAATCAAATGTTGTGGGACACCCATTTCTTTAACAGCAATCCATAGTTTTTCAAGATTTACAGGATCAAAGACTTTGCTATAATTATAAAATAGGCTGATTTTATTCTGAAATTCTTTGATATGCTCTATTATTCAACATACGTTTTCAGTATGATCCTTAGTTTCTCTTCCTTTCCTGACTTAACTTGGATACCTGATATGTCTCTCTCCAAAATAGCTGACCCCCATTTCTCATTTTGTATGATGAAATTGTCTGCAAAGCTGGCGGGAATGTGTTGGACCTTATACTCTTGGTAGAGTGTGACTTCTAACAAATATGGTGGTGGAGCTCTTCCATTACCACTATTTGATCATTTATTTTAGGATAAATGATCAATCTGGCATACTTAACAAGATATCTTATTGGACCCACACACCAATGTTTCTCTTCCTCACAATAGGGAATCACTACTACCACTGCGCATTTCTTTTTTCTTTGGAAGAATATAGCTGTTCCATCTGTAGAACTCAATGCCCCCCTCCATGGTTGCCTTCATGACTTCAGAGTTGTGAGTTCTCTTGTCGCTGGGCCTGGGCCTCATAAGTGTCTTTTAAGGGGAGAGCTTGGAATCAGTTATGTGGTTCCAAGCTTGAAGCACTGTTGTTGATAATTCTGCTTCTGTGCGTCACATTCCCCCAAGGATCTTCCTCTTGCGTTCTGGAATTGTCACTCTCAATCCACCATTTCTTATCTTTCCAAAAGAGTCTGCTATACACTTTCAAAAAAAAAGTCAAAAACAGGTCAAAGTGTAAATACACAGGCTTCAAGTTGCAGCAGCTTTTCTTCCAACAACCAGCTTGCACAGTAGATCCTCTGGCAAGAAAACAAACATGGCACAGATGTGACAGGTCACTGCAACAACTGAATCACTATCCATATTTGCCTTCCTGTATGTGTGATGTGGTGATTGGTGATGCAGAACCAGTTTGGTGTAGTGGTTTGAGTGTTGAACTATGGCTCTGGAGACCACGGTTCTTAATCCCTGCTCTGCCATGGAAACACACTAGATAACCTTGGGCAGGTCACACTCTCTCAGTTTCAGAGGAAGGCAATGGCAAGCCTCCTCCCCCCTGAACAAATCTTGCCCAGAAAAACCTGTGATATGTTCACCTTAGGGTTACCATAAGTCAGAAATGACTTGAAGACACACAACAACAACAAAAGTAGTAAGTGGCACAGCTTTCTACTTTCCCCTGAAAGTACTCCATGAAATGACCACTTTGTATTCCTATTTGCTGTTCCCCTCCCTGTTTGTTGAGCTCCAAAGATAGAGGCAGCAGTTATATAGAGGCAGTGGTTGTAATTCCGTCCCCAACCAAGTCCAGCAGAAGTGCTGCGTCCATAGATCATATGGTGTGGGAGAATGTATGGCCCAAAACTAAAGCACTCATACAAGTCTCCAAATGGCATAGGCAAACAAGCAAAGCTGACCTCCAAAACACAGCTCTCCTTCTCCCCCTCTTCAGAGAAGCTCTCCTTCTTCCCCTCTTCAGAGACTGAGCTCCAGAGATTGATGCAGCAGCTATGTACAGTTAGAGACTGCAGACTCTGCCACCTGGTGCTCTTGTCTCCTCCTGCCCATGCAAACACCTGTATCTTGAATGTGAGCTGGGTTATATCTCTGTCACCTCCAACAAGTTCTAAGGAACAATCCAGACTCTAGGATCAGTGCATCTGCACTACAGTGAATAGTCTCAGTCATCAGGCAGACACTTTAAAGGGTGAAGGTAGTCCAGGTCTGTAGTGCTTTAAAAGAGCAAGACTAGCATTGGAATTAGGGCCACAAATGAGTCAGTAGCCAGAACTGATAATAATAGAATTGGAGTCACATTCTCCATTTCACACTTTCTGGACAGATGCTTGGCAGCTGTTTTCTAAGCCATTTGTGGTTTCCAAACTATCTTGAAATATAGTCTCACATAGTTCCCCTTACAAAACTCCAGCCTGGAAAACATTGGTGCATGAATTACCAGTACCAGAATCAACATAGAACATAGAGTTTTTCCAAGTTCCAAATATTAAAATAACTTGGGCTCCTTCATACTACACAATTATAATGAAATATATAACATTTTATTAACTATGGCAATACCCCAAGACATCCAAAGATTTGCAGATTAATGTCGGGCATTTAGAATTCTCAGCTGGAGGACTCTAGTCACTCCCTAAACTGACATAGAATTGAGCCATGTCAGTTGAATACAGTGCTATAAAGAGGTAGTGTGAAAGGGCCCCTTAACTGGTAGCATGTTAAATAAAATGTAACTGTTTTAGATCAGGCAATACATTAACCAGCAAGAAATTACAGAGTGTTTGGGAAATGAAAGGGTCTGCATCCCATTCATCTTAATAAATAGCTCTGTATAGCTAATACTTTGCATGTTATCTATATTTTGAGATTTATTCTCTGAAATCGATTATCCTACTTGCATTATGTATCTCTGATACTGGCTCCCAGCATCTGCTGCCTAGAGCAGAT
Source organism: Ctenosaura bakeri (assembly GCA_948474755.1). Taxonomy (NCBI): domain Eukaryota; kingdom Metazoa; phylum Chordata; class Lepidosauria; order Squamata; family Iguanidae; genus Ctenosaura; species Ctenosaura bakeri. The sequence continues at coordinate 367,660 of CAOLHI010000200.1, read as the reverse complement.
GCCTCACTCTCCCTGCTGACTGAGTAGGCCCTGCTTAATTGCAACACAGAACTCTGCAACCTTGTCTGGAGTTTTGAAATGTTCCTTTTTTTTCATTTGTTTGGGGGGTTTTTTTGGGAGGGGTTGTTTGTTTTTTGAACTACAGCTTCCAGAATTCTCTAGCATGCATGATCATTGGCCATGCTAGTTGCGGGTTTCTGGCAGTTATAGTCCGAAAAGGTAATATCTCAAAGCTGTTTCAAGACACATTGGAATACATTATTTCTGCCAGGAGGCTCAGCTAATAAAGGCCACAATAATTCTTTTCTAATGTCATGATAAATTTACAATATAATACATGCATCATGGTCTCTAAATCCTTTGAGCCACAAGGACTTATTGGCTTCAGTGGAAAATGTTTATCGATTATCTGTCTTCTGAGACCTGCTTAACTCTCCCTGATTTTTATCTCTCTTTCCCTGTCTCATGTAACTGTGATTGGCTGTTAGTCCTCTAGGCAGTGGCTGTTAACTTCTGCCCATGGCTAACACCTAGCACACCGCAAATGCCAAAATAAATAGCAGGGAAGAATTGGAGCAACATGCTCTGACGTTTTCACTTCCAGCATCTCTACTTAGAGATCAAGGACCCTGAGGCTGTGGGAAACAGTGATCAAGGAAATGTACTTCCACTGCACTGTAAATATCAGCTGTGGTCCACTTCTGTAGCAGGCAGAGTCTAAAAAGCTTCCCTTATGAATGGATTTTATTCATGGCAATATGTTTTTGCCTCTTAGCATGAGTCCAGACTGAAGCAGGACAATGATGTCAACTTCCCTGCGAAAGGTCTGAAATTACTGCTTGCTTAAGCAGTCTAGGTTTGTTTTACAAATCATACTCCCTGTTAAATAAATGTCTCAGCCATTCTCTCCCTTGGGTTTTATGGTAGCTACAAACAAAGATACATATTATTTTATTATTTTATTTTATTTCTGGTTTGGTTTGGTTTGGTTTTTTGTTTTTGTCCTAATACATGAGTAGAATGGACCAAAACCTTCAAGTATCTTCCAGAAAATATCCTATTTCATTTCTTTGCTTCTTGTTTCACCTCAGAATTTTCTCCTTTGGAAAGATAAATACTTTGTTTTCATCCCTTCTCACTTTTATTGTTTCGAAAAAATGGGAGTTTTAACAGCTCAGATCTATTTGTCTAAATCTGTTGCAAGTAATTTATACAGAAAATTAAAAGAGGGTATCTTTAAAACGCTACATTATTTGGAACCACAATTGGAATATTTGTGGAGGGGACTGCAGTGGAAAAGTTAAAAGATCACATGATAGCCCTGACCTGAGATACTTCTGATAGACCCCATTCATATGATGTGATAAGCCAGGATTCAAGGTGAATCCAGGCATGTTTACAAGCAGCCTGCTGGTGCACACTGCCCAGTCTTTCACACTGCAAATAGGAGTAGATAAGCAAACACTGCAGATAGGAGTAGATAAGTACCTTCTATCAGTGATTTGTTTATTGTGATGCCTAAACTTGATGGTGTGGCTTGCCTTTCCATCAACAAGCCAGAGAGATGAACCAAGAACAGGCTATTGATTATTTCTTGAGTTTGTTGAGGAGAAGAGAAACCAGATTGCCAGATTCAGACACAATGATAAACCAAGGATGGAACGTAGTTTTAGTTTTTTCCCACTGGCTGAGGGAATGATCAGGCAGCGTGCACTAATGTGTTACCATTTTCAGGATTTGCAAGAATTCTGGTTTATCACAACTTGCCCATTGTATGACAGAAAAGTATCTGTTGGAATCCAGATCATCTCACCCTTTGCTTATTGAATGTATACATTTTAAACTCCCAACCTTGTTTGAAAATACAAAAGTAGAACAAAATGAAGACTTAGGACCAAGAAAAGAAAGCTCCTAATTCTGTAAGTTTCACTACTAGTATATTTTAAGCTTCTAACACAAAAACTGTTGATCAATGCAAGAAGTTTTGCTGTTCTGCACACGTAATCTACTAAATGAAACAGTGCCTTCTACAATGCCCCCCATCCTCAAAAATATCATATGAAACTGTCTTTCAGAAATAACCCTGCCATAAAAGGAAGAATAGACATTGGTCAGAAACATGGATATGGATGAAGATCAGAAAATGGATCATGAAAGAACTGGAGAGGACTTGAACAATCTGGTAACCTCATTCATGTGTGTTTACTGGAATGACTATCTAATTCCCTTTCCCTCCTAGTGTAAAGAAGTTAAAAGTCACATTATCAGACTGTCAGGTGATGATGTAAAAACCCATTAAATATTGTACAGAAGAAGGAATTTGGGCTTTTCATTGGCAAGCTGATTTCAGTGGCACCTGCTGAAATACATCTCAAGACCTTTTTGCATGTTTTTTTCCTAGCACGAGTGCCCCTTGAGCGCCATGCAAATGGGAGCGCCGCTCCGTACAATGCACTCCCACTTGTGCGGCGCTCACAAGGCTGAAGCAGAGCGCGGGCACATTTTTTGATTTTTGGCTTTAAGCCAAAAATGCCCCGCGCTCGCACAATGCTCGCGGCGCCCTCGCACACTTACCTGCTTGCAGTGTGTCAGCGAGCTGGGCGGGTAGCGCTTCCACCCCCAGCACAGCTTACAACTCCCATACTGCGCTGCGGAAGGAAGGAAGGGGCGCTAGCGCGACGGTCGCACAAACAGGAAGCGACCTGCGGTAGGAAGGAGGGGGGAAGTGGCAGCGTTTCGAACAAGGCTTCTCACGCGAGACGCCCTCCCCCGTCACGCAAACAGGTAACATGTGAAAAGGGCCTCAGTGTGGAAACCCTACCCAGACAGAAACACAGCAACCCTAGTCCTCTCTTGTGATGCCATGTCCATTTCCAACTCACAAGTCAAACAACCTAAAATTGTCCAGAACATAAAAATAGAAATAGCTTGCCCTTTCAAGTTAATAGAACTAGCTTGCTCTTTCAAGTTACCATATCCATTCATGTGCTATTTAAACTGAAAAATTTTCCCACGTCTTTTAAGCTGCATGTCTCTTCAAAGGATTAGAGAAGAAAAATAATCAGTGGAGTAGCTAACTTCCTCAAATGAACACTGATGCTTAAAATCATGAGTGAAAAGGGCATCTAGCGTGTAACCTTAAGTTCTTTCCATTCACCCCCAATAATGTAGCCAAATTCCTGTAACTTAGAACTACATGCACAGATTAGAATGGCTTCAAATGGAGTGTGTATAAGTGGATTTGTAAAGGGCAACAATGCAGGGATCTCCTAATACTGATATATGCTTTTAAATCCCTATTAGGTTTATGCATTGTATTTTTTTGTTTTTGTTTTTTTCCATCTAGGTCATGGATTTACAAGTGACTGGCTCACCCAAAGCAGCTGATTTATCCCATATTCATCAAAAAATCTATATAGATGAGTTTGACTCTCCTCCCAATAAGCACTGTAAACATGAACTTTTCCCTAGATGGCATTTACCAGTTAAGATAGCCCTGGTATTATCTTTGTTAACCTTTATATACACTTGTCTAAGGGATGTCATCCATCCTTTTGTAACTGCTCAGGAAAATGTATTTTATAAAATTCCAGTCCTGGTCATCAACAAAGTCTTACCCGTGGTTTCAATTACCCTTTTGGCCTTGGTTTATTTACCGGGAATATTGGCTGCAGGTTTCCAGTTCTATTATGGAACCAAATACAGACGCTTTCCACAGTGGTTGGATAGATGGATGTTATCCAGAAAACAGTTTGGGCTCCTCAGCTTCTTCTTTGCCTCAATGCACGCCTGCTACAGCTTGTGCTATCCAATGAGGAGATCTTACAGATACAAACTCTTGAACTGGGCATATCAACAGGTACACCAGTGTGTCTGTCTGTCTCTTTCATTATGCCATAAAATCTCTATAAACTGATGGTCACCTTCCTTGGGAACAATGTGCTTAATCCTGAACATATCAGTCTCAAGATGGATATTATCAAAATGGTGGGAAGGAACAAATTCCTATACATATTTACTCAGAAGTAAGCCCTGTTGAATTCAGTGGGGCTCACTTCATTGTAAGGAGAAGTTGGGCCAGAAAAGGAAGACAATTAAGTAGGGACAGTCGGTGTTGAAGTTTATCGAAGTTTGCAATATTATTTTTTTTAAAGTTTACTCTTTGAAGTAGCTTGTTAAAATTAAAAAAGTTATTTATAGATTTTATATTACATTTTTAACCCATTACTTTTATTGGCTTTTTAATTAAAAATACTTTAAATACCAAAGTTGACCCCAGTCCTTCAAAATCACACACACACACACACATGCCTGTTCTGTGCTAGAATTGGCTGTACTTTGGGGCCTCCTCAATACTTGCTTTGGTAATGAAAACTAGACTGCATCACTGTTACAAGACAAAGGGTAATAAATGATGCAGCAGATGGTAAGAGAAGATCATGGTCCTTTAGCTGATGGCATCCAGCATCCCCTTGCAGTGATTGTTAGAAGTGGGCCGTAAACAATTAATTCTCTGCAAATTGTCCCAGGGCCAAGTTCCAAGATGCTTGTGGGTGGTTACAGGTTGCCTGAGCTAGGGTGCCTCCTCCCCTAGCTGAGGCTAGTGGAAGATTTACAAAGGTTATGTAGTGCAGAAGCAAACAAAAGAAATGCAGAAGCAAACAAAAAAGGGACAAAAGGTTCCTAATAGCTAAAACGACTACAGGAAAGTTTACTCCTCTGGCCTGTTTCCACTTGTAAACTATCTAGCAAAGCCTACTTAATACAAATTAACTCTTTCTATGCCACTGGATGGCTGTTAACACTTGGCCTGATGCTGAGAAGGACTCTAAAACCTACCTTGTTGACGTTGTGTGCCTTCAAGTTGTTTCTAACTAAGGCAAGCCTATCTCAGGATTTTCTGGGGCTGAGAGTGTGTGACACGCCCAAGGTCAGCCAGTGGGTTTCCGTGGCTTAACAGGGAATCGAATCCTGGTCTCCAGGGTCATAGTCCAATGTTCAAACTACTACACCATGCTGGTTCTACTTGGTGACAAAGGCCATGCTCACTACACCTCTGAATGTCAGCATTTTTTTTAAAAAAAGGGAACTATTACTTGTTACCCTTTTCAAAAGTAGTGACAGCACCAGTTCTTATGTTAATTTTTAAAACTATCTGAAGTTGCTCAAGAAGCAAAAGAACAAAATAAAGATTAACATTGAGCTCTCAAAAGATTAGTACCCTAGTTTATTCAATCAAATTATTGCCATTCGGTTCAAAAGAAGCAAAAGGAATATTCCCCACCACAACACCATAATTAACTTCAGAAAATCGTTGACAAAAGATGTGTTGGTAACTATTAAACTGAATGGCTTTAGCAACAGAAGCAGCTCAAGTGGCCTATGTAGATCAATGGTTATAACAAAAAAAACACACAAAAAAAACGAGTATAGAAAGTAGAATTCTATTAAATTTTGGAAGTTTGTGAAGATTCGGGGAGACAGTCCACTGATTTGGCTGAAATTCTCTTTTTTCTTAACGTTTCTAGAGCCCTGTTCTCCTTTTGTACTCTGAGAACCAAGTTTCAACTATAAACACCAACACCACTGGAGTTTTTTCCTGTGTACAGATCTATTATATGTATTCTTTAAAAACAAAAACACCTGAACTATATGGTTCCCCTGGCATGATGACAATAATTGTCAAGAATTCCTGCTGATTAGCTGCTTAAAATACTGTTTCTTAGTGCATTACCTGGTGTTACAATCTGCCAAAGTTGTATTTAGTCTTAGATGGAATTCTGTTCTGTCAGCAAATAAAGGCAGTCCTGCTGAGTAAATCAAGTTAAAAAGGGATTGGAACAAACCTCCTTGGAGGTCAAAACTCTGCTGAAGTAAGTAAATATTTCTGAGTCTAACTGACTTTCCTTTGGTGGCTACTGATGCAACTTTCATTGTTGTTGGTAAAAACAATGGCTCAGGTAAAGATCAAGAAATGTGTCCATTCTTAATTTATGGCACATGCAGCTGAAAAGGAAAATCACAGCCAAACAACAAATGTATCTTGGGAACCTTTCATGCTACGCACTTGTAGCACTATGATTCCACTTTAACCACATGGCCGCATCCTATGGAATCCTGGGATCTGTAGTATGGTGAGGCTCTAGAGCTCGCTGACTGAGAATTCCAAATGCCTCTACCTCAACTGTAAATCCCACAGTTACATAGGATGAAACCAAAGCAGTTAAGGGGGAATCATGGTGCTATAATTGGGTAGTGTGAAAGAGCTTTTGGTTTATTCAGCTTTGCTGTTAATGTAATGTAAACTCATGTGAACATGTGGGATGGTTCGTGCTTGGTTGATCTTTTTTTAGCACTCCTCACCTGAGGATTTCTTCCATGTACACTTTGAGCTGAAGAAGCCTCAGTGCAAACTGGGACATGTGCAAAAATAGCCTATTGTTGTTCTCACAAAAGTTACAACTGCAAAAAGTGTGTCTTTGAACAGAAAAAAAACTGCATCTTTATCAAGTCTGATCTTCCACAAAACATTTCTCCATTCAGTCCACATACACGAAAGAGATTGCATCCCAGGCAAAAAATGCGGCCAGCCAGCCCTGAATCTTAAGTACATTTGAGACCTCCAAGTATCATTTTGACATTTTTTAAAATGTAGCACTCTCTCTACAGGTGAAACAGAAAAAGGAAAATGCCTGGATTGAACATGATGTCTGGAGAATGGAGATTTATGTGTCTCTAGGAATTCTGGGACTTGCTATCTTGGCTCTGCTGGCAGTGACTTCAATTCCATCTGTCAGTCAGTCACTGACCTGGAGAGAATTTCATTACATTCAGGTAAATGTAAATAAAACTCTATAGATTGTTAGGCAGGGATTGTATCTTGCTGGGAGGATTGTATACCCTGCACTACACATTTGAGATTCATCTCTGATATTGCCAACTGAAAGGATGTAAATGCAGAAAAAACATTCATAGAATCATAGAATCATAGAAATGTAGAGTTGGAAGAGACCACACGGGCCATCCAGTCCAACTCCCTGTCATGCAGGAACACCCTCAAAGCACTCCCGACAGATGGCCATCAAGCCTCTGCTTAAAAACCTCCAAGGTAGGAGACTCCACTACTCTCCGAGGCAGCAGATTCCACTGCCGGACAGCCCTGACTGTCAGGAAGTTCTTCCTGAGGTTCAGGTGGAATCTCCTTTCCTGCAGCTTGAATCCATTGCTCCTTGTCCTGGTTTCTGGAGCAGCAGAAAACAAGCCCCCTCCTTCCTCTACGTGGCATCCCTTCAAATATTTAAACATGGCTATCATGTCCCCTCTTAACCTCCTTTTCTGCAGACTAAACATACCCAGCTCTCTCAGTCTATCCTCATAGGGCATGTTTTCCAGGCCTCTCACCATTTTGGTCACCCTCCTCTGGACTTGCTCCAGCTTGTCAATATCCTTCTTGAATTGGGGTGCCCAGAACTGGACACAGTATTCAAGATGGGGTCTAACCAAAGCAGAGTAGAGTGGTACCAGTACCTCCCTCGATCTAGACACCATACTCCTGTTGATGCAGCCGAGAATTGCATTGGCTTTCTTGGCTGCCGCATCACACTGCTGACTCATGTTCAGCTTGTGGTCTATGAAGACTCCTAGATCCCTTTCACACGTACTGCTATCCAGCCACGTGTCCCCCATCCTATATTTCTGTATTCCATTATTTCTGCCTAAGTGTAGGACCTTACATTTCTCTCTGTTGAATTTCATTTTGTTCGCCCTGGCCCAGCTCTCCAATCTATCCAGGTCATTTTGAATTTTGATCCTGTCCTCTGGCATATTAGCAACCCCTCCCAATTTGGTGTCATCTGCAAATTTGATGAGCATGCCCTCTATTCCTTCATCTAAGTCATTGATAAAAATATTGAACAGCACTGGGCCCAGGACAGAACCTTGTGGCACCCCACTAGTCACTTCTCTCCAGGATGAAAAGCAGCCATCCGTGATCACCCGTTGGGTTCGGTCGGTCAACCAATTACATATCCAATTAACAGTAGCCCTGTCTAGCCCACATTTTACTAGCTTCGATGCAAGAATGTCATGGGGAACTTTGTCAAAGGCCTTACTGAAATCGAGATATGCTACATCCACAGCATTCCCTTCATCTATCAAGCTAGTAACTCTATCATAAAAAGAGATCAGATTAGTCTGGCATGACTTATTTTTGAGAAATCCATGTTGACTTCTCGTGATTATTGCGTTGTTTTCTAAATGATTAGAAACTGAACGCTTAATGATCTGCTCCAGGATCTTTCCGGGTACCGATGTCAGGCTGACTGGGCGATAATTATTTGGGTCCTCTTTTTTTCCCTTCTTGAAGATGGGGATAACATTTGCTCTCTTCCAATCTGCTGGAACTTCTCCTGTTCAAAACCCCAGATTCCTGCTTCAAAACCCCAGATGACTTTTATCAGTCAAGCACTGAGTACTTCCAAAGGGTATCTGGTGTAGCTGGGTTTTCTTCCACCAGGACTGAAATTGATTAGTCCTTAAGATTGCACTTTGTATTTAGAGGTTTCATTCTAAAAGCTTTCATAGTGTCAGTACATAAAAAACCTTAATCTACTATTTTATAAAGCAAGCTGGAACATTCACAAATAATTTGTATTCTATTCTCTAGCTTGACTAAAAAATAGGCAAAGAGCAATATTGACTTGTTAGAATAGGGCAGGGCAACATTTGTTGGTACAGAGGCAGATTTCCAGCACAGGTTTCCAAATGTATGAAACAACAACCACTACCTCGAAGGAAGTGACTGGAAATCTATTTCTTGTTCTGGGGCGGGGGAATGGGATTTTTTAAATTGTAAACAATGCAAAGGAACCCTGCAACCTGTTTGAAAAAAAGCAAATTGTTGCTCCTGGAGGATTCCAGAATAAGCAGTTCACCTGTTGTTGTTCTTGTGGCAAAAAAAAGGGTAGTCCAGGAAGGACTGGGGCCAGAAAATAGAACTGCCTTGCAGGCTGTGCTTTGTCCATTCTTTTACTGGTTTAATGATTTGAAAATTTGATCCAGCTTACACATGCTGAAAAAGGTGCAGCCCAGCAATCTCAGACCTTTGCACTGTAGTATGGGAGTGGCAGAGCATTATGTATCTCAAGTCCAGAAAATACAACAATTGCTGCACTTTACTTCAGGTCTGGTGGGTTATATGGGCACTGTGCCTTAGTATAGTTTTTTGAACGTCAGACTCAGCCACTGAAACCCAGTGGATAATCTTGGGCAAAACACATTCTCTTAGCATAAGAGGCATAATTCCATTTCATCCCATACTACTCAGTAAAAGTTTGGGGTCATTAAAATGGCAACTTTGAATAACTAATGCTAGGACGACCCTACAATAGGGTCTCCATAAATCAGAGTCAGTTTGAATGCATAACAATTAAACTTGTGCCATAGAGGTTCAGAGTTAACACCTACTTTATTAATACTTAACTAGCTTTTTTCTTTTTGTATAAAAAAATACTTAACTAGCTGATCTTTTGGCATCAGACTGAATATCCAACAAGAATAACAATTCTGGAGAAGCAGACCTAAATAAAACTTAGTGGGGCTTTAATAAAGCTAAGGTTGCCAGTTTTTTAATTGAGTCTTATAGTTGTACTTTAGCTGTAAACAGCAATTAGATCTGAAGCAGTTAGCAGATGATGACACCTCCACGCATGCTGGTTTGTGCAATTAAGCTACTGTTAAATTCATAGGAGCAAACCAAGCTGTTTTTCATAGTAAAGTGGCAATCCTTAAATAGAGTGCACTACAGTTTATTATAATTTTATTTATTTTCATTTTTAAATCTAATCTATTGTTTTATTTCTTTCTTTCCTAGAGCAAAATGGGATATTTAGCTCTGCTGCTATGCACTATTCATGCCCTAATATTTGCATGGAACAAATGGGTTGACATAGGCCAGTTTGTATGGTATACTCCCCCTACCTTTATGATAGCAGTTATTCTTCCAATTTTGGTTTTGGCTTGTAAATGTATTCTGCTTTTCCCATGCCTCAGGAAAAGACTACATAAGATCAGATCTGGCTTTGATGCTAACACAGTGACGAGCAGGACACAGATGGCTTCCAGACTGTAGATTTAAGTGTGCATATACTTTGCTGCCAATATGCATTTTTCCACAGCCTTAAAGTAAATTATTACTGTACCTAAGGCTCCAGTTCTCTGCTTACAAACATGGAGTCCATCTATCGAACTCAGCGAGGCTTCCATCTGTGTATACATGCTTAGGATTATGTTGCACAGGAGAAAAGTCAATCTACTTTTGCCGTACTGATGGTCAACATTTATGTTTCATTACAAATATTTGTTCAAATGTTGAAATGGTGAATGTAAGAAAATGATGTTGATATTCATCAATGTTCCTCATGTGATTTTCTGAAAATACAGCAGTATCTAAATTGTTTTTTAAGGAAATAACTGACTTAAAATTAGGCCAGTTATGGCAATGTGGCCTTATTCATATAAAAAAAAATGGTGCTATACACAGAATGGTATTTAAGAGCTAAAATTCAAACACAGAACAGCCTTTATTAAAAGTGTCTAAATTCAGTGGTTGAGCCAGATGACACAAAAGTAATTTCCTTGTCTCTGACTGATTATTTGTTTAATGGGATCTCCTGTTTATACCAAATTTCCAGATGCTCATCTTAATGTATTCCCAAATGAAGGGATACACACAGATTATTTCCATGAGAGTTGAATAGACTTTTGTCTTGGTTAGGATTGCTAGGTGAAAAAAGGGCAGTATAATCTAATGGTTATGAGAATTAAAGACTATACCTGTACTTATACCCTTAATGGCTGTGTGGAAGAAGGAATTTTAAGAGGTAGAGCTTGTGTGAGAATCAACATCTGCTGAAATTTCTTCTTCTACACAACTATTAAAGGGGCAGAAGTCCTTTCCTTTCTTTTTTCCTCCCAGCCACTCTAAGCTTTTGGAAGATTTATTTTGTGTTTTTAGTAGATCCCTAAGGTCTACCAAGTGGATCTGGATTGCAAAATATGAGCGTGGGCAGGTGAACATTTGTCAAGAATTAAGAGAACCTCTGAGCACATGCTCAGGATTTGTGCTCAGTGTCAGAATCAATCTCATGAGTCTGGTACATAAAAATTGACCTGTTTCAATAAGCAACCTAATATAGGAGGGGATAGGGAAAACATTACAGTTGTGCTATTGTTAGACCATTGAGAATTAAAATCTATTGCAAATCATTTAGAGATAATCTAGCAATAGATCCAGTCTACCTGCTGCCCACCCCAATATATGTCATCATGTCTACATTATACAACTTTCATAGTTAAGATCACCTTTAAGGAATGCAACTTGTGACTTGCTACAGAAGATTAAACCATTAAAGTGGTTTGTATTGATTTCATTACTGGTGAGCTAGATGTCTCCATGCAATCCCAAAGCATAAAGGAAAACCCAGCCCAGCATCTGAGTTCTGGAATAGATTATTTCTGAACATAGACATTACATTTACCTATTGTGATGAATGGCTATTGAAAGATTGGCCCATTAATTTTTCCAGAGCTTGGAAGAGTTATCTTTTTGAGTGTAACTCTCAGCCACTGGTCATGCTGGTTGGAAGATGTTATAGTCCAAAAATAATAACTTATCCAAGCTTTGATATATTTAGTTCTTCTGAAGCCCTCTGAACTAGTAAATGAACACGACATTTTATGCCAATAAATTCCATAAGTTAAATGCACAGCTTTTTTTCCAGTTCTGAGCTTTTGTCAAGTCAACTTGGGCTGAACTCAAGTTTATACTATTATGATAGAGTTAATTAATTACATCAACTAATTTCTTATTTCAGTCTTTTCAATATATTATGGTAGAAAGTGTTGTTTTGGGGGTTTTGGCATAGATTTGTATGATATTTCTTTTGCAACTTCTATTTTGCATTTCATTTCTTAGAGACATTTTTCCCTGGCAGAACAGGGAGTGAATCCTCCAGCTAATCTTAATTTGGATTCTGGGAAATCTCTCATTTTCTTGTTCTTGAGCCTCTGATGCAGTTTTGTATTTCTTGAAGTTATGATGTCAACTTAATTGTGTAAATAAGAATATAAACACAAGTCTGTCTTTTGGTATATTTGTAGAAAACTTTGTTAACATCTACTGTATTTAAAATAATAAAGCCCCTTTTTTTTTTTTTTTGCATTTTTTCCACCTCTGTTCTGCAGTGGTCTTGTATATAAAAAACATAAGTGATGGCTCTTCAAATGAATACTGGAAGTTTGTAGGTACAAGGAGTGAACAGTTAAACTTTTTCCCCTATTGAAAACCATGCACAGCAGATAGTGACTCATTCTGAATTGGGCACAAAGCCTTAAAGATGGGGGGATGATACAAGTTTTCATGGGAAAGAAATACCATGCAACCAGCACAAGAGGATTAAATTAGCCATGTGATAGGTTCTCAGCCTAGTTCCAGATCCAGCTTGAGATATGTCTGGAGGACTTTTCCGCACATTCATTCCTTACTGACTCAAGACCACAATGTTTAGAATAGATGTGAGTCAAGATTGAGGAAGATGAGTACAATTTGCATCTGAATCTGATATGATCCACATTCATGTGCAGAGTGTGACTGGAAATATACTCCCTTGTCTATCTAGAGTTGCCAAAGTGAAAACTGGAGAGGATTCCCTTATCTTTAAAGGTTGTGTAGAAGAGAAAAATTCAGCAGGTATTGCTTCTTACCTGGTTGTGTGACAAGCAACATCAGATGAAATTTCCTCTTCTATGCAGCCATTAAAGGTTCAGTTTTCCTTCCACACTGGACAACAAAAAATTTTATATAGCGTACATTCCGAGGTGTGCAACCATATAAGGATGAAACAAAATGGAAAAGGGGGAGAGGCCCAGGCAAGCAAGCAAGCAAATGGAGATGCTAATTTCTTATATATATAAAATCACACTTCTGTTCTGTGATAAAATAGAACTGCAAATGGTGGAGGTGCTTCTGGGAAGGATCTCAGTTAAATCAAGGGAGTAAAACACACTGTTTTGCTTCCCCCTTTGCTACATTCAAGCAGAGCAGCAGCTAATAGAAAACAAATCTGAGAGAGGAAGGTCCATACAATCCATCCAGCACTAAGGCCACATAGTGCTGCAACTAGGTAAGTTTAGACTTTGGGATGTGGCTTATATGCCATGTCTATGTATGTATTTTGTGTCCCACCCTTCTTCCAGTGTGGGTCACAAGGGAACTTATGATATAGATTAAAACAAAGTACAGAGTACAACCAAAATCAGTCATAATAGCAGAAAGCAATTTAAAAAAAAAAAACCTTCAGGTTAAAATACCACTGAATTAAAAACAGGGTTTTTTTAAGCAGCTAAAACAGAAGAAACACAAAACAGTACAGCAGCCCTCCACCCCTGAAGACATCTTCAACAACCAATTAATGACCCAAAGTCAGTCTAATAAGATCTTTGCCTGCTGATAGAAGGAGAGCAGAGAGGGGGGCCAGACTAGCCTTACATGGGAAGGAATTCCACTTCCCTGGAGCAAGAAATGAGAAATCCTGTGACTGTGGTAGGACAAAGACAAAACCTTCCACCAAAGATCTCAAAATGCAGGCAGATTCATATGGGGAGATAACAGTCATTCAAGATAACCACGACCCAAGCCACACAGAGCTTTATAAATCACAACCAGTACTTTGATTTTTGCCTGGAAAAAGACTCATGGCCTGTAAAGGCGTTTAATAGGAATTATATGCTTATACCCATCCCCAATCAATGGACTGGACACAACATTTTGGACCTGTAGAAGCTTCCAAATAGTTTTCAGAGGCAAATCCATATAGAGTATACAGTATTCCAACTACAGTTTAATCAAGGCATGTCACATATCTCCAGGAAGAAGCACAACCGGTGCACTAGTTTTAACTGTGCAAATGCATTCTTGGTCACTATAGAAATGTGGACTACTAGGCTCAGCGCTGAATCCAGGCATATACCCAAACTGCAAACTTTAAGTTGCAGAAGAGTGTAACCCAATCCAGGTTGAATCTTCATCCTGTGGTCAACATTTCAACTGAGCAGGAGCAAGTCTGTCTTGCTCGGATTAAACTTTTGTATTTACTCTCATTATTGTATTCATCCTCATCCATGAGTGAAAGCAGATACTGGTTCAATACTGAAATGGCTTTGTTGGAATTACAAATAAAGATGCCACTACCTCTATCACCTGCCACTCTTTGGATAAGGGGCAGAGTTGAGCCTTGGACTCATTCTTGGACCAGTTCTCATTCTAGCACTGAGAACAACAGTACCCCCCCCCAAAAGCTGATTAATTATTGATTTCAATAAGCCATCAGATGAGGATTGTACCTATAAAATTATACCACTTGATTTAGTCAAAAGAATCCTTCCAAGGATTTATACTGCTTTCTGGCAAACCTCTCTCTTATCCCACTTCTTTGACCTGTCAAGCTGGACCGTTACAAATCCTAGCTTGATCATGTTTCTGCCTTTCTGAAAAAAATAAATGGTTTATTGAAAATACTTCAGAGTGGAACTTGTCCTAATGTAAGATGGTGAACTATAAGATGAGAAGATTCCATAACTGAAAACATGGAGATGCCTTCCTGTTCACTGGACAGAGTGGTATAAGCCATTCAAATGGTTTTAAACTGATAGATATTATAGTTTAGAAGACAAGAAAGATAAATATGAAAGAGATGATAATTACCATCTTAAGAAAACATATACATGGATTTTCTTTTCCTACTGAGGTGCAATATAGACCTAACTGCCTATGAAAGTTTTGTGCCAAAGTCCTGCCTCAACAAATTGCCATTACAGATACTGTACTCTTTGGCAATATCCACCTATTTGAGTACTTCACATTGTGCTCGTTGTATAGTGCTGATTTCCACAATCAAATATTTAAATATAGAGGAACTTCTGACTCCATTAATGTTTAGGACATCAACTCTCAGAAGTGGCAGCTAGCATGGCAATGGGACAGATTATGGGAGCCATAGCTAAAAACCTATGAGAGGCCAAAGATTATACTTTTCTCCTCTGGTCAAGACTGGAAATATTCAGAAATAAGTCATATCTCATTGAACAAAACTTCCTTTTTGGATAAAGTTTGTTAGGATTTCTGTCTTCAAGCAGCAAGTATTTCCAGATTATGAATAACATTTATCTTTTAACAATAGTTCTTCTGAACATTGACATATGGTCCCATAATCACTCTCAGATCCCATCATTTCCTCTCTTTCACTCAATATTTGCATGGATATATATGCATTCTTAAGAAATTCAGATCATTGCTCTGCAAAGATTCTGCTGTCATGTGAAAGTCTAGCCTCAATGTTTGAGTGGGGAGGAGAAGACAGGAAATAGTTTACACACCAAGCCAAAATTTTTCTAATCACTAGTCTCCCAGGTACCTCTTCTGTCCATAACAACAGCAACTCAGGAGCTATAGGTAGATCACCAGGCTGAGTACCTGAAGATTTTCTCTTCTTCCTTGCTCATCTGGAGCCATCAGAGTAAATAACACAAGAATTTGTAGGACAGAGATGCTCAACATGTCCTCCAAATGTTTGAGACTGACAACTCGATTTATATCTAGAATTTTTTATGGCTTTAGAAAAGAGAAATAAATTTGCATCATATTAATAGAAAGATACAGACCAAAAAAGGCTTATGCCAAATTCTGTTAATAAGCCTGTTGGATCCAATGGGATTTACCTGTAGGTAAGCATGTACAGAATGGCAGCCTTATTCTTTAAGGGTTCACAAGACTTTCTCTTGTCTTGGATGATTATGTCAATAATTTTTCTTACAGTCAACTAGATTAGTTTTAGCAGCTGAATTAATTGTTTGGAGATACTAATTCTATGCATATAGATGCACAAGTAAGTCTTACTTCATTCAGTGGGGCCTAGACCTAAGTAAATAAATATAAGATTGCAACTTCATCTGTTCAGTTGTTCATCTGTTCAGCTTAAGCAAACAACTGGGTCAAACCAGATAACATTGTGCAGAGAGGAAGCAAATACATTACATGAAAGGAGGGCATAAAAGACTTAAGTGGTTAAGTGGTTAAAGGTTAATAGTTCAACTGTCTATGAAAGATAAAGTGGTAGAAGGTGAAGCTACCAGTGTTCATTCTTTTCATACTTGTTAATAAATGATCCTGTAAAGGTAATGTCAAAACCTTGTTTATTGCTGACAGGTTGAAACCCAAATGGATAATAAACAGCCATTCCACATGTCTACATGCACAATATTGTATGGGAAATGTGCCTGTGTTTGCATGTGTGAGACTTCTCATTTCATGTTAGAAACACTTAAAATGTATTTTTAAGATGATGTGAGAAGAGAAAAATAACACTAATTAATTTGGCAAACACTTTTTTTTCATAACCAATGCCAAAAAGTACAAAGTCAACATGACAAGATAGGAAGAAGTTCAGATCTAATCCTTTGTGATTTGTGTCTTTATGGAATTGTTTCTTTTAAAAAAAAAAATCACACCTGTGTGCATTTGGATTATTTTGCAAAAATTGTCTAATGCAATTATTATACTGATTTCCCATGTATATAATATGTCATATCAAAGTCCAGCACATTATACAGTTCACACTATACCATATTATACATAGTATAGGAATACATAGCAAAGTATGAGGAGCCTTTGTTGAAGTGTCCCATCCTGGTAGAATAAAATTGCCTGGGATCATTCTGATAATGAAATAAACACAGTATAGTAACATTGATGGGCCATATCAAGCAATGCCACGTTTTCATAATCTAGGCCAGGGAGTGGGGAACCTATTTTCTGTCACAAAGCATGTTTTCTGGAGGTAAACATATCAGGTGCCTCATGCCAGCAGGTTACCAATCTAAAGCCAGGAATGGGCAGGTCCAGTCAAAAACTGGTTGTTTACAGTCAAAAACTGGCTGTTTAATTGCTTTTCTCTCTACCACTACCTTTTTTCTCTCTCTTTCTAACAACTACCACCATTACCTCCTTCTCCTCCCCCTCCTTTCATTCTCTTTGGCCATTTCTGCACTAGACTTTTATAGTGCTATTATTCCACTGTCAACATCCTGTGGAATTCTGGGGTTTGTAGTTTACTGAGGCCAAAGAGCTCTCTGACTGAGAATTCTAAATGACCCGCTCTAAACTGCAAACCCCAGGATTCCACAGGATGTTGAAAGTGGAATAATAGCACTCTTAACATTCTAGTGCGGAAATGGCCTCTCTCTCTCTCTCTCTCTCTCTGAGACACCCACATCTCTCTGTTCATCTTACTTTTTGCTTAGTGACTTGCTGGCAACTGATGGGTAGCGCTACAGATCTAAAGTGATCTCTTACAGAGGGATTTTGAAATATGGTTGATTGTGGGCAAAGGGAATTTCCTGTTCTAGGAAATTTGTTTTGCCTGAATCAGAGCCTGTCAGGATTCTCTTTTTTTCAAGACACACTCCACATTCCACTACAGTTCTGGTAGTGCTCTGATAGGTTGTCCTTCTTTAATCAAAAGTATTAATTTGCAGGTGAAAAGCAATTAAAGAATAGTATGCTTTTCTTTAGCACTACATACTACATATATTTAATTTCCATACACAAACTCAGTCGAACCAACAAGCTTAAAGAACAATTAACGCTACATAAGAATCCTGTTTCTGAGGGGAAAGACCTCAGCAATGTTTTTTTGCTGACCAGCAGTCTCATAGTAAAAGAAAAAAGTCAATTATTTAACTTGTTGAATTACTGGCCTCTTGAACATATTTTCACAAATACACCTTTCATCAGTGCATGACTTGGGGCAGGGCTCTTTGTAAGAGCAGCTTCTTTAGTAAACCACATCCTCAACTAACATTTTTTTAAATTGTACAGGCAATTGGATGTTGTGTGCTTGATAGAAACTTCATCTTCAGCATCTTGAAAATCTTTCCTGAGAGCCCAACTACATGTTACTTGTAGCAAAATGCTTGCTTTTTCCCCCCTCAGAGTTTTCCTTTAAAAAAAACTCAAAGTACTATAGTCTGTGAGTTTTAGCAGAGGTATGATGGTTGAGAGACTGCTTAATTCTTTCTTTTCCTATTCAAAGTTCTCCACTGGTTGCTTGCCAATGGCCATCGCCACACTACACTGTTATAGTGCTACTATTCCACTTTCAACAACCTGTGGAATTCTGCAGTTTGTAGTTTATTGAAGCCCAAGAACTCTCTGGCTGAAAATTCTAAATGCCCCTCCCTAAACTGCAACCCCAGGATTCCACAGGATGTTGAAAGTGGAATAATAGCAGTGTAAGGCAGAAATGACCAATGTCAAAGAAAAGACAAGCCCCCGTATAATTCATGGATGGCAAATCAGTAAGCATGACCCAATCCAGAGAGTGACTGGATATGGCTTCTAGTTTTGTCTCTTAATTTCTCCCCAGGCATGTGTCAAAATCCATGCACACATCACTTCAATGGGAGTCAGTGGGAACTTCTTTACTTGTGAAAAATCCTCATCAGGAGGGAGAAATCTTAGCTGGAAAAGTTAAGACATAACTGTCTTTTCACATTACAAGTTCAATGAAGATCATCAACCCAAGCACCCCCTTTCTGCCTATTTGGCTTGAAAAGGACTTTCCAGTGGTTCCATTGGGGATATTTCTAAAGCACAATTGCTGCAAGTTATCTGGTTGCATGACAAGCAGCACTTGCTGAAATTCCGTCTACTATCTCTGATATATAAAAGTCAAAGTTTGTTTGTCTGTGTCAGGCAAAGACCTCAAATGATTGGCTGCCTAAGAAGATTCTATGGAATCCTGGGGCCTTTAGGATTCTCAGCTAGAGAGATCTTGGACCTCAGTCAACTGTGTCTATCTGAAATAGGCGGTTGCTATGCAGACAAGGCCTAGCAGCAAGGAGGAGGGCAGTGTATTCCCTCAGGAACCCAACCTCTGTATGTCAATAACTCTGAATATAGATTGGATTGGGGAACACTGGGGAAAGTTACAGATAGTGGATGAGACAGTTTGAGGAATTACAGACACAAGATCTCAAATCTTTCTAATAATAATAATAAAAAATTATTTGTATCCCCCCTCTCCACATGGATCGAGGCGGCGAACAACATGAAATATGTTATACATTAAAAGTAATATTATACATTAAAAGTAACAAGTATCACCTATGAGAAAATAAAATCCCAGGCAAGGCTGGGTATATATGCTAGTGACCCATAAAGGTACAGGAGTTGTCTCCACAGTTTTCAATCTGGCGACCCTAATATTCAAAGGGCCAACCAAAAAAGCATGAAAATGTGTGCAGATTTTAGATGCCTTGAATGCTATAACAATGCATTGCAAATTCTTGTAAATGAACTTACAAGAATTATAAGTTCTTCCTCATGGTTTGCTGATGACTCCAATAACCCGCTGGTGTTTTGTTTTGACTCTTAGGCCATTTCTGTACTACACTGTTATAGTGCTATTATTTCTCTTTTAACAACCCTCTGGGATCCTGGGGTTTGCAGTTTAGCGAGGGGCCTTTAGAATTCTCAGCCAGAGAGCTCTTTGGCCTCAGTAAAGTGAAAAACCCCAGAATTCCATGGAATGCTGAAAGTGGAATAATAGCGCTATAACAGTGTGGTGTGGAAATGACCCTCCTGTTAGCTGCCTTGAACGCTCCTTCTTAAGAGCAGAGAGAAAAGATTAAACACACAAGGGATAGGGGTATGACTGTACCAGAGCACGGGGAACAGGCAGCTCTGGGGGCTTGACCTGGTTCTTCTCCACACCCACGCGCTCATCCCCGGGCGACAGGACGGCCGAAGCCGTGGGCAGCGGCCCCCTTCGCCCGCCGCCTCCCTCTCTCTCCCCCTCACTGCACGCACACAGGCGGCCGCTCCGCCCGCCTCTCGTCGCCCCTGCAGCAAGGACGAGGGAAGGAAAGCGCTGCCCGCTCGCCTGCGGCACCGCATCTCTAAGAAGGCCGGGTGGAGGTGAAGGGGCGCGGGAGGAAGGGAGAGAGACGCCTCCTTTCTCCTCCCGGCCGCTGGGAGCTGAGGCGAGCGAGCCGGAGCGCGGGAAGCGACCCCGGCTGAGGGAGAAAGAGACTGAGAGGCATCCGCCGAGGCGGCCGGGCGGGTGAGCGGCGTTGGTCGAGGTGAGCCGGGCGGGAGGGGAGGGGGGAATAATCGGCCGCCCCGTTGCTGAGGCGCCTTCGAGGGCCCTCCTTGCAGCCCCCGAGAGGGACCGAGGAGAAGCCGAAGCTGCTGTGGGTGTCTTCCTCCTCCTCCTCCTCCTCCCCCGCCGTGTTTGTTGTTGTTATTTTTTCCCGGCGCCCCAGTGTGAGAGCGAGGCGGGAGAACGGGAAACCCCTCACCGCCCGGGGTAGAGGAGGAAAACGGGCCAGAGAGGGAACAAAAGGGCAAAAGACTGGTTTTTAACGAGGCTCCCATGACTCCAACCAGCATTCCAGTCATCCCTGGAGAACAGAATGGGCAACATCCCTTATTATTATATTATTGTGGTTGTTATTTCTTTTACTTCCTGCCTTTATCCCCCCGCTGGTACTCAAGAGGGCAGTGTGATGCCTCTCTGCGGCTTTTAAGAAGACTTAGAGCCTCCCCCTCCCCGACCAGGATTGTCAGGCATCCATCCTTCCTCCAGGCCTTTCAAGGGCAAAGGCTGCAGGACCCGGTTGGAATTTTATGCAGGACTAAAGCAAGGTTTATGAGGTATATATATGGGTCATAGGCTAAGGAGGCGTTTATTAGGCCTTGTTTATTTATTTACTTCTGCTTTCCAAGATGTAGCGGCTGACATAAGGAGTAACTTCAGAGTTCCTTGTTTAAACTCCTGGAGATGCGGTGCCCGGCATCCAGAGTAGTTGAAATGGAAAAGGTAAAATTAATAGGGTATTGGGTCAGGGTTCCAGTTCATTTTTGGGCAGCACACAAGAGGGTGAGCCCCTTGCTGAGCTTGCATACATCTCTCATGCTGCACACTTGTGTGCTTTGTTTACTCAGAAGTTGGCCTCACTATCCTTCTTGGGGATTACCTCCCCAGGCATGGAGGTTTGCAGCTGTAGTCCTGGTCAGGTCCCAAAAATGATGAGATGACAGGAGAAGGCATGTAGATGCAGTGTAGTTGGTTTTTTTCTCTGGCATATATTACAAATGGGTTCTGCTATTGCTTTCCCAATTATGCCATTCCTTGTGGGGAAGGGCAGAGTTTGGAAAAATTACTTTTTATAGTTTGTAACACTCATAATTTACCCACTCAGCATGGCCACTAAGTGGGGGATTGTAGTAAAAAAAAGTAACTTTTCTAAGCTCTGGGAAGGGGCCACAGGACTTGAGTTCAAACGCCCTGATTGCTACCTGGCACCTTTGGAAAAACGAATGGTAGCATTTACTGTTTCTATAAGCATAATTGACTTGTTAGGCAGATACCCTTTATCTGTTAATATTGGAGGTGATGATGGGACAAAGAAGGGGAAAAAAAGATTTGCCAGGTTGGAACACTGTGTGCATTATCATTGGTAAGCTGGTTGTTTACTCTGTTCAAATAGTCAAATTATCTTTGTGTTACCTTGGAGTAGTCTAGTCAGTTGTGTCTGCAAAGCTGATAAGAAAGACTTTATCCCAAAGATGGAGAATTTCTGTAACTCCTCCAAAAAGCTGATATGGGGTACTGCTCTGATCTGTCCTCGCTGTCAGCCAAGGTGACAGGGCTGATGGGAAATGAAGTTGACCTGCAGCTAAAAGAACAGAGTTTTCTTAGCCCTGGTTTATCCATAGTAGTTATGTGACTGAATTAACATTTCTCCTAATCAGCTGAGACAACTTTTCTGTACTCTAGGTATTTTAAGTTTCAGTTTTTTGGTCTCTAATCACAAAAGAATACCACAAGCAAAAATATTTTCATTCATCCAGTTCAGCGCCCTAAGTTCTTATTTTCTTACTTTGGGGTTTAGAAAAGGGCTGCTAAAGCAAGCTGCTTAGCAAACAACCTGGTCAAGTATTTTTCATTTTGTACTCCTTCAGTATCAGCTTTTCCTCTTCCTCTGTCTTCTCCCAGTGCAAGACTCTTAAGACAGAATATTGCTAAAACTCAGTCATAGTATTAAAAAACAGTTTAGAAACAAAGAGCTCTCATATTAAGAATAGCACTAAATTAAAAACAGTTTAAAAGCATTAAAACATAACAGATGAGGAAAAGATACACTATCCCCTAAACAGTAAGCTCTATTTGCCAGAAAGCTCTAATACTGTAGTTGGAGGGAATGGACTAGAACTGTGGTTCTTAGCAGGGACTCCCCCTTAAATATTTTTGTTGCCGTGGACCCCAAGACTTAACTCAAGATTTAAAACCCTGCA
This sequence comes from Ctenosaura bakeri, assembly GCA_948474755.1. Lineage (NCBI taxonomy): Eukaryota > Metazoa > Chordata > Lepidosauria > Squamata > Iguanidae > Ctenosaura > Ctenosaura bakeri. The sequence goes on along the minus strand of CAOLHI010000200.1, from coordinate 345,246 downwards.
TCAAATATTACGCATCAAATATTTATTTAAAATTGCTCATCAAGGACCTTCAAATTGGAAGAAAAGGGAGAAATAAGTAAATGCACACTTCCCTAAGAGGTGCTGGAAAGAGACTTTTCTCCTGCTTCTTCCTGCCAGTTTAAGGCTAGAGTGGACTGAACAGCAGTTTGCATGCCCTGCCAGTCAGCCAGCATTTGCCCTTCTCTCTCTCCCTCCTTCCCTCTTTTCCAGCAACCCAGTCTATCATAAACACTCAAACATCCCCCACTCCAAATGGGATCCTCGATACAATGTGGTGCCCAAAACTGAACAAGGATAGCAGGAAAAAGTGGGGCCAAATGAGAAGAGAGGGTGCTACTGCAGCAAGTGCCACCCCTAGCAAGACACTGGAAGTTGGACCAATGGGTCACTGTTGGAAAAATAAACCACCACTTGATTCAGATGAAAGTGCATGCACTTATGAATGGAAATGAGTAGGCACGCTTGGGATCTTTTATAGCAGGGTTGCTTCAACCCTTATTTTTTGCATTCAACCTCCAGTTTTGGGTTTTGGTGGATTGCCTTTTTATTCTCCATCCCTGCTTTGCAAGACAGTCTACCCTTTTCCTGGTGAAGAGGGTAAAAAACGGAGAGGTTGAACATTTCTGATAGTACATGGAACTCTTTTCCCTTTGAAAGGAAGGGAGGAAGGGAGAGATGAAAAGAAAGAATAAGGGCAAATGCTGACTGGCTGGCTGGCTGTGAGCTCTACTGTCATTCAGCTGCTGAGTCCACCTCCTAACCACAGCAAAGTGGCCACGTGGCAGGCAGCCAGTCTGCCTACTTTTGCCTTGGTTGCTATCACATTGCCACTCCATGGTGGGAGAAGGAGGCCTAAGCCAACTTTTGAGCTTTTCACAGAGCTCCTGTGGGGACATCGTGGATTAAGAACCACTGCACTGGAGGATACTAAGGACTTCACCCAACTACAACTGCAGGATTTGATAGGATGAACCCATGGGAGCTAAAGTGGCATCGAACTGTTATACTTGTACAGTGTGGGTACAAGTTTATATTAGTGACACCCTCTTCACTTATACACTTCTGTTTACAGATCTTCTTACAACACCCATGATTGTTGCTGCCTACTGCTAAAAACAAAAGGTTGTCCAGTGACTTTGCACTGGAATATAGTAAAATCTGTAAGTTCCCTAGGTAGAAGAGTTAGTTCATCAAATAAAGGTGGGGTGGCAGAAATCAGATCAGTTTATGATGTTATGGTTCTCTTGGTTTATGAACACGGAACTATTCTGGGAAAGATCCTGGCCCCAGGAAGTCAAACATTTATTCGTGTATTAAGGTATCTCCTTATATAGAGATTTAAAGGTCTACACATAACAATTAGAACTCTGATAGACACTTCTTCTTCCTTGTATGTTTTGGGATATTTTTCTGTGAAAAAAAACAATAGGATTTTTTTTTATTTTTCACTTTTTACTTTCATTTTTTATTAATTGCAGCTTTTCATTATGTTAAGTATATTTTTGAAATACTTAATTTTTTTCAAATAAAATATTGTACTTTTTTGAAAACAAATGAAATCATGAAGTGATTTTCTGTATTGAAATTGTTTATTATTACAACAGCAGGAAAAAATAACAGATAGCTCAGGCAATAGCCCTCTGCATGTTGGCCACTAAACTTTGTAGGTTTACTTCCTAGTAAAATGGATGGGCTTGGTTTGTATACCTCTTAATAGTACAATTATGTGTATATTTACCCAGTGGGACTTACTACCTTGTAACTGAATGAGCCTTGTGATGTGTGTAAGGTTGCAATGTCAGTCTTTATGCACTTCCAGAGAGAGAGCAGAGATAAGGGGCAAAGTACAACTGTGCATGTTTTTTTTATTATATGTCACTACTGAATACCATGAATTAGTGAGGCCATATTAGTCAGGAATATTGCTTAAGGATATGTGTCATTTTGCTCCTTCTCTGTTGGTTCCTCCAAGCATTGCCCTTCATTCTGCAGTCATGAAAGAAGCTGACCCTGAAGTCCATAAATCTGAAATTAATAACTGTTGCAATACTTGTTTTGTTGCACAGAATTTAATCTCACATGGCATCATTTTCCACTGTCAGAGCAGACACTTTTGAACAAAAAGGATTTTTAAAAAAATCTTTGTCTTTTCATCACAGTGCTAGATATTGTCCTTGTAAAAACACCTATTAATTATTTTAAGCATGAATTTACTCAGCAGTGCTTTTGTAACTCTGTCTTATTTTTATTCTGATGTTGCTGAAATATTTTACATTCAGAATCCTTTGTAATAGCACAGTCCTGTACATGGCTACTCCAAAATAAGTTCCATTGGGTTCAGTAGGGCTTGTTCCTAGGTATGTAGACATACAATTATATCCTCATTCTGCTGTATTATCGTGGAAACCACCTCACCCACCCTAGCCCATAATAACCATTTATTTAGTGAATGAATGCATGGAGATTTTCACCCATAGTGATGTGCACCCCACTGATGGATATATACATTCATTGGTGGGGCAAGATAATACTAATGTTTATTTTACCCAGAGTGCTCTCATTTTTGCCTTACTCCATTATGTCTTGTGATAGAAGGAACCAAAAGGGCCACCTACCCATCCTTGAGACGTAAGACCCAGCCATGGGGACACATACCTTAGTTATATCCTGTGTGGATTACTGTAACAGTCTTTATGGGGCTTCCTTTGAAAAGTGTTCAGGAACTTCAGCTGGTCCAAAGAGCTGCAGCCAGATTGTTAATTGCAGCTGGCTGCAAGGATCACACAACTCTCTTGTTGCAGCAGCTCCCCTGGCTGCTTCTCTGTTTCTGAGACAGTTTTTCATTCTGGAAGACCTTTGATAATTGATTTTTCAGGAGAAAGAGGCCTTGCATAGTGTGCTGGACTTTTTTATGTTGCTGTTGTTTTAATTTGTTTTAATTTTAAGATGGTTTAATGGCTTTTTTAGCTTTTTGTACACTGGTAATTTTGTTTTAACTCTTGTAAGCCACCTTTAGTCCCAGACTGGGAAGAATCTGGGAAATAAATAAATGCCATATAGACTAGTCCTTTGTCATACATAGCTAAGGCACTCTCCACAGATGACCATCCAAGCTCTGTTTAAAATTCTTCAGTGATATTAGTCCACTGGCCTCTGAGGCAGCTGTTCTACTGTCAAACAGCTCCTAGCATCAGGAATTTCTCCAGTATTCAGATGAAATCTGTTGACATTTCAATTCTTTAGTTTGTATTCTGGTCTCTGAAGCAGCAGAAAACAAACTAGCTTTAGCTTCCATGTGACTTTCCCTGAGACATGTAAAGATAGCTATCAATTTCATCTCTATCTTCTCCAAACTAAACATATCTAGCTCCCTAAGCACTTAGTTATAGGTCTTGGTTTTCAGACTTTTTACTGTCTTGGTTGCCCTCCTCTAGACATGTTCTAGCTTGTCAATATTCTTCTTGACCTGTGGTGTCCACAACTGGATACAGTATTCCCAGTGATGTCTGACTGTGCCTGTCTGGTTGAATTAAGGTCTGACCGTACCTGCCGTGCACTTGATTGCTATTTAGCTTTCTCACAAGGGTGAACTAACTATAGTAGAATTTGGCAGCTCTTTCAGTGTAGTTCATTTATAAAACTTAACAAATGATATGTCAGACAATCATTGAAATATTGTCTACTGAGATCTTATGGAAGCATTGTGTACAGGAAGTTTGGCACAAAACACCTAGCACTTCAATATTTAAAAAGAAACTTCTAAAACGGAGATTCTTTGTTTCAGGGATATGGTAGCTGGAAATTGAAAATCTCTCTTTGACAACTGGTATTAGAAAATTTGGAATACTTCTGAGTAATGTGTTTAGGAGAACAGTTTAAGCCTTATGGCAAATAGTAGAACTCTTAAATACATAGTCAGGTAGACTTTTTAAATACATGGTCATGATCCCTTGCCCTTGTTTGAAGAGTAAGGAAAATGAAGTGAATCTTCCCTATTCAATTCCTTGGGCTCTTACTGCTGACTATATTTTGTCTTCTGTAAAAGAAATGTTAACAAATAACTGGAATATTTCACAATGTTCCTTTTAAGCTTTAGAATGCTCCCTCATTGGCATGCAGAACTTCACATTTTGTTTTAAATTTGCTTGATTGAGTCACAGTTCCAGGACAGAAATCTTATTTTGTCAATGTTGGGCCAAAATGCCTGTTGACCAACATGCTTACTGGATTTGTAGCTCACATTTAAGTGTGAATCATCACTTAGGGCTCAATAAAGCATAAAAACTATTGGGAAGTTATTTCAGTGACAGAATTACAATAATAAAAACTAGCAGTTTTGAGAGCCAAGTAATTGCTTTTCCATGTCACAATAATAAATTACATTTCTGTCATTTGCATTATTAGCCTCTGCCTTCTTTTAGCTCTGACTCTTTAATAAATAAGAGAAAAAGTAGTCTAGACTTTTCAACAAGTAACTAAAGCCAAAATCAAGGTCTTGTTGACCTAGATGTTAGATCTTAGATGTAGATGTTACCTTTGATAGTTTTCTGCCTTAAGGCTTACAGTCCAAAAAACTATCAAATTAACAATTTGTAAGTTGATCTGCAAACTTTTTTGGTTGAAGGGCAGGGTGTAAATACAAGAAAGAAAGGTAGATGTTCTATGTAGAATATAATACATATAGAGGAGGACACATTGTGTAGTATCGAGCTTCAAATTTTAGAGCAAAATCCAGCATGATACAAGTGGACTTCCATTCGTACAAGGGAATTAACCTCTTCTTCTGTCTCCCTCTTGTCTCCTGATATTTCTGAATTCTCTATGCAAGGTCCTCAGACTTCTGTAGTCTATTTTGATGACATGCAGGAGGGGAGGAGGGTGTAGGGGCATACACATGGAAGAAGCTGTCACAAGGAAAGGTAAAGATTAAGGGGTCATGGACATGAAAGGTTACATTCTTGCATGTAGGGTAATTAGCAATGTTAGGTAGAGCACAACTACTAAGCAAGAACTGATTTTTTGAAATCTTCACATAAGATGCCAGTGATAAGGTAGTTCTAAGGTACTTCTAGCTAGCAAATTAATTGGTTTGTTTGTTTCTCCATGTTTCTAAACTGCTGAAGCACAGGTAGATATTTCACTGTGGCTATTTTGGTTTTTCTTTCTTTCTTTGTTTTCCTCCAGCTTGGGGCTTTCCAAATGGTGTGCCATGACACATTAGTGTGTCACCTGAAGTGGGTGGGTGTGTTGCCTACAATCTTGGAAATGTATGTTATTATTTATAAATCATATATTTTTAAGAATATATTAAAGGTTTTCATGAGATATGCTGTTTCTCCATACATTTTGTTATTATAATTTATGTATGTGTCTATATCTCTTATAAGGAGTTAATTTAACCTCCAATTTGCTAATAAAACTGAAATTACTGTGTTGCAAAATGATGCATGTCTAAGACCCTTTTCGTACCTTACCCTTTCGCAGTGCTGGGCTGAGGGGCTCAAGCAAGAAGACTTCAGAGGAAGGCTCTCGCGTCCCTGCTACTTTGGCTCTGCAGCTGCTTCCTGGTCGCGCAAGCGCCTCGCCTCTTCCTTTTGCAGTGCAGCCTGGGACCTTTCCCAGCCTGCACTGGAAAGGAAGAGTGACTGGCCTGGCTCCCAAGGCTCCGCACACAAGGTAAGTGCACATGAGGCCCCGGAGCGATGCGCGACCACGCAGCATTTTTGGCTTCAAGCCGAAAATGAAAAAATGTGTGCGCGGTCTGTGTGAGGCCCTTGAGCATCACGCAAATGTGAGTGCATCATGTGGACCGCTCGTCACAAGGGGCCCTTTCACTTCAGAAATGCCGTGCAAAAAGGGCCTAAAAAGTGTGTCAGCAATATGAAAAGTTTGGAAAGGTCTGCTCTAGCTGCTTCTAGAAGTGTCTCAAAGGCACTGCCCTAGAGTTCTGTCTTGGCTTTTGCCTCACAGTGAGGAGTGCACAGGCATCTGAAGAAATCTTGTGCTCTGAAGCACATTTGTCATAGTTTGACTGGCCCATGCAAAAGAAGCTTTTGTTTGCTTTAATGTATCTTTGTACATTTTGTATCTTTTCATCCACCAGTCACTATAGTATCTAATAAAAACCTGTATTATTATTTTACACTGTATTCTAGACTACTGTTGACTCTAGTATAACAACAGCGAGTGACCAGTTAGACAAGGCAATCTTTGTGTAACAGGAAAGAGGGAACACATCATTCCTGTGATGCTTTTCTGTGTGATCATGCATGACACCATTATTCTTCCTGTTGCAGAGTGTCCTATGACTATTGAAGCATCAGAACAGCACATTGCCTTAAGCTGTAGTCCTAAGTCATTTTCATTGAAAGCAAAGACAAATATTCTAAGTAAAAATGAGTAGAATCAAGGTGTTCGCTTGCTATAATAAGCATATTTATAAGGATGCAAATCCTACTGGGCTACTGGTATAAAAATGTTTGATTTCCATAGCTTTTTCACCACTATAGGGCTGCTGTTCTTAGCCAGTCATCATTCTTACTTTAGACAACAGGAAATTATGATGCTTTTTGAAAAGGACTGAATTCTTCATCACTTTTGGTGGGCAAAGATTCATTTAATTTACAAATATGACTAACAGTTTGCCTTGGGCAGACAAATATGTGTCTATGGAATCTCAAAATTTCTAGTTATGGCCCTGCTTCCATTCCAACTGCCACTGCTGTGACCTTGGAGGAAGAGAAGAATAGCCAGGCACAGTTTTATTGTGCCTTAGCCCCAGTAGCAGATAAGAGACCATCTCCTCCATTCCAGCTGTCATCCCTGTGGCCTCAAGAGAGAGGAGAATAGACAGTTTCTGCTAGGCTTAATTCCCTCTTCCACTGCCATTCCTTTTCCCCTGTATTTCACATGTTATTTGGACTGTAAGCCTTAAGGCAGAAAACTATCAAATTAACAATTTGTAAGTTGATCTGTAAACTTTTTTGGTTGAAGGGCAGGGTGTAAATACAAGAAAGAAAGGTAGAAACAAACAAACAAACACAAACAATTCTATGGAGAATATTTTCTCAACTTGTTTACCATCCTTTCTATGGAATTATAAGCGATGTTCCATAGGGAGTGTTCTCTGGTTTATGGATTCTATGAAACCTCTTTGAACAATGTATTTTCCCTACTGTTGATGTCTTTTTAATTACTTTGTCACCAAGTGCTTTTCTTCCACATAGACTTTGTAGCCATAAGAGTTGGAAGATGCCTTGTGCTTGTGCAACAGAAAACTTTTGCTTGTGACAGAGAAGAAATCTCTTTTCCTGCTGTACCTACTTCTGCCATATTCCAGTCTGTTCTGGAGGGTTCCCCAACCTCAGAGGGTTAAGGGTGGGAAGAAAAGAGGTGGGTAAGCCCAGATCCATGAGCTAGAGATTGGGATCCAAACTATAGTGTGTACTTTGTTTTAATTAATTGATGCGAGAACAAAAATGTCTGCCTTACAGAGAATTATTTCTACAAAGAAGTTGATACAAGGTCTGTTAATGGATAAATAATAACCACATATATTTCTTTTTTCTTCTAGAAAATATTCCTGTAATTTCCATCTGTTGAGAATATGGAATCAATTTCTATGATGGGAAGTCCTAACTATTTAAATGAAACCTTCCTGCCAAATGGTATAAATCGTATCAAAGACAACAGTAAGACTACAATAGGCATAATTGGAAGCGGGGACTTTGCTAAATCCTTGACCATTAGACTTATCAGATGCGGTTATCATGTCGTCATTGGAAGCAGAAACCCCAAGTTTGCTGCTGAGTTCTTTCCACATGTTGTTGATGTCACTCACCATGAAGATGCTGTAGCAAAAGCAAATTTAATTTTCATTGCCATACACAGAGAACACTATGCTGCTTTGTGGGACCTCAAACATTTACTTGTTGGAAAAATCCTTGTAGATGTCAGCAACAACATGCGAGTCAACCAATATCCAGAATCCAATGCAGAATACTTGGCATCCCTTTTCCCAGATTCATTTGTTGTCAAAGGATTCAATGTTATTTCAGCCTGGGCACTGCAACTGGGACCAAAGGATGCTAGCAGACAAGTAAGTTATCTAGTTGAGTGTTTTAAGCAACGGAAATAAAAATTCTATTTGTAACATGATTAGCTTACTGATATCAACACCCACAATTGTCCTGTTATGGCTTATTTTGTAATATGCTAGCCCAAGACCCCTTGCAGTAACTTTATTCTTTTTCTCAGTTGAATTCTTTTGCCATCTAGTGTTTGATCCAGCACTTGGTGCAGGCGTTACTCTCTGGCTAAGGTGATAAGAAATTGTACGTGTTGCTGAAGTGGATCTGAGCAGATGCCTCACATGAAAGTGCTAAAGTGATCCAGAACTATAGCACTAGAAAAACTTGTATTGCCTATGAACTTTGATTTGTTTCTTCTTATACTTTAAAAGCAAACAGCGCTGGCCTCCTGGCTTTGTTTTATTGGCTTTGTACATCATTATATTTTGGCTGAGCTTGATCTTGTATAGGATCAGGCTGCTTGTTTTACAGACCAAAGCTGTCCATACTATATATAGCATTAGGTGTCAGGAAAAACTTGTGCATTTTATCTAAAGCTTGGAATCATGGAAGATGCAATTGTGAAATGATTTATTCAGTCAAGTATCAGACAATTTTCCACCAATCACCCAGACAGTATTTGCACAGAAACTGTTTCTATAGCATTCTTACTCAAGCTATTACGTTCCCAATGTTCTGAACTACAGTTCCCATTGTCCCCAAACAGCATAACCATTGGGGATTGCTGTTCTATAAAATAAAATGAGAAAACTTCTTAGTTTCATGATTATAGCAGCTCTAACATTCAGTTATGTCCACAGAGACATAAAAGATAAATGGTGTATGTTTCTTATTTACTGTAGTTGTAAGAGTAATAATGATGACTTGTTAAATAGCTGTGTTTTTAAAAGAAGCTTTTCAGATCTGGTTCTTCTGACTTTTAACATGTTGCAGTATGTACCATACTTGTGCTTGGATTTGGTCTTGGCAGTTTGTGCTGTGGTTTGACCATTTAGTCCATGCATTTGTCATTATCCTTTAGTCTTTGTTGTTCCTTGTTTGTGTCATTCTTTACATCAAAATACATAATTAAGTCTAGTTGTGTTTTTTTTTTCCTTACTAGGTCTACATATGCAGTAACAGTGTTCAAGCTCGCCATCAAGTTATTGAACTTGCCCGTCAGCTCAACTTCATTCCCCTTGATTTAGGCACTTTGTCTTCTGCAAGAGAGATTGAAAATATTCCTCTTCGATTGTTTACACTATGGAAAGGCCCAGTAATAGTGGCTGTTAGCCTGGCCACCTTCTTCTTCATCTATTCGTTCATCAGAGACGTGATACATCCTTATGTGAGGAACCAGCAGAGTGATTTCTATAAGATCCCTATTGAGATTGTGAACAAGACATTGCCAGTGGTTGCTATCACTTTATTGTCTCTAGTGTATTTTGCAGGGCTCTTGGCAGCTGCTTATCAGCTTCATTATGGCACTAAATACAAACGATTTCCACCATGGTTAGAGAGCTGGTTGCAGTGTAGAAAACAACTTGGACTGCTTAGTTTTTTCTTTGCAACAGTGCATGTGGTTTACAGCTTGTGCTTACCCATGAGGAGGTCAGAACGATACTTATTTCTAAATATGGCTTATCAGCAGGTAAGAAAAATAATCTATTGAAAACAAGTAACTTCAGAATGTTCCAATACTATTGCATATATGATTTGTAGGAATATTTATATGACCATGTTACCAAAGATGTGAAGGCCCAGAAAATACCTAGAAAATTTAAGAATATTTTTCCCCCAAGGATATTTTCATTTTCTCCAAAACACTGGAAAAGTTGAAAACATTTGGGTTATGAAATATTTTATTTTACAAAGATGAGCAATATGTTTAAGACAAGATGTAAATATTTTTTTCCCTGGACTTTCCTTCTAAGTGCAGTAAGCTGGAAAGGAACTTCAAAATGTTTTAAAGAGAGGAATTTACAAAAATGATAAAAATGAAAGAGAAGGAGCAGAAACTATGAGTAGCGGTAACTCAGAAAATTAGACTGTTTGGGTGAAATTTTGTGTAGCAAAATCAATATTTTATTATTTGTTCCTTAGCCTGTTTCCCATGAAAATTAGTGCTTCTTATGCCTGCTTGATCTTGTGGAAGAAAAAAAGTTGCACAGTACCCAATTGCACAGTACATTTCTTTATTTTACAATGATGTTGATGGCTTGCGTTTCTCAGAAACTAGCAAAGCCTAGAAGATGCTAGATTTCTCAACCGCTGAAACTCCATTTGTGACAAAAAACATTAAATATTGAAAGATAAAGATAAATATTGAAAGATAAATTCTAGTAGTAAATTTTAAATATTTTCTGGATAAGCTGCCCTTAAATTTGGTAAACTGAACATAATTTGATGAGGAAATCAAGTTACTCATAATAATCTTATCTTCCTGAAATTAAAAACAAGGGCCTTTAAATCTATAATGGGTGCCCAAAATTACTGCAAATCTTTACAATTTCCCCAAAATTCCTTGGAATTTTAGAGAGGAGAAGAGGGGAGTTTAATGTGCTCAAAATGTCAGTAACTTTTCCATCTTTATGTATTACTTTGTACTTCAAGAATACTGCGGCAATAAGCATTGAATTTTATGTTTAAAAATATATTATTTTTTACCATATCACGCATGTATGTGGCTTTAAAATTGTAAAGGATCAGATTTCCTGCCTGACAGAGCTCACAGTCTAAAGGCAGGGAGAGGCAGATGGGGAGTGAGGTAAATCTTCCTTTTTCATGGAGTTTCAGTTATTCTCACATCCATATTATTGATCAAGTCTATATCTGTTTAGCTTCTGTAATGCTGTGGAATCTGTTGTTCTCAGGGTCCATTTACAGAATCTTGCACACACAAGGAATTCTGAAACTTCTATAAATTTTCCAAAAGAAGTAAAATTGTATCTTTTTTTATTAGACTGTACAATATATTTTGCTTCTTCGAATTGTCAGAAAAAAGATATGTATTCAGCGCACTAAAACCCATTCTTAATAATTGCTAGAAATCTGATTCCCTTTACCTCCTCTCAGCAGATTCTTGACAGATCATTTGTAAAAACTTGCATCTTCCAATTAATTAAAACTCCTTTGGCATAAATATGTCAAGTGCTCGAAAAGTTCAAAACCTTCATTCCTTTTCTTTCCACAGGTCCATGCAAATATTGAAAATTCTTGGAATGAAGAAGAAGTGTGGCGAATTGAAATGTATGTCTCGTTTGGTATAATGAGCCTCGGGCTGCTTTCTCTTTTGGCTGTAACTTCCATTCCTTCAGTAAACAGATCATTAAATTGGAGGGAATTCAGTTTTATCCAGGTGTGTATTATTGTAAATCACTACATTATAAAAAAGTCTAGCACAAAGCATTTCCATAGGTTGTGATATCTAACATAATTGAATAGCCCCTAGTTTCTTCCTGATATATTAACAATTTCCAAAATGCTAACAGTTAGGCATGCAGCCCTGGAATGTAAATTGATTTCAGCTGAAAACTAAGAAATGCTTAGTTAAAGTACATATTTTGACATTGAACTGACTTCATCAGATCCAGCTGTGAGTCTTTTACAGTGTGTGATGAGTGGACAGTTACAAAACAAACACAGAGAATTCCACTCCACCATTCTGAGTCTCAGCAATTCCAAGGTGTGATAATGGGGCTTCCCATTATCTAGACTTAGCTAAAGGGGGACACTTCCCTCTTCAGGTAAACCAAGAGTTAATGAGGTGTTGGGATTAGATTACATTTTAGTGTGGGTCAGCATCGTAGGTCGTGTGGGTCAGCCTCGCAAGAAGTTTTATAACTCAAGGCATGCCTGGAAGTTGTGAAGTTGCAATGAAGATACCTGCCAATATCTTTCAGATATCATCCAGAGGCCTTTTTCAATATGCTATTTCTAATTTCAATAGCAGTCTTTACTTTCTTCACTTAACTCAATTTCACTATCAGTCCAACAGATATCACCATCCCTGTCAGTCCTACAAAAATAGTATTACCCTGGCCCGTTTCAGATTTTGACCTGTTTTCAAGTATTCTTCTTAGGGTTTTAATCTGATAATTTAGAAGGCAGTAGCCTATTGAGCCATCATGACAAAAAGAAAAGTGAGATGCTACCTTTTATTAGGCAAACACATTTCAGAATATTGAAAGCAAATGTTTGATTTATGCTCCATAAGCCTTGTACTCTGTCCTGTCCTGAGCTGTGTTCAGCCTCTTCGTACACAAAGCTAGGCAGGTATATACATAAAGAAGCAATGATGACTTTATAACATTGGGCTAAATCCAATTTCAGATTGAATTAGAAGAGAACCATTTAAATTAATGGGACTTATATTAGTACTGATTAATATGTTCCATTCATTTGAGTGGGTCTGCTCCAACTGCGACTGAAACTGGATGAAACCTGTAGTTTTGTGAGCATTTCTGAACACCTTATTACCTATGTGCTAATCAGGATTTCAGCATTTTAATCTGTATTTGTTTCTCATTTCCTTCCTCAAAGTCTACACTTGGATATGTCGCCCTACTCATAAGTACTTTCCATGTATTAATTTATGGCTGGAAAAGAGCCTTTGAAGAAGAGTACTACAGATTTTACACACCACCAAATTTTGTTCTTGCCCTTGTCTTGCCATGCATAGTAATTCTTGGTAAGATCATTTTACTTCTACCGTGTGTAAACAGGAAACTGAGACGGATAAGAAGAGGATGGGAAAAAAGACAATATATGGACGATGGAACTGGAACTGGTTCACATCCCTCACCAGAAAGGGTTACGATCATGTGATTGTACAGTGACACCATTAGCCCTGTCAGTATTGTTCTTTCAAAATTATTTGGTTCATACCAGCTTTGCTGCAGACTAAAAACTTAATCTAGAGGAGTCAATGATAAATGGTGGTAAATTATCAGGAAATGAGCAATAAAGATGAAGACAGACATAACATTTCAAAAGCATGGAGCAAATGGTTTGAATAAGTACTTGCAGTTTTGTGTTCTGGGCAAAGAAAGTTTATTCAACCCATTTCCAAAGTAACATTGATCTTAATGGGGTTTACTTTTGAGTAAACCTGCTTAGTATTGGACTGTTGAGAATCTTCCATCAGTCTTCAGTGGAAATGCCAGATTCAAAGCTGAACAATGGTCTTCTTAAAAATATAAAGTGGGCCTTTCTAGATCAGACAAAGGCTGATCTAGTCCACCATTATATTTGCCCAACCAGGTGCTAATAGGAATCTCACCAGTAAGACATTTCTGACCCAGCATTTTCAGCAATACTGCTGCCTGGATCTTCTATAGTGCAAGTTCCACAGCAGCTTGTGGCCAGAGGCATACTACTCTCTGATACTGGAGGTAATACATAGCCATCATGACTAGTAGCCATTCAAAGCCTTAGCCTCTATAAGTCTGTAATCTTCTTTCAAAGCCATCTAAAGTAGTGGTTGTCACTACATCTTGTAGCACATTCTATAGTTTGACTGTGCATTGTGTGAACAAGACCTTCCTGTTGTCTGTCCTGAACTGCCAGAGACCTTCAGGAGATAAAACACAGAAAGGTTCTTGTGCCCATCCACACCCTTCCCCTGTCTCTTGAGCACTTTCCTGGAGCCCTGGTCATTTCTGTTATCCTTGGGAAGTTGCCAGGACCCAATGCTGATGCTTATCCCCTTAAATTTTTTGCTGTTTCCCCCCTCTTGAGTCTGTAGTCCAAGGAGTGTTGCCTGCCTAAATCTACCTACACAATGTCCCCAATTCCAGGCTGTTCAGGGGTATCTTGTCAAATGAAAATGGCAGCTAGATCTAGCTACTCAGCTGTGATTTTAGTGTCAACATTTCAGCCAAAAAAGGGCTCAATGACGGGTGGAAGCAGGGGTGAATTTTCTAAAGGAATCCTTTCTCCAAAGTTTCTTCATAAATAGAGCTAGCTCTGACCAAATTGGGGACAGGGCCCAGGGAAATGGGCAGGAGAAACTGTGGTTGTTTGTCACATCCTGTAGTGAAAAGTTTAAAAATGTAGGAACATTCTCCAGCTTTGAATCTGGCAATACTAAGGCCATTCCCGCACTAGACTTTTATAGTATTCCACTTGCAACATCCTATGGAATCCTGGGGTTTGCAGTTTCGGGGGGGACTGCAAACCCGAGGATTACATGGGATGTTGCAAGTGGAATAATAGCGCTATAACATTCTAGTGCGGAAATGGCCTAACTCAACTTTACTTTCACATGTAGAAGTATTTTAAAATGCTGCTTTCATACTGTAAAATAATCAAGAGCTACTGATTATAGAATTTGTGTGCTCAGTTACACTGTCTTAAATGCCTTTTGTTTCTATAAGATGAGCCAGCATAGTGTAGTGGTTTGAGCATTGGACTACAGCTCTGGAGAATAGGGTTAAAATCCCCTCTCAGCGATAGAAACTCACCTGGTGACTTTGAGCAAGTCACACTCTCTCTCACCTTCAGAGGGAGGCAAAGGCAAACCTCCCGTGAAACAAATCATGCCAAGAAAACCCCGTGATAGGTTTTCCTTATGCTCACCATAAGTTGGAAATCACTTTAAAGCACACAGCAACTACATCATTAGAAGTGAAACTAGAAGGGATGAATGAAACATCTAAGGGTCAAAATAAGTGGGCCCAGGCAGTCCCTTTTTCCTACAACAAGAACAGTCATGGATGTGATGATGGGTTGCCCCAAGAAAACCAACACTTTTTGTAATTCACTCTTCCTTGTCATAGAACTGGAAAGGATACTATCCAGTCCAACCCCATGCAAGTGCAGGATTCTACAGCTAAAATAGCCTTGGAATATGGCCATTTAGCCTTTGCTCAGATACCTCCAGAACAGGGATGTCCATCACTCTTCCTCTAAGTTAAAAAAATAGATTTATAAATACATAAAATGTCAAGAACCCTGAAAAATGAGGCCTTACAAAGCACCATTTAGGGAACAAGGTGTAAGTGTTATTTATTCTATTAAAAAGTTTAACATTACCAATTAGTGTGTTACTTTTGAAAAGAAGTGATATTGATAACAGGCACAAAAGGAATGTGTGACAGGTAACGTTATTACTTTAAATGTATTGCTTCCAAGTTCTGGTCTGTCCATCTCCTCCCAGGAACTTTCTCTTAAGCTAAGCTCCAGTGCTAGAAGTGAGGTTAGCTGGAAGAAAGTGAGTTCACTGGAGAGAATGCTACAGGGGAGAGTTCCGCTCCCTTCACCCACCTAAGGGCTCAGTAGAAAACTATGGTTCCATTGTTTTTAATAGGATTTGGACACTTTTGATGAACTGGATTTAGTATGTATTGAATGCTGTTTTGCACAGTTTATCACAAAATCAAAATTTAACCAACTTTTTCTAGACAGCATTTCTATTTCTTAGAAATACTTGACAAATTCTTTCTAATATTAGCCTTAGATGTTCATGTTATTGTTTCTTTTATCAAAGCTAGTATTTTTATTTGGATCAGAAGTGAGAATAATTGTTTACCATTTCAGTTAGGAGATTCACAGTAAGGGCATTACAGATATGAAACACTTGTTTTTCATGCATACAACCATACTGTGTGCTGGTACAAATTAAATGGAAAGAATCTAGGCCTTCCTTGTGCTTAGATATTCCTGTGTATAGGTATGCAGGTACAAATGTGCAGCTGTGAGACTGCATCTATTGAAGGATAGGCATGGAATCTGACAAAGAATCTGCAAACCTTGGGTTCTTTACATGAAATTCATCTTGACGCAGATAAGAATGCACATAGATAGTAGTCACTCTTTTCCTTCACTAGTCATAGAAAAGGTCTGTTTTCACCTGCCCAAATTAGGATCGAGGCTTTCTGAATCTAATGCTTAGAGAAATTCTAATATTAATACTTTAGTAATTGTAATTGAAAATTAAAAATCAGTAGTTTAGTGACATCTTTAGGGCTCTCTGACTTACTAGTGCTATCTAAATGTGAGTTACAACACAGAAATTGTACTTTGTCTTGTTTGTGAAAACAAAAATCAGTGAGTGCAATGAATGTGTTAAAATGAAATGCATTTTTAACAACCTTTTAAAGACTTTGATACGATTACGATCTGACTCCATAGATCAGAAATTTCTCTCTAAGGTTTAAATTTACAGGTTCCCAAAATTTTTAGTGGCATTGTGATGTTATTCCTTGTTGAATAGCACTTTGTTGAATAACACTTAGAACAACTGCAGCAGGTCTAGGGGTCAGTTTTCTCTCCCTGGGACCAACGGCTAAGAATGCTTACATTAAAAACAAAACAAAACCAGACATGCCTGTAAGTCCATTTTTAAAAAAGAGTAATTTTTGATACTGAAGAGTACAAAGGGAGCCTTATGTTATTGTTGTGTGTCTTCAAGTAGTTTCTGACTTACGGCAGCCTAAGGCAAATCTATCACAGGGTTTTCTGGGGCTGAGAGTGGGTTTCTGTGATCAAGCAGGAAACTGAACCCAAGTCTTCAGGGTACAACACTCAAACCACTACTGCCATGCTGGCCCTCAGGAGCCCTATAATCCATTTCAAATGCGAATTTCTGTTCAAAGAAATGTCAAAGACAGGCAATTAACCCCTCCCCTTCTTTCTTTTTCCAGGAAAAGGGTAGTTCAGGGATTTTGGAGGGGTTCAGGGCCACCTTGGGAGCCACATGAGAGTCTGTATCTGCACTTTGCCCACCTCTGCCTTAGCTGTGATTTTACTTTGTTGCTTTGCTATTTGTATTTATGGAGAACTCAGATAGATTCAGCTAAACAAATTTTATGTTTTGGGGGCCAAACTAGTTATGATGCCAAACGTATCATTAGATTGTATGTCAGAGTAGTTGCATTTTTTAAAAAAAATAATAGTACGTGAATAAGGGATTTTCATGAGGATTGCAGTGGATGAAGAGAGGAGTTTTAACCTCCTCCCTGGCTCTGACCACTGATGTCCAAATTAACATTACATGTGCTACTATTCATCTTAGAAAAAAATACTTAGGAAAGTTGATCTGTTTTTACAGATCTCTCCCTCTTGTCCCTTTTCTTTTTGAGTGTATGGGATAGCCAAGCCATGGGTAACCTACAACATATCTATAAACTGAATGTGCTCAGACCATGTAACTGACATCTGACCACTGTGGGTTTTGTCACAACAGCTTTTGATCAGTCCATGCAGTAATCACAAACTCAATAGGCTATGCAACACAAAGCTCCTAGTTGTATCTTGACTTTAGCTGCTTGTGCTGAACAGGTCACGTCACCATGATGGAGCACTTTTGTAGGCCATGTCATTCCTCCATTGAGATTTGAAATAACAGTCCCATGCACTCTAGGAAGTAAATTACAATGAAATTAATGCTACTTTCTTTTAAATGAACAGTGCTGAGGATCAGGCTGTATATAGGCCATTTTCATGCATTCAGATTCCCATACATGCAAGGGCTCTCCCTTCTTTGCTTTCAGGGGAACTCTC
The DNA here is from genome assembly GCA_948474755.1 of Ctenosaura bakeri. NCBI lineage: Eukaryota > Metazoa > Chordata > Lepidosauria > Squamata > Iguanidae > Ctenosaura > Ctenosaura bakeri. Next base: position 327,652 of record CAOLHI010000200.1, on the reverse strand, counting down.
AGTATGTACCCTAACAGCCTCTTGTATGTATGCGCATGCATGCATCTTTATGTATTTCCTTCTTACACAGAATAAGGCACTGTGAATTCAGGGTTCTGATTACAGCTGATGCTTAGCCTCTAGCCTTAAGTGTTTTGAAAAATACTTTGTCATGGGTCAGGAAAGTACAGCCTGTGGGTCATATATCCTCACCTTAGTATTAATGTTTTAAAAATTAACTCAAAATGCCTTCTTTGTCCAGTAGTAAGAATGCCCCCTGGGCTGTTTTAGACTTGGAGGGAGTGTTACTCAGAACCAGAAATGATTTCCAGTTTGTTTCATGGATTTTAAAAAGGAGCTTCCTGGTTTAAAAAAGGAGGGATGTACATGGTGAAATTATCCCTTGTGCTCCCTAGAAGGTACAAGAAGCATTTTAGTTTTTAAAAATTAAAACAGTTCATAGATGTGGGGCATTGCAGAAGGCACAGTCCTCAGAGGTCAAGTAAGGGGTTTATGTGGCCCACAGACTTTGGGTAGTTGCCTATCTAGGCTGCAGAAGTGTCTTAGGTAAAGCAGTGTCTTCAGTTATTTTTCAAATTGTTTATATAAAAACATAAGAGATTATTTTATAAATCATTCAAACAGATATATTAATAAAACTATTTTTTGATAAAATCAGTGAAGAGTAACTGAAATATTTATGCTACATAAAGGGTTTTGCCACATGGAAACTGATTTGGCTACTCCTGGTGCAATTGCCAAACCACTTAAACAGATGCAGGATCTTTTCATTTGTGCAAGCTTTAGGAGCATGTGAGTTGATAGAAGACTGTGGCCCAATTTACACAGTTCACTGTGGTTCAAATACTGCTAGCTGTATTAAGTATAACGTAATGTTAAGTTCAAAAGAACAGTATGATTCTACAATAGTTTTTTTTAAAAATCTGTCCAGGTTGTACTGTTTCTCTTACCTGTATGTTCATAGAATCAAGCCTTTTGCAGAATATTTGTCGTTGTTACCTAAAATGTACATGCCATAGCCATACATAGACCAGGAAGACAAAGCGTTTGGTCCAAATTCAGATGTACAGAAGTGAGCTGGCAAAATTTTTTTTTTTTACCCTCTCTTCCATGAGGCAGCCTCGCCAGTCCCCCCAAATTATGACAGATAGAGTTGGTGAGTATTGAATGGTATGCAGGTCAGGGCAAGGAAAAAGGGCATTTCTGAAAATGGGGGAAAATACCTTAACTGAGCAAAGTATCGCTCACAGAAACTGAGCCTCCCTTCCTCCATTTGATATAGTTTGATATTCTGGTTTGTGTTTGGGGATTTAAGCTTCTTTTTTGGATGCAATAGGAAGCCATGAGTTAACAGACTCATGAAGTTTTCCATTATGGTGTATGAAAGAAAGGAGAAGGAAACAAATAGTCTTAATACTATGTTTTTTTGCACCGAGATCATTATGTTTGAGTGGGCCCACTATATAAAATTGTCTCCAAATATTTTCTATAGAATTTGTGCCAATGTCTTATGTTTGGAGTGGGGTATAAGCCATATAAATAATATATGTAAGAAATTAAATAAGAACTGTTGATCTATATATTTTTAGAAAACTTCAAATATTTATTTTGTCAGTTCTGAAAATTAATGTAGTTTTATTTCTCATTACAGTGCGTCACACTGCTGTAATACTGCTTTTAATGTACTTTATGAGTGCTACTGAAAAGATTCCTATGCAGTAAAAAAAATCCACTTAAAATAATTGATTCTTCTAATTTCAATTATAGTAAAAGTTGTTTTCCATTTCTGTGCTTAATGTTTAGCAAATTATTTCTAATTTTCTGTGTTTCTAACTTCACAATATTAGTTGTAAATGATAGTTCTTAAGTGTACCATAATGAGATTTGAATTTATTCCAAGCAAATTGTTTTGAGGTTCTATTGACATTTACTGTACCTTTAATATCTACTTGGCTGTAAAAATGTAGATCCAGAGATGGTTTCAAAATATCAATTGTTCATGATGTACAATTACATAACCCATTGTAATCACAATAAACATCTTCATTTGTGGAATACAGGTTCATTTGTGCAACAAAGGTACGGAATGCAGGGCTGTACTCATCAACAAAAGCCCTAAATAAATACCAGAAATTAAAAAAAAAAGATGAAATTGGGGCCCTTCAATATCAGTATACAAATTAAATCTTCTGTGCTCAATATGATTTGAAATCATAATCTTGTACATTCACATGGTACTTAGCAACAAATCTAACTTGAGTTCAATCTAACTTGTGGAAGGATCTATAAATGTTTAAAGGACTTTTGAAACCCCTATACACACCTGTATAGATGGCACTTATTTCTCATTCTACAGATGGAAACAGAGGCTGACAGATAAGAGTATCTCAAAGGCCATGTTGGAAGCCCCTGACTAAAATAAGTTGATTTTGTATTAATTCAGAAAGTCTTGAATAAGAGGGCATTTACAAATAAATACAGTGCAAAGTAACAAAGCACAAAATTATGCTAGTCATGCCATCTGATATTGATCCTTGGAATAAGAATACCATTCTCAAAAGTATAATTCCCAGTGCTATACTGTAATAATATATCATAATTTGCAGTTTAAATTATTAAGGATTTTTCATTCCATTTATTTTGCATGTTAAATTGCCTTCATACAAATGCCTTGATGAAGTTTTTATGAATTTCTATGCAATTCTTGCCTGTGCTGTGTTTAATTGTATATTTTGGAACTTCCTCTTTTGTCCTTTTCATCCAAGGCTTTCTCATATTTTCTGTAGAAAGTTATTTTACTGACATTGGTTAAAAAATTTCATATTGGATATATTTGCTGTTTTACTTTGTTTCATTTAATAAACTATGTTGAATTCGTCTCAGGTGAGGATTACATAAAGTATTATGTAACTTTGTATACTCCTAAAAATATAAACGGCATATTCAGTTCCTGCAAACTGCAGTACCAGTACTTATTTGTGCAATACAGGAGGCAGGGTTTAAACAACAAAACCCATCCTTCTATGTTATTTTTGCATCTTTCTTTTATGATAGGGTGGGGAAAATCTAAACTCTGGCCTGTATATGGCCCCTGAATTTCACTTCTGCAGCCCCTGAAGTTTCTCAGCAATCTCCCAAAGGCCTCTTGAACCCCTCCAACTTGTTAAAAGTAATTATCTGCCTAAAAACGGGGGCAAAGTAGAGGGGGGAAAACACAGAAGTATGTCAGTTGCCTTTTAGCTGTGGATCAACTGAAAATAGCAATTGGAAGTGATATGGGAATCAAAGAGGGTAAACTGGCCCCCACCCATGCCTTGAAAAGACATTTTTAAAAGCCTGAATTGTTGCTGACTCAGAGTACTCATAGTTGGTAAGAAAGCACTAACTCATGGGACTGTGATTGGGGCGTGAATGTGGGTGAGGTGTATGAAGCTAAATTCAAACAATAATGAACTAATAACAATTGCAGTACTTTATGACTTTGTGCCTGGTGACCCTTGACACATGAAATGGAAGTATTTTATCCTTCAGGGTAATTGGATATATAGTATTTCTATGTATTTAGGATGAGAGTGGAAATGAAACATGGCAACTAAGGAAACATACAGATGTGGAATAAAACATACAGATGTGGAATAAAACACACAAGAGCTTCACACAACTAATGTAAAGAACAGATGTAATTTTTTTTATCCAGCAGAAATTTGATAATTGATTTATACATACAATGGCAACTTTCTTTCACTAATGCTTCCATGTGCTTTTTATGTGCTTCCATGTGGCAAGGACTAGAGCAACAAGAGTCATGTATCCTTTTCTAGAATAATTTCAACTGGTTTGTTCTGATTTACAAAGCTTTTGAAGCAAATTGCATATTTTGTAGAGACAGTTGTCCTCACTGTACCACATCTAAATACAAGCAGAACAAAGGATGCAATTTCAAAGTTTTCCTTATTCATGTTTCTCACAATCTGTATTCCTGTTACGTATATAATGCTGCTTCACACTTTTACATCAGAACATGTCAGCAGTTGAATGTCCTTTTGGCTTGAGTCCAGTTGTGCCATTAGACACAGTGGTTCTCATATGTTACTTCTGCTCTTCCTCACTAGTTAGTTGAGTGCCTTCCAACATGGGAATGTCTAAGCACCATCTATTGCTTCATTTTGGATTGTCTTATCATCATAGGGTTTTCAAGGTAAAAGGCACTTCAAGTGGTTTACCATTGCCTTCTTAAGCAGAGTACTAACAAGTCAACTAAAATGCCACTACTATTATCTCTTAAGTAACCTATGACCAGTGTCACACACTACTACTGCAGGTACCTAGTAGTTTCCCTTCCATGTATTTTCCACAGACCTTACTCTTCTATTGATGCACCCTAAGAAGGATGTATTTTCATCTGGTGTTTCTGTTTTGAGCATTCCGCCTTGAGTGATCTTGCTCTCTGGTTTTGAGATATTATTGTTATCAGTCCTCCTGACACACAAGAGACCCCTTCAAACTGTTAAGACATGCATCCAAGCCCAAGGCACTGTTGCTACCTCTGTTCTAATTTAGTACAATGCTAGGACGGAAGTATACATAACCTATTTGCTGTACAGGACTCACTTTTTATCTGAAAAATATTGTTTGAAAATGGGGTGCGTCTTATACACCAGTGGATCTTATATACCAGCAAACAATATTTGTTGGTGTATAAATGGGGTGCATCTTGTACGCTGGCAAATATGGTATATTAGCATTCCATTTTCTGTTTTATATGATGATTCAAAATAAAAGGACTAAGTGTAGAATAGTAATAGCTGAAAATTATCAATCGCCATCAATTTCCCAAGAGACTGTAGCATCTATGGGCTACCTTGCTGCAAATCACTGCCCCAAATTTTTTTTTTCACTTAGAGACAAGGTGCTGCATAACATTCCACCACTTCAAAAAAAAACAGACTTACTTTGCCACAACACAAAGAATAGCTCAGAAAAAGAAAAAAAAGAGTGGCAAGGTTGGGTGCTACCCAATACCAGCTGGGGAAAACGCCTGATTTCAAACATGGCATGTCAGCAATATCAATCCATTATCAGCATAATGTTGTATTTTCTGATTTGGAGTCTATCTATAATAAGGCAGCAAATGTTTCACCTGTGTAAGCATGCAGATACTAATGCTTGTAGATTTTAGGATTTGAGATGATGTAATTTAAAAGCTATAAATAAATTGGGATCCAGCTGTTAATTCGGGGGTTTATGCAAAATAAATGTAACCTTTCTCCCAGCTTTCTGTGCAGAAGTTCTGTCACAGTCAAAAGTGCCTCCAGAATAACCATTTATTTTCTGCCATTTTCCAGTACTACTCAAGTTCTCAGTTTTCATAAACATCTTGAAAGCGACCTTGGCTAGGAAGGAGAGAGTCTTTCTGACTCCGTCTGCACTCCAGACCATTATTCTTAAAAAATTACGACGTTGATTTTATTCCTTCAGGGCTCGTGTTTTTCAATCCGACATTCAAAACATTCTGTGGAAAGGGGAGGCCTGGACGGTCTTGGCTCGCTTTTAGAGCCCTCAGATGCCTCCGTCCTTCGACAAACAAATGGATAGTCAAACTTTTCAATTAAGGATCAGCTGCAACCTCTGCCGAAAGACTTGGCCCAGCTCCGTATTTTTCCCTGCCAAGAAAAAGAAAATCCTTACTATTATTTCTCAATAGTATCACGTTGAGAATGTCGGCGCCATTTTGACAGATTGCTTTTCTTCAGAGAGAAGAGCGGACCTCCGTCTTGGATGGAGTTTATCCTTGAATTCGGAATGACCTGTGTGAGAAAACTGGGGCGCTTTCCCTTCAAAAAGGGGGACCAGGTCCCTCCAGAGGTGTATTAATTTCTCGTGTATAGTGAGGGGGGCTCATATTTGGAAAAAAAGAAAACGAGTGAAGGAAAGAAGGTGGTTTATTTATAGGTGGCGGCGCCTTCTTCCCTGCAGCGAACTTGCTGTGGAGAGAAAAGGACACGATGCCGGGCTAAGGGGATTCCGGGGTGGCCCGTTCCTCCTTTTCAGGATGCTTGAGCGTGTTACCTAGGCCCTGATATCTTTTCATTACTTTCCCTCCATCCCTGGCTGAGAGTTTCTGCCGCTCTTTCTCTCTCTCTCTTTTTCCTATTCCCTCAGCGCTCTCCGAGCTGGCTGGCTACTCTCGCTCCCATGGCAACCGCGCCCGGCCTGTGTTGTCTTCGGCTCTGTTGCCAGCCCGGTGAAAACGGTACCGGGCGCTGCGATTCCCGCCTGAGGCCTGAGCTCCCTAACCAGGGCTATGGCGTCTCCGTCGCGGCCCCAGCTTACGCCGAGTCTCCTGCTTCCCTCCGTGGCCGAGAAAAGGGGGCTTCTCTCGTCCTCCGGCGGGCTTGAGCACCCTTTGGAGGGCGAACCGGGCGGCAGCCTCGAGCAGGTGAGGAGGGGAGAAGGGCTGGTCTTTATTCCGCCCACCTTTGGATTTCGCCTGGCGTCCTGGCAGTCCCTTCTTTCATTAATTATTTATTCTTCGCAAATTTTAATGAGATTTTTAACCCTCACGGAACAAGAGCAAGGCTTGGGTAGGACGCTGTAGTGGACGCAGTGATAAAGTGCAACATCCTGTGCGAAAATACCACACTGAATTGTGGTGCTTTTGGAAGTTGTCGGAGTAGTTTCCCTATGGATTAAAAAAACACAATTCACTTCGCAGAATAGTTGTCGCCACGTTCCTTAGAATTCATTAGAAAAGGACTAGTTTGGTTCAGGCTCTGGTAGACTTTTGGGAATGCTTCCTTCTTTTCCAGAAATAATCTGAATTTAAAAATATTACTAGACCATTAGTGTGCATGCTGCTTTTACAAAAGGACTTTGGTACAGTGAGGGAGACAACAGAGAAGGGGGAAGGAAATGGGAATGAATAAACAGAGCAACAATATCCATTTGTTTCACTTCCACTTTCCTTTGATTACAGTGAGCATGGAACCAACAAGGCTTGAAAGTAATAAGTTACAAATAACTAGTTACTTGTAACTCATTTCCAAATTACTAAGGTAATTGAGTGCCCGCGTGGTGTAGTGGTTTGAGGGTTGGATTATGGCCCTAGAGAACAGGGTACAGTTCCCTGTTCCGCCATGGAAATCCTTTGAGTGACCTGGGATGTATCATATGCTGTCAGCCCAGAAAATGCCATGATAGGTTCACCATAAGTTGGAAATGACTTGAAGGCACACAGCAGCAACAAAATCATTAAATTACAGTTGTAACAAGGGATAGCTTCATTCCATTTCCAGTGTAACTGTAACAGTTTAGCTCCTTTTATGGCAATGGCCTTTATAATAAAGAGTTACTTTTCAAAAATTATAACTATCATGGTAGCTAACTATGTGGACCTGACTCTCCCTTGTAACTGTAACTGATAAGGTTTAAAAAATAGTTTTCCAAGGCACTATTTTGGGTAGATGAAGTGGGTGGAAGTCTGCATGTGAATATACACACACATGTAAACTCCCCTTTACCAGATGGGGTTTAAACCTACCCTGCCTGCCTACAGGTGAGATCATGGGATGTGGGAGGAAGTGAAAGCCGCTGATACCCCAGCAGTTCCAACTGACATTTGTTGTATCCTTCCTGTCAATACTGGTGGAGAAATTGCAGTCTTGCCGGCCTGGGGATTCATTGGGTGCATGTAAAAGTCTCTCCCACTCATCTCCATTGGTCCTAACCAAGATTGCTGTCCTGGTTGGCACAGCAGCTCCTGATCCATTGTTTGGCACAGTTGTCAGTAGCTTTGCTATTCCCTTCTCCACTTTGCAAAACCTAGTTCTTTGATTACATTGTACACAAACCACATTGTGAAATAGCCAGTCCCCTAGCAGAACTTGAGAATGTTGTGCTCCTTTTTTGAAGCAGTAGACAAGTAGAGTAAAAAATGAGCCTGTGTTATAAACACAAAATTATTAAATATTGATTAAATGAATCTTTCTAGGGTAATCATTGGAAATCTGTGGACCTTAATCATGTTATCAAACTGCTTGAAGAAACTGAATCAGTAAGTATGACCAAAGCAGTATAAACCTTCCATTTTTAAGTTTGATTACCATTTATAGTATTTTGAAAGAATGTAAATCTAAAGTCAAAGGCTTTCACAGCTGGAATCCATAGGCTGTTGTGGGTTTTCTGGGCTTTGAGACCGTGTTCTATTAGCATTTTCTCCTGACGTTTCGCCTGCATCTGTGGCTGGCATCTTTAGAGGATCTGGTAGCATGGAAATGAGACAGAGTATATATGCTTGTGTAGTCCCAGGGTGGGAGGAAGCAATCTGCATATGTTACAGTTGGCCTGTGTGATGGCCTATTGTTAAATGGGATATTGTTCAGACAACTGCTATGTCAGACTACACAGAGAGGCCATTGAAATCCATAAACACGTGGACAATTTCAACAGGAAAGAAGAAACTCGGAAAGTAAAGAAAATTTGGTTACCAGTACTGAAGAATTCTAAAATCAAGAATCAAAATATGCCAATGAACACCACCCAAACTCTGGAGGTCCCTCTACAAGAAACAATAGAATAAATTGCTAATATACTTAATGCACTGTTATGCATATCCCCTGACTGACAACACAACCCTGGGGGAATATCCCATCCTCAAAGCCCGGAAAACCCACAACAACCAATGTAAACCTAAGTTTGCATTCAATGATCTAGGATTTTTCTAGTCTAACACCATACATGTCTAGTGAGCTGTAGATGTCACAGGTGAGGAATTACAGCCTAAGTGATCTTAATTTACTGCTCAGCAGAATGCCTCATGGTCTCAACAAGGAGAGTATTTCATCTTCATTATTGGGGAGCAGCTTAGAATTTCTTGTTGAGTTTACTAATGTAGTTGCCATGTTTGAGTTCTTTTGAAAAGAAAGCAATAACTATAATGGCAATCGATAGTGAAGTTTGGAGGTTCATGAGCAGAGAATAATTAAAAGCATGTAAGCAACCCAATTCTAAGGAGCTGCCTCAGCTTCAGTGTGCAAACATTTGTATTACAGCGGTTAAAGTAATATCCTGTGAATGGCAAGTAAACAGTCCCATGTTAACTGTACCTTGTTTGCCATTGAAAAGTGGCTGAAACGTGTTTTGTTCACTACGGGTGCAGTCTTCTCTGCTTGAGATGTAGAATAGTTGTGATGGCCCCTTGGATATTCTGTTTCTCTATCATGGCAAATATTTTAACCACTATTCCTACAAACTGTGTAGTGTTCTTGTCTCATCCTGTTTTATTCTCTTTTGAAGGGTAATATAGAAGAACAGCTTCAAGAACTAGAGAAGGTTGCAAAACATTGTCAAGATGGGATTGTATCCTTTCTCATGCAATTTAGCAAGCAAACATGGAAGACGAATGAAAAAGAAAATTATTATTGTTTGCTTCATGTTAAAGACACATGATATAAGAGAGGATTGACTTCCTGTAGGACACTTTATGCAGCAAATGAGCATTAGCAATGTATTTGCTTGTTTTCAATGGCTGATTTTTTTTACTGAAGATTACAATTCATGTATCTTTGAGGACAAAAATGTTAAAAACAAATAAATAATTATTTGCTACTATTGATCATAAATAGAAGATTCCTTAGATTGATACAATACTTGTGGTTTTAAGGCAAAAACATCCCTCTATATAGGCCTGAATGTTGCATTATGTAATTTATGACTCATATAGTCATCATGAAATGGACTGCTGTTAGAATAAATAAACAGGAGAAGATAGTAGTGTTGAATATGCATATAAAGTTGTCTGGAGCCATTTTGTCATCTCATGCAGTTGTACGACCATATATGTTGGAATGGGCGCTAGAGGGTATTGCAGAATATAGCAAGAATCCTCTTGGTGACATAGGCCAGCCTAGTTATGACCTTGTATGAATTTGAGGGACAAGGTACATCTCTATATATTTAGAAAGATACATCTTATAACTCTTTGCACAGTGCTCCTCCCCAGGGGGTGCAGCATCCAAGGGACTTGCAGACTCTTCTTATCCACCGTTGCCATTGGCTGCTTGCAGGACTGCATCCAGGTACGTTGCAGCTGCCTTTAAGTATTCAGGGAAGAAAGTGGCAATTTATACTGGAAGCACAAACTGCTTATTCTCTCCTAGATGTCCAAGGGTGGCTGAAATAAGTACACCTCCACAGCAGATCAGTGGCTGAGGAGACAGAGATGCATGTGTGACCCCCCCCTCCCCCGAGCGGCTGTTATGTAGAAAAGAGAGGACAATCTCTGCTTCCTGGGCAATAGTATAAATACACTGGAGAAGGTTTGTGCTCTGCCATCATGCTTATTAAATCTCAGGCTGTGTTGCAGAGAGCATAGCAATCAGGCTGCATAGAATAAATTCCAGTATCCTCTGTGAAGTTGCAAAGGTTCTTGGGGGCCTTTACACACTACACTGTTATAGTGCTATTATTCCACTTTCAACATCCTAGGGAATCTTTGGGTTTGCAGTTTAGGGAGGAGTTCTAGAATTCCCAACCAGAGAGTTCTTTGGCCCCAGTAAACTACAAACCCTAGAATTCCACAGGATGTTGAATAATAGCACTATAAAGGCCCTTGGGTCATGTGTGACATCACACATAGTTTTATTAGAGCTCTTAAAAATTTATTAATCTATATTTGGTTTGCTTAGGCTAGCCTTGGCATAATGAGTCAGTTGCAGAAAAATGATAAAATATTAAAGGAAATTGCTCATTTGAGTGGATCTATAATGTGTGCTACACATAATAAATAAAACTTACATATGTATTATCTTTTTAAAGCACTCCAGATTTACAGAATCTGAATGTATAATGGTAGTATTTTGCATCCCAATGATTTCAATAAAATATACTTCCACATAATGTCTGTAATCTAAAATTTCACTTCTATATGGTCTCCCAAGAGCACAGCTGGTAACAAGACACCCTTCGCACTGGCACAAACTGAATATGGACTTTGTATTCTTTCATACAGAATGTCTGCTTAGTTTATGTGTCAGATTTATGTGTTGGCAAAAAATACATTAAGCTATTTTAGGACTGAAATATCTCATCAATCAGTTTAATTATTTTTCTATAAATAGCTTGATCTTAATTTGGTGTGAAGGAAGTTGCTGTGAGACCTGTGAGTATTTGTTTCCTTCTCACTGGTGGCACTATTGCCTTCCTGACTTTTATCTAATTTTACAACTGAAATTTTAAGGCATGGTAATCTTTTTTTATTCTTTTTAAATGTTGTTACACATAATTTTTTCTTAAACTCACAATTTTCCTTGATTTTTAATAATTAAAAGCTTCTTAATGATGTAGCACAAATTTCTAAAATTTTGAACTTATGTGCAGAAAGAAGCCAAGTGGACAGTGTTTTTATTGAACCTACATGTGAAATTCTTAAATTATTTGGGTAAGTATTGTACAAAATAGGAGCAGGTAGTTACAGTTAACTTAACTAACTGGATTAATTTAAGTGAAACAAATTGTTCTCTCTTTTATTTTTTTCCTGGCTGTAGTGCTTGTCCACTTTTTTCTGAACCCATTTTGTTCTTGCTTATGTTTAATTTGAGGAAGAACCGGGCAAGTAGTAAGACCACTACTAAATATTTTGAGAAAGAGAAGAGAGTCTTTTTTCCATCACTTCCTCTGTTCCGCTGTTAGCTCAGTTGTTATACAGGGTTTCTAGAAAAAAAAAATTTCTCAAGGAAATGACTAAAAAGAGGTATCCAAAAAGAGGTATCCATAGAATGAATTTAGGTCCCAGGAAGGCAGGGAACAAATGACCAAAGTTGCTCTCAAACCTTCTCTGGGACAAGGCTTTCTTTCTGAGCAGGGTATGCCTTCATTGCTCATTCTAGGTACAGTTTATGTTGAAGAACTGAGAGAGGATAAGTAAAACATAATATAAGTAGGGACATCTTGTGGTCCAAGCAGTGGCCCTCCCCCTGGTTTGGACCCTCAACCTCTTAAGTTGGTAGGGCATGTCAGTGTTGTGGTGGTAAATGGTTTCCACAGCAGCAGTGAAGCAGATATGACAGGGTTCAAATACAGTGTCTGCAAATTTCAGGCAAATAATCTGCTGTCCTCAGTAAGATAAGTCAGATGTCAATATGCATTTGAAACCTTCTCAGGCTTAAAACATCTGGAGGACATAGCAGAATTACCTTCCACACCCCTTGGATAGGTGGGAATGTTCTGAATAAAAAAAAATCAGAAATTTGGAGTGAGGTGCATATGATAAAATAACAAATTTGTTAAGACTGCTGAACCAACAAAGTTATTACAATGACTAGCACAAATTAAGAGAATTCAGAGAAAAGAGGAACCAAATGAGACTGGCTTCCCAGCAAAGCTATTAAATTGAGCCCTCCTTCCCATCTCTTCCTTATTTGCAGTCAAATATTAAACTGTAAGATACTATTGAAAACATTTCAGCTTTAATTCTGGATTTTTGTGTTATGTCAGGTAGCAACATCCTCATATCTGCCTGGCAGATATAAGAGAATCAGGGTAATCTCATAATAGTCATCAATAATATTCTGTATGCTAACTTTCATTTTCATGCATCTGTAAGTAAAACAATTGGTGTTTTTTAACGGTTTCTCTTGTTAGGCAGTATCTAAGGATTGTGTTACTTTAATGAAATGGGAGGATCCAGTGGAATCAGGAGGGGCCCATTCCACCATCCTTTTGCAGCTGCCTGAGTATCCATGGAACTGGTTCTGGTTTCAAGCAGGGATGAGGAGACCCTCCAAAATGTTTTGCTTGCAGCATGTTTTGCTAGCTGCAAGGAAGAAGAGAAAGCAGTACAGTTCTGTTGTGGCTGTCAGCAAAATGTTAGATTTAGCCCAGTATCGTAAATAAAATGTATCCTTGTTGTCCCATATTATTTAAAATGATTTGTAATAACTACCTCTTTAAATATTGTAGGTTACCATTTTACAAAAAGAAGTTATCTGATGAATTAAACTATGCCAAAGAAGTTCAAGAAGCTATTTCACAATTGGGTAATTATAGACTGTGCACACACACACACAGCAGACATATTTAATTGCCAAAAATTACGTGATACACTGTAGATCTGGTTGCTTATATAATTTATTCCAAACAAAAGAATTGCTGTAATTTATTACATTTTTATTGTAATTGTTAAGTTACCAAACTGGCTAGAGAGTAGAATAGCAATCTGGCTTCTGGCTTTATTCTCATGCTTTTGAAACATCCCTTTCTTCCATTTGCAGTGCGGCTTCCCTAGATTTTCATTTCAGTATAGATGGAACTTGGAAACCGCCTGGGTGACTTTGGGTGCATAACACACTCTCAGCTCCAGAAAACCCTGTAATAATTTTGCCTTAGGGTCACCATATGTTGGAAATGACTCAAAGGCACACAACAACAATAGCACTGCAGCGTGCTACTTTTAAGTTTAACAGGACTTCTGTGGATTTTCATGTAGGAGAGCTAGAAAAGTTGTGTGCTTTGAGTTATATACTGTTGGAGCTTTACTTATCAAAACATTTAGTATTTTTCAAGTCTGGAAACCAAATTCCTTACATTAAATTCTGAGAAGATACATGTATTATGATTATACAGGGAAGGTAACTGATGTATATACCATCACAGTCTTACAGCTGTTTCTGTCTGTTTTGTCAGGTTGCCTGATGAGAGTGCCTTATTCTCAAGTAAGGATACAGATCTGTAAGTCTGTTATTAGCTTTTATCATGCGGACCCAACAAGGAAAGAATTTGAAGGTAACATTCACAAATATATAAATATTATACACACACATAATGATACTTACTAAATAAAATGTAGTCAATTTGACATAAGCCCAGATGGCCTGAAAATTCTATTTTTGTTGTGAAGTTCCTGGCTGGAAGATTCTGAGAATTGTAATTTTCCAAGCTCTGATCATACATAGGCCATTTCCACATGACAGGGCTGTGCCATTGTGGGGCCAAGATAGCAATGGTTGACTGCTCATACTTCTGCATGATGTCATCACTGGTCCACCACCATCATGTCCCCAAGCGACATGCGCATGCAGCATTTTACAAAATGGAAAAAAATCTGTTTTGCATCTGCCATCATGTGGCACTCTCGCCCTTCCAGGCCATGTGGAAGGGACGGAAGCATGATGGCGATACTTCCTTCCCCAGCACAGCGATGGAAACTGCCTGGCTGCGCTGGGCCACCGCACTCCCTTCTGTAGGGAGCCAGTGAGGTGCAGAGGGGAGCCTTCCTGGCACACTCCCTTCCCAGCAGAGGTGCTGCCAGGGCTGTGACAGGACAACATGCAGGAGTGTTGTCATGTGGAAATGGCCATTGTTTTCCACATTCTGATTATTAGTGGACAACCTGGTGACATACTGAATCTCCTGGATTCTAGGCCACCTCCTATATCCTGATTTATATCTTTTTTTTTTATTTGTATCCCGCCTCTCCATATGGATCGAGGCAGTGAACAACTTACAAATAGCGTGTATTTCGATACATATCTATATCTGCATCCAGTAGAAAGCTGTATATCATTCTGTAAGGCTTAAGGTCAACAGCCAGATAACTCTTTTACAAAGAAAACTAAATTTTTAATTAAATAGCACTATGTGTGTTTCACTATCACGTAAGGCAGTCATGGGCTTCCAAAAGTGCAGAGTTACATTCCTGGATCTTCTCCCCTATAGCTAGTTTCTGCCATAACGCCACCTCCCCATTAAGCCTAGAAATCTAAATAAGAAATTCTGCATCATCATTATCCTCCTCCTCATTTGTTTATATAGTGCCACCATTATACATGGCACTTTACAAAAGGGTTTACAGGTCCCTGCCCTAAGGCTTACGGTGCATGTGACCAGCTTGCTTCTAAGGGCTGTATGCACTCCAGTCACTTTGCTTAGCTACATATGAGTAACATTTCCTTTTCAGACATTTATGTAAAATATTTATATCATGCCCTATATACAAGGATCTCAGGTGGTGAGTTTGGCAGGATGGCATGCAGTAAAATCAGTTCAGAACCTTCTAAAATGATTTGAATAATTTAAAGATCTAAAGGCATGTTAAACCATTTAATACTTCACACTTCTGTACTCATTATGATGGATTTGGGGCAGAGTTAGGCCAAGAGCATGGTACTGGGAGCAAGGAGTGTATGAGTAGCCTACGTACGTATAGTATGTGGATAAAGCAAATACATTCAGTAGTCGTCATTCACTTTGAGCATTCTGCTTGTATGCTGCCACTTTCCTTTCTCTCGTTTATTCCTACTTTGTCACGCAGATTGATTACTTCCAGATTGCAATCTTTATTTGAAGAGTTTCTCTCAAAGTACAATTAGTTATTTGGGTGTAATGGCAAAATATTATTTGATCGAAACAGCAAGTAATCACTTAGGCACTTTACATGCCCATAGGAAGGAGGCGGGAGAGAAGGGAGCATGCTGTTCACATTCTGAATGAGCTTATAACTGAGAAAGTTTTCAATGTATCTTTTTATATTTCAAATAAAATAGATTCATTTGTAATTCATGGATATCAAAAACAAATTCTAAGAATATCAGGCCTAGAATTACGGCCAGTTAGTATAGTAATATGTATACATAATCCATTTATGTGGAAAATACAATAGTTAGTCAAAGTAATGCTTTTCTGCAACTTTCTTTCTTTAAGGTAATATTAAATATATATATTGTATAATATTTTATAACATACTTCTTTCCACTCTTGTTTATGTAGTTTACCAACCTGTAAGTGCAAACTATAAAAAACATATGGTGGAATTAGGAGGCTTTGCAGAAACTTTGGTCTTGTCACTGACATTAGTGGAAAATCAACTTCCTGAGAAATTATGGATAATTAAAACCCTGCAGCATCTTTCCATTTCTGGTTGGTAACATTTATATTTTTAAAATACCATTGTTTCAAATCTGTGCTTGTTTTGCATTCTCTACCATAAAAATAGAAATATGGAGGTCATTGTTGATCCTTTTGTTTTCCAGAAACAAATTGCAAACTTATGATGAAAGCTCAAGCACCAAAAAGATTATGTTCTCATCTGAATGATGCTGATCCCACTGGGCAGCTGCTATTCCGTTCCTCAGAAATCCTGTGGAATTTATTGGAAAAAACATCAAAGGATGAAATTATTGATCAGCTCAATAATTTAGAATGTGTACAGTTAAGTGAATAGTACATAACCTACTATTTTAGTTGCTAGTTCACATACTGCAAAGTACAAGCATTTTTTTAATTTCATAAATTTTTTGATACTAACCAAATATTTGAAAGATCACATAAATACCAAGTATTGTTTACTACACTATTAATTTGTTAAAATGAATCATTAAAAGAGAAAAAATCTTATGTTCTAGATTTTATGTCGTTACGTTACAAAACTTGGGTAATTTGCCAAATTATGGTAATGGTCATTGGCTCAGTTTGAGATTTGGATTAGTCAGATTCCTTTGTCTCTCAGTGGTTGTACCCAGTAATAGCTTAATGGAAACATCAGGTTGAAAGATAGTGTGCTTCTAAATATGAGTTATCAGAGGCAGGGACTAAGAGCTAGAGAAAGCTGTTGCCTTCATTTCCTCCTTACGATCTACCTGAATGCTTCCAGCTGGACAGTTTGTACAATAAGATACTGGACTTATTGGACCTGGTGTGTTCACATACCTGTTGTCAGCAGTCAAGTATACCTTAATATCTGATCCTCTGTTTTGTAGACAGCTCAAGATCTTAAAAGTTGTAATTTTTTTTTTAGAAATGTAATTCACAGAAATCAGGCATGGACAGCATGTAACCCACAGGCCATTTTTGTGATCATTGGAAATGGTGTTGTAGAAGCAAAGGCAAAAAAATCTATTTTTTCCTCCATTTGCATTTTAAATCAAGGTGTACAGGGAATGAGCATCGTGTTTTAAAGCATGTTTATACTCCATAAAGGGTCCCAGAAACATGAACCTACTTTAAACAAGGCCACTTTTGGCAGTGATGCAGTGAGTCCCTCCACAGATTCCACTGGGGAAATGATCCCTGGAAGTTGCTGAGCCTGAAACCAGTGAAGGAAAATAATTTCAGATTTCAATGACCATTAGGTTATTTGATTAGAAAGAAGTAAAGTGTATATAATAAAAGTGAGTTTTTTTTTTTTTTAACCAGTGCTCTGAAAGAAGCATTTACACACTTACTTTTACATGGTTCCCGTCATTATGATCGTCAACTAAGAAATGACATTCTGGTGATAGCTACCCTCATAGCTCAGAACCCAGGAACACCAATGATTGTACGTATACATGATTTTGACTTTATAAGTGCATTTATTGTGACTGTTTTGAAATTAAATATTTAAAGGTGTTTTCATGCATTCAGTTAGCTTTAGCATGTCCAATATGAATGTGGATTCTCTATCCTAACATTTATTGTGTTATTTGAGTGCCTTGGGGAAAAAAACATCAAGTTTCTTCTTCTGCACTATAGAGAAAACATTTTTGTAAATCAGGAAACTGGATCATTTATTGTGCCCCGCTTACTTAGAAAATCATAAGATTATACTAAATGATTTGTTCTTTGTCAGTGGGGCATTGGAGCACACACTGAGGGGTTAACTCCTCTTTAGGGAAGATAACACTGAAATCTTTGTATCTGACAAAAATGAGTAGTAACTTTCTAGTCTTGGTTCTGCTTTCTGAAAAAAAAAAAACATGTTTCCTAAGATTTGCTTAGAGAAGATGGAAATACTTAGTTCACTTTGTTATTTATTCTCTTGCCCTTCCTCTCATTTCTCAAATAGGAAACTCTAGTGTAATCTAGAATGTGTCAAGTAGCAAAGAGGACGTACAGGTTCCCCTATGCACCATGAATCTCTTCTCTGTCATGCCATTGCCTTAAAAATTATTATCTTTGATGGATTAGGCGATAGCAGAGGAGTTAGCGTCTACAAGAACAAATACCACTTGTCATATTCAGCAGGTGCAAATCTTCAAGTATCAAATGCACAGTTAGCAGCATCTTTGTGTCTCTTCGCCCATTTACTCTGGCCAATCCCTTTGTGGAATTCTCTACCTCAGGCAGTGCCTTTGTAGAAACCATTTCAGGGTCTGTTTTTCTGATGACAGACCAGCACATATCACCTTAGGCATAGTACGTAACAAAGGAACTGAGAGGTATCACCTAGCAGTGTAATATTTATCTCCATATCTGAGGAAGGTTCCTCCCCTCTCCTCTTTAAAAAACAAACAAACCCAGATTTTCTTGTTTTGGGAAACAAATCGGTGGCAAGTGTTAACCTCTCCCCTTGTGAGATTTTGAAACAGAGGATGAGGCAGAGAGTATTCAGCTTTGTCCGCCTGCTGGTGCTCCAGCTTCACGCACCGGCTTCTCAGTCCAGCTTTCATTCCCAGCATAGCAGAGGATACACATGATGCTACAGAAAGTCACACTGGTGGTCACCAAAGGAGACCATAAGAAACAGAGCATCTTGTCCAACAAAAAGCTAGCATGATCTTTCCAGATCACTAGTGGGGATCCATGGAAATATTGCTTCAGCCCTTGAGAAATGCTCATGTTTGCAAAGTACCATGGTGACCCAAGAGCCCCTGGAAAAGATTAAGATGTCACATCATCAGTGAGATTCATCAGAATCAAACAAGTGGGAATTGGAATGTTCTGAAGGAGACCTCCCTCCACCACTACCATATACATTTGCTGATTCAGGACAGGCTTTTTAACATGGCTGTATCCCTCATTATTTTTTAATAGAACAGAGAAGCACTTGGAACTAAAATCTGCTTTGGAAGGGTAAAAGCTAAGGTGAGCTGCTATGCCATTGCTATAGCTATACATTCAGTCTATAAGTTTGTTTTAAAATTAACCACAAATCACATAAGTAGAATTCAGGCACAGATCTATGTATAATTTAAATTCTGATCAAATGTCTGGTATAGTAAGTTTATTTTGCTTCAGTCATTATCTGTAAAATCGCCTAGTCTTAGTCATCCAAACAGTGGGCAGCCATTTCGATTACCTTAAGAAGATAGTTTCATTCAAAAAATCTTTTTTGTTTCCTTCCCTCCAAATTCATTGGAGGGAAAAATTACACTTACTATCTTAGCCAGTTGACCCCAACTTTTACAACACAGAATGCCTTGCATCTAGCTTAATGTTTCTTGACTCATTCTACCAGAGTTCTTGCTATGAGTGCAGACTTTTCTTCCATTGCCACCTTTCAGGAAATGTATAGAGAAATCAAATAAGCTAACCCTTCCACTTTAAGCAAGAGATGAATTAGACAAGTTTGCCTTGGGTACTGCAGCATGTCCTCTTGCCTTTGAAGTCTCAGCCACTTATTCATCCTTGCTCGGTTTATCTTGGGAATATGCCATTCCTGAATGGCTCCTTCTCACAGACTGAGAATGAAGCATTGCTCACTTATCGTAACTGTTCATTTCTGTCTGCAGAAAAGGAGACACCGCTCCAAAGGTTTGTTATCTGGGTATTCCACTTTGCTTACTTTGCTGATGTTTGGAAATCCTCTGGGATTTTTCTTACCATGACTCATTTATTTCAGAGTTAGGTTGCTTAGTTATTTCCAAGCCTCTTAGGGATCTCTCTTTCATTTCTTCACACTTACTCTTCCCTTTTCTCTGTTAATTGTTCTGTCTCTCTCTCTAAAGTTGCTTATAGGAACCAATTATCAGTTTCTTCAAGAGTTTTGCAGGTTCCAGGAGAAGGAAGTTATACCGCAGTTTCAGGAGAAGGATCACTTCTCTTATTTTAATATGAGAAGATTTCGAGCTCTGTCTTCTGACATAGGACAGCAAGAGTGACCCAGTCTCATCTGTTTTAAAACCATGACATAAAACCAAGGAAAAGACATAAGTCCAGTTGGTGTCATTATGGAAAAGTGATATCAGATGCCCCATCATAGTCAGTGTTTTCTAGGAATTAACAAGATGGTCTGCCGATGATGATGATGATGATGATGATGATGATGATGATGATGATGATGATGATGGTGTTTGTTAGGAGCGTCCTCCACCTACCCACCCATCTTTTGGTACCATTAATTAAAATTTAAGCCAAAGTAGTATTTTCATGATTTAACTGTACATATGTATTTTATAGGAAACTGGATTTGCCAAGCAGTTAATACTCTTTGCTACCTTTGCTGAAGGTAAACAATTTAGAATTTTTAGCAATTGGTACCTCAGTTTACTTTTAGTGAATTATTAGGATTATTTGTTTATAAAACAACATTTGTTTTTTTTTTTTTACAGTTAAAAGTCATAATCCTTTGATTAAAGGCCTCAAGCTTACTTACTCTTATGAAGATTTTGAGTTGAAAAAACTGCTGCTTAACATGCTTACCGTACTAACAAAAGATTTATGTACTGTGCAGGTAGGACATAACAGAATGGGCAGGATGATTCAATAATTTATTATTTTTAATTAACCATGTTTAGAAGTGCATTTGTAGAAAGCTGTGTAAATGAGCCATTGTCATACATACTAGGTTTAACCCATTGTACGCACATTGTCTTTGAGGTCTTGATGGGTAAAGAAACAAAAATGAAATGCCATACATAAATAAGCAAACAAACAAACAAAGATGTAGATTGAAATAAATAAATAAATTTAATAAAAAAGCTCCCTTGCAAAGCTCTTTTATACACAGTTCTGGGGTTTGTGGTTTTACAGAATGTCATAGCCTTCTCTGCCAAAGTGTGCTGGTGCACCATCGAACTACAAACCCCAGGATGCCATAAGGAGCTATGCAAAGAAAATCCAGTTTTGAACTGGATTAATTCTGTATTGTAGTGGTGCTGTTTACACAGTCAGGAAAATATGGGATTAATCCACATTTTCCTGCCTGTGTAGAAAGGGCCTTCATGTCATTTTCAATCTGGAGAGATCCTGAGGCAAAACTATGACAATTGTCCTGGCCAGATTTCTTCAGAGGGAGGCTTGCCTTTTCTTAGGCTTTTGCTAAGGCTGAGAGAGTGTGTCTTTCCCAGTATTATCCTTTCCTTTGCTTTTTAAACCCTTTTTTAAAAAAGGATTCAAAAGATTTGAAATTCGTGGATTCCCAGTACCTTCCAGGGACTTGGAAAATTCTGCATTCATCCCATCCCTAATTTTCACAAAATTTGTAATTCCCTTGGATGTGGCAAAAATGTGGCAAAAATGCCCGTGCTAGTCCCCTAGAAGATTTGAAAACAAGGATTTTGCAAAAAAATTGACCCACTAGGAACAGAGATAAAAACCGCTCTGTAGAGCACACTTTGCCCATTCCTTATCTAGACTCCAGTCTCCTCAATATATAGCAGTACTGCTGTGAATATTGGTCTTGTTGAGCACACTCTTGATGTTTTGGTCAGTTCATGACTTGATGTATATCTCTGCCCACAATAAAAATGCAACAGCCTCTGTGCAGATTCTGGATTTTTAGTCCTGCTTTGATGATTTACTTGGACTTTGACATCCCCACTGTCTAAGTGGACTAGAATATACTGGTTTTTTAGAAGGATTTGAAAGTGATCTAATGTGAGATGAATAGTTCACAACCAGTCCTTGAACTGTCTGACCCAGATACAGAGTGCTTCAACCTGACTAGCTTACCTGTAAATGTGAGTACACTGTCTGGATCTCTCAGAAGAATACCTTCTGTGAGATTTGCCAGCCTAGACCATCACATTAGTGGCAAATAAAACTCTGGGATGATCCACAGTGGAGGGTGCTTCTTGAGGGCTGTCTCATTTTGGACGGGTAGCAGAGCCAATTGTGGTATTTCTGTATACAGGAAATCATTAGGTCTGTCAAGTGTGCTAAGAACATTAAATTCACTCTTCTCTCTTGTCTGCACAAGTTTTGATTGCCACACAAGTTTCCAAACTTTTCAGTGACAAGGAGGCAAGACTCTTATATGGGGTCACTTGCAGATTGACCAGCTTCCTGGCAAGGCACAAATGTCTGTTCTTGTAATTCACAAGGAAGCCATGGGAAGAAAGGCAATTGAGAGTGAGCTGGAGATACCTGTGTAACACAGAGAGACTGGGAACTATGATCATGCTGAGTCACTTTGGCACAATGATATCCTGAAGAAAGAAAGGTGGAGGGAAATTCAAATTGGCGATCTGACATTTTGAAGGTGCTAAAATGGTCACCAGGACACCTTACATCTTCTAATGCACGTCAGCAGTTTTGAACCATAACTTCTATAATAAAACATTTCTGTGCTCTTTTTTGACCCACATTTAAAACAGTGGCTGAAGCTTCTCCATCCCCTGACTGAAACTTCTGTTGGGCACTGTAACATGGAAAAAAATCCTGCTCAACATTGTCCTGCTCAACAGTATCAAGAATCATTTCTACCCTAGCAAATCAGATTGGGCTGCCATTCAAGCACATGGCTACTAAATTGCCTTCATATAAGGAGCATTGGAGCTTTTGAAACAGGCATGATTCCTCACTCCCTCTCTTTAGATTGAGAGACTGAGAATTCATTGACATCTGCCAGTTGATTTTTATCTGTTCGGAGGTCTCTTTTATCACCCAGGCTCCCAGCTCATGAACCATGGCATCAGCACTCCACTTAAGCACTCTTTTAAGTTTTGGATTCTCAGGTTATTTATACATGGGAGAGTGTTATCGTATTATATATGGTCACAGATACACAAAGATAACTCCCCTGAGGAAGAAACATAGCCTTTTTAGTATCTAGGCACATGGCACCCTTACATTACAGTGCAGGTAAGACATCATACATCTTTCATGCTGTTACGGTGTCCTAGCCCATATATCACCTGTGGAGGAAACACACAGGCATCCAAGGAAGGTAATATCCCATAACAGCATCCATTGTGTATCTATAAACAGTTGTAAAGGGCATCCATTATCTCTATAATGGGCATATATTTAGTTAGGTGAGAGCTACATCTAGGCTATTTGAGAGCAGAGGTTCTCTCTTACCAGCATTATCTGAATAATTACCAGCTAGGAACAACATAGCTGTTAGGAACATTTATTCTCCAATCAGAGCAAAAGATCTTTACTGGTCTATATGCTGTGATATAACACTTGAGGACCATTTGTTCCTGGCTGCCTTCCATCAGATTGCATCAGCTGATACTAGTAATCCTGTAAAATCGGGTTTGTCATAAGTCAGGTTGCTGTTTATGTTCTCTTTCAAGCTTATCATTTTCTTTATCATTAGATTGGCTTCATGCCTCAAATCAGCGAGTGCCTGCACCCTTAGTATTACATACAATCATTTCTGCTTTCCTTTCATTCTTTAGCTGCTTCATGAGGGCAAAGTTATTTTGGCTTTGTTTACTTATCTGAAACCAAATGAAAAATCAGGACCAGCTGACATGTCTGCAGCACAGTATGAAGAATTACAACTACTTGCTATTGCTACTTTAGCCACAATGGCTCCCTTGCTGGTAGAAGACTACATGGTGAACCATGGAAATACACGCCTTCTCATGTTTCTAGAATGGTGTTTGAGTAATGGTAAGTGAACAGAATAGGACTGCTTTTTATGCAGAACAGGACTGCTTGTAAGCACAGCTGGATGTGACTTGCTTCTTCTAAAGCTGGAAAACACTCTTCTAAAACTGGAAAAAAGTTTAATACTGGTTGGGGTTTTGGTTTTGTTCATTGCTTAACTTTTGTACGAGAGGAAACTAGAAGCTGAGAGAAGCCATTTCCCACTTTATGGTTCTTCTCTTGATCCTCAGTATCATAGTGAAATGATGCAGAGTAGATTGCAGATCCAGTGATTCCAGAATTGCTCCCCTTTTGGTAAGGCATAATTCTTCTTTGTTGTCTCTGTGATTCATACAGTTGGGTCTTGCATCTATACAGAGCTGTGATCAGAACATTACAGAACCAAGTAGCTTTTGATGGGAACACAGCTATCCTACACATGGTGTGGATTCTATGCTTTCCCTCAGTGGTTGTTACTGAGATCTTTTTCATCTATCACAAGAGCAGCAGTGTGAAGAACATTTCTCTTGCTAGTACCATTCTTTCTTTTTGTATTTTTAACTACTTTTACTCCTACTTCTTGTTGAGTTTACTTGTCAGATTTACTATTTTCCTCCATCCTTAATAATGTACCAGTTTTTGATCTTTCGTTCCATCAGAGTCATACACAGATTCTATTCATCACATATGTGTTCAGAACACATCGTGGGTGACAGCTATATCTGTCACTGGTCTACAAAACGAGTCCATTGGAACCAGGTTCTTTGTCTGATTGATTTCATGGGAAAATTGATGTGTGGCCACTGATCAAGCTGACCTAAATCAGCTATTAGGCACTTATTCTACAAACTGTAGATAGGTTCTAGGATGATAAATCTTGAAGTCAACTCTACTTTTTGTGTCAACAGTCTTTGGTGCTAAATTCTTTGATTTTAGTACAAACAACTTTGTATCAATAGGGCATGTACCAATATAAAGGCCCTAGACAGAGCCTAAGAAATTAGTTCACAAAGCACACAAGAGTAGGCTCCCCAGAGCTCCTCCACTTCAACAGACTTCTTGACATGTTTACCACCTCTTTATCATGGGTGCATGCCATCCCAAAGAGATTCCTCAGAAGGGAAGTCTAAGCAGCAAGAATTTTCCGCGTCCTGCAGACAGAAGAAACATCAGGAAAGGGGCAAGAAATCTTCCTCAAGAATTTGTATTAAAATCAGTCTGTTCAGCAGGGGAACATCCCTGGCCAATGTTTAACTCTGAATGAGCTGATACCAACTGTAAGTGAGCTGCTTATACTTCTCTTCCTAAACTAGTCCTGGAGTACTTTTGGAGGGATCTAAGTATTTGGGTGAAATGACTGGGATCTTTTTCAGGGGATGAAATCTTTCTTGATATTCTCCATATGCATCAGTTTCAGTATGAGCCTCAAAGACATTTTTTTTTACACTTCATACAGTCTCCGCTTTTGTACATGTCTGTGGGTTCACATAGGTCCCATTAAGAGCCAGCATGGAATGAACCTCCATATGAATAGTTTTCAGTCCCCATCCCATCAAGAATTCTGATTGGCCATTTGCAGTGGGCCACTCGAAAATATTGAGAATACTGAGCACAGTATACTGAATACTGAATGTTATCTGCATAGTGATGGAATCCAATCCCAAAACTCATAATGACCTCAGCCAGCAGCTTCATATAGATGTTAAATGGAATGGAGATGGAATGGAACTTAGTGGTAACCCCTAGTGTAATAGCTATGGGGCTGAACAGGAGCCTCCCAATACTTTTCTCTGAAACCCTCACTTTATATAGGATTAGAATCAGAACGAAGTGCCTCCTACAAAGCTGGTCTAGTGGAATACCATCAGTGGTATCAACTGTCCCTGAGAGATTCTGGATTAGCAGAGTAGCACTCTTATCTTCACCCAGAGAAGATAATCAGGGTAGCTGAGGCTTTTTCAGTACCATAACATGGCCTGAAACATCTGAGGTTGCCAACAGATGTTTGAGCACTTTGCCCCAAAGGGGGATACTAGCAATTGGATGGTAATTCACAAATACCTTGGGATCCAGGAAGGTTCTCTTCAAGTAACAGTGCACTATATGCTCTTTCAAAATACAGACATCTCCCTGGAAGAGTGAGACATTGATGGTCAGCCTACATGATCAATCCACTTCTACTGGATCTTACCAGTCAAGATGGGCAGGGGTCACACTTTCATATCTTGAGACAGATTTAAGTGTCTTGTCCACATCATCAGGCCAAACAACTAAAACTGTTCTTAAGAACCATGACCAGATGAGAGAGGGGGCAGATATCCAAACACTGTAAGATGTTCTGAGTGAATACAAGCAAAGTTCTCCTCCAAGTGCCTAACATATTTATCTCAGCAAGTAACTGAGAACTCAATTCGTGATCTCTCTGAGCTTGAACCCAATAGGATTCTCCCCACTCAGAATAACTTACTGGGCAACATGTTGAAAATGAAATAGCGGAGTAAGTTTTGGGGGTTTGTTTGTTTGTTTTGTTTTTTGCAATTTTGCATTGCATAATAGGCACACAAAGGGGCCTTGCCAATTTTCTGTCATATTTGCCACCTACAGTTTAGTCATGATCTAGCCTTATTTACTTCTATAAACTTAAGAGAACTTTGGGTTCCAGATTATTGGACTGGCTGTTTGGGACCACCTGTATTGACTATAATTCCATACTGAGACTAAGATGTCAACTGAATCTCTGAAAACATTCAAAAATACTCAGGAAAATCCCACAGAGAATTCAGGAATTTGCTGAGTCTGAGGTGCAGATCATTTTATTTAGTCCTCTACCATGCAGGGAAGACCTGCTACATCACACAGAAATTATCTGCCAACAACAGTATTGCTGAAAAACTCCCTAGAAACAAATCACCCTCTTATCTCCTCAACAGCTAAAAGCCAAGTGCAGGGTATGCCCTACAACAGGTATTGAGATGGTTCCAGAGTGTCATAGTCACCATGATGACCTGAGTAGTACCTTCATGAGCATGAAATTGGTTTTGCAAAGTCCTGGGGGTTTCCTGACCTTCCTCCAGGACCACCTTGACCAGCTCAAGCAGAGAGATTGCTGAGCAGTGGGGTGGCAGTATACCAGCAGCGTGCCCATTCTGTCTCTCTGGCTTAACATAAGATACAAAATTCCAGCATTGATTCTAGGGTTGGCAGGTTTCCATGTGTGAGAGAGGGAGTCTTTATGCGTGATGAAGGCCCTCTTGCCCTCCAGTCTAGGTTTGTGCTGCACCAGGTACTCAAGTGAGCATGTTGGATCACGTCAATACCACTTAGTTCATCCATGTGTTTCAGCAATACACATCAGGTTGTCCATCAACCTGGCTTTCAGCAGCAAATTCAACAGACTGAGCAATAGCCTGGTAGGGCAATCTCAGTCTTGGAGAATTCAGGAGGATCAAAATGTGGAAGAAATTTGAAATATCTACCCCACATTTCCCTCCTCCAGTGACATACTTTCTTCCACCTTAGATTACACCTGTCAGGGATTCTATACTATTCCTTCTCCTTCCCGTCTGAGTCATCTAAATACTTGTACAAGTACATATGTAAAACAGTATCAAGGTGTTGATGTGGAAGTGATACATAACTCCGTTTCCCACAGTACTAGCTTAAATTTTTAAAAATCTTTCCAAAACCATTCAATAGCAATATAGCATTTACTTCTATACCGCTTATCAACTGAGCGTTATCTAAGCGGTTTACAATGTATTTTAGCTAATTGCCCCCAACAAGCTGGGTACTCATTTTACCGACCTGCGGAAGGATGGAAGGCTGAGTCAACCTTGGAGCCGGGCAGGATCAAACTCACAACCTTGTGGTTGCAGTACTAGCATTTAACCACTGCGCCACCAGGGCTCCTGGAAAATTCACCTGGAAAATTCACCTGGAAAATTTGAATGCTGATGACAAACAGAACTAAAGGGATATCATTTAATACAGTATTCCTCCTTTTCCACATGAACTATACTGCTCAGCTCTCACCTGAGTATTTCTTGTATCTTCTGATCCTGCTTCTCACTGAGAAGCAGTGAGGTGTCCTGCAATGGAATCAACTCATATTCCATAAGACAGTGGCTGAGAGCCCATGGATCCCTGTCCCCACCACTCTCCTCCTACTTTTCAACCACCAAAAGAAGAGTTTTTGTCTGTGCACTATGTCTTCCTCAAATAGGAAGACTAAAGGAGTGACTTTCTTTGATGCCATCCCTTCAGTTTTAACCTCCCAGGGATGAAATGACTGCTGGCAACCAGCTACGAATGGCCAGCTCTGTTTTTTATCTAATCACCACTCAGAAATGTGACGGTCCTAGAAGCAGCAGAACAGCTGATTCTGACAAGGTTATCATTCCTCGGTTATCATTCCTCATTTTTCTCCAGCAGCTTGCAAAGTTTTTGATTGAGCGAAGAAGCAATGTGTCCATGAATACAGAGGCAAGATGTGAAAAAATTTCTCTGTCTCTCTCTCTCTCTCTCTCTGTACCCTCTCACCCTTTCTCTCTCCTTCTCTACTCGTTAACTTCAGTGTAAACACTCAGCATTGGTAAGTTACTTACCAGAAAGATAAGGCGGTCCATCCAGAAATATTTTGTCAAAGGTTGTATCCATGTACCACAGGGTACTGTTCTTCTGAATTTCATACAGAACAAAACTTCCCTGTTGAAAATCTCTTTATGTTCCTTGTACATTTCACCTGCACTAACCTATTACACAGATAGAACTGTTGTTGTTTTTTTCACTGTTTGACCTTTTTTTTTCTTTTCAGTGGTTTGCTAAGTGGATAACATGGACAATTGTCCTTGCCTATAAATTTATTCACCTATCACTTCCACAAGCTATTTGTGGTTACTGCACAAGAACAATGGCTTCTTTAATTGGCCTTTTTGAGGAAGTCTCTATCTCAGATGTATGCAAGGCAACAATCTGAATACAGCCATCCATGTTCATCATCCATTGTAGACTTGGTAGGAGGACAAAGGCTTTGCCTTTTTCCTTTTCTTACATAATCTGAACATACCCCCATGGAGTTAACACAATTCATGATTTAGTGGGGAAACAGTTTGCCTGTGTGAGTAAAGGCCAGTTGTAATCCTCCCATTCCAAGCTGGTGTGGTAGTCCACCCAATTGTGTTAATCTGAGAGACGATCAAAAATAAGGGATTGCTTACAATAGTTCTTTAAGTGGTCATTTCTTAATTCACACAATTCACACTCATCACCTTCTTCCCATGTTTTCCCATTCCTTAGCTAATTTTATGGGACTTGAGGTACAGCGGAGTATACACACTGATAGTTTGGGGGTTCCAGCTAAATGTTGAAATGTTCTAATCATGACTCTGCGGGCACAAGATACAACTGTGTGATCTCACAGATGAGCACTTCAGCTAAACTAAAACAAATCTGTCTTTTTGAGGATTCCAAAAACATGAAGCCCAATTCTGTTTAGACACTTTTTATGGAAGTGGAATTCTGCATTCTGGTAGTGCTTATAATCTATTGGGTTCCTATCTTTAGGTGACTTGTAGCTTGTTTAGCTATTAGCTAGTGTTAATGATATATAAGACATAGTGTCTCACAATTTATCTATAAAATACACTCTTATTAGTGTTCAACATTGATGAAATGCTTTTTTTCTTATCTTAGATTTTAATTATTGTTGTGATGCAAGATTTTTGATTTAGTTCTTAGTGATCTGTTGTGTCCTGCTGGTGGTGTTAGCGTATATAGTCACAAAAACTATGCACTCATTAGCAGTATTCAACAAATCTGAAAGCTTGCATAGAATTTTAATTGAGTAGACAGTGACAATGAAAATCTTCAATAAAAATAAATCTTTTTTTAAAAAGACATGATGCTCCCAGGATCTGGAGGGATACCTTATTCTGGGACTCTGCTAACAAACTTTAAGAAAGTTTAAGAAACAACATGGGTTCAGGAACAGTGTGATTCTTGAGGAATCCTCGAAAACTTCTGGACACATATGCTCTGATTGTGGTGATGATGATTAGTTTTATCATCTGAAGGGGAGTATTCTCATTGCCCCAAGTCCTCTGTCACCAGACAGATGTGGAATCTGGACCACATGTCCAACATTCCTTCCTGCCTCAATATTTCTTTATTTCTGGGGTAGGATACCAGAAAGCCAGGGCAGTGTCTTTGTTTACCTTTATGAGGTCTATTTGCTTTTCCATTAACATTTTCTCTTGCAACCATTGAATTAAATACCTGATTAAGTACTAGAAAAACATATGTTGCTTGATAGCAAAATACAATCTAAAATTATATTTAATTTTTTGAAAAATTATTTTTACAATTTAGGTCTTGCAGCATTAAAAGACTGGTTCAGCTTTAACATACAAGATATTGCAAAAGATGTTTGAATTTGTTTTGTTTGCAGATCCATTCTTTGCTCAAGGTAATAGTTTCCATGGTACAGGTGGCCGTGGCACCAAACTTGCCCAGATGCGCTACAGCCTGAGAGTGTTGAATCCTATTGTGTCCCTTTGTGATGATGCAGTGAATCTTGATCTTTGTGATCACGGAGCAATTCATCAGCTGTTAGGTGAAGTATAGCTCAAGTTCTTTACTTTATTAACTCAGAGTTGCCTGCATTGCTGAGCGTTTTCTTGTTGTGTTTTGAAATTTTACTTTTAAAGTTTTAATTACCAGTTATATTGTCTGGAAGAACAGTCCACATACTTATGGTTTATTCCCTGCATACCTGTTATAAGGTAGTCCAAATCATAGAATCATAGAATCATAGAAATGTAGAGTTGGAAGAGACCACACAGGCCATCCAGTCCAACCCCCTGCCATGCAGGAACACCCTCAAATCAATCCTGACAGATGGCCATCAAGCCTCTGCTTAAAAACCTCCAAGGAAGGAGACTCCACTACACTCCGAGGCAGCAGATTCCATTGCCGGACAGCCCTGACTGTCAGGAAGTTCTTCCTGAGGTTCAGGTGGAATCTCCTTTCCTGCAGCTTGAATCCATTGCTCCTTGTCCTGGTCTCTGGAGCAGCAGAAAAAAAGCCCCCTCTTTCCTCTACATGGCATCCCTTCAAATATTTAAACATGGCTATCATGTCCCCTCTTAACCTCCTCTTCTGCAGACTAAACATACCCAGCTCTCTAAGTCTATCCTCATAGGGCATGTCTTCCAGGCCTCTCACCATTTCGGTTGCCCTCCTCTGGACTTGCTCCAGCTTGTCAATATCCTTCTTGAATTGGGGTGCCCAGAACTGGACACAGTATTCAAGATGGGGTCTAACCAAAGCAGAGTAGAGTGGTACCAGTACCTCCCTCGATCTAGACACCATACTCCTATTGATGCAGCCGAGAATTGCATTGGCTTTCTTGTCTGCCACATCACACTGCTGACTCATGTTCAGCTTGTGGTCTATGAAGACTCCTAGATCCCTTTCACACGTACTGCTATCCAGCCACGTGTCCCCCATCCTATATTTCTGTATTCCATTTTTTCTACCTAAGTGTAGGTCCTTACATTTCTCTCTGTTGAATTTCATTTTGTTCGCCCTGGCCCAGCTCTCCAATTTATCCAGATCATTTTGAATTGTGATCCTGTCCTCTGACGTATTAGCAACCCCTCCCAATTTGGTGTCATCTGCAAATTTGATGAGCATGCCCTCTATTCCTTCATCCAAGTCATTGATAAAAATATTGAACAGCACTGGGCCCAGGACAGAACCCTGTGGCACCCCACTAGTCACTTCTCTCCAGGATGAAAAGCAGCCATTCGTGATCACCCTTTGGGTTCGGTCGGGTTCGGTCGGTCAACCAATTACAAATCCAAATAACAGTAGCCCTGTCCAGCCCACATTTTACTAGCTTCTTTGCAAGAATGTCATGGGGAACTTTGTCGAAGGCCTTACTGAAATCAAGGTATGCTACATCCACAGCGTTCCCTCCATCTATCAAGCTAGTAACTCTAACATAAAAAGAGATAAGATTAGTCTGGCATGACTTATTTTTGAGAAATCCATGTTGACTTCTCGTGATTACCGCGTTGCTTTCTAAATGATTAGAAACTGACTGCTTAATGATCTGCTCCAGTATCTTTCCGGGTACTGATGTCAGGCTGACTGGACGATAACCAGGCTAGTCAAACCCACTGACTATAAGCCCCTCATTTTGACTAGCCTCAATTGACTAGCCTGGTTAGTCCTTTAGTTATGATCATTGACTCCTCTTCTTTCCCCATCAGCTTTTATCTTCCTGCTTTGCCAGCAAAATGTGTTCTCTTTAGATTTCCCTGCTTTTTGTCAACTTAATAATTTACCAAGGGAGTGACTTAATACTATCTTTAGGATAGATGGCATACAAAAATCTGGAAAGCAGCACGTGTAGAAGCAAAGGGAAATGAACTGTGCTTGCCTTCCAATAAGAGAAGGAAACAAATTACAGAAGAATCAAACTTGAAAACCTCTATTTCCCAGCAGATTGAGGAGTAAGAAAGGGACAAATATCCCACATTTCAGATGGCCACTGTCCAGGAATACTCTGCTATGGTCAAGTAATAAATACAAAAAATAATATCATTGAGAGTGCAAGTGACTGAAAGACATATCAGTAACACTTTTGCCATATCACAATAAGAGACAAAAATGGAAATAAAGAAGAATAAAACACAGTAAGACCAGAGTTCCGAAACCAAGAAAAAGAAAGGAATTATGTCCTCAGAGAAAAAGAAGAATTATCTCAACAATCAGCACAAACTTAGGTATGAAGTTTCAAGTTCCAGTTCAGAAGATGATTCCAACAGTCAAGAAGAGGAGAAATCTACTCTATTAGAGATGGAAAGCAACAGTGTTAATGCAAAAGAAGTTCCAGTGGGAGTTAGATTACAGCACTTCAGTTTGTTGTGGATAAAAATAACAATGGACCAGTGGGTACAACAGGTTGTGATACATAAGATTCATAAGACACAAGATTCTGTTTTCAGAAAAAACAAAAAGATACCTTCCCTCACTGGTACCAAGAAATCAAACAGGAAATTGTATGCAAGGAAATAGAGCATCTCTTGCAGCTTGGGACTGTAATACCTATATCAGTACAGGCCTGTATTGAATCTCACATACCTGAATGGGTTTGTAAAATATCAAAGATTTAGCATGGAGATTATTCAGGCCATCAGAGAGAATTTGCAGATGAACAATTGGTTGGCATCAATAGAGTTATGGGAAGCGTACCTACACAATCCTATGGAAGAACTGGAAGAACTTACTTAATGTTATTTATATCCCCCCCTTTTCCCAATATGAGAGCGAGGGTGGCTAAAAAAAGACCAATAAGATAGAGCTAAAAATCTAATGATCAAAGGATAATAAAAGACCACTGAACAAGCTATCATGTTAAAGTGCCATTAATTTTAGAAGTATAAAATCACTGAGAAACAGCTAGCACAGCTGTGACCTTTTCTGCACTGTGATTTTAGAAAATCAATTGAAACAGCACAAAAGATTCACCATTATCAGCATGCCTATGACTTTTGTGTGAGCTTAAGATTTTGGAGGGACTCCAAGCTTACATTTCATTTCCAGGACAACCACTGCCAGTTCAGGGCAGTTCTTTGCAGCCTGGCATCGGCGTCAAGAGTGTTCACCAAAGCGTTGGTTCCACTTATTACATACTTGAAACATAAAGAAATACAGGTATTCTCATATCTGGACAACTTCTTCTTGGAGGGGGGGATATGCAGGAACAAGGCTAAAAGGAATTTGGATATAACAATTCAGACTTTGCAGATTTACAGTTTTCTGATCATTCACAAAAGGACCAGTTGGAGTTGTCAACATCTTTGACGCATTTGGGATCCCAGATAGGCAGAAATAAAGGGTGCCCTTACCTATCACAGCAAAGGATTTGGGGGCAGGGGAGACAAGAAATAAATAAAGTTGTTGCTGATGGTTTCTGCAGATCTAATGTATCTGTCGAGAGTTTTACAACTTCTGGTGTCTGCAGTGCAGCTTGTCACATGGGCACATTTTCATGCAAGAACTCTATAGCTGTTTCTAGAGTCTCATGAAATGTCAGTTATGGGGAAGCATCACAGGGTGACTCTACCTTCTTACCTTAAATTCGTGGGTTGAAGCAAATTGCCTGGACAAATATGTGTGTTTCATTTCACAACAGAAAGTGATTAGAACAGCAGTTTCAAGTCTCTCCAGTTGAGGATCTCATTGCAAGGGACATTTGATACAGATAGAATAGACTGTTCTTGACCTGGGTCACATCATAAACTATCTAGACCTGAAGGCAATAAGATGGGCTTAGTTCAGATGTGTAAAAATAATAAAAGTTCAGGACATTCAAATATATACAGATCGACATGAACATCAATGCTTATATTTGTAATCAGAGAGGTTCATGATCAGTCTCTTGATCAAGGAGTTTCCAGAATTTTCAAATGGTCCAAGCAGACCATAAGTTCCATTATGGCAGCATATTTGAAGGGCTCACTGAATTTGCAGGCTGACTACTTCAGGAGATACATTATTTTCCCAAGAGTATGGTCTCTAGATCAAGAGATACTTGAACAACTATTCAGTTATTTAGGTTCATTTCAGATGACTTTATTCACATCTGGAAGGAACTCAAAGCTAAAAAATTTTTTGATTGACGGAAGCAAAAAGGCCGTGGATCAGGACATTAGCAATTCCATGGCCGAGGAGTCTCTTGTATCCTTTCCTATCCATTCCAGTGATGCAGAGGATGTTCCAAAAATTCACATGGAGAAAGCTCAGGTGGTCCCAATAGTATGAGACTGGCCACATCACCCATGGGTTCCTTTACTGTTGTGGACGTCAATCAGATCACCCTAGCAACTACCAGAGAGGCCAGATTTACTGCTACAAGGTCCTGTCCAAAATGGCTGAAGCTGACCACATGGACATTGGATGGCAGCATTTAAAGGAATATGTTTATTCAGACTTGGTGATACATACTATTATGGCATCACAGAATCAGTCAATGTAGAGGATATACAACATGACTTGAAAAGTGTTTTGGGCATATTGATGAAGTGCAATTGCTTTTCCCAGTTGCACTAGAAAAGATTAGCAGGTCTTGCTGATGAATCAAGGATCCAGTTTTATTTAAAGAAAGAAATGTATTCTCGGGCTGACAGGAGGATCAATCCACTACGCTTGGGATTTTGATCCTTGTGCCAGCCTGACGCAGGAACCGTCCTCCAGCTTGAATTCCAAAACCGTTAAACCGACTCCTGTCCCTCTCCCGGCAGTTTTTTGTTTCTCCTGGCGTGCAGTAAGACGCGTTTAAGTCCCTCTCCGGTGATATAGGAACAAATATAGATATCGGATTAGATTTAAGGTGCCTTAGAGAGAAGAGACTTAAAGGAAGAGAAATGGCAACTGATAAAGCCTCTGCAGCAAAAATGGCCCTGACAGACAAAGTGTACCGTAGCACCAATGATTTGGGCTCGGACACTAATAAATAGAGTACCGTCCAGATGACCGTTGTATGACGGCTCTTGGACGTGGAAATCGGAGCAAGGGCGCAGAAAACAACTACGCAGCGACCTGCTGAGGAGCAGCGCACTGCCAAGCTCCGTAACATTTTCCTGTCCTCCACTGTGTGTGAGGCAGATGATTTAAAACTCACTGTCAGCAAAGGGCCTTCAACCGGAGCAAAGGCACAGAAAACAACTACGCAGCGACCTGCTGAGGAGCAGCGCACTGCCAAGCTCCGTAACATTTTCCTGTCCTCCACTGTGTGTGAGGCAGATGATTTAAAACTCGCTGTCAGCAAAGGGCCTTCAATCGGAGCAAAGGCACAGAAAACAACTACGCAGCGACCTGCTGAGGAGCAGCGTGCTGCCGAGCTCCGTAATATTTTTTCCTGTCCTCCAGTGTAAGTGAGGCAGATGATTAAAAACTCGCTGTCAGCAAAGAGCCTTCAAACATTACTTCAACCTCTAAAAAAAAAAAAATAGTTTCCGAAAAAACAATGGAGAAAAAAGGTGAGGAAATAGGATAAGCAAGGGGGTTAGAAGCTCCCAAAAACCAGCAGTGAGAGATAAACTTACAGGTAAGAGTTTCGGGCGCCATCTAGGAAAGGCAGACTCTAAGATGGCGTCTTGTGAGGTAACTGCCCACTCAAAGGCTGATGACGCCATCTTGAGTGTGGCACCGCACGTGCTCACTGAGGTAACTGGCCACTCAAAGGCTGACGACACCATCTTGAGTGTGGCGCTGCACGTGCTCATTGAGATAAATGGCTACTCAAAGGCTGACGATGCCATTTTGAGTGTGGTGCCGCACGTGCTCACTGAGGTATAAGGCCACTCAAAGGTTGACGACGCCATTTTGAGTGGAGCGCCGTGCATGCGCACTAGCTCAGCCTCAAAAGGTGACGCGGCTGCGGGCATTCATAAAACTGCCACAGCAGCCTCAGCAGAAAATGGCACAGCTGAACCACCACCCAGAAGCTGGATGTTTTCCTCTTGTCCAGCGGAACCTCGGCAATTCCTGCAAGGATGGCTGGCGAGTGCTTTGCAGCACAGGCTCGAACCGCAGCAGGGACCACTGGAGGTTTGGAGGGGTGGTTGGGAGAGCAGAGGCAACAGTTATGGAGATTTGAAAAAAAACAGATTTGCAACAAATGGTGAAGGAGGGGGTGGTAGCACAGTTTTCAATCAGTGCTGATCGTACACCAAATAATAATGTCACAAGTGGCAGCATGGCCATACAAGCAGGTTGCAATTCTGATAACCAGAATAACTTACAAATGCAACTACAACAGCAATTGAACATTAGTAGGCCAGTAAATGTGAATTCTAATGGCCAATAGAGGGTGTCACATGAGGATTTACAGACGCAAGGAGAAAAGTATTTTCTTTACAGAAACCGTGGCAGCAAAAAAGAACTTTCTCCTCTCAGTATAAGGAAAATAGCAAAACTGTTTCAGAGCAGGAATTTCTTAGTAATGCTTATGGGAGACGGTGATGCACAATTCTCAGACATAGAGGAAGACAATGGATCAGAGACAAATAGGATGTTTTGAAGCAGATTTCTTTAAGGGAACTTTGAGAACAGTGCTTCTAACATTGGGATTAGATAGTGACAAGGAAAACTTGTAAAAAGGAAATAAGGAATGTAAACTAGCTGCACTCTTTAGGAATAATGAGGCAAGAAACATGTAGTTTCCCATGCCTAAAATACGCAAGGAGGTTATTACGGTCCAATGGCTAGTTATATTCTTTTCTGAAAGACCATGAGGAATTTCTAAAAGTCTCTCCTGTGGATGCTCTAATAGCAGAATTGGTTTTGGGGCTGTTCTCCCTAGGGAGGGGAACACCTAGCTGAAGGAAATGGATGAGCGTAGGTCAGATTCTGTACTGAGATAAGCTCAGGAAGCAGTGTCGGCTACTGTTAAAGCATCTGCTGCCGCTTCAATATTCGCTAGGGCAGCGGTAATGTGGTCTCAGGACATTCTGGGGACCCAGGATTTAATATGCAGGAGCTCTGAAAAGCAGTGGAGTGGATTCAGAAGGTGCTTAAATAGGTAGCATAGGTGAATTTAGATTCCGTAACCTTGGCAGCATGGAACATAAGCATGCTGACGGTAGAAAGCCGGCCATTATGGCTGCGTTGTTGGGAAGCGGATCAGAAGTCCTGTAAAAACTTCGCTTACGTCCTTTTCCAGGGAGATCTCCTGTTTGGAACTAAGGCCTTGGAGGGGGAAAAAAAAGTTATGCCACTTTACATAAGAGAAGGGTAGAGAGGAGGAACTACAGGAATAAAAATTATGCCTTTCGAAGAGACAGATCTTATGGATATACAGGAGGAAATATGAAGTATAGAACAGGTAGTAATCAATGGAGCAGACCTAGACTTCAGTGTGCAAAATGATTCCAATATAACAAACAAGGCCAAGGAAAGAAACAAGGCCAAGCAAAAGAAAGCTCTGTATTGATTACAAACATCAAACGGTGGTGGGAAGACTTCTGTCTTTTGGTTACAAATGGTCTCTAGTAACATCAGACTGTTGAGGGTTAGGAGTAGTAACCCAAGGTTACAAAATTTTTACTTTTTTCCCGTGAGACACCAAGAGAGACAGGTTTTCTGCCATCGCCACTGTCAGCAGAGCAGGCCAAAAGGCAGGTGGTATTCCACGTGATAACTCACTTGCTAAACATAGGTGCGATAGAGGAGGTACCAAAAGAACAGAGGTATATGGGAGTATACTTCGTATTCTTCATGGTCCCGAAGCCAAAGTATAGGCCGGTGTTGAATCTCAAGTACCTCAGTTAAAAAAGGAAACCTTACAGACTATCAAGGAGAATCTGGTGTTAGGAGATTATATGGCATCGATAGACCTGAAAGAGGCATATCTGCACATACTGATGAGATCAGATGACAGGAGATACTTCTGATTCAATTACCAGGACAGGCAATATCAGTTCAGGGCCCTGCCATTTGGCCTGGTGTCGACACCAAGAGTTTTTACAAAGGTGTGGGTGCCACTGATAGTCTTCCTACGTATACAAGGGATTCACTTGTATCCTTATTTAGACAACATCTGGATAAAAGCGCAATCAAAGGCCAATTTGACAGGACTAGAAAATGTCTATACAGGTTCTGACAGACTATGGGTTCCTACTCAACTTCAAAAAGAGTATGTTGAGCCCAACATTGGACTTGATTCATTTAGGAACTCGAATGAATACAGCAACAGGAAGGCTGTCCCTTTCTTCCGAAAGGGTGGAGAAAATGCAACTGGCAGTCCGCAAGTTAATGAGGACCTCCTCAATGGACTTAATGCAGTTGACGAAAGTGCTGGGTCTGCTGGTGTCAACAACACAGTTAGTCCAGTGGAGCAGCTTTCATTTGAAACCTTTGCAACAATTGCTACTGAGGTATCAGTTAGCAATTGCAAGGAGGAAACACTACAGAGTGGAAGTACCACAGCATATCCAGATGGGTATGTCCTGGTGGCAGTAAATGTGGAATGTGACCTCGGGGGTTCCGCTGTAGGTGCGGAAAACAGTACACATAACAATGGTTCTTCTTCGTGGTCTCTGTGCCTTCATACACCAGGAGCTTTAGCGCCTGCGCGGTAGCGTTCGGAAACTTCTAGAGCTTGTTCGCTTGGCGGGAACCCCTCCCCCACGCCGGTACTGCGCATGCTCCTCCCGCCGAGCAACGGTCTCTCAGTTCTTTCTCGTCCGCCGTCGCGTACGGAAGGTTCTTTGGTTTGTTCCTCTCACTTTTGTGCTTGGCTTGCTGTTTTCACGGTTTTACGGACTTTTGGACTGTCTCTGACCTCTCTTTCGGACTCCCCCTTCGGCTTTTGGTCTTTTCGGATTTCGCAGTTTGGCGTTCTTCGTCTTATGTCCGCGCTCTTCAAGAAGTGCGTGTCCTGCGGGCGCAAAGTTGCCCTCAACGACGGCCACAAGGAGTGTCTTTTCTGTTTGGGTGAGTCCCACAACATTCGGACTTGCCCAATTTGCCGGGATTTTACTCCCCAAACTCTCCGCAACCGGTCCGCGAGACTTAAGTCTTATTGTTGGGAACAGTCTCTGCGGGCGATAGACGAGACCTCCACTTCCAAGATGGCCGACAAGAAGACGACCACGCCATCGATGGTATCGGCGGCTGCCGTTCCGTCCACCTCGTCGGTATCGGGCTCGGTACCGGCGAAACGCCGATCTCGGCGTTACCGAGGATCCCGAAGCTGTCGGCGGCTGCCAAGTCAGCGAAAGGATCCTCGACGGCGAGGAAGGCTGAGGCTCCCCTGACGGAGACGCCTGCTAAAGCGCCCTGCTCCGGACGGAGGCAAGGGCAAGGAGAAGGAGAAGAGAAGAAGAAGAAGGAGAAGAAGCGCTCCCCGGCTGGGGTCGTTCAACCTCCTACTCCTCCTCCTACTCAGCAGCCTTCCAAAGGGCGAGGCGAGTCCGTCGATCTCTCGGATGATGAGATCGAGGACGTTCCCCAACAGCGCCCGGACTCGCCTGTGGCAGACCCTCCAACCCTGGTGGAGGAGCGCCACCGCCCTCCTAGCCGTCGCAGGTCGGCCGACCTGCAGCAGAGAGAGCCCTCTGCTTCTCCGGAGCGGCGTTCGACCTCCTTCCGGTCCCGGTCCCGCTCTTCCGAGCGTCCGGTGGCCTCGCCGCCTCCTAGGGAGACAAGAGAGGGACAACCTCGCTCGTCTGCCTCCAGATACACCTCGGCGTCCTACGTGGCCAGGTACGCGAGGGAATCTGAATGGAGAGAGCGCCCGGCCTCTTATCGGTCACATTCGCCATCGTACCGGGATCGGTACCATCGTGGCCCGAGTCGCTGGGAGACCTTCCGGAGGTCCCGGTCACCTCGTCGACAGCGCGAATCGCGCTCGCCTAGAGGGGACGAGGCTCGGTACCGTCGACGCCGAAGCCGATCTCCGTCGGACCGCCGCTCCTTCAGCCGCTCTCCCTCTCCTCGATATCATAGGGCGAGGGAGCCTTCACCTCGGTATCGGGCGATATCGCCACCTCCTAGGGTCACGGCAACGGCGACGCGCCCTACGGAGTCGGTGGTGACTGAGCGGGCTACGACGACGTCAGCCTGCCAGACTACCCCTGTCACCACTAAGAAGGTGAAGTCAGTAGTCAGCCAGCCCAAGCGGGACGCTGCTACTACCACCGTCCCGGCTGCAGAGAAGCCTAGGAAGGCAACACCTGTGGCGACTACGAAGGAGCCGGCAAGCGAGCGGCGAGAGGACTCACTGACCTCAGAGTCGTACGACTCGAGTGCGGAATCAGAGGTGTCTGAGGCGGCCTCCCAGGAGTCTCCTCCGCTGGGATTCGGGGACCCGATCCCAGATTCTGCTCCAGAGGACGTCCACCAGTTCTCTGCGATGCTGCTCCGCATGGCTACTACCCTCGGCCTGAAGATCGCCGATGCGGAGCCGGAGGACGATGATCCAGCTTCTCCGTCTTTGAAGGGAAGCAACCTGCCACGGCCCCGCTGCCTCTCCTGCCCCGGGTATCCAGACTGGTGAAGGCCGCCTGGGATAGGCCGGCCTCGGCTCAGCCGATACCGCAGCGGTTGGAACACCTCTACAGGGTGCAGAAGGATAACGCCGGTTATCTCTTTAATCACCCTGCACCGAACTCTGTGGTGGTCGAGTCGGCACAGACGAAAGGCTCCGGCAGGCAACACACCACCCCGCCGGACAAAGAGGGCAGGAAGTTGGACGCCTATGCAAGAAGGTTCTATTCTGCCGCCTCCTTGCAGATCAGGCTGTCCAACACTCAGGCTTGCCTCGCGGCATACCTGAAAAAGGTGCTCGATCGCCTGCAACCGGCGATGGAGGCGGTACCGGAGGACATCCGCCAAGCCTCCTCCGTGATCTTCAACGAGGCCATCTCCATCGCTCGGCAGCAGATGGCCTCCTCCAGGCACGCAGTGGAGATTGCCTCCCGGGTCATGGCGGGATCCATCGGCCTGCGCCGCCATGCTTGGCTGCGGCCGGCCGACATCCAGGAGGACACCAGAAGGAGGATTGAAGATCTCCCCTTCGACGGTGAGGGCCTATTCAATTCGTCCACAGACGAAGCTTTGGACAATCTCGTTAAGGCGAGGCTGACCGCCAAGAAGATCGGGCTACAGCCGGCCACGCAAGCCCGCAGGGCCTCCACCTTCCGCCCATCCTGGCGACGATCTTCCACCTCGTCGTTCCAGCGTTCGGCCCAGTCTGGACAGTCGAGACCGTCCTCCGGCTCATCGGCCAGACGCACGATTAGACGACGCCCGGCTTCGTCCAAGAAGTCCTCCTCCGAGACAAAGTCTCGGTTTTGACGTGCCTGGCAGGACCTACCAATACCCACTCTTCAGCCTACCATCAGCGCTCGAAGACCGACCGACTCTGGCTCGACATCTCGCGGAGTGGCAATGTGTCACTACGGACTCTTGGGTGCTTTCCATCGTCCGTCTTGGCTACGCCATCGAGTTTCTCGATATTCCTCCTCGAGGCGTTTACTATTCCACGCCGTCGAGTCCGGCCCTCCTGGAAGAGATCCAATCCCTCCTCCAGAAAGGGGCGATCGAGCAGCTCCCGCAAGAGGCCAAGACCACCGGCTTCTTCTCCAGGACTTCACGGTACCGAAAGCCGACGGTACCCTCCGGCCGATCCTAGACCTCAGAGGGGTGAACTACTACATCCGCCCCAAAAGGTTCAAGATGGTCACGATACCGTCGATCCTGCCCTTCCTACATCGAGGGGACTGGTTCGCCTCCATCGATCTCCGAGACGCATACTTCCATATCGCCATTCGCCCGCAGCACAGACGGTACCTCCGCTTCGCAGTCGACGACACCTGTTACCAGTACAAGGTGCTGCCGTTTGGACTCTCGACTGCCCCAAGGGTCTTCACCAAGTGCATGGCCCCGGTGGTATCCTTCCTGCGGACGAAGGGTGCTTCTGTCTTCCCTTACCTCGACGATTGGCTGTTGGTGGCGTCCTGCAAACAGAGACTTTACCACGACGTCCACATGACGTTGTCACTCCTGACCCGCCTTGGTCTACGGGTGAATCCGAAGAAGTCCCACCTCGAGCCGGCGAGGATCTTGGACTTCATCGGGGCGACGCTCGACTCGACCTCCGCCAGGGCGTACCTACCAGAGTCTCGAGCCCAAACCCTGATCCGGGCCGCCGCTCACGCTCGTACGGCCCCGACGTTATCTGCGAGAAGCGTCCAGCAGCTCTTGGGCTACATGGCTGCGACGACCGCTGTGACATATCTCGCCAGGCTGAGAGCGAGACCTCTTCAACACTGGTTCGTCCGCATATTCGACCCCCTGCGAGACGAACAGACACTCCAACTGCAGCTGCCGGGAGACGTCCGCTCATCCCTCCGATGGTGGCAGTCGCGACGCAATCTCATGTCAGGGATGCCTTTCCAACAGCCGACACCGAAGGTGACGGTAACGACCGACGCCTCCCTGTATGGATGGGGTGCCCACTGCGGCGATCTCAGAGTCCGCGACAGATGGACCGACGACGAGACCGCTCTCCATATCAACGCGCTGGAGCTGCTCGCCGTCTTGAAAGCGCTACGGGCGTTCCGCCACGTCGTAGCGGGGCGGACGGTCCTGGTTCTGACAGACAATACCACCGCCGTCTGTTACATCAACAGACAAGGAGGGACTCACTCCACAACCCTGCTCAACATTGCACTCGACTTGTGGGAATGGTGCATTCGCCTGCATACGCATCCCGTGGCAGTTCACCTGGCCGGGCAGGAGAACACCACGGCAGACGCCCTCAGCAGGGACACCTCATCCCATCACGAATGGTCTCTCTCCGGAGAGGCGTTCAGACTGATTCGGGACCGCTGGGGCGAACCATCGATCGACCTCTTCGCGACCAGGGAAAACGCGAAGTGTCGCCGATTCTGTTCCAGAGCGGGCCACGATCGTGCCTCCATCGGGGACGCTTTCCAGTTTCCGTGGACCAGGGAACTCCTCTACGCGTTCCCGCCGTTCCCGCTGCTCGGCCGGACGATATCGAAGATCCTCGCCGACCGAGCCGACGCGATCCTGGTAGCCCCGTACTGGCCGAGGCAACATTGGTTCGCACCCCTGCTACAAGCCGCACGAGACGACCTGCTCCGGTTGCCACCGACACCGGACCTGCTCTCCCACTCCGGCGGCCGAGTCCTCCATCCGGACCTGCCACGCCTGGCCCTCCATGCCTGGAGGATATCGCACTAGACGATCCCGTGCTCGGTACCGTCCTCGTCGCGGCCAGGAAGGAATCCACCCGTCGCAACTATCAATATAAATGGCGACGCTTCCTGACCTTCGCTAACGAGAGGAGTGAGCCGGATCGCCCGCGGGGCTCTCTACCGTCCTGCATTTCCTCCTGCACCTCCGGCAACAGGGGCTGGCGTTTCCATCCCTGAAGGTGTATCTCTCCGCGATCGTGGCATACCAACCGCCACGATCAGCTGCCTCGGCCTTCTTCAGGAACGATACCGTTAAGCGGTTCCTGAAAGGACTTCATCATCTCTACCCGCCGGTATCGCCGCCGCTACCGCCGTGGTCCCTCTCGCTGGTGCTCTCGCAGCTGACAAAGCCGCCCTTCGAGCCGATGGCGACCTCGGATGATAGGCTCCTGACCATGAAAACTGCCTTCTTGGTAGCGGTGACCTCAGCGAGGCGAGCGGGTGAGATCACAGCTCTTCGATCCGATGAGCCCTTCACGGTCTTCCACAGAGACAAGGTGGTCCTGAGACCTGACATCTCGTTCCTGCCTAAGGTGGTGTCCAGTTTCCATCTCAACCAGGACATCATCCTGCCTGCCTTCTTCCCGAACCCGACGACACCGTTGGAGCGGTCCCTCCACTCCCTGGACGTGCGTCGGGCCGTGGCCTTCTACATGGACAGGACTGCTTCCTTCCGACAGACGCCGCATCTCTTCGTTTGCTATGGGCGACGTCAGAAGGGCCTTAAAGTGTCCACCCAGCGCTTCTCCAAGTGGGTGGTACGGACTATTCAACTGCCGTATGAGCTCGCGAGGAGGCCTCCGCCAGTCCTGCTTCGAGCCCACTCCACCAGAGCGGTGGCTACTTCTGCGGCCCTCCTGCGAGGAGTTGACCTGCATGAACTCTGCCGTGTGGCGACCTGGTCCCAACCATCGACCTTCGTGCGCCACTACAGGCTCGACTGCCGGTCGCGCAGAGATGCCCGGTTTGGACGTGAGGTGTTGGCTTCCGTGCTGTAGGACCTGACCCGCCGTCCGACCGGTAAGCTACACAGTCTCCTAGTGTATGAAGGCACAGAGACCACGAGAAGAAGAACAGGTTGCTTACCTGTAACTGTGGTTCTTCGAGTGGTCATCTGTGCCATCATACACACCCGCCCTTCCTCCCCTCTTTCTCAGGTCCCTGTAGGTTCTACGGCGGACGACAGAACTGAGGAGAGACCGTTGCTCGGCGGGAGGAGCATGCGCAGTACCGGCGTGGGGGAGGGGTTCCCGCCAAGCGAACAAGCTCTAGAAGTTTCCGAACGCTACCG
This sequence comes from Ctenosaura bakeri, assembly GCA_948474755.1. Taxonomy (NCBI): domain Eukaryota; kingdom Metazoa; phylum Chordata; class Lepidosauria; order Squamata; family Iguanidae; genus Ctenosaura; species Ctenosaura bakeri. Next base: position 283,051 of record CAOLHI010000200.1, on the reverse strand, counting down.
CGCAGGCGCTAAAGCTCCTAGTGTATGATGGCACAGATGACCACTCGAAGAACCACAGTTACAGGTAAGCAACCTGTTCATGCGAGCCTGTCAGGTTCGGTAGCCCACTGCAAAGTCTATTCAGTACAAGGCCAGTGGTCTGCGGCTGACAGGAAGTTCAGTATCAACTATTTGGAGCTCAGGGCTGTCCGCCTAGCATTGCAAAAAAAACCTGCACCTGACGAAGGGCTAACATGTAAAGGTGTTTACAGGCAGTGTAACAACCAAAGCCTATATATGCAAGCAAGGCGGGTTGCATTCGATGCCCTGGTGATGGAGTCCACTCAGGTATTCTGATGGACTGAGAGAAATGTGCTGCCGCTTAGCAGTACACTTGAAAGGAGAACTAAATATTCAAGTGGTATTACGGAGCAGGAATGCTCTGCATCCAAGGGAAAGGTTGCTGAATGTGGAAGTTTTCCAAGAGAGAAAAAAAAATTCTTGGACCATTACTAGTTGATTTGTTTTCTACTGGGAATAAATGCCAAATTTAAAAGGTATTTCTCCAGGTTTGGAGACAAATATGCCGAGACTTGCGTTGCACTTCCAGCAAAGTAGCCTCCAGGGACTCAGTATGTTTTTCCACCAATTCGTATTATTCAAAAAGTCTTGATAAAGGTTTGGCTAGAGAAGGCCTCAGTGATATTGATTGGTCCACTGTGGCCAAGGAGACCAGGGCTCCCACTGCTGCTACAGTTAGCTCGGGGGCCTCCGTGGAGGTTAACTCTGAGGAAGAATCTCTTGAGCCAAGGGCCAGTGTACCATCCAGACCCGGAGTGGTTGAGTCTGGCAGCTGGGAAATTGAGAGGCGATTTTTGACTCAGCAGGGTTACACGGACAGGGTAATAAAAACTATCCTGGGCTCACGCAAAGGGTCAACACAGAAAATATATGATAGGACATGTAATCCTTCACGAGACATCCGCATATTAAGCGTTTCCTAAGAGGAGCGACATGGTCGTCATTCACAACAGTACATAGGTTCCCGTCTTGGGACTTGAATCTAGTGCTAAATTCTCTAACAGCGCCACCATTTGAACCTCTGAAAGAGACATAGTTGAGACTGTTATCTTTAAATACTGCCTTTCTCCTTGCTATTACATCTGCTAGGAGAGTATCAGAATTAGCTGCGTTATCAATCAATGCAAACCTGGGCATTTTTGACCAGGATAAGCTGATGTTGGGGTTTGATCCTTCCTTCAAACCCAACAGTTTGTCATTATTTTCATAGACGCCACTTATTCATTTACCAACATTTTGCCCGAAGCCAACCCATCCTCTTGAGAGGAAGTAGCATACATTAGATATTAGTAGGTCAGTAAAGGCTTACTTATTCAGAGCACAGGAGTTCAGAACATCAGAAGCCTTGTTATTATCATACCAACCGAAAACTCTGGGTCAGCGTGCAAGCAAAACAGTCATCGCAGCATGGATAAAGAATTGTATTTTCTTATGTTATGACTACTCCAAGCAGCCGTGACCAGCCAATGTGTGGCCACATTCAACTAGGTCTATGGCCACGTCAGTGGCATATGATTCTACATGCTCTTGGGAGGATGTGTGCAATGCAGCTGAGTGGAAAGAGGTTAATACATTCATTAAACACTATAAATTAGACAAGTATAAGTCAGCCCAGGCAGCTTTCGGCAGCCGGGTGCTACGAGCTGTGGTTTAGTTAAAAGTCCCACCCAGGGGTAAGCTTGGGAAAGTCCCAGGTGTAGTGGATTGATCCTCCTGTCAGCCCGAGAATGAAGAGTTGGTACTTACGTGAACGATCATTCTGGGATGACAAGAGGAGCAATCCACACCCACCACTAGGATAAGGATTAGGAGATATAGGTGGAATGTTAAGACTTTATAGGTACGCTGGAGAAGTGAACTGCCGGGAGAGGGACAGGAGTCGGTTTAACGGTTTTGGAATTCAAGCTGGAGGACGGCTCCTGCGTCAGGCTGGCATGAGGATCAAAATCCTAAGCGTAGTGGATTGCTCCTCCTGTCATCCCAGAATGATTGTTCACGCAAGTACCAACTCTTCATTTCTGTCTCTCACTCTGACAGACCGTAATCCAAAAAGAATGAAAGCTCTGAGCCATGAAATCTTATATCCTAATATAGTTTGCTAAGGTTGCCAAGTCACTACTGCAAAGTGCACATGCTAGGAAAATTTCATGAAGCTAACAAATTTGACAGAAGTTTTGACTATGGTGTCAGTTGGTCATGCAGAATCTCCTAAAAGGTGAACAATTCCCCAGTCCTTGCTACATAACCCAATTACCAGTTTCCTGGCATAGTAGAGAACAGAATTTCTTCTTCGTGGTCTCTGTGCCTCACAGATTGGGATTTTCACGCATGTGCAGTAGCGTTCGGAAGATTCTAGAGCTAAGCAGCTTGGCGGGAACCCCTCCCCCATGCCCGTACTGTGCATGCTCAGCCTGCCAAGCCAACGGTCTCTCCTCAGTTCTTTTTCGTCCGCCTCAGCGAATGGAAGGTTCTTTGCTTAGCAGCTATTGTCTCTTGGCGTTTTTGGATTCTTGGACTTCTTTGAACACCCCCCCCCGCTTCTCTTCGGACTTCTTCTGTGAGTGTTTTCTTCTTGGACTTTCATCTTCTGATTTTTCTCCTTCAATGTCTGCCCTCTTCAAAAATTGTGTGTCATGTGGTCGTAAGGTCGCTCTCTCGGACGGGCACTCCAAGTGCCTTTTTTGCCTTGGGGAAAGACCCACAACGTGAAGGCTTGCTCTGTTTGTAGAGAGTTTACCGCCCAAACTCTAAGGAACAGGTCATCTAGACTCAAGTCCTACCGCTGGGAAGAGTCATTGAAGATCAAAGAGCAGGCAGCTGAGCATACTGCCCTTTACACGACCATGTCTTCATGTAGCTTTTGTTCAGACTATACTACGGTCCGTAAGGTAGGGAGCAGCCACACCCACCCAAATAACTAAGGACTTGGATACATACCATAAATACATGAATTTCTCCACACCATCCAGAGAATTGGAGACTGGTACTTACTGTGAATGGTCATTCTTTGACGTCCAGAGGAGTAGTCCACTCCCCTCCCTGCAGACTTGTGGCTGCGTATATATAGAAGGGAAAAGGATGTTTTCTCCTATGATCATTTTGACTTTAAATGGATAGAAAGTAAGGTTTAAGTATTAAGAGGTTATTAAGACAGGAGAGGCTTTACAAAGAAGCTGTTGTGGAAGCAAGAGGAGTCAATGATTGTATCTGTAAAAGAATGTTGAAGTCCTTCCATCTTAGCTGGTGGGCCAGGAAGTAACCCATGAGTGTGTGGATTGCACCTCCAACTATCAAGAATGATGATTCACAATAAGTAACAATGGCTGCAATAAGTAACAATGGCTGCAATCATCCTTTTCGTTTTCATAGACAACAATGTATAGTATATTGGGGTGGCATTGTCCTTTACACATAACATTGTACAGAATCCTCAGTCCTCAAGGTTTAATACTGGGTCCACTAGTGAAGATTTCCAGCAAATGAGAGCATTTTTTTTTCAGATAAAAATCTCCAGATTTACCTATATTCTTTTTGAATTTTTTTTAAAGAAGATATCTAATGTAGTTTTTATTTTAAAAACACACAGTGCTTAAGCACTGGTAATCACAGCGTGCTCAGTTGCCTCAGTCTTGGTGAAGGCTTGTATGTTGTGGATAAAGAACATCTTTCAAAATCCAAATCTAAACAGGAAAATCTGTAAAGGCGACTTAATAATTTTATAGTGCATATATGACAACATATTTCTTCAACTTTGTAGCCAGAGTGATTGCTGTGATCACAGTGGTGAGGAAGTCAATACATTTAAAGATACGCTTGAATATAAATATGGATTAGAGAGCAAATTTGGTAACTGTTCAAAGAAATGCATCTGTTTCATGAAGACAACAGGGAAGATGAAAATGGGATGACTGTTTTTGAAACCATGTGCTTTAGAGTTTTCTAATTCTACTAGTGGTGAGCCCAGGACAGCAACCCACTGTTGTGATTCTGAATGCTCCCAGGGTTCTCCTAATAAATACAGAAAAATAGTTTGTGTAAATACCCAGAAGCATAAATCTACAGTTTAGACTATTTATCAACCAGGGCTTGTAGGAATTGTCATGCCCTAATAAAAATGCCCCTTTCCCATTTCAGGGCTTGGGTCCTGGTTGGGAATGTATGGTTAGGAATGGACTACTTGATGGCAGATGTTTTGAACTATAGTTCTCATCACTCAGACAGCATTGCCAATGATTAGGTATTTGGGAGGATTTTTGTTTTGTTTTGTTTTGCTAAAGGTCTCATCATAGTCAATGACTGTCACTTCCCTTTCCAAGGATCACGTTAGCAACATGTGACTTACATGATTTGTGAAATTCCAGCTTTGCTTAGAGTACACAGTTTGAATTACATCCATGTAAGACTGTGAAACCTGGTAATCAATGGTGGAATGTGTGGTTAACGTTCCCCCTCCCCCTTGGTTTCTCTTAGCAAGGTTGCCTTTATGGTTCCCTTCTGCTTCTGGTTTGAGCAGCTGAAATGTGTCCACATAATAATAAGATTCTCTTCCTAGTTATATGAGGAAAGTAGATCTCAGGACTATCCTCATTATCACCAAAGACTGAGGTTACATTTGAGAGTTTGGAGCACCTTATCTGTCCAGATAGACTGGAGCCCAGAAACACACCAAAGGTCTCTTTGCCCTTCTTCTCAAAACTCAACCAAAGAGACTCAGGACATTTATTGTCACTATCCAGAAACTGCCAAATTGTTTAGCCTCAAAAAAAGAGGACTCATCAGCAGCTGAATTGCTGACAGTTTCCTTGTGTTCCTGGCATGATTTTTGTTGTTTCCTGTGCTTCCTGCATTTCTTTTTCTTCGCTTGTTCTTATCCATGTGGTGTGCTTCTTTGTGGCTGCTGGAGCTGATGCTGAGCTAGTAGACAGAGATCTTGTTCTGTGACATCCCTTGGCAGTAGTTCTATGCTGCACTCTCTTCTGAGTGCACTTAGAAACACTCGCCATAACTGTGGATGTCATTGGTGTCCTGTTGCCTGGAGTTTGCTTTGCTGATGATGCCAGTTGTTCAGCCTGCTCCTCCAGCTTCTCAAAGGTTTGTGAGGGACCTTGCATAATAGAATTGCTGTCAAGTTCTGCCACTGTTATTGGGCTCTTGCTTGAGGCAAGCTTAAGCCATGATTTCCTGGGTTGTCTAGTCTGGCCCTGAGTTCTTGGCAATCTTTGCTTTGCCTGCTGAGCTTTCCTTGGCCTTGCTGTCATTCTGAGTGATAGACATAGAAATCTCAGTAGCCTGACAGTTCCTATTAGGATGGGATCCTTTGGATGCAAAGGGGGAAAGTCCACTAATTTAACAATCTTGAGTTAAGTAAGAATTAGAAAGTGACAAATAGAGTAGTGCTCAATCTCAGTTCTATGTTTGCCAAACTTGCATCTTACCACAGGAGAGGACAACAGGGCAGGAATTGCTGATAGATAATATCAGTCCTTTGTGAAATGCTAGTCATTATTAAGTATAATTAAAATATATAACAAACATTAGGTTCCTGGAATGCCAAACAGCTGGTGGGGGACACTTTGCAACTACACAGCATTTTGCATATTTGGATGCTATAATTGATATATATCCAATGTATCATGTAACTGTGGTTCCTGTTTAGCCTATGCTATTGAATATGTTTCAGTTTGTGCAACCTGAAAAGCTGTCTCCATGCTAAAAAGCTGCCTGATGTCAGTGATAGACTGGAAAACTGGACAAAAAAATTGGAGCTTAATCCAGATAAGGCAGAGGTGTTCCTGGTCATTCAGAAGGAAATAGGGATTTAGCTTGTGCTGGATGGGGCTAAACTTCCCTTGAAGTCTCAGTTCATGGTTTGGGTATAATTCTGGGTTCAGCCTTGATCCTGGCCATCCAGATTTCAGCAGTGACTAGGAGTGCATTGTCACAGTTAAAATTAGTATGCCAATGGTGCCTATTCCTGAAGATGTCAGATCTGTCTGCCGTGACACATCTTGACTACTTTCCATTGGATTAGCGTAACACACTATATATGGGGTGCCTTTGACAACTGTTTGGAAACTTCAGCAGATACAAAATACTCCAGCCAGATTGTTGACCAGAGTTGGTTACAATAAACATATAAAATCCTTGTTAAAACAACTTCACTGGCTGCAAATTCATTTCTGGGCACAATTCAAAGTGCTGGTTATGACCTATAAAGCCCTATACAGCTTAAGTCCAGGCTCTATGATCACTCTATAGAAATCTACCCAGGTGTTAAGGTCCTTTGGGGAGGATTTTCTCTTGGACCCATCACTTTCATTGGTATGTTTGTTGAGGATCCAAGAGAAAGCTTTCTTTGTAGATATTCCCAAGCTATGGAACTCTCTCAGTGGGAGCCTAGACTGGACCCCTCCATCTCTCTTTGTGCTGATAGGTAAGGACCTTTTGTTTGAACAAGTATTGGGTGACTAAGTTACGTGGCTATTTGGAAAGATTTTTTAGTGGGTTGTATATACTGCATATTTATTATTCTTGTCATGTGTTTAAATGTTTTCTGTTGTTTTAAAATATAAAGTTTTAATATGGTAGTTTATTTAATTGTTTTTGAACTTTTTTATCTTTTAACTTTAACTTTTAATTCTTGTAATTTAATTTAATTCATGTTGTGATTTGTGTTGGGTCCCATTAAAGAGAAATTTGGGGTATACATTTAAGTAATATGCTCTTTGTTGTGAAAAATACCACCGAAAAAAATTGTTCTAGAACTTGTTACATAAAGTGGGATGCCATTTAAAAATATTCAGAGATAGCACTTTGTAACACCTTTAAGACTGATAGCATATATTTTAGCATGAATTTGTGTGAATTACATTCTGCTTTTTGTTTCTCTTAATACATCTGATAGGGTAGATTGTAATCCATAAAAGTTCATAGTCATAGATGGTACATGATGCCAGAAATGGGAATGGAAAATGTTGGAAATGTGATGAGAAGAGGGATCTTTTTTTCATATGTGGAAGACCTACAAAATAGCAAAAAAGTTTTGGAAAGAAATACATGACGAAATTCAAAGAATGTATGGTTCAAACTTTGAAATGAAGCCAGAACTTTATCTGTTGAATATGTTAGGGCAACAAAGAGAAATAAGATCTCATCAAAAGACATAATAATTTCAACAAGATTGACTTATGTTCAACATTGGAAAGAAGGAAAATATATTGATATAAGAGAATGGAAGTTCAGAGTCCTGGATATGGTAGCGACAGAAAAGTTAACTTTTTCATTAAAAATAAGCCAGTCCAGGGCTTTGAAAGAGAACGGCGAGAGGTATTGAACTGGATAAAAGAATGAAATAGGGGGAAAGAAAGAAAGGCTGTGAGAAAGGAGAAAGAAAAAATGAGGTGGTAAAAGATAAAATGTAAATAGTTACATACAATCTAAAAGTAATAGTATATGATTGTTATAAAAACAGAGATAATGTATGGAACGGAATGTTTATATGGAATGGAATGTTAAACTCAGATTCAACTGGGAAAATTGATGTCTGGAAGTGGGGAGGGGTTTTTTATTGTTTTTTCATTAAAAAAAATAATAAAAATTAATAAAAAAATAAAAGTTTATAGTCTTGCAACCTTGACCCAAGATCCCCCCTCTTCTTCTTCAAAGTATTTATTTATAAATATTGGTCAGAACAGAATCTTGAGTATTATCCAAATAATTAGCAGGACTTTTCACATTTTCTTTTTTAGCAGTGTTAGTTGCCACAGTTTAGGGAAAAAAATTTAAAATTAATAGAAAGTTCAAAAGCAGATTGTGGTAGTGGTAAAATCTGCCATTTAAAAACTGAACATGCACTGCCCATGCTCTGTGCATTTTTCTAGAAGAGTTAATTTGATATCCACCGAATTGTTACTAATGCAACAATTTCCAGAGAGGTAGCCATAAGATTCTTTGTTGTTACATTCTACTAGGTATCTTAAAGATTGTCAGAAGCAAGTATAAAGAAGGTGCCATTGTGATGGAAATTCAGACCGATATTTTACTTATCCTATCAACTCTTTGTGAAAATAATATTCATAGAAAGGTTTGTATTCTCACTTTGTTGTTCAAAGCAGCTGGGTTGCAGAGTCTTACATTATTTTGCACATCCATGGACATGTTTTCTTTATATAGGTCAAGTGCTCTTTGCTTCTATTTAAATTTTTAAGGTGTCAATTTCACAAGTGACTAATCTTCCCTAGCAGTTTGGAGGAGAAGCGAAGAAAATTAGGTGGTTGTAAGATAATATTGGAAGATGTTTTAAAAAAAAGCCTCTGCCAGTAATGAGGACATAATTCCACCTGGCAAGAAACAAGTTCTTTGAATTTAACAATCATGAACACTTGTATTCATGGGAGGGCAAAGAAGTGTGGTGAGTGAACCTATACTTCAAGCCTGATTACCTTTTCTTAACTCTTTAGGAAACAAGGATGCCTGAGAAAGTCCATCAGGATTCTAAAATGACAGATTGAGTTGCTTGAGATATAATGGGTGTAAGCCTGACTCCAGGCCTCTTCATCAGTAACAGTAAATAATAGATGCAAACAGGGAATGAATGTGGTAATGATAGTTATTATCAAGTGTAATAGAAATTGTTATTAGTAATATGTACTAATAATGGGGTTTTGACTGATACATCAACAGGAACTCTTTGGGTGGGAAGGAGTGGATACACTTATTCCGTTTTTGAAGATGGATGCCAAGAAATTCTATAGTGGATTGGGTCATAATCGTCTCCTTTTTAGTGCTCTGGATTGCTTATGGTAAATACAGCTCTTTTGAAAAGTTAATAATTGGAAGGTGGGTAAATCCTAAACTCTCAATAGCCACATTCTGTAAAAGGTGGTGGTGGTAATCATAGAATCATAGATAAATTCTATGATTACCATAGATAGATTCTATGATAACTTTTGAAAAGTTAATAATTAGAAGGTGAATAAATCTTAAACTCTCAATAGCCACATTCTATAAAAAGTCATGGTTGTAATCATTCCTTCCCTTTTCATTTTTAAAATACGTACTGACCATTCCATCATAAACATGAAAAAATGAGATCATAAAATACAGTTTATTTACATTCTAAAAGTTTATTTACTTTTCAAGTTCGATCAGCAACTCAAATCAATTTTTAATTTAAAATGCAGTCCAGAGATATGGAGGCACTGCAGAAGAAAGTATCTTCATGCCTGCCTTTCTGACTGCTCTCAGAACTTGGCAAGCAAGCAAGGCTTCTTCTGCAGATTTTAAACTATGCGTAGGCTGATACAGATATCGGCTATTCTTCCAGTCACTTGGCCCTGAGTCATATCCAGTTTTGCGGGGGGACGGGGTAAAGCCATCACTTTAAATTGGACTCAGAAACATACTGATAACAAGTTTAGCTGATGTAATATAAGCATAACATGTACCATGCATGTAACTCCCGCCAATATTCAGGCAACAGCATTCTGCAACTTGGGAATCACTACATATAATTTAGCTTTAAAAGAAGTACTTAGCTTATGCGATTTTTACAAAAATCATACACAGAGGTGTGTAATAAAATAGAAATACCTCAGCCTATTCCAAAGTCATGAACTGGTCTAGGACATTTTATTACCTGAAGTGGACCAGCCAGTGGTACCCTTCTCTCCAAGTGAAGGTATATTGTATGGAAGCCTGATAAAGTTATAGTCATGTCTCAGGCAGGAAGTTGCACAAGTGCCTTTCTCATCCTCTGATAACAAACATACTGCTACAATAACAAGGTAGCTAACAATTTGCTATCCTTCCATGATGCTCAAAATCAGCTGCCTGGGATGGAAGCCTCCTAATGGTAGCAATAGATTTGTGTCCACCATCTGTCTTCCTTCTTTTGATGTGTAGAGTGTAGTTCCCTAATTAGGAAAGGTAACAAGAAGTGGACATCCAATGTGCAGTTTATGTGACTAATAGAGATCAGCTGTGGATGTAGCATATCTCGATTTCAGTAAGGCCTTTGACAAAGTTCCCCATGACATTCTTGCAACGAAGCTAGTAAAATGTGGGCTGGACAGGGCTACCGTTAGTTGGATTTGTAATTGGTTGACCGACCGAACCCAAAGGGTGATCACGAATGGCTGCTTTCGTCCTGGAGAGAAGTGACTAGCGGGGTGCCACAGGGTTCTGTCCTAGGTCCAGTGCTGTTCAATATTTTTATCAATGACTTGGATGAAGGAATAGAGGGCATGCTCATCAAATTTGCAGATGACACCAAATTGAGAGGGATTGCTAATACGCCAGAGGACAGGATCAAAATTCAAAATGACCTGGATAGATTGGAGAGCTGGGCCAGGGCGAACAAAATGAAATTCAACAGAGAGAAATGTAAGGTCCTACACTTAGGCAGAAATAATGGAATCCACAAATATAGGATGGGGGACACGTGGCTGGATAGCAGTACGTGTGAAAGGGATCTAGGAGTCTTCATAGACCACAAGCTGAACATGAGTCAGCAGTGTGATGTGGCAGCCAGAGAAGCCAATGCAATTCTCGGCTGCATCAATAGGAGTATGGTGTCTAGATCGAGGGAGGTACTGGTACCACTCTACTCTGCTTTGGTTAGACCCCATCTTGAATACTGTGTCCAGTTCTGGGCACCCCAATTCAAGAAGGATATTGACAAGCTGGAGCAAGTCCAGAGGAGGGCGACCAAAATGGTGAGAGGCCTGGAAGCCAAGCCCTATGAGGATAGACTTAGAGAGCTGGGTATGTTTAGTCTGCAGAAGAGGAGGTTAAGAGGGGACATGATAGCCATGTTTAAATATTTGAAGGGATGCCACGTAGAGGAAGGAGGGGACTTGTTTTCTGCTGCTCCAGAGACCAGAACAAGGAGCAATGGATTCAAGCTGCAGGAAAGGAGATTCCACCTGAACCTCAGGAAGAACTTCCTGACAGTCAGGGCTGTCCGGCAGTGGAATCTGCTGCCTCGGAGTGTAGTGGAGTCTCCTTCCTTGGAGGTTTTTAAGCAGAGGCTTGATAGCCATCTGTCGGGATTGATTTGACAGTGTTCCTGCATGGCAGGGGGTTGGACTGGATGGCCTGTGTGGTCTCTTCCAACTCTGAATTTCTATGATTCTATGATTCTATGATTCTTTAGATGGCACAGAAGAGCAATCCACAACAGTTGGGGTATTTCTTGTGCACCAGCATACATAGCAGAAGTCCCAAAGTCCAAAATCCTTTTCCATTATGACTGTTGACTCCTGTCACCTCAGTTTTTAAATTTCCTGCCTAGACATAGTTGTTTGCCTTCACCAATACTTAGATTATTTTAAACAGTTTAATTTATAGATTCTGCTCAGGAAAAAAAAGAGAAAATCTTTTGAGGACGAAGCAGTTAATGTAGATGATTTCTCCTCAGTTTGAAAAGGAAAAGAAACAGAACATGGAGGGTGGTGTGAGAGAATTGGCTTCACTGACTGCTTCCCAGCAGATTGATGCCATAGAAAATAAATCTGTATAAAAAATCCAAGTAGACGCAGACCAGTGTGTCTCTGAGGTGACTGATGAGAGAATATTAAAAAGAATATACATGACTATCAGTGAAAGGAATTCTGAGGGATTCTCTCAAGTCCCTCCTAAACAGCCAAAACAACAAACAGCGAAGCGGGGGGGAGCAGAATGATTGGCTGCCAGGTTTGGTATGATATAACAAAATAAAATTGGGGTGAAAATGAAGAAAACAGAATTACTTTCTCAGAGGCAACTGAAACTCTGTAGAAGCAAGCAGAGAGATCACTAAGTGTCACTTTGGGCCACCATGTTGGGAATGGACATTCCACAACAGGTGGTAAGACTGAATCATGCAGTGTTTTCAAGCAACAAGAGCAGCAGAAAGAGGCTGGGACAGAAGTGTAAAGTTTGATGGACGGAAAGAAAATAATTATAATGTAGCGGATTTAATTAGAGAGTCAGTTTAGGTAGATTAATAGTGTGATTAATCCACATGTTGCTCCAACCTTGCTAATGAAATCTAATTCAATTAATTATAACAACTTAATTATTTTTTACAAATTAATATAATGAATTTGTTATATAGGAATAAGTTTAATACAATGAATTGATTGTCTAATGATTTTCAGCAATTGAATAATACACTTAGTTTAAATAATGATAGATTAAAATAACAAATAATACAAGCAGCACAATAAATTTGAATTGTGATAAGTTGAAGTGGTATACAGTGAGTGGCATAACTAAATCTAAATGAAGAAAGGATGGTGAAAAAAGTTAAGTTGGGAAGTAAGTGGGAAGAAAAATACTGGTAGGACATGCATTTCAAAGTCTAAACATTTAGAGCAGTGTTTCTCAACCTTCCTAATGCCGTGACACTTTAACACAGTTCCTCATGTTGTGGTGACCACCTACCATAAAATTATTTATTTATTATTTACAATGCCTCCCTGCCCCGGCAAAGGCCGCCTTGCTGGCCAGGAACAGAGGGGGTGGGCAGGGAGGAAAGAGGAGCCACGCATCTCCCCCGGGGAAAAACTCTGAGAACCCCCCCCCGGGCTCTGCTTCTGCTTCGCTCTCGTTTCCTCTGGGGGGGGGCAGTGTGGGAAAAGTTTCCAGAGTGGCAACCCTAGCCGGGGAGGAATCCCAGCGCCTTTGTCTTTTGCGCTGGACGCAGCTCGCCCCCCCGGAAAAGCACCGCCTTGCGGCCCCCCGGCCCTTCCACAGCACCCCCCTCCATGGCGAGTGGGGCAGGGGCCGTGGCGAGGAGGGGGTCTGCCCCCCATGCTGCTGCCACCCCCCCCAAGTGGCCTGTCAGACGGGAGGTTCTCCTGGTAGCGGAGAAGGGGAGCAATTTCAATCCCTTCTGAACAGGGGGCAGGAGGACACGAGCGTGTGGCTCGCGCTTGTGCACCACCACCGAGGAGGGAATGGAGCCTAAGACCATCGGAAATACGTATTTTCCAATGGTCTTAGGCGACCCCTGTGAAAGGGTCGTTCGATCCCCAAAGGGGTCGCGACCCACAGGTTGAGAACTGCTGATTTAGAGAAAGATAACACAGATTCAGATGAGGAAAATCAGTCAGGAATGTCTGAGGAAGAGATGAAAGAGAAAGATTTCGTTGAGAGAATTCTACAGAGAGTGATATGGAAAGAAAATTCAAGTAGATTATTATTCAGTTTTAAACATATGTTGAAAACACTGTTACAAACTTCTGAGTTGGAAGACAGGAAGAGGTGCAGAAAGGAAGTAAAAATAGTAAGGCTGCAGCAGTGACAAAAAAAAAAAAGCACCAAAAGATGTTATAATTCCTTTACCTGACATGTTCAAAGAGTTGATTGATTTGTAATGGGAGTCTCCAAAATTTGGTCCATTCCAGGCAGACTTGTTTGCCTCTGGAACAAATTTCAAACTAAAGCTATTTTTTTTTACTCAGTGGAAGCAGAGATGCAGAATAGCATGATGCTAGTATTCATGGCTACCAGGATTGCTATATGTTCCATTCCAGTAATCCAGAGAGTACTAACAAAGACAAAGAGCAAGCCACAGTGGTGTTCATACCTTTGTACTGGCCAAGCAACCATAGTTTCTGCTGCTGGTTTAAATGTCCATAAGGAAATATTGTTGTCTATCAAACAAACCATATCTACTGCATGATTCAGATTCAATGAGACTGACTGCTTGGACATTGAAAGGTAAAGTTTAAGGCAGTGGGCAAATACAGACTCAGTATTAGCATGCCAGCTTCAGGGAAATCTTCCACTCATAGAATATACGAGATGACATGGAAAACCTTTGTAAAATAATGTCAGTCTCATGAGAATGGTCATGAATGCAGTTCGAGTTAGTGACATCTTGTCATTTTTACAAAAAGATATAGAGAAAGAGTTAAGACTAAATATGTTAAAAAGGCAGATGGCAGCATTAGCAACAGTGCTTAAGCCAGGAAGTTCGAGTCTGTGTATATACCCTCATGTGAGAAGGTTTTTAAGCAGAGCAACCTTAAGGGCATCACCAACTGTGCACAGGGCTTCCTACTTGAAATTTAAATCTAGTATTAAATATGCTGAATACCAGCATGATGTAGTGGTTTGAACTCTGGACTACAATCCTGGAGACCAGGGTTCAATTCCCCACTCAACCTTGGAAACCCAGTGAGTGATCTTGGGTGCATCAGACACACTCATTCCCAGAAAACCCTGTGATAGGTTTGCCTTAGGGTCGCCATAATTCAGAAGCAACTTGAAGGCACATATCAAAAAAATAGGCTGACTCAACCACCTTTTGAGCCACTGCAAGAGTCCTTCTTGAGATCATTGACTTTTAAGGTAGTCTTCCGAGTAGCCATAACATTGACTAAGAGAGTCTCAGAATTGGCAGCATTATCAATACATTCAATTTGTGCAAATGGGATCAGGACAAATTGACTTCGATGCTGGATCCAATTTTTCTTCCAAAGTGTTGTTTGAACAAAGGGTTATTTCAGTCCATCAACTTGCCAAGTTTTTGCCCAAATCCAATGCATGCACTAGAGAAAAAGTGGCACACGCTAGATGTTACATGAGCAGGGAGGATATATATTACGAAGACTGAGTATATATTAGGTGGACAGAGGTGCTATGCTTGACCCAAACACATTGGATAATAGTCTCTAATGTTTTGATTGCATGATGATTAAAGGCAGGCATATTTCTCTGTAATGAATTGGCAAAGATTATTAGATTGGAGAATCTGTGGCCTCAGTCAACATGTTCAGTGTCAAGAAACACAGCATATGTAGTGTCAACATTGTTGGAAGATGTTTGTAATCATGAAAATTAGCAAGAGTCATCAACATGTATAAGACACTATAAAACAGACAAATGTAAATTGGCACAAGCTGCCTTTGGGCAGACTGTTTTGCAGGCTGCAGTATAGTTTGAAGCATCCACGCTTGCCTGAAGAATGGGATCGTGGGTACAGCCCAGCTGTTGTGGATTGCTTCTCTGTGCCATCCAGAGAATAAGAGGTTGGTACTTACTGTGAAGATTCATTCTTGGATGGGCTAGAGGAACAATCTCCCCTGTCCCATTTGTGGCTGCATCAGTTTTTTAAAAAGTGATAATAATATACAAGTTGAGTATCCCTTGTCCAAAATGCTTGGGACCAGAAGTGTTTTGTATTTCGCATTTTTTTCAGATTTTGGAATATGATACCTTTTTGGAATAGCCTTGTGCCTTTTTTGTTCATTACTTGTGTATGAGGCACAAGGCTGGAGAAAGTGAGGATCTGTGAAATGGTGGGAATCCAAGCATAGTGGTCCTTACAAATCCGTGCTTCCTATTTCCCACTTTCACAGATCCTCAGTCTCTCTCGTTTTGTTGCCAGCCACCTGCTTCCACCTTCAAGGCAGCAGCTGTGGCACTCCTCAGATCTGAGGGACAAATGAGCAAGAATGCCACAGCCGCTGTCTCAAGGAAATGGGCAGCTGAAGGCAGAAACAGAGACACTGAGGATCTGAGAGACAAACAAGCAGGAGTGCCACAGCTGCCACCCCAAAGGTGGAAGCGAGTGGGTTGCAGCAAAATGTTTTGGATTTTGTAAATTTTTCGATTTCCAGATAAAGGAAGCTGTATAGATAAGGAAATAAAGGAGAATGACTTATGCATGAAGCTAAAAGGACAGGCAGGGAAAGTATTGTACATGAGTGCAAGTCTTAGGCAAGCTTTGGGATGAAACTCAGATGAAGGCACAGGAGTCAACAGTCATAAAGAAAAGGATCTTGGACTTTGAGACTTCTGCTATGTATGCTGGCATGCAGGGAATAACTTAGCACAACCAGATATAGCAAACTCTATACTCAGGATTTCCATTGTACCAGGGTCAGAATTAGAAGTTGGTACTTACTGTGAAGGTTCTGTTACCCTGTATGTTGGGAGTCCTGGGAGGGGCACCCAAATAACCAAACAAAAACACAAGTTGGGGGAATTTAACTCGAGCACTCTCTTAGCTAAACGAGAGGCAGGGTAACTTTAGCAAGGATCTTTAACCCTATATCTACGGCTTCAGGTCAGAGAGCTGGCAAGCAAGTTTGAAACTAACAAAAATAACAGTTTTATTGAAAGATGAACAGCAAATAAAACAACACTCACACCAGCTAATTTGGAAACAGAAATAGAGAGCTTGGGAATGGGTAATACGACACCTGGTCTCGTAGTCCTGGAGAGAAAGATGGGGTTCCAGGGAAGAAAGGTCAGCGTGGTTGGCTGAGGGGAGCTCCTTAGACAAACTGGCAGCAAGGCGGGATGGAAGTCCAAAGTACTCCAAAGTACTCCAAAGATGTCTCAAAAGTGGGGACCTTTTATAGGGTGGATTTTGCCTACAGGCTATGTTATGCTCGGTGAGAACAAAGGAAATTTGGAGTTGGACAAAGGAGTTGAAAAAGGTCAGATTTTGCATGGTGGGTTTAGCTCTTAAGACAATAGCGTGGCCAGTTCGTTAATAGCCTGACATAAAGAAATGACTTGGCTCTTGGCCGTGCGGCTTTGTGTGGATAAAGCCGGTTTGCAGGGAGGTTTTTCCCTAAAGCAACGGAGAGGCTTAAGTTGCCTGCCTGAATGGGGTTTTGGAATGTACAACCATTAACGGCTGCACCCGTACGTGCTTGTCCGGTGGACCTCTGCAAACATGTGGAGTAGGGTGGCAGAGAAAGGTCAAGCAAAGGCCAAATTATTTGATATCAAAAGGATATCTAGTGCTCTCACCAGACATATCATAACCGTGATAACAGTTCATGCTTGGATGGCCTGAAGGAGCAATTCTCAACAGATGGGTTAATATCAACCAGAACAGTTCCTAACTGTCTTTTCAATAGAAAATAAGTGTTCTATTAAATAAGTGTTCTGTTTAAAAGAAGAAGAAGAAAAAACAAAAAATCAAACAAGAACTTCATAGCATCCTTACAAAGCTGCCTCTAAAGCAAAGTAATAAAGCTCTGCGTACTTTGTGAAAAAGTAATTGAACTGGGAGTTTTCCCATCTTTTAAAATGTGTGGTGTGAATCCTATGCAATTTCTGAAAGCAAGGTGAAAAGAGATTCTGCAAACTGAAATTATTTTCATTTAAGGTGCTGTGTTATGGGATGTATCATTTTAGAGGACTATTTTCTTGAAAGAGAAGGAATCTTCACTCTCCTTGATTTGTTGATGGTGGGTAATAGTATTTGAATAATAACTGTTTATGCTAAAAATATGAATTATGTTAGTATTCCATAAAATCATAGGGCTCATAGAAGCAGATTCTGTAAGTAGAAACAGAAGGGGGAACCTCGCCTCCAACTCTAAAAACCTGCTCCAGAGGGCTAGGAACCGTTGAGGCAGTTTTCAGTGTCAGGGCTGCGAGAAGAACTCAAAATCTTGTCACTAACACAAGTATCATACTGGATTTGGGCATTATCTTACTGAATGTTCATGAAGTGTTCAAAATGTTCTGAAGAATTTTTACCCCACTCTTCCAGTAAAAAGGCTGCTATATATGACAAATAAAAAGAAGACAGTCCCTGCTCTAAGGTGTACAATCTAAAAGATGTTAAACATGGAAAGAGGGATGAGGGAAGGGGAAAATAAGTGTACTAAGGCACCATTTTCTAAAACTGGTAGTTCTTATTAGGGATAGGAAAGGCTCTAGGTTTCAAGTATATAACTTTTGTTGCATTACTCCCTATCAGAAAGTCTAAAAACAAACTACAGCCACAGTCAGTGCTGCTTATTACAGAAACATCAGATGCACTGAGGGACATATCAGCTTTTCTGACTGTAGAATATAAACTCAAATATCCCTGAAACCAAAGTAATGCCTAAAGGAAATAAATATAAATTTTTGTTGTGTAAAGGCTTATTATGCAAAAACTTGCTTGTCATTTATTTTATTTAAAATGGAGCAGCAACTCTCAAGATTTTAAATTTAGCACCTGATATCAAATGTTAAGCAAAATGTCATGTTCCCAGAATCAGTGGAACTAAGTGACATTAGTATATTCTGCCTCCTAAAATATTTCTGGTTTGCATCCATACGATAAATATGGGTAGCCACCATTAAACCTTCCAGTCCTTCAGAATTCTTGAGCGGTAGTGCACTTAGCTCCATGTGACAGAGTTTCCCATTTAACTGCTTAGTTAGAGAATAGTTGGCATAGCCAATCTGAGTTCGTCCAAAGTACTGAGCACTGGTGAAATGAATGGTAGAGGTCATTTGTGCATTTGAATTCTCGGGCTGACAGGAGGAGCAATCCACAACACATGGGTTGTATCCCTCACGCACCAGCCGAAGCAGGAGCCATCAACATTCCATTTCAAAGTGTTAGGCTTTGTGTTTTTTGTTATAATAAAGGTAGGAAATTATATTTATAGTTTTTTCCTTGTTGTTGTTTTTTCTACAAAGTTAAATCAAAAGAATGTATGCAATCTGATTCTTGGAATATTAGTTGAATTTTGTGACAACCCTAAAACTGCCTCTCATATCAATGCTTGGCAAGGGAAGAAAGGCCAAACCGCAGCAAATCTGTTAATAAGTTTGTGGAGACAAGAGGAGGAGGAGATGGGAGTGAAACATGATAAAGTTGGCAGAATTGTTGGTAAGCATTAATTTACAAAGCATTTTATATAATCACACATATATGTAAGGAATAAAATTTTAAGACAAACTAAATTTTTCAAAGAAGTAAACACTAAAATTGCTTAATCCTATGTATATTCTTCTTGTGTGACTATAAATGGCCTTAAAGATGTTAGGAGAAATATATGTTGGTCACAAAGAAAGGAAAAGACAAAGACTTGGATGTAACAGATGATTATGGTTTACCATTACTAAATTTATCCTGTTGGAGCTGCAGGTTCATGTCCTTCTCTCTTCTTTTACACGTATCAGTCCATTGAAATACTTCATTTTTCTTTAGAATTAACCACACTTGGGAAATGTTGCTTGTTCTAATCATGGTTTAAACCAGAATTAGATTATGTCTCATGGAAACTCACCAACACCTTTACAAGAAGATGATGACGACGACGACGACGATGACGACAACAATGATAATGATGATGGAAGTAGATAGAAAGAAATGCTTCATTCTCCTTTGACCACAAGATGACATTTGTTTATCATTTGCAAATGTGCATCTATTATTAGTGCTCTGTATTTCCTTATTAAGCCAAGTTTGCTTAATGTTTCAATGAGTTCCATCATTTATGTGCATTTCAAAACTGAATTTGTTTCCCCAAAATACATCAAGATCCTAGAAATAACTATTTTGTACAGTCAAAACAATGAAATAATGTACAGTTGGTCTTCCACATTCACTATCTAACATTTGTAGGTTTGATTATTTATGGATTATTTGCCCTTGTCTGCTGCTGCCCTATACCATTTATAATAGGAACTTATCACACTGTATTTGCTGAATGCTTAGAGTGCACTTTCCTTTTATATACAGAACACTTCAGACTTCAGGAGGTCTTCAAGGCTCTTTGCTCTTTACTGTGTTAGCTTCAAGCATGGCCTAACAGTAGGGTCGCACAGACTGTTTGAGCTAGCAACATAGCTTATCAGATGGCTAAACTACCTGAACCTGACCTCTTGAAGAGTCACTCTACTGGTACTATAGGTGCACCTACAGCCATGCTGTGAAATGTGCCATTAACTGAAACTGTGTAGGGCTGCCCCATATTCCCAGCCGTAGACATTTCATTTTACACTATAGTCTGGATTCTACATCCTGTAATGACATGCAGTGTGGTTCAGAAGTATTGTCATTTATCATCATTTGACCTAATCCATATCTGGTACATACTGTATATACTCATGTACAAGTCTAGAAATTTTAATCAAAAAATCAACGCAAAAAACTTTAGTTGATTTATCCATAGGTCAATGTAAATACTGTATCTTATCAGAAAAAGGAACCATCCCACTAGCCCCTTCTCTGAGTAGAGTAGCAAAACACAAGAGTTTAGTCCATCCTGGGAGAACCTAAAAGAAGCACTGACACACACACCCTCCGCTATGGTGTGCTTCTGGCTGTTCTGAATGCCTGGGTGGGTAAATGGTGGCAGCAGCAGCAACCTGGGGCAGCTGCCCCTCACCAAGGTAGTACTGGTGCTTACCCTCTCTGCAGAATAACCCTCAACTTATTCACAGGTCATAATTTTGGCCTAAAACTAACCCTCAACTTGCACATGAAGTCAATTTATATTCAAGTATATATGGTAGCATGCAAATCACCCATATGTCTGAAGCCCAATGACCACAAAGCAAAAGAAAGGGTTGCTTACTTTAACTTTGGTTCTACAGGCAGTCACGTGCATACTCACACAGCCCTCCCTCCTCCCCTCTTTGCAAGTCCAGCATTTGTTCTTCCATGCTGGACTACAGAGTGATAGCTTTGTTGTGATGGAGTATATGTAGTAGGAAGAAAGCGAGCAGGGCTTGTGCCAAAGTTACTCAGGTGTGAAACATTCTGTTCAAGTCTCTGTACAGGTGCAGTTCTTTAAAAAAAAAAGTGTTAATACATTGCATGCCCCTTCTGCATTTTTAAAAGGTTAATTGCTGCTCCTGTAAGCTTTCAGGAGAAGTGGTTTGTCCTTTTTTGGCCAGAAAAAAATGGTTTGGGAAGTATAGGAGGGTAAAGGACTACCAAAAATCTTTGGAGGCACCATACAGCTCCAGGGCTGCATTTACCTGTGTAGGTGTTGATAATCCCAATCAAAGAAGCCCATGAAAGACATTAATATTAACATTAATTTAAAAACATTAATGACTCCATATATAATATATAACTCATTTATAACCATGTACTGTATTTGAATTGAAGCATTACAGTTGCTGAATATCTAGTAATTTACATAACGCTGATTGTTATTTATTTTATGTTGTAGATACAAAGAAGCCACTAATTGGTCAGTTTCAAAAAACTCAAGAAGTGATTCCAATGCCTGCCAGTTGTCCCACTATTGCTATCATGGATGTTGCTGAAAATATGAGAGCTAAGATTTATTGTATAATTTGTAAACTAGGTAAAGACCACATAAACTTAATCTGTGTTTTATAGTATCCCTATTATATTTTGTAGTTTGAAGATGGATATTAAAAAGAAATAAAATGATATTTGTTATAAAATCAAAACCAGCATGGATAAACAGAATAAAATAACAAAATTACAGGAAGGTACATAACAGAACTGCTGTTACTTGCTTGAATGAGATGATAAGTTTGGGGAAATGCATCATCTTCTGCTATTGCAGTAATAAGAAAAGAACAGGCCTATTCCTCCTTCCCAAATAGTTATTAATGACATTGAAGCTAGGAGCTACCTGTTCTTCAGTATATCATTTAGTTTTGCTGAAGTTATGCATTTTTAAATTGCTATGATGATGTAACAGTGATAAGGTTTCTGCAAGGTAATAATCAATGCCTTACTTTAGGCTTTGAAAATTTGCCTGGACTCTCAGCGAAGGATTTTGTTACGCTTGCTATTATACGTAGATATCTTGACTTCAAGGTAAGATTTTTTAAATTTGGTTTTCTATTTACAGCTTGGAACAGATAGAAACAAGAAAGTTCAGCATGCTACGTTTATCTCCTCTTATCCACTATGCAGGACAAGTCAGAATTTTAAATAAAAAAACCTTGAACAATATTATTTTACTAATATCTTAAACATTTAGTTTTCTTTAAACTCCATTAAAAAAAAACAGTAGTTTATATAGAGAATTAATAGCCGTGTTCACCTACTGTATCTTCTTTGGATCATAACCTTATTAAATTAAAACAAATTTATCATGTTTTTACAGATCATCCCTCTGATTGGTAATACTAGTTTGCAAAATTCCTTACCTTCACATTGTATAACCTGTATACAATATGGGAAAACTGAAGGTCATGCCAGAGAGAAGGTTTCAAGTTTGCACTTTGCTATACTAGTAGACCCATATGTTGAGTTAGAGAATTGCCTAATTTGATACAGTCTCCTAGAATCAATGTTTTGGTGGAGAGCTGTAGGGAATATACACTCCTTTCTTCATATCTTAGTCATGCCCTATAGCTGTTGGAATTCCAGTGATATTCATCTGTTTTAATATGTTTTCTGTTTTGTCCCCAATTTATAAAAATGAAAGAACATTTCTGCATAGCTTTTCTTTTGAGTTTATTTTGTAGAGTATTTATATTTGAAATACAGATGAATAACCTACCTTTTATGTCCCTTCATTTTTTCCCTAAAGGTTGGTGAAGTCTGGGGTGAGATGAATGCAGAACTTAAAGAAGAAAATTTCAGACCAGTCACTCCTGATCAGGAAGTATTGCAGGTTATCACCGAAGCATTTGAAAATGTTGGAAAGATGGTTGTTTCCCTCCAGACAGAAATGCTAGAAAGCCAGAAATACCAGGAACTTCAGGAGGAAGAAAAATGTTATGCTAAGGTAAGCAAAGAATCAACTATGTGAGAGAGCCATTTATTTAGAAATAAATTCCATTGCTGGTGACGTATATTGATATAAAGTGCAGTTTCTTTACAAGCTAAAATGACATATGGTTTCTCATGTGTGATCTATACTCAGAACATTTTTGGATGGGAAGCCATATGCAAATATGTTGTGAGATCCATTGACAATGGTACCTATAGTTTTGCTCACTATTGTGCTACCTGCCTTGTAGAACTTCATTCTCCTCTGAACTACAGAATAGGATTCCATTTAAAAACTGGAAGCTGAACTGTGCTGCTAAAAACATCTGAGTAAGATTTTTTTTCCTTATTATTTTCTTTCATATTCTAGATTCATTCACTCCATAAGCAAAGGGAAATGGTCAGTAAGTCTTGGGAAGATTTCTTAACTCGGACATCAAATTATGAGGCTTTAAAGGTAAGCAAATGGTTCAGAAGAGTACATCAGTAATATTATCTGATGCTCATTTTTAAGCTACTGTGCAAAAAAATTGATTGAGGCAGCCATGAAGTTCTTTAGGCTAAATCTAGGGCCCTTTCCACACTTTACCTTTTTCCAGTGCTGGGATCGCGCGAGCAGCCTCCAGCGAGAGGTTCTCACATCCCTGCTGCTTCAGCTCCTCACGAGCTGCCTGCTTGCGCGAGAGCCCCGCCTCTTCCTTGAACAGCGCAGTCTGGGAGTTTCCCAGGCTGTGCTGGGGCAGGAAGTGAGACTGGCACAGCTCTGGAGGCTCCGCACGCCAGGTAAGTGTGCGCAGGGCCGGGAGCAATACATGATCATGCACCACTTTCGGCTTGCAGCTGAAAATGAAAAGGTGCATGATCGGCACCTGCCGGCCCCTGGAGCATCGCACGATTGTGAGTGTGCAGAAAGCCCCTCAAATTATACAATGCTCCAGGTGCCCTTTCGCATGGCAAATGCCGTGCAGAAATGGCCTAAATATTAGTCCCCACTGAAATAGACCCATTGAATCAATGGGACTTATATACATTTTTATGCACCATTTAGCCACTGATTGAGTGGTTACTCTGGTTGGGACTAACAACTTTATTTAGGTGTTTGCTAACTAATGATACGAAAAAGCTGCCTTGCGCAACTAGAGGAAATGCCAAAGAGAAGTTGATAATATATTCATAAGATTTTCTCAAGTTTCTAAAAGACAGCACCCTTTTTTTCAACGTTTTCTTCAACTGCATAGAAAGAGATTTTATGTATAACATGTTTGTTGGTAACTTGTCAGTTAGTTTATGTGTAACTCTACCTACTATTTTGAGAATGGAGTACATCATAATATTTAGAAGAAGTTAATGACTTGAAAGAATTAACCTACTAATTAATGGAAGCTAAACACTGCGAGTGTAAAGAAAGACATTTGGCTGTGATGTCCATGTAAATCTCACACCTGAACAATAACTTTTTGAAATTGTTATAGAAAGCAAAAAGGCTTCAGGAAAAATCCATAGAAATTTCTAGATCAAAGGTGAAACAGTATAATGCAACATTCCATCCAACTGACATTAAAGGCCTAAATACAACTGTAAGTAAAATGGACACTTCCTCATTTTCAGTCCTGATTAATATAATATAAAATGATTCAAATGTATCTGACGGTGACCTAATACAAAATATCTGTTGTACATTATGTCATAACAGATAATTCAACAAATTCATTGTGTCTTATATTCACATTTTGTAATACATCCGTTGTATGCAGACAAACAAATGTGTTAGCATTGTAGAAGAGTTGCACATATAAGATTGTTGTGTTAACAGTGTGGATTTTAAGCTCTTCAACTTTAATAGCTTACCTCTAAGAAGAAAGAAGCATTTAAAAGACTTCTGTTAGTTAGAGAGAGGGAAAGAAGACATGTGGACAGAGTCATAGATAGTAGAAATAACATTTGAAGTTTATGATAAATCTTTTGCATTTATGGAAACAGATAGATGTGCAAAGGGGTACAATTTTTCTTTATATATTATACTTATTATATATAACACTGCCTACTCTTATTCAAGTTCCTTTTCATGCCATACCTGTACAAATAGTAGATATTATTCTTTCTCAGATATATAAATGCTACATAACCCTCACCTAAAACATAAGCTGATAATGTATGTGTTTACATTTCAATGAAAATGCAGCTAGTACAGAGCCACGAGAAAAACAAACAATGTCTAAAGCCCACTAACTGTTGATATGTTTCCTTTGAAAACATATTGTGAAACAACGCAAAAACTTCAGAATATCTTTTTTCCAAGGAATGGTTGGAAGAGTATAGCTGAGACTAGCTCTTGTCTCCTTTTGTCCAAACATTGAGCAATGTATTTTGTTCTTACAGATTGCATCTGGTCGCCTAGTAACAGTGGAAAGTACACCTTCTGAACTGACTGGAGGCCCACTAGCTGATACAGATCTTGCACTTAAAAAGCTCCCTATTCGTGGTGGAGCTTTAAAAAGGATCAAAGAGGTTAAAGTAATAGATTCATTCAAAAAAGGTTCAGTATCTGTAAAATAAATGTTGTCCAATACTGCTCTAGACAGCTCCCTATATTTTTAAAATTAATTTATATACATATTTTAAGTACCTGTTTCTATCATCGTGGAAAATATAGTTATTTTTAGATAATGTTTTTGGCTCTAGAAATAATGCGGGCATCATGATGCTATTGAATAAATTCAGCATATTACAAAAACCAGTGAAGTCTAATCATTGCCAAATTGACTCAATTTGCATTCTCTTGTTACTGAGAGCCAACGTAAATGCATACAGTAATGTGTATTATCATGACATTTACATTGGTAGAGATTTGAAATATAAAGAGAAGAAAACAGCCACTTAGAATGTAAAGTGAAAGTGGCATTGGCAATCACTGTCATAATCCAGTAATTGCTTCAAAATGATGTGAATAGAAGAAATGCTGGATCGCTGACGTGTTACAGGCAAAGACTTTAAACCTTAAATAAACAGCCCCGTGGCTGATTCATACATTACAATTACATGCATCCTTGTTCCATTTCTACTACACACTGTGGGATCAAAGTCAACAAGAATAATGTAGGAAGCAGCCTCACTTCAGGGAAATCCATAACCAAAATGACCTGAAGTACTAAGAACAGCTCTGCTTTAATCTCAGTGCAGAAGCTCTGACTATCACTCTACTGTTAGGCAACCCTTTATTTCTTACTGTGGGAAACAAAGTTGTAGAAAAGTGTATGTCCAAATTTCTGGAACTGTTGCTGGAATAGGTTATAAAGACTTGGTGAAAATCAAAGATAACATAGAAAGGCAGGAGCCCCTTCACACCATGGGAGCCATTATGCAGAAGCAGCAGCTATTTCAGATTCTTACCATTCTAGCCCCTGTACTCAGAATGGTCTCCCATCCTTTCATTCATTTCTTAGGGATGAAATCTGCTGTTGCAATTAGGCTTTGGTCCTGAAATCAGCATGTACTTACCCAATATCTGTCTCAGTTTTCCCCTTTCTGGCCAGGGGGTGAGTAGAAGGGATACCTTCAGAGTGCAGGAAGGAGTAAATTCCACTGAATGGAGTTTATTTCTAAGTAGACCTTGCTTCTCCAACCCCATTCCCACCCAGATGAAACTGCAAGCCTGTGAGCATCTACTTGTGAGTAAATTTGTGTCTGAGCACACATGTGTTGGAGTGTACTATATTAAGTTTCAAAAGACTAAGGTTTATAGATAAATAAAAAGTGCATTGGAAAATAACATTCTCAGTAAAGATTCCATCAGGCTAGTAAGGCATTATACATCTTGCTTGGATGCGAGAGCTGGAAGACATGACCGTCACAGTCTTGTCTTGAAAATTGCTGCTGCTGTGGGCTACCAGCAGAACAGTTGTTTAGGTTCTGGTTCGTTCTGCATGACAGGATCAAGGAGTCCCGCCAGAACAAGGACAGACTACTAGCCAAGACTGAACCCCTCCTCCATTTCTGATCTATGGTAGATCAAATCTGGTGAGTCAGTTGGACTGGCTGTTGCCGCCATTGTCATCTCATCCACAGCAGTCTGGAAGATATATATTTTTTAGTGTTTAATAATTGGAGGAGCTGTGATGAGGCATTATACATCTTAAATGTCATGGGTATGGGGAGTGAGGTGTGGGCCATGTTGACTGTGGCACATCCACAGGGCCAGCACACCAATTATTCATACTCTTAACTACTTCCACTTTGAGAACAGCAAAACAGTCAAAAGACATGTTGCAGGACCAAGAAGTTATGTATATTGCTGCAGCAATTTAAAATGGAACCATGCTGTTTTAAACCATGCACATTTTAAAAAAGGGAGCATCAACAACTAAGAGAAGCAAATGTCTGCAGGTGCATTTTTCCCAGTAAGAGAGAAAGAAAAAGAGTATGTGGGTTATGGTTCATTTAATAAGAAGTGGAGAAAGGACTAGGATAATGATGAAGCTTGGAGATCTGAAGCACAATAAGGAGTCCTTGAAGTCACTGTGGTAAATGGTAGACTACATATAGAGTAGAACGGCTAGCTTTAGAGAAATCTGAAAGGAAATTAATAAAGCCATTTACCTTGTTCCAGAAAAAAAGAGAACAGAAAAAAAATGGACTTTTTAATTGGTCATGATGACTTGGGAACCCATGGTACATAGATGATATCCTGGTTTTTACTAGTCTTGGGCCACAAATTTTGACTGCATTTGAATGGCCATGCCACTTGGCTATAGGTCAGATTCTTGGGTGAAAAGAAAAAGACAGGGTTGGAAGGCCTTTGTAAGGAACCTAAAACTCCTACAATGGTGGAAAAATAGAAATTAAATTTGAAGAACCCTTCTTTAAGGATCTCCTTAGATCCTAACTACTTTGAGGAAAATAGTAGGAAAGGAAATACTGCTATTGTCTGTGGTTACATTTGACTGAAGACTTTGTAATACCGTAGCACCACATTTTAGCTCCTGACTTTTATGAGATATGAGATGTGGAGGTCTACAACAGCCTGGGAGGAATGGCAAAACTATGTACCAAAAGCCATCATTGGATACCATCCTTTCAGTGTAGTTTGTTGACATTCAAAATATGAGAAAAGTCTTCTTTTCAGGCCCTTCGATGGGCCACAAGAGGATCATCCGAATTTCATCTTCAGGCACTGAAGATTTCGGCTTCAGAATGCACAAAGCCTGTACTTGCAGGACTTCTGGACATAACTGGTGCTGATTCATTTGTTTATGTCTGTGTGTTTGTTTAAAAACGTTCATGGAAAGTAGCTTGTGTCCCATTTAAAAAAAAACTGTGTGTTTTTATGTGAAATTGTATGATAACATAAAATCTGATGGCTTGCATTCCTGCATAAGGGATAAATTGGATGTGATGGATACTTAGGAGCTTCAACCATTATTTCTAACATTGCAAAAACATTATGGCCATGCATATCAAACTATAGATGGCTTTTTCTTATGCCCTTGTATTTGTCTGAAGGAGAAAGAAATTGAATTTGCTGATGAAATTGAATTTCTAATGAAATTGAAACTTCTGACTGTTATAGTCTATAATTTCTTAAAGTACACAGAGACTTTCTTTTAAAAATGTTCACCAGTTCTACATCGGCCACCTAGTTATATCTCTTTTCGCATTCTACCTTCTTCCAACATCCTCCCATGCAGATCCCAGCAGCAGCTCTGTCAGGAGGAGAGTGCAGTGGGAGTGCTCCCCTCCACACCAGCTGCCTCAGTGATGAAGGAAGCGTGATGGCCCTGACTCTTCCTTCTGCAGCGCAGTCGGGTACTTTCCCAGGCTGTGCTGGGGCAGGAAGTGCAGCCATTGCACTTCCAGACCCTCTACAGACCAGCTAAGCCAGTGATAGTGGTGTGATCGCAAGTCATTGACAGGGAAAACCTGTCAATGATTTACTCCATGATTGCACCGCCTGAGGATGGGAGAAGGATGGGACCATGATGACATCATGCAGAACCATCATCGCAGTCCGATCTTTCTCCTATCCCTATGGCGAGTTGGGAGGGTGGTGCAGAAAGGGCCTAAGTTAAATATTTAGTTATTTCTCTTTAACTAAGTTATGTCTCAAGGCTGCTACAAAGACTTACAACAGGGATCCTGCTTTTGATTGTGTTGGGCTTAGTTGTTTACATGAGTCAGCAGTGCGATGCAGCAACTAAAAAAGCCAACACAATTCTAGGCTGCGTCATAGGAATATAATGTCTAAGTCAAGGGAACTAATAGTGCCACTCTATTCTGCTTTGGTCAGACCCTACCTGGAATACTGTGTCCAGTTCTGGGCACTACTGTTCAAGAAGGATGTTGACAAGCTGGAATGTGTCCAGAGGAGGGCAACCAAAATGGTAAAAGGCCAGGAAACCATGCCCTAAGAAGAGTAGTTTAGGAAACTGGGTATGTTTAGCCTGGAGAAGAGAAAGTTAAGGGGTGACATGGTAGCTATATTTAAATATTTGAAGGTATGCCATATGGAGGATGGAGCAAGCCTGTTTTCTGCTGCTTCAGAGACTAAGACATGGAGGAATTGTATCAAACTTCAGAGAATGAGATTCCATCTAAACATTAGGAAGAACTTCCTCATGGTAAGGGCAATTCAGCAGTGGAATATACTGCCTTAGAATATGGTGGAGTCTCCTTCTATGGAGGTTTTTAAGCAGAGGCTGAATGGCAATCTGTCTGGAATGCTTTGATTCCTACATGGCAGGGGGTTAGACTCGATGAGCCTTGTGGTCTCTTCCAGTTCTATGATTCTATGTCAGGAGGGGCTGGAAACACCATCATCCTTGTGCCCCAAATTCAAAGCTGAACAGACCTGTGCCTGATCCAGATGCTGGCTCTCAAGGTGAGCTACAGGAGGCATTTAGTTAGTGGGATAGTAAAACTACATAGTGTTACTGAATACAGTGCAGTTATGGATCAGTGATTCTAGATTATGAATCAATAACTGCAATACTGAATGTCAGCCATCATATTTAGCAATATGATGTTGTTGTGCACTTTCAAGTCATTTCTGACTTACAGCAGCCCTAAGGTTTTCTTGGCAGATCACAAGGTTTTCCTGGCAAAATTTATTCAGAGAGGGTTTGCTTTTACTTTCCTTTGGAGCTGAGAGACTGTGACTTGCCCGAGGTGATGCAATGGATGTGAACCCTCTTCTCCAGAGTCGTAGCCTGACGCTCAAGCCACTACACCAGGGTGGTCCGCTTAGTAATTTGACTATCAGCCAGTGATTTTAAATTGCAGGTGAACCTATGCTTGCTTGTTTGTAATTGCTTGTAATTGTGCCTGAGCAGTGCAATGCTCAGCACACACAACAGAGAATCCCTGTGCCTTAGTGGAACACTTTGCTTCATAGCAAGAAAGATGCCCAAGGCTCTGACCTGTGCCCTCTATGCATGTTAACAAGTCTGCAGGATAATACTGAATAAATGAGAGCACAATTTTAATAGTTTTGACTGCATAGAAAAATATTTTAATTTGTGATAACCAACATGATCAAATTAAAAGTTGAAGGACTGCACAGAAAATTACATCAAGCATCTGTTGGTTTTACATAGGCTTTTCTTGTTTTCTGTACAATGAAATCTCAATTTATGAGACTAAGCTTGTTGTTACTGCATTGTGTTAGTGTATAAAAAATATGAGTTTCCAATGCATTTAGCACTTTCTAAAATAAGAGAATTCCCCCACCCAAAAAAGAGGAATCTACAAAAATATTATAGTGATCTTAAACATACGGATTAACCTGAGGGAACACAAATAATTTAACTCTAAAGAAGTAAAACATCTGCATTGGCAGTGGAGCCTTCTGTACATCGATGAGAAAAGAGACCATGTTGGTAGTGATTGTTTGGAACATGCTTATCAAATTAGAATGTAATCAAAAAGATCACAAGAAATAGTTCTCAGAAATATCCACAGTGAAAGATATGCTTTTTCAAAAGCAAGCCAGCTTCCTTTAGTTTGGAATCACTTTCTCGGGGTATCTTCTGTAGTTTTGTCTCCTGAACCTAAAGTTGAAATCTGTGACACCTGGAGAGACAGAAAGAAAAGCTGTTTACAAATATAAACAAGTCTTGTTTCCTGGTTTCATTTTTTGCTTCAAGTTCAAATACAAATGCTATTGCCATGAAAACTGGGACAATACTGGCTGTTCTCCGTTTTGCAGTGCAACAGGACTCAGATACTGTAGAGAGAGTACTACGAGTATCGAGAGAGATAGGGAGAAACACATCAAGAGTGATTTCCTTAATCTGACTGAAACACAAGGAAGACAAAATATTTACAATACTTTAACAGGCTAATATGAAGAAATTACCTTCTGAAGTTTTCTGTGCATTTGTCAAAGTGGTGTCTGGGGATAATAATTGTCTCCTGCCCACTCCATGATTCCTGGAGAGCACACATTCTATGTACATATCCCAGAAGTTCTGTGCTAAATCGTTGAAGACATCATTATGCTTGGGCTTAGAGGACTCTTTTAAGAACATCATGAATTCCCAGAGAGCAATAACTGTGCCTGCTACTTTAAGTTTTTTCATTTCCATGAGCTTATGAGAAGAGCTTTCCCAGCACAGATTATCAATTTCTCCCAGGCTGGCAGGGGCTTCTTTCTGATACTCTATGTTGCCATAAACTAAATTCAGCATCAACAGACAACCCAGTTGAAGATACCACCTTCTTCGGCATGTGAATTCCATGCTGCACTGCAGAACCTGGAAATAATACAAACAAATGGTTCAGCTCTTTCTATTTATAAACTTTGAATTGTGCATTAGCAAAATCTTGACAGGTGTGAAGTTGTAAAGCACGTGAAGTTGTAAATTATTATTTGTGCTCCCAAGCAGAAGTACTGTCAGTTCTGGTAGCACTACTTTTGCCATAGTATTTCTGACTTTTATGTGTGCTTGCAAAAAGCTGACAGAGAATCAACTCACTTGAAGTGTGCTGGAGGTGTTCTTTGGATACCATGGACTGTCAAAATGATCTATAAATGGGTCCTAGAGCAAATCAAGCCTTAACTCTCTTTAGACTCAAAAAATGACCAAGCTGAAGGTATTATACTTTGGACATATCATGAGACCATATGACTTATTAGAAAAGACAGTAATGTTTGTTAAAGTAAGAGGCAGTAGGAAAAGAGGAAGACCACATTATAAGTGGATAGACCCAAGGAAGTTAGGGATTGCCATAAGTTGAAGTCGACTTGGCAGCAATTAACAACAAAAAGCATTGATTTCCAGTGAGGTGGTTACAAAGGGCAAAAGACTGCCTAGATTGAAAGTAGCATCTGTTTCTCCTTCCCCATCCACAAAGTGTTGAAATAGGCCTAGTGAAGTTCAAACTCAAATCTCTGTTGAATCAGGAAGCTTATTGGATGACCTTGAGCCAATAATGTCTCAAATCTATCTTAACAGAATGTTCTGAGAACATACCTGGACACATGTTCTGATGGGAAAATAGGGTGTCAAGCAAATTGAACTCAAAAGCCTGCATTCACATAGAACTCTCAAAAGGGGAAATAAATTGGATATGCAGCAATCAAGATATCCACAACTGCTGCATTGGGAATAACAACATTATGGTATAGCTTCACAAATGGCAATGGTACATGCAGAACAGCAAACTTGCAATGCTGTGATGGTTTGGAATTAACAATAACTTGAAACTGTAGGGGCTGCTAAGGGGAAGGAGACATGAGAGAAAAAGGTTCAAAAGTAGGGGCAAAATAATACTTTCTGTAATCCATGCACATACACATCAGAGAAAGGGGGCAGTTTTGAGGAGTTGCAAAGTGCAGAGAAAGTACTCCCTGAAAGATACTTTTAAGAGACTAGAGAATCACCTCTCCTTATAGTCCCATTGAACTTGTGAGGAGCTAGGGAGCTCTCCTGGTTGGAACGGAGAACAAACTAACCAAGATCCTTTACACCAGAGTCAGAACTTTGAGAAAGAGACTAAGCTCAGGAGATGTTCTGAACGAGAACCCAGATCCTGAGAGTCTGAAAGAGTGATTTCAGCTAGTTTCGGCAGTGGTCTTCAGCAAAGGGGCTACCCAGAAGGAGGAGGGCAGCTCAGGTTCTTACTTCAATAGACCTCACCCCAAAAATGGGCTGGTCTGGTCTGGGAATTCTTTTTAAAGCATCTCATGCAGGGGAAGATGAGGATTTCATCTGAATTTCTCTAAAACAAAGGGACTTCTTCAAACAAAGGGTGTCCGCCTGGATTTCCTGGGACACAGTATCCAGTACTTGGGTTCGCAAAAGATGGTAATGGCTCAGGCAAGCATTCACTTAAGAAAGATATTACAGGAATGTTAGGTCAATCACCCTTGCTCCAAAAGTGACATTTTCTATCCGTGTCATCTCTTGTCTGTAAAATATTACTTGCCAACTGCAGGGCCACCTGCTGGGAGAGACAGAACATTGTCTGGGAGGTATTCAGTATGTCAATTGTTTAATCAGGAAGCTTAAACAAATTTGATGATTGTGGACATTGGGGGTCAGCAAAGGAGCTGGCTGTAGGAATTGACCTGGGGAGGCCCTTCTAGATAACCCTTCTATGTCCTTGGCTGGAGAACCAAAATCTCATCTCAGCAGAGGTGTTGTGCAGATATGGCCATATCCTAAAAACTCAACTCAGCAGGAGAGAGAGAGAGCACAGGAAGGGGGAGAATCTTGCCCTTCGCAGTAGGATAAGGCAAAAGCAAACTGCTGAAGCATCTCCCAGCTTGTGTGTCCCTCCTCATCAACCATTTTTGCCCTTTTGACCATACTTTGATGTTGGTTGGCCAGCCAAGTCCTGGTTTTCATCTGTAAAATGCGGGAGGGTATGAAAATCTTAAATCTAAAGTATATCCTGCCACTTGTGAGGGTCCAGACATTAGCTGAAATACAGCTATTGTAGTTCAAGCAGTTCACCAACATCACCTGTTCTAGATAAGCACAACACAACCATTGCAGATCTAGACAGACCAAACATCTGATTCAGTATAAGGCATCACTGTTTTCAGAAGTTATTCAAGTACATGTTTTTAAATGTATTTCAAGCACTGGAACACTGTGTTACTGAAATAAATTACACTTGGCTGTAAACAATTAAACTGCAATCAAACCACTTCATGATCTTGTTGCCAGTCAGCGTCATGAGTAACAGTGCCTTCAGTTGCAGCCATGTAGATCTAACCTATGCATGTATTTTCAGAAGATGCATTCTGCGTAGAGTTGTATATCCAGGTAAGGTCATTTTATGGCCTTTAAGATATCATACTAGAATATGCAATGGAATATTTTGTAGTAGTAGTTGGACTACTGGACTAAAATCAGGAAACCTCAGGTTCTACTTTTCCTCCTGCCAATAAATACATTTTATTACAGTTGGTTTGTTGACTGTTTCTCAGCATAATCCACCTTGCAGAGCCGTTGTGAGAATAAAATAGGGAAAATTAAGTATTGTGTATGTCAGCTGGTGTTCTAAGGGTTAGTAGTCATTAACTGTGTGTAAAATGGTTCACCCAGTTTAAGTAAAGCAGCTAAAAAACATAAAAACAGTTAAAAAATATAAAGACTTAGAGACTGGAAATTTTACCTTTTTTGGATTACAACTCCCAGAATTCTTTAGCAAGCAAAATAGGGTTTTTTTCTGAGTAGATTAATGTGTTGCTGTTGTTCAGTGGCTTCAAGTCATTTCTGACTTATGGATTTAGGGTGACCCTAAGGCAAACTTATCGCAAGGTTTTCATGGCAAGGTTCATTCAGAGAGGGGGTTGAGGCTGAGAGACTGTGACTTGCCCAAGGTCGCCCAGTGGGTTTTTATGGCCAAGCACTGATTCAAACCCTGGTCTCTAATGTTTAGACCACTATACTACGTTGGCTCATTTATGTGTAAACACCAACTAAATGTCCAAACAAATGAAAATCTCATTCCCTAAAGCCAAAATAAAATAAAATAAAAATTAGAATGTAGGTGCCAGCATCACCTCTGAAGAAAAATATATTTCAAAAGTTGGGGTGCCAGTACAGTGTACAACCTTCTTTGGCCTGTGAACACTTTCAGAATTTGATAATTTGCCGTAAGTACCACCACAAAATGGCTTCTTGGGGGCTTGCATTCTCATGAAAGATACCATATTTGCTGGCGTATAAGATGCACCAGCATATAAGATGTATCCCATTTATATGCTGAGAAATACAGCATATAAGATGCACTGGTGTATAAGACGCACCCCATTTTCAAACAGTATTTTTCAGGGGGAAAAGTGAGCCTTATACAAGCTTGAGCTGCAAAAGCCAAATCACAATTTTGATCCTACATGATTAAAAAAAACCCTCAAGATCAACTGGTGATGCTTCATATGCACCTTCATATGCACCCTAAAATCAGGCAACACCACTCTCCCCACAAAACACATAGAAAAGAAACCCAGGCAAAATGCACACCTTTCTCAAATTCCTCACAGAAACACATGAATAGGCAGCACAGACACATAGACCATGGAACTGGGGACAGGGGCCTTCACCCCCCCAAGGCTTAATGGGGAAGGCCATTCCCCCCAAATAATTGGGCACCAACCATCAGGACCCCTACAGCCCCTGTGTAGTTCTGCCACTTTAACTACCAGAGTATCCCAATTTATAGCCATCTTTGCATTCTCTTAACAGGGTCTTATATTTTTCCCCTTGATACATTAATTTTATGTTTTAAAAATGTTATAACATTTCATGCATTATTTTTGTTATTTTCCTCATGGTAGTCACATTGTTCACTGCTTTAGTTGGTGGTCTCCTTTTTTTCCACTGTATTCTGCTTTACCTGCAGGTATACAAAAGTAACAACAACTTAACTTGACAACCCTGAACCACCCCACCCCACCCAAACCATAACAGGGAGTTCTGGAGACCCTGCACACACACCCCAAATTACTCCCATCAAACCCAGGCCATTTCCGCACTACAGTCTTATAGCACGATGATTCCACTTTCAACCTCCTATGGAATCCTGGGGTTTGCAGTTTCGGGAGGGGCCACATGGCCCCTCCTTAAACTGCAAACCCCAGGATTCCGTAGGAGGTTGAAAGCGGAATCATTCCGCTATAAGACTGTAGTGCGGAAATGGCCCAAGGCAATTCTCTTCCCCGCTCCAACCATTACACAAGCAAAGCTCCAGGCAACCCTCCCAAAGGATCAACACGCCAGGCAAGAATGTCCCCCCAGTTACTTGCATCTTCAGCTAAACATTTCGAAGTACCATTTTGGCATGCAAAGGAAAGGGAGAGGTAGAGCTTCCAAGGGCATACAGACACAGCAAGCATGAGTTCTAGGTGAGAATGATTTGTAGTGTCTCACTAAAAATGTGGGGAACAAAGGAAGATTTTGGGGGGGGTCCAGCAATGCCCACACATCTCCTCTCCCAATAGCAACACCCCTGGTTAGGTCCATATTGCAGTGGCTGAGAAAATGAAAAGCTGCTTAAACTCAGTTGTGAGTTTTACACTGAGATACGATGTCAGTGCAGGACAACTTTTCAGCTCACTCTTTCCTTAGCATAGAGTTCTTCTCAACCAAAAGTTCAACAGGCACCTGCTTCGAAACTTTTGGAATGTTTCATTTAGGGGTGCTGCAGACTACATCTATTAATCAGTGCACACATGGACAGATACTAAACCTACATAATCTGTATGGAATATGTTTATAGACTGGATCTTTGGTCCCATCATTTACCTACATATTGCATTTTTTCAGGCTATCTTGTATTCTTGCCTTTTGCAGTCTAACACCCTACAAATATGTGGGATTGCTCAGCCATACCATAGGCAATGGAACAACATATTTCCCTGTTTTCATCTAATCTGCTCATTGCAAATTAAATCACTGTTTGCAAATACATTCAAACTCCAATGGGGGGTTTAATAAAAGGGGGGGGTAGGTGACGGGAGGTTGGTTTTCAAACAGGAAAAGCAATTAAGGTTGCAAAATCCTAATGACACACGACCTAGGTACTTAGGGCATAGGTACCATTCAACCCTGAGAGACTAACTTTTGAGTAAATATGCACAGGATTGACCTAACAAAGTCCTTCTGGGATGCAGGTCCTCTCTGTCCAGTTAATAAAAGAGTTGTAAAACATTTGTTTTAGGAAGCAACTTTTGGAGTGAAGGGAATGGTACTTACTGAGACTTTGGTTCTGAGCAGAAGGAAGCTGTCTGTTGCCTGGCCACTTGAAGACAAGAGGAGGCAGGAAAGCTCTTCCAGTGGTTTCAGAAGTCTGAAGCTGCTTGTCTGGTGATGCTGGCTTAATGCTGTTTGTGCTCCAGGGGACGGAGATTATACAGCAGAGGAAAATACTGACAGCAGCAGAAGCAGCATCCCCGGTAATAACTCTTAACGAATGAAAATGGAGAGGAGAGGGGCTATAAGTCATATAACTCCGCCTCTATTCACATCATGTTCTCTGAGTCAATATGCCACATAGCCCCTTCTGTTCATTTCCCCTATTGACAACATATATAACCCAATCAATAGACTTCAGGACAGTGGTCCTGCTGAGAGGTGTGCAAGTTTCTGTGTGTTTACTCAGAAGTAGATCTCACTGTACTCAATGGGACTTACTCCCTGGTAAATAAGTTTCATGTTGCAGCTGTATATTGACTTGGAATTAAGTCGCACAGTGTTTAAATGGGTCTCCTCTGCACAGGTAACAGTGCATAGGACAGCAGCCTTAAAGTGCTTCTGAATTTTGCTGAATACGGATGGGTTATATCCTTATAGCTACTGGCAACTTTTTCATTAAAGGTTTTGGCCTCAAATAATAAATCAGCTGAGGATTCCTTTACCTAGAACAAGAAAAACTTTTTAAAAGATTTATATGCTGACTCTCTGCAAAATAGTATTCAAGATAGCTCAACAAAATAATGTGACGATTTATAAAACTATTGCCCCAAAATTACTGATTTTATAAAAATACACGTACAAACCACAATATATAAGAAACTATATATATGTAGCTCCAATGACTCCGCAGTTTCGTGTTTATGATTTTATCTTCTCTGATTTTTTATATGTATATATATGTATGTGTATGCATATATACACACACACACACACATATATACATATAAAAAATCAGAGAAGATAAAATCATAAACACAAAGCTGTGGAGTCACTGGAGCTACAAGAAAAGCTATTGAAATGTATCAGAGGTATAAACCAGTGCTAAAACAAGTTGTATAATATGCTGCAAAGCCTGGATTATTAAAAAAAAATGACAATAGTTTTATTTTAAAACTACTTTAGTAATTCAAAGATTTCTTGAATATTTTCAAAGAATTTAAAAATCCTACATGTTGTTGCAAGCATTTTACAGTATCTTTCGTGTTGTAAAACACAGCATAAAGAGCAGATTTGGGAGGAGAAAAGAAAAACAAACAAACAAACCTGAGTGCCTTAAACCTGAAAATCTCCACTCTCTGCTCTTTGTAACATATTGCTTGATGAAGAGATCTGAAGATCTTGGAATCTTGCTTGAATTTTGGTGCCTTTCAGTTGTCCTAATTAAAAATTATTCGACAAAATCTGGATTTCTTTTTCTTATGCCCAACATCCAGACCATTTCCGCACTAGTCTGTTAAAGTGCTATTATTCCACAGCAGCCATCCAGTCCAACCCCCTGCTATGCAGGAACACACATCAAAGCATTCCCAACAGATGGCGATCCAGCCTCTGCTTAAAAACCTCCAAAGAAGGAGATTTCACCATACTCCTAGGCAGCAGATTCCACTGCCGAACAGTTCTTCCTGAGGTTCAAGTGGAATCTCCTTTCCTGCAGCTTGAATCCATTGCTCCTTGTCCTAGTCTCTGGAGCAGCAGAAAGCAAGCCTGCTCCCTCCTTGACATGACATCCCTTCAAATATTTAAACATGGCTACCATGTCCCCTCTTAACCCTCTCTTCTGCAAACTAAACATCCCCAGTTCCCTATGCCATCCCTCATAGGGCATGGCTTCCAGACCCTTCACCATTTTGGTTGCGCTTCTCTGGACATGCTCCAGCTTATCAATATCCTTCTTAAGTTGAGGTGCCCAGAACTCGACACAGTATTCCAAATGAAGTCTAACCAACGCAGAATAAAATGGTAGCATTACCTCCCTCGATCTAGACACCTTACGCTTATTGATACAACCAAGAATCTTGGCTCCACATCACACTGCTGACTCATGCTTAGCTTGTGATCTACCAAGAGTCCTGGGCCCTTTCCACACGGGGGTAATAAAACGGTGTAGCGTGACCTCTGACAGAGGTCGTCTACACTGTAAAGTGGATTGGGGCGGACTACTTTAGCGTAGTTCCACACCTCAATCCGCGCTAGGGCGACCGGAAGTGGTGGTGCCGCGTGCTTTTTAAAAACCACTTTTCAGGAGGTTTTTAAAAAGCACGGGGCGTGCAGCCGCGTGCAGCCCCGTCGCAGTGCCCAGTGTAGATTTGCAGGCAAGCGCAAGTGCGTGCCTGCAGATCTGCTGGGGGCGGGCTTTCTGGCTGGCAAGCTTCTCCAGTTGGTGGACAGCCTCTGCCAGTTGTAAGCCGCCATTTTGGACGCTGCAGGACTCTGAGGAGTGTGGAGCAGCGAACCCGTGCTGCTCCATGTGGCGATGGGCTTACCCGGTTTCAGGCAAGCTCCATTTCAGCGTGTTTCCCCCCGTTTCTTCCTCCCCATGTGAAAAGGGCCCTAGATCCCTTTCACATGTACTGTTGTCCAGCCAAATGTGTGGCCATTGATTTCACAGCCCTTTCTGCCATGGATATTACAGTAATTACTTAGCGGAGGACATGAAACTCACTTTATCTATTTGCAGTCATTAACTATGCTAACTGTCTTCATTACTCCAGACAGAAACCCAGAATTTCTGGTCACAAATCTAGAGCAAGCAAACAAGCAGGTCACCAGAACCCACTGAACACCTTGTGAAACAAAGCAATGATCTAATATTTGTCTGCTGGGTGGGGGATGAAGTTAGCAGCTTCTCTTGCGGGTCGGAAGGATGGGATTCAAAACTTGTAATAAATATATGTGGTCAGTGCCATTTTTAAATGAATGAGTTTGAGGACATTTTCACACATAACACTAAGGACTTCTTGAAAAGTTGTGAATGCAGACAGCAGAGTGCTATTTTTAAGAACAGTACATCTGCCAGCCAATACGAGATATGGTCTAAGAAATGCAGAAATTCAAGCATAACATATAAAAATGCCCCAAGAATTATCCATCCTGAATAACTGGAGGCTGACTTTCTCATGCTCCCCATCAAATAAATTGCCTAAATCCGGTTCTTAGTCGCAGGTATTGAATCAATGGGAACTTGGTATGTCAGCACTTACTCAGTTCTATTGGTTCAGTGGTTCTATTCAAGTACAATTGGAGATAGAAGAATTTATTTTTACTCCCTCCAGAACAAAATCTTGCCCCTGCTTATAGCTTCTATATGCTTCTTTTATTCAACAAGTAACTTTATACTGATTTCTAATGCTAATTTCACTGACGTTGTGATGCGGATGTGAAAATGATTTCCAAAGTACTATTTTGTTCTGCTTTATACCCAAAGGCATGGTCATGATTTGGAAACACCTGATGAACACATTCTAAATAAGATGTAATTTCTGTTTCCTGGGTATAATTTTCATTACACACATTGAAATTGTCATATGGACAACTAAAATTGAAATAGAGACCTGACTCCTGCATTTCTTAATGCTGTTCTTAACAGGTGGAGAGGTTTTAAAACAAACTCACTTTATATTGGCTTTTCAAATGTGAGTTAAATGTCTCCACTTGTGTGACTACCTCATTTGTGTCTTACAAGAAACTGAATGTAATGTTCCCAAAGACGTGATAATGGTGTCATTATTGTGGAAGAGGAGGGGGGAACAAGGCAGGAAAGGGGCATCTTTATGGTAAAAAGAAATGTGACTGAGCATCCCTCAAAGAGAACCACATGAGCCATCATTGTACTATAGGAAGCAAAAGAGCTTCCAGCAGAAACCAAACCAATGAGTACTTCATCTGTTAGTGCTCCAGGGGGAGGAAAGGATTCCATTTCATTGATTTAGATACTTATAAAATGTTATCTCCATGCTATCTAACCCATTAGACTTACAAAAGCACAGGAAAGATCCATGGATTTTAAATGCATTTCCACCACTTTTACCTATTTCCTGTTATACTATCTCTGTTCCTCAGGACAAATCTATAATTCAGATTATTGTTACTTTATGCCACTCCAATTTAAATCCACATTCTTTATAGTATATTTGTATGGGTGATATCTCCTGCCCTATAATCTATTGTTGTTCAGGCTTGCCCTCAGTTGCTTAGTAGGACGAATATGCATAGCTATTATACTTGGTTTCTTATATAACAACTAACGTATATATCTGGCGTTGCCCAGGATTTTATTTTCTCATAGGTAATACTTGTTAGAAAGATTTGAGATCCTGTGTCTCTAAGTCTCCAAACTGTCTTCTTCAGTACCTGTGACTTTTCCCCATACTCTCCAGCCCAGTCTGTATTGAGAATTATTAACCATGCAGAGGTTGGGTCCCTGAGGAAAATACAGTGCCCTCCTCCTTGCTGCTAGGCCTCATCTCCATAGCAACTAGCCTATTCAAGACAGGCATAGTTGACTGGCTGAGAATTCTAAAGGCCCCTCCCTAAACTGCAAACCCCAAGATTCCATAGAATCTTCTCAGGCAGCCAATCAGTCTTTGCCTGACACAAACAGACAAACTTTGACTTTTATATATTAGATGGGGGATCCCTCATCAATACAGACACTTGTAGGTCTTCTCAGTGCCCTCTTATCTTTCCAGTCCATCGATGGATATTTGTTGTACTTACCATCCTCATATATCTTTAAACATAACAAAAACAACCATGCTGCCAGAAGACTCTGTCCTGCAATTAGACATGCTTTCTCCACCTTTTTCTTATGTTGTCTCTCTTATATGTGCACTTCCAGCTTAGCATAGTCAAATGTTCTGCTTTACAAAAGACAGTTCTCTACTTCAAGGGTTGGACTCATGCATCCTCCAGATGTTGCTGCATGTTCTAGAGGTCACCATTGGTTGCACTGACCATACTGATTTGGACTGCAAGGATTCCCAAGTTCAAATGCATCTGGAAAGCCACATAATTTTCAGTTGTCCTCCACCTAAGGGCATCTTCTCTTTGAAGGGCTGAAAGCCAGTGGTGTAGTGGTTTGAGTGTTGAAATATGACCCTGGAGTATAGGGTTCAATTCCCCACACAGCCATGGAAACCCACTGGGTGATCTTGGGTGCATCTCTCAACCACAGAAAGCCCTGTGATAGGTTCACCTTAAGCCAGGAACAACCTGAAGGCACAGAACAACAACAGCTAAGTTTAAGTTAAAAGTAAAGAACCATAGGAAAAGAGAGTTACAGGGGCCTTGAAACTGCCTATCAAAACTTGCTGCCTGTGCATCAGACATCATAAATCCAAGTAGACATGCAGATCATCTTGAGAGAGGCCTCTCTACCATAGTGAGATGCATTATATAAATCCTGATTATTATTTCTAAATGTACGCCTATAAATATAAAGTGATATACACATATCTGAGAAAAATCTTCCCCCCCGCTTTAGTTCTTATTCTCTCCCCAGCACTCTGTGTAGGTGATACATAAGTGGTCATCCTAGATATCTATAGCATGTTTATCTCCAGCTGTACGGGGCAGGCAGGGGCCTGCAGTTTGATAGCACAAAGTCCACAAAAGATTGTAGGTCTGATCTACTGCATCTTCCAGGATTAAAGAATTCTGGGAGTACAGCTAATAAACCGGGGTCAGGTAGAGAAGGAACATGGGAAAGCACCACATCAGTACATTTTTTAGCAGGAGTGATGGTGTCATCTGTCAGAGTGGTGTTTGCTAGCGTTTTAAGCTTGGGACAACAGGTCTGATTTATGACCATGATCCTTTTTGTTAGATTGCAATATAGATTCAAGCAGTAATGGCCTCAAACTTAGGGCCTTTCCGCTCCACACTGTTATAGTGCTATTATTCCACTTTCAACAGCCTGTGGAATTCTGGGGTTTGTAGTTTACTGAGGCCAAAGAGCTCTCTGGCAAAGAATTCTAAATGCCCCTCCCTAAACTACAAGCCCCAGGATTCCATAGAATGTTGAAAGTGGAATAGTAGCACTATGACAGTGTAGTGTAGAAAGGCTCTTAGAGCAGTAATTGAATAGATTATCAAGAATAGAAAAATCAGATTTTCCCAGACTTACTTGTATCTAACTGCCTGTCCATATGTATGGGGAAGGAGAGAAAGGAAGAGAGAGAGAGATCAACAGAGATGCCTAAATAACTAATTCTTCCTGGGTTATAGCTATGAGATTGTGGCTATGAGAGCTGTTGGGATGAGTTTTGATATTTCAGCATTTGCCACTACGCTACTCCTGGCAAAGAACTCTCTTAGTCTTTGCAGAAGAACAATTAAACATCATAGGGTCAAAAGGACCAATGGTCAGACTCAGCATAATGCCATAGCTTCCTAGATTGAGTCTTTCCTTCTGCAATGTGATCCTCGTATTTTCCTACTGCCTTTCACTTTGTTGAGCATTATTATCTTTTTAATGAGTCATGTTGTCTCATGCTATGTCCAAAGTATGACAGCCTCAATTTGGTGATCTTGGCTTCTAGAGTCAGTTCAGGTTTGATTTTCTCTAGGACCCATTTATTGGTCATTTTGTCAGTTGCTGACATCCTCAGAACTCTCTTTCAGCATGACATTTCAAAGGAGTTGATTTTCTTCCCTCCACCTTTCTTCACTGTCCAGTTTTCTACTCTGGTTTCTCTTCAGATCGTATAAATCTTTCACCTTTTACACTTCATAAAAACTATGGCAATAAAAGTTTTCCTCTGTAAAACCTCACCCTTTTATTTTGAACGTGCAAAATAGCAAAGCTTGGGAAAGCCACATTTTTGGACTACAACTCCTTTACTACTGGCTGTGGCATTCTGTGGCATTCTGGGATTTTTCTAAAAAATAGTTCTCTATTCCCCTTCTGTAAACTGTTCTAGGGAAGTTTTGTTATCTGACGATGGAGATGGTCTTAGAAATGGTAATAACCTAAATTTATTAACTATAATAATAATGATACAAAGATGACATAATTATCAGAAAAGTAAGTTTCAAATGTCCATAGCACTGGCAATGTAAATCTAAAAGTATTTACTTGGAAAGGAGTCCCACTGAAATGGTGCCATTTTCAAATCTGTAAGATTTCCTTTATAACAAAGTTAGGA
Source organism: Ctenosaura bakeri (assembly GCA_948474755.1). Taxonomy (NCBI): domain Eukaryota; kingdom Metazoa; phylum Chordata; class Lepidosauria; order Squamata; family Iguanidae; genus Ctenosaura; species Ctenosaura bakeri. The sequence goes on along the minus strand of CAOLHI010000200.1, from coordinate 239,201 downwards.
TCAGTCTGTCAGACTGAGGGTAATAGTACTTACTGCTGCCTCATTACCAGCCATCTAGGGCATTACTAGTGGAGGAATCACTTCCTTCTGCATGTAAAGGACATAAACTGACCTTTTTCTCTAAATAAACAATTGGTGAAGGAACTGGATAACTTGATTGGTTTAACCCACATGGAAAGCCATCACAGTGCTTTTCAAACAGTTAAGAGGCACAAAAATCAGCATGACACATACAATTACCACTTGCAGTCCCTAAACAGCTTTAACAGACAAACAGACTGTCATAAGGACGTTATACATGCAAACACCTGTTACAGTCATAAAACTTGCTCCATAATCCTTTAAGCACAAACAGCTAAAAGGATTGTGTACTACATAAAAGTCCTTTAAAAAAAACTTTATAAAGATACACAAAACATATAAAACAAAATTTTAAAAAATTCAACTAAAAGCACATACAACTATAGAAAAAAGAAGAAAAAAGAAAAAAGAGGCAGAACACAATATAAACATAGCCTAAATACTAATTACTGAAAACTAAATGTGGTGTAGTGGTTTGAGCAACCTTGAAAACAAGAGACTGAGTCCCTACTTGGCAATGGAAATCCACTGGGTGGGTGCATCACTCACTCTCAGCCTCAGAAAACCTCGTGATAGTTTCGCCTTAGGGTTGTCATAAGTCAGAAACAACTTGAAGGCACCCCACAACAACTAATCCCCTACCACTAAATACAAAGTACTAACACTAACATTAAGACAACAAAGGTAGTTTCCCACTTCCTAATGCAGACTGTTACTGATTTTATGAAAAGATAACAACTTCTCTAACTGCATCTATCTTCTCCATGCTTCCACTGCTACATTTCTCAAAAATACTAATTATCAAATCCAACTATAATATTACAGTAATTTTTTATTGCAACAGGCTTGTCAATGTTTCCCAGTCCTTGGTGAAAGCTGCTACTGATTTTTTTTTCTTAACAATATTGCCAATTTGTCCATTTCAGCTAAGTCCAACGCTTTCATCAACCAATCCTCTTTCATTGGGATTTCTGCATTTTTCTGTTTCTGTGCATGTAATAATTTTGCATCTATGGCAATATATCTTAATATCTTGCCATATTTCTTCTCCAACTGATCTTCTACTAGTCTCAACAAATATTGTTCAGGCTTTAATGACGCATCAATTTTCAAAATATTGTGCACCATGACATGTATTTGACTCCAGATTTTTTTTTTTCCTTTTCACAAGTTCAGCACATGCGATAAAAAAAGTTCCCACTTGTTGTTCAGATTTCTAACATCTATCTGGGGTATATTCATGTATTTTGGTCAGTTTTTCTGGCATTAAGTACCACTGATACGTCATCTTATAAAAATTCTTGTTGTTTGTTTCCAACTCACAGTGACCCTAGGGTGAACCTATCACAGAGTTTTCTTGGCAAGATTTGTTCAACAGAAACAATTTTTGACACAGCTACATCTTCATTCCCACTTTTATTAATGTTGATTATTTCAATAACTGCATACAGTTGGCCCTCCACATTCACTGGGACTGGAGGCTCAGGACCCCTATAGAAGTAGAAAAACATCAATGTGTCTGTCTGTCTGTCTGTCTGTCTGTCTGTCTGTCTATGGGAAGGGGGCTGAGGCATGGTGGGGAGAGTGGGCACCCAGATTCCAAAGTAGGTCAGAAAAAGGAGAGGGAAAATGAGTGGGTTGATATGGTGGCCCTCTACTTCTTTTCTCTCACCTATCTCCTTCCTTGGTTACAGAGGGCATCAAGAGAGGATTTATGATGCTGTGAATTTGAGGTGCAAGCCATCTTTAGCTAGCTTGGCAGCAGGTAGTGGAGGAGGATTAGAGATTTTTTTTAAAGGACTGCACAGCCTGATCGGAGCCACTGAAAGAAAAGGTTTCCCTGGAAAAGAAGCACTTGAGGTGAGAGGTCAGGGGTTGGAGAAACAAATAAATCCATTATGTTAAAGCCGCAAATGTGGAGGGCTGGCTCATGTAAAGCCCACTAAGAGGCTGACACTCCCCAAAGGCTTACAGCCTAATATCTTATGCAAAAGGGAAAGGGGATGGGGCAGAAAGAGGAAAGCAAATATAAGTCAGTGAGACTTCCAACTAGACATATATAGGGATTGTGCTAGAAGTAAGAGACAACTGAGTTGTGTAGTTTTGGAATGATTCTAGTGTGCTTTAAAAGGAGGGAATTATGCAGAAAACCCATTAGCTGTCTTCAAACAACTGCAAGTGGCAGTGCCACCACCATACCAACTGGCACATTCTGGCAGGAACTGTCTTGATTAATCCTCCATTGTGCTGCTTTTTCAGCTATTTTCAAAATGTCCCTGATTCTCACTTCTGCTCCCATTCCCTCCTTCATCCTCAGCCTATTTCAATGGCAGCAAGTTGAATTCAAAGCACAGAAGAAGTCTGCCCTTAGTTGATCTAGTAGAGGGAGAAAAGAGGTCCGGAAAAGGCAGAATCTAACCTTTCCCACTAGATTCAGACAGAAGCAAAATGTTGCAACCTGTCCTAGTGAGTATGTTCTTCCTCATCAATTACTTTTCTCATATGATTACATCTGATGTTGCTGGGCCACCTGTTTTTCATCTCTGAAACATTGAAGTGTCTGCGTCACCCTCAAAATGAGGGCAGTGAACATAAAAAGGGAAACGTACATATCTAACTTCATCCTACTGCAGTGGGAAGGCTTTTTTTTTTAATTAAAAAAATAATTGTGGATGATGCATGGGGGCGGCAGGTCATGGGATGCACGTTGCCAAGCCTGAATCTACCCAAATGATAATATACAAATGTATTTGTTTATATGATAAGTGTTTTTCCCTCAATTTATCAGTGGGCCCAGAAATCAGCCAGCAAATGGAAAAGTGAGCTCTTTAGACAGGAGGGATGTTTGCCATTCCCCAATCTGCCCATTGCTAGTTGACTTTCCAGTTCTTACTGAAATGGTAACTTAAACAAATATCTTTGTCTTTGATCATATCATTTTCTGTATGCGATGAATCTTCTGTGAAACAATCTTCTATAATTTCCTTGTGAAGCAAGTTGCTTCAGGCAGTACAATAAGCAGAATAAAGAAAAAGATTTGGTGTTCCTGAATGTTAGGCAAGACTTATTATTACTGAATTTAGCAGGTAAAGTAACATTCGGGGTTTGCTTTTGGCACCAAAATATTGTGGTCTGACTCTACCTGCATATATTCTCCCACAAAGAAAAAAATAATCCAGGATTGGTAGGTTGATTTCCTTGGAATTCCACACAAGTTCTCATCAACACACTATCATTGGTAAGTCAAACATCTGCTCTGAAAGGATCCAAAAAAGGCTGTGATGATACTTTGATTAGATCAACAGGCTGGTAGGACAGCACAGCAAGATTCTGAGATTAGTGGTGCACTTTGGTGATTTTAGTCTCTAGGGTTAATGGAGCTTCACTGCTCCACACATCCTTTAGATGGTAATAAATATTTTCAATATATGGTGAACAAACTTTGCTATATGTACTATTGTGCATGTAATTCTGGTGCTAAGCACACCATAAACACACAGAACTCTCTCCCAGCAATCAAAAGTCAGCTTTCAAACCATACCTTCTTTCGTGGAATCGCTTTGGGGAAAGAAAGGGTAATTAAATATTTGTCCCATTGTTCTGGATTGCTCGTGCCAATGGTTTCATTCAATATCACAAGAGTAAAATGGCAGAAAAGCGGAATCTTTGTAGCTTTTAGTTGCAAGTTTTCAGAAAGGAAAAAGTATTTGAAAGGATAACAACATGTCATGAAATCTGGAGAGTAAAATATTCTTATAACATTATTTGTATTGAATTAGCAGTCCCATTGTTTGCAAGGGAATTTACTTACAACAACATAAGACATGATCTGTGCAAAAGGGCTTATCCAGAACAAGCTTATCTACAAAGCATCAGAATGGATTCCCTATTGTACGTGCCTATACAAGCAAGGCGTTTGAAACTCATTTTCTTATTGGACCATTTTCTTAATAAGAGCGCATGTCATTGTTTCACTTCTGTTTTCTTTGGCTATGCTTACAGGCCAATTTACAATTTTTTTAAAAAGACCCACACCTTATATGCAACATCAGTTAAATACAGATACTGATGGAAATAAAACTACACATAAAAATAAGCAGGACATTAAAAAGCTGCTGTTTTTATATCCATTGTGTTTTGCTTTATTACAGGTTGCTTCTCTTCTTTATGGCTAACTGCCCTGATAATATCCACATTTTAAAGAGTAGGTACAAATCATTCCTTTTTATAGACCTACACTCAAAGTGAAAAAAAAGATCTCAGTGGCATCTTTAAAACATTTAGTTGCTAAATATACAGTACAGTTCTTGTTGTCATGTGCCTCCAAGTCATTTCTGACTTAAGGTGACCCTAAGTAGAAACTACCACAGGGTTATCCTGGCAGAATTTGTTCAGAGGAGGAAGGGTTGCCTTTACCTTCCTTGGGGGCTGAGACAGTGTGACTCACCCAAGGTCACTGAGAAGTTTTCCACAGCTGAGCAGGGATTTGAACCCTGATTTCCCAGTGTCTTAATCCAAGACTCAAACCACTATACCACACTGGCTCTAAGTACAATCCTTCATTCATCTAATTAGCAGTGATCAAACAACAATTATAAGTAGATTGTAATACTTGGAAAGCAATGCTGTGATCACTAAAAGTCAAAATGTGTTTCTCAAAAATAAATCATGCCAGACTAATCATATCTCTTTTTTTGACAACATTACAAGCTTGGTAGATGAAGGGAATGCTTGAACTCAGTAAGGCCTTTGGCAAGGTTCCCCCATGATGTTTTTGCAAATAAGCTAGTAAAGTGTGGGTTAACCCTACTGTTAGGTGGATTTGTATTTGGTTGACTGACCAAACCCAAAAGGTGCTCACCAATGGCTCCTCTTCATCCTGGAGAGAAGTGACTAGTGGAGTGCCACAAGATTTTGTCCTGGACCTTGTACTATTCGGTATCTTTATAAATAACTTAGCTAGTAGACTGGAGGGCATGCTTATCAAATTTGAAGGTGACACCAAATTAGAAGGAATAGCTAATACTCCAGAGAGCAGGATCAGAAGGACATGAACAGATCGGAAAACTGGTCCAAAACTAAAAATGAATTTCAACAGGGAGAAATGTAAGGTACTATACTTGGGCAGAAAAAAAAATTAAATGCACAAATATAGGATGGGTGACCCCTGTGATCTAAGAGTCTTAGTAGACCAGAACCTCAAGATGAGTCAACAGTGTGAGGCAGCAGCTAAATAAAGCCAATGCGATTGCAGGCTGCATCCACTCTGTTCTGCTTTGGTCAGACCTCACCTAGAATACTGTGTCCAGTTCTGGGCATCACAATGCAAGGATATTGACAAGCTGGAATGTGTCCAGAAGAGGGTGACCAAAAGGATAAAAGGCCTGGAAGCCATGCTCTATGAGGAGAAGCTTAGGAACGTGGGTATGTTTAGCCTGGAGAAGAGAAGATTAAGAGGTGACGCGATAGACATGTGTGAACATTTAAAAGGATGTCATTCCGCCTAAACATTAGGAAGAACTTCCTGACATAACACCTGTTTGACAATAGAATACACTGCCTTGGAATGTGTTGGGAGTCATCTCCTTTTGGAGGTTTTGAAGCAGAGCCTGGAGAGCTGACAGGAGTGCAGGGCAGGGGGTTGGACAGGGTGGACTTTGTGGTCTCTTCCACCCCTATGATTCTGTCTTGCAACTTTATAGACATAAACGATCACTTGTAAAGCGGTGCCACGCACACATTAGCACCGCTGCATGAAAGATCACTATCCTGGTGGTAGTAGCGATGTTTAAAGTTTAATGCTAAAGGTGAGAAGCTGGGGCCCTCCAGATGTTACCCATCCGCAACTCCTCGTCCTCAAAGCCGATGGTGAAGACTCATGGGACCTGCAGTCCAGCAACTTCTAAAAGGCTAGATCTTGTCTCCCACCTAGGGTTTAACGTAACCGGCATCGGCATTTTTTGCACGCCATTCTCTATTCCGATTACATTTCCTGTACATCCGTCTTTACACGCAACTGCCAGCTCAGAACCATCCTTCATGCATCACACGGAGCCGACCTAACCCTCGAAAACAAATGCTACTGTCATCGCCATCATCTTTTAAGGGGGTGCAAGAAGCTCTTCTGGATTCTTGCTACAACACGGCCGGCGCTGGGGAAACGGCCCCACTCCGCGGAGCCCCAGCACGCCCCGCGGGGGAGGGCGGCTTCCTCCCGAGCAGGCCTGCCCAGGGAACCGCGCGGCCAAGGAAGGGGCCCCTCCCACTCACGGCTGCGAAGACTCTGGCCGTGTCCGCACTAGGCTGTTATAGCGCTATTATTCCACTTTCAACCTCCTATGGACTCCTGGGGTTTGCAGTTTAGGGAGGGGCCTGCCCATAGGAGGTTGAAAGTGGAATAATAGCGCTATAACAGCCTAGTGCGGACACGGCCAGCTCTCCTCCCTCTACGCCACTAAGGCGATGCCCACTCCCCGCACTTTCTCCCTTCCTCTTTCCTCCAGCCCGCCTCCGGAATGGGTGGGCCGATGTGCTGCGTGACGTCATTATCCTGCGCCGCTTTCTTGCCTGCGGTGGAGTCCTCGCTGGAACTCATAGAAGTTTTTCCAGCGCCGCTTCCCAAGCATGGTGTGGGTCACCCGGGCCCTACTCAGGAAGGTTAGTGGGATCCCCGGCTGCTCTTTTCCTTCATTCTAGTCCGTGCCTCCCAGCCATTACTGTTTGGCAGGAACGGCCCCCTCCGTCTTCCCACTTTTTCAGCTGCTTTTAAAATGTCCCAGATTTTCTCTCCTCTTCCGATTCTCCCCCCGCCTTTGTCCTTAGCTTACTTCAGCTGTTGCCAACGGAGTTGATAGTGGGAAAGTTGTTTGCACTTAGGGCCTTTCTGCACTGCACTGTTATAGTGCTGTTATTCCACTTTCAACATCCTGTGGGATCCTGGGGTTTGCAGTTTAGGGAGGGGCCTTTAGCATTCTCAGCCAGAGAGCTCTTTGACCTCAGGAAACTACAAACCCCAGTATTGCCCAAGGATGTTGAAAGTGGAATGATAGCGCTATAACAGTCTAGTGCAGAAATGGCCTGGGTTAGTCCTTTACTAAGGCCAAAGAGCTCTCTGGCTGAGAATTCTAAATGCCCCTCCATAAACTGCAACCCCCAGGATTCCATAGGATGTTGAAAGTGGAATGATAGCACTATAACAGTGTAGTGCAGAAAGGCCTTTAGTTGACTTACCAGAGAGAGGGGAGAGGAGGGGGCAGAATCTTGCCCTTCCCAGTAGGCACAAGCAAAAGCAAACTGTTGCAGCCTCTCCTAGCTTGTGTCTTTCACACTCTAATGTTGTTTTTCTCCAGTTTTCATCTATAACATTTTGGAGGGTCTGCCAGTCATGTGTCATCGTGGGGCTAGGGGATGATGCCCCTGATTTGGTTAGGCGAGGTGGGAAGGGGAGAGCTTCTCTTACTTCAATAACAGATAATTCATAGGAAGAATTTCCCTTATTTTATGTTTCTTGTACTCAGAAAATTATAAGAGTTCTTTTTAAATTCTGAAAATATAAGATGTATTGTTTCCACCATATGGTGGTTATCACATCTTATGCCCCAATCACATGACTGTGTTTACTAACTGAGGATAACATTTATGCATCTAAGAAGTTGTATGCAACATGATTAAAAATGCTCCCAAGGCTGTTGACAATAAAACCATAATGCATGGTGTACACAAAGGCAAAAATAAAAATGAGTAAAAAATAAAATACAATCTTAAAATGCCTAAAAGGCAATATAAAGTGACACCACACAAACCCCGCTGGGAGAGAATTCCACTAGGAATGAGCAACTGTGGTCATCTAGATGTTTTTGATTTCTTTAAGACCTATACTCTCTTACTATTGGCTGTGCTGGGTAGGAATGATGTGAGTTCTGGACCAAAAGTATCAGGAAGGCAACAAGTAACCTTCTCCTGCTATAACCTTTCATGGGTTTGATATCTGTTTCATGCATCAGCCTGTAATCTGTAGAAAATCTTATGGCACAATAAATTTTTTAGCCTTTAAAAAATAAGGGTTTGAGTTAGGCTTAGTTTTAGGCTTTTGCAACTGGGCTAGTAGAATTGGACTTCTCACACTCCCTTCCTGCAGAGTAGCCCCTCCAGACAACTGAAAATAGTGCACAGAAATCTGGGGGATCCTTCTGAATGGGATGAGTTTAAGTCTGCAAAGAGAGAGGATCCCTGCATATCAGGTGAGGATACTTTGTATAGTGTGTGTTCTCCTGTGGACAGAAATCTGGTCCTGGGTCCAATCTTCTCTATTATTTTTCAGTGTTAGATATTCATCTCAATACAAGCATTATGAATTTTATTAACCATAATTTGTGTATTATCCCCATGTGAAATGCTAGCACAAAGCAAATCATATTGTTAGATCAAAGAAACTTACACGCTTGCATAATTTGGAATTTTAACATTTCAGAACATACTCAAAGTAGACCATTTAGAACAGGGTTTTTCAAACAGTGTGCTGTGACAGGTTAATGTGTCACCTGAAGTGTGTGGGTGTGTTGCCTGCAATCTTGGAAATCTATGTTATTATTTATAAATCATATATTTTTAAAAATATATGAAAGGCTTTCATGAGATATGTTGTGTTCCCATACAGTTTGTTATTCCAATTTATGCATGTGTCTGTATCTCTTATAAGAGGTTAATTTAATCTTCGGTTTGCTAGTAAAACTGAAATTACTGTGTTGCAAAATGATGCATGTCTAGAAAGTGTGTCAGCAACATGGAAAGTCTGATAAGCTCTGATTTAGAATTGTAGAGCTGGAAGGGACTACAGGGACCATCTAGCCTAACCCACTGCCATGCAGGAATACAACTGAAGCACCCCTGAAAGATGGCCATCCAACTTCTGTTTTAAAATTCCAAAGAAGGGAAATACACCCTCTGAGGCATCTGTTTCACTGTTGAACTGCTATTATAATAAAGAGCATTTTTTCCCCCAACATCTAGGCAGAATCTCTTTTCTTGTAAATTGAATATATTAGTTACTGGAGCACCAGAAAACAAGGTTGCTCCATCTTCCACGTGACATCCCTTCAGATAGTTAAAGATGACTATCATGTTTCCACTCACTTTTCTCTTCTCCAAGCTAAACATACTCAGCTCCCTAAATTATTCTTCATAGGCCTTAATTTCCGCATCTTTGATTATCTGTGTCACCTTACTCTGAACCCATTCCAGCTTGTCCCTATCCTTGAACTGTCACACCCAGGGCTGGCTACAGTATTTCTGAACAGATTTTGTGGTAGATGTGTTGTCTAATTTGGTGTTAGAACCAAATTGTAAAGAATGACTAGGGGGAAATGTTGGGTTTTTAAATTTTCTCTCTCTCCTTGTCCTCTGTGTACTTCCAAGTACACTTCTTTTTCTAATTTCAATGTCATTAGTACGGAGTATGAGTAGAATCTTCATTTCACTCATAACCATCATACCTTAGTGGTTTTTAGCATGTACTACCACATATCAAGAATGCAGCAATGCCACTGAATACTTCTCAAAAACACAAGTAAAAAAAGGCTATATATGAGTCTTATTCTCATGTGTGTGTTTACATGTGCGTTCAAGTTGCCTGTTGACTTATGGTTATCTCATGAATTTCATACAATTTTCTTAGGCAGGAAATACTCAGAGGTAATTTTGCCAGTTCCTTTCTCTGAAATACAGACCATTTCTGCACGAGACTGTAATACCGCTATGATTCCATTTTCAACATCCTATAGAATTCTGGGGTTTGCAGTTTAGGGCCCCTCCCTAAACTGCAAACCCCAGGATTCCATAGGAAGTTGAAAGTGGAATCATAGTGCTGTAACTGTCTCGTGCGGAAATGGCCCCAGTCTACAACACCTGGTATTTGTTGACAGTCTCCCATTCAACTACTAACCAGGGTTGGCCCTGCTTAGCTTCCAAGATCAATCAGGATTTGGTGTCTACTTTTTAGGGTATTCAGGCCATTCTTTATAGGCATGTAATATAAAAAAAATCATGCTGAATCAGACAGATAAGTCTTTGGTCTATCTAGTTCAGCATTCTTTTGGCACAGTGATTATCTACATATTTATCGGAAGCTCACAAGCATTGTATGTGCACAATGGCACAGTCTCTTGCTAGCTTCCTCCAACAGCTGATACTAAAACCTGATATTAGAAGTAATACACAGATATCAACTTAATGGGTCACTGTGGAATCATTTAGTGTGCTTTACTCTAAACTATATCATAGTGTTGCGTAGATAAAAGGGAATAATCCAGTGTATTTTAACCATAAGTTCAAGTGGGGGGTATTGCAGTATAAACAGAATTACCATCTTTTTCTCTGCCAAACTGCTGCAGCTTTAAAGCAGAAATTCAATAGCAGTAGACATTCAGTTCATTTCATCTTTGTGTAAGGAAATGCTTTACCTGTTCCAATATTGCTTATTAAGCTACTGTTGAAATCGTAAGAGACTTTTCAAAAATTGTGGTGGTAACCCTAATCCAGTCACCTTAATTATAATGGGGTGGTTAAAATAGGTGGGGAGCCTCTAGGACGAATTCCAGCCCTACTGGGGGAGCAGTCTGATCATCTGGAAATCCTAGGATGGCCATGCTCCTTCCCATAGTATCACTGTGTGGGGTTTTCCTCATGGTAAACATTTGAACTGCCTATCCTAAGGCTCAATGACTGACAGCAAAGGCTTTAAGCTAATATGTATTGGTATTTTTGTCCTCTCCTCTTTTAACTCACCTCTGGAATGTGGCTGTGGAGAACTTCTCCAAAATCAAATTGAGACATTGGGCTGAAAGAGATTCCCCATCCATTAATTGAAAGATATTGTGAGGACTTCATGGTATAAATATGCATTAAATGCTCTGAATATGTGGACATCAGTTTGCCTCGGTGTTGTAAGATGGGTCTATACAGGATCAGAAAGAAATTCTGATAACATCCCCATGGTAGATTGCTTTACTTGGCATTATTCAAGTGGACACGATCTTGGAGGAAGAAGTAGAACACTGTACTTGTGGAAAATACTGCAAGGAAAAATGCAGATCACTTCACTCTTGTTCCTGACAGTCTCACAGTGTCCTGTTTCCAAGGAGACATGTCCCTGGTAGTAGAGCCACACATTGCCAGCAGACTCAGTCTGAGAATACAGCCAGGGTCAGAGCAAACAGAGTGCTCTCGAAGAGTCAAGTAAACCAAGTGATGAGGGTGCAAAGTCAGATAACAATCTAGTATCCAGGGTGAGCAACTTCAGCAGATCTGGGAAACCTAGTACTGTGGCCCTGCAATCCAGAACAGCAAACAGGCAGGGATGGTTACCTGCAAGAAGCAAAGTCAAAGCACATTCCAAGGTCAGGCACCAGCCATTTAGTTGCAAGATAGAACCAGGCATGGATTGGAGGTCAGGAAGAGCCTAACTGATGGGGCCATTTCTCAGACTTTTTAAACTGGATTGCCTGACCCTCCCCAAGTATCTATCTATGGATACTTCTGCCTTAAGTCTCCTGGTGGAAGGTCCTATATTTTAGGACACCTCTTAGTTTTAAAGATCTTCTGTTTCCCAAGGCAATGTTCAGGTAGAGTACAGTGTGCCTTCTGTACATGTGGGGGTTGCATTCCAAGAACCCTTGCATAAAACGAACAATGCAAATGCTCTGTGCCATTAATGCAAATCCTGCGTGAAGGCATGTACAGTGTGCCCTCTCCTGTGCAACCACCCACACATGAATGTGAGGTCACACAAAGCCTTGTGTCCAATTATTATCAATGGATACACAGGTGTGTAGACATTGCATTTATGTGTGTGGCAGTTGTGCCAGCAGAGGACACACTGTGCATGCCGTAATGCAGGGTTTGGACTCCTTGTTTGATTCTGAGCCATGCTGCTTCTCTGCAATCTGCTTTACCACAGAGCGTTCTGGCTCCACAAGGGCAGCCAGTTCTTCATTGTCCTCAGAGTCAGAAGAGCTTGGATTCATACTCTAGTGAAGGGGTGGCACACAGGGCATTGCTTCTTTGATGGAGTCTTTGCAAGTGGTAAGCCCTCTCTGCACAGTCTCTATTTTTCATAAGTGAAAAGCAATTTGGTAGCAAATCCGAAATACCAGCATTTAATGGAAAACCTCTTTGAGCCTGAGGACCAAATTCAGTTTCGAGGAGGTTTGGGGACTGCATTCCAGTGATGGATGGGGCAAATAAAAAAAGGGTAGGAGCAACATTAACATATTTTTTTCCTTAAGGCTCTTACTACCAGCCTTTCAGCATTTTAGAAGGGAAAAAATGTAGAACAAAAGGCTCTTCTATATTGGTCTAAAGAAGCATGAGTTCTGACAATATAGTCTTTTGAGTTGCCGGTTGTCACCTCTGTGTCCATTCATTCTTTTCTTTTTTTTGACTGTTTGGAGCTACTTTTTTCATCTGCACTAGGGCCCTTCAGAGCTTTTTAAAGGAGGGCATAGTTTGTTGAAATGGTCGTATGGCTTGAAAGGCAAGTTTTCTCCTCTCTGATTTTTTAAAAATATTTTTAGAATGATAGCATTATCTTGCAAAGCTGCAGTTTCACTGATAATTCTATTACTCTGTTTTTCTTTTAAAGTCTAGAAGATAAGGAAATATATTATTCCCATATGTCTCAGAGTTAAAAAGAGATTCAAGTGAGGGTGGGAATATAATGTTGCAGCCAGTGCTCAGTCATGTTAAGGGGAAAAGGGTGCTGCTTTCTGGAGAACCCTTCAGAGAATTAGATTAGGGCCCCAAGATTTGGCTTGGTGCTTGAGGTTTTCCAACCCTGAATTAATGTGTCCTTTTATTAGTATGGCAGATTTATGGATGATCTAAGGATCTACGTGAGAGGAGGAACTGGAGGAATGGGTTATCCTCGATTAGGTGGAGAAGGAGGTAAAGGTGGTGATGTCTGGCTGGTAGCTCATGAAAAAATTACTTTGAAGAGAATTAAAGACCGATATCCAAGCAAACGGTTTATTGCAGGAACAGGAGCCAACAGCAGGTGAGTAGTTTTCACTGAATGAGAATTAGTATGGGCAGACTGTTCCTTCTCTTAGAAAGTAGTGTTGTAATTTTGATTTTATCTTATTCTGTCTCTCAAGCATTGCTGCGCTGAAAGGTGCTAATGGAAAAGATCGTGAGGTAAATGTGCCTCCAGGAATATGCGTCACTACAGATGATGGGAAAGTGTTTGGTAAGGATTTGTTGGCCCTTCTTATGTTATCATAACTGATCAGAAAGTATGGCAGACATATGCCTAGAAAGAATTGGATATGCACATGCTCATGCTGAAATAGACTTCATTTGTTTTGTTGTTTTTCAGTATGATTCTTTCCTGTATGAAACTGCCATCCTCTGCAACTTGGGGACTTAGCCTCAATCATATAGTTTTCCTCAGGCTGTAAATACTAGCTTTGATGGAGAATGCCTTCCACTGACCTAGTACAACATCACAGATCTAAATTTTTGCTGGCATTGAAAGGGTTTCTTGCAGCTATTGCTGGCATATGTGATTGTTGCAGATGTTTAGGAACAGTTAATTGATGATTCTTAGAAGCAGCCTAATATTGTTGATTAACAGATGATACTATATTTGTCTTAACTGACGCACGTTCGCTTGCATACTGCACGTTTTCATGGAAGTGAGTTACGCCTTTGAATGTAAGATTTCAGTCTTACGGTAATATGAATATTACTTTTGTAAACGCTTTCAGAAGCTACATGATTTAGTTTCCCACATGATTTTTAAATTATAATTTTATTACACAGTTTATTTATTAGCTTTGTGGGAAGAAAACATTGTAATGTGTTTAGTACAGGCTTCCCTCACTTACCTGACAAGCTAAGGACTGGAGCACTATCAGAAAACAAAATTGGTTGAAAAGCAGAACTCATGTACTGTACTGGAGGGAGCATGAAGGACTTACAGAAGTTCACTTGGGACTTAATGCACGTGTGCTGCTCCCAAGTGTCTCAGCTGGCTTAGCACCTTTTCTCCCCCTCTCAGCTTGTTTTGCAAGCACTGTGCACACATGAGCCTCCCAAGCAAGCCTCCAGATGAAAGGTGGAACTCTGTCCAGTTAATGGAACTTGCCCTTAATTTGGAAGTATTGAAAGAGCAAGTCATCAGATAACAGGGCATCAAAAGGTGGGGGCTTCATCTACAAAAATTATGTGTTTCTTGGTGTGCATTGGTGATTTCTAAACATATTGGATGCCCAACCATTATGAAAGTTGGAAGAAGTGTTTGTTTTTGGAAGAAGTATACTTCTGAGAACATTTGCAAAAATCCATTATTCTTTTCAGACTAAAGTGCAATTTTTATTTTTAGGTGAACTTAACAAACCAGGAGAGAGACTATTGGTGGCACGTGGGGGTATCGGTGGATGTCTGGTAACAAATTTCTTACCCTCCAAAGGTCAAGTGCACATGATTCATCTTGATCTGAAACTTATAGCAGATGTTGGCTTAGTTGGGTGAGTCTTTGATCCTGAAAATTGTACTCTGGAGTCTCAGTAATCATAATTGTATATTGAAGTGAAGATTACTAAAAATGCTTTTCTGTTTTACTTCTGGATATTCTTAGTTGTCACTGCATGGGCAAAGGGCATGTTTTTGAATGATTGAGTCTGTGAACTTGAATCATTGTTTAGGATGTGGATGCAACTAAAATGGGGGAAATGGATATCCAAAGAAGTGCTTTTTGCCCTTCCGACCTACTGATTCTACATCAAATTTCAAAGTTATTGTCAGAAAAAAGGGAAAAATTATGATGAATGAACATGTATTTCTTTTCTTCATCTGAATTGTTGATACAGCCTCTGAAAGCTTGCGCTTTGATCTTAGTCTGAGCTTGCTTTTAAATCTCTGTCTGTAGAAAAGTGCTTTATCATTAGATAACACACACACACATACACAAACCATACTGTATTTAGAAGAGATAGAAGGCACAAGATTAGGCTCAGGTTCATTGAAACAACAGCTGTGAATGCATTTCAGAGTTAATGCCTCTAGCTCAGGTATAATAAATTTCTTCCTGAACAAGTATAATAATTTTTGAAATTCCTCTTTTGGCATTAGCTTGATTCCACTAATGTTAGTGCTTTATGTAGTAGGAATCCCTTCAGCTTGTCATATGGAAATGTTTTCTATTCATTAACTTTTTTTTAATGATTATGTTTATAAAACAGGTTGAAAAATAAATGAACGATTTTTATATATCTGTATTTGCAAAGCAATTTCCTTCTCTAAAATGTAGACTGTTGGATATTTTGTCTCAGTACAATCCAAATCCTGTGCCACAAAGACCTATGGCAGGTACATAGTGGTGATACCTTCAGAAATCATTGCACAGTCATCAGTAAATTTCCCTCACTGTCTACTCCCAGCATGGGAAGACTCTATGCTTTTTTTTTTTTTAATTGGCGAACACGTGTAGGCTATCCCACTGTTCCCAGCCCATAATTGTTTGTTTGGGCCCAAGTCTTCTTGAACTGGCTGGCCTGTTTAAGCTGTAGCTGTCTCTTTTACCTTCCACCTTCCCTTCTCCATCCCATAATCTTTAACAATTAACATAGTTATCAAAGCTTTTTTGGAGAGTTCTGCAAGTTTCTGTACAATTGATGGGGCTTTTCTTTGTTTTTTGTTTTGGAGTTTTTTGTTTTGTTCTATTCTTTGAAACAGTGAGAGAATTGGTGGTACAGCCATTATCCTCTCCTCCTCCCATACCTTGCAGTGGTGTGGTTGTTCAGCCTTGCAAGCTAATAGCACAGATATTCAATCGTGGAGACTTGTGGGAACATGGGCCAGGATCCAGCAGGGTTCACTCCATTGGATCCCAGTGCATTTGCCAGAATCAGCAATCTTCCTAGTGTCTTGCAAAACCTATGAATGCCCCCCCAAAAAACACTCCAGGAAGTGGATACTTTCTGGAGCAAATCTTTAATGCTACAGATGGGGGATGTGGCATGAATATCCTAGTTCTCCTAACATTGGATGCTGGACTACACTGTTGGATCTTGCCCATTTGCATGATGAGTGCACTTTGTGTGGATCAAATAGTTCAGCATTTAATGCATCCCTGCATAGATCAGTTCAGCAAATTTTGAGCAAAATATTTAGGAGTGCTTTGGAAAGTGGTTGACAGGGAATAACTCCAACATTTTAATTATATCTTTATGATGGCTTACGAAGACCTATATTTTATAGGATTTTTGACCATTTTTCCTTAATAGCCAAATTCACAATAGCTGCTTTTGAGGTGATATACAACAGGCCTTTCAATAGGAACCATAAAGACAGTGTATGCGCACCCCTGGGAGAGGCATCTCATAGACCAAGGATTCAGTTTCTTCTCTCATAAGCCAGCCATCTAGGCAAACTAGGCAAATAAAGGCACAGCAGTGGCAAGACAACACTGAACCCTTTTGTGTTTACGTGAACAGAAATAGCCTTGGATGTACATCGTTCCCTGATGTAAGATTTATGTTGAAGGACTATGTGAAAGAATGTGCATAATTAAAATGTATGCTATTTTTTTTATTTTATAACACTACTGGAAATTTTTTAATAAGATTTTTAAAAAAAAATAAGCCAAAAGAAATTACTGCTTGTCTTCCCCATCTCATCTTCTGAATAGTCTGCCTATAGGGCATTTGTCTCTTTTAACCTAAACAATAATCACCAATAAAATACATTTTTGTAAAATGAGCAAGGAAATGGCTTTATTGTTCTGCCATATGTAAACATCCCGATGTAGTGCTGCATAGTAATTTTGTGCTTCCTATTTTATTTCAGATTTCCAAATGCAGGGAAGTCCTCTTTGCTAACCAAGATTTCTCATGCCACTCCCGAGATTGCAGATTACGCTTGTAAGTAAGTAATTATTGTCTATGTATTAGCATTAGCAGCTTGATCTCACATGTCTCTGGACCTGTGCTTCAGTTTTGCAAGTGAAACAATTTGAATATAGATGATTTCGACCCCAACACTATCCACATGGAGAAGACATGGGAATGTTGTTTGAGAAAAAGAGCTTGTATTTGCAGTGTGGTCTAGAACATGCAGATTCAGCACAGAAAAAGTGTCACTAGCTTGCTGTTCCCTTATGCAATTCTTTTACAAATGGGCATGCTACAGATGAAAATCAATTTGCGCCTTGATTTTACAGTTCTTATAAGTGTGGCTTATGGTGTACAATTAATAGCATACAATCCTGTGGCATATATTAATCCATCTGGCTTTTAAATAATCAACAGAGCAAAACATCCTTCCTTGAGACAAATGTTCTCTAATAAAAATAGCTTTATTTTTAGTTGATGTATTCTGAGCTGTAATCAGCTTTGGATAACCGTAGAGGATTTATGCTACTGGTATACATTCTTATAGACTCTCTAAGCTTCAGGAAGTGATGTTAGAGCAGAGCTTTCCAAGCTGTGTATCATGACACATTAGTGTGTTGGCTGCAGTATGTAGATGTGTTGTGCAAATGTAATGGGTAAAGGGGCTGCCTCTCCCCCCACCGCGGCAGGCCAGGCCCAGGTGAATGGGCTACCTCTGCTGCCGCCGCTGCCCTGAACCAAGGAAGACACCAGTGAGAGAGGCAGCGATGGGCCACGTCCAGGTGGAGGGATAGCCTTTCCTACTGCAGCCACCCCAGGCCAAAGAAGACCCTGGTGAGGATGAGGGTGGTGGTGCCAGCAAGCTAAGCTCAGGTGGAAGGGCTGCCTCCACTTACTGAATTACTTACTGAATTACTGTGTTGCAAAATGAGGCATGTCTGAAAAGTATGTCACCAACACAAAAAGTTTGGAAAGCTCTGTGTTAGAGAAAGCAGGATTTGCATCAGTGGAAATTACCTAAAGATTGACTTATCGTTCAGTGATTGATTTAGTGGTTCCACTTCCTTGGGCACTAGCAATTGAATTTAGGCCCAGAAGTATTATTAGGTTGCCCTTGTTCTTTGCAGACAAGTGTGTCTGGCAGGTGTACACAAGGCAGAGGTAAAGTTCTTCACAAACAATGTTAACTTTTCCCTACTTTTCACAGTTACAACAATAAAACCTGAACTTGGAACAGTTAAATATGCTGATCACAAACAGGTTAGTCTATCTTATATTAAAGGTATTGTCATGAATGTTGCTCATGTTGTCACCTTTTTGGTAACATGATGAGACTCTAGTGACTGATAACAATGAAAAACTGGTGCCAAGATTGCTGTAAGGGCAGGCATATAATCTATTCTACTGAACAGTGGTAAACAGCAAGTCATGTTATATCCGGTCTCCTTGGTGGGTATGACAGTGGTAAATAATATCTGGGTGTCCTGATAAAATCATAGAGTTGAAAGGGACTGCACAGGCCATCTAGTCCAACCCCCTGCCATCCAGGAGTAAACAGCTGAAGCACTTTTGAAAGATGTCCATCCAGCCTCTTGTCTGAAGACCTCCAAAAAAGGAGAATCCACTCTCTGAAGCACTGCTGACCAGTTCTTACAGAATTTCTCTAGAAATTCTTTCTAATGTTTGAATGGAATCTCTTTTCTTGTAATTTGAATTCATTGGTTCAATGAATCCATTGAACCATCCATTGGTTCAGTGTTTTCTGGAGCAGCATAAAACAAGCTCATTCCACATTCTACATGCCATCCCTTCAGCTGTTTAAAGATGGCTATCATGTCACATCTCAGTCTGCTCTTCTCCAGGTTAAACATACCTAGTTCCCTAAGTCATTTCTCCTAGGGCATGGTTTCCAGACCTTTGATCATCTTGGTCAGTCTTCTTTTGACCCTTTCCAGCTTGTCAATATCCTCCTTGGAAATGTGCTGCCCAGAACTTGACACAGTATTCATAGAATCAAAGAATCAGAGAATTGGAAGAGACCACAACAGCCATCGAGTCCAACCCTGTACTGTGCAGGAACACATGCTCAAGGCATCCCCAGCAAATGGCCATCCAGCCTCTGTTTAAAAACCTCCAAAGAAACTAACTCTACCACATTCTGAGACAGCACAGTCCACTGTTGAACGGCTCTTACCGGCAGGAAGTTCTTCCTAGTGTTTAGGTGAAATCTCTTTTCCTGTAGTTTGAACCCATTGCTCTGTGTCCTAGTCTCTGCAGCAATAGAAAATAAGCTTGCTCCATCTTCAACATGGCATCCCTTCAAATACATAAACATCTCTTAACCTTCTTTTCATCAGGTTAAACATACCTAGCTCCCTAAGCTGCTCCTCATGAGGCATGGTTTTCAGACCCTTCACTATTGTGGTCACCTTCCTCTGGACACGTTCCAGCTTGTCAATATCCTTCTTGAATTGCGGTGCCCAGAACTGGACACAGTATTCCAGATGAGATCTGACCAAAGCAGAATAAAGTGGCACTACTACTTCCCTAGATCTGGATATTATATTCCTGTTAGTGCTGCCATGAATTGTATTGACTTTTTTGGCTACTGCATTGTACTCTTGACTCATGTTTAGTTGTGGTCTGCTAAGATCCCTAGATCCTTTTCCCATGTACTTCTTTCAAGCCAGATGTCACCCATCCTTTATTTGTGCATTTCATTTTTCTCACCTAGATGTAGTATCTTACTTTTATCCCTGTTGAGATTCATTTTGTTAGTTCTGACCCAGCTCTCAATCTGTAAATTTTGTTGAATTGTGATCCCGTCCTATGGCTAACCTGTCCGCACCAATTTAGTATTATCTGCAGATTTAAAAAGTATGCTTTCTATTCCATTGTCCAATGATCAGAGTGCGGAGAAGTGAATTTTTAAATTACAATTTCCAAATTCCCAGCCAACCTGGCTTTACAGAGGAGGCATTCTGGGAGTTGTCCAAAAAAAGTAACATTTCAAGCTCTATTCCTGTTCATCCCTTTCAGCCCCATTTGCCAAATTAACAACGTAAAGGAAGCCCATCCCTAATGGTCAGTAGTCAAAAAGCACAAATCTATCTCCAAAAAGATAGTTTTGAAAAATGTAATTTTCTTATGAAGAGGCTTCAAAAATTGCTCATCCCAGGTAAAATGTTGCCTGTATTTCACAATTAGATGTGAGTGTTCTGCTTCTTTATCTTACTAATTTTCTTGTATTACTGCTGGACCATTGCAAAGCCAAAATAGAGAAATGATACTTTTCTTTTGATTACTCTTTCTAAGTTGATTGCAGCTATTGATGCTTCTGTATCTTACTTTATTCTTTAAAAAAAATTAAATGCCAGTTTTAATTAACCTGAAGTAGTCTTCTCTTCGTGCTCAGTAAATATCCCCTTTACAAGAAAGCTGAGCAGGTGACAGTACTGGAAATATAAAGCGTTGGTTCATATATCATATTTTGACTTAGTGACATTTATGTTTTGCCAGCATACGCTTCCCTTTTGCTCCTTGCTTAGTGGTGAGGATAAGCAAGCCAGAAATCTATAACTAGCCATTTCTCTTTTGGCCAAAACAAGGAAACTGTGGTTATCAGCTTTGGAACAAGCCCAGGACCAAAACCCAGCTTGAAATGCTGATTTAAGTTTCTGGTCAAAGCAAGTAACCACTGTTTCCCTTTGCGGGGGATGCGAAAAGCAGACTATGATTTTATTAGAGACTTTTTAGTTTACTTGCAGCATGAAAGGACTGTGTATTCAGGCAAAATGCTTGTACATATCTTGGCTTAATCCAAAATATGATAATATTCTAATCCAAATATAGCCAATGTCAGTCACCATGCAGATATGGTAATCTGAATTCAGCCAATGTAGGTCAGGCTCCTAGGCAGTTTCTCTAAACATTATCTTCCCTTTGAAGGAGAAATAGCCATCTAGGGCTGGGATGAAATAGGATGTAATTAATTCCTGAAGTAAGGTAAGTAAAAGTGAAGTATTAAGTTAACGAGTAAGCCTCTGCTCCAGGTTTTATTTTCTTTTGATGTAAGATGTTGATGTTGTTTCTCTCAGCAACAAAGTTAATTTAGGTAATGCATCACATTGCCCTACTGAATGTTGTACAGCTGAGAGTTGTATAATAGGTTCTGTTCAATTTCTTTCTTCCGCTTCTCTGTAAATGACTAAATCCAATTCTATTTAAACAATTTAAAAATCTTCCATAGCAAGAAAATTATGTTTTCAATACAAAGTCCATGCTAGTAGGTTTTAATGAGGAATTGTGGGCCATGTTGATTCATAAGGGGTTTGAAACATTTGATTCTGGACAACCTAATTTTTACTTTGATGTGCTAAAATTTTAGCTGGTCCAGGAGAGCATAATCTTGGAAATATCTCTCTTAGATGAAAGACTTGCATCAAGAAGTGTCTGATAGCATCCGACAGCAAAGTTCACAAATGTGAAATGTGTAAAAGTGCCTTTTCTTCTTCCTGCAACAAACAGCCTTGGCAGCTGATGCTTTAATCTTTGTCAAAAAGATTGTATGAAATGGAAAATTGCAGTGTTACAACTTGGAATCAAGCTTCCCCTTGTAATTTTTATGTAATATATATCAGTACATTCTTTAAATTACTTTTTAAAATGCCACTAAATACCCTTACAAACCTCTTAACAGAACAGTGTTTAGCAGACATAAAATCAGAATTGACAAACACCATTTTTCATCCTCAGCACTGCATCCCAGCACACAAAGTATAATACTATTAATGACTCTTTGTATATCTCTTTTTGAATTTTGCAAATTAGTTGATAATGACTTGATTCAGAATTGCTTGTTGCACAGATCACAAGACTTTTCAACAAAATTCTGTCCATATCCCTGGATAATTTAGAAGATTGCCTTAAAGCATGTATTTAGTATCATTAAGAAGCACCAGCTGTAGTGAACTGAGCATTAAACTATGATCCTGGAGACCAGGATTCAATTTCCTGCTGAGTCATAGAAATACACTGAGTGACCTTGGGTGTGTCACACATTCTCAGCCCCAGAAACCCCCGTGATAGGTTCACCATACAGTCACCACAAGTTGGAAACAACTTGAAGGCACATAACGACATCAAAGGACAACCTAAACAGTGCTGTTATGGCATTCAGTGTTTGAAACTGCTGTTTTATCTGTTTTAAAGCTGAATTCTGGGATTGTTTTAGACTGCTATTAGGAGTTTTAAAGAGTATTTTAATGTGTGTTAAAATATGCTTATATCTACATTGTGGGCTTGGAGGCAATAACAGAAATACTTTAAATAAAATGAATAGGTTCTTTCACAGAAATAGTGGTTCATTTCAGATGAACTCTAAGTATAGATTAGTGGGCCATCAATAACCTGTATGCTCCATCTTAATCTTTGGAATATGTCTACAAACTGTTTTCTGTATAGCACTAACTAAACTTGCTGCGTTATCTGAATTGGCAAACAAAGGTTAGAGGTCCTGACCAGCTAGAATCAGAAATATCCTCCCCACTGGCAATTTTATTTCAAGTTGGAAGCACCTACCAATGTTTCTTAGTTTGGAGAACATGGAAAATCATGGGGAGTGTGAAGAGGCGAGAGAGAGAAACTGAATGCAAAAGGAAGGGATTTCTCACAGATTAGGTGTGTTAGATTTTTCCAAGTTAAAGGAGAAGAGGCTTATTTTCAAATCAAACAATTCTAAATGGAAAATAGGCATAACATTTGAGAAGATCTTCCTTATATCTGTTTAATTTGATGCTGCATAATTACAACACAGAAGATCTTTGATCTTACACAAAACATATATTCTATATTCACATTATCCATTTTTTGCAGCAAGAAGGCAAGAAACAGTTGACTTACTGTTATTTATAAGCATTGCTAGATCTTGCAAGACAGATAATTGTTCTTAAACACAGGTCTTCCAGTTTATAATTATATAAATTATGAGCAGAAATCTCTGTGTAAGGATGAGAAACTCCTTAGTGTCTCTCCCTGCCGTAGTTCATTCTTTCCTTCTGCTCTTTCCCTTCTCTGCCCAGTTTTCTTTCTACATGACCTCTTTCTGTTCACCCCAGTGCTAATTCCTCTTTTCTCTCTGCTCTGTTTCTTCTGCCTCTCAGTTACAAGGCAGCAGGACAACATGTACATCCCTCTTAATTGAGAGTGATCAGTGTGGCTGTCTTGGGAGGTGCAATTCTTAGTGGAAGCCTAGTGAGAACCAGAACAGTAATTGAGCCCCAGTAGGCTCTGGTCAGAATATGACATAGATTCGGGGTTAAGCCTTCGGTGGATGTTTAGTCAAAGTGCTGTTGTATGATAATTGTGCCTTTCATGAAAATCTAAAGACATGATTGAACTGTTTCTAAGCCGGGAGTTAACTGTTACTACTTTTTGAAGAGTACACTGAAGAAATGTATCAACATTAAACTGCATATGAACTCTAATATGTTACCTTACTCTTATTACATTAATAAATGGTACAGTTTATCTTTATAAATACTGATTTGGCCTGAGTTGTCTACAGTGATAAGTAACAGAAAAAACATTGCCATAAAATTATTAAGTCATACTAGAAAACATTGAAAGTCCTCGTCCTTTTACACAATGTTGGTGTTATGGCGGGGGGAGGCAATGCCGTGTGGTAAAGACAAGGTGCCTTATCAGATCAGGAACCATCACACCAGTCTGAGGAGAAGTAAGGGCCTATCACATATGTGATTGGAAAAAATTGCAGCTACAGGTCAATAGATAAAATACCTAACAATTTTGATACCATTCCAAGTGAATTAATGAGATGCAAGGAATTTTGTCTTCTTTTAAAGGAGAAAATTATTATCAATAATAAGTATTAATTATTCATTGATATCCCACCTTTCTTTGAATAATGAGACTCAGGGTGGCTAAAACATATTTAAAAACAATACAGATTTGTAGCTATACAAAAACGTCAATAAAAGCATTAATATAAAGGTTATTTTAAAACAGTTAAATGGTTAATAAAGTAAAAAAATCATTTTAAAAACCATATATACAAACCATAAAAATAACACTGCAAATCATTAAAAGCCCACAGCAGTCAGTTTTTACAATCCTGATGGCATAAAAATGTTTTAACTTGCAAGGATGGAGCTATCTTGGCTTCCCTAGGGAAGGAATACCAAAGTGTAGAGGCAGCCCATGAGAAGGCCCTCTCTCTTATTCCCACCAAACAAGCCTGAGAAAGTCTTCTCCTTAAGATCTTAGAGCTCTAGTGGGTCTCATAAAGGGAGATATAGTCCTTCAAATAGCCTGAATCCATTTAGGACTTTATAGGTGGTCACTAGCATCTTGAATTGTCATCACCAGCACTTAGAAGGATTCTGTCTACATCCTCAGGTTACACAAATTGAAAAGTATCCATCAACACTGACTAGGGTTACACCTACTGGATCTGTATCAACTCTAGTGTCCAAGTCAGAGTGAATCCAAGTGATTTTATCTGGTAAATGGTGGGCAAATTCTTTGCAGCAGGCTGTTGAGTGGTTTAAATTCTTCCTAGGGCCACATTATAACAGATGCCTAATCACCTGAAACAGCCTCCACTGGATTGTTCTGTGATGATGTGATGGTGGCAGCCAAAAAGTGTTTTTTGTTTTGTTTTTTTGCTTGCTACCCTTATTGCCTCAACATAGGCCTTCTGATAGACTTTAGCTTGTTTTTAGTTGTATTTGCTCTGAATTTTCTGCCATTATTACTCTCATTTCTATCTCACTCATTTCATTGCTTTCATTTATCCTTCACACTCAGATCACAGTTGCTGACCTTCCAGGATTGATTGAAGGTGCACATGCGAATAAAGGACGAGGACATAAGTTCTTGAAGCACGTGGAAAGAACAAAACAGCTTCTTTTTGTGGTGAGAAGAAACAGTTGCTTGGTTTCTCTGTCTGCTTTCAGCTGCCCTTTTTAAGTTAAACTTTCTCTAGAGTAATTACTTGGGATGGCCACCATGAGACATCTGATCATTATGCTATAGCATTGTTGATGCTGTAAATCATATTTTAACATGTAGTGATTACACACTGCGATCAAGGACAGCCAGATCCTCCTGAGGAACCTGTTGAGATATGTCATGATAAAATGTTTCCATTAACATACATCATTGTTCACCTGAGGACCAATATGAATTCTTCAAGATTTATGGCAACTCATTTTTCAGATGGAGAGAACTAATGCCATGGGTCTCTTAAAGAAACCTTTGGGGGTATTATTTTTATTATAAATGCTGCTGACTATACATACTGAAAGATGAATGAATTATTTGTAGTGAATTACATAGCTAGTATCGAGGAAAGGGTATATTTATGATGTGGTTTCAGTAAGTCCTAGCATTAGAATGGATGTATACAGGTAGCAGTGAAACATAGAAAATTTGGCAAGTTGGTAAATTGTTTTGTGACTATGGAGCCTTTCAGAAACATTAGGATAGATACTATTTTCGGGAGAAAACTGTTACATGCATGTAAATATAACTACTACCTCTTTAGCTCCCTTCACCCTCCATCGTCTTTATGGTATTTCAGCTAGTGAAAAATAATCATGTGAGAGAATATTTGATTATGTGCAATATGATGTTTTAATCAATTTTTCAGGTTGATGTGTCTGGATTTCAGCTTTCTTCTTTATCACCGTTCAGAACAGCCTTTGAAACTATAATGCTACTGGCAAAGGTAAAGTTACTGATCCTTTTTTAATGGATTCATTATGCATACTTGAGTATTTGTATGATAATAACATGTTGATTCTAAACATTTATTTGCAAGGCCTGTGCGTTAAAATTAGAAATTAAATAATTGTTTGCAGAGATTCTGCTGTGTCCAATATTTTTAAGATACTTGGTGAGTATCTTAGTATATATGTTACTATATTTATGTGTTGTGTAGTAATTCCTGAGATAACTCTCATTCAGGAAGATGGGATATTTCAGTTCCCCAGAGTCACAGAGCAAGACCTAAAACTAGGAATTTTATGAGCTTGTCTGCTGCAAAGTTGAAACATAGGTGGCTGAAATTTAGCCACCTATAATGCATAGGGTTTTTTTGTTTTATTATTTTTGCAGATTAAAAAGAACTAGGACAAAAACTGTCCCAACAAATCTGCTGCATTTGTGTTGGCTATCTATCTATCTATATGCATTTTTTGTTCAGGACAATGCTCTACTTTGTATGAAAATGTATTTTCTGGTTCTGGATGTTTGGGCATAATGGAATACTTTCCTGCACAAACACCCTCAGGGACATAGGATATGGGACACTTTTATGCCCAGCAATACACTGGAATTTCTACTGGGGTCAGAAAATACCCCAGATTAAGACACTGGATGGAAATTTCTTTGTGTCTGAATGCAGGTTAAAAGTGAAAGACCTCACATGCAATGAAAGGCTTTCAGGCACTGTATTTTACAATTGCAAATTGATGTCTGTGTTTGAAGGAACTGGAATTGTACAAAGAAGAACTTCGAACTAAACCTGCGTTACTTGCTATTAATAAAATGGACTTGCCTAGTGCAAAAGAAAAATTCAATCAACTTATGGAGCAACTGCAAAATCCTGAAGGTGAGATATTTTATAGTGCGCCTTTTCAGATCAGAGAGTCAGTCACATTTCTTGCACAGAGCAACTAGTGAGGGATTCATGTGTGTGAAAAGAGTTCCATTTCTAGCAGAGACTTTATAAAGAAAAACAATTTGTGACAATCGTAGTTTTAGTTGTCACATGTGACTTCAACAGTTAACCCAGATATTGGATGAAATGTACAATTTTAGCCACATTATACAGAACTGATTTGGTTACTTGTGCTTGATGCATGTGTGTATCTAATCTATACCAGTGTGTCAGATGCTTTCTGTACAGTTTCCAAATGAGCACTGATAGCTGAGCACAACACCAACTGATGTTCACACCTTGTTATACATGGAGATGCTAATACAGCAAGAGGGTTTGTATATAGATCTCAACTCTCCACTTGCTCAGAATAATTAAACATAAATCATGTTATAGAACCCTAAAGTTTCAGCCCATCTCCTTCATGCACACACAGGTACTTGTTATAATGGCATACTGGTGTGTCTGTGTGACAGAGGGAGTAAATGAGTTTGTGAGTAGTGGCAGTGGTAGTAAAGTAATTTCTCTTTTCAGCACATCGCTGTGTAGGTTAGGGTACACTACTCCAGAGAGTCATGCCCTGTGTCAGCATTCTGTTTTTATTTCTCAGATTGTCTTTCTCTTCAGTTAATGTGCTCTAAAATTGTGTAACTCTTTAGCTGATATATAAGGCACCGAAAAAAGCTGTGTTCAAAGAAACTAAATTGGGTAATAATTTTACAGTGTTACAGTGTCCTGAGTTTCCTGCCCAAAATGCTACATTCACCAGGAGAGCCCTTTAGTTACCTCAGTAGAGAGTGGTATTTCAGTCTAGCTGTTGTATTTTTAAAAAGTGTTGCTTTAAAAAAAAAACATAGTATGGGTAATAGGAAACGAGAGCACTATGTACTGCTTGCTGAAACAGGCATAGCTTCCCCTCTTGTCTCTTTCTTGAGGGATTGAAGGCTTGTTGCCTTATGCCTGGCAATCTATCTAGTTAGAATGAAATTATACTCTGAATGTCCCAGAAGGAAAGCTGAAGAAATGAAAAGCAGAGGCACTTGAAGCTGTGTTAGTGCAGATCTAGTTTCTTATCCGGGGCAAATTAGTACTTACATTTTTCAGTGATAATGAAATCACTCAAAGGACAGGGATAGAGAAATAGAGATTATGACATTTACAGCAAGAGGCTATGCATGATTAATTAGAGTAAATCCCATACTGTGCAGTGGAGCTTTCTTCTGGGGCATAGGATTTGAGCCTCAAATTACAATACATGATCAGGTTTGAGGTTCACTGGCTAACATTGGATAAGCTAATCTCTTGCATCCCTTGCTTTCCCTGTTGGTTTATTTCTCTAACTTCTCAGAGGAACGTCTCTTTTAGAGTTGATTCATTGGATGTTTTTATTTCTTTCTGCTTTTGACAAGAGGCAAACTGGAATGCCATGTGTGGGCATCACAACAAATCATAGATGAGAGGGCTGTGGTTTGTTGTACCCCTCTCCCTTGCAGCAGGAGCCATTGGATATAGTGCTCTAGTAAACTGTTTCATCCCTGAAAAGCAAGAACTCTATAGAAGTTTGGCTTGTTATATTGGAATGCAGTCGTAGAGTTGTCATGCTAGCAAAAGTCGTAAAGTGAGGTCCAAATCTCTTTTGTCATACAATTCTGTCAGGAATACTTTTAGTCCAGCAGCCACTACAACTGCCCCCTTCTGACAATTCAAAAGGCTAATTACCTTAGCCTCCTTGAAGCTAAATCTAATCAGATGTCCCCTTTATTGGTCTCATGTTTATCCTTATTGTTTTAAATGTGGAACATACTTGAGAAACCAATTACGATATTATGGTCTGAAAATTGGACTAAAGATTGCTAAAGTGTTTTTGCCAACTCAGTTAACTTGCATGTTTCTTTATGTTGGTTAAAATCCATTTGTAGGTAATTTTACAATTGTGTTGTCCTGTGTATATTAACTGTAAATATACGTAATTTCAGATTATGTGCATACACTTCCAGGAGAGATGATTCCAGATGTTGCTGTTAAATTCAGAGAGATCATCCCTGTATCTGCACATTCTGGTGAAGGAATTGAAGAACTGGTTGAATGTTTAAGGAAAGTACTAGATGAAGAAGCTGAAAAGAAGATTGAAAATTATCAGAGAGAGCAACTTCATGCACTGCGTCAGTCAGAAATATAGCCATTCCTTACCCCTCACTCTCAAAAACCTTTGGATGATGATTAAGATATTAGCTCTTACGGTCCTCTGAGTACAGGTGACTTTCTGTCAAGCCCTAGTTTGTCTTCTCTTGAAGGCCAACCACTTCAAAAACAAAAGTATATGATGTTCTCCAGTTTCTGTAATAAAATGTGTTGTTTTTTTTTCACCTACCAAATATCTGCAATTCAGGTTACATAATATTTGCAATCAAGCGAGTTGTAGATTGCCTTTGTGAAAAATGTAAATAAATACATTTGTTTTTACAAATATGTGCTGAGATTCTTAATTCCTTTACTGAAGATTTTAGAACAGTTTCTCCCTCTTTAGTGTGCATATCAGTTGTGAGACAAGAACATATAAAAATTAATGGACTTAATTTACTGAAATATTTTGTAATATCTACAATTACTTAGTGTTATTTAGCAACAGTAGTGTTAAGAACTATATTAGAACAGCTGCCATGGGTGGGCTAGTGAGAACAAAATGTAAGATTATTGCTTTCTTGTTATTATTTGCCATCAAGATAACTTTAACTTATGACAACCCTATGAATGAGACCATCAAGAACCTAGCTCCTATCTTGCAAGCACAGGGCAGGGGCTTCATTATATTTAACAATCCACTTGCAATAAGGTCTTCCTTTTTTCCTACTGTTTTGCACTTTACCAAGCATTATCTTTTCCAATGAATCATGTCTCATGGTGCATCCAAAGGACAGCAGCCTCTGTTAGTCATCTTGGCTTCTAGCAAAAGTTCAGTCCTGATTTGTTCTATTGGCATTCATTTGTCTTTTTTTTAGGAGACCAAGGTATCTGTAGAATTGTCCTCCAGCACCACAATATAAATGAGTTTATTTTTTTCCCTGTCATACATGGAAATTGGAAATAACTAAGGCACAGATGATTCTTTCATATTTAACTATACATCTGCATTCACGAATCTCACCTAGTTGTTTCACAGCACAAGTCTTAATCTTCTAATCTCTTAAGTACATTTTCCAGTTTATTTAATGACTAGGCAAGGTATAGCAAATCATATTTCTGTGTCTGCACATAAGTTATGTAAACCGTCTGTCATCATTTTGTTTAAATGTTAAGCTCCAACTCTATTTTTGCACTTTATATTAAGTATTGCTCCTAATCAAGGGAGCATCTTTATTCCTGTAGCATCATAGCAATCAGTGATGGTGCCTTTGTGAAGCCAGTTCCCTAAAGATGAACAGAGCAAAGCTGCAGGGCCAGGACAAGATTAAACAACAGTAGTAGGAAAAGACTGGTGTGGTAACTAAAAATTAGTATTAGAGGATGAGACATGGGGTTTTCTTGGCAAGATTTGTTCAGAGAGGTCATTGCCTTTGCCTATTTCTGAGACGGAGAGAGTATGACTTGCCCAAAGTCACCCAGCGGGTTTCCGTGGCTGGGGATTCAAACCTTGGTCTCCCAGAGTTGTTAGTCCAGTGCTCAAACCACCAAATCACACCAGCTCTTCATGTATTTACCGCACTTTTTGTTTTGACCGGAGTTCCTCCCCAGTGTTGATCACCAGTGCCACTGGTACAAGTTTGCGAGTTTAAAAAACAAAAATACAATTATGCTACAAATGTATCCACGTTTCATATTCTGCAATAACATACATTAAAGACTGAAATATGTAGTGTCTGGAATCCAACAACAAAACTATGTTAGAGTTCCAATCTATTCCAGGAGGCTTCAACAGAGGGAGATGAGTTGGGGAGCAGAGTCATTAAAAACCAAAATGGCTAAATTGAGGCTGTCCTACTTTGGATGTACCATGAGATAACATGAATTGTTGGAAAAGACAATAATCTAATATATAAAAGTCAAAGTTTGTGTCGGGCAAAGACTTCATGATTGGCTGCCTAAGAAGATTCTATGGAATCCTGGGGTCTGCAGTTTAGGGAGAGGCTTTTAGAATTCTCAGCTCTTGGGCCTCAGTAAACTGTGACTGTCTTGAATAGGCTGGTTGCTGTGGAGATGAGGCCTAGCAGCAAGGAGGAGGACAGTGTATTCCCTCAGGAACCCAACCTTTGTATTAATAATTCTGAACACGGATTGGATTGAGGAATATGGAGAAAAGTTACAGGTACTGGACAAGACAGTTTGGGGAATTAGACACACAGGATCCCAAATCTTTTTAATAAGTATTGCCTATGAGAAAATAAAATCCTGGGCAATGCCAGGTATATACACTAGTGCTTGATAAAGCAGAAAGCTGCAGTGAAAAAGGAAGACCACATTGCAAGTGGATCGATTTGACTGACGAAACTGCTACTCTGAGCTGGCAAAACCTGAGCAGGGCTCTTAGAATCATAGAAATTCAGAGTTGGAAGAGACCACACAGGCCATCCAGTCCAACCCCCTGCCATGCAGGAACACCCTCAAATCAATCCCGACAGATGGCCATCAAGCCTCTGCTTAAAAACCTCCAAGGAAGGAGACTCCACTACACTCCGAGGCAACAGATTCCACTGCCGGACAGCCCTGACTGTCAGGAAGTTCTTCCTGAGGTTCAGGTGGAATCTCCTTTCCTGCAGCTTGAATCCATTGCTCCTTGTCCTGGTCTCTGGAGCAACAGAAAACAAGTCCCCTCCTTCCTCTACGTGGCATCCCTTCAAATATTTAAACATGGCTATCATGTCCCCTCTTAACCTCCTCTTGGTGGCTGGGGCTTGTATAGGGGTGCCATGAGTCAAAAAGCCACAACAGTTTTGAAACCATTGTTAACAGCATTGACATGTTACTCTATATCAGCATTAAAAGATGTAAAGAATATTGTAGCCCTAAGAGAAAGCCATTTCTGTAACTCCATCTTTTGTGGACTCCTGCATCTGATGAAGTGGAGCAGAGTCCTTGAAACTTTATGCTGGAAATTTGTTTCTCTCACTCTCAAAGGTGTTTCGGGATTCCTTATACATTTTGATTCTGAAACTGGTCATCCATATTTCTTTTGCAAAGGAGAATAGCTACATGCAATGTGTAAAAAAGAGAGAAGGATGCATTGCACAGGAGAGGCACGCTACTAAGTCTGTTTCCTCCCCGCAGTCAGTGATGCAGCGAGAAGAACAACCTGAACTACAGTCGCGAAGGTGTTGCCTCCGAAAGAATCCTCAGAAGGGGATCCTGGGAATTGTAGTCTTTAGGGGCTGGGTGGAACGAGGAACAATCGCAGGCGGGGACTGCAATCCCAGGAACCTTTGGGTAAACCTGGAAAAGGCAGCCACTTCCTGAAGAACCGAGAGCGGCAGGGTCAACAAGAGGGGGAAGCGAAGGGTTGCTGTTTGCAAATTTGAGTGCGTTCTGCGTGGGAAGTGGGTGAGTTCCGTGGAGATCGGCTGTCTTTTTGTCCTTATTTGGTAACCACTCGTTCTTCCAGACAGGCTGGATGAATTTGATTATAATAATGGTTCTTTAAGTGCGGACTTGCAAACCCCCTCGGGTGGTAAGGTGTTATTTCCATTGAAATCTGTAGGGAAGCAAATGCTCACGCGCAGGATTTTTGCTCTGTCGGATCCTGTATATATCAGATGTTACTGATGGTGCAAAAACAACAACAGCAACAACAACAAACCCTGGTCATAAACATTTGAGGAAGGCTCGTTGAGGTCTGTGGGGCTTGTGTGCTTTCAAGACGTTTCCGATTTATGGAGACCCTAAAGTGAACCTGTTATTTTTTTTGCAAGATTTGTTGGGCGGGGGGTTGCCTTTGTCTTGTGAGGCTGAGAGAGAGTGATTTGCCCAAGTTCATCCAGTGGGTTCCCATGGCTAGCAGGGATTCCAGCTCTAGCTTCCAGAATCATAGCTCAGTGCTCAAACCACTACACCACGCTTCCTCTCTCTGTGAGGCTTATCCGTTGGTAATTTGGACTCTGAACTATGTGGCGTGAACATACCGATACTCTCTAGGAAGCCTTAATGTTTTTTTAAAAGTCTGGTCCTTCTATCCACAGTAATGGGAGAACCTGTAGAATGTACAGTACATACAAGATGTTGTTGGACTGCGTTCCCAGCATCCCAGTCCACTGGCTATGCTAATTCTCTGGGATCTGCACTCCTAGATAACTGCATGATTCTAATCCTTAATATAAGGATATTGTGGACAGAGGAAAGAAGTACTTCTTAACACAACAGATAATTATGGTGTGAGGCTGGCTGCCACAAGAAGTGGGGGCATTTAGCAGTCTGGAGTTAGGTTTGTGGAGAAAAAGGAATTGCCAATACATACTGTTTGTGATCACTGCATTCAGTCTCCTGATTATAGAGTTAAATATGCCCGAAGAACAAGAGGACTGTTGGTACTTAGACCCTGCGTGTGGGCTTCCCAGAAGCATTTGAGGCCCTTTCACACTATACAAATATACTGCTGTATTCTGCTTTAATTGTCATGGCAACATCCAATGTGATCCTGCACTATGGAGTTCAGGGAGGGGTATTTGGAATTCTCCACCAGAGAGCTCCAGTGCCTCCTGAAAATATTAACCCCACAACCCCATAGAATGATGTGCTATAACTGTGTAGTGGGGAAATGCTCCATCTCACTACAATTGGAAACAGAATACTGGAGGAGATAGGCCTTTGGTTTAATCTCACAGGGGTCTGCTTGTGTGTTTTCCTCTGATTACTGTGTTTTTTTGTTTCAAATGGTTTGATCTTCATTATGCCTTGAATCACAGTTGAGTTCATGCACTGTGGCTAAATGAGTCATCATTTGTAGCACAAACAAAATGACTGATTCCCCCCACTTCTTTTTTTAGATTCTGTAAGATGTTTTAGAATACCTCAATATGATGATTTATAACCTGTGTGTGACCATTCTAGGGCAATAATCAAAAAATTAAAAGTGAAACATCTGAGAAACTGGCCGTAGATGAACATCATGTTCAAATACACACTTACTACATGTGTCGGCCCTTTTGCATGCTGTCATAGTAATGTTACAGTGTTAAGTTGATGCAGATAGTAAGCACAAATAGAGATGGAGTACCTGTGGAACCTCTCTCTTTTGGTTGCATGTCCTGAATAACAGGAATTAACTGGATACTACATTTTTATATTGATTGTAAATGCTTTTAACTGCAAACTAAATTTATCAGTTTTTCTGGCAAGATTTCAGTTTTGTTGCTGGTGGAGCTTTTCCTGGGGCCCTTTCACACTACATTAATTATAGCACTATGATTCTACTTTAAATGTCACAGAGTCCTGGCATTTGTAATTTGGGAAGGTAGAGGTACTAGAGCTGTCTGGCTGAAAATTCTAAGTATTCCTCTCTAAGCTGCAAGACAGTTAAAGAAGAATCATAGTGCCATAATTGTATTGTGTGAACAACATTTTTTAGAAAACTGTGCTGGTTCAAAGACCACCATACTTACCATTGTGTTCCCACTGTGTTCATTCATAGATTTCTGTGAGGATCTTATAGCCAGGACATGATGCAGAAGTATGCTTCCTCTCAAATGCCTTAGCAAGCTGCATTGAGAGGCACAGTGCTTATTTTGCTGTTGGATGTAGCACAAGCCATTACGACTGGTAGCCAAAAATAACCACATCATCTGTGAGGGACTCTACCATGTCACTTCAAAACAAGCAAGGATTAATAAATCAAAAACAAAGTCTGTTTTGTGATTCTGGCTAATCAAATGAGCAACAAGCCAGGACCTCTTGTTCAAAAGACAGGCTAAATTTTCAAATTACTGATCAGTTCAGTAGGTGCAGTAGGCAACAAATGGGTGAGAACTTCAGCTTACTGTTGTTTTCATGATATGCTAAGATACTCTACACTCCAGTTTATGGTAACTGACCTCAAACATGGGAATTTGTACCTGATCTAAAATTTGGGGTTTTTTTTTCCCTTTCTAGGTTGGTTAGAATTTTACTTAAGCTGCTCTTGTTCTTGCCTTGGTGATATCTCTTGGTGAGTTTATCTTCTCAGTCTCTTAGAAAGGGGTTTATTAAAACTCACATAACTATCTTTATTTCAAAGTCAGAACTATATTTCTGGTACAGGAAGGAAATATTATTTTTTTAGCTTAATTTCATTTTTAGCTCTAAAAAATACTACATACTGTTTTAATATAGACAGTATAATTCATTCCATCTTTGAATCTGTACAAGGGATATTTCTGACAACTGGAACACCAGGATTTCTAAGCGCTAACCTACATAGAACTAATAACTGCTAAAGATCAGAAACAGAAGAATATTTGTGGGAAGACTAAAGCTATGACACATAATGAACTGGAGAGTTTGACTGCACGACTGACTGCAAAGTATTTTCTTTTCGATACCCCTCCCCACCCCCTGCAAATAGCAACTTTCTTTGCTAAAAATTCATCCTAAGCCTCTGTCTTTGTGAAAGAAGTGGCTGAATGTTTGCTAAAATATAAAAACCTTGAAAATATATCCTGCCCATTTTCCTATTTAAGAGTGAGTTTTGTTGACCATCTGTATTCCAGAAAATCTCTTTAAGACTGCTGGCATCAATTGTTAATAAATTGTCATTTTTGTGACTGAGGTCATTGTAAGTGATCTAGAGAAGATTCACCATTATATTGCTATACCAAGCAATGCCTGCTTGCTTATAAATTTCAGTTTGTAGCTTTCTAAAAAACTTATTTTATAAGCAGGTTCCATTTGATAAGAACCCTGATGCACCACTGTTGTTTCAATGTGATTTCAACAGATTCCTGTTTAACTTCTAGGACCGAGTTCATTACAAGTTACTGTTTTGGACTACAATCCCAGGAACCTTCTGTAGACATCCAGATGGATTCTGGAGGTTGTCGTTCAAAATTATCCGAGCTGGCTGGGAAGATTTTGGAAGCTGTAATCCAAAAATAACCTTTCTAAGTTCTAAGACAGCATTGCCTCTAATTTCTTAATGAATTGATTAGAATATTATTGACTGGGTAACATTTTCTTTCCCAGGAAACTTTTCCTTGGCTAACATGGGCTGCCGTGATGTCCACGCTGCAACAGTCTTGGCCTTCCTTTCTGGAACAGCAGCCTTATCAGGACTCATTGCTGCTGCTCTGCTTCCTAACTGGAGACAAATGCGACTCTACACCTTTAACAAAAATGAGAAGAATGTGACTGTTTATACTGGGCTCTGGATTAAGTGTGTTCGCTCTGATGGGAGCAAAGACTGTGTGATTTATGACACTGAGTGGTACACCGCAGTTGATCAGCTGGATTTGCGTGTTCTCCAACTTGCTCTCCCTATAAGCATGTTAACAACTGTCCTGGCTCTGTTTCTCTGTCTGATTGGCATGTGTAACACAGCCTTTGTATCAACTGTGCCCAATATCAAACAGGCCAGATGCCTTATAAACAGTGCAGGCTGCCATCTTGTGGCTGGCCTCTTCTTTCTCCTGGCATGTGTCATCTGCTTGATGCCATCTGTTTGGGTCATCTTTCACAATCAAGAAATGAACAAAAAATACGAGCCTGTTTTCAGCTTTGACATCTCTGTGTACATAGCTATTGCCAGTGCAGGAGGTTTATTGTTCACCGCAATTCTCTTGTTCCTGTGGTACTGTGCTTGTAAAGCCCTACCTTCCCCCTTCTGGCAACCTCTATATTCGCATGCACCCAGTGTGCATAGCTATGCTTCCCAACCTTATTCTGCACGATCTCGCCACTCTGCAATTGAAATAGACATCCCTGTTGTCACACATGCTACTTAAAGATGGGGTTGGGAAAAGCCAAATTGCCTCTTTGCTCTCTCATATATCAAGGTGGGTGATTTTCTCCTGCCTTGCTTTAGAGACATTATCAAAGATGTGTGAAAAAGACTGCCATTGGAACCTGACAGTTTTTACCACTTCTCCAAATGGGTTTACTCTAGTTAGGAATGTATTTTGGTAAATAAATCAAAATATCAGAACTCTCAGTTTTGATCTTGAAACTATAAATTTTTAAGTCCTGTCAACACTATTGGTATTTATAAGTTAAGAGGTAACTTAATATCTGGGACTTTTTTTTTTTTTTTGCTTTTATATATTTCAGTCTAGTTTCTTCCATGAATTATACTATCAAGAGATACATCCACTGATGTTTGTAAACCAGCATGGAAGATTATTTTTAAGTACCTCTTGTAGGTCCAAATTTTTGACCTAATTTAGAACACCAGGATTTTAATTGTCTTATTCACTGATAGTTATTTTGTATTTTAGACAGTGATAGTTTTATCTATCACATTGATTAGAATAGAAGAAGAGAAGAAATACATTAATTTTCTTTGCATTACTGGAGCAGAAACTGAGAGAATGCATTTTTGAGTCTTGCCATTCTAAATTTTACCAGTCTATGAAACAATGATTGATTAACCAATTTGGTCCTGTGCCAGTTCTTGTTTTCCATCGAGATTACTGTCTGTTGGTTTTTTAAGTATACACACACACACACACAGTGCATATGCAGTATCTGAGAAGGTTTTTGTTCTGTAGAAAGCATTTCTTTAAAGCTATATTTTCCTTTCTCTAAACATAGGAAATGCCCAAAAAATCAATTTACAATATATATGGTATATCACAACAAACCAAATACCTTTAGAATTATTTAAAGTATCCCAATAATAAAGTGGCTATGCCATTTCTAGATTTCTAGTTCTGTTAGCTCCATGGGATATTACTCTGGTAACTTTAGTTTTTGGATAATCAAGATTTCTTTTGTTTTACTTTTAAAAATATAATTCTTGTAGATACACGTTAAAGGAATGACAGCTGATTCCTTGTCTAGTAATCCTAGTCTGTTCATAAATGGCTTTCAAATTTTAGATAGTTTTATTGATTTATTATTGCTTTCCTTTATTACAAACCATTTTCTTTATTACAAATGGGCTTTCAAGTGTCATTTCAGAATGAATTAAAAAACTGTAGTGACGTTTTTATATAAATATTGAAGATTAGATTATTACCAAAGGCATTTTTAAAAGATTTCTGATACTTTAGTTTGCATATAAATTAATTTCCTACATCTCATTCTTCTTATGAGTTAGACTTTTTTTCTTGATATAAATTTTCCATTTGTTCTACTCATTGTATATATGTGCCTTCAAGTCACCTGTTGGACTTATACCTTCAAATAATGAAAACCTATTAATTGACATGAGCTATCAAGGCTTCTTTGAATAATGAGCAACATGGAGCATGTGCTCTGATCTCTGTTTTACAGTTTTACAGTTGCTAAAACTTCTTCATTGAAACTTCTTAGCTGAAGCAGGATGTGATCTTCTGGATTTGTTGATGTCATATATTCTTAAATCATTAAGTGTAAAAATATACTAATCAAAACAAAGCACTCAAAAAAGTGCTTCATTTACAGAATTTTTATATTTTTCTAACTGGGTGCTCAGAGGACTCCAGTTTTTTTACCCCCATTCTGGCTTCAGATAGCAAGAATAGGGATCAAAGCTGAGGATCTCATTTACAATATGTATTTCTTTAAACTCAGTTTCTGCAAAGTGTTCCATACTAATGCTTGTCCCACATTTTAAATTCTACATAGCTTTATCTGAGCCACTGAGAATTCTGTTTTGATTCAGTGATTTTTTCTGAAACTTTGACAAGCTCTCATTTAATGGTAAGCCAGTATGTGGTTTCTTGAATATTGGCATATTATTGTATCCTCCGTTCCAACCAGCAAATTATTTTTTTGCAGTCAGCAACAAACCATAGCTAGAAGCTAAGGTTTTGTTGTTGTTTTTGGCTTCCAAATTCTGCCTTATTTAAAAAATAATTTGTTGTTACTCTTGAATCTAGAATCATGGATTATCCCTGGCTTGTTTCTCCAGCTGCTCACCCTGAAGCAAGAGGTGACAGAAGAGTCAGGAAAGAAACAGACAAGAAAATGAGGAAAACAAACTAGCCTAGTCATCTTTAGAATTATTTGTACCTAAATCTACAAATTTTGCCTAGCACAAACTACAGTTTAATTTAATGTGAGGACATAGCTTTTGAGTAGTTTGAGATTTAGGGGGATCAGGAATATTTTGTTTACTTGTTTACAAGTAAAATTTGGAAACTTGAAGAAGTGGTTTGAATCTCTGATATGCAAATCACATAATAAGCAGAGCATTTAGTTTATTTCAGATAAACCACAGTTCATGTGGCAGACATACAGGCATAATCCACAAACTCTGAGGCAGATACAGTTGTTAACAAAATTGTAATATGATGGTGCTAGAACAAGAAATTGTTGCCTTCCCTTTCCCTCTTCCACTCATGGGTTAAATATCCACTCCTTTAGTTAAAGAGCCTGTGACTTTTTAATTAACATTTGAAACCCTTCTAAGCATGCGATGCAACTATGATTTGTTCTGATATACCAGGTTTACCTAGTTAAGATTGTAAATTATTGCTGACACACACACACATTGCATTTGCCTTATTGTATAAGTTGCGATAAATTAGGGGTAGCCACTTTCTTGTCTTCTATGAAACATAATCTGCACTGATGATTGAAATGTATCCAGAACAATTATTATAGATATGCATAGCAGTAATTACACTCTCAGTGGGACAATCTCCTCCCAGTAACTATCCAAATCAAAACCCTATCTCCTACCTTGTTTTGTTGTCTCGAGCTTAAAGCAATGCAGCTAAACTTCTATTAAGTGTAGGAATCCCATGGTGTGTAGCTGTGGGAGCTCTCTGTATTATAAGCAATTTGCCTAAATATATTAACATTAATTATGGGAAAGGCTGAACAAGATGGACACATCTCAGTTGGGGTTTGAATTTGTTCTTTTGTATTAAAGCTGTCTGTTACAAGAATGAATTCTAGACGTTTGTATTTTCAAAATAGTAACTTTTGTTGTCCAATTCTCAGTTGGGGCAGCGTTTTCTCTTGGATTGATACACTATACGCTGGAGACTAAATTATTATTGGTTGCCAACTTGTTATTTAATGAAAGGTTTATATAAAATACATAAATTTAAAAATTCCAGTCCTGCTTGTACATGCAAAAGCTTCTGGTTTTAAAATTTGGATTAATTTTTAAGCTGCCTGCCTTGAATTTTATCTTGTGATTGCACAGTTAGTGTAATTTTTCTAGCAAATAGAGTTGTCAATGTGAATTTCAACAGTAGTTTTGGAAGACAATTTCTTCATCTCAGCTTTTGCATTTGCATGAAAAAATATTGCTTTCTTCAGGTTTTGACTACTCAATAGGACCTACTGTAAAATTCTGGTTTTCACTTTCAGTAATGTTTGGCTACTGTATACATTTTTATGTAAAAGAATGTATTTTTTAATTAAAAAAAAACCCTGGTTTTGTACAACTGAGGTTTATTTCCATAGATAGTGGCAAATGCTGATCGAAGTTTGGGAAAAGAGGTGGAGCGGTTGTATTTGTTGTATTTTTAAGTCCAAGAGTGGCCATGCTGATTTGGGGACTCTAGTGGGTGTTATCTAAAAAAATGCTTTTCCAAGTTCTGTGCTGGATTGTACTGTGAACAAATTACAAATAGTCTGAGCAGATAACTTTAGTGCTAGTATATACCTGTGTATTCAGAGGTATTCTGAGATGGAATTACATTCTTAATAAAGGATGGAAAATTCTACGAATCTTGTGGAAGGAGTGTGAACACTCTTGTGCCATTCTGAAACCAGGTTCCAGGAACTGAAAATCCATTCTGGAATAGGCACACCACCTTTACATTAAATAAGTCAGGAAACTTTTATTTTGAGCTTTAAATTTAATTTACTTTATATTCTGATACTTCTGGGAATTTGGGGGCTAGGTGGGGGGGATTCCTAGATGAAGATTGCCTGGACCAGGATGTCTGGAGGCAGGGCCAAACTGTATGGGATGCAAGATAGGTCAACAGAAAATTCTGTTGGTGCTTGTCCCTCCCTGTCACTAAACATTCAATAATAATGTGGTCCATGAAGTACGCTAGATTGGACTACAATTCCCAGATTTTCCCATCATTGGCCACATTACTTTGAGTTTATAGTACTCAGCAACATTTGAAGGGCCACACCTTCCCTATGCCTGTTATCAGTTAGTACTTCCAGATAAACACATGCTGGAACATGTCCAGAAAATGGTGAGCATCATCCAGGGCCTAGAAACTTTGGCCATTTCCTCACTGGACTGTTACAATGCTATTATTCCACTTTCAACATCCTATGGAATCCTGGGGTTTGCAGT
This sequence comes from Ctenosaura bakeri, assembly GCA_948474755.1. Lineage (NCBI taxonomy): Eukaryota > Metazoa > Chordata > Lepidosauria > Squamata > Iguanidae > Ctenosaura > Ctenosaura bakeri. The sequence goes on along the minus strand of CAOLHI010000200.1, from coordinate 198,181 downwards.
TTAGGGAAGGGCCTCAGGCACCTCTCTAAACTGCAAACCTCAGGATTCCATAGGAAGTTGAAAGTGGAATAATAGCACTACAACAGTCTAGTGCAGAAATGGCCTTAGGGAACTGAGTATGTTTAACTTGGAGAAGACTGACATGGTAGCTATCTTTAAGTATCTGATGGGATGTTATGTGGAAAATGGGGCAAAAGTTTGTTTTCCACTGCTCCACAGACTGGAACACAATCCAATGGGTTCAAATGAGAAGAAAAAAGATTTCTCACAAACCTCATGAAGCCCTCATTTACTAAAGAGCTGTTGGACAGTGGGATAGACTGCCTCAGAGTCTATCTTTGGAGATCTTTCAACATGGGTCGGGCGGGCATCTTTTTGGAGTGCTTTAGTTGTGTATGGCAAGGGGTTGTGTGACTTAACAGCTGAACGACCCTTGTGCGTTCCAACTCTTTATTTTTCTTTTAATTTTGATCCTTTTGTTGTTGTATGCCTTCAAGTCATTTCTGACTTATGGCAAACTTAAGGCAGAATTCATTCAGAGGAGGTTTGCCCTTGCCTTCTTGTGAGGCTGAGAGCGTGGCCATTTCCGCACTAGCCTGTTACAGCGCGATGATTCCACTTTCAACATCCTCTGGAATCCTGGGGTTTGCAGTTTCGGGAGGGGCCGGGCGGCCCCTCCCGAAACTGCAAACCCCAGGATTCCAGAGGATGTTGAAAGTGGAATCATCACGCTGTAACAGGCTAGTGCGGAAATGGCCAGTGTCCCCTGCACTGCTGTTTCCAAGGCAGAGCGGACACGCCAACCCTGATCTCCAGTATGGCAGTCCAACACTCCAACCACGGTGGCTCCGAACCTTCCAACTCTTAAGATGTTGTTGCTCTAAATATGCATAGGACTGCAGTAAATCCCCTTTATTTCATTACTTTACAATTCCGGAAATACGCGCCTTCCCGTTTCCCCAGAAGCCTCGCTCCTGAGGGATGGAAAAAAGAGGCCACAGACCACCCTCAGCTTTCGGCCCTTGTTCTTCCTGAGGTACCTGAAGGCGGGCCTAAAGGAAAGAGGGCTTCTGTTTCCGAGGGAGGAGGAGCGCGGCGGGCTGGAGAGGGCGGGGCCGCCTCTTTCCCTTCCGAAGACGGCGGAGGGAGCCGAGGCGGCGCGTGACTGCGAGGCGGCGCTCGTTTCCAGGCGTCGAGGTTGTCCGGAAGGAGGCTGGGCGGGCGGCCGCGAGGAGCCGAATGGTTCTTCGGGTTCCGACGCGGAGTGGCCGGAGAGAGTGAGGCGACGAGGAGCTGACGAGGCGACGAAGAGATGGAGGGGGAGGCGCCCGCGGGTTGGTGGCGGCTCTGGGCTCTCTGCCTGCCTTTCTCCTTCTTTCTGTGGAGCCGCCCGGCGACGGGGATGGAAACCACCGCCTCACCTTCGCCGACCCCCGCTATGTGTAAGCCAAGAGCGGGTCCCCGTCGGAGAGACGAATCCTGGAGGAGGGGGGAGGAAGAGGCATGGCTTCTCCTCAGACGGGGCCCCCTTCCATCGCCATCCGCGCCTTCGGTCTGTCACTGGAAAGAGAGAGAGAGAGGGAGGGAGGGAGGAAGCTCTCCTCGGTTGCTTTCCTTCCTGTTTACTGGGCCCTTTTGCGCAAAACAGTTGGCATCTCAGTGTTCTTCCCTGCTGTGTTATTTCCTATGTATTGACAGTTAAAGCAGGAGCCTAGGCCTTTTCTGCACTTGCCTGTTACAGTGCTATTGTTCCACTTTCTCCTTGATTTTTTTTTATTCTATATTTTTAAAAAAAGCATAAAACAGAAAATCACCAAACATCACCATTTTACAAAATTTTCAGCTTAATACATTTAAAAACAATTGCTCATCTCCTCTTTTATATAAATGTTTCTTATATTACTTCCCCTCTCCCCAGATATGATCTATTCCTTATGTCTGTTTAATCTGTGATCACTTAGATCATACTCATACATGTTGTCTGGTCTCCTTTTTCAGATATCTCAACTGATTTAATTATCTATAACTTTTATCAAAATTCTTTAGACCTATGGAGTCCTGGGGTTTGCAGTTTAGGGAGGGGCCTTTCAGGCCCCTCCCTAAACTGCAAACCCCAGGACTCCATAGGATGTTGAAAGTGGGATAATAGCACTGTAACAGGCAAGTGCGGAAATGGCCCTAGTTGTGGCACACTTCAAAACAGAACAGGAAAGCTCATTTCGTCAGACCTTTCCTCAGATTTTATCGTCCCCTTGAATGACTGCAGTCTTTCCTCCCAGTGTATGTTTGTACCTTACCTGGATGTAGAAGCTGCCTTTCTGATTCCTGTCCCTTGCTTACCCTGCTGACGGCTACACATCCCATCTGTTGCTGCATACCTAGAATGAGTTGACTTGAGCTTACCCCATTTTGAACTTTCTTTTCTTGCTGTATGACAGACTGGTTTAGTTCAAATTGCTGTAATCAGCTGGCTGGTTTATTATAGGCAGTCACTCCCACAAAAATCAATGCTGGCCCCAAAGCAAAACAGGCCAGACTAGATATGATGTGAAATATCTGTGACTGGATTCTTTGGTCTGTTTATTTAGGATTAAAAACAGATTCAAGAGACCACCAATCAGACCTGGCCTGGGGAAGGGATTTTTAAACCCAGTACATACATTTTTTTTTTTTATTTTAAATTGTCGTCTGACACTCTCATTAGCTGTGGTGGAAGAAAGATAGCCATATTGTTTAACATCTAAAGACACAAGTGGCTGATAATTTTCTAGTAACTTGTTGTCCAGAGGACATCTAAAGGTTTAAAAACATTTTTATATTATTTAGGGAAAGAGGAAAAGAAGCATATCAGACCTTTCACTTATATAAAAGAGTATGCTGAGAAATTAGAACTTTGATTTAATATCTAATGGTATGGTAGTCCTAAATTGATTAGGAGTTACAAAACATCAAACTTTTAATAATCCCTGAGAATGAAAAATTTTACTTTTTTAAAGAGGTTTTAGACGTGAAACTGCTTAAAAATTTGACTTGATTTTTGAAGTCTGTAACAAGCCTTTTCACATTTAGAAAGAACAATATCAGAATTTTGAACAAACTTGCTAAGGTACATTTCATCTGACTGGCTTTGCAGTTCTTGGGTCATTGTATATTTCTGAAGCAATTGCCAATTGTCATTGTAGCTACAGCATAGAGGTTCCAGGGAGAAGCACCATTCAAGAAACAAGATGCATCTGTGCAAAAATGTATTTTACAGTTTTTGTAGGCGTAATAATTTAGAAAGAATTTAGAGATTTCAATTTACAGATGTTTATTTCTAAATAGACAGTCACAGAAAGTTTGCAATACAAGACTGTTCCAAATTCAATAGTTTGAGAATCATTACCAAAAGAGGAGGTCAGTCATAAGCTATAACATGAAAGTACAAATGATCTTTAAACAGTACCCTTTCATTTTATTGTAGCCAGCATTTCAGTATTGCATATTTCCTTGTGTTGTCATTGTTGAGAGCCTATATGTGAGCTCTGTGTAAGGATTTTCAGCGTATGCTCGCAAATCTAGATGGTACTAGTAAATATATCTTGCTGTAAACTGTCCTGGTATGTTCAGATCTCTGTTGGGCCATCCTGGATCATCATCATTTTTTAAAAAACACATTTGTCTGTTTTGCTTGTTTCCTTTTTAGTGCTCAGATGTCAGTGAATGGGCAGAAGCAGGGATGTGGTTATTCTGGAGAATTTATGCAGCCTTGATATATTCTAAAGTGTGTCAGTATTGCTTAGATTCAATATTATTTGATGCAAAAGACTTCTGCTAGTACTTTCATATAGTTTTGCTCAGAAAAGTTTTGGTAAAAGTTCAGTTGTAATAGTTCTCAGTTTTTCATGCAAGATCTTATTTCTTTCCAGCGTGTGCTGCTTTTACCAAAAAGACTTGTGAAGAATGTGTAAAAAACACTAAAGTAAGTTTTGCATTTTTGTCTTTTGTTAGAAGAAACTTTCCAGTACTTTCAATTCTTCTACTAGTACTGAAATAACATTTTCTTTTGAGTGAGGTGAGTTAATGTATAGTTACAGAGGTAGTACCGGTAGTTAGTAAGTGTTTTGCCAGTACATTTAGTCCCACTGAATAAACCTTGAAGAAAACAGCATGATACTTTTGCTGGAAATGACTTGAAGCCACACAACTACACTAACAACAATTGTTGACAAGTAAATACTTGCTTTGTTTTAGTGAGACCAGATTTTTTTTCAATTAATGGCAAAGAAATAATATCCCTTTGTGCTGAGCAGCTGCATTTTTCCTATCAGAATAGTCTTGTTGTGTTAGACTAGTCCCTAAGCCAATATCTGTTTTTGGACAGTTATCATTAGTGTAGAGGTTCTTTGGTAGCATTTGCTGCCCTCTTTCACAGCTTTTAAGTTCATCAAGAGTTAAACTTCTGAAAAGATCTAGAGAGAGGAACAATAGTGAGGCAGGAGTCTGGTAGAGCCAAAAAGTAATAGGATAAGAATGTTAAAAAGGTAGAGTGGTACCTTACTGAGCTGGCTTGTAAAGAAGATTGGACAATACTTTCTGGACAACCCCCTCTCTTTTTCTGTCATGTCCTATAAGCACACTTACAGCATCATTCAAAAGGTGGTTGTACTAGTCAGGTTATGTGGACTGAAACATCTGTGCTACATTGAAGTTAATTAAATCAATATAAACTTTTATATTGATGTTAGTCAAATTCCTGACAGCACCTTGTGGTGTCAGAATGCCAAGATGACAGATGACACAGACAAACTTCCGCAGGCTCAGCAATCTTTTCTTTGAAATTAAAATGTGGACATCGTCATACCAATCCATCAGCACAAAGTATAATGTGAACAGAGACATGTGTTAACCTCATAAATACTATACAAAGATACTCTATTACTAAAAAACTAACTTGTGAAAAATGTACCTATGCTAATTCTTGCAAAAAATAGAAAGGAATTAAGGTGAGGAATAGGAAGTAGTATAGAACTGGGATTACTATGTATTTAAAACTTCCAGAAGTTAACTGAAGAAAATCAAAACAAATCAAAGAAGCTAATAACTTAGCTAGTTATTAAAACAGTCAGAAATTTTGAAGATAATAAGATGATATACTTTCACCTAGTGTGTGGAGAATATTTTTCATGGGGCAAAGTGCTTGCTACTGTTTTTTCTTGCCTTGGATCTAGAACTCTGACTTTGTTAAGAGTTCTTTATGTAGGCACACTAATGCCAACTATAATTATGTTCCACAGTTGGCAAAATATGAGTACTTCAGATTTTTACTGTGCCCAGAGTACAAACATGAGTAGTCATAGCTGTATTGAACAAGATGATGTTTGGAATCTGGATTTAAGGGAACTCAAGAGTGAAAAAGAATTCCTCAAAAAGAAGAGGGTTGATTATATAGAATGCCTGCTTACTTCTCACTTGTTCTGTTTAGTGTCTCTGGTGCAGTGAAAATTCTACTTGTATGGACTACCCTGTAAGCAAACTCATTCCACCGTCCTCACTGTGTGAACTCAAAGAGTCTTATTGGGGAATCTGCTTTGGTAAGTACTGATTGTAAATACACTAAATATGTGCCTATTTCTAATACAATCAAGAAGATTATTGTGATCTTTGGGCAATTTCTTCTGGTAGCTAGTATATGTTTTTATGTGTACCATTAGCTTTATGTGGGTAGTCATACGCTTTACTGTTATTTTGCACATGGTATTACTGGATTGTCTGCAGAGTTCACTTTTTAAAGATTGTCTTTTCTGATTTTGGCAATTAGTGAACTTACTTAGCTCATTGAATGGCTGGATTCAGTTATAACATTAAAATGTATTTTATCATTACAAGAATGAGCAAGTATGGTTGTATGCTTCCTCTGTTCTTTACTTCTATTCCCCCTTTTCTGGCATGGCTGAATAGATCACAGGTGTCAATTTTAAATTAACTTGGTCTTGTTATGCATATTAAGCCCATAAATAGATGATTTATCCTCACTTTGGTTAGTGAAAACAAGGCAAGATTCAAGCAACATGGCTATGTGTGGTTAATCTATATCAGAAGTTAAAACTTCAGTTGTTATTCTTGGTTTGGTAGAGGTACGGCAAGAATTAGGCTGTTTAAGCATGAGACTGATCAAGGAATATTCCCATCTGGATAATACAAATTTTGTCGTGATGTTAGTACGTAGTCAGTAAATGTTTAAATTGAGTAGCATGTATGGGGAGAATTTGTGTAACACTAGAACATTTCCTGTATATATTCCTGTCAGCATTTCTTGCTGACAGAATTTGATCTGGGGCATTGCTGGCCTCTTCACATTGTTTAAGTAGACAAATACCTTGAAGTATTTGAAGGCATCACATACCATCTAATCTTGAATGCTAAGCAGGATCAGGCCTGGTTAGTACTTAGTTGGGAGACTGTCAAGGAATAACAATTGTTCAGAGGAAGGCAGTGGCAAACCACCTCTGAGGGTTCCTTGACTAAAAAAACTCGTATAAAATTCATGGGGTTCCCTTGTGTTGACAGGTGACTTGTATGCACCTGTGTGCATGCATGTATGTCTGGATACACAGCCATAAATTATTCATATAAGCTATCATATATTGTAATTGCTGAGTATATTGTTGCAATTGTTGCTTTAGTTAGAAGTTATTATTGGCAAAGACTGATGGGAGCTACGGTCTCCCTGTCCCTGCTTTAGTATGTCCACTTGATGCTCTGGAAAGTATAGACCTGGGTAGAATTTAAAATTAGAATGTGCTCTAAGCCTGTGCTACTTATCCTTTGAAATAAACAGCGGACTGTATATGAGTAGTAAAAGAGCTGACCTATTGAATTGTGGAAGACTGTACCTTATATCTTTGGGAACAGGCTGTAATTTTGATTTTCAGATACATTTAAAGTGCCTAGCATTCTAAGTTGTTTTTCTATTAAGTAAGGTATGGTTGCATCTACAGATGGTGTGTTCAGGAAAACATGTACTGACTCTCAGTACACAGCAATATGTCAACCAAGGCTTCATTTCGTGGAATGATCCTAAACTATCTGCCAAAGACTTAACATATTTTATGAGTAAAGAAAGTTCACAATTTTCTTTCAAATACAGTATCTAGAAATGCTACCATATGGAAATTTCAGTCTGAAGTTTCAATCTGAATTTGTCTTTTACAGAAACAACGTATTTCTAATTGTCTGGAGCTGCTGCTTGTCAAAGAAGTAGTGCTTCCTCCCATTTTCTAACACTTCAGTTACAATGCTTCAGTTAAAACTCTTATGAGATTTTCTTCATTTTTATTGTGGTGATGGGGGCAGGAGAGCATCCTGAGCACCATGCTGATAATATGAAATACGATGTACTGACAAATATATGCTCATTATACTCCATTAGATGAAATTGGATGAACACATCTATCTATAAAGACATAAATTCCATCAAACCCACTAAGATCTAATACTTCAGAGTCTTAAATGTCTGATGCAAGGAGAATGTCTAATGGATCCAAATTTCTTCCCTTTCAGGAGATCTCATTCATTGTTGTATTTCCTTCCTTGGTCAATGTTTTGTTGCACTGCATGCACTAAAATTCTTCTTTTAAATTCTTTTAAATTCCGCAGTCAACTTTGAGGCCATCGTCATTACCATAGGTGTGGTAGCAGGCCTTCTTCTGCTTCTTATGGTGTGCTGCTGCTGTTATTGCTGCTGCAGACATCGTCCCAGCAGGTAAACAGTATTTCCTAGTCAGATTTCTTCTGTGTAGGATTTTATTTGATAACAAAGTTGCACTTAAAAATTGAGATCAGACTAGATGAAGTTTTAAACCCATGTTTGAAAATGTACTTTGATTGCCCACATTTGTTTACAAAAGATTTAATCTGGATCAGGACTGTGATGCTGGAGGATTAAACCTTTTCACGTTAACTTTTTTTTCCTATTAAAAGTCCCACTTCCAGCTGCTGTTTGTACCATTTTTTAAAAAATGAACTCAGGGTAAATAGCAACTTTTGGTTGAACTATCACTGGAGGAAAAGTGCTGCGGAGGGTTAATACATGTACCCTGTGCCACAGTCCCAATCCAACTTGGATACCATCACAACTGTGTTTGTTTTGTGTTTTTTTATTTTTCTTTTAGACAGAGATGTGGGTCAGTCTAAGCATGTACTATGAAAATATGCTTAAAGGTATGACTTATTGTCCCTTAATTTGCAAGTAAAGCAACTTTGAAAGGAACATAGTAATCAGCCTTATATGAACCCAGAGTATTTGTCCATTTCATACACTGTTGAGTAGGGGCTGTCGGGGGTTTCAGGTAGAGATCTCTTTAATCTCCTGTAGCTTGATGCCAGAGATTGGCCAGCGATCTTATGCATCCAAACCATGGGCTCTACTGCTGAGTAGTGGCCCATCCTAAAAAAATAATTTCTGGAAGCATTTAACATTCATTAATCTCAAGCTACATTCAAGGATAACCTGTTAGTGAGAATCACAGAGGTTGGAACCAGATTTATTCAGAATAGATTAAACCCACTGAGAGCAAGGGGACTCCAGTTACTCATAACTTACTTAATCCTTGTTGGTTTTCACAGGGTCTGATCTAAGTATGATTGTTTCTAACGCTGTATATTTTATGCTGTTTCAGGAAAAATTATGCTCAGAAACAGCGAAATGTGTGTTTCGTGATTTAGAATGACTTAGATCAAGAGTAGGCAGAGTATGACCTTTAGATATTGTTTGGCTGCAGTTCACATCACACCTCACCATTGACTAGGCTGATGAAAGTTGCAGTCCGAATCATCCAGATGATATTTCTGCCCCTGCATTTAGGCAATACGTTGTTCCTGGACCTTAGCTTCAGACATATTATTGTTTATATACAGTATACTGATTAAATTATCACTGCTTCTGCAGTGTTAATTACTCAGCAGAAGAGAATATCACAACTAGAATATCTATTGAAGACAGGTAATGATACTAAAATAAGCTTTGAAGTGTCATCAGAATGGCTGCCAGTAACTATTTAAGGTCAAGGAATTCTGAGTACAAAGGATTCATTAGACTTTACAGTCTAGAATCAATAAGCTCATAGGAATTTTGATTAGCTTTTGGTTGTATGAGCCATCCATGAGCTGTCACTAACTAATAAAGATCCATTCATGTTGCTGCACTCTAATTGTGTAGTGTTTTTTACTGCGTGTGTTGAATATCCAACAAACTACCATTACTGAAGAACTGCTATTCTGTATATCAGGAAGTTGAGTTGGGAGCCCCTTTACAAGATCCATGGAGTGTGATAAAGTAAGCATTGGTGTTCATGCTAGTTGTGGGTTTTACTTGAAAGTCTGACTGTATGAAAGTGCTGCCTACTTTTAATTAATAACAAAGTATTACCCATGCTACAGAAGACAGTATTCCTTTAATGGAAGGCCAGTGATGGTCTTTTGTGTGACGGCTAACTGTAAAATGTTAGTTAACATTTACTTACAATTAGCACTTGATGTCAATCTGGGCAGGAATGGAGCACCAGCTGATTTACATTCTTAGTGAATTCACTCAGTTCCTACTATATGCTGGAGTTTTGCATTCAACTATGTATTAAATTTTTGGCTGCATCAATCTTCTGCACATATGTTCATCTTTTTCTATGAAGTTTTATACCAGATCCCCACTTGGCTTTGTCTGTGGATGCTATCTCTTCATGATTATGGCCTTGCATGCAGTAGAATTGCTCAGTACAATTTCAAGAAACTCTACTTTAAGATTTTGAAATAAAAAAGAAGATAAATGTTTTTCCCTAGGCACAGAATTTATAGGAGAGAGTTAATCTAAATATATTTCCTATGAGATTTTTGTACATTCAGTTATGTTATTGCTTGCACATCTTCATGCTTTATTGGGCTATGACTTAGATAAAATATTAAGTTAGATCCTGATATTTAATTTTAAAGTCTACAGTATGATTGGACAAAATTTGTGTAAATGTCAAAAGTATCTAACTGAACTCTTTTCAGCAGCATAGCACTCCAGTTAAATGGTAGTAATGCTGAAAATATTTACTCACCTATTTCCACAGATACTCTTCATTTACTTTTATAACTGAACAGAGAAGGTAATTAAATATTTGCATGTCTAGGGGTAGTGATATAAAAATGTTCTGCAAAGGCCAAGTTGAATATCACCAAAAGATGCTAACCCAAGCAATATAATCAGTATCCATCCAGGTATAGCTGAGCAGAACATAGTACTCAGGCATCTGAGCTGGTTCCATACTATACTAGCTGGCGTGCAAGCTCTCATAGGAATTGTCTTGCCCAGGAAGTGATATTTTCCTTTTATTTAAGTAAATGCCATAGATCCTCTTAAGGAGAGTTGACTTGATGCAGAGACTCTGCATATGTCAAATGTAATCTTGTTGAAGTAAACTGATTACTCATTGCAACCCTGTGAATGTTGTACAGTTCAGTTTTGGTGGTTTAATGCTTTAGTAGTTCAGCTTTGAAACTATTCAGTTAAGAAGATATGCTTTGGTTGTACTTATTAAGTCCTGTCTGAGATGGCCTTTCCATGGTTGTTCTTCAGGATTTAGGAGACAAAGTTCAACATGTTGTTTAGCTGTTGAATCACTGGGATTTACCTATGTATTGATTCACCATTTGACCATTGATAGACTGCATGGACTCTAATTGTGACTAACAGAATGGCAACCAAAATCTGTAATGCATCTGGAACGTCTGCCATCTTACTCCTCTTCTGGGAGATTAGTCTTATTCACAGTGTTTGTACTGATATTTTCCTTTAAGATTTCAGTTGGAACTCATTTAGGTCTGTATAGCCAGCAACATTCAAGTCACTTTTCCTAGTAAAGGCTTATCCTGAAAATTCTTTTCTGTTAGCTTGACGTGCATACCAGTGCTGTTAAATTTGGATTTGAAGAAAAGTAGCTATTTGAGGGCAAGTGTGGACACCAATGGGGAAGGTTACATCTACTCTTCTGTCTTCCCGAACCCATTGCCTTTTATATTATTAAGGAATTTCTTACTACTTAACTTGTTCTCTGTTTGAGCCATACTGGGACAAAAATGCTTAAAAGTTATGGACTACAGAAAGATGGGGAGATAGAGGCATACCATTGCCAGTCAGAAGACTCTTCTGATCAGCAAATGGTTTTGTAGATGTTTAACATGTACATGATTCTGCATTTGTATTCAGCTCCTGGAAATAAATGATAGAAATGTGAAACTTAGTGAAAAAAACCATTTTTAAAAAAGTTGTGTGTATGTGCCTTCAAGTCATCTGTTGATTTATGGAGATCCAATGAATTTCTCTGGGTTTTCTCAGACAAAGAATACTCAGAGGTGATTTTGCCAGTTCTTTCCTCTGAAATACAGCATACAGCACCTGGTATTCATTGGTGATCTCTCATTCAAGTACTGATCAGGGCTGACCCCACTTAGTTTCCAAGATCAGACAGGATCTGGTGCCTTTTGGCTACAACTTCCAAAAAATGCTGTAAACTTTAGAACATTTCAGTGGATGATTCAAGTCCATTCCAATATTGTGTCATGCTGTCTAGGCTTTTTCTTTTGTGAAATGCATTCCATATCCTGTCCACTAGATGTCAGCGGCCTTTCCTTGAAATGCTCTTAAGAGGAGGAATAAACAGAAGTTGTTCTTTGTGTCTTTGACTTGCACACATGGATTCAGTCTATTTGGAGCCATGTTTGGAAAATCTTGAACCTGGAACTTGGCAGTAGCCTTGCGCCATTCTTCCATCGTGCAAGCTTCAGCATGTCCTAACATCTTCCTCTCTATTCTTTGTCATCCACATGTGAGCAGAATCGAAAGAAATATTGTGCCCTTCTTTGGATTTTGAATGCTTGTTACTTCTGCTTTTGTTTCTTTTCACTTCATCCATTGTATTCTTCAATTACTATTTCTTTGTATGTGGAAAGAGAACGTTGATGTTGCCCTCATGCATTGCGAAATTAAAAGCACGGAAAGAGGAGACATACAGAAGATGCATTATTTGAGCAGAAGGAATCACATACAGACTTTCTACTAGCATGCTGTTCTAGAATACTTGCCCAGTGTAAGGACTAACCAAGACCTTAGAATGAAATTGGCTTCAAATGAGTCTTGGATATACTTGGGTATAACTAAAGTGCTTTTCTGTTTACCATAGAGAAAGTTAAGGGGGAAATGCTACAGATTTGAGTGTATACAGATAGCATGTTCTGATAGATTAACTTATAGTGAATCTAAGCTAGTAAACTATAAAGACCCCTCATAAGATAATTTCTGGCATTAAGTTTTATGCAACATAAAATGGTCTTTGCTCTTTCTCAGGCAAGTATCTGAAGAAGAAGAAAGATTTATCAGAGATCGGGAAGAAAAAAGAATGCAATCTCTTCAGCGGTATGTTTAGAAACTTTGGCTTAGTGTACTTTTAGCCTATATTAGATGTTTTTGCTTTGAGAAATGCTGTCTCCTGCAAGGTTATGGTAAATGTAAGCCATGAAGTTTTTCAATCTCTGTTTTTAGCTGGTTTACAAAGACGTAGGTGTGTTAGTGTCTTGCAGCATAAAAAGAAAGAGAGAAAAAGAAATATGGCAGTACCTTTGAGATTACCCAATTAATTTCAAAGGTACTGCCATATTTCTTTTTTTTCCCCTCTTTCTTTTAGCGTGTCATGGATATAAATCCGATTTTTCAGATGGATTACAGTAATATTAAAACCTTCGGTATAAAACATATTTATACAGTTGTGGAAGTGGGATAGAATGTAACAAGATCCAGAAAGAAGCAAAACATGTGTGTTGCCCTGATTTTGAAAGGGCTGGGCAGGGTGATACAGGTCTTTCAGTTCTTTACAATGGTCAGTTGAGTGTTGAATTGTCCAGGAAAGTCAGTTGTGCTGCCCCCCCCGCCCCTGAATTTTTGCTTTTTGTTTTGAACAGAGAAAGGGCAGTCAGGAGAGTCTGGAAAGATTTAAAAGGAGGCATAAGAAGTCCCAAGGATGGATGCCCTCTCCTACCTTAGAGTGATAGCAGCTTCTGCTGTATTACATGTCAACCTTTACTCAGCTAGTGCCATGTAGAGATGTTTTTGTCTTGACTGTCCAGTTTAACATGAGTCACATGGTTACATGTGCCTATCAGAAATCAAAGGAGTGATGAGGATGGCTTGTTCTTCCCCTTCTCCAACCCTATAATAAAACAAATAATAATATTGCAATTTAAATCTCATTGTTGATTGTGGATTTTTTTATTTATAATATGCTGGTTGGGTCACAGCTATGTATGTAAAAGTTGCTCTTGTTTGTTATCTTTGTTTCCAAGAAATGCTTCTGCAATTGAAGTAAAAGGATGCTGTCTAAAGATCAGTTATGGGAAACCAAGTCCCCAAAGAGTCTGTCACTCACCTGTGGGGCAGTCCATTCCGGATGCATGTAGGAAGTGGCCTCTGCTGTGGCACCTCTAATGTGGAAAACAATGCCCTTAGAAGCCTAGCTGGCACCAACAGAGGCTCCATTCCATTGCCAAGTGAAAACATGGCTTTTACTAAAAGCTTTGGGGTCCAAGTGATTTCATCCAAATCTGTACATATACATGGTTTTAAATTGTCTTAACAGGTTTTAAAGTGACTTGTTTAATGTATTTTTCATATGTTCACATTTTTTTGTATTTTAAGTTTTACTGTCTTATTGTTAAGTTGATCACTGTACACTGACTGCCCTGAGATCCCATTGTACAAGGGAGATGCAAATATTTTAATAAATAAATAAGTTCAGTGAACCTAGTGAGAATCGTGCAAATGCTACTGCCGTGTTTTGAGTCAAAAACATGGATCTCCTGCCATTTCATTCATGTCCTTGATGTCATGTTAAATTTATTGTTGGCTTTGGGCTATTGAATAGCAGTGGATCTCTCAGTAGCCCTTTCAACTTGAACTACTCAGATGATCAGTCTGGGATTTTTTGTGTGTAATTAACCTGAGGCTAGGAAAAAAACTTAAATCTTCTGCTGTGTGAGCTAATATAGTATCTGCCAACATACTGATACCTGTTCGATCTGCCATTAATGTCAGAACCAAGAAGTTATTTGTTTTTCCTTGAAAAAAAAACCTTTAATCTTACAAGCCATTATGTATGCTAAAATAAAATTATGTTTACTTAGTATACATACCTCATTCACTAGAACCCTCCCCTCCCCCATGGCTTGGTGGGGGGCATCTTTGAATTGAGGGCTGGCTCAGGTTTATTCTGTAAGAATGCAGATGTGAGAACTGCACTGCTATATGAGATATAATTTTCAGCTTGTGCTGTAGTGATGTAGCCCACTGTCAGGTCTGTGGATATGAAGAGAGTATTCAAGATTGCCACTCTGGAAAGTCAGTGAAGTCTAAATTGGTCAGAGAAAGTCAGTGCAATTGATCAAATGGCAGGGAAAATAAAGAAAATTTATTAAGATTTACTGATGTAATGAAGTATGTTTTTTTGTTTTGAGATGTTGCTGTATGAAGGCAGCAGGAGTAGAAAAGATGCACAGTACTAGTATAATGCCATGATACACAAATGTTCTGTAGCATGATTGTGTGATTTTGAAAATGCTGATTGACTAATGATTGTAAACAGTAAAAATATCTTTCATAATATGGCTTCAGTTAACCCATTTTAAAAACAGTATCCAAGGAAGTTTGTTTTATGTCAGATTTAGTTTAAAATTAGAACAAGAATGTTCTGTCCTTTTCCATTGATTAGAGATAACTTTCGTTGAAGTTTCTGTCTTAGATTAATTTTTAGTGTAGATGTTTTTCTTCGGTCATTAGTGTTTGAAGAAATTTGTATCATAGCAGAAGAATTATATTGCAGTACTTTGGTAGTTTTGAACCATTTAATCCAAAATTTAGGTAATGTAACCTATAAATTTTTAAAACTGGGGTTGTTTTGAATGATGGTCAGAGAAATGAACAAATGTCAGGCAAGGGAATGGAAAATAATTTTTTTGTGACATCTTCGTTCTTTTGAGGCATGGAGATGACATCTGATAGAGTGTTTTATGTTCAAAGAGGCATGCAGACATTCTCTGTACTGATTTATTGTATTTTGTTTAACAATGTTCATAAATTTTTATTTATATGTCCATAATGTTTGCAGGAAACATGAACGGAAAGTAAAGCATGATGAGATACGCAAGAAATATGGTATGTATACTTCAGTAATTTGCATCTAATTTTTTTCTTTTCACTGTTCATCCCAAGAAACCAGTTTTAATAAGGGCGCTAAAAAAATAAAGGAAACAAAAAGTAGGATTCTAGTAACCAGTTAATCATCCTTTTTCTATATCACTAGTATTCAACAGTATTGTGTGTGACATTGTAAGGCTGAAGCAGATTCCACACTGTGCAAGAGTTACTACTCATTGCAGATATCTCTGTACATAGACACACACACACACACACAAACACACACACGGAAACATCCATACTACTGCATTTTGCTGAACATTTGTCATTTGTATGTTAAACATTATATCTGCCCTCTCTTTATATCCAGTGAATATGTTTAACCCTTAGTATGCTTGGGGAACTTTCAGCACTACATCACTGAGTGTAATGTTCAAATCTTACTGAATGCTGAAAGTGCTAGAGATGAAGGTAAGAAAATGGAAGGTAGGACAGAACTGTTCCTTTGGAGCCCTTAATAACTTATATGTCTTAGAGACAAGGATTAGAGTAAATGCATGTAGTGTAAGATTAAAAAGAAGTGTCTCCACATGTTAATCTGCTCACCCTGCCCAGATAAATAGCAGCAAAGCATTCCAGTTCAGAACTTAGCCCTCATTGATCTGCACCCTGTAGCACTACATTGCACAGAAGGAAAAATGTTTCAGAAGTGTTGGAAAAATAAAGCAGTCATGCAGTGCTGTAAGGCTCTGTTCCAGGCTGCCTGGAGGCCAGAAGAGGAGCACTCCTGTCCAAGCTGGAAATACTCCAAAACACTTTTGTTGGCAGGTTCTGTTTGTTGGTTTCTTATTTCTTGTCATCCACCCTTTCTTCAAGTTTCTTAGTGATGTTACCTTATATTATCTATAAGGCCGTGTGTGCGTGAATGAGAGAAGCTGCCCAGAGCAGAGATTTGAATCCTGGTCTTCTTAGTCAAAGACCACTGCACTTTGTACCAGCTCCCAGTGCTAGAAAATCTGTTACAGTGAGCCCTCCACATTTGTGGATTTCAGTTTTGCAAATTTGATTATTCACGGATTATTTGCTGTCACCTCTACTGCTTCCCTATGCCATTTTTAGTGGGGACTGCAAGCCTCATGAGATTGAGAAACCGCGAACAAGGCTTGTATGTCTCTATTCAAAATGGTGGCAGTAAGCCTCACCAGCCACCCATTTCTGCCCTGTGGAGGAACCCTGATGCCTCAAAAGGAATCCATGGATGGTTGAGTACGGTGATCATACTTTTTGTGTGTGTGTTAAATATGGTTTGGGAGGGCCTAGAGTTATTAATGGATTTTCCACTTTCATGGGAGTCCTGTGCCCCTAACCCTAGCGAATGTGGAAGAATGACTGTATATTCTTTTATGGATAAACTCAAACTTGTACTATGTCAGGCTACAAGAATCATTTCTTTTGTCATACATATATTAAAATGTATGAAAACTGTCTCTTATTTAAATGCAAAATGTCTTTGTCAAATTTCCTCCACTGCACCGCATTCATTTAAAAACCTCACCAAATTTTTGGCTGCTTAAAGCCTAGGGAAATCTAAGGAAGGTCCAAAGACTTTGTGAAGTAATCTTGCAGATTTTAGTGCCATTGGGATATTTTATTTTTATCTGAGAGCCAACAGTTTTCCTAAATATGTGAATTACATGGTGGACAAAAGATTGGGGGGACAATACAGCCAATGTTAAGAGTTTTAAGTCTACATATACAGCTGCTTCTCTGCCCTGGGGCTTCTTATCTTAAGGGCAAGAAAAGATACTGTATCAGAGGTAAAATTGTTGGAGACAGAGCCTTGTTTACGCTCTGCTTGGTAGTAGGAGAAAGTTTTGTGCCATGTTTCAGAAATCAGAAATATTAAAAAAAATGTAAACTATTTAGCCAGCATATGTTGTTAAAATGTTTAAAGCTTCCATTGTCTAAAAGTCTATGTATCTGCTTGTTCTGGTTCATCTAGCTAAAGTCCTTCTTCACTCTCCTTTCTATTTTTCCATTTTCAGCAAACAGTGCCTGTGTGTCCTAAAGTCCAGCTTGGCTTAACATAAGGATTGCACCTTTTTTTCTCTTTTAGTGCAGACTGAGCTTGGCAGCTGGATAAATTGTATTCCCAGTACTTCTGTGCTTCTTCAGTACGATCATAGTATACACTTCACTTGGGTTATAAATGGAAGTGACTCCTTTTAAAACTTTGAACAATAAGCATTTAATTGGGATCCTTTGTCAAAATTAATGTAAAATAGATTAAGTGCTACTAATTCTCCAAGTAATTAAATAGGAGACCAAAGTCAGTATTCCTTCTGCTCTGACTTGAATAGTGCCCCTCTGTTTAATATCTGTCTAGTTAATACATCATTGTAAATCACATGTAATGCTGGTTTGTTGAAAAATACTGCAGAAAAATGTGAAGGCACTAGATCTTACTGTCTTCAGTACTTTCCAGAGCAATTTCTCTCTTTAAATAGGCAAGGATGAATGACAGAGTGGCAAATGAATTGTTAACCCATTGCTAAATTAAAATAATCACATCTGAAATGTCAGTCTTGTTTGGATTTAAGGGAGTGCCTTCTCCTCGCTTCACCCTTCAGCTTTTCTTGTCCTATTTAAATGGTAATTATACATTTATAATGCATTGCAGGTGTCACTCATTCTAGCCGCAGTCCTTTGGGAGCACTGGAAGCAATAGGGCTTTAATAAGTAGAAATACTTGGCTTGAATGGTTTCTTTGTTGCAGGATCTGCCACTTTTTTCTCAAGTTCTTGTGTGAATACAGTGTGATTGCTCAAATTATATGTTCTTGGCTAAATGAGTTTGAAACCCTTTTAGTTTGTGTTCTACTATAGTAACTTGCAATAAGAATAGATGCAATTGTTGTACATTGCCAGTGTTTTTATGCATAATGAGAATATGTCAGCATTTTATCTTGTCCCTTTGTTTAGACTCAGGAAACCCTTTCATGTTGTGGGGTGATAAGAGAGGACACCACAGTCTCAGAGGTGCATTGTACCTGTTAGGACTGGTGGGCCAAGTGGCCAATGGAAGATGAAGCCAACTAATTCTGGTTTTGTCCCTTCCTCATGTTTTGCAGTAAAACTGCAGTATAATTCCTTAATATTGGCTTCAGTAGTCTTCAGTAGAGAATCAGTGATACTTATTTCTCTCTTGGGCTGAAAAGTGTGGCATGTGCGATTCTTTATAGCCACCACATCTTCCAGCTTAGCCACCATTCCAAAGTTGAGAAATAGCAGAGTTAGAGGATGCTGGGGTTTTTTTCAGTGATGTGTTAAGGTCTGCATGTTGTACTCATTGTGAGACCCAAATACAATATACAGATTACCTGTCCCCTAATACCATTGCACATCCCTTTTTCCTGCATGCATTTTAAAAATAACTTTACTTGATGTTAAACTGTATTTTGAAAAGCTTGCACAGAGATTTTTGTGCTTGTTTTAGTTGAGCTAGTGAAAGGATTGCACAATATGGGCTTAGTAATATTCAGAGAGGCCCTAGAACAAATTCAGCGGTGTTGGTGGGGACACAGAATGAAATTAAGTGGTTAATTTCTCGTGTTGCATGTATGTGTGTAACCACAGATCCAGTGACAATTAGCAATACTGTATTTGCTGGCGTATAAGGCTCGCTTTTTTCCGCAAAAAATACTGTTTGAAAATGGAGTGCATCTTATACGCTGGTGTGTCATATACATTGGCAAATAGTATTTGCCAGTGTATAAATGGAGTGTGTCTTATACATGGGTGTATTGTATACACTGGTAAATATGGTACTTTATATGCGCTAAGCAACAAAGACCCATCCAGTTATGTGCTTCTTGATCAGAAGCTCAGCTACATTGACATGGACAGGTTCCAAAATGTCAAACCACTTGGAATCATAGTTAGCATGGCCCAACATAAGTAACTGGAATCTAATTATTACTATATTACCATTATGTCAATAATCTATTACTGTATTACTAGTCAATGCCAGCCAATTTTTAATTTAAAAAAATTAATTTAGAATTACAATTGTGCATCAACAATTAGCTAGATTCAAAAAATTTTTAAAGCCTTGGGCAAATAAAAAGATTTTCTCGCAGCACAGGAAAGACTTTAGACTTCATGCCAAGCAGTTCTCTCTGTGCAAAGCTTACTACAGATGGGTCAAAACCAGACGATGACCTTTTGTCCACTTCTAAAGGCAGGAGCACTGGAAGAAGGACCTTAACATGATTTAGGATGTTCATGTAGGAGCTTATCATCCTTTCACTCTGTCGTTTCAGGCTGCATGGGGTTTTGAAGGTTAACATCAGCACTCGAAATTGCATTAGGAAACAAACCAGCATTAAGCCAGTGAAGAATATCAGTCTGTCTCTCTGAAATTCTGACTGAAAGATTATATATTCTAGGCCAGCAGCTGTAACCTGTTGCTGCCAATCCCTGTCTTGAACAGATCACTCAAATGTGTGTGAACATTGTCTAGGTGCAGACTATTGCTATCTTGAGTAGCTGGCACTTTCTTTTTATCTCCTTGCCTGTTTGAATGCCTGCAGCTTCCATAAGCATAGAGAAGAGTCAGCTATTACCAACTATGCATACCACCTTTCCTCTGGATCTGCTACTGTAATTATTGACATAAATTGGTGGTAGGTAAAGTTCTTCCCTGTATTATGCATTACCAAACTTCTGGTATCACCTTCTGAAAAATGCTCATATCATGACAGGCAGTTTTCATCCAGGTGAGTGTATACTTGAAAAGAAGCACTGATTTTCCCTGTTTTCAATTACCAAGCAGGAGAAATACAAGCAGTGGCAGATTCCTGCAATAGCCTGTTAAGAAATCTGTGTAGACTGTATGCTCATTAGACCACACAGCTTGGATTATAAATCATCCATCCTGTAGAGGATCAGTTGGATTCTGCTAAGCCCCAAGCAAGCTGCTGGTAGGGAAGCAGGAAGAGCACTTGAAATATAATAATGAGGAGCAAGGTTCAAGTGGCAGTCATTGACTCAGCATGACTGCTCAGACATTGTACAGCAATTAGTATCACCTCCCAGGTTTCCAAATTGTGCCCTCCATCTTCTATCTATGAAATGTTTTGATTGTTGCCTGAAAATATCCAGTATTATTAGGCGAGTACTTGCCAAACTGGGAATATATTTTGTGTTCACAAATGAGCATTTCCCTCAAGTACACAAAATAAAATCTGTTCCCTCCCACTTGTAAGGGACTGAATTGTACCACTTTGGTTTTATGGCACCACATCAGCACAAGACTGTCCAAATGAGCAAGGCTGTGACCTCTCTCTTTTGGAGAAAAGTGTCACCATCTTCTGCAGCATAAAACTTCATTTGATTGTTCAGGATACCCAGAGTTACTCAGGGTAGCAAGTTTTTTCCCCCTGCTTGTCTTTATTATCTTTTTTTTTAAATTGAACACAAACAACACTACAAAACACTACCAACCCCCAAAAAATATGTAACAATACAATACCAATTAAAAATAAAGCAAAAACTACATAAGAAAACTACAAATACCTAACAAAACTACAACTAAATAAAAAGACTACAAATAAGTGAAAAAAATTGGATCTCATTGTGAACAGCTCATAATAATTAAACAGCTACACCTAATTATTAAATTCTTAAATTTATACCACAGTTATTTCTTGTTGCTATCACTTATTACTTGTATTTATTATCAACATTATGTAGTTTGATTTTGGGAAACAAGGATGTGATTAAACTAGATAGTCTCTTAGGCTGTTCCAGCAAGGCAGTTCCGAACCATGAATAAGGTTGACAAAGAAATATAAATAGAGCCTGCTGCCATTGGGTTTGTTTAGAAATTATATACATACATTGGGAATTCCATACAATTGTATGCATACATTTCCTTTAATCATTTACTGTGAAAGTCAAGTTTCAGCATAAATGCTTTCTGGCAGAGAATATGAATACACATGTGAAGGAATAACAACATGTTTGTGAATTTGCTGCAACAGTGCAGTGTGTAGAGTATTGCAATGATTTATGTGTTAGCTTTTTTTAAATCAAAGCCTATTCGGAAAGATATGGCATGCTTGTATAATAGACATGTGTAGTTAGCTTAAGGTGCCTGTTGCTATAAGATCAGAGTTTTATTCAATAACTGTGATCATTGTACGCAAGAGATTATATTAGACCCAAGTGTTTATAAAACTTCAATCACATGCACATTTAAATGTTGACATCTTTGGACAATATCAATAGATAGGAAATGTTTGTGGAATGATTTTGCTATTGTTATATAACTGTTTGTATGTGTCACTGTGGTTCTTGCTGATTGTTAGAACAAGAAATACTCATATAAATCCTGAGAAGCTTTTTCCATGTGTAGGACATATTTTGGGTGGTGGAAGCATATAATGTCACGTTCTTGTGTGCGTTTGCTTAACAAAATCTTGTTTATTCACTGAGCTTATCTTTGTAGTCCACTGGTTTACCATTCTTTCTTCCTCATATGCTGTATTCTGCTATTTGCTAACACTGTTAGTCCTTAGAGTTATGACTGGGCATTCTTTTGCACTGTTATTACCCTCATAATGTCGTTTCCTATGCTGTGCTGTGATTCTCTTTTTAAAATTCATTGATTCTCCCATTGGTCTGTAATGCCACAAATCGTTATAAGGTGGTAATCTCAGTTGCTCATTTAACTGGTGAGTAATCAGGCGAGAATGTGGATAATGATGCTTATTTGAATCTGGGTCTAGGTGGATGCTATGGCTTGATTAGATTTTTTGATGGCTAGTGCATGGATAGCGGCATTGGGTCAATTTGAAAGGTTTGAAAGCTCTTAGTTTTAATTGATACTTTGGATTTAACATCTCTTTTGAACTGGAGCTTTGTCAGTAAAGAAATTCATCTTAGCTCTCCCCACTTCAACTTGGTGCTGCGCATCCCATCGCATCCTTATAGTGTTGTGATCCCACAGATTGTGCACATGTGAGGTAATGGAACCCTTAAAATAGGACTTAGCTGCATGCTTGAGAACATTTTTGTGCTGGATTTTAGTCATGATATCATTCTGTTTGTAGGTGTGATAATAGCAAACTGAGACCATGATGCGCTAATGTGAATGTCCCACTTTAAGCAGCCACTAACTGATGCAGTCTATAGACCTCAAGCTACCAAGCAAACAAAACCCACAGGCTACTGAACAAGAGTATTTTTTTTTTTTAAATGTGTGTTTTAATATTTTCGTGCATTTTTCCTCCCAGGTCTCCTTCCAGATTCTGACCATCCGTACAGTAGATATGAAAATGAATGAAAAGAAGATGCTGCTGTGCCTTGTTAAGGAGGACAAAAATGTCAAAGTCACTTTCTGCTTCAGTTTTTATGTCAACAAATAGGTACATAAATGCTCAATAGTACATTGTGTTCCCTGTTCCTTTTTTCTTTTGAAAAAAGCACTCACTTATTTTATAGTTTTCTCAACTTAGAATATATCAGGGTTTGTTTTTTTTCTCAACCTTTTCTTTAATAGAATGTGAATTGGGGTATATGAACAGCAATCGTGTCATTTCCCTTTAATGTTGTAATATTTTATAAAACAATGTAGTTATCATTTCTACACTGCTAAATAAAGATGCTCTTTTAATCTGTGTCAAGTAAGTGTTGGCAAGTATTTGACGCTACAGATGTGTGGTATCAAGTGATGACAATTAATTGCATCCTACACCACCTTCAGGATTGTTAATAGAATGTGAGAGGTGTTAGTGAAAGAAAATGACAGCATGCAGTATCCACCTTGGCTTTGCTAACAAAACCAGGTGACTCTTGATGCTCCTGAATTAGTCAGTGGTTAGTGTACTATCGTAGCTTCTGAATATGGTCACTAAATATGAACCAGCCCTTGCCATTCTCTAATAGTACCTTCCTATGCCAGTAGACCTACTATGGCCCACATCACCTCCCCCTATAGCAGGAGTGAGCATTGTATAATCTGCAGACGGCCTATCCTGACAGAAAAATTTGTGTGGTCCCTGGAATACCCACTCATAATCACTGTGTGGCAAATTCTTGAAAATGGGGAATCACACTTCAAGAAACCTATACAGAGTGTGATTCATGATGGGCCCACCTGTTTGGGCCCCAAATAGCATTTTTAGTTTTTATGAAAAGGGTGGATGTGGTCTGCAGGTGTCCAGGGTATGTGGGGGGGGGAATCACTAGATCCTTGTACTTTTCTAACCCTTCACTATAACTTGGTCCATCAGGGCCTATAGTGCAGTTCAAGTGGACAAAATGATTGTGGCTCAGGAAGATGGCTGCTCTGAAGGTGGAAACATAGACTTTTCACTATCATGTGCAGGCTTTTGATCTTAATTTGCCTAAATCAATAGATTTTGAACAACAGATACTTAACAATAATTGATGCACATGTTCAAACTTTCTGTGTTGTATGTGTTCTGAAATTACTGTGAAAAACTTCAGGGAATCCTTAGAATATGTAAAAGGGTGGCATTACTTTTTTAGACTTAAATCTGAGATGAGAATTGCATGACCCTCTGTGTGTTTTGAAATGCAATGAGTCAAATCAGTGGTAAAAATAAACCCAAATGTTTTATGCACTTAAAGCAAGGATGACAATCATGCAACCAGATGTTGTTGGAGTACAGGTCCCAGAAGCCCTAGCTAGCAAAGCTAATGGTGAGGAATGCTGAGAGTTCTGGTTCAGCAATATCTGGAAAGCTGTATGCTTCCCAATCCTACTGTGAATACATTAATCATTTTGGGTTTGTTTCCACATCGTCCCTTGTATATTATATTGTAAACATGCTGCTGAAAACTTTGAGTTGAACATGAATCTGTATCTTGAAGATACAGAAAAAAAAAACAATATAGTTGAGATCTAGATTTTTGAAAAGATTGTTAGTCACAAAAGCATATATTGGAAGCAGTATTGTTGGCTTCCTTGAATTTTTTTTCCTAGACTGTATAGGAACTTATGTAACCAAATTCTTTTTCTTGTCTTGCTCCTTGATAAAACCATCACTTATTTAGTCTAATAATATAGGAGACGTTTTTGTATATCATAGGTTTTTGTTTGTGCTTTTGTTTCTTTTGCTTATATACAATTAACTGCTTCTGATTTCTAAAAACAAATTTGGGTGGTAAGGTCTGACTAACCAAAATGGAGCTACTGAGAAATGAGAGAGAGGCATTTCCATAGTTAGGATTGTCTTGAATTTTGCAGAAATTTACAAATGAAGAAGAAGCAATCCCAATGAAGACAGAGTATTCAGTAACCACAGAATGTAGATCAGAGGCGGCTGACTTCATTGGGCCCATTTCTCACACATAACCATATTTGTTGTGAATTACAGCCTTGCCCCCCACAAGCCTTTCTTTAAAAAAAAAGGGAAGTCATCCAAAGTTCACTTCTGGTTCTAAATATAACCCCCTGCCAGGTATTTTGGGCTAACATTTCTTCTAGACAGCTGTTACCTTATACATAACTATCAGGAAATTTATTTGCTGGCTTCTGTAGATACTTGATTCTAGATTTCCATGCCTGAACACCATCTGGAACAGTTTTTAACAAAGATAGCTTTTGTTAATTTATATTCTTTTATATACATGGGACTGCCTCCCATTGGTGTTGCTGCTGCTTAAGGAGGACTGTTTAAGGAACATTTCCATCAGTGGAATGGGAAGTGAATTTTGATGATACTCTTGCAGCCTCCAGTTCCTGGGGAGAGAGCTTTAGAATGGGGGTGGTGGAAGAGGGAAAATCACCTCATCTTTGTTTTGTTAATATAAGCCTCTCCTAGGTGAATGAATTTTCCATCTGTAGAAGGACAGTCTATACCTCTGGCTTCATTGATGCTGCATCCTGTTCAGGAGGAACAACACATAACCAGCTTATCAGTGATTTTGGACTTGTACAGTATTGCAAAGCAGTGAAAACTGTGGTTTGAAAACTACTGGCAACTTATTGTTTGGCAGCCTCTTGCAAGCTATAGTTTATAGATATATACACACAAAAATATGATTTCTCTTGATATCTGGGGTAAATTCTTTCTTTGGAGCATGCAGAGAAACAATCCTTGAAGAACATGGTTATATCTTCACATATCAGCCTCTGAGTCACTTGATTTTCAAGTTATTACTGTTCGGTTATTACTGTGCTATTCCTTGAAGTTTATTGTATAGGATTGTCTGATCTTATCTGCTGATCTAACAGAAGGCTAAATCACACAAGACAGGAATGTGGCCTGGGCTAAACCCCGTGCTTTCTTTTATATCATAGGCTTTGATTGATCTAGCCTTCTGTTATAGAGACATTCTTTGTCATTGCTCTCAGAAATGTCATATTTCACATGAACATTGTATTGATCTGTAAATATGTTGTAATTTGTTTTAACTGGTTATTTTTGCTATTTTCACTACCCTGTTTTTTATTTTGTTTGACTTTCTTTATATTTTGTTATGTTTGCATTTTTGCTAGACACTTCAGGTATCTGCTTGAAAGGTTGGATACAAGCTTAGCAAGTTATTAATAATAAATAAAAGGTTATAATCCGAATAGATTTACCTGAAATGAGTGGGGTTTATCTTGAGTTCTCTTCAGCAGTCAGGAAGACTTTCTTCAGGAGAAGGCAAGCGGACAGATTTTAACTGATTCTGTCCTCCTGCACCACCCTTCTACCCTTCATTGTGAGAATGGAAAACTGTACTCTTGTGCTTTCCCATTAGAGTAATGATACTGGCAGCTGCAGGAGGACTGGGCCTTCTTAATAGTGGCCTCCCATTTGTGAAACTGATCCAGTTGATGTTCACCAATCCTGTTATTACAGTCCATCAGCCAGATCCCAAATTCTCACTTGTTTGCCTTCGCCTACAATTGAATTTAGAACATCACTATCGCTGTTCTTTATGTATGATGCTATTTGGTTTTAACTGTGGTTAAACTGTGGTTGATATTCTGTGAGGATGCTTTCTGTTATTTTTAAAGTATTATCTGGTTTTTAAGTTTTGCTGTATACTGCATGGGAATAGTAGTTTTATAGTGCAGCTTATACCTTTTTCAAACAGATAAAATAAACATTAAATTTCAGAGTCCCTTAGCTGTCTAGAGAAGGTATCTAGAACTACAAGGGACTACAGTGGGAAAGGGGAATTGAAGCACTCCTTTTTTCTGAAAGAAGTGTCTCTTGACCAGAGCTTGCTAGGATAGCTCTCTCCTGCTGATAGAATATTAACATCCAAGCCAGTGAAGCCATCTTCTCAGTATATATGACTTCTCAGTAAATATGACTGTGTGACAGTCCCTTCAGAAAATAGAGCTTAGAAACATTTTGATGCTGCTGTGATTGTTTTGAAATAGTTGTCCCTTCCAAGAGTGTTCATGGGGAGATGGGAAGGTTTGGTTAAACACAGTATTAAATAGATTATAATCAATACTGTTAAATAGTGCCTGCTAGTAGATTGTTCAGAAACAATCTGAATAGTGGGGGGATTTTGGTGGGGTGTGGGGGAACAGTGGTTGTAATTCATATAATGTCAAACAAAGATCATGTGTGTAAATTATTGTTGCATAAGCTGCTGTTGCCTGAGGGAAGAGAGGAACTTCTAAGTTTTCTAAATCAGACAAAAATAGCCTGTATAATTTGGTTATGGGCACATCTTTGCCTTTTAATCCGTTAAGGACTGAATTACAACACCATCGTTATGATTAATATTTTACATAGAATTGCCCAGTGTAAGAGTACAAAACAGTTTTTAAAAATGTCTTTCAAACATTTTAATCTGCAAATGGCATGTTGATGATTAATGATTTAGTTAAATTGAGATTTTGCAGCTCAGTACTGTAATGATCACAGCAAGATGACTGCTTCTCATGCTAGTGCAAGCCAGACACTTTGTTGTTGTGGGCCTTCAATCTTTCTGACGTATGGCAATTCTAAAGCAAATCTATCACAGGATTTTCTGGGGGCTGAGGGTGTGTGATGTGCTCATGGTTACTCAGTGGGTTTTCATGGCCAAGCAGGGAATTGAACCTGATCTTCAAGGTCATAGTCTAATGCTCAACCACTATACCATGCTGGCTCTCTAAGCCAGACACTATATAACTATTTTTAGCTCTCAGTTTCTGTTGTCTCTGGAACAAGTAATCTTCCTCAGCAAGCTACCCATAGAGGTTGGCTCTGAGGAAGAACACCACAGCCAGACATTTTGGTCTGTCTGATTTTGTGGAAAACAATATTAGTTGCTTTGTACACCTGTGCTGTGCTCCAAAGAGGTCACTTACATTTATTTTGGGGTGAGATCAGGGGGATGGGACCTCAATTTGTGTGGAGACTTCAAGCCATCACTGCGATCATTTCTTAAAGCATGCAGTGTTTCCTTATCATGATTAAGCTGTTAAAAATATCTCTTTATCCTTTTGGATCAGCCATTCTGCAGAAGTGAACCAGACTGCTTCAGGTTACTCTTACAAAATGTCCTCAGTATCCATTCAAAATCTTTTATTCATAATCTTCCATATCAGTGTGCCAAAGCATTCTTTATCACTGTATATTCAGAGTTGAGAACAAGTTTCCAGGAAACTGTACTAATACGTTAACAATATGACACAAATATACTACCATTGATGTGGTCCATCGTGTCAGATAACCTGAAGTTCTGCTCTGTCATATTCAGGTACAAGTCATTTGTATGCATATAGTTGGTTTTTAACCTCCCATCTTTGTCTCCCCTCAAAACTGAGTTATCAGTCTTCATTATTCTCTCATTCTCAACTTGACTCAGCTAAGGTGCCTATAAATAAGCAACCAGCTGGTCTTCCATGATTGCTACTTATGATTCTGATCACAATGACTGTTGGTGCCTCTTATCCATCTGGCTTATACACCTGGTGTCTTTTTGTTCCATTTTTGGAATAGCTTTGGATGTACAGTGAACATAAGGAGCAAAAGCCCTATGGATTGCTCCTCCTTTTCATAGTTTGGATTGAACATTCAAAGTTGGATATGGTCTCTTCATGAGCAGGTACTTATGCATTCCAGTGCACAGTCATGCTCTTACAAAGGAAGGCATGTGAGCTTTAGACATTTCTTAGAAAGATTGAAGAGCACAGTTGGTTGTGCCTCCTCATTCCCACTCCTTGTATAGAATCATAGAGTTGTAAGGGGCCTTATGGGACCATGAGTCCAACCCCCTGCCCAGTGCAGGAATGCCAACTCCATTGCCAGACATCTGAAGCCACTCTGAGTATGTTCTCCTTGGAAACAAAGTAGTGACCAAGATATTGGCATGAACTAGGTGGGGACATTTACAATGTGGCTTCTTCCAGACAGGAGGGTGGGCCTGTGGGGATCCCCAGGTGTTCTTGCAACTTCCATCAGAATAGCCTTGGCCAGTAATGAGAGATGATAGGAGTTGTAGTCAAGTGCAAACTGCACTGTACTGGAGAGACACTTCTTCCCTGACCTAGTTACTCTTGCTTTAAGAATCATAATTGTGAGTCTCATCAAAAAACAAAAGTCACCTTTTTTTGCTCTTTTCCTGGAACAAATTGAACTATATGTCAGTGTCACAGATGGTCTGTGCATATTTTCGGATGCAGACACTGGCAGGCCAATAAACCCAGAAGAATACTCTGCAGTCTGGAATAAACTCATTTCATTGATATCAGCCAAGGTCAGAGAAACTACTTGAAAAGTGTTAACAGTGGCAGTGTCTTGCACCTATCAAAATCAACCATGCTGATATCTGTAATGTCATTTTGTGAATTGATGAATGATTTGCAAAACTGTTACATAGTGCTGCTGAGTTTGTGACTTTGGTACTTTGGCACTTTGCTTTTCAGGAAGTTAAGTAGAATTGTTGGTCAATCTATAGTTTAGGTTTCTGTGCTGGCACATCTGAATGTCTTTCCAAGCAAGATGCAGCATTTAGTGCTTTTACTGCAATTCTATGCATTCATTTAGCAGTAAGCACCATTAAACTCATTGGGATTTACTTCTGAATAAAATGTAATTCAATGGGTTATACTTGTCAATAAAAATAAATAGGATTGCTCTATTGTTATTTCCTTGATCTGTTTGCAACTGCTTGTTCAGAACTTGTGAAGCCCTGGAAAACAAAAACATCTAAGTTGCTTGGTATATATGAGGGTGGAACTTGTCTATCAAATTCATCCCTCCAAGTAATTGGCCAAACTTTAAGTTTTTCAAGTCCAGTAACACCCTTTTGCTTCCGTACTTTGTAGTACATTTCATGTTTTGCTGCAAGCTCCTGTTAAATGTGCTTTTTACAAGTTGCTTTTTCCTCTGAGATTTGGTTTTTAGTGGCTGTCTGTTCAACTGATATGTCATCACGTGTCTTTTGAAATGTCTTTTTGTTCACTGGTGTTTATTCATTTTTTTTAAAAAGATCCTCTTTTCCATCATATATTTTAAATCACATGTAGCATATATATAAAACAGAATGCTGAGCTATGTTCCCTTCTGTGCTGCTGTGATGTTTTGTTTCCACAGTGATACAAGTCAGATGAAAACAAAAATCTCTCAGACCTCTCCCAAACAACCGTCTAACTGTGTCATCGTTTTGGTATTGAGCTTCAGAGTGCTGTGCCAACGCTTTGAACATGGTAATGATGGTCAGCACATCTTGTGACTGGATGGAGACTGATTAGGACTGCTCATTTACAGAGAGAGTTTTTGCTCCCTTACAAAAGAGTCACAACCTTGGGGAGCCATTGAAACCCTCACTGATGCAAAGAATTTGGTCAGAATCCATGTAGCCTACTGGTGGGCCTTCCTCCTCCTCATAGATCAAGACCAGGCAATACCATTCATGCTGACCTCAGTCATGAGCTACTGGAAAGCTGAGGATCCTATGGCCCTCCAGATGTTGTTGAACTTCCTTCTGTCAGCCCCAACCAATCCAGGCAATGGGTGATATATGATGGTAGTCATGGTTCATCAGCATCTGCGGTGGCTGAAGTTTCCATTGCTGGTATATTTACCACATCTTACCACATCCTGCCCTTTCTCTCAGTTCCTCTGGGTGTTGTAAAAAATCTTGCCATTTGTCTTCAACCCTGGGGATAAAGTGATCAAAACTAAATAATTATATACATTTCTCTCATCCTCATTGGACAGATAGCAACCCAGTGAGAAAAAGTGATTTGGGCAGGGTAGGTTGCTAGTGACTGACAAAAGGGTACTTAATGAGGTTCATAGCTGAGTGAGAATTTTGAATGGGGATTTGCCTTTCTAGAGTACAAGTTGTTTTTGTTGTTGTTGTGTGACTTCAAATTGACTCCAGCTTATGCTGACCCTGTCTTGGAGTTTTCTTGGCAAGATTTGTTCAGAGGAAATTTACTGTTGCTTTCCTCAGACTGAGATAATGTGATTTACTCAAGGTCATCCAGTGGAGTTTTCATGGCTGACTGAGAATTTAAACCCTGGGCTCCCAGAGTTGTACTCTGTCACTGAGACCTCTGTATCGTGCTGGCTCTCCATCAAGACTGCAATACACACCATGCTCCAAGTGAGGTTGTCCTTTGTTTCAAAGTTCTGTGGGTGGATGGGACACAGAAGTCCATACTTGAGCAAGAAGAAAAAGATAGGAATAGCAGCAGTTTATTTTATTTTGTCAGCATCCATCCTGGTTGTATTTAAGGTGCTAGTCCTGTCAATGTAGAGCATTGCACATCCTCATTGGTGGCCATTTTTCTCACTTTTTGATGAAAATCTTTAGCAACAGCTGCTGCCTTCTTGATTTTGTAGCACCTGTGCACCAAAACTGAAAACAGCATGCACAGAGATAATTATAGTGGATGCCAGATGATGGTGTAACTGTGTTTCCCTAGAGATTTATACAACACCAGCCCTGATTATGTCCCTAAAATATTGTAGAAACTAGGAGAGAGGCAGGATTTTGTGATTAGCAGTTGAATAGGCAATTTGAGAATGGGTTACATGTTATACGTGTAATGTGTTGTATGCAGGAATGATTTTGTTTCACTTTTTTAAAAAGTGTTGTTACCTGTATTCAGCCTTCAGGATACAGATGGCGTTTCTTTGTTGTATAAGAACCATTATCTGGATATATAGAATTTCTGGGAAATAGGATGTTATTTTTAGACCACATGTAAGAACAAATAGGAATATAATCAAATATATACTAGTGTTATTTATTTGCCATGGCCTTTTGAAATTATATAACATTTACAGAAAGGCTTGCTGCCAAAATATGATATTGGAAACATGAGTGAAAGGGGGCAAGCTCCAGGGAGATTATCTTGTCTGAACCCCACAGAAAGTCATGGAGATGGGGATAGATTGGCTCTTGTACATTTCCCATACACTTCAGTCAGTCTTTTATGAAATAACTACTTGGTGGATGCTTCCAAGTGATTGTTGCGTTTGGGGAAAAAACATGAATCATATAAATTATGTATTTATTTCCAGTTAGGTCCCTGTGTCCTTCCACTTTCAGAATGACCAAAATAGTGATGGATGCACACATTTGGTGTCAGGAGTGTGAACTGTGCGCCCTTCCAGATGTTTTTATTAAACTGCAACTCCAAGTGGGCCTAGTCAGCATAGTGAATGATAAAGAATGATGGAAGTTGTGGTCCAGTGACATCTGGAAGGCTGCAGAATTGCCAATCCTCTCTTGGATAGTCCCACAAACTAGGGCTGATCAAGCCAAATATTGACAGAGAAACGTACCGGTAACTTAATTAAGTTGCTCTGAAAACATTACAACTCTGTACTTCTGAGGAGAACCACCAGAGGGCACTGCTTGAGAGGCAAGTATGTTCTGCCTTTCCTCTTCCATATTTAGGTCACATGCTGTAGCAATCACCATGTATGAGATCGGGTCTTCCAGTTATGGATAAGGATCAATGTTTGGAAATGTTACTTTTTGGACTACAACGCCCAGAGTACCCTAGGCATCATGCCCACTAATGTTTTCAAGCACTGATGGGAATATATTGTGATCTTTGTGAGCCAGCATAGTGTAGCAGTTTGAATGTTCGACTAGGACAGTGGAAGTAGTCGAAAATCCCTGCTGAGATATGGAAACCTATTGGGCAGGTCTCTCAACTTCAAAAGAAGGTGAGGGAAACCCCTCCACCAAATAAATTCTGTAAGAAACCCCCCTGATAGCTTCACCTTAAGGTCACCATAAATCAGAAATGACTTGAAGACTTACAGCAACAAGGTAAGGATGGGATAGCAAAAGCATTCTCTGTAGCTTTCCACACTTACCGTAAAGTATATTGTTGTGGAAAGAGTGACAAAACAGAGCTGTAAAGTGGGGATGGTAGGTTTCAATGGGGTGGCTGCAATGTGTGTTGCACAGGTGTGATGGTGGTAAAGTTTGGAGCCTTAGGATTGGGCTCAGTGAGAGACACTATATTTTTCAAGTGCGCTTTGATTTAAAAAAGGAGGAGAAGGAATCCCTTGCTGTTATCATTGGTGATAATACATATCTGAAGCCATGGCCTATGAGGAACAGCTTAGGGAGCTGGGGATGTTTAGTCTTCAGAAGAGAAGGTTAAGAGGGGACATGATAGCCATGTTTAAATATTTGAAGGGATGTCATGTCAAGGAGAGAGTGGGCTTGTTTTCTATTGCTCCAGGGACTAGGACAAGGAGCAGTGGATTCAAGCTGCAGGCAAAGAGATTCCTGATGGTCAGCGCTGTCCAGCAGTGGAATATGCTGCCTCGGAGTGTGGTGGAGTCTCTTTCTTTGTAGGTTTTTAAGCAGAGGCTGGATGGCCCTCTGTTGGGAATGCTTTGATGTGTGTTCCTGCATAGTAGGGGGTTGGACTGATTGGCCCTTGTGGTCTCTTTCAGCTCTATCATTCTATGAATCTATTTTCCCCAGTGAAGGTTCTCCATTGACCAACCTCTGCACAAACTTGCTAACCCATTCTGAACTTCCATGCATATACCAGTAGCCATCTGTCACCTGAGGATCCAGAGTCTCAGGAAATAGTGTCTTTTAGGTGTTCAGACTAATTCCTAGAGCTGATGCCAGAAATCCTACACCTCTAAGGTAAAATCATATTAATATCCCCATATTGCAGATTAGAGGTTGAGTCAGAAAATAGATGCTTAGTTGCTCAGGTGAAGTTTTACACAAATACTTGGATCTGACACTTTCGCTTAATAGCTTCTCTGTGACTAGTTCTCTTTATAGAATCAAGCAGTCATTTTGTACTAAGACATCTAGGACTTGTTGAGAGTGAAGCTAAGGGGGACTAGTATCTCACTTTGACATAAATCTGCCTTTGGAACATTCCAAAGAATTTCTGCATTATGTGCTAATGACTCAGCTTCAAACTGCCTCTAATCTTCACTGCCTCATAATGTGATCTTTTCAAGGTGAATCAGACTGGCATAAACATTCATTTTCCTTGGCTAAAGGAGAGATTTATGAAACGTTTACACCGAGCTGTCAGGTGGAGTCCTGACAAGATGATGCCTTCCTGGTCAGGTGCTGTTCTTGGCAACTCCCCATGCAAAGAGTATTTTCACCAATATTGAATGGGTTCTGTTCAGAGAGTCCTTATTCGCATTGAACAACCAGTCAGCCTGAGTAGAGCAGCATGCCTCATGTAATATCTTCAAACATTAGGCATAAATCATTTGAATATGATGAATAAATATTTAATTTTCTTTATGCTAGTATGCACAAGAGACAGAGAAAACTCCAAAGGAAAAGATTCAGCTCTTACTAAAGAAAGAGTGGAAATCCAATTTCTCAGTTGGAGTTACTGGCTGTGGATGCTTCTGCAATTCTCATGCTTATTCATGTAACTTAAAGAATTTGGGAAAACAAAGATAGACGTTTATAAGAAGTAGCTGAACATGTGAGTTTTAGGCTTAATTAATAAATGAGAGCCAACATGGCATAGTTGTTGGAGTAGGGCTTTGGGAGACAAAGATTTGAATCCATACTCAGTCATGGAGACCCACTGTGTGTGCTTGGGCAAGTCACACTGTCTTAGTCCTGGGACAAGGCAGTGGCAGCCTCCCTTGGAATGAATCTTGCCAAGGGTTGCTGTAAGTCAGAAGCAACTTGAAGGCACACAATAATGTATAAGAAAATATTTATCTGGCTGAAAATTAAGTTTTCCAAGCTCTGGTTTGAACAGAAAAGCCCAACTTCCCTCAGCTATGTTTTTACACCTTAGCAAGCACTGTATTTAAGGACACATGCAAACTGTCATCTAATCAAAGAAAGTTCAAATATGTTTTGAACAGAAGAAATCAGGTCTGTTTTTAATATTTTTGTAAAAGCATTTTAATTCACAGTATCTTTAGTTCGAACAAAGAAATTTAGAAGGCAGCCTGAAAAATAATTAGGTGGGTGGGTAGGCATTTTATTTGTTATTTATCACACTAGTGGATGGAAACTGAATGATATTTGGTCTATAGCCAAAGCTCATTCTGGGGCTTGTAGCAGTAACTGCTTTTTAATGAGCAGAAGCTATTTCCTGATTTTTGTTCATTGTCTCTTCCTTCTTAAAGCCTTACGCACTGTATCACATGAAAATTTGGGAGCATAGGGTCCCTTGGTCTTGCAAAACAGGTTTTCAATGATAACAGGGGGATGTTGGGGAATGAGTAGGTAGCAGTAAGTTATTCCATGAGCAAAACTCCCACTTACAGAAAGCAGAACCCAAGTCATTGTTCATGAGCTTCCTGTAGCACCTCCTCTAGCAGACCTTCTTAGTTGGTCACTGGCTCCAAATGCCGGTATGGGTAATCTTCACCCCTATCCATGACCATGGAGTTTTAAAAGGTTCTTCCACACCTAGGTCCCACTAAAGACAAAACCAGGTTTAGAGTTGCACTGCAGAATGAGTGGAGCCAAACACCAATTCATACAAATCATGAAGTCCTAAAGGGTGGATGCTGATGTTCTCCAGCTCAGTGAGGTGGGGGGACTCCATCAGTACCCCTGAGAACTCAGAGCTCATGGAGGGAAATTTTGGGGCAGCACGCCAGGTGGTCACAGCAACAAAATTCCAATTCTGTTCCAAGCTTCTCCCATTGGATACATCCATTCAAGATTAGAAAACAGTAGAATGGGATACCAGTCAGAGGGGGGATCACAATAGCCTACTCATATACATACATCAACTCTGACTTGCTACACAGGAAACCCAAGCAAACAAAAGAGATTTCCCAACTTTCAGCCAGGTTTCCATGATACAAGTCAGATAGTTAGAGATCAAATCCTCAGTAGCTATTGTTGTGCCATTCATCAACCTGGGATTTAGCAACAGTACTTTCAGTCCAGGGAATTATCACCCAGGTTACAACAAGCTCTCATGCCAATAAGGCCTCATGGAATTCTGGGGGCTGTATATTAAAAAAAAAAACTTTACCGAACTCTAGAGAACATTTAGCATCTAATTTGGCAAAGTGGTCTCTATATCTGGTATATATTCCGAGAGCTATCAGTATATTGCCCCTCTCTCACAATCTCCCCCTAGCTTCTATAGCAGGGGTGGGTAACATGCAGACTTCATGCAGCCCCCCCTTAGGCTACTCAGGGGTCAACAAATTATTTTATTGCTCCAAAATGCCCAAAAATGATTGGGGGGGAGATTTTCACATATTTGGACCCACCTGGATCCTCCAGGAGTCAAAATGGAGTTTTGCAAAATTGTTCAATTTTTGTTTTGTTTTGTTTCAGAATTTCCCAAAATGTCCTGTAGAGGGACAAGGAGCCCCCAAAATATGTCACCATGTTCCATGGAGAGGCAAGTGCAACAGCCTGAGGTCTCCTGAAGGGCTAGTTGTTGTTGTTCTGTGCCGTCAAGTTGTTTCCAACTATGGTGACTCTAAGGCGAACCTATCACAGTGTTTTTCTGGGGCTGAGAGTGTGTCATGTGCCCAAGGTCACTCAGTGGGTTTCCTTGGCCAAGCAGGGAATCAAAACGTGGTCTCCAGTGTTGGTAGTCCAGTGCTCAAACCACAACACCACACTGGAGGGCTAATGCGGCCCCCTAATCTCCCACAGTTACCCACCCCTGTTTTCCAGATACAGCGGCCATTTCCTGTTTCTACCATCTTGCATCCTCATTTTAGGCCATTTCTGCACTAGATTGTTCTAGTGCTATTATTCCACATTCAACATCCTGAAAGGCCCCTCCCTAAACTGCAAACCCCAGGATTCCATAGGATGTTGAAAGTGGAATAATAGCACTGTAACAGTCTAGTATGGAAATAGCCTTAGAAACATGCATCTCTCAAAAATAGACAATAAATCCAGCTTTGACAGGTGACAAAAGCATACAACCTATGCCAGGCAGATGAGCAATGAAAATAGGCCATCGCTTTGTAACTCTAGCCTTCCCCAACAAGTGAGTGGTCCCCAAAGGAGAAAACAGTATTTCCTAAGAGGGAGGGGAAAATATTTAAGTGTATAATCCACCTTTTATAATTGTTTCTTCAAGGGTTAAACTAATGCAATTGAATCTCCAGTTACTGCGCAGTTGTGTATTTATAAATAAGCAGATGTGGATTCATTATATGTTATATAACTAAGGATAGTTAGTGTTTTGTATGTGAGGCTTTCCGGAAGGGTGAAGCAAAGCAATGTTTGGGAAGTATGAGTGGGTTGGATCTGCTAGTCAAAAACTAATAAAATCCTCAAAAAATTAAAGTGGGGTGGAGCTTGTTTATCCCAAAACGGCTCTCTGTTCCTCCAAGGAGTCAATGAAGGAATTGAGTTAATGTGAGGCTATGAATGCATTATAATTGACATTATTGTTATTGTATCTAAGTACTTCCTTTTGATGCACTGCAGTGTGGGAAGTGATTTTAAAGCTGTATTGTTTTAACCTTTGTAAGTCACCTGGAGTGGCAGCCTAGGAAAAAGGTGGGATATAAATTAATAGAAGGTGAAGAAGAAAAGGGTACAAATATACTGATTGTAGGGCTCTCCAGATGAGAACCTTGGAATTCTGCTGGATTGCTGCTACTCCTGTTCACTTTAGCTACTAATGAGGAATGTTGAGGGTTGCAGTTCAACAACATCTGAAGAACAACACTTTTCCGTCCCTGCTGGGGGAAATGACTGAGTCAGGGGCCTGATTCTGCCAGGAGGCAATGTTCTCTTTTCCTAAGAATCTCTCAGGAGCTGTCACAAATAAGCAGCAGAAAGCTATTTAATACTAGAGAGTTTGGTGAAATATGTCTTTTGGACTGCAGTTCCCAGAATCCTCCAGCCAGCATGGCTAGTAGGGGATTTTAGAGGCTGTCATTCTCAAATGAATCCTTTCCCAAGCTTTGCAGAATGCTTACAATCTACCTAGGCAAGGTGGTCTTTTCTTTGCCCTCTCCTGCTGGTACTGTCAGGAAGGCTTGGGCTGATTTGTTATTCAGCACATGGTACCAAAGGCTGTTTCAGTTTAGTTGTCTATGTTTTTAAAAGCCCTGCATCTGGGCTGACATTTTCCAAAGTCCAGTCCTCCTCTCCGAGGAGCCCTGTTGTGTGCTAAGGAGGGCCCTGCATGTAGGCTATGCTTGATGGGCTCGTCATTTTCAGAATGACTCAGCTTGACACAGTGGCAGGGCCTGGCCTCAAGGTTTGACCTCAAGGATTCTTTCTTGAAAGTCAGTCAAGGAGATACTGAGCTTAACAGACAGGAGGACTTTTCTAATTCTGTGTCCCCTGCTTTTTAGCTATATCCTTGGAGGTTGTGCTAGGCCAAGTGCTCATAGCTAATTGCCTGTCCCTTGCGATTGTCTGACAGCACTTGTAAACACTGCCTTTTGGAATATATATGCATATTGGTAGCTTTTAGCCATACTACAGCTTAAATGCATTGCCACTGACCATTGTCACATCTTATCACATCTAAATGCAACAGTGATACATGTGAAGACAGGAGAAGTGTTACTTACTTCTCCAACACTTGTGACATCAATTTGCCTTTACTGTAAGTCAGGAGGAGGAGCCTGTGATTTTTTAAAAAACAACAACAACAGAAGACACATTTTCAATAACTTGTTGCATCCCCATCTCCACACCCTCATCTTTTGAACTATTTCCTGATTATTTCTTGGTTACTTGTTCTGGTGCTTAAATATGCTGAAAATAGGTAAATTAAGGTTCAAACAGAAATTCCACAGAAAGAGACTTTTTCGTTCACGTTGTCCTTTATGCTGAAAGCGGTGTCTTCAGTATGGCTGACTGTGTGATGCTGACTTTCCCAAGACAAAACTGTACTCATGCTGATCCCCATGCTGATTCCCTTGAGTCCAAACTCAGAGCAGTAACTGGTTCCATTGGTGCAGGTGGCATAAGTCATTATTGTACAAAATCTGTAGGCTTTTTCCCAAGTGCATATCTATTCCCCATTGTACTTAAAACACACGCAATTTCTGATCTTGTGCTATGGTATGTATTATGCAAGTTTTTCTGATGCTGGCTGGGAGTTATGTGGCCCTCTAAATGTTGGCCTTTCGCACCCATCATCTCTGCACAGCACTGACTGTGCTGGCTAGGGCTGGTGGGAGTTGCGGTCCAGCAACATGTGTAATACAGGATGTTCCAAGTGCAAAAAATCTCATCATATTGGTCTGCATTCAGTAGTATCCAAGACTGCATTGATACAGGGACCTTGTCCATATGTGAAGTTGTTCCCTTGCAGTTTGGGCACTACACTTAGCAGCAGGCAGGATACCAGACGTTGAAGTAGTTGAGGTAATTGTTCCCCTATGATAAGATGAGCACAAAGAAGTAGTTGTGGCTATGAAAAATCTCATTCATTAAAGATATTTCCTATGTCACAGCGCCCCTAAGATCACAGTACTACTTCAGGAAACAGCATGTAAGACCTTGCTAGTTCAGACAAAAGGCCTTCTTAATCCAGCATTCTATTTGCATGGAAGCCAACCAGATGCCTCTAGGAAGACCACAAGCAGAATAGCAGTCTCTCACTTGTGTTCCTGAGCAGCAGGGATGGAGCTGCAGTAGAATTTTTTGCAGCATTGGCATTGGGAGGATGGTGAAAGAGGGCTGGAGAAATACATGTTTCAAGTGTGCAGTTGCAGCAGTGTGTCTGCAGTGAACAATACAATAAAGCTTGAGCTGTGAAAGTACAGGATTCTACCCTGGTCAACCCTGCCGTAGTTGTGTGTGCCTTCATACAATAGGCAAAATAAACAGAGGTTGTTTCCAGAATCCCTAGTGAGCATGCAAACACACCATAACAGAGTTTCACCAGCTATTCTCAGCATATTAAAAAATAGATCTCTAAGGCCATTTCTGCACTAGACTGTTACAGTACTATTATTCCACTTGCAGCATCCTATGGAATCCTGGGGTTTGCAGTTTTGGGAGGGGCCGTAACTGCAAACCCCAGGATTCCCATAGGATGTTGCAAGTGGAATAATAGCACTGTAACAGTCTAGTGCAGAAATGGCCTAAGTCTGGCCACTAAAATGGAAGTCATAAGAAAAGTGGAGGCTGATGAAAAAGTCACCCTGGCTGCATTTTGGAAGACTCCTTTGAGTGGTTTCTAGAAGTTTAAAGTTGTTTTTGTTTCCTTCTGTATGACTTACCTGACCTGGTTGTTTAATTCATATGTGCATATTGTTAGTTTTGAAGAAAATGTTTGTTGAAAGTTGTTTTGTTTTGTTTTTGAGGAACCTATCCCAATCCTTTCCATGTTATTTATGTTACAAATACCCATTAACTGAGGTATACCTTTATAGCCATCATGAGTAATAGCCATGAATAGACTCTTTTAATTTGTTTAATCCTCCTTTATAAATAATCAAGTTGATGACTGCGATAACCCCCAAGTGATCGGCTGTGAGACTACATGGCAATGCTGATGGGATCATATTCGGTCATAATCACATATGAGCTCCGTATGTATGGATAGTTATATTCATGCTGGAACTATAAGTGCTACCCTAACCATAACCCTTTTGCACTACAGAATTGTAGCACTATAATTCCACTTTAATTCCCATGGTTCCATCCTATGGAATAATGGAATCTGTAGTGTATTGAGGATTATTTAGAATTCCCATCTAGAGAGCTATAATGCCCCACCAAAGTACAAACCAAGAGATTTCATAAGGTGCAGCTGGGGCAGGTGACACTCTGGCACACTGGTTCCTAGGCAATGCAGCCTAGTGTATGAATGAAACCACAGAGACAAATGGGCCACACCAGCCAACCCAGACTCTGACTACACTAGTGGAAGAGTGACTTCTTGCTTCTGTGTTTTCCCTAAAGAAACATAAAACTATATGTGCGCACACAGAATGTTCATCAAGTTTGCTGTAAACAGAGGAGCGTTGAATCATGCCCTTACCATCTTCCTAGGACAGCTGCCAAAAAACAATGCTGAGAATGTGAGAAGTGCCACAAGCAATCCACTGTTGCTTATTAAAGTGCATGTGACATACAGTTTATATCAACTAGGATACAGAAATAAATCCAGTTCAACAGAACAAATTAAGGTTTTATGCTACAAAGTCATACATTTTTGGACACTTATCTACTTCTGGATCAAAATGCTGAGCACAGTCAGTTCCTGCGAAAGAGGCATGTTCCTGCCTTTATGCTCACTCATGTTTTACTCGTGCATTTGTTTAACAAGAGAAGTCGCCTCGATACTTCCTCCAATACAGAGATAACTGAGTGCATCTTCACTTTGGCCAATTACTGGTGCTGAGTACTAGTTGCTGCTTTGTTGATTGACTTGCTGGGTTTTCTCTTGGGGCCCTCCCCCAAAAGAATTGCTTTCCCAGTTTTCCTTATTCTGGAATAAAACAGATATCTACCAGCCTTTTCTGTCCACTATGGTGTATCAGAATCAGAAAACAAAAACACAGTTTGTTTGCAGTGCCTTTCAGTCCTGACCTATCATGGGCGGAGAGCCCTTGATCCTGCAGATATTTTGGACTAAAGTGCTGACAATCACAACAATTAGCCATGTTCGGTTGGACTGATGGGAGTTATACATCAAAATATTTGGAGAGCCTGATGTTCCTGATTTAATGAATATTTGGTACTGACTGTGCTTACTGTACCAATGTTTTATTAGAAAAGGATGTGAAGAAATGCATCCAGACGGAAATATTCTGCTATGCTTTGGTCTAAGGATTCATATTCAGCCATGTTAACTCACTGACACTTGCTAAGAGTTTTGTCTGTTCATTTTGCTTTGGACCTTTGCCATTTGAAGACTTGCTTTCTAGTATCTCTGCTGTATTAATTCAAGCAGAAATTGAGTATTCTGTTTAGCAGTATCACCTGTCCTGTGCACTGCTTTCCTATAGCACGGGTAAATTTTATTATTTATTTAGTGGTTTGAGCATTGGACTATGATTCTGGAGACCAGGGTTCAAATTCCCACTCAACCATGGAAACCCACTGGGTGACCTTAGGCACACTCTCTCAGCCTT
The DNA here is from genome assembly GCA_948474755.1 of Ctenosaura bakeri. Classification (NCBI taxonomy): domain Eukaryota; kingdom Metazoa; phylum Chordata; class Lepidosauria; order Squamata; family Iguanidae; genus Ctenosaura; species Ctenosaura bakeri. The sequence goes on along the minus strand of CAOLHI010000200.1, from coordinate 156,485 downwards.
AGAGGAAGGCAAAGGCACACTCCCTCTAAACAAATCTTGCCAGTAAAACCCTGTGATAGGTTTGCCTTATGGTCACCATAAGTTGGAAATGATTTGAAGGCACATAACAACAACATTGAATTATATTGAATAATATCCTTTTTTCTCCAAGATGAGATGCAAGGTGGCTTACAGTAATTTTAAGAATATTAAATTAAAGCATTAGTTTACAAAAGCTAAAATAACAGTATTATTTTATAAAAATGACTAAAAGCAGTTAAAACATTTAAAGTATATTTAAAAGATACCACTTTACACACATATTCTACTGTTCCAGAATTAAAATTAAGAGGCCTTTCTGAATAAAAACATCATCACTTGCTGGTGGAAAGACACCAGGGACAGGGCCAACAGGATCTTCTGTGGAAGTGTGTTGCAAAGCCTGGGAGAAAGCTCTTTCTCAAGTCCTCACCAAAAGCGCTTGCAAAGCTGGTAGGAGTAAGAGAAAGCCATTGCCTGCAGATCTTAAAACTTGAGGCTGAATCTCTATTCCCTGGTTTGCCTTCCATCTGATCAGGAGGAGCACCTCTGTCTTATCTGGATTAAGTTTTAATTTGTTCAGTTTCATCCGGTCCATCACTGGTAGCAGGCACTGGTTTAGTACAGAAACGTCTTCCTTGGAATCAGATGGAAAGGAGAGAGAGATTGGTAGTGGAAGATAACCTCTTCCAGTGGTTTGCTGTAAATATCAAATGGCATGGGGGAACAAACCTGAGCCCTGAGGGACACAATAGGTTAGTTGTCAGGTTGTCGAATAGATGTCCCCCAGTACTGCCTTCTGAGTCAATCTCTCCAAAAAGGAGTAGAGCCACTGTAAAACAGTGTTTGTGAATTCCATCCCAGAGAGGCAACTTATGGTTGATGGTATCAAAAGCTGCTAAGAGGTCCAGCAGAACCAACAGGGACACACACTCCATCTAGTTCCTTGCTTAGGTCAACTACCAAGGTGACCAAAGATGTCTCTGTCCCATAGCTAGGCCTCAATCCAGATTGAAATAAGTCTTGATAATTCTTTTCATCCAGAAATTCCTGGAGCTGGGAGGACACCACATGCTCTAGAACCTTGCCCAAAACAGGGATATTGGAAACTCGCCAATAGTTCTCCAGTACTCCAGTGGAGTCCAGGGAGGATTTTTTCAATGACTTCACCACAGCCTCCTTTAAGTTAGATGGAAATCTGCCTTGCTGTAGGAAGGCATTCACTACTTCTTCTTCGTGGTCTCTGTGCCTTCATACACTAGGAGCTTTAGCGCCTGCGCGGTAGCGTTCGGAAACTTCTAGAGCTTGTTCGCTTGGCGGGAACCCCTCCCCCACGCCGGTACTGCGCATGCTCCTCCCGCCGAGCAACGGTCTCTCCTCAGTTCTTTCTCGTCCGCCGTCGCGTACGGAAGGTTCTTCGGTTTGTTCCTCTGACTTTTGTGCTTGGCTTGCTGTTTCACGGTTTTACGGACTTTTGGACTGTTTCTGACCTCTCTTTCGGACTCCCCTTTCGGTTTTTGGTGATTTCGGATCTTCACAGTTTTGGCGTTTTTCGTCTTATGTGCGCGCTCTTCAAAAAGTGCGTGTCCTGCGGGCGCAAAGTTGCCCTCAACGACGGCCACAAGGAGTGTCTCTTCTGTTTGGGTGAGTCCCACAACACTCGGACTTGCCCAATTTGCCGGGATTTTACTCCCCAAACTCTGTGGTGGTCGAGTCGGCACAGACGAAAGGCTCCGGCAGGCAGCACACCACCCCGCCGGATAAAGAGGGCAGGAAGTTGGACGCCTATGCAAGAAGGTTCTATTCCGCCGCCTCCTTGCAGATCAGGCTGTCCAACACTCAGGCTTGCCTCGCGGCATACCTGAAAAAGGTGCTCGATCGCCTTCAACCGGCGATGGAGGCGGTACCGGAGGACATCCGCCAAGCCTCCTCGGTGATATTCAACGAGGCCATCTCCATCGCTCAGCAGCAGATGGCCTCCTCCAGGCACGCAGTGGAGATTGCCTCCCGGGTCATGGCGGGATCCATCGGCCTGCGCCGCCATGCTTGGCTGCGGCCGGCCGACATCCAGGAGGACACCAGAAGGAGAATTGAAGATCTCCCCTTCGACGGTGAGGGCCTATTCAATTCGTCCACCGACGAAGCGTTGGACAATCTCGTGAAGGCGAGGCTAACCGCCAAGAAGATCGGGCTACAGCCGGCCACGCAAGCCCGCAGGACCTCCACCTTCCGCCCATCCTGGCGACGATCTTCCACTTCGTCGTTCCAGCGTTCGGCCCAGTCTGGACAGTCGAGACCGTCCTCCGGCTCGTCGGCCAGACGCACGGTTAGACGACGCCCGGCTTCGTCCAAGAAGTCCTCCTCCGAGACAAAGTCTCGGTTTTGACGTGCCTGGCAGGACCTTCCAATACCCACTCTTCAGCCTACCATCAGCACTCGGACCGACTCTAGCTCGACACCTCGCGGAGTGGCAACATGTCACTACGGACTCTTGGGTGCTTTCCATCGTCCGTCTTGGCTACGCCATCGAGTTTCACGATATTCCGCCTCGAGGCGTTTACTACTCCACCCCGTCGAATCTGGCCCTCCTGGAAGAGATCCAGTCCCTCCTCCAGAAAGGGGCGATCGAGCGGCTCCCGCAAGAAGCCAAGACCACCGGCTTCTTCTCCAGGTACTTCACGGTACCGAAAGCCGACGGTACCCTCCGGCCGATCCTAGACCTCAGAGGGGTGAACTACTACATCCGCCCCAAGAGGTTCAAGATGGTCATGATACCGTCGATCCTGCCCTTCCTACATCGAGGGGACTGGTTCACCTCCATCGATCTCCGAGACGCATACTTCCATATCGCCATTCGCCCGCAGCACAGACGATACCTCTGCTTCGCAGTCGACGATATCTGCTACCAGTACAAGGTGCTGCCGTTCGGACTCTCGACTGCCCCAAGGGTCTTCACCAAGTGCATGGCCCCGGTGGTATCTTTCCTGCGGACGAAGGGTGCTTCTGTCTTCCCTTACCTCGACGATTGGCTGTTGGTGGCGTCCTGCAAACAGAGACTTTACCACGACGTCCACATGTCACTCCTGACCCACCTTGGTCTACGGGTGAATCCGAAGAAGTCCCACCTCGAGCCGGCGAGGATCTTGGACTTCATCGGGGCGACGCTCGACTCGACCTCCGCCAGGGCGTACCTACCAGAGTCTCGAGCCCAAACCCTGATCCGGGCCGTCGCTCACGCTCGTACGGCCCCGACGTTATCTGCGAGAAGTGTCCAGCAGCTCTTGGGCTACATGGCTGCGACGACCGCTGTGACATATCTCGCCAGGCTGAGAGCGAGACCTCTTCAACACTGGTTCGTCCGCATATTCGACCCCCTGCGAGACGAACAGACACTCCGACTGCAGCTGCCGGGAGACGTCCGCTCATCCCTCCGATGGTGGCAGTCGCGACGCAATCTCATGTCAGGGATGCCTTTCCAACAGCCGACACCGAAGGTGACGGTAACGACCGACGCCTCCCTATATGGATGGGGTGCCCACTGCGGCGATCTCAAAGTCCGCGACAGATGGACCGACGACGAGACCGCTCTCCATATCAACGCGCTGGAGCTGCTCGCCGTCTGGAAAGCCCTACGGGCGTTCCGGCACGCCGTAGCGGGACGCACGGTCCTGATTCTGACGGACAACACCACCGCCGTCTGCTACATCAACAGACAAGGCGGGACTCATTCCACGACCCTGCTCCACATCGCGCTCGACCTGTGGGAATGGTGCATTCGCCTGCACACGCATCCCGTGGCGGTTCACCTGGCCGGGCAGGAGAACACCACGGCAGACGCCCTCAGCAGGGACACCTCATCCCATCACGAATGGTCCCTCTCCGGAGAGGCATTCAGACTGATTCGAGACCGCTGGGGCGAACCATCCATCGACCTCTTCGCGACCAGGAAAAACGCGAAGTGTCGCCGATTCTGCTCCAGAGCGGGCCACGATCGCGCCTCCATCGGGGACGCTTTCCAGTTTCCGTGGACCGGGGAACTCCTCTACGCGTTCCCGCCGTTCCCGCTGCTCGGCCGGACGATATCGAAGATCCTCGCCGACCGAGCCGACGCGATCCTGGTAGCCCCGTACTGGCCGAGGCAACACTGGTTCGCACCCCTGCTACAAGCCGCACGAGACGACCTGCTCCGGTTGCCACCGACACCGGACCTGCTCTCCCACTCCGGCGGCCGAGTCCTCCATCCGGACCTGCCACGCCTGGCCCTCCATGCCTGGAGGATATCGCACTAGACGATCCCGTGCTCGGTACCGTCCTCGTCGCGGCCAGGAAGGAATCCACCCGTCGCAACTATCAATATAAATGGCGACGCTTCCTGACCTTCGCTAACGAGAGGAGTGAGCCGGTATCGCCCGCGGGGCTCTCTACCGTCCTGCATTTCCTCCTGCACCTCCGGCAATAGGGGCTGGCGTTTCCATCCCTGAAGGTGTATCTCTCCGCGATCGTGGCATACCAACCGCCACGATCTGCTGCCTCGGCCTTCTTCAGGAACGATACCGTTAAGCGGTTTCTGAAAGGACTTCATCATCTCTACCCGCCGGTATCGCCGCCGCTACCGCCGTGGTCCCTCTCGCTGGTGCTCTCGCAGCTGACAAAGCCGCCCTTCGAGCCGATGGCGACCTCGGATGACAGGCTCCTGACCATGAAAACTGCCTTCCTGGTAGCGGTGACCTCAGCGAGGCGAGCGGGTGAGATCACGGCTCTTCGATCCGATGAGCCCTTCACGGTCTTCCACAGAGACAAGGTGGTCCTGAGACCTGACATCTCGTTCCTGCCTAAGGTGGTGTCCAGTTTCCATCTCAACCAGGACATCATCCTGCCTGCCTTCTTCCCGAATCCGACGACACCGTTGGAGCGGTCCCTCCACTCCCTGGACGTGCGTCGGGCCTTGGCCTTCTACAAGGACAGGACTGCTTCCTTCCGACAGACGCCGCATCTCTTCGTTTGCTATGGGCGACGTCGGAAGGGCCTCAAAGTGTCCACCCAGCGCTTCTCCAAATGGGTGGTACGGACTATTCAACTGGCGTATGAGCTCGCGAGGAAGCCTCCGCCAGTCCTGCTTCGAGCCCACTCCACCAGAGCTGTGGCTACTTCTGCGGCCCTCCTGCGAGGAGTTGACCTGCATGAACTCTGCCGTGTGGCGACCTGGTCCCAACCATCGACCTTCGTGCGCCACTACAGGCTCGACTGCCGGTCGCGCAGAGATGCCCGGTTTGGACGTGAGGTGCTGGCTTCCGTGCTGTAGGACCTGACCCGCCATCCGACCGGTAAGCTACACAGTCTCCTAGTGTATGAAGGCACAGAGACCACGAAGAAGAAGAACAGGTTGCTTACCTGTAACTGTGGTTCTTCGAGTGGTCATCTGTGCCATCATACACACCCGCCCTTCCTCCCCTCTTTCTCAGGTCCCTGTAGGTTCTACGGCGGACGACAGAACTGAGGAGAGACCGTTGCTCGGCGGGAGGAGCATGCGCAGTACCGGCGTGGGGGAGGGGTTCCCGCCAAGCGAACAAGCTCTAGAAGTTTCCGAACGCTACCGCGCAGGCGCTAAAGCTCCTAGTGTATGATGGCACAGATGACCACTCGAAGAACCACAGTTACAGGTAAGCAACCTGTTCTTCCCTTACCCAATCTGCCAGTACCCCCTTAGGCTGCTTTTAACAGCTAGGAAGGACGTGGGTCCAGTAGGCACATGGCGGCTTTCACTTCTCCAAGAATCCTGTACAACTTGAAAAATATTCATCAATAACACAGGAGAAGCAGAGGCTAAGATTACATCCACTGGGCCTGTATCAACTACAGTATCAAGTCAGAGTGGATGTACCACTCTGGTCATACAGCTATGGAATTACATTCCTCTACAGATATAGCAAAAGATTAAAGTCTTGAGTATTTGGATAAAACAAGATGAGTGCCTTCTGAGTGGTGTTTGGCCACTGGAATTTAAATTAATAGCATGATAGCTATGCAGTCACCAGATCCTGCCTGATCTTGGAAGCTAAGCAGAGTCTGCCCTGGTTAGTATTCAGATGGAAGAACACCAACAAATACCAAGTGCTGTAGGCTATATTGCAGAGGAAGGAACTTGTAAAACCCACTCAGAGTATTCCTTGCCTAATAAAACCCTATAAATTCACAGAGTGGCCATAAGTCAACAGGCGACTTGAACACTCATGCACACACATGGTTTTAGGACAGCGATCAGTGTGTTACAGCTTGCATCCTGAGAACCTTCCTAGAGCTATTGTATTGCACAGCCAGCTTCTTTTCTTGTAGTTCTGCAAGCTGGCACAGATATGTTGCAAACCACATTAGGGACAAAATGCTTTTGCTATGTCCTCGCTGTGACCTGATACAAGAACCTCAATCTTCATAACAGAGACGCTCCTGACATTAACAGCAGCAGTGTCTGTCTGTGTGCTGTATAACAGAGGTAATATGACCTGTTCTTTTCTATATTTCTGTTCCTCCAGATGCAGCTTCTCAAGCCTAGTGATGTCCCTATTGTGTCCCTTGATCTAGATAAGTCTGGGTCTTGAAGGAGACTTAGCTCACCTTGAAGCTTATGCAAATCTTTACACATAGTCTTGACCCATGACCACAGTTTGGGAGCAGCTGGATACAAATCCTTGAAATTCATTCCTTTTCCTGGTTTATTACAGTCCTTAAATAAAGGAGCAGAATCACTTCTTTGGTGATGCAGTTATAACCTCTGAGTTATAGTTCCAGGAGTGTGACCTCACTAAATGATGGAGGAAGAGGACAACCTGATTTGTGTGCTGACTTCTGCTTTGTTGTGGATGTTGAAGCAATGGTGAGGAGGCCAAGACGTACCACAGGCCAGCACTCAGGTATTTTAAGTAAAAGGAACTACTTTATAATATATAGTTTGAACAACATGAAAGTAAAATGTTAGTTTTTAAACTATGGTACAGCCCGCATAGTGTAGCAGTTTGAATGTAGGACCATGACCTTGAAGAGCAGGAATCAATTCGCCACTTGGCCATAGAAACGCACTGGGTGACCTTGGGTATATCACACACTCTCAGCCCCAGAAAACTCTATGATAGGCTTGCTTTAAAGTCACCATCTACTATATAAAAGTAAAAGTTTGTTTATCTGTGTCAGGTGAAGACCTCATATGCTTGGCTGCCTAAGAAGATACTATGGAATCCTGAGGTTTGCAGTTTAGGAAAAGGCCTTTAGAATTCTCAGCCAGAGAGATCTTGGGCCTCAGTAAACTGTGTCTGTCTTGAATAGGCCAGTTGCTATGGAGATGAGGCCTAGCAGCAAGGAGGAGGAGAGCAGTGTATTCCCTCAGGAACCCAACCTGTGTATGTTAATAATTCTGAATACAGATTAGATTGAGGAATATGGGGAAAAGTTATGGATACTGGACAAGACAGTTTGGGGAATTAGAGACACAAGATCTCAAATCTTTCTAACAAGTATCACCTATGAGAAAATAAAATCCCAGGCAAGGCCAAGCATATATGCTAGTAAGTCATAAAAAACTTGGAAGGTATACAACAACTACTGTAATGGTACATAACTACTTTGGGGGAGTGCTGGAACGATATTTTAATTCATTCTTTAATTTAATTTAATTTAATTTAATTTAATTATTTTTTAGAAAGTAAAAAAATTACTTTCTAAACTCTAACTGATTGACTTTCACTGACTCTGTGGAGTGAAGGGAAAGTAGACTGCATGTATTTTTATTTTTATCCCACTTATCTCCCAACTGGGACTACAAGTGGCTTACAATATTCCAGTATTTTCAAAAGAGAATTGGGTAGAACTACTTGGTCAATGCTCTCTCACTGTAAGCTACATGCATATTGCAGCCAATCTTGCAGAAATGGAGCTGTAGCACTGTGTATATGTACTCATTTTGCAGAGCAAACCCAAGACATTTTGATGTCTGAGGTGAAGAAAAAATGGCACTCCCTCTCTGTTCCATGTATCAAAGATTTCTGGACTAACAGCTGAATTTTATTTCAGCAGAGGCAATAGGATAAAGTCCTCCATCATACTCGAAGCAGCTAGCGACATAAGAGGCACAAGACATAATATGTTTGATTCTTCGCAGAGAAGAAAGCATCCAGCCCTGCCCTCTGCAGCATCTGCTGTCTGAGGCAGCAGCCTTATTCTTGCCAACGGCCAGTTCTATCAGCTCCACTCTAGTGGATGTGACACAGCCGGCTGACTGTGCGTTACACCTAGGCACTCCATTTGACCGGTGTTCTTACCTAAAACAAAACAAAACACCCACCTTTGACAATGTAAACAACTCAAAATACGGACATTACTAAAATGGCACCAGCATAGGGCTGAACTATAGCTCAGACTTTCCCAATATCATTGCCCATGTCAAAACCATGCCTCTTCGACTTCTTTTTAAATGGAAGAGTAATAGACGGTTTAAATCTGTGAAGAGTGAACTCCATTCCTCTGAAATGGTTGAGTTGTCTAAGGCCATTTCTGCACGATGACACTCCCACATGTCCTGTTGCAGTCCCAGCAGCATCCCTGCCGGGAAGCAAGCATGGCAGGAAGGCTCCCCTCTGCACCTCACTGACACCCTGTGGAAAGGAGCATGATGGCCATGCTTTTTTCTTATGCGGCGCAGCCAGGCAGTTTCCATTGCTGTGCTGGGGAAGGAAGCATCACCAGCATGCTTCCAGCCCCTCCACATGGCCAGGAAGGACGAGAGCACCGCGCAAGGGCAGGTGCAAAATGGCAGCTCAAGATTGAAACACCTATGGTTGAATCCATCGCCTGCCTCTTGTGGGTGGATGTATTCCTGACTCTCTCACTCTTTTGCAGACTTAGGCCATTTTCGCACAACAGGGCTATGCCACTTATGGGGCCAGGATAGCAGCTGTTGGCTGGTCATGCTTCCACATGACATTGTCACTGGCCTGCCACCATCTTGTCCCCAAGTGACATGCGTGTGTGGTATTTGCAAAACAGAAAAAAACAACCATTCTTAGTCCTTTCTGTGAGGCAGATACATGAAGACTTTATTAATCTTTACATTTTGTGGCTGCTGCTTTACAACTTGCTTTCCCAATCTTATGTGATTAGCTCATTCTTTTTTATGATAGCTTTTTAACTGCATCTGGAGAACAAGGTTCAAGTTTCACTTGGCCATGGAAACCCATTTTGTGACTTTGGACAAGGCACACACTCTCAGCCTCAGAGGAAGGCAAAGGCATTCCCCTGAACAAATCCTGCCAAGAAAACAGCTTGAGTTGCAATAAGTCAGGAATGACTCAAAGGCACAAAACAGCAACAAGCTGTGCAGAACACAAATGCTGGAACTATGAACTTATAGGATAAATTTTAAATGTGAAAGTAATTTTTATCAACATACATTAATTAAGAGACCCAGTGTGGTGTAGTGGTTTGAGTATTGGACTATGACCCTGGAGACTAGAATTCAAATCCCTGCTCAGCCATGGAAAGCCATTGGATGATCTTGGTCAAGTCACACTCTCTCAGCTTCAGAGGGCAAAGGCAAACCCCCTCTGAAAAAATCTTGTCAAGAAAACCCTGTGATAGGGTTGCCTTAGAGTTACCATAAGTCCCAGATGACTTGAAGACACATAACAACAAATGTTTTCTTACTTTACATATGAACTGCTTTCTCTGTGTGCATGTGCCATATAAGTACAATAGATGTGGAATAAATGTTGTTCAGCAGCTAATCTTGGGTCAGTCACTATCTCTCAGTTTTACTGTGAGGATAAGGTGATGGGGAAGAACAAGGTGCATTGTTATGGGCTCCTTGGTGGAAACAAAGGGTAAAGATTTAATTAGTAAAATCTCAGTCCACAAAGTGACTTGAAGTAAACCAGCATTTCCTTGTTATTTGCCTTTCATTTGTAATAGCAGGATAATGAATGAGACCTGCAACAAAATGTTGCAGTATGGGATTTTCTAGGTAGTCAGCCTGCCCTCCTTCATGCTTTTTTCTCTAGCCAGTTTTTTTTTCATGGAGCAGTAGTTCTACAAACATTGGGTTTCCCCCTGCTTCTTGTTAGGTTCTTCCTGTGTGCATGTATATGGTGCTGTTTTGGAAAAGTCTCGCAAGGTTGTGAGTTCGATCCTGCCGGGCTCCAAGGTTGACTCAGCCTTCCATCCTTTCGCAGGTTGGTAAAATGAGTACCCAGCTTGTTGGGGGCATGTATAGAAATGTTTCAAAATACATGCTGTTTGTAAGTTGTTCGCCACCTCGATCCATATGGAGAGGTGGGATACAAATAAATAAATAAATAATGATAATGATAATAATATTAATACATCAGATGATGATGATGGTCCTAGAAAGGTTGTTGTATTGAGATAATCAAAGTACTTGCCAGTGAACTCCTATATATCTCTATTTACAATTCAGCCCCATTTAATTCAATGGGATTTACTCCCAGACAAGTAGGTACATCATTGCAGCGTTCGCTAGGCAAGCTGCTATTATGTCAATTTACTGGAATTGGGTAGGATTTAATATTTATTTCTGAAATACTGCATTGATCCACAAACATCCATAACATAATTTATAGTGTTAGGTATATCTTGCCTAAATGGTTAAAACAAAGTTGTCACTCAGTTGTGCAGGAAACGGCAAACACTTTTTGATCTGCACAACTAGGCTGACTACAATTGTGTTTAAATTCAACACTGACACTGTGTATGTTTTGCTTTTTAAGACAGGTCGCACAAACACACTTGAGCTGCTGGTATCATGTGTACACAGAAAACTGGCAGAGGGAGTTAATACCCGGGTATTTTCGAGCCACTATATCTTAAAAAGTGAACAGAACTTTTTACCTACAATAGAACAATGGTGGGGAACCTTTATTGAAAATAAAAACGCTGACATAGGCCATTTCCGCACAATACTCTTATAGCACAATCATTCCACTATCAACCTCCTATGGAATTCTGGGGTTTGTAGTTTAGGGAAGGGCACTTTGAAATTTTCAGCCAAAGAGCTCTTTGGTCTCAGTAAACTACAAACCCCAGAATGCCACAGGGCGTTGAAAGTGGAATAGCAGCACTTTAACACTGTAGTGCGGAAATGGCCATAGTCTCTCAAAGACTGAAAGGGAAATCAGATGATGAAATTCAGAAAGAATGGCAATTGTAGGTGATTGCTGGGTGACCTTTGATAGAAGTCTATAATTCACAATAATATGTGGAAAAATTTCATTGTGACGATTACGGCAGATATCATGAAGCAGGAATATGGTAATGGAAATGCTATGTACTAATGTGTAAAGTGGCTGAAAAATGCAGTACAATGATATAACAATGTTAAGAGATTTTGGAAATGAAGTCTAGATCAGTTTGGAAGATTCAAGAAATAATTCATGTGAAATAGCAATAATAAATGGTTGTTTTAATTGTGAAACTTTAATAAAATGATATTACAAAAAAAAAAAAGTGAGCAGAACTTTTAGAGACTCAAAGGTGAGGTCTCTAAGTGGTTTTACTTTAAACTGGTCTCCAGAACCTGCATTTGCTGGAGGATCTGTCTTTTTCAGTTTACACTTTTCAAGGTCAAGCTCGACCAGGAAGTTCTAAGCCTGCGACCACTTCTGAATAAAATGCTCAACCTAGAAATGAGAAACAAGTGCCCTGTTACATCCAGCATGAGCTCAGTTACTCTTACTGTGTAGTATTGCAGCTTGGGTCTGGCTTTACTCAGCCTTAGAATAAATGCACAAGAAATCAGTAAGGTATAAGGTAGTAATCACTGCTATCATTTTGGTTAGGGGTTGAACCCCAAATTAGTCCTACCTAAAGTTGACCCATTTAAATAAATAGAACCTGACTGTGACTAAAAAGTCCCATTAATTTAAATGGTTCTGCTCTAGGTAGAAGAACCAGCGTGGTGTAGTAGCTTGAGCGTTGGACTACGACCCTGGAAGAAACCCGCTCGGCCATGGACACCGGCCATTTCCGCACTCGCCTGTTATAGCGCGATGATTGCACTTTCAACATCCTCTGGAATCCTGGGGTTTGCAGTTTCGGGAGGGGCCGGCCAGCCCCTCCCGAAACTGCAAACCCCAGGATTCCAGAGGATGTTGAAAGTGCAATCATCGCGCTATAACAGGCGAGTGCGGAAATGGCCACACTCTCAGCCCCCCAAAATCCCGTGATAGATTCGCCTTAGAACAGGACACCCACGGAACTGAAGAGACAGTAACACCCGTCTCAGATCCCCTTGATTTAAGTGGGGCTCCTCGAAATATAAGTAAAGCTAGACCCCACCCATAAGAACTGGACTGCAAGCCCCCTTCAACTCAGCTTGTTCCGGAGTAAGCTCGTTGCTTATCCACGGCGCTGCTATCACTGTGGGCGGGAGATCTCTTATTTCTGCGGACGGGAATAGGAACAGAGAGACCCTCTCTCTCCTCATTGGGAACAAAGTCCTTTCCCATCCAGACATCAGATCCCCCCCCCAGGTGTAAAACAGAGATAAAGAAAGGCCATTTCCGCACTAGCCTGTTGTAGCGCTATTATTCCACTTTCAACCTCCTATGGGATCCTGGGGTTTGCAGTTTGGGGAGGGGCCGCAGGATTCCATAGGGGGTTGAAAGCGGAATAATAGCGCTACAACAGTCCAGCGCGGAAAGATAAAGCACAGAGAAGCGCCTTCCAACGTGGGAAAGGAGGAGGAAGAAAAGGGCGGGAGAAACGAGCGAGGAACTCCCTCGCGAGCCGGCGTCTCTGCCGCGGGCCAATGGGAGCGGCGGGAAGGGGAAAGGGGCGGGGCGTGGGCGGCCTGCCGGGCGGGCAGCCTCCGCCTCCGGGAGAGAGAGAGAGAGAGAGAGACGCGCGGGCGGGGTGGCGGGGGCGAAGGAGGCTCCCTCCCGGCGGGGCCGCGAGGCAAGAGTTGCTCCGGGGCTGGCGGCCGGGAGGGCGAGCCGAGGAGGCGGGTGGAGCGAGCCTCCTTCTCCTGGCGGCGGCTGGGCTTCCCCGCCTCTTCTTGGCAGGGCTTCCCCGGAGCCTCCCTCGCCTGGCTCCTCAGGCAGGGCTCCCCCTGCTCGCCCGCCCCGCCCCCTCCCCGCTTGTCTCTTTATCTCCCCCGTTCCCGGGTCTCTTTCTCCTTCCCTCTCCTCACGCCGCCGCCCCGCGCGCCCTCTCCCAGAAAGAACTCTCTCTCTCTCTCTCGCTCCTCTCCCCCCTCCCCCGTTTCCCTTCCTCCTCCTCCGCCCCTCATTGTCTCGCCGTCCCTCTTGCCCAATTTCTCCGCTATGGGCGAGGAAGGCGAAGCAGCGCCGGAGAGCACCGCGTAGGAGAGAGAGGAGCCGCCGCCGCCGCCACAGCCGCCCCCTTCCCCGGCCCGCGTCCTCGCCTGAGGGGCGCTGAGCGACCGGCCCGCCCGCCCCGCGGCAGCCCCACAGCGACAGCCGCCGCCGCCTCTCCTCCTCCTCCTCCTCCTCCGTTTGGGGCAGGAGCGCCGCTGCCTCCCCGCTCAGCCGCCTCCGTCGCTCCGCGGGGAGAAGGGGGTCCCCGGCCAGCCGCGGGGCCGCCTCGATGTGCGACCTCCTCGACTCGCAGCCTCCGCCCGCCGAGAAGAAGCTCAGCAAAATGAAAAAGTTGCGGCGAACTTTGTCGGAGAGTTTCGGCCGCCTGGGTGAGTCGAGGGCAGGGCGAGGGCGGGGAGGGGGCGCTCCTGGCCAGAGGGGGGCGTCCCGGCTCGCTCTGGGCGCCGCCGCCGCCGCCCTTTCCCCCTCCCTCCTGGGCACCCGCACCCCCAGTTCGGTTTGGGGCGGAGGGAGGGGAAAGCCTTTACCCCGAGCTTCCCAGAGACCTCGGACGCTTCCGCACTACCCTGTTATACTGCAATTATTCCGCTTTCAACATCCGATGGAATTCTGGGGGTTGTAGTTCACTGAGGCCAAAGAGGATTCTAAATGCCCCTCTTTAAACTGCAAACCCCATGTTTATGTTATTTTGTGTTGTGTTGTTGTGTGTTGTTCATGGGGGTGATGGGGGGTGATGGATATGTTAAATACGGGATGTGCGATGTGTAATGTTTTGTATTATAATGTGTGTTTTGTGAAATTTAATAAAAAATAATTAAAAAAAAAAACCTGCAAACCCCAGGATTCCATAGGAGGTTGAAAGTGGAATAATAGCACTATAACAGGATAGTGCAGAAATGGCCTTCTTTATTAGTACTTTATTACGGCTTTATTCTGCTTTTCTTCCAGGAGGTCCGAGGTAGTTTAAAACAGGGTCTCCTTTCTCTATTGTTCTTTTAAACCATCACAGCGAGACTGCAAGGTAGGTCAGGCTGAGACAGTGGCCATTTCCACACTACACTGTTATAGTGCTATTATTCCACTTTCAACATCCTGTGGAATTCTGGGCTCTGTAGTTTGCTGAGGCCAAAGAGCTCTGGCTGAGAATTCTGAAGGCCCCTCCTTAAACTGTAAAGCCCAGGATTCCATAGGACGCTGAAAGTGGAATAAGAGCAGTATACCAGTGTAGTGTGGAAATGGCCTGTGTGTGTGTGTGTGTGTGTGTCACTGTCCCAGAGTCTCCTCCAGTGCATTTCAGAGTGGAGCTTTCCAGTAAAATTCTCTGGGTCTAAGCCAGTGGCCCACCTTCATAATTTTTGAGCCATTTTTTGCATCCATGAAACATCTGGAGCAATAAAGATTGGTGAAAGGAAAAGTTGCATCCCCATCCAAAGCAATATCTTCAGAAGGTAATCCTCCTGACTTCCATACAAGTGGTTCCAAATTATTGTATCCATTGTTTTTAATATGAGTATTAACAAGTCTTTATCTTCCTTTTTTTTAAAAACATCCTCCCCCAACTTTCTTGAGGTGGTCATTATGTGTTAACCACGTTTCACATGTTTTAAGGTGGTTCTGAGCTGTTATTAAAAATATAATTTTCATATTAGTTAAATTTCTTTATTGTCCTTGAAACTATTCGCTTGTCCACATAAAGAGGCTGTTGAAAATGCACTTTAACCCTTCCTGGTTCTCAAAATGCAGTGAAAGTAAATTGATGTTAATGACTGAAAATACTGAATCGGGGTTGCGAATGACTGTTTAATAGATGTACTTCAATGCAGCTGCAAAGTCATTAAAATGATGGGTTTGAAAATGTTTTGTTCTGCTTCGTAATGGGGAGAGAGAAGAGTGGAATCTTGTACATGTCCCCTCTGAACCTCTTAATATGCTTTTCTTAGATATATTCATAAAAATGTAAATGTATGCTTTAGGGCTGACTGCAATGAGTGGCGTATTTCATTTAGCTGTCCTGTAGTATTTGAAATGACTTGTTAGAATGTGTCCATCATTTTGAGTTTAGAAACAGAATGTAACAGCTGTCATTCATTGGTCTGGAATATGGCTTACGAGTGTGTTAAATGGTGTGCTTATATACCTTAACAGCCTGGTTCTCCAAAATCTGTCTCTTCCCCCTCCCCTGCATTCTGAGATGGAACAAGTTAAGAGTCAGAGTAATTGTACTTTTAAAGAGAAGAGATGGAAAGGTACAGTGGATGGACAGCAGTAACATTTTGAAGCTGATAGTTCTTACTTATTAAGTGTTACTGTTCTTACTGTAGCAAAAGGGATCTTTTCTTATTGGGATTCTCATAAGGAATTGTTCAGTAGTTTAAAAAGTGAGAGATGCAGAGAGAAATAATGGCTTTTTTATAACTTCGTACTGGAGGACAGAAATGAATGGCAGCAGAGGTTTCCAGTGGCTAAGTGATATGGGAAGACTCTACTGAGTTGAATGAAAACTTGGGTTAATTTCTGGATGTAGAAGTCTTCACCCCACACCTTCCCCTTTCCTTTAATTCTAGGGCAAGAAGCCTTTCACTGTCCAGATGTTTTGAGTTTTAGCTGCTGAAACTCCTAAGCCAGCATGGCCAGTGATGAGGGATTGTGGGAGTTATGGTTGAAAAAATG
This sequence comes from Ctenosaura bakeri, assembly GCA_948474755.1. Classification (NCBI taxonomy): domain Eukaryota; kingdom Metazoa; phylum Chordata; class Lepidosauria; order Squamata; family Iguanidae; genus Ctenosaura; species Ctenosaura bakeri. The sequence goes on along the minus strand of CAOLHI010000200.1, from coordinate 140,460 downwards.
TGAAGAGCCAAAGATTCCCAACCAAACCTTTCATTCTTATTTAATATCGCTGTGACTCTAAAATGCCGATTCACAAAGTGATCTCATGTTGATGTAACATGTAAGACAAATATACATTTTTATTCTTAGATTTTTTTAGCTTTCATACCCTGGCCAAACCGGCAAACAGAAGGAAAATCATGCCCTGAATCCTAAACTCATATCTGTTTGGCTGGATATAAATTGTTTGGTTTCTATCACCTTAAATCTTATTAAATAAATAAGTGAATAAAAATGCTACTTTCTACTCACATTACTGTGCATCGTGCAAAGTTCCTGGTGAGATTTCTGTTTCTGGCTTTGTGAGCACAGATATCTTGAAAAACCTTATGGAATACAAAGAATGGCAGTGTGTCTTACCATAGATAAAGGTCAAAGGTAATAAAACCTTCATGCTTAGATAAGACCCTTTACAGTCCTGTCTTGAACACTTCCTAGAATTCATCTCAAATGTGTTTATTTTAGCTAAAGGTCTTTTTCAAACTATGCAGTTATAGTACTTTAGTTTACCTGCCAAGGGGGCATCCTTTGAAATCCTAGGATCTGTAGTTTGGGCAGCCACTAAAGGCTCTTTGGCAGAGAATTCTAAATACCTTGAGAATCTAGAAATCCCAGGATTCCATAGGCAGTTAAAGTGGAAACAAAACACTGTCATTGTATAATGTAAAAGACAGTTAAGTTCCCACTGATCAGAAAAAAATAATCCATAGGATTGCAGTGTATGTAAACCATCAATTCTGAGTGTACTTAGGGAGCAAGTTTAATTGTGTACAGTAGAAATGTACTTCCAAATAAACATGTGATCAGGTTGTAAACTGGAGTGGCCTATGATGATCCTCCCAATGTCTTTTTTGGACTGCACCTCCCATAGTCCACCACTCCTATGCTGGCAATGGCTTATAGGAACTGTACACTGTAAACATCTGGAGGTCTACAACATGTGCCCACACCCTATTATAAATCCACATTCTTGATTCTTCCTAGGCATGTACACAGCATGTTTTGCGCAACTGAAAAATTGGTCCACTTTGTTGTTAAAAACAAATGAGATAATAATCAACAATGATTCTTTGTTGTGAGAAACACAGTTTCAGTGTGCTACACGGGGCTGATAGTGAAGTACTTGAAAGCACAATAGAATAAATGAAATTGCACTTTATTTTCTATTATCTACCTTAGAAAGTCTGTAATATCTAGAGTAAAAGGTAAATATAACTTGTAGTTCTGTTGCACCTGCACTTTTAATAAGTTGGAATAATAACACACTCAGACAGGAAGGGTGTTTCTTAGATTGAGGGAAGATACCTGACAGTACCTAGTTGTGATATCAGTCTATCATCTTCTGCTGCATGTTTGTTTCCTCTTACCAATGGTATATTAAGAATGTTTACTTGTCTCTCAACACCCATATTGTCTCTAACCAGTTGTGGGTAGTGCCCCCCCCATGCAATTGTCTACATTCAAATCCTAATTACTCCCTCTTGAGGCCTAAACCTTTTCCATTAAATTATCACTACTTTGCTCTGTTGGAAAATTTTGGACCTTTTAAAAAAGTGCATGTAGACATGCTGATCACGGTGAGTTGGATAAATTACGCTTTTGGGCAGCAACTCCCAGAATCCCCCAGCAAGCATGAACAGTGCCCATGCTGACTGGGGAAATACCTGGGAGTTCTGATTCAAAAGGGTAACCTTTCCAAGATCTGATCTCAAAACAGATCTGAGGTGTGGAATGGTGGATGCAGATTAAGGAAAAAAATGTAGGCTTAGGCTGTGGGGCCAGTCACCTATTGTACCCAGGCATGATTTGAGTATAAAGAAAAAAGATATATCTTGAATTAGAATCCCTAATTTGTCTGTGTGGGTGTGTGTTGTTGTTTATTGGCACATTTGCAGTTGAGAACCAGAAACCCTTGCTGATCTGTGGCATGTAATCCAATGATTTACCTGAAGCTCAGAAAACCTGGTTAGTTTTGGGGCGGACTATAGCTGCCAGAATTCTTCAGCCAACATGACCAGGCAAGGAGAATGCTAGCAGCCAAGCTCTTGACTCTACAGTTACAACCTGATTTACTTTCTGCCTATTTCAGCCAAATCACTTTAAGCAGGCATGGGTTAAATGTGAGGCTCTCCAGATAGTGTTGGAGTGTAGCTCCCATAATCCATAGCCTTTATAGTTGATGGTGAGGAATATTGGGAATTGCAGTCCAACACACTATGCTCATGCACTATTTCAGGGCGTGAGCAAATTAGAAACTAAAACAAGCTGAGAGTTGGAGCTATGACCATTGCTTTTTGCTGCAGGAATGCATTACATTCATTAATTATAAGAACTTGAGCCCTGTTGGATTACTGTTTGTAGACCAGTGTTCTATTTCACACAGTGGCCAGGCAAATGCCAAGAAGCCCAGAAACATGGACAGCAAATAGCCTTTTCAGGTTGTTTCCATCCTGCAGATTTTAAATTGCTCTGTTGAGTGACACTTGAAGGGTTCATATTTGCCTTTTATTCACCATTCATGACTTTGTGGGGTCTACTGCAGAGCATATCTCTTCCATCTTAATTTTTGTGACTTATTTTATTTATGGCTCTTTATAAACCACTTAAAACTAAATACTCAAGGTGACATACAGGAATAATAAACAAACAATATAAAAACATTCATAAAATCCAGATAAAATATTTACATCGCCCATAAAATACATGGGAGGCTGAACTAAACCAGAAAGCTTGTAAAAATAGGGAAGTCTTCAGCATACTAGCTTGTTTTTAAGTACTGTAAAATGAATCGGCAATTTCACATGACAAGAAGAGAGGTTTTGATGATATTAGAAAGAATTGCCTAATGGCAAGACCTGTTAAAAAGTGGAAAGGGTTACCTTGGAAAGTGATGTATGCTTCACTGAAGATTATTAAACAGGTGAAGCAGCCAGCTCTTGGAGATGTTTAATTGTAAATTTCCTGTCTTGACAGGAAGTTGGACTAGATGGCTTTGGGGGTTCTTGCAATTCTGAGGTAGATTTCATGCACTTAAAAATATGTTTCTGGGCCCTCAGTTATCCTTTTTCTCTGAATTTTTTTTCACTTTCTTAGCATTTTTCATTTGAGACCGTGAGTCCATTACATACAGTGGCCCTTTCCTTACTGTGAGCTTCACATTCCTGGAACAGAACCCCCACACATGCAGAGGATACACTGTATTCCAAATGAAATTGCAAAAATTAATGGCAGGGTATGATACCACGCTTTTCTGTATTTCATGGATCCTGTGTATGTTTGTAACTTAAAGCAAAAATACTAGGGATGGGCCGACCGAATCCTCGAATCCTGGGTAAAGATTCGAGATTCTCGAATCCGAATCCCTGTGCCAAAATAGGCAGTCCGAATCTTTCAACTCTGCCAACTAAACAGATTGTTGGAGACTGGGACACCTGAAAACTAGGGAGACTGGGATGCCTGAAAACCTGGGAGACCGTACGTACAGGGGAAGATAGTAAGTAGGTGAGGTTTTCCCTTGGAGTAATAATGGCCTTTGCTAACAATTTCACAAATTACAGCTGGGCTTGTATTCTAAGATATTTAAATTGAACATTTCATAGTTAACTTTAGTACTTGACTGGAAGCTACAGGCTTGAGATTTCAAGGACAGCTGAAACATTCCTTTGCGTAGCTCCCTTGCAAACCTCTTTCAGACACAATTCTGGGCTTTGGAGTTTTACAAGCTGTCACAGCCTTCTCTGCCAAAGTGTACTGGTGCATCATCAAACTACAAACCTCAGGATGCCAGAAGGAGCTATGCAAAGAAAAGCCAGTTTTGACATGGATTATCTCTCTACTGTAATATGTGGCCCTGTTTATGCAGGCAGGAAAATGTGGGATTAATCCACATTTTCCTGGCTGTATGGAAAGAGCCTTCATGTCATTTTCAATCTGGGGAGATCCTGAGGCAAAACCATGACAATTGTCTTGGCCAGATTTCTTCAGAGGGAGGTTTGCCTTTGCCTAGGCTTTTACTAAGGCTGATAGAGTGCGCCCTGCCGAAGAGTATCCTTCTTTCCCTTGCTTTTTAAACTCTTTTAAAAAAAAGGATTTGAAAGATTGGAGATTCATGACATTCATGGATTCTCAGAACCTTCGAGGGATTCGGATCCAGATTTGAATTCGGAAAATTCTGGATTTGTCCCATCCCTAAAAAATACATACATACTAGTTAGGCTACTTTAACACTGTAAACTTGGCTGTTTTAAAAGTGCTGTAGTTTGTAAAATGATCTGAATAAAACCATCTAACTTTAATTCTTAGGTATAGGGAAGATCTTAAAAGAGTTCATTCTGACTTATAAAAGGGAAGAATGATTTTAGGGTTTATTTTGGTACAAAATCACAATCCACGTCTGGAACAAATATTCATATACTGATAGGACTCATCTGTTCTCTTATGGCCTTTAGGTCCTTTTGTGGAAACAGAATGTACTTCATATACATATCTGGGAACAATTTGTCAAAGGTTAGAAAGAATCTTGGTTCCTCATGAGAAACTCCTGAAAAGAAAGGAGTGTCTCCTTGCACATGGAAGGCTTGAATAGCAGAAAATACTTGTTTTCCTGATGTGCTGATTTTGTACATGCAGGGATGATGTGGATTCAGTTCCTGGTATTTGCATGTTTGACTGTCTTTTCTGAACACTTGAAACAAGTACAGTAATCCCTCCTCATCTGTGGTCTCACTTTCCATGGTTTCAGTTATCCATATTTGGAAGATATTAAATAGAAAATACTGGAGTTTGGGAGATTACACCCATGGAACTGCTCTGAGTTGTGCCACTTGCACATTGCCTGCCTACTTGCTTCCCATTTTAACTGCCCCTTTGCCAATACAGGAAATGACTCTGGTGCCACTGGAAGTAGCCCTCTTTCCCATATGCTATATTGTATAGTGTATATTATAGAGTTTGGTACTGTCTGCAATTTCAAGTCTTCCCAGTAGATAAGAGGGATTATTGTATTTCTTTATTTTTTAACAAGGCCCATGCAAGCTGTAGTATCCTGCCCAGTGCTAGTCTGGAGTGTTCCAGAGGTTGGCTGGAATTAGTCACTGTTTACTTCAGGTCTGTTGCATGTGATCCGTGTGCAAGCTGTCATCGCAAGCTTCTTTAATATCAGTCTGTCTTCAAGGAATTTGAAGCAGCTCCTGTATTGTTCCTATTTTGCCTCCACCCAGAAATTTACAAGGTGAAACCTACTTGGTTTCAGTAACCGGGTTGCATAATGTGCTTTGGACAGTGACATTTTGGTAGCTTTATAGTGTAGTAGAAAATTTACCTGGCATTGCCTGAGATGGTGATGGTGATTTTGCCTATTATAGTGAATGAAACAAAATTTGAATGATAGTACCAATAATGCTTAAAATCTCTTCCATGCAAAACCCAGCTATTTTATGAAAAAATAGTCAGTTTGCTAATATATCCCAAAATTTCACAGGAGGCTTGAGTTGTCGCTCTAACTATAAATAACAAGTGTGGTCAAGATCATTTCATAATTGTGCATTCTAATTCTCCACCCAAACACACAAATCAGAAGTGTTGGGAGGAAGCTAAAGCAGCTGATGGATTGGATACAAAACCTTACTGTAGGCTTTGCTCCTTTCCCATTAGATAATACACTCAGTTTGGGACTATGCAATTTATTGTGTGGCTTTGTGTAATATAATAGTATAGAATTTGACAGAGAGGTCTGCTTTCAACTGCAATAAAAGCAGAAATATGCAGAAATGTGTACCAGGCATGCTGCAACTTGATGCTTGACGATTTTTTCAAGATCACCCAGTGATAGGATAAAGTGTCCCATTGCAAGATGCATTGTTTGTGTGTGTGTGTGTTAGCGTAATGGAGTGATAGCTTAATGGTGGTGTTGCCCCTTGTGCTTAACTGCTGTGGGAATATGACACCTGGCTAGGCTTAGTAGCACTAATGCAGAAGGATGGGTAGCTGTTGCAACTTGGATATCTGAAGACCTGTCCTTTCCATCTGGACCTCAATATTTATTTAGACCTTTATCTGTAGTCTTCTCTTTTAGAAATCATGTGAATGCTACATAATTGGAAGTGAGTAGTCCCACTTAGGATCCCTCCTTTTATAGAATCATAGAATCATAGAGTTGGAAGAGACCCCAGGGGCCATTGAGTCCAACCCCCTGCTATACAGGAACACCCATCAAAGCATTCCCAACAGACAGCCATCCAGCCTCTGCTTAAAAACCTCTAAAGAAGGAGACTCCACCACTCTCCGAGGCAGCATATTCCACTGCTGGACAGCTCTGACCATCAGGAAGTTCTTCTTGAGGTTCAAGTGGAGTCTCCTTTCCCGCAGCTTCTGACGATTCATTTATGATAATTTCTTTTTCTTGTAGTGATACTAAGATCTTGAATTAGGAAGGCTTATTGAAGGCAGGAATTTTCATGGTTCATTAGACCCAAGCAGTAATTGGGGGTGGCAGTACAAATGGGCAATGGAGGTTTCCTTTGTAGCCCCCCCCACATTTTGTGATCTCACCCATATATATGACCTTGTCAGTCATCATGGAAAGTTTCTATGCCAGTTTTTTTTAACATTGAAACTATATCATGGTTGTCACTTGTACTTTTCAAAAAATTATTGTGCACCTAAGCACAGCAGCAGTATCTGTGTACTAAATGTTTACATGTATGTTTTATGTTTTTAAATCCTGCAGCCACACTGGGTTCTACTGTCCCTGAGAACTAGATGGCTAACCCTCTGGAAGTGATTAGAGTAGATGCTACTAGATTAAGTCAGAACTTGGGAACATTTTTTTTCACTACAGCTTTCTAAATCTTCAGGCAGTATGGACATGGTGGGGGCTAGAAGATTCTGGGAGTTACAGTCCAAAACAGTAATCTTTCCAAGCTTCCAGATTTAGCCAAATGGAGTGGGAATCCATTATTCTTTCATTATATGTCTGCCAAATCAGGACTCAGTTTTTGCTGTGTTACACTAACAGCATAGCATAATAATTTGAGACTTGGTTATTATGACTATTTTTTCCTGTAACCAGCTGTCCTCCTCTTCTCTTCCTACTGAACATTGAATTTGGAGGTTGGAAGTTTTTGAGAGACTGTATCCTATAGGGATGTGCAGAGCTACCAGCTTCTCAAACTACAAATCTTAGTGTGATTGCACAAGCACTCATTTCTCTATTCTTAGGATGGACCTGGGCCTGTACACTCGTTCTTCAGAATGTTGTTTGTTCTACTCTAACACTGCTTCTGACTAGTTTCAACCAATCCATAAGAGCTAGAAAACAGCTACACAGATTTCAGAAAAAGTTCCACTGGTGTTCTTAGCCTTTATTGTTCCCTGTAATGGAAATTGTGTTGCAGCAATTTGTGGTCCCTGGTAAAGTCAGAGCTTGGAGAAGTTACTTTTTGGATTACATTTCCCAGAATCCTCCAGCTAGTGGCCACATTGGCCCAAAGATTCTTGGAGCTGCAGCTTCAAAAGTAGATTTTTCATCGTCTGAATAGAGTGTATGTACACATACTTGAAATTTCTAGGTCATAACTGTGATGTCTGCTGTGTTAGCGTTTTGACAGTTGTCCGGATGCTGGAAATGTCTACTCACTTGCAGCCATCTTTTTAGAATATGTCTTCTGTTAGGACATAATCCAAGGAATGTCACCAGGCACCTGGAAGACAGAATTGAGTAGGTATCAGGTAGACTGCCCTAGGAAATTTTCTAGTGACAGAGTGCCACCACAGAAAAAGCCCTTCCTCCAAATGTCACCTGTTCCCGTCTCCTTTGATACATATATAACTTTCATGTAATAAAAGTCAGGCCCTCCACTTCTTATTCAGGACCTGCCCATCTTTATCTGTGATAACTTGAGCCATTTATCTATTGAGAAATCAAAGCTTTTATACAGGGTGTAGCTCCTGTGTGTTTTAATTACCCAACTGCACAGCGTTAGAAGGCATGGAAATAAATCTTAGATGTATGACAGTCACTTGAGCAATTTGTGCTCCTATATAACTGTTAATTTGGAAGGGTGTATAATGGAATGCATTTGTGAGTAAGCAATAGATGCAAGTAGGCTTATTTAATAGCCAGCTTCTGTCAGTTCATTGGGACTCTCCTGTGAGTATGTCGGCTTGCAACTAGAATGAAAAGCAGAAATGTGGAAATTATTTCCAACTGAATTAGGATCCTATTCAACTGACAGTTGTTTCGGATAAAACTGGTGAAAAGCCATTCATACAGGCTTGCAGTGCAGTTCCATTTCTGTGTGTACCATTCTTTATTTTTGGGTAAAGTATATAGTACTTGTTCAAGTTAATGTTCAGTAAATGCAGAGGATTATTGTAGCTGAACTTTCCCCCTAACATTTTGCTATTGATTTAAAATGGACCACAGGTAAAAGTTTCTTCTTTTCTTTTTCTTTTCCAGCCTTGAAGAAAGATGATAGTGGCTTTGATGAGGTAGGCTAAATATTTCAAAATTTCATTTTACTATTAAAAGCTGTAGTAATAACTGATCTGTGGATATGTTTATGCATATTTCAAAATCTTTGATTTTCTGTGACCTCCGTCACTGAGGTGAATACTAGATTTCAACTAGGAACATGACCAATGCTTTCATTTCACAGGGTTAAACAATTGCCCTGCATTTGGGGTGGAAGAAAGAAAGAAAATTTTTAAAGGGTTTTTTTTTTTTTTTTTTTGCCAGCAATAGGAAGAGATTCTTCTGGGATTTTCTACCTTAGATTATCTACCTCAGATTTGGGGTATCATGAAAATTTAGTAAATCATTGTGTATATTATTATCTTATTTTTACTATCAGGAATGGGGAGTAACGCTTGTAGGATTTTCTGCCTCGTTGGCAAACCTGCCTGCTTGGCTACATATTTTGACTTGGAACCCGGTTGGGGTGGACATGTTTATATCGTGCCTTCTGGCAACCAAAGTGCCCTAGAATGTTAAAAGCCCACTGGTTCTCGCAGAAGACAAATAAGTAAACTATATTCCAGTCCTTGGTGTTCTGCTTCCTCAGTGGGGCAACTGTTTGGGGGAGATTAGCTCTCTTGATAATCACCAGAGATTGTCCAAGAAGGTTCTGATGTCCAGGGACTTGAAAAAGAAATTTTTTTTTTGAGAACAGCTCATCACAGGTGGGGGATGTCAAGATCTGTAGTTTAAAAGTATAACTCTTCCAAGTTCTAAGAGTGTATCTGTATGAATCACTTTGTCTGTGCATGCACCTGATGGTATATGCTGTTTGTTTTTTAGAAATGCAGACATTAGTAATTTACAGGTCTCGATGTTTTGTTATGAGATGGCAGAGAAACTAGTGAAATGAAGCCTGGAGATCTAGAAAAATGTATTTTTTAATATCCTGTAGGAGTATGCTAATAGTTTAATCCAAAACAATCAAATTAAACTTCCAGCTGGGTGAATAGGTGAAAGAAAGGAGGCATTCTGTCTGTAAACTTGTACTGTGTGTTGGAATAAGCCTTCTGCTTTGGTTAAAAATTTTCAGATGATGCAAGCCAGAATAAGATTTGAAACTACTGTTGGAAATCGGGGAACTTGGCTTCCTAGATAAGCCTGGTCCAACAATACAAGTCTTTTTGTTTGTATTAATGTCCTTCTCAGTGACTCAGTGAATATTATTTGTGGTCTATGCATAATGGTTCCAGAGACTAGGACCAGAAGAACCAATTTAAACAAGACAGGTTTAGTTCTGCCTGCTTTCAGGTTTTGTTTGCCTCTTTCTGTGCATATATAACCTCCCTGGAAATACCAGAAGTGACATCAGAGCATAAGCACTCTAATTGTTTCATTAAAAGCTTGGCTCGTAAATCCTGCAAATAAACCTGTATCAGGCTGTTCTTTTAATTGTATTATAAATCTGGCATGTTTTTGATGCTTTGTTCTTTCTTTCTGGAGGAGGTTAGATTGTTTACAATGAAATTCACAGGATGTTAGTGTTATTTAATACTGTGTAATACAGGAAGAAAATATTAAACATTTTGAAAACCACTTTTCCTCAAAACTGAACTTTGATTTTGGAAAATGTCAGAAGCTTTCAATACTTCTTGTGCTTTTTTTTAAAGAAAGCACTTCATGTATTTAGCCATCTTTTGCCAGAATATGTAGTATTTGTGTGAATAAGGGCATCCTAGTTATAGGAATGACATTCTGGGTGATCACTGAAGTGGAAGATAACTATCATCAGGAACTTTTTCTTTTTCTTGTTAATTCCTGTTCCTTCTAAGAAAAAGTGTGACAAGGCAGAGATGGACTGAAACTGCCTAATTTGTGTGTCATTGCATATGGAATTTGTTTTAACAACAATAATTAGCTCTTAAAGTACTTCTGCATCTTCTAAAGAATTCACAGAGTTTATTGCAGTGATCCATATAATAAACTGTAATATAAGCTAGTAGTGTGTCTCTTTTTATGAACTGTGAAGATGTCATGTTGCAAAGCTTCTCTGTCATGGGTACAATCATGTAGAAGGAGAGCTCATATAACAGATACATGTCAGAAAGTCTAGCATTATATAAAGTTATGTATAGCTACCTGAAAATAATAACTTGGGGAGTATTGCTACAGTGTATCGCTACAATTGCCATAATTGCTAACCATTGCTACAGTGTGTCTACTGAGAGGTAGGGTGCTGGGGAAGTTTAAAGTGGGAAAATAAGTGTGAAAGATGTGATGAGAACGAAATGGTGTTGATATAACAAAGAGCGCTTGGAAGCAGGTCAGCTACTATTCAGGATTAAGGAAACCTGGGAAAGGTACTAGCTTGGGAAAGCACATGCAATGCTGTACTAACCAATGGAAGCTCAGTGCCAGAGAATTTGCATTGATTGCTCATAAAAAGGTATGATGGCTATACAAATCAGTTTTGGCAACTTCTGTGGAAGTGTATTGCTGGTACCCATGTTCTTCTAGTAAATAAGCTACTGTTGACCTCAAAATGTGTTCTTTAGAATACAGGTTATTCAGTACGTGACAGAAAATTGGATGGAAATGGGGGAAAAAACCCCACTGCTTGGAATACTTATTTTTGGGATAAGCTCAAGGATTCTGAGAATTCTAGTCCACAAAAAGTTTCTAAGCTCTGGGAAAAATAGGGGATGGTTCAAACCCACTCAGGCACAGTTCATTGCTGTGCTGATTTTTAATTACCTCACACTCGTAGAAGTGACATCCCATCTTTTCTTGCACTATCACAGTATGCTGCCAGTTCGTTGACCTTCTGATTTCCATTTTAATGGAATGGGCCTAGGGCTTGCACAGCATTTAAGATCAGCAACCTTATGCCCTGTGCAATTGGCATACAGTTGCACAGGGCATGAGTACTACTTTCTCAGTGGAAGCAGGTCATACAGCAGATGACTTTGGCCCAGGTTGCTGTCAGCTATCTGGAAAAAAATGCTTAAGTAAGATAAATTCCCTTCCAAGAACAGTGCTGAGCTTTGATAGATTATTTAGCTAAAATGCCAAGACTGGGTTGTTCGGCTGTATAGAGTTTAAGTACTACTTTGCTTTCTTGACAACTTCCTTTCCTGCTAACAAGTATGATCAGAGACAGTTCTCTACATTAGAGTAGCTACTGAGAATGGGGTAAGGATTACAGGATGAAGAAAGGCATTTCTACACAGCTGAAGTTTTAAGTTAATGCAATGCTAGAAATTTGGAGATTGAAGGAAAATGTCAATAGGGGGCAGAATTCTCATTTCCTCCTCCATAGCTGCATCTCTGAGGCATAGGACTATCCTGGAATACCTAGCAGTCTGCGTTTGTGTGTTTGTGTGTGTGTGTGTGTGTGTGTATGTTTATAAAATTGCTTTTCCCTGGGTCGTAGTTCTATCTGAGTTTTATTTTTAAAGTTATACCAGGGAACCGATTGCCAAGGGCTGGGTGGGCATATGATGGAGAAAATCGTTGATCTCTGACCTCTTCAGTGGAAAGCAAAATGGCCAGCAATCATTTTTTTTCTTTCTTTTTTTTTTTTTTACTGCTTCTATGCTTTATATAGCAAGCTATTGATTTTTACACTTGAACAGTGCTTCATCAGTAAAAAGGAGGTCATTCTTCTGCCCCTCTGCACTAGGGTGATGGTGTCGAGATTGGGTCAGGAAGCTGAAAATGGGGAAAAAATCAGTGAAGTGCAAAGGGGTCTGCAGTGAATGGGTGAGACATTTCATGTAGCGTGCAGACAAAGCAATAGAGAATGATAAGTGGGGAAAACACTGTACTGCTAGAATGAAAGCAAAAAGGAAAGTGGAGCAATTGATACCAAGAACTGTCTAAGTTCTTTGTAAGTGAGATGTTTGAGTTGCTTGGAATTTGTGTTTTGTGCCTGTCTTAATGGCAGAGTTGTCATTATTACAAATATATTCTGCACAAAATAGATTACTTGTATACTTCTGCTGTTTAGGATTTCTGAACAGGTAACAAATTTAATGGTATTTTGTTTCATGGAAACAATTACAATGTGTTGACATTATGTGAGTAGAGGAGTGGGTTGAGATAAATGGTAGAGAGAGAAAGCTTCATGGAGTTTTCATACAAAGATATGTTGTAGCCAATAATATGAATGGAAGTGCCTGTAATCAGTGATATACTGAAGAAATGTAAAGATATAATTTAAAATATCAGTTCTAAAGAAATAACTGAGAGAGTACATAATTCTCTATCAATTAAAGTACTTATTTTTTACTTTTTAAAATTCTGTTCTTTCTCCAAGGAGCCTCAGGTGAGGTACATAATTTTCCTTCCCTAACATATCCTCACAGTAACCTTGAGGATTACAGTTTATCTGCCGTATATGTGGGAGTTCTGTTCCTGGAACCCCCATGTAAAGCAACAAATGCAGAGCTTCACGTCCTGTTATAATCAACGGATGCAGCAGACATATACCTGTTGTGTTCATAGACTATAACGGGATGTGATACTTTGTGTGGCCTTGCATTTTTGCATGTGGAGTTTGAGTGAGAGGAGGGCCCATTGAATATCATGCTGAGGGGTTGATCATCACGTGATCAGCTTCATAGCTGGGTGGAAATTTTAACCCATATCTTCCCAGTTACTGTTCAGTACTTTAGTCACTCACTGCATCTTGCTGGCTCTAATTTGTTTCTTCTCTGTTTATATTATGTAGTGACATGAATTACAGAGATTATTTATTGACCTGTAATCCCATTTCCTAATCAATAACTCTGTTTTACCATATAAAATGGACATAAAAGCGGGATCTTAAAGTGGTCTTCTATTCACTGAATGTTCACGATATTTACAAGAACGTTTGTCTGTCAGTGCTTTTTATATCATTTGCCAGTCTTCCACAACCAGGTGCCCTCCAGATGTCGTGGCCTGTAGTTCCCATTATCCCCATTAAAATGGCCAAGCATGGGAAATGAAATCCAAATCATCTGGAAGGCACGAGGTTGGGGAAAGCTGTCCTACACTCTTATTATTTTTTTATACTGCTGAGAGAGTGAGTAGGCAAAGGGAGACTAGGCATTATCATGGGGAATAGCAGGCCAAAGTCCCTGAAGCTAGTTTTCAGAGTTGTAGGGGGCTGTGGAAGGAAGAAGGAGTCTGGAAAACTCTGCCATGCGCATGTAAACTCTGTCCTATTTGCAAAATCCTAGCCATAGTTGCTTCGTGATTTAATATGTGTAAGTGCGCTTAAGTTGTCTACTAGATATGACCTTAATCACTCACCATTAAGTATTTTTCTTTGATGAGTTATAGCATTGAGATAGGGGTACATTTCTCTGTTTCTTTTTTCAGATAAATTTTTATACATTAGTGTATTATTTTGCGTTTCAACTTGAAAGTTCTGTTTCCTACCTTATCCCGTGAAAGTAGGTGGGTGAGACACCCATTTTCTTCAGTGGGCATACTGTTCCTTAGGTGTGTCTTTGAGTATAAAGTTTGTTGCAGTGTGCTAGTCAAATTCCAGTTTTGGTTTGATGTTTTACTACTTGTTGTTGTCATGCTACCTGGAATTGTAAATCTTGTTGTCTGCTGTGGTATGCTGAACAGCTTGGTTCTAAAGTATGTAATAATTAGTATATGCTCTTTACAGTGTGCATCTACTAATACATAATATATTCAGTTACTGTCTATAGAGGTAGGAGGTGGCTGTGTATCGCATGTAGTTTAGCAGCTATGAAGGAACTGCTTGCTGTGCAGTTGACAACTTGAGGTTTTTGATGGACTTATTACAATGTGGATGTCTATCTCTTGTTCTGTGTTCAGTTCCTAGCAGTCACAATATTCCACAATATTGCATCCCGTTTTCAGGTGTTTTAAGAGTATAAAATGTAGGATACTAATTTAGATATTAAGCCTATTGGAAGGTCTGATGAAAGCAAATTAGGTTGGGGATAATGAGTCAGGGTCAGCCCCAGTTAGTGTCTGATGGGAAACTGCCAAAGAATACCAGGTGCAGTAGGCTGTATTTAAGAGGAAGGAACTGGCAAAACCACCTCTGAGTATTTCTCGCCTAAGAAAACTCTATAAAATTCATGTGGTTGTTATAAGTTGACGGGTGACTTGAAGGCACATACACACAATGAGTTACATTGGAGAGGAATATCTACAGCAGAATACTTATTATCTTTGGGCTATCGGTCTGCTATTTTTTTCTTTCTGTGCTTGCTTGGCAGTAGTGCTGAAGTAAATCAGATGAATGGATTAATCTTATTTCCACATATAGGACTACACAAAAATAAATCTGATTAGTTGTAGGTATGAACGTATTCATTGAGTTTGAACTGTGTGAGCTAGGGTAGTTCTAGTTTGGGAGATAAACCAATTCTACCTCAGAACTCTGTTTCCACCTGCTGAATGGCAGGGACAAGGCCATCTTCATGGAAGACGGCTATTTGTTACCATGGCTTTTAACAGCTTCCACACTCAGAGCTACATGTCTCTTGTGGAGAGTTTTGAGCAGATACTTTTTCAATTGCTACTCCCACAATCTGGTTGGGAGACTCTGGGAAATGTAGTCCAAACGGTAGCTTTTTATGTTGGTGCTCTTAGTACCAATTTCAGGGAAGTTCATTAGGAGAGCGTTATTGCCTTCATTTCTTGCTTAGGGACTTTTTAAAGTCATCAAGTTCATCTGCAGGAAGGAAGATGGACCTTTGGTTTGACTACATGGCCGTTAGTTTGACCTGGCAGGGCTGTTCGTTTTGCTGGAGCAAAAAACATCATCATCTCATCATCCTCATTGTCATTGTCATCATTGCCTAATTACCATTATTTGTGGTCTCTAAAAATGCTAAATGATGTGAAATGCAACTTGACTTATTTCAGAGCACAAGTTTATCAAAATAATGTGGATTTGGACCTGTTTAGGCAAATATTAAAAGAACTTTTGTCTGTGAAACAAACAAAAGCCAAAAATGAAATGGAAAAGCATTTTAAGTCAGTTGCAAGATGATGCAGCATGGGAAAATGCTTGGCAGATGCTGAATGGTTGTTAAGATATTGTGAATATTATGACAGTGGAAAATCTATGTATGTATATGTGTAAATGCTTATAAGAAATGTGCTGTGAGAAATGTAATTTTCTCATTGGAAAAGAGTATTATGGCCCTTTTCTTGTTTGATCAGCTAGATTTTCTACATATTTCTGAATGGCAAACTGAAACTAGCATCACAGATATCTTTCCACCTCCCTGCCTTGTTGGTTTATTCAGTGCTTGCTTTTGAATGTTCTTAGAGATGTCTTCTCCAGCCTGGTGCCAGTGGCCATGCTGGCTGGGAATGATGGGAGTTGTAGTCCAGTACTCCTAGAGAACACTGATCTATGAAGGAACTAGAATTTTGTGTATGATTCCAGCTTGTTGTAAAAATATAATAATAGGAACATTTTTTTCAGTGGCTTCGGCTGATGATTAGAGGACATTTTACACTAGAGTTGTACCTCCTCTTTCAACAAGCCAAGAAATAATGATATTTATAAAGATACGTTGGGGAACAGAAGATCAGAGGAAGCGCATACATCCAGAAAACAGAGATGGTACAACTCCCACTCAACCTGTCAAGTCGCTCTGCTTATTATAGATACTATCTTATTGTCAGGGGCATGGGCCCGGCTGGACCTGTCGCTGCCCCTGAGGCCGCTGCTGAAGCGGCGGCGGATGCGGTGGTGGCCGATGGGGCCTGCGCGGAGGCCGCTGTGGCCGACAGGGCCTGCGCGGAGGCCGCCGCGGGCGATGGGGCCTGTGCGGAGGCCGCTGCGGCTGAGGGGCCTTGCCTGGAGGCCGCCGCGGCCGACGGCTCAGGCCTTGCGGCCGTGGGGGAGGCTGCCAGGCCTGGAGCCACTTACCTAGAGGCTGCAGGCTCGAGTCCCTCATTGTCGGCCGGCTTGCCGGGGTGGGCGGGTCCCGGGCCTGCTCCCAGGGCTCTGCCCACCTGCGGCCCCGATCCGCGGGAGGCCTGGGAGTCTGCCTGCGGCCCCGATCTGGAGGAGGCTGATGCCTCCGCCTCGCCTCCTCCTTTCCAGCAGCGGCGGCAGGCCAAGGAGGCCGTCCGCCGGTCCCGGCGCCTGCTGGAGAGGAGGTGACGGGAAGAGAGCTTACAGCTGTGAGGCACAGCACAGCTGCGAGCCCTCAGCCACATGGCCACGCCTGATTGGCTGGCGCCTGGCTTGGAGGGCTATTTGAGGCAGGTGCCGGGCTGGGGAAGGCACAGAGCAACAACCGTTGGTCAACCGTGGTCCTGCTGTCCGTGCCTTGTTCCTGCCCGCGCCTGAGACCAGTCCTCCTGTTCGCCTTGGTGAAGTAACCTGTCTTATGTACTTTAACAGCCTGTGTTTATTTCTGTTAGGACTGAGTGGAAGCTTTGCCTGCATTAAGGACTATTTCTGTTAAGACTGTGTAGAAGCCTGCTTGCTTTGTACCTTTGAGTTTTGACTGCATTAAAGCCCTTCACCTCTAACCTGCTCCCTTGCCGCTGCCTGACCACCGCCTGGCACTGACACTTATCATGGTGTTGCATATCCAAATCACACTTAACACTAAGGATGGGGAATCCATTAGACTATAATTCCCAGTATTTCTGACTGATGGGAATTGAGAACTCAGCAAAACCTGGAGGCTCATAAGCTGTCCATCTCTGGTCTCTCTCTTAACTCTGCTTCTTTTAATTCATTTCTGTCCATTGAATCCTTTCCTGTGATAGCTGCTATTGGAAATTTAGAGGCAAGCCAGCATCACCAGAAGCAAATTCTCATAAGTTGGAAGTGAATCATACACAAATTCCTTCCAGTTTATTTTACGGAAGAAGCAGAATAGTCATTAGTAAGACACAGCCTCAAAATGTTCAAAAGATGGCAGTTTATTAATAGAAAAGTCCAGTTCTTTTAGCCTGTTTGTGCTCTAGAGGCCTTCTTCAGGGGGTTGCTTTGAATCGAACTTTCAGAAATTTCTCAACCAGAAACACCTAAGTAAAACACGATTCCATTAGATGCTCCCCAGTTCTTGCTTCTTTTATCATTTTATTTTACATGCCAGAACAGGTGAAGGAGAGCTCAAAAGATCCAAACTATCCTCTTGGATCTGTGGCTAAACTCTTTTATTTAATATAGTCTTGCTTAGTGCTAAAGAATTAAGAAAAAAAACACAATAACTACAACAGTACTCGCAGCTTAGTTTTCAGTTGGAATTGAATGCTTGGGTATCCAAATATCACTTTGACATGAAAGTTGGTTATCTTCTGGCTTGATTGTTCTGGGGCTGGCATTCTGTTAGATAGTGCCAACAAGAGTAGACCCATTCAGGCAGGTGTTCAAAGGTGGAGAAATGTAATGGATTCACAATGTCTATGTCTATGTCTAGTTTAATCAAGACAAAAGGAGAACTTAGGCCATTTGTGATTATACCACTATAAATAGTAACTGCAGCTCCCACTTAAACCAAACCATATTCAATAAACATTCCCATGTGTGGAGATTGATTAAGTTTGCTCACATTTACCTGAGTACTGGTGCACACTCATTATGATCAGTATTAGGACAGTGTCTGGTAGCAAATCTGCTTTTTACCAGGCTGCTACCCAGACAATACTGGCAGTACAGGCACAGACTAATTTTAAGCTGCTTTAACAGTTACGCCTTTTCCTACAGCAAGCTGTCTTATTTATGTTAGCAGCTTGCCCAGAAAGAGGTTATTTTGCAACCAACAAAGAGTTTGTCTGGTTCCATGGTGGTTTATTCCAGAGAGATCTTATGACTTTGTCCTTCAAGGAAGCTGAGTGCACCTCCTCTCTTAAAGTGGCATTTGTGACTACCTGGACCCAGGTGGTCACTCCCTTGTAACAAAATATATTTAAGTAGGGAGGGTAAGCAGTAAACAAATAAAGGTTGGCTGTACTTCTCCAGCTTCCTGTTGGCATCGTTAGGATGCAGTAGTGGAAGTTATCCAAACAGTAGTGAGAACTGTCTATATGGGACCCTTGTGTGGTTGTACTGTGTCCAACATTGTATCTAATTAAGAGCAGATGTGGGAGTTTAGAGCCACAAGCTGCTTGGCAAATGCCACACTAGAGCTTGGAAAAGCTACCTTTTTGGACAAGAACTGCCAGAATTTTTCCAGCCAGCAGCTGCAAGCCAAAAAAAGTAACTTTTCCCATCTCTGTGTCACCATAAGCACTGAACAGTTTATTATCCTCACTGTGAAGGGTTGCATGAGGCATAACAGTGGGTGGACAGCATGCAGTTTGTCCATTTACATTTTCTTAAAAGAGAAAAAGAAAATTACATTGTTGGAAGATTTTTGACATGCTAATTGTAGTGAGTATTTATTCATCCACCTTTGGGCTACCATGGCATGAACTCTATGTGTACATTGGATCTATGTTTCTCTGAATGTGACCTTCATAGATATATGTGGGTGGGAATAATTTTGACCCTCATAGTATTTTTGACTTCAGCTTGCAGAAGCCCTAGCTAGCATAGCCAATGACAATGAATTATCAGAGTTGTAACTGAAAACATGTTGGAGGACCAAACTCAATAATAATAATAATAATAATAATAATAATAATAATAATAATAATAATAATAATAGAATTTATTTATATCCTGCCTCTCCCCATGGATTGAGGTGGTACTACAACAACACATTAAATACATTGAAAGCATTAAAACATAACCAATCCTCCCCACCCACCAACCCATTTAAAACCAACCCCCTTATGGTATGTAAGCATGTGATCTGCCTTTCCTTTAATCTCTATCATCATCATCATCATCATCATCATCATCATCTATTATGAGATCAAGGCAGCTTACAAAAGTTAAAACAGATATGTATACCATAATCTCATCATTCACTGTTATTTGTCATCAAGTCTCCTTCACGTTATGGTGACCCTCTGAGAGACTTCCAAGGTCTGCCCTTCTCAGGTCTTGCAAACTCAGCCATAGAGTACTTGATTGAATCAATCCACTTGTGGTGCAGTCTTCCTCTTTACTTCCTGCCTTCCACTTTACCAGATATTATTGTCTTTGTCCAGGGCGTCATCTGGTTGCATGATAATCAAAGTACAACAGCCTCTGGTTAGCCATTTTTAAATGTGGGAGAGCTCAGTATTGATTTGCTCTGGAATCCTTTCATTTGCCATTTTAGTGCTCCATGTTTCTTATAGAAGTCTTCTCCAGCACCACATTTCAAATGAGTTTATTTCTGTGTTTGTCAGCTTTCTTCACTGTTCAGCTTTCACAACCATATATAGAAATCAGAAGTAGTATAGTATGGTTGACCCTGACTTTGGTGTTTAATGATATACGTTTAATCTTGAGGATCTTATCTAATTCCTTCACGGCTACCTTTGCAAACCAGTCTCCTGCTGATTTCTTGATTGTATTCTCATCATGCAAAAGTGTATACGTGTATATTTAAACCAACAATAGAGTTAGAAGCAGTTAGGGATGTAACCATTAAAAAACAAACAAACAAACATATAAACAGCACAGCACATTCAAAGGGATTCTTTAATTTTTGAGTGATCAATTGTCAAAGGCCTGTTTGGAGGGGGGGTGACCTGTCTGTTAACAAGAAAGCAGGGAGAGTACCAGTCTGACCCTTCTTGGAAGGGACTTCTGAAGCAGGTATCAAGCATTTATGAGGACTAAAGTCTCTTCCATGAGGATGCATTTTCACATGTGTGTTTTGTTTCTTGGTGTTTTGCATTCCTTTTAGGCTTCCATTAAGGAATTAGAGAACGCTGGTGGAAAAAATGTTGTGCTTCAGTTAGCATACCATCATTCCTTCCATTCCCAAATTAGTAGGGTTCAGTTTGCTTCCTTTGTGTGTTGTTTTGCCTCAGTTCAGGAAGAAACTCTCTAGGGAAGTTAGTGGTAACCAGTGGAAACGTATGGCTTTCCTTGAAACACCAAATGTTCTCTTCAACAATTTCCTTTAAAATAAATGAATAACCCCCCATTTTTACTGTAGTGATTTGCTTGATCTTAAAGGTTACGTCTGGTTTTTCATGATCACTTATTTAGAAAGGGAAAGTTTTTACTGTGAAAGATTGGAGCTAGCAAACTTAGATTTCTAGGGTTCCAGATTTCTATAATTCTTTAAATGGTGTGGATGGTGGGCGGTTGAGAGAGGGGTACTGTTTGCTTATGCTTGGGGGGAAAATAACAAATAATGCTTTTTCATAAGAGCCATTTAATCAAATCCTCCTTTGTGGTATGACTTCATTAAAATCTTTCAGTGTATCTTCAGATATCAGACCTTCAAAAGCAAAATCCAATTTCTACTGATTTACCTTAACATTAAAAAAAAGAGAGTAAAAAGACTGACAGCAGTTCAATTATTTTTAATCTCTGCCGGTAACTCTAGAGTTTATTGTAATGGGGACAATTGCAAACAAAAGGAACCTTTTTCATAGTGTCGAACTACTGTGGAAATAAATGGCCATATAAAATCTGGCCATTGTTCAAACCATTGCAGTTACCAGTGCTTGATCTGATGCTCTGAATTGTAAGTATACTGTCAAAACTCTACTCTCAAAGCTCTACTGTCTGTCTGGTATGACTTCTGCAATGATATTTCCCTAGCATATATTTTTGTCTTTGCTCTTGTGAGCTTGAGTTTTGGAGGATCTCTCTGTAGCAACTCTAGATGAATAAAATGGGATTTATACAAATGTAAGGGCCTGCTGGACTGCTAACAATTTAAAGATAGTTTTATGAACTGGAGACTGGCTTCTTGTTCAGTATACATGTGCCCTGTTGCATTTTTACACATTTGCTATTATTAATTTCTTTTCAGATGATTATTATGAGGAATACATGCTGGTGAATGTTTCCTTAAATTTAAAGGTTAATATTACAAATTGTTGGGAAGGAGGGCGTGTCATGAAGGTATGAGAGAAGGTAATGTAGTGATGCACCTGGATTTACTAGAATGGAATATTTACTAACAGGCATGATCAGAGATGAGGAATTTAGTGTTAAACTTGTAGGGATGATAAACTAAAGAGGTTAACCAAAAACTTAAAATTGGAGAGTAAGAAGTGTTAATACAATTTTGAATAACTTCTTTGATACATCCGCTGGCTTTTTATTTATAAAAGATTATATTCTTTTTGTTTAGGACAAATTTTAGAAATGAAAATGGGATGTGGTAGTAGCAGTAAGTTTCCAAGAGAGGGCTCTACCAGAGAGTTGGATATAATGGTGTGGAATCTTTGTGGGGTGATTGAAATAATTTTAAAGGAAAAATTAAACAGTTATGAATGTAGATTCTAACTGTGTGCAATAAATAGTTTTTACTCCACAGGTGAAAATATGTAGGCTGAAATGCTGTTGGGATGCCATTTGGGTTTAATGTATTTTCTTCAGGAGAAATGCAAAAATCTTGCCCTTGACTTTCTGCTGTGATTCACTGTAGTTTCTCAAGTCAGACTGATCAAATTATCTGTGCTTGCTCTTTTCAGAATCATGGTTTAATCTGATTTTTGAATTTAATGTAATCAGGTGGCATCTAAAGTAATGCTTTGAAAGGCTTACAGAGCTTCAGTAGCAGCCAGTACTAGGGGGTAATGTTTTAATGTGGGGATAAGTTTCTGTCTTCTGGTGTCGTCTTCTCCTTTTATTTTAAACCGTGTTTCAAGTAAAATGTAACCTGTGATTTGAATGTTGAGATTCCTTTACAAAATAAATAATAATCACCATCTGAAAAAATTTCAAGTAATCCCCCAATGAGGTCTATATTTGCTCGAGGCTAACCAGGTTATATAGTCCTAGCTGAGAACAGGTGACAATTTAATGTCTATTCATTTATTATTATATTGTGTTCAAATTTGCAATTGCTCTTATATTCAGCTTTGAATTGAGATTTTTAAAAAATGGATGTGGGAGAAACTGATTAGTTCTTCCATCCTGGTCCTGTGCATCCAGTGCTTAATACTTAATCTGGAGTTTTAATTCAACTATTTCAGTGTTAAATTAGGGTTATCACTTTTTTGTGAGAGGGCCTGTCTTTAAAACATGGTTCAAGTAGTTGTAACTTTGGTCCTTTCCATGCTAGTAATAGCTATACCTGCTTAATTTAGCTATTGTAAATTGAGGGAGACTTTTATTTCAGTTCTTCTTCTTGTGGAAGTATTTGTCCACATTTTCACATTTCTTATATTTAAGACAATGTTGTTGTTGTGCACCTTCAAGTTGTTTCCAACTTTTGGTGACAGTAAGGGGAACCTATCACAGGGTTTTCTGGGGTAAGAGTGTGTGGTGTGCCCAAGGTCACCCAGTGGGTTTCCATGATTGAGCAGGAAATTGAACTCTGGTCTCCAGGCTTGTAGTCCAACACTCAAATCCCTACACCACACTATTTCTCTGAGACAATATACTTAAGGCTTAAAAAATTTAAGTATGAGGAAAAAGTGCAAGTAAAGATTTCCCCACCCTTCTTACTCTTTCCTTGCAACTTCAGTCAGGAATGAGTTTTCCTTCCGTTGAGATAAGTGGGACTTCAAACTGCTTAGCTTTAGATTGAGTCATGCACTATGAAAACTGTAGTTATTGAGGCAGTCTGGTATCTTGATGTATCAGATAACCAGCACCATAGATACACACATGCCATGCACACACACTTGATAAATGTGATATATTTAAAAGGACTATCAGTCAGTTTGATCTCTTTAATTGTATACAACCAATTGTTTCATGTAAATAAGTAACAGTGGTGGTTTTTGCTCTGACAGATGATTTCTACGAACAGTTACATGTGCACATGTGGTTGCATCATTTATTACTGTGGAAACCATAATAAATCCTGTGACATTTTGGCAACAAACTTTTAGCTATGTTGAGGCAAAGGGTTGTGACAGATTTCTTTCTAGGTCCAAGTTGGTGCTTCTGAATGCCCTGATTTATGGTCTATCTAGAAAGGAAGAAGGTCACTGGCAGTACTGATACTTTTCAATTCTCTTTTAAAATATTACTCGCATATTCTTGATTTTGCATCCAAACTCTTTCTTGAAATATCCTGGTTTTCCCTCCATCCACCTTGCCTTGTATTTTTCTTTCTCCCTTTCCCAGTGATCATGAGTCACATCTAGACATAGACAACTTTTCAGAAATTGACTTTCACCAATCACTGAACCCTTTTTAATTAATATTTAGGAGTTATAGTCAAAGTGTTAAAGTGCTTTAGCAGTATTACATCAGTGAAGGATTAGGATTATTTTCTTTTATTGGTAGCATTCCTCTTTCCCTTGCTCAATATCTGTTGAATCCGCTGTCCCAGAAACAGTCACTGTTTCTCTTGGTGGTAGCCATCTTAGTTAGTTCTGGGATAACATACACATAGAGAGTTACCTTTAATTTTGGGAAATACTGGGTTAATTTAAACTGACCAAAGGTAGTGGGAATAAAAAGTGCTTGTAAGAGCTTGGAGTTCCCTGGGAATACTTCAGTATGGGGAAAATGTCATACAGATCTTTTTTAAAAAAATTGGAAAGGATAGGAACAAAACCAGGAGCTTTCTGGTTTTTCCACTCCACCTGGATGGGACCTTAGTTATTCGCTACTCCATCCCAGGGAGGAAGACCCAGATGTTATTGTTTTATGTTGGGAACAAAACCTGATCAGTAGAATCTACATCTTTGTGTGTATTGTGGAATTTGGGGTGGAGGTTTTTGGGATCATTGTCCAAAAAAGGAACTTTTACAAGCTCTAGTCCAAAACGAGATCTTGATCTAACAATTCAGGGAAGCCTTTTTAGTATAGTTTGGTGCTCAAATATTCAAATTTTTTGTGTATACAGATAATACCACTTTGCCACTTGCTGAAATGGAATAGTCATTTTCTGAACTGATAACAGTTTTAGAATGACTTTGATATCAAGTTACAAAGCGAACTATAGAAAGTTTTGAGTGGATTGCTTTTAATACGAACGATCACATTAAGAACCATTTAGCTAATGTAAGTGGAAATCTCTGGAAAGATAAGCCATTTAAATATTTGGGCATCTCAAGCCAACAAGATTGAGAATTTCTAATTGAATATAACCACATTAAACTAATGCACTATGAAATGAAATAGGAGTTTGCTCAAATCTTAGTTAGCGGTATGAGAGCTTAAAAGTAACGGGTTATAAGTAACTAATGCATTATTTTATACTTGGTGGTGGTTTTTCTGTGCCTTCAGGTCATTTCTGATTTATGGCTCACCATAAGGCGAACCCATCCTGGGGTTTTCTTGGCAAAATTTGTTCAGAGGGGGGTTGCCTTTCTCTGAAGCTGAGACAGTGTGATTTGCCCAAGGTGGATTTCCATGACTGAGCAAGGATTAAAATCCTGGTCTCCCAGGGTCGTAGTCAAGCACCAAATCTGCTGTGCCATGCTGCCTCTTGAGGGGGAATAGTCATAACATAATTATTTTCCAAAAGAAATGTAATAAGGCCAATGATGTGGGGGGGTTTTCTTGTAGTTTAACTACTAATATTTTCTAATTATCTTTTAAACTTTGAAGGACATCTAAAAAAGCATTTTGTGTAGAATTCTTCAGGTTTTGTGCTATTATCTTATTACAATTAATTTGTTTCAAAAATTTCTGGGAAAGTAACAAGTAATGCCATGAGTAGTGTAGAAAGCTACTTTGTAAAAAAAAAAAATGCTGTAGCAATGAGTTACTTTTGGGGGCTTTATAGTGGGCAGAACCAGAAAATGCTTTTTCCAGAGAGGAGCTTCCAAATCATTAGTTAGAATAATGGCACCTAAAATTTAATATACTTCCAAAATGCACACAAGAGACAGTTTTTTTTAAATTTTATCACCCTCTACCTTTATTGTGATTTTTATTTTTGTGGGCAAACCTGAAGATCAGTGCTCTTTTTAAAAAACACTACTTGGGGTAGTTGGTAAGGAAGGCTAATCTCTTCTCCCAGTTTTGCATTTTACGCATGCTTAGTAAGGGATTCTGAAGGGAGCTGCTGTTTATCTTGGCTATTATAGCCGAGCACACAGATACAGTGGGATTAACTGGAGAAAAATCCTGCTTTTCCCCACTTCAAACTTCATTGCATTGTTTGCTGCAGACATACTGCTGAAATCTAACATTGAAAATCTGTGTTTCTCCACTACCTTTTACTGTGCTGCCAGTGCCAATGCTGCTAAAAATGTTCTAGCTAGGCAGAGGATGAGGGGAAAAGGTGGCCTGGGCAGACATAAAAAAACTTTATAAAAAAGAGTTTCTCTGTTAGAAGCTTTGCTAAGTGAGGTATGCCTTTATTAAGTTTTGAAATAGAATGAATGTAATGTACAACCCTTTCTTTTCTATTACACATTCTAGGTATCTGTTCTATTTCTATTAAGTTTTATTATTCAATTTCAGATTATCTGTTACTTGGCTTCCCTCCTGTCTTTATATGTTAATTTGATACTATTTGAAATAATACTTGAACTACTTTAATAATACCTTTAGTTCTCAACAATAAACTTTTTTAAAAAAAGCTAGAGGTCCCAGCCCCATATAGGGCATAAAACAGTTTGGCATTGAAGCAGATCTGTTCCTACTGAGGCAGAGATCACAGAGTGAACCAAATATGGTTGCTTTCTAGTGATGCAATGTATACATAGTAGTAGTAGTAGTAGTAATGGATCACAGGTAAATATAAACATTGTACGTACTATATAAACATGTAAATATTTTTACCTTGTTTGTTCTTGTCAGTCCTGTAGCTGACAATTAGTTTCTGGGCATTTTATTTCAAATTTATTCCTATCATCATTTCCCAGTATTTGGCATCAATAACTGGGTGGGTGTTCCAATTGCATAAAGTCATGCAAGATGTGCAGGGCCTCATCTAATAATGAGGCTGTACCTTTCATGTAGCCATTACAGCCCCATTTTTCTGAATCTAATCAGCCTTGAATTGTGAAACAGTGCATTTTCTCATCAAAAGATAAGAGCTGATTACTTCCCCCTTGTTTGTTTATCCTGGAGTTTGCTGTTGATCTTCCATTTGCTGCTATGAATGAATGTTCCACAGATCTTCCTAATCTTTTAGATGTATAATTGTGTTAGGGAGCCTATTTCCATTTGCCATAGACAAAGGCAATATCTGGGCTGTGAAGGAGGATCAATCTGTGATTTTTTACTTTCTAAACTTGTTTTAGAAATGAGTGGCTTCTGTATAAATCCCACTGTTGACAATATGGCTGTACAAAGAGTGTGATCTTCTGCCTGTGGAACAGAAGCCTAATTGTGGAATAGAAGCCTATAATACAGTTGTTGTTAACTGTAGACAAGTCATCTTAGACTTATGGCAACTTATGAATGAGAGAACCCCAGTCGCCCTGTCCTCAACGGCCCTGCTCAGGTTGTGCAAACTCAAGGACCTGACTTCCATGATCGAGGCCATTTCCGCACTACGCTGTTATAGTGCTATTATTCTACTTTCAACATTCTGTGGAAATCTGGGATTTGCAGTTTAGGGAGGGGCATTTAGAATTCTCAGCCAGAGAGCTCTTTGGCCTCAGTAAACTACAAATCCCAGTATTCTACAGGATGCTGAAAGTGGAATAATAGTATAATAACAGTGTAGTGCGGAAATTGCCTTAGTCTGTCCAGCGAGGTCTTCTTTGTTTCCAACTGCCTTCTACCTTTCCAAGTATTGAATCTCTTCTCTGCCATGGAAACTTTGGGTGACTTTGGGCAGATCACAGTCTCTCAGAGAATGGCAGTGGCAATCCTTTTCTGAACTAATGTTGCCAAAAAACCTTATGACAACATCACATTCAGAGCTAGTGTGATGTGCTGATTTGAGTGTTGGTTTACAGTTCTGGAAGACCAGGATTTGTATCCCCTCTTGACCATGGAAACCCACTAGGTGACTTTGGGCAAGTCATGCTCTCTCAGCCTGAAAGAAAGGCAGTGGCAAACCTTCTGTTAACAAATCTTGCCAAGAAAATCCCATGACAGGTACAGCTTAAAGTTGCCATAGGTTAGAAATGTCTTGAAGGCATATAATACCGGTGCTAGGTTTGTAGTACGTAGTCTTAGATGCCCTCAATGTTTTTCTCAATAAAGAGATTTCAGGCTGGTTCAAGTTAGGGTTGGTGAGACCCTTCTGCCTTTTTCCAGGGGTGTTGTCATGTTTATATGTTGTGGCAAAACCAGCAAAATATCTTTCCACCTAAAGACTGATTTGACATAAGCTTTCATGGTGTAGGCTATAAACCGCAAAAACTTGTCCTCAATTTGCTGTGATGCTACAAGATTTTCTTCTTGTGTTTCTTCTGCTTTTTGCTATATAGTAGTTCCCCAAAATCACAGTGATGTGTTCTAGCAATTTTCCCCTCAACTTCCTGAAACTGTAATCTGTTTTGAAGTGATGAACCCTCTTCAGGAACGTTCCTCCTTATGATTGGAAATCCCGCATGATTACTTCTCCCAATCATATGGTAGAACCTGTGTACTTTAACTGTCTTTTAACTATATGATTCCATTTCAGACTTTCACTGAATATACAGTATTATGAATAGTGATGTTGATGAAGATGTTGGAGATAACTGTGGAATCAAACATCTGAAGAAGGCTTTCATATACCCAGGAAAAAACTGGCAAAACCACCTCTGAATATTCCTTGCCTAAGAAAGACTTGTGACATTCATGGGGTTGCTATAAGTGAACAGGCAACTTGGAGGCACATACAAACATACACACACGATTAGCCCATTTGTAAGCCCCAAACAGTAATGACTGCAACATAGCCTGTGTCAATCCCAACTTATGCCCTGGGTTCATTAGGCAGAAGAAGGCAAGTCCTAAGGGCTTGGAACAACAATGAGGAATTAGAGAAAGATCCATATGTTTCATGAAGCCTTGTTGTATTCTTTAAGCCACATTGCTTCCCTGTCTCCAATGATTATATTTCAATAATGTCCAGCTTTCAAAGCAGTCTGTTTCTTTACACAGGAACAGGGGGCAAGGGCTAAGAAAAACAATCTTGCCCTTGGCCTCAGGCAGGAAAGTGTCTTGACCTATCTTTTTGTGTTCAAGTTTGAGTATTGACATAGTATCTTTGACTTTATTAAAATCTCTTTCTCCATGATTTGATCAGTTAATCTGGTTTTGTATCTTCTAAATCATTTATGATTGAAACACCCACCGTTTTTCCAAGAAGGACATTTATGTTTAAGGGCATTCTGCTGTTATATTTAGCATTTACGGTAAGCTTTAGCACAGAAAACATTGCAGTAGTTTTGTTAGGAGTAAGCACAACGTACAAACAATACCAGTAGTAGTTAAAAACTAATAATACTGTTCAGTATAATTTTTACTGCAATCATGAGGGTAAAATGTGAAGATAATAAATAAAAAATTTCAACAGCATTACTGGGAATTGTAAAAAAAAATTATGTGACTAAAATGCAACAAAAAAAGTTTGCTAAGAACACCCTTCATTCTATTCAAACCGTTTCTCTGTGCTGCTGGTTGAGAATCACTCTTCTAACTAAATCAATGCCGCAGCAGCTTCTCCTCTTGTGAGGGAGGTTGACTTTAACTTGATCGTAATCAGGCTGCAAACAAATTCATTTTGAACTTTCACACAGTGACTCCTCTGCTTGATGAGCAACTTCATTCTTCTCTGCATCTTTTCACTTTCTACCTACCTTGATCTGTTAATTCAAACTTTGTCTTGATGAAGAAGGGCCAGGATTCTGATAAGGTTCATAGAGCTGAAAGAATATCTGTTTCGTAGAACAAACTGGCTTTTGAATCAACTTTCAAAGATTTCAGGTAGCTAAAAAGCATTCTGTTCTAAATTTTTGGTGAGAAGTGTTGAATAGGGATCCAGGAATTCTGTGTTAAGTATTTTGCAGAGCACTGAAATCAGGGGCCAACCTAGGTTAGAACTCTTCTGCCTCTTTTAACATAAAATATAAATAAAATATAATAAAATGTGTATGCAGGTTCCCATAAGCTTTAAAGAGGAGCTATAAAAATCTGGATGTATCTGTTGAATAATTTGTATTTATGAATGTTGTACAGATAGATGGTGCTAATGTACATGATACAAGAGGCAATGCTGAATTAACAATACATATCAGTCACCCAGTACGGTAACTCGTTATGCTTTAAAATTATTATGGACTTAAATGTTCCTTGTACTAATAAACTTTAGCAGCTGTAGCAGCCCTGATCTGTTTGATTGTTTTTTTTCCATAAACATTCGCATTAGTGTAGTGTTTGACAAAGACCGATTTTAAGCATAAAGACTGTTTTTTTCTTCTGTAGTATTTGCCAAGAGTGTTTGGAAAGAATTAGGTCCTGCTATATGCCTGTATAGTGCTGTGGAAACATCAGAAATATTTGTTAACAGAACGTGCTCTTGGCACAAATGAGAATATTCTAAATAACAGTATACAGGAATATGCCAGTTAACAAAGCCTCTGAGAAAGAAACTCCTTTTTACAAAATCTTTTTATGTCTGTTGTGCGTGTCTTATCCTTCTCATCCTCTGTTTAGCTGGAAGTATTTTAGTAGCGTTGGCGTTGGGAGGATAGTGAAGGAGATCTGAAGAAACATACTTCTGGTGTCCGATTGCAATAGCATGTCTGAACTGAGAAAGAATGGGATTTTACTTTATGTGCCTGCCTACAATAGACAAGAATAAACAGCTGCTGCCTCCAGGATTCCTTACTGAGTGTGTATAGATAATGAAACAGAGAGAAAAGAAGAAAGCAGATGAGGCTGTTTCTCCAGCTATCCCCAGCATATATATATATATAAAGATCTATAAATTCAGCCACCAGGTAGAAATCAAGAAAAGTGGAGGATGGTGAAAGAAAAAGTCATCCATGGATGCATTTTGAAAGATGCCTTCAGGTGGTCTCTAGAAGATTCAATATGATTTCTTTACTTATATAAGACTTATCTGACCTGGTTGTTTCATTTCACGTGTACATATTGTTGTTAGTTTGGAATAAAAAAAAGTTTGCTGAATCATATTGAGCTGGTCTTCTGATTTTCAGGTGTATAACTTGTCCTTGTTCTTTCCATGTTATTTCTGCCTCTGGTACCAAATTTTCTGTTAAAGAAATCATGCCCAGGAACACATCTGCTTTGTTAACTGATGTGTATCTTTATTCATGTTGCTGTGATTTTTTTTTAAATTCATCTAGTGAAAGGAATCCCCATGGCAGTGGGGCTGGAGGTTTGGGGATGTAATTTGAGTGAAATCTATACAACTTGCAACTTGTCAAACCCCAGCAGTGCCAAATGCCCTTATGCCTTGTGTTCAGTTATCCTGATGAAGCTTACAAATGTACCTTACAGTTCCACTAAACTGACGTAGTTTTCTAGTGTATTCAGGCTTGAGACCCGAAGAAGTGGGTCAGATTGAAGGAATGTATGTTCAGTGTGATAACGCATCTGTAGCCAGGAGTGTTTCCTATTAAATTTAGCAGATATTTTGGCTTTAGCTGTTCCTAGAGAAGGATGATCTGGCCATTGTTCACATGCCTTGGCAACTTCCAGCTGCTGTGAGACTGCCTGAAAATTAAGACTACTTCAAGAATGTGCGTGTATATATTAGTGAGAGTAAGCCATAGGGATCATCTTAGGTATGCTCTAAAATAGTTGGACTGGCTTCCAGTTAACTTCTGGCAAAATTTAGTTTAAATGTTTAGAACCACAAATGTTTTGGCCCAGCATAACTTTGGAGATTGAGATGACAAAAAGGCTCCCAATGAGGCCTTTGTGTTTTAAGCTGCAGTCATGATGCATTGGTGCTGCTTTCCCAAAGAGTTTGTACAGCAGTTGTATTTAGAAACTCTGGAGTCTACTTAATTTCAGTGAGCATTATTTTGTTTTTCACATTTTGCCAAGATTTCAGTAGAAGTTTTTGCAGTTGTTATGGACTGTTACTTTCATGATATGCTGTTCTGATTTTAGTCCCTTGTGTACTGTTGATTGTATGTTGTAGGTTCCCTTGAAGTGCTTGACTGACCTAATTTGGCAAACGGCAATAAAAATTAAATAGTGTGAAACTGCGCTGGATATTGTGTAAGATACCAGACATGTTAAGAATTGTAAACTGTTCGACTAGTTTTTATTTAGAAACTTAAACTTCTTGCTGAGAGAAGGCTCTTCCCTTGATCAGATCCAACTGTATTGAATTTTGTGTCTTATAGAAGCAAAGCCAGTGTGCATATATTTAATGGGTTTGAATGTTACAGTTCCACAAGAGCCCTGGCTTAGTGTGTACCAGCAGTATGCTGCCTCATCAGAGTTACAAGCCACAAAACACTGGTTCATGGGTTGTTCTGTTGTGAAAACCAATCTGGAGCTGGCTTCTGATTTGGCCTCTCCTCACCCCCAGACAAGCCAGGGAAGTAGGCTTTCTAATAAATTATGAGTTATTTCTCTGACTTCTTAGTTCAAAGACAAGCCAGGGAGCTGATCCTTGCCAGTTGTGTATGTCATAATAAACTGCACAGTTAACCAGAAGTAGAGGGACGCTTCACTAGCTTATCCTCAACAAATTGGAATCTTCTTTAATTCCACATTATCATGGTGTTCTAATACACCCTTTTTAAGTTAGAATAGACGAATGGTAGATGGAAGAAGATATAATATAAATACATATAATTGCAAAAACATAGTTATAGAAAAGAAAGTAAGGTAAACTGATTACCAAGGTGACTAAATTGTATTCTTGTATACAAAACAATAGGTGTAAGGTATGAACACAAAAAAATTCAGACACAGCAAGTCTTCAAAAATATACTATAGAATGGTAAGCCAAATAAACCATAAGCACTAAGCATCAAATCTCTACAAAGCATAGATCCTAAATTCACTGAGTGGGATGAATAAGCTTCAAAAGTAGAACATAGTCTCTTTTCATCCTTCTTTCCACTGTCCTGACTTGTTGTGTACTTGTGCTGATTTTGGCTTTGAGGTCAAATATAGAACTCTCTTATAATTTGTAGCCTCAGACTGTGACAAATTTTGTTGTTGTGTGCCTTCAGGTCATTTCAGACTTATGGTGATCTTAAGGTTACCCTATCACTTGGCAAGATTTGTTCAAGATGGGTTTGCCCTTGCCTTCCTCTGAGGCTGAGAGAGTGTGACTTGTCCAATGTCACCCACTGGGTTTACATGGCTGGGTAGAGATTTATATCCTCGTCTCCAGAGTCTTAGTCTAACAATCAGACCACTATGTCATTATCTAACAACTCACTCTTCCGACGCTTCCAAATTAAGGACAAGTTCCATTAACTTGACAGAGGTTCTGCTCTTTCATCAGTTCTTCCTGTCTTGGAGGGTTGCTTAGAACCACTTGCATGCATGAACGGCTTGCAAAGTGAACTGAGGTGGGGGGAAGGTGCTAAGCTGGTTGAGAGACTTTGCAAGCAGTGTCCATGTGGTTGATAACAAGTGAGCCTCTGTAAGTCCTTCATGCCCCCTACAGTGCAGAACATGGGTCCAGTTTTTCAGTCCTGTTTTCTGACAATGCTTTGGTCCCTAACCTGTCAGTTAAGTGAAAGAAGCCTGTATTTTTTTAACTTTTGTATTTTTTCAAAATTATTTTATATACTGTTCGATGTGGTAACTTTTAATTGTTTTAAAAATTTTTATTAAGTTTTAAAATATTCTCTTTGGGACCTGCCTTGGCTCCTACTCTGGGAGAAAGACATCATATAAATGAAATAAATAGTAACCATACCATCTGGAAACCATGCCATAGGGGAGGTAAGGCTTAGGTAGCTGGGTATGTTTAGGCTGAAAAAGAGAAGATTAAGAGGTGACATGATAGCTGTGTTTAAATATTTGAAGGGATGCCATATGGAGCATAGAGCAACCCTGTTTTCTTCTGCTCCAGAGACTAGGACACAGAGCAATGGCTTCAGACTTCAGAAAAAGAGAGTCCCACAAGAAGAACTTCCTGATGGCAAGAGCAGTTCAATAGTGGAATATGCTGCCTTAGAGTGTGGTGGAGTCTCCTGCTTTGGAGGCTTTTAAACAGAAGCTGGATGGCCATCTGTCGCAAATGCTTTGATGTGCTTACCCCAAATGTAAGAAACTTGACTGCATAATTTGTGGCAGAGGGTTGAATTCAATGGCCCTTGTGATTCTAGTAAGGTCTCCTCATATCCCCACCATACCCCTCAGAAGGCAAATAAACCTTGCAGTGGTGTATGGGTTTGCCTCTTATCTACCCAAAACCTCTGAAAAGGCAGTCTAAAGAAAGAAATTGCCAGTGGGGAGGTAAAAGGAGTGACAGGCTGCTCTTGCCTCTACTCTGGGCAATATGAGAATATCAGAGCTTGGGGGGGGGGTTCTTCTGCCAGCAACTTCCCCTCTCTGCTTGTTCATTTATTAAAGAAATTTTTAATAGTTTTGGGTTGTGGAGTGGAAGAGTAAAATATCTCTTGCTGCTTCTGTAAAGGTTTGTTATGGAACTGCAGCCTCTGGGTACCCCTGAAGCTTAGTAGAATGACTTTGGCCTTCCACCTTTCCCTTTTTCAAAGTCTTCTAACTGTTCACCTATTGTCTTTGCAACACCGTAGACTTCTGTTTTACTGTAGGCTATTTTAAGAGGCTGTCTACTATAATTACACCTAAGAGTATATAATGACACCTATGTACTATTAAAATATTCTGCTACATCATTGAAATTGTGGTTTTATGATATTGTCCCTGCAAGCCGCTTTGAGGTCATTTTCAGTATTGAAAGTCTGCTTAAGAATAATTGCAATAAATAGCAAGTGTGAAATATTTATTGGTCTGATTTGAGCGTTAATTCACCACTGTCCTCTTGGTTATGACAAGCCAATGACATACAGCAAAGGAGATAACCTTAAGGATTTTTGTTAAAATCTGGAAATTTAAAGAACCTCTTCGTATTTAGCTGCAACTCGTGAAGTTGTACATGCTTCTGAAACAGACACAAGCCTGTATTTAAGAAGAGGCCAGAATCTTGATTTCTACAATGGCCAACGTATTGCCTATGGGAAGCCCACAGGGGCAATATTGTGAATTGCTCCCAGACAATTGGTATCGAAAAAAATATCTGATACTGGATGTGATATATCACTGTCATGATCAATAGCCCTTGACAGGCCTCTTTAGTTAGCCAAGTCTTCCCCTTTTCCTCTGAGGAAGGAATTTGCTTCATATCACATTATGTATTGTTGGCACTCTGAGCTCTGCTTTTGCATGCTTCTCCACCAATTTTAAGTTTCCATTTCTAATTTAAAACTGACTATAGTTCCTTGTGACACTGGAACTTGGGAGACTGTGGTTAGTTTAAACTGTGGTTAGGGAGAATGAGGTACAATCAAATTGTGATTTAATAGCTTAAACAAACCAAATTTCAGAAATCACAAAGAAGTCTTAGTGTAATAGAGAAGCAGAAGCTTTCTTTCTCTCCTATTCCTTTACCTTCACCTCTGTCTCTCATACTAACACACTCACCCTCACACACATAAACTCCCTTCATCATGTTTTCCTCCCCACTGTCTCTCTTCTCCTCTTCAAGGTAGATATCTTTCTTCCTCCAGCCTTATCTCTATGTCCCTCCACACTCCTTATGTGCTTCCTTTCCAAACTATTTGAACCAAGAGTCATCATGGTGGATTGAAAATGACTGGTGTTTGGTTACAAAAAAGGTAAAAAGGTCTCTATAGTATATGCTGAGGGAGGTCTGGTAGAGGAGCTGCAGGGTCAGTGGGAATCATACTACAGAAGTCAGCTTCAAAATAAAAAGAGTGCTTAGGGATGTGTTATATGTTGCAAATTTATGACATGGAATAAACTGATTTGTTGAAGAAAGTGTGAAATTTGCAGTAGGTACATAAGGTAGTCTTATCTGTTACATAGAAACTGTTTGATGAAGTGTTCCTTATTCTATTGAAATACCCATTTCTTTGTCTAGAGGGAAAGGTTCATGGAACGTAGAATGTGCATCTTTTATTAAGATGCTCAAAAACTATGCTGCTGAATGGGTAAATGTGACAAGGGACTTCTGAGGTTTCTGTGACATAATGTAACTTGGCAGCAGAACTCTGAAGGGAAAAAACTTTCTGAACAGCAAATTCAAGGCATCACAAAATAATCAAAGAGACATGTAGAAAAATACCATTTGGATATTTCTGACAATAGCACATGTAAAATACATAATTTAATTTTGTGGTGACTTAGCACTTGAACTCTTGTATATATTAATATAACACAAGCTTTATTGTAGCATTCCACTTTCACTTTATCAGGATTGCCACCTGTCTGATTTTCAAATGCATTTGTGTGACATTAGAGAATATAGGCAATGCAATGCCACTTAAAAGCACATGTACTCACAGCTGTCTCACATGGTAAATGCTTCACTTGACACCTGTGGTGAGGCCTATAAGTAGCATGTAGAGCCAGTTATGGGAAATGAAATAATATATCTTTAGTACGACAGTATGAGTACTGTAATTGCTGGTTTATTTAGAATAAACAGCCAAAGTTTAAGTTTATATGAAAGTTCTTACTCAGTATCTCCCTTTCCTTCCCTTCCCTTCCCTTCCCTTCTCTTCTTTTTTTATGGAAAGAGGGAAAGAAAAATTGGTCACAGAACTGAAAAGCCTCAGCTACATTATGACTGCTAGTCTTTCTCCTGACTAAATTTCTAAATTTCCAGTGGCGTCTGCTGGACTTGAGTAAGATTATTTAGAAGTATAGGAAATTGTATGGCACAACTCTCTCTTGACTGTACTGCATCATAATGCTAAAAGGTAAAGTGCTTATATGTTGGAATTTCCCTCTTCATAGAAACCAAATACCCTGCTTGCACAACAGCTTGTGATAAGCTTATTATAAATCTGTTCACTGTTTTGAGCTTTGTAAACTAAATATTCAGGTAAAAAAGGAATAATTTTGTGAAGGTCGGTCCACATTTCCCTCACTAGAGAGTCTTTGTGTCAAGTAAAAAAGGGAAACGTGTGTTTGAGTCTGTCACTCAGTTTGTAATCACGGTGACTTTAATTCTCAGATTCTTAAATCATATGTTTGTTTACACCCACTCCCCAATTCTTGGATTTCTTCAGTAGCCAGAGACATAAGTCTGTCGGTCAGGGATATGTTTGGCGTCAGTTTTTACCTTGTTGGATGTACTCACTGAGTCTTTATGCCTACTGATAACTTTTTTCGTGGGGACATGTGATTTATGTGTTGATGGGCATTTTGACAGGAATGTGCAATGAAGATGAAAGCATCAAGGCCTAATAAAAATGAATTAATATCTTGTTTGCTGGCTCATATTCAGAAAAATTAGACACTTGCTGGTTTTATGGTACATTTCAGTAGTGCTGTTTACATGCTAATAAATGCCTCCCTCTGTGTAAGCACACTATGAAATTAGGCTGCTTGACTAGGTTGGTATTCCACCCCCCCCCCAACAATTTACATGACATTTGGTAGCATAAAAGAGGGAGAAGTAGGGTCCCATGTGTTCAGCAGAATAGGGGAGAATCTGTGTTAAATTGTGGCAATTGTACTGATATATTCTATGTCACTGAAGCACACTGTGTGTGAAGGCACCCATGGTGCTTGGCATTCTCTGTCATTTATTGGAACCTGAGGACTGTTCAGAGCTGATATAAATAATTGTTTCCTCTCTGGGTTTCTCCATGCAAAGAATTTGGAAGCATCAGCAAGTAAAACTGCAGGAGGTCATAATTGCGGAAATGAAAACAGTTGGTTATTGTGAGTGTGTTGTGCCACTTTCCAGTGTTCTTCTCCAACTACCAATTTTCTTCTCTGCGTGTGTGTGTTTAACAGTGTTAACTTTAATGTGTTAAAGTAGAGCTGGACAAAAGCAGGCAATGCTGTTTTGATAAATATGAAATATGAGATGCTGAAGAATTGGCTTTTGGGGTGAAGATTTTTTCCCCAGGAACTGGTCTGATATCTTAATTTAGCTAGTTGGAATACTGCTTATTCAGCAAGGGTGGCCTTTGCAGCTTATTCTATCAAATTCTCTGTCTTCCACAGAAATCTGTGTAAAATACTTTTTTAAAAAAACTTCTAGAACATGGTTATTTACAGCCAGTTATCATGTTGTAGACTTAGAAGTTTGTTACAATAATTTCACTGGTGATAACTTTTTGAAACCATAGCTTATTACCTTTTTGGTCTACAGTTTGCAGAATCCCACAGCCTGAGTGGCCAGTGGCTGGGAGTCTGGGATTTCTAGTCCCAAGTATTGCTTTCTACAGTCTCCATCCTGTTTGCCTCCCCATTCCCTTCACAAGGGAAGGAGAATAAAGTCTCCTTTCCTTAGTTTGTTCCAAATCACAATTTCCTCTTTCATCCCAGCTCTGGGAAACATTGGTTTA
The DNA here is from genome assembly GCA_948474755.1 of Ctenosaura bakeri. Classification (NCBI taxonomy): domain Eukaryota; kingdom Metazoa; phylum Chordata; class Lepidosauria; order Squamata; family Iguanidae; genus Ctenosaura; species Ctenosaura bakeri. The sequence continues at coordinate 102,524 of CAOLHI010000200.1, read as the reverse complement.
GAACAAAAACCAGTGGTTGCCTATAGAGTGCTCACAAACAGAAGTATGCTGGCAGAAAATGGATGATTTTTGACTGAATCCCCATGTGCCTCAAACCTAAACCTGTCAGAACTGGTGGAGGAAACAGCAGGCAGAATTGGATTAAAGTTGTCTCCCCTCTGATCCTGAACAGAACTCTTTTCTGCAAGTCCTCTTGTAAACACAAGGAGCCCACTAGACCCAAGCCTAGAAGCTGAAACTTCAAATATCCTTCCTTTGTGAAGGTGGATACATGGTTGTAACCAACAATAATTGATTGTGTCTGAACTGGGCCAGTACCTTTTCCTTTTCTGTGACACTTCTATACTTCTAGCCCATGATAGAACAAACATACTATACCATTTGCCATATAACCAGTGGCTTATGTGCAAAAATAATTATTTCAGCCCTTTTCCCCATCTTTTTAAAAAATGAAATGTTGGGACTATTTTTGCTCAGTTTAGCGTCCAGTTTAGGAAGGGCTGAAGTTCCTCTATAAAGATTAGGTGTGCAGCTTTGAGGCAATGGATTACATTAACTTATTTATTCTTTGCCTTTCTCCCAAAGTTGGGACTCAAGGCAGCTTCTGAGATAAAAGACAATACCAGTAAAAACACGTGTAGGTAAAAACATACAAATAATTAGAGGTTGTTGTTGTTTTTTTAACGTAGCTTTGCTGTTGAATGTACACATGACATGTCTCATCAGTTCACTTGGAGCATCTTCTGGTGAAAGACCAGCCCAGTTATTAATGCATTAACCTTTGAGCTTTATCATTACAGTGTGTTATACTTATGCTGCCTTTGGAAAGCAATCAAAATTTAGCTGACCCAGAATGTAGCAACCTAGGCCATTTCCACACTACACTCGTACAGCTGGCTGGTCCCTCCCTAAACTGCAAACCCCAGGATTCCATAGGATGTTGAAAGTGGAATAATCATGCTATAAGAATGTAGCGCAGAAACGCCCCTGGTTGCTAATATGGACTTCACTGTCATACAGATGTCAGGTGATGTGTTTGCTTGAGCTAGTACTATCAGTTAGGACCATTTGATTTAGGACAGCTATTATTTTCAGCTTGTTTTCCTCATCCTGTGTACTATATTTCTAATGGGTGGTGCTTTTATGGTAGAAACACCGAGTAAAAATCTCATAAATACTTGTTTTCATAGTGCCTTGTTTTTACTTTTTGTTGTTCTCATTGCTGTGTGCCTTAGAGTTGACTCTGACTTACGGCAACTCTGTCATAGGGTTTTCTTGGGAAGATCTATTGATTTTTTGCCATTGCTTTGCTCTAAGGCTGAGACAGTGTAACTTGCCCAAGATCACCCAGTGGGTTTCCGTGGCTGTGTAGGGATTTGTACCCTCATCTTTCAAACCACAGTACTTAAGCCACTTTACCATGATGGCTCATTTTCACTTTGAGTTCCTACTCAACCTATCCCTCTTTTGGTGGTAATAGTATCTTAAGTACCAGAGCTTTCCTAGGAGAAAAAGAGTGAGACCCACTTTCAAGCATGGTATTCCTCAAGAGTGACAGGAATAGTGGAGGGAATAATAGATAGCAAACCCTGCTCAGGGCAGCTTTGGCTGACATAAGGTAGAAGAATTAGTTCCCCCACCATTCCTTTTGAGCCTCCAGTTATGATAACAGTGGACTAATTCATGGTTGGGCATTTGGCCTTTTATTTACTTCTGCAACTCAGAGAAACTTCCTTGATACTCTGGAAGCGTATAAAGTATAAAACTTTCTTCATTGCCGATGTCAGCACTGTGGCTCCGGGTAATTTAATGCAGTGGGATTTTAGCGGGCAGAAAATTGTTCTGTGTGCCAGCTGTGTAATGGAAAGCAGCTGTAGCATGAGAGCTAAGGCATTTGTAAATCTTGCAAGTTGGGGGTAGAAGTCAAATACTTTTTCTGCTTTTCTACTTGTCAGAGCAGCACCTCTGGGCCCAGGTTATTGTCTGGTTAGGCAGTATTGTATCTTCACTAATATTTGATGATGTAGTGTGTATGTTGATATGTTAAATGAATTCAGTAGAGCTTAAAAGTTCATACTACTGATTCAGCATTTTCTGTCCTACATGTACCAGTTAATAGGGCAGGGAGGAGCATAACTGCTGTTTGCAATTTTGAAAGTTGACTTGAAATAGAATATATTAAGTCAGTTGGTAGAACATTCCCTTGCCAGTTCATGTTTTGTGAGTCTCCAGTACTAAAATACAGTATTTGCTTTCAGTCTTTGGATAAATTATTACTAAAGAATGTTCATGCATGGCAGGCAGTTGGACACAATGGCCCTTGTGGTCTCTTCTAGCTCTGTAATTCTATGATTCTTCTTTTTATTACACTGTGAAACTAAGAAATGCACACAAATATAAACTAGGGGAGAAGTATAATTCCTGATCCCAACTGTAATAGACCCATTTAATCAGTGAGACTTATATAAAAGGTGACTTAATAAGTCCATTTATTTAGTGGTTCTGCTTAAGACTATGAATTGGATTTAGTCTCAGGTTTCTAAAGAGAATGTCTCTTTAGAAGAATGTCTCTTCTAAAGAGAATGTCTCTGTTTCTAAAGAGAATGACCTGCTTCACTTGGCTGCAACCATTTTAGAACTGATAAAACTGATTTGAACAGCCAGCAAAGCATAGTCCTGATGGATGTTAGTAGTCTTTAGTGTAGTTCACAGTGAATGACCTACTGCCCTTCTTTCTTTAACCGGAATATCTTATGTATTCTGGGTAGACTGCATTTCTCTTGTAGGATGATCTATCAAATTTTAGTAAGTAGACTCCACTACATGGCATTTATAATTTGCCTCTTTCTAACAGCTCTGGAGTTTAGCTAAATCCTGTTTGGTTAGAGTTGCTCTAACTTTGGGAAAAAGAGAGTAACACAAAGTGGAAGACAGTTTGGTGCCTTCACCGCAGCTTTTAAAAGGAAAGTGGGATACAAACAAAATTTTGCTATTAAGTATACTATGCTTCCTAATTTATAATACCATTGGTTTATTTCTTATCTGTTAACCATGTATGTTGGTGTGCTTTCAAATTTTGGTTTGTTATGAAATTTCAGGCCACGTCTGATGTTAGAGATTGCCTATTTTGCTTGGTTACATGCTTTTTTTGGAAAGTGCATATGTTACCATCTAGATCTGTCCGTCCTTCTGATGTAATTAGAGGAATAATTGTCTATGCAGAACAGCTTTCATTTGAACACATCCTGTTCAGAGGCTCTTGCTAGGAGAAGGAATGCCATAGCTTTTTTTTTCCTAGACAAACTGTTATGTGCTCAGTTTGGATGCTCTCTGGAAGGAGGTAATTTTTTCATTAGCTGTAGAGAAGTAACTGTAGAACTGAATGCATTTTGTGTAGCAACAAATACCCAGTGAGTCTGAAGTGCCAGAATGAGAGCCGAACTGCACAAAGGTGTCATATCGCCATAGCAATACATTATTGCTAGTTCAGGATCAGTGCTATCACATGATGTCATTGCTAACCAGGAACTATCACGTTGCAATCTGTCCAAAATCTGCCCTTTTCCAATGCTGAAAATAATCTGTTAATAACTCCCTTTCCCTTAACAATCCTGTTACCTGTGGCAATGTGGTTTCTCAATAGTGCTTGATAGTGCTTCCTTCCATAGCTGATCCAGGAGGAGGTGTGGTGTGTGTTCGCAGGTTGTCCCTTCCTCAGCTAATCCCATGGTGTATAGTAAATTCAAAATCTATCAGCTCTCTGTGTTTATTTTAAGTTTCTCCTTTCAGTTAATTTTTTTAAAAAAATTAATACATTTTTTAGCATTACAGTACAAAAACAAAATAGTGTACTGGCATGTCATTGATGTCACAGTGTTGCTGCACTAGTACGACTTTAAAAAAAAAAGAGAGCAATCACAAGCTGTGGGGTGGGGAAAAAGTGAGGGAAAAGACTCACCATTAACGCTGTGGTGTGGTAACACCAGTGCCAATAATGCTATTCATCTGTGTCAGTCAAAAGGATGTGGTAGAGAGCATTCATAACTCGATACCATCATGGAAAATGGCAATGCTGAGATTCAAACAGAACGACATGATATTGAGGTATGGTGTGATAAGGCCTTCAGTTTTTGTTGTTGACATCCTTCATCAACTGCGTGAAATTTTAATTTGCAAGTAAGATTTATTTGATCATATAAGGAGTTCAAGTAATGTTAGTGGTCTTTTATGCAGTTTCTTTTCTTTTCTTTCTTCCTTTTTTTTAGTGGCTTGCCTGTAGTATTGTGTAAATAGTGGGTTGCAGTCATTTAGTCCAAACTCTAGGAGAGCGTGTCCCAATCTAGTGCCCTCCACATGTGTTAGACTGCAGTACCACCATTTACATCCAGCAGATCAGCGTGGTGGACATGACAGTTACAGTCCAAACCATCTGAATTGCATAAAGTTGAGAAGACTGACAGATTGCAAATATTAAAAAAGAAAAACCCCCAGTTCTAATACATAATCTTTCTTTATCCTTCTGATATATAGATATTATAGACAAAGTGCAGTAAACCCATCATTTGCAGTTTGGCATCTTCCATATTAATGAAAGATGCAATATCTCCATGCAACAAGGAGTCCTTGGCCATTTCTGCACTAGACTGTTATAGCGCTATCATTCCACTTTCAACATCCTATGAAATCCTGGGGTTTGCAGTTTAGGGAGGTGCTGACTGGCCTCTCCCTAAACTGCAAACCCCAGGATTCCATTGGATGTTGAAAGTGGAATGATACCACTATAAAATGGCCCTTGTCTCTTCCGTGTTCTAAATGACAGTCTGTGATGTATTCAGTGAACATTGCCTAAATGAACTACATCAATTTCACTGTATTTTTTTATTAATTGTAGGAGAAATTTCTCTTTCTTTGAAATTCTGTTAAGTGCAAGATACTGCCTGTAACAGAAACAGCATCTTTAAGACAGTTGGTCTAGAGCTGTTCTTAAAAGAGAGACTTCCCACTTCAGAAACCTTGTCCACTCAGATTTGTAGTATCAGTCTGTTGAAACCTACCATAGTAAACGTGTCATGGTTGGGAGCTCTAGTACAGCTGTAGTGTTCTTGTCTGAGGAATGTCTCATTCAAGTTGACTGAGGATGATGTGCATAGGATCTGATTGTACAGTATATGAACTGAGGATTGATGTAATAGGCCTTCATGCTACATTCTGGCCTACTTATAAAAAGCTGCCCTTTCTCTTATGAGTTCCAGTGAGATCAATATATAAATAGATTTATACATATAAAACATTGAATTTACTCCAATGGGTTATATTGATCAAAGTGCAGCAGTAAAAAAAGAAATAATAATCTCTGTGTTATAAAGCAGATGAGACCCTGGGGTCATATATGACAGATTTCTGTTTTACTTTAGCTTAAAGATGCTGTTGCATTCTGTAAATCTATATTTGGTGTATTAATCATCTAATCTAATGCTTTGTGACCAAAGGCAGTTGGTTGACAATCTATTCTTGACAGTTGCCAAAAAGATTCAATAACTAAATTAAATTGGTCAGTACTAGGAAGGGGCTGTTTTGCTGGCCAACTATAATGGAATGAATTTGTTGCTGCTGCTGTTTTCTTTGTGGAAGAAACAAAAGAAACACAGTTGTCAGTCACAGAAATCTTATGGTGTTTATTGATGAAACAGAACATTCTGTTTCTGAAGTTTACAGGATTACTAGCAGAATCCAATTTTGGAAAAGCTGCTTTCTATGAACTATGTTTCCCAGAGTTTCTGAGTCACCAGGGTAGCTAAGGGATTCAAGGAGTTGTAGTCCAGAAAAGTAACTGTAGGCTTTAAAAACAGTGGAAAAATGTATTACCTTTCTCAATTTTAGTAGAAAGAGATATACCTCAATAGGGTACAGATAGTTTTAGATAATTAGTTTACTTTATCAGAATCTGGGCTTAAGCAAAAGCAGTTGAGAATTATGTTTTTTTTTTAATAAACAGACAGGTTAGGATCTCATTCAAGTACTAGTTCAGACATACCTGAAGGCTAAGTGTATACCTAGCAGGGTTGTGTCTGTGTGTGCCCCCCAGTCTCTGAATAGCAAACCACTATGTTGTATCACAAACCTGCTTTTGAAGCTTCCTTCATTATCAAAAGTAATTGTCCATGTAGCCTGGAGGCTGCTTTCCCCTCCACCTAGAAGTACAAAACAAGCTGCTTGTGTGTGTGTGTGTGTGCGCGCATGCGTGCGCGTGCATGTTGAATATGGAATTTTTTTACCTGTGCGGTGCTGACCTCAGTGATAATCGGCAATGTGGGTATATCCCCTTTTAAGAAACTCAAAAGAATAAATTCACATTCTGTTATTCTCAGACTTAAAGTTTAGTAAAAATGTTAAAATGTGTGTCCCTAAGGCTGCTATGTTGTAAATATGTGCCATTGCTCTTTGTCCTTCTAATATATTCTCTGCCCACTGGGGACTCTTTTGGTCTTCTGAGTTTATGTTTAATGTTTTGGAAGGCACGATAGGAAAACCTCTAGACTGCCATACCTTGAGCAACTTTACAAATAAGCGGTGGAGCAAATGATGGTGCCATTTTTGAAGCTGACATTCCTTTTACTTGCCACCATGTGCACTTAACTATTGATCTTTCTGCCCTATTTAATCTTGACAGATATAATAGATTAAAGGACTACAAGATTTTTCCTTGCATCTTTCTCTCCTGTACCCAGTGCTGCTAGAATGGATTGTGGTACCCTAGTGACACAGATAAACAGTCATCCTTTCTCAGCCTTCTGAGAACAGAAGTCTGCTTCCTCCTAGAAACCTGTGCTTGTTTGTTTTTTGCAAGCAATGTGAAAGACTGCTTAGGGGCAAGCATTTTAGATTTGTTTGTCACTCATGTGCTAAGTCCACCTCAATAAGCATTCATGCTGTGAAGTTGAACTTGAAAGCTTCAGCTCTTTCAAAGAAGGATTCAACTTCTTATTTAAATGCTTTGATTTGTAAGCCTGTCTGGTAATATTGGGAGTGGATGGAGGATGGATTGTTAATTTTACTGTAATTGTCTGTGAGTTGATCCTTCCAACTGTGTGAATGAGACTTGTTCCCTTAAAGATGAATTATAATAAAATGCAAGCTCTGTTTCCAGTGTCCCTCTTGGTTCAAAGGAAGCATTCCTGTGAATGGCATATATAGTTGGTCTTCTCATTGAATGCATAGTGTGGATGCATTTCCAGATTATCTTCCTTTTGAGATGTGGATTTTAACCACATAGTTCTTGCTTTCCTGTTACCAGTGGAGTGCTTTTCCTTGTTCTTTGTTCTGGACACAAGTCAAGGCATTTTGAGGTAATAGATATGTGTTCAAATGGACACCCGCTCTTTGCCTTTGGACAGCCAATTTACAATTTAAACTGTTTGCAATTTAATTAGTAAACTGCATGATTCCCACCAGTGATCTGCAGTTGGCCCTTCATCTCCACAGATTCTGCATCTACAAATCAACCACAGCTCAAAAATATTCAGGGAAAAGACATTCCTAAAAGCAAACCTTGATTTTGCTGTGTGCCAAGTGTTACGCTGATGTATATAGACATACCTTGCTGTAGCCTCCTGCCATTTCACAGATCCTCAGTCTCTCTCTGGCACTCATTTCAGTTCTTTGTCATTGTATATAAGAGACACCATTTTACTGTGCCATTTTGTTTAATGGGACTTGAGTATCCACAGATTTTGGTATCCATGAGGGGTCCTGGAACCAAACCCCAACAGATATCAAGGATCCATTGTATTGCCTTCTGCAAGTTACTACAAACCAAAATTAAAAATAATCCTCAAATAATTATTTTTTTACAATCCCAGATGAGTTGTGTTTTTTCATTTTTTTCCCTAAGGTTTGATAAGAGTTCTGGGGATTTTTCTTTTTATGCAAGTATTTTCTGGTGGTGGGCAGGGTAATAAAAATTGCTATAATATTAATATGTTTTAAATGTATAGGTAGGTCTGTATTGATTTCTTCTTCTTCCCTTTTTTTTTTAAACCCCTTTCAACACGATCTGAGAATCTATCAGGATTCTATCCTATCAGGAATCTATTAGTAATGAAGAAATTTCCAGTCATGAACCTTTAAAATGAGGAATGGCTGTCCAATAATGTTTTCTTTAAAAATGTCTTGACATAAGTCTCTTATCCTCTAACAGGATGTTTAGATTGCCAGTCAGACACACCAAGATGCCTTCCTCTGAAATATTATATCCTGTAAAGCCAAGATAGGGAGTGACAAGATACATAAGTATTGTTGTGGACAACATATTGGATTCTGGAACAGCTTCATTAATACAACAGTGTAATACCTAGAAGAAGTATATTACCATATGTCAAATTTCAGTGTCTGGGTATTTTTTGACAAAACATCTTCTTGTTTATTAAAGGAGTAAAACAAAATAGCCATATCAGTACATCATCTCCTCTGCCTCCAGGTCTTGTGAATTAATAATTCACTACATTCATTCAGTATGACACACAGAGTCAATATTGTATCAAAGCCCAAATGACCAACTATGGTTTGGGTAAATATGCTATTTATATAGAAGTGTGCTCTTTGTGTGATGCTTTGTATGACTATGTCCTTCGCTTATTGGAGTTCTAGTCCATTCTTAAATTGGTAATTTTCATTTTGAAAGCTAATCAGAGGCCACTTTATGCCAATGATAACAAACAATGGCTTGCCAGTACTTTAATCGGGATAAATGAAGGCATCCTGAAAGGTCTCTATAAAGAGCCTTGTGTTCTGGTTGGATGTGTTGATGGGGTGTGTAAGGAAGGTTGATGTGTGTATCGCAACCCCTCTCTGCAGGCTCGTGGGAGGGAAAAAGGTAAATTACATGTGCAGGTGCAATACTTGAAAGGTAGCTGCTGCTGTCACAGAAAATTTCCCTGCCAGTGACATCTGCTGCCAGGAATGTGAACCCTTTAAATTGCTGCCATATGCAAACCTTTATCTGCAGTCTGCATATGGTAACTGATCTCAATGGCATGTGCTTGCTACCCAGCTGGAAACGATGGTCATCTTAGAACTTTCTAATGCACAGTGGTGAGCATAATTTACCTTTGTAATATTTTGCTGCTTAAATAAGTACTTTTTGGTTCTGGGGACCTATCTCCAACAAAATCATTCTGTGTTAGAAGCTAACTGCTTGCTATAAACTTGTGTCACTTTATCGTGATACTCTACTATAGTGATAGGCATACTTATGTCTGTGTGATGTTATAGTACAGATCAGCTTTTGACTGATGATTTCATGTACTTAACAATTTGTATGTGTACTGAGATTGCGGCACTTAGTACAACTAAGTGTTCAGTGGCTGACCTAACCTTGGCCTTGCTTCTTCATATCCTAATTAAATAGAATAGCCATTTTTTTTTTCAAAGACAGGCATATATCTTGTGATACAGTTGTATCAATCATAATATATTTTACAATCTTCTCAGACTACCTCTAGGAGCAATGTATGCTCAGCTCACAAAACCCTAAGGACTATTTAACTTCTTTTCTTGGTATAAAAGAGGAAACCGCAGAAGACAGTTGCCCTGGAAATTTGTTTGTTGTGGTTTGTTAAGTGGCTTTGTTGTGCTGCTTGTTAGGTGTCTGGTTTGAAGCAGAAAAGAGATTATTAATTTATCATTGTTTGTGTCAAGAGATATGCAGCCTTACTCAGACTGTTTATCTTGTTATCATGTCAGAACCAGCTGCTGTTTGTCTATTGGTCCTTGTCTCACATAGCTGCTTATTTTCAAAATGTATACAAGGTATGTTATCTTTTTTCTTTTTAGTTCCATTTTTCCTCTGTGGAGCTCAGAGTGGTGTGCATAATACCCTACCCATGTCATCCTCTCAACTTATATGAAAACAGGCTAAGCTGAGATGTGAAGATGGATACACAGTGACCATGTGATTTTTGAACCTGAATGGAGTTTAGAAATCAGTGCTCCACACTCACAAACCAGCATTCTAGCTACTGTACTACTCTGACCTCCCCAGTTTTCTACAAAAAGCAAAAGATGTATTTAAACTTGCTAGCTGTGACCCCTCCCACCTCATACTTCTGAGGTAGAATAGGCATTTTCAGCAAGATTGTAGTTTCCACAAGCACATCATACCCGTTTTGGTTTTGCATTTACTAGGAGGAGGTTTGTTTGTTTGTTTTGCAAGTTGAGGGACGCTGGGTGACATATAGTCATTTCATCTTCCAAGTTGGTTTTCCTAGCTTCTAAGACTTCCTTTTCCAGTTTCTGCTGTACATGCTGGCTATGTCAATTTGTACATAGTATCCCAGAAAACTAATTGTCCAAGCTCACCTACCCTAGGCTTTAAGCTGCAGGACTGTAAGAGTGGTTAAGAGAGATTGTAAGAAAGTGGTAAAAAAGAGAGATTTTTCCCAAACTCTGCTGTAGGCTTTGAGACTGTTGGTCCAGAGTATCTCTGCACAGTGTATATGGGTGCAGTGTCACTTGTCAGGTTCCAAGCCTTCCTAAATCCCAGTGATTAAGACAGGTGTGATCTGGGGACAGTGGCAGCTGATAACATGCATGTTAGTTGGATGATGAATCTGCTTCAGGTTTTACTCAAACCTTTGGAAGAGCTCTCCAAAGTGCTGAACCTATTTTGCGGATAGGATTTTGCACCTTGCATAGTTCTTTCAAAGTACAGAATTACACTTGGGATGGACTCTGGCCTTCTAAGATGAAAGTGCAAACCACTGCTGTCTGGAAGTTAACAGAAAAGTGGATGGTACTGCACAGGAAATGTATTGAAATTCTCATAACTTTATTGAAATCTTGCTGCATTTCAGCCTGCCTTTGTTGATTAGACATCTGTTTACCAGCTGTTTTACTTAAATTGGGCATTGTTTTGGAGTTTCATGAACTAGACATGTGCATTGCTTTTTGATCAGGACTAGTCACCTGATATTTGTGTGCTCATAAATAGGCTTTACCCACTGAACATTTTATGGGTAGTGTGTAATATCTCTCTTTTGAGATCTGACTCAATGGCCTATGTTACATATATTCAGTGTAAAAATTGCTGCTGGGTTTATATTCTTTTCTTGTGTTATGTTGCCATCTTTTGTAGGCTGTAAGGCTATAAATACATCCAGGCTTTTGAATTCCTTTGTCAGAACCTATGTGCCATGTGGGGATCAGCTCTCAAAAGAATCAGTCTCTCGACTTCAGACCTTTCTTTGCTGTTTGAGTTTTTGAGTGTTCTGTGCTTGAATTCTGGGATGTTCAAAATAGCCTTCCAAATTAGTTGAATTTTGATTGGTTGGGTTCAAAATTTCTTTTAGTTATCCACATTTTGAACAGAATATATTTTTGATGTTTGCTGTAGTAGAAGATGTGTGTCTGTACAGTCAGCCCTCCACATTTGCAGGTTTCACTTTTGCAGATTTGATTATTCGTGGATTATTTGCTGTCACCTTTGCTACCTCTCTATGCCTTCTCTAATAGGGACTGCAAGCCTCATGAGACTGAGAAACTGTGAATGAGGCTTGTAAGGATGGATATGGGTCACTTTGCTAGACAGCAATGAATGGTTACCCTGTATTAGGTAAAAGACTTGCAGAAAGGCTTAAAGTTTTCTATAAAGTTTGGAAAATATGTAAGCATAATATTTGAAGGTAAATTTTAGCCCCTGTTGAGAAATCAAACATCTTATTTAAATTTGCATCTAGACTTTGTGGGCCTGAATAAGCCTATATTATCTGTTCCAGTAAATACTGTCCAAACCACTCATTTAAAAAAATGCTCCGCCACCCTTCCTGATTACATGATTGACTTTAGATTGGAAAAAACCTGAATATCTAAATCTTTTACATCTTATGCTTACAGGAGATAGCACGTTTAATGTTAGTCGTTTGTAATCAAACTCCAGTTCCCCATTTCATTTGAATATGGGCAACAGCAGCTTATTACAAACATCAAGTAAAGTTTTAGATCATGGGTATGGCCACCATGCATTTCGTGACTAGATGGATGCCTCTTTTGTGTTCATGAAGTGTTCATATCTCATTTTGAGTCATCTTGTTGTTTTTTTCTGGTGGAATTTCTGCAGTGGATAGTTTGGCTACTTCTGACAAGCAATGTCTACTCTGTGGTTGTTGCTGGGATACCTCCCACATGCTTTGACACCTTTTTGAGAAGCAACATGATTGCTGTCTTTCAGTGGCATAACTCTATTTGGATGGAGAAAATGTCTTTAGGCATTTGTGTATCCATGCCTAGAAATCCTGTCTGTGATCTATGCAAACATATTTCACCTGTCTCAAAAGAATTATGGGCTAATTAATCAGATACTGTCCATAATCTTGGGGGGGGGAATCATGAATCACATACATGTATTTCTGAGTTTTATTAGTTGAATAACATTTTTAAAAAAAGATTACTGTTCTGCTTATTGAATCTGCATGCATCTTTGGATCACTATTTTTTTCCTGTGCATTCACATATTTATGTTAAGGTATATATATTATATCAATATCTTTAACATGTTTATCGTGAGTATGAGTAATAAAGAACAGTGCAACCTCATTTATAATTTCTCTGTTGGTATTGTGTTACTTTTAGGATGCTGCGTTCAAATGATTGCTGAATATGGATAGTCAAAGTGAAATTATCATTCCTAATAGAACACTGTATTAGCTGTGCTGTACGTCACCCTTAATGTTTACAGTAACTGTTCAACCTATTTGCCGCCTTAAATTTTTTCCCAGATTTCTTAATTCAGATGTCCAGCTTCCATTCCTGGTCAATGAACCGTGTAGTTCCTTAGTGGTTGGATAAATGAGCAGTCTACTGATAAGAAAATAGAAAAGCATACATAATTTTAGAGTCATGATGCATGAAGAAAATCTCCTTCATAAGTGTAAGAAAAGATACCATTTTTAGGTCTTTATCTAAGACACAACATACCCCATGTTTGTATACACATAGATTAGAGTGCCCAGTTCATAATATTCATCATCTCTGTACTTCTTGTTTATTTGAACAGAAATCCCTGTCCTGTTTTGGTAGGGAGAGATAAAGAAAGAGGAAATTAAAACAAGTTAAGACCGCTGTGAGTTTTCAGTTACCCTGGCAGAATGTGAGATCATCCAATTTGTGTGCTAGGATTGATGTATGACATTATCCTCAAATGTGAACAGTTACCTTAAAGATGTCCTAGGATGTATGCAGAATTTGTCCGAGTTTTTAAAATTCAGACTGCTAATGCCAGTTATTCATATTATTAGATCTTATGACTGGGCTTATTTGCACATTTGTAGTCTGAGTTGGTTTACAAAAGCAGGTGCCCTTTTTAATTTGGTGATGCCGCATTTTGTCATTTTTTAAAAAATTTAATATGTTCGATAGCCGTGGAGTGACCTCAAGGTACTACAGTCAGCCCACCACCTTTGCTAGGGTTAGGGGCATAGAACTGCTGCAAAAGTGGAAAAATCACAAATATCAAAATATATGTGTGTGTCTGTGGGAGGAGGCCTGAGGCCTGGTGAGGAGAACAGACACCCAGGATCCATGCCAGGTCAGGGACAGGAGAGGGAGGAGGGGGGTGGCATAGTGGCCCTATACTTCCTTTTCTTGTGGTACTGAGAAATTAAGCTGCCAGACATCCTTAGCTGTCCAAACAGCAGCTGGTGGAGGAGGAGAAGGAAGAGGAGGAGAACCAGAGGTGGGTTTTTAAAGAGCTGTGCAGCCTGATCAGAGCCCACAAGAGGGAGTGTTCTCCTGGAAAAGGAGTACCTGGGAGGGGGCAGGGGATTGAGAAACTTGTGGATAGTCAAATCCATGAAAGTCAATCCCACAAATGTGGAAGACTGATTGTAGTTGTTAAGCAGGACACTCTAGATGTTTGTTTGGATTTATACTTGAGTTTGTTGCTTGTTGAATTGTTTACTGCTACACTTGGAAATTGCACTTTGTTACTTAATTCAAGTGTTTAAAAGCAAAGCTTTTTTGTGTAAATGGTAGTCTACTGCATGTGCATGTGTGTTGTGTTAATTTTGAGGAAATTGTGAACCTTGGAGGAGAGATTGTGTTACACTCATGCCAAAACTAAGGACAATGTAGGATGAGTGCCTCCTTCAGTGCATAACTAAGCTTCTGCTACAGGATGCTTTGAGATGTTCTGAATGGCATGGCTGCCAACCTGCATCACAAGATGTTTCTGACAACTCATAGGCTGAATTTTGGACATGGAATTGTAAAGCTGCTGTGGAATAAAAATGCAAACAGCATTACTAGTCAGGGAAGCTCTAATGAGGTACTCTGGGAACAGGAGCAATGTCAACCAGCACACTTTTCCATTGAATTTAAATTGAGAAACATCTGTATGGAAGTTCAAATCATGTCAAGATTGCCATGTTATGATAGTCACTCCTTAGCTACATCACAAGGTTTCATCCACATTATATTTACACAAAGATTGACACTCTTCTTTGAACAAAATTAGTGCAGTATATTGTATTAGGCCAACTCAAAGGGCAGTAGGCACCTCAAAGGTTTTAATGCATTTTTTACATCACTTTGGATGGCCTCATAAAGGCACTAAATTAATATGGAATTTTTTTCCTTGTGACCATCATGACTGCGTTTGCTTTCTCATTTGAACTTCTGTTTTTCTCCATGTTGCATTGCAAATTATTTTTGCCACTTACCAGGTCTACAACTTCATTTGCAGGTAGCAGAACTGCTAGGGCTTTCTTCTTTTCCTTCTTCTTGTCATGCTATTTGCATAATTGTTTTGGATGAAGGTGAAGTATCCCTTCCTTTTGTTACCACCATGATCCATGATCTGATCACTGGCTAGAAAAATCCTTAGGCCTGATATTTCTTTTATTAAAAATGTTTTTTAATTAATTTTTATAAAATATAAAAAAATCAATTTTAAAACAAAAGTAAAAAAAAAATTGCAAGGACATTAGATCGGATGAAATACATCAATGATGGATAAAGTATGTCTCTCTAGATCAGTGGTGCTCAACCTGTGGGTTGTGACCCCTTTGGGGGTCAAAAGACACTTTCACGGGGTTGCCTAAGACCATCAGAAAATACGTATTTCCGATGGTCTTAGGCTCCATTCCCTCCTCAGTGGTGGTGTACAAGTGTGAGTCACGTGCTCGCGTCCTCCTGCCCCCTTTGGCAGGAGCATGTGCTATTGCACGCGCTCCCGCCAAAGGAGACAGGAGGACACGAGCGCGTGGCTTACGCTTGCGCACCACCACTCCTGGGCCTTTTCCGCACGTTACCTTATCGCGGAGGTGGGGGGTGCCGTTCACGCAAGCAGGTTCTTGCACGAGGCGCTCTCTTCACTGGGAGCTGTAGGCTGCACTGGGGGAGGAAGGGGAGGGGCGGTCGCATGACCAGGAAGCCACTGCGCTCGCGTCCTCCTGCCCCCTTTGGTGGGAGTGTGTGTGGCCACAGCATCACCACAGCCAGAGTGGTGGTGCGCAAGTGCGAGCCACGTGCTCGCGTCCTCCTGCCCCCTGTTCAAAAGGGACAGAAATCGCTCCCCTTCTCCGCTACTGGGAGAACCTCCTGTCTGACGGGCCAGCTTGGGGGGGTGGTGGCATCACGGGGGCAGGCCCCCTCCTCGCCACGGCCCCTGCCCCACTCGCCACAGAGGGGGTCGCTGCGGAAGGGCCGGGGGGCCACAAGGCGGCACTTTTCTGGGGGGGGCGAGCTGCACCAGGTGCAGAAGACAAAGGCGCTGGGATTCCTCCCTCCCCCCGGTCAACACTCTGGAAACTTTTCCCACACTCCCCCCCAGCGGAAACGAGAGTGAAGCAGAAGCAGAGCCTGGGGGGGTACTCGGAGTTTTTTCCCAGGGGGAGACACGCGGCTCCTCTTTCCCTCCCTGCCTGCCCCCCCATTCCTGGCTGGCGAGGTGGCCTTTGCCGGGGCGGGGGGAGGCATTGTAAATAATAAATAAATAATTTTATGGTTGGGGGTCACCACAACATGAGGAACTGTATTAAAGGGTCGCGGCATTAGGAAGGTTGAGAACCACTGCTCTAGATGTTGTTGAACCTGCAGCTCACAACAGCCCTTGCCAGCAGAAGGTAAGGAATGCTGGGACTTGTGCTCCAAAAATATCTGGATCACATTTTACCCACTCCCAATTTATGTAGTTAGGTCATGCCAAGATTTCATAATGTCACAGTTGATGTGATCAGTCTAAAATAATATATATGTCTCTTGTCCATAATCCTACCCCCCATGTACCTACATGCATACATATAGATTATCTCAGAAAGTCTTACTGTAGGTTCCTATGACTGTTGTGGAGATGGAGATCTTTGGTTTGATTGGTATAGATAGTAAAGTTAAACCACGGGTCATTAAATGTGTCTTGCCTTTTAGAACAATTTTTGGGTGTATGTGTGATTTCTGTTGGTATATGTGATAAACCATGGTCAAAGAATATCATCTTTCTGAAGTATGTAGTTGCCCTGGTGGCGCAGTGGTTAAATGCCAGTACTGCAAGCCACAAGGTTGTGAGTTCGATCCTGCCCAGCTCCAAGGTTGACTCAGCCTTCCATCTTTCTGCAGGTCGGTAAAATGAGGACCCAGCTTGTCGGGGGCATGTATAGAAATGTTTCGAAATACATGCTATTTGTAAGTTGTTCGCCGCCTCGATCCATATGGAGAGGCGGGATACAAATAAAAAAAAATAAAAATTCTAATGTATATGTCTGGTTTTTGTGCAGTTAGATCTTATTCAACTAGAAAGAAAACATTAAGAGTGACACTTGAGATTCTATCCGGTATGCAAGGAAGTGGCTGAACTCACATGCCCCTTTTGGGTTCCTCTCAGTGGATTGAAGGGATCAGTTACATGTTGTATGGCTGTGGATTGCTTTCTCCTCTTTTCTGGGTTGCCATACCACAGTTCATTGACAGATTTGATGTTACTAGTTGTAAGTTGCTAGCCGGCACATCATGATCTGAAATCATGGTCTGGAAGCAATGAATGCTCACTGCTAACCAAAGTGCTGCCTGATTTGGGTACCTGAGCAGACTACTGTATAGTTAAACACACCAGGAAAGACAAAATAGAATCCAAGTGTGGCAGAAGAAAGGCATTATCCATGTACTTGGGATGTTTCCTGATCTTCCAAGTCTGGAATGTGTATTGGCAGGTGATTTTGTATGCTTGTTTGTTTTTACTGTTCTTCTTTAAAGTAAGCTATTCTGAATTCTTATGTTGGAAAAGTGGGATGTCAATGCCAAATATCTGACTTGAGCCAGTGATTTTCATGAGAGATCAAATCAGCTTCTTCAGAGTTACTGACCTAATCGCTATTGTATGAACTCATTACCTTTCATCTGAAAATTCATTTCCAGTCTTGCCAACTAAGCACTGTTACTGTTTGTTCAGTAAAATACTTGGGCTCATTATTTTTAAACTTTTCCAGTAATAATTCTTGATAAAGTACCTCTGCATGTGACTCCCAAGTTAATTAAAGAAAAAAACTCCAAAACATCTCCATCAAAATAGTGGTTGTGTGAACCAGAAAGCTGTCACTTGAAATCTCTTAGGTATTAACTAGTCTTAGTTGCCTGCTTTGTCTTCCACCTATATCATGAAGATGACAGTTCTACCAGCTTTGCTCAGACATTTCTGTTCAATTATTAATGTATGGGAGGTGCTTTGTGTATTACATAAATGCTTAATATTAAAATTTGCTCATATGGGTGGTAACTCCTGAGGTGAATCAGTAGATTTTTTTTTTTCCTGGACAGGTGAAGTATTCTGTGTAGGTCTGTCTTTGAAAGTACTCTAGAAGAAGAAAACAAATACTTTTTTGCAAAGTGAAGATGCTTGGGCTCTTAAATGTACAGTGTTTGAAAAGAATCATCCAGATTTTGCCAGTGAAAAGTATCCTTTGTTGATGCTCAAAATGTTGTGCTATGATTGCTGTATTATTTAAAAGGACGAGAAACAGATGATAGGAAAACCAGAACTTTGATATGTGCTACGTGGTGGAGCGTGTGTGTATGAATTGAGGAGAGCCATTAAAGGATTCAACTTACTTCCCAGTGTACAGGACACTGAAGATGTAAATGAATCCTTTTCTTATTGTATCAGGTTCCTGTTCCTTTGTATTTGGCCTTTATTCTTTCAGCTGCTAAAATGATGTGTCTGCTTTAGAACTTGGAGGCCTTGGGATTTATACTCTGCGTGAGATCAGCAGAAACCTAGATATAATTTGAAGAATAAACGTTCAGCAAGATGAGCTTTTGTTGGTAGCAAATGCATTGACGCACATCGAAAGGGATTCTTTGGCTTAAAATGATGCAGACCTGTTATGAGAACAGTCATAACTAGCAGTGTATGTAATATAACCAGTGCTTGTATTTGTTGAAGCAGTTACTGGTAATATCACTATTGCAAATGGAATCAGTAGCAAGCATGCTAATATTTTTACACATTGCGAGCTAACATGTTTGGGAGGCTTGATGATGCATCAGGAGACCAGAAGATACCATTCATCAGGAGACTTGGGCCCTGTTTAGGGGTTTAAAAAGGTACATATCAGCCAGCCACTTCCACTATCAATCTCCAATGTAAAGAATGACAATCTGACAATGACCACGTCCTCTGTGTATGAAGATTCCTGATGACACTAGATTATGTGGAGATTTCTCTCAAAGCATCTCCACTTCATACTATCATCAGTTCACAGGCGAAGAGTGACAGTAGAGGGGAGGGGGCTACCATATTCCCTTCCTCACATGTTCAGATGAACTCTTTTATAGAATACCCAAATAGGGCTAGATGATTGCCATATCAAAAACTATTTTGTTGTACACAGCTATTTTGCTTGTAACTAAAGGCTACAGACTTGGGCATTAAATAGACCTGTCTTTCCATTAAACTCTATCAGGTGTTTACTGCTGGTAGATTGGGTTCAGGTAACAGAATCCCTCAAGAGCAATATATGCATTTTCTTCCCTTTTGCATGAATATTTATTATGTAATCAATAATTTTCTTGTCAGATTGGGCTAACTCCTTTGCATGCATAATAAGCCTTGATTGGCTCAGAATTTGGCTTTTTTAAACATAATCTCTTCCCATTTATTTTTTTGAAAGCAGGAGCAGATTACCTTTTTCATCCTGACAGCAATGGGATGTCATGCACATGACTGTGTATATGTGCATATACAACATATACACACAGTTTTCTTCCTACCCATTGAGATATGTAGTGGCCACTTCATTTTTGTGAGGTTTCAGGCACATAACCCTTGTGAAAGTGTAGACTGCAAATAACTCCCCCCTGCAATCCCTTTCCCATTCTCCTCTGGAGCTCCCCCATCCCCTTGCCTCTGACCCTGACACTCCTGAGGAGGGAAGAATAAAGACAAGGTAATGGGCTTACTGGTACTTCTCAGATGGAGAAGACCAGAGAGCTAAGTTCTGGTGTTCTAGGTACTTCCAGTTGCCATCTTGATAAAGGAGATTCCTCCCAGAGGGGAGGGCTAAGAGCAAAAAGAGCACCTGACCAATCAGAAGCCATTACACAGCAGAATGTGCAATCATGTGGCAGAGAGGATACTCCTCCAGAAGTGGTGGTGGGGTTGCTTACTCAAAAGGGAAAAAAAAACCCATCCATTTTAAACATAAGCCTCTCAAGCCTGGGGTGAAGAATGCAAGGGAATAGGAGAAGAGAATTAGGGTGGGGAAGGCAAGCACATGCCTTGTGAAACCGCAAATGTGGAGGGGGGAAACTGTAGTTATAGGTTTGAGAAGGGGGTTGGCAAAGTTTCAGATCCCTGTTTCCTACCAATAGCGCCACAGCTATCTCTGCATTAGGTTTACTGGGAAAAAGGAGGGACATCATCCTTGTCTTTCTTCCAGTAATCCTGATACAGATCAGCATAACAGGGGTGAGGAAGAGGCTTTAGCCAAATGATCCTGATAAACATCAAGCAATCCTGATGGAGTTTTCTGTGCTGCTAATATGACAGGGGGAAGAAGAAACTCAGACAAGCTATGGTAAGGCAGTAAAATAGTTGCATTTTTTTTTTAAATGTAAGTCATGTTGAGTATCCCCTCTTGTGTCTGACATCCTTAGTTGGGGATAGGGAGACCCTAGGACAGTCAGAGAAAGAAGAGAATTTCTCTTTCAGGCATCATCACTCATGCCTAGGCAACTTAGCACTGTCTCCAAGCTCTTTTCTGTTAGGAAGAGTGGGCTGAATATGGATGAAGACTGAATGTTCCTGTCTTATTTGCCATCAAGGGACTCCTCCACTGCTTCTCGTGTGTGGAAGGTATCCATTACAGAAGCCTGGTTGCTAGAGATGATCTTAGATGATCCTATGCTGCAGCTGACAGTGGACCCTATGAATAATCAAATTAGCAATTAGGAATCATGTGATACTTGCAACCGTACTGCATCTTGCATATATGCTGCGGGTATTGATTCTGCCTACTCTCTTGTTTTCATGGTCAGTTTAAGATTTGGGATGTGTGGTCTCACCTGGATTAGGAGAAGACTCAAAAGATGTGTCATCAAGAAACAAGTGTCATTAAAGGGCAGCAAATTGTTATTTAGTCCTCTATGATTGCTGTTTGTGTCTCCCATCAATATAGAGTCATGCTTGCAGGACTTTCTGCTTCATATTGCAGAACAGCTTGGGTAGGTTTGTGTGTTTGTGCCATCAAATCATCTGTTAACTTATGGCGATCTGGTGCCTTTAGGGTATTTAGGCCCCTTGGGTTTGGTAGTAGCAGCTAAGTATCTAGGGACAGCCTTAAGCTCCATATTATCCTATCATTTCCCTTATGCTTCTGTAACCTTGTCAGGTTTAATGCCTTAATAGGGAAATTCTGATTTTTCATGATAAGTGAAAGGTGGCCTGGGGCACGGCTTGACTATTGCACAAAACCTTAAGGCTTCCAGTAAGTGCATTTCATATTCCAAGACCTATTGGTATAGTCTATAAAGGTAAGAATAGCAGGCAGATTTTGTCTTTAACGTACAGCAGTACTGCACTTTTTTCCCATTGGAGTAATGTGAATAGCCACTGGTGCCTGTACCAGTACACTTCTTGACCAAAATGTACATAATGTTATGCCTAAACTGTGTGTCCCTACAAGTGATGCTGTGAACTGACTTTCTACCTAGTCAGAATGGCTTAACCTTCTGCACAGGAAGTTTTATGTGTTGTTGTTGTTGTTTTTTTTCCCCAGAATTGGAACTCAGAGTGGCTCATGATATAGAAGAACCATACAAATTAAAAACTTAGAAAAAGTGAATTTTAAAACAGAATTAAATTTTTTACGGTATTAAAACAATGCCAGGATTTGTGTTTAAAGGAGCAGGCTGCTATCTCAGGCCCAGGATAACTCCCTTTGCAGTCAGGAGGATTTTCTGCAGATACAGAGAGGGAGTAAGAGTTAGGATCAGGCTGGCTGTGTCAAATGTTGGGCAGGATGTTGGGTTGTTGTGATGGAGGAAGTCTCCTTGCAGGTGAAATGAGGGATGTGCATAAAACCCCTTGTGATTGATGGGATTCTTAGAATCGTAGATTTTTAAGACTAGAAGAGGCCGCAAAGGCCATCAAGTCCAAAGCCCTGCTAGTTATAATCCCAAAGGCAACATTGCCAAATTTTGGTGCCAAAAAGCACCAAGGAGATTACTGCAAATGGGGGTTGAAATGAACCAAGAAAGGGGAGCAGGGTGCTGTGTGTGGTGTGTGTGTATGTGTGTATATATGTGATTGCTGTTAATTAGCCTCCTTAAAGTCTTAGGAGATTGATTGGGACCCAGTCTGCCTCCATCCTGCAGTAAACCTGCTGCAATTTATCTGGTAATCTGTTACCCTGACTTCTGGGGGTCCCGTGGGGGACACCTGCTCCGAGTTACACAGGTTGGGGAAATTAGCAGAGCACTAGCATTTACCCAACTTTTTGGAGTCAGACCAAGTCAAAAAGCCAGACAAATGTATCAAATAAATGAATTTTATTAAATGATTCACGCCCCAACACACTCACTCATACATGCACACAAGGCCTATTGAGAAGAAAAAGAGGTGAAAAATGGATAGGGGATATAGCAAAGGGAATGCAGAAGTGGTGGTACTGCACTTATCTTGAAGTTTTCAATCCGGGAAGCAGTGAGAAGAACGGAGCTCAGCAAAGAGACAGCCGAGGGGATCACTCAGCTAACAGAGTGCTGGTCTGCTAGCGTGGCTGGGAGTTCTCCAAAGAGACCCTCAAAAATTAGAACTACTTATAGGGCAGAACGTACTTTGAGGGCAGGCCCTCTCCTGGGAAGAACAATGGCCAAAATAAAGGAAGGAATGCCAGACAATGGTAACTTGGTAGTTTGCATGATTGGTTTATGCTGGGTTGCAGTATTGGTTTATGTAGATGAACCTTGCCTTGTAGAATTTTCCAAAGTCGAAGTTACTCAACCTGGGGAAAACACGCTAATCCCCTCAAGTTGGCTATTCTTGGCTGAGGACTCTTTGTTCATGTGGATGTGTATAGCCTGAGGTCTCCTTGGGCTATGTGACTGGGGATTTTTCTGGTCTTGACCTGTTTTCGGTTGTTCGATCTCTTTGCCTACATGCCCACCCAGGCAACCTCTCTGGCATGGCAGGCATATCTGATATCAAATTTATAGTCCCTGGGATAGCATATGCCAGAGGGGTAACAAATCACCTCCTCTTTCTGTCTGCTGTATTCTGTTTGGAATTCCAAACCCATGTTGTCTAATCTGGCAACTTCCATATGTATGTATATGGTAAAGAACTTAAAGCTGGGATTTGATCTTGGAAACCAAAGGTTTGGAGAGACAGGAGATAAGCTGGAAAAGGATATGTTGTTATTTCAGTTGCAGGAACTTAGGCAGCTAAGCCTGCAACCAAACTTGCCCGCCTCTGTGTCTCAGGGGGTTAGTGATAGATGCTCGTTTCCAACTGTAATAGCAGGATCAGCTGCTCTTGTGAACATCTCATGAGGATGAAATAAAGACAGACCCTTGAGACCTCTAAGTAGTGCTGAGCCTGAGATCTTGGTAGCTTGCCACCCACTTTCCACTCTTAAATGGTCTCTTGGTTTGAGAAAGGTAGAGCAAACATTAAATGGTTACTTGTAATGCAACCATAAATTAGTTCTGGAGAAGAGAGATGGACTTTAAGTGGCTTGAGTAGTTTTACTTATTTATTTAGAATATTTATATGCTATCCTTGAATTGGACAATTTCCAGGGCACTCTCGGCCATTTTTACATGGGCCTTGAACCTCGCAGAAACTGGCTTGGCCTTGGCTCTGTCTACAGTGCACAAAGTCTGCACAACCTGCAAGTAATTTTGCACCTTCCTTGTGTTCAAGTATCAAATTTTTCCTCCTTTAGAATATCCTATTAATAGACCCCAGGGAGTAGAAGGTGACGATTTCTGTGTCTGTTCTTAAGAATAGTCCCACGGTGGCTTTTATGAATAATAGATTGTACCATTTCTAATGTAAGTATGATTTAGAGCATGCTTTTAAAAATACAGCAAAGAAAAGCTTGCCTGCATGACAATCCATGCAAGCAGCACCTCCAGTAAACTGGGCTGCATGTAACAGCATTAACATCCTGTGGGTTTGTGGTCTTAGGAAAGTGCTAGCAGATGTGCTAACACTGCATGTGCAACAGTTGAGAGGCCACTCTAAATGTAAACCACCCATGTGGAGTGCAGCATAGAGCAGAGATACTGGTCCTTCTGCATGAAGTTTAAACCAGAGCTAAGACATTGGTATTAGGCTTCTTTTCCATCTCTCACTGTTTGTAATATGATCTTTTGTCTTTGTATGGTGAGCTTCATTTCCATTCAGGCTTCATGAGCAGTGTTTTTGGCAATCATACTGATCCAGGGGACTCCCTGTGAATCATATAGACTTTTTTCTGACAACTTAGAGAAGTATGATGTTTTAAGCAAAATTATGTTATGTTTTTCAGGATTTATTGTTGTTGTGTGCCTTTAAGTTGTATTTTGACTTAGGGCAATCCTATCATGGAGTTCTCTGGGGGCTAAGAATCTGTGACGTGCCCAAAGTTATCCAGTGGATTTCCATGGCTGAGCAGGGAATCAAACCCTGGTCTCCAGGGTCATAGTCCAACATTCAAGCCACTACATGACAATGGCTCTCAGGATTAGGATTCAGGGTTACAGCTAAATAAATTTATATTTTTTCAAATGAATTACCTGCTGGGGCATTTTGATTTGAGTAATCACCTTTCTCTGATATTGTTATGCTTTGTACAACATTGGCTATTGAGTCAGATTGTCATAGGGCTGGAGGAGATGAAATTTAAGCTTTGTAGTTGAGGTGCTAGATAGTTCAGATGAAGCATCTGACAGGAATAGTATTGACTCAAGTCCAGTGTACAGAGCATTTTTGCCTTAATGATGGCAATATTCATGCATTTACTTCTTGGAAATGGTCTTAATTTAAATTATAATATCAGGGCTTCACTGACTTAAGTTTTATTATGTGGGTGTAATAATTAAGAATTTCAATCTTGACTGGAGGGGGAGTCTAAAACTCTCTTTTGATTCCCCCCACCCAAAATTCGAATTGTTTTTGCTGTGCTATAATTAGCAATTTCTTAAAAGTAGTTTTCGTACCAGAAAGTTACTGTATGGGGACTATAGAAATGTCACAAAGTTCCATATTTCTTTCCCTTTCTTTGCTCCCTAGCCATTTAGGGGCTTTTTTGTTTTGATACTGGAAGAGTAGAAGAATTCATCAGAAGCAGTTGCACCTTTTGCTTAACCTCCCTGGACTCCTTTTATGGCACATTTGCCCCTACTTCATTATTCCACTGAAACAACCTTGTGCTGCATGTCGCTGTTTGTAGGCCCCCCCTCCAAATCCACAGTGCTGTAAACCACCTAGACAGCATATGCATAGTTACATTGGCTGCAATGCTGCTGCAGAGCATGAGTAGTCTGTGTTCCTGGGAACTCTACAGGCAAGTCCATCACATTCTCTTTCTTCTTTTTTAAAAATCCTTCTTTTCTGTATCTGTCTGCTGTGGATGAATTTTAGACAGAGAAACTGCCTTCCATGTTGATCATCATGCCTTCTGCTCTGCAACTCTGCTGAGAATTTCTTGCCTTGAGGGATTTCTTTGTTTTTCTGGTTATGATTTCCCCCTTTCTTAGCTGTAGTACAGCCGTACCATTTGAGCCTGCTAGTGCAGAAAGATGTGAATTCGGTTGCTGTGAATGAGCTGGCCTGATTGCAAACACGAATGTTCCTAGAGGCATGCTAAAGAGAGTCGCAGGTGAATCGGATTTGATCCTTTTGCCAGTAAAACGGTAAGGCTCTGGTGTATGTGTGTATGCATGTATGTATGTTAAGATAAGATATACATTGATTTCCCATGTGTCTCACTGTACCCAAGCCCTGATTATCACATGCTTGCAACTTGAGCACTATTCATTCCGTGTGCATTCCAAGCTTTCTCTGTATTTCCTTTCAAATGCTTAAAACTGAGAGGCAGATAAAGGTTGTGGCTAGCTCAGACCTGACCCATGAATCTGTGTACCCTCCTGAGATTTTGTGGGAGGTAAAATAAAAACATCCCCAAACCTTTGCTGTATGGAAATAGGTGGAGATCATCTTAAGAGCTATGCTTCTTGCTTTAAGCTTTTTCCCCCTCCTAGCCTGTTTTATTAAGATTGTTATGAGGGTGCTGTAGACAATTTTGCTCGTACATGCTTGGCTGAGTGCCCTCTGGGACAAGTGGATGAAGGACGTGACCAATCACTTTTTCATCACTGCAAACAAGTCTGTGTCATGCTGGATTGAGATGGAATAAATGGCTTCAGTAAATTAGAGGCTTTCCTTAATATGGAAAGGGAGGGAAGACATGTACTATGCTGAAATGAACCTTGAAGGAAATACCAAGCAATATGAGTGAGGTCAGCAGGATTTTTTTGGTTCATTACGTGTGTGTTGGCTGTATACTGATGTTCCAAAATATTTTAAATAGCTTCATGAAAGCACAGTTTAGATCTTAGTGGAACACTTCAGCATGTATGAAAGACTTGGTAGATGTTAAAACACAGTAATCAGTATGTGACAGACCAGCATGTAAACTGCACGTGGGCATATGTGGAAATGTGATGCAGCAGGAGAGAAGCCATCAACTTCATTTTGGCTGTAATGTGGTAGATCTGCTTCTCATCTAGTTCTTCTGCATCAATGCTATAGTTCATTCCACCGGATAATTTAGAGGTGCTTTATTGACAATAAGGAAGCATCCTTTTAAATTTTAATTTTCTCTTTGAAACATCAGACTGAGTTTAGGATATTCTTGGCATGGTTCAGGCATTCTAAATCTGTGATATAGAAGGTAATGGATACTGCTACCTGTAGAAACAGCATGAGAAATTTACAGCTACATTTAATAATAATAATGTAGCAACATATTAATGTCTGCTTACTTTCTCTGTGGCTGGCAGGTAATCACATCTTTATGTTCTGAATCTTGACCCTAAAAGCTGTATATGGCATCAGCTCCCACCTAAACCATGTTCTCATAGGGAGCATGTTTAAGACTGGGGCATATATCACACTGTGGGAGGTTTTCTTTTTCAAAAAGGAAGTTAAGGCCTGTGTGAAATGTTATTATAAATGCATTCACTTTAAATGTGAGTGACAGGAACTGTCTCCTTTCCACATTCTTAAACCACAAATTTACATTTTGATGGAAAAGGAAGCTGTGTTTCACATTGGACAAGAAGGATAATTTCATGCATTTGTGGCAAAATAATTACTTTTGCTATGTATGAGTTCTGAGTGATATTTCCTTTGCTTATGATGCAGCACGGATATGTATGTGCAACATCAGTCTCATGTTCCCATACGGTTTGAACATAAGCTGTCTATTTGCATTTACTTTTGCTCATTTAAAAGTGGAATGTGAATATTGTTCCTTTTTTTCTTTATTTTTATTTTTGATGAAGAGGGATTCAAAAAGGGAAATATTTGTGAAATGGTGACTGTGGATTTTTGGCTCTAGGGTAACATGAGTGTAAATATGATCATAGGCTTATGGAGTGAATACAAATGCACTTTGTGATGCACATTGTGTAGAGAATGCTTCCTAGAAGAATAATTATTTTTAACCAAAACCAAACATTGATGATGAATGAATAAAAGGTGAAACTTGTATGGACTACTATAGTGTGATTTATGCAAGGTTGTGTCTGAAGTTGGCTTGGAAATGTCAGCAAAATTCACTCATCCATCTGCTAATGCAAAGCCCGAAAAATCTGAAGATGATAACAATGCTTTTGCTTCTAATGGCCCCTAGTTTTGAAGAGTTTTTAGCTAAGCTACCAGAAAACCCACTTTCATTTGTATAAGCTCTGCCTTGAATATAATATCTGCAATGGAAGTTATGATTGCATGGCTGCCAACAGAATTGGTTAAGGTGGTGAGCATGCGAGACAGAGCCTTTTCTGTGGTGGTGCTACAGTTAGAAAACTCCTGTCTGGATAACAGCTGCTTGGCCTGTTCAATACAGGCATTTAAGATGGTATTTAAACTTAATTTTACTGCTTAATTTCCTTCATAAAATTTATGACGAGTACTAACTAGCCCCGACCCTGCTTATTTTTCAAAATTAGACAGATTTCAGGTTTCAATATGTTCGATATTGTGTGGTATAGTGTAGCATTGTTTTGTTCATTTCATGCACAATGCTATGTGAGGATTTCCCTGAAAAACATCTTACAAATACTTGAAATAAAGAAATTTCTCACCAAAAGAAATGTTTAAACCAAAAATGGTCAATTGGATGGTCATTGCTGCTTGTTTCTATGGTATACGTAGACTTCTTGTATGAATAGACTAGTTGTCTTTTGCTTCTGCTTAAGAAGTGAACTAAGAGATAGGCTTCTGAGTTTTTGTGTTGGAAATCCAGGTTAAAATCCCTACTTAGCTACAGAATTCATAGGTTAGTCACAGATATGGTGCAGACATTCATCCAAGCTGAGGTTTAGGTATCTAGTGTATCCAGCAGGATCATGTGAAATCTTTGTCTCTAAAGTTCTGTTAAGTGTATATTTGTTTTAAGCCCAGTGGTTCTTAACCTACGGTCCAGGGATCCCTGGGGGTCCACAGAGCCCTCACAAGGGGTCCACAAAACCCTGCTGCTGGACTCCCAACAGCAGTGGCAGCAGGGATGTGGCAGTGGGTGTGTGCATGTGCTCAAACTGCTCCCTTGTTTGTAAACGAGGGAGCAGTGAGGGCATATGTCACTGTGTCCCTTCTGTCAGGAACATGGCAGCAAGAGGTGTGACCACCAAGGGACACAGTGGCAGGCATATGTGTGTGCCCAGACTATGACTCTGGAGACCAGGGTTTGAATCCCCATTTGGCCATGGGAATCCACTGGGTGACCTCAGGCAAGTCACAATCTCTCAGCCTCAGAGAAAGGCAAATCTTGTCAAGAAAACTCCCCCTTAGAGCCACCACAAGTTAGTTTTCAAAGGGGAAAGGCATGAGGGCTAGAAAGAACCTCTCCCTGTCAGCAGCACTTTGTTGTTGTGTGCCTCTGGGTCACTTCCGAGTTATGGCAGCTCTAAAGTGAACCTATCACAGATTTTTGTTGTTGTTGCAAGATTTGTTCAAAGGGGGTTTGCCTTTGCCTTGATCCAAGGCTGAGAGAATGTGACTCAACCCACTTGGTCACTGGTGTCTGAGCAGGGATTTAGATCCTACTTTGCAGAAGCCTTTGATTAATAAATATTTGAATATTTAAATCTAGAGTTAAGTCTTGGGGGTCCCAGGGAACAAATTATATTTACAGGAGGTGTCTAATTAAAAGAAAAAAGATTAATACCATTGTTTTAGCATATTTTAGTTTGTTTGAGGAAGGAAGGAAATTATCTCCCAGTGTCACACGCATTCTCATGTCTTTCTTCTGAAATGTACTTTATCTTATGTCTGCACTGGTGTCACTTCCTCACCACACATCAGTCAAATAATCCCTCAGCTGAGGCTGTGTTTGTAAGGACCCACACCAAATAACATGTACTGGGTGACTGAAAGAAAAGAAGTACTTTTCATTGGTGACATTCTGTCTGCAGAATGCCTTCCCTAGGAAAACATGCCTGGTGCTTATCCTATGGTCTTTTCAGCACTAGGTGAATACGTTTTTATATTCTCAGGCATTTTAAAATAATTGTTTTAGTTTTTTACATCCAAGCACTCCTGCTTTAGTGCTGGTTTTAATTTGCTTTTCTGTGTTTCACATTTTACTCTTTACTTTCTCCTTATTTCATATTCTGTGATCTTTGGTCACTTTGGTCACTGTATTATTGCTGTGTGTGTGTGTAGCCTGTATAACAGTCAGAAAACTTTGCTTATTAGGCGGCTTAAAAGTGAAATAAACATTTTTTTAAAAAAACATACTTTTGTGCTGGTGATTGAATTGATGGAAGGAGGGATTGGAAGAAATGCAATTTCACAGCCCACCAATAACTTTACAGGTTGTGAAAAGAACCACAACATGTAAATTAATTTTGGTTTTATGCTGCCATTTTTGGTTCAAGCTTCAGGTCTTTTTGGTCTTTGCTCTTTTGTTCATCACCTGAAAATGTTAAGTACCTCATGGTAACACTTCTAACTGAGCAGAAGAATAAAACCAAAGTAAGGATGTATCCCATGAAGTAGTAATATTTTTTTTCAGCAAAGAGGAAAACAACTTGTTCAGTGGCAGTAAGGATAATTCAGAGAATTTGTGGCTTCACATGTTGTTTGAAGGCAAGATGATCTACTTGTTTCCAACAGTTATCTGAAGGCTATATAAATAGAAGGTGTTTATAGTTTATGGGTCACAAGTTGCTCTGCCTGAAGAACCTTGTAAAGCTTTGAAATAAAATCTTGGAATATTGCAATTCTTGGAATTCTGTAATACTATCAATAAAAGATTTTTATATTTTGGCTGTGTACATTCCCAGCTTGTGGTTTCAACCATTGTCTTAAAGCAGGAGTGTCCATTTGCCTATTCAAAAGACCTGCATAGAATTGCTTGTGAAAGCTGCTATTTCAGTTTGTTCCTCCTGTATTTCCTGCCATGAAAAAGTAATGTTTTTTAAAAGACCCCCTGATAGGGCATAGAAAAGGGTTTTTGATTGCCCAAGTATTTGTACCTCTGTTGGACTGAAATATAGCAACAATGACTCATGGCATGTCAACAGATTCCAGCTCTCACAGGTAGCAGGTTACTGTTCTTCAAGAAAATCTTTTTGCTGAGTGCCAGCTGGCAGTGCAATTCAGACACGGTGTAACTCACAACATACTTTGTCCTCTGTTAAGTAATTGTGATGTAGAAGTTATTTTGCTAGCTTGTTTCTAGGTCCACTGATCTCCAAATTAAAATAACATGTCCAGCAGAGGAATCATTACTCTTGCAGAGCTACGTACAAAATAGTATTTTATTTTTTAAATTCCAAGGTGGAATGCCCAGGAAGATTGAAGTGTTATGCTACTGGTTTCTGTGTGTTTGCATTCCAAATTTCTGATTTATGTCCATTTATCCTCTGGTGCACAGTTTGGCCTGTTTACCCAATATAGAATGCTGAAGAACACTATTGACAGAGTATGACATATATCACATTATAGAGGATAAACAAGTAAAAGTACCTCTAATACTGTGTGTGATACAATTAGTTCCTGTGATGATATTTCCCTAGTACATGTGTGGGCAGTATTAGCATTTGGGTTTGTGACAAGGTCATGTACCTGTCTCCTCATCCATGTTTGTTAGAGATTTGGAGCTTCTGTAGGCAAGAAAGGCTTGCCACCAAGACTCCTGGAGAGGGCAGCATTATTGTTCAGAATAGGTTGTAGTTCATTGAGGAGACATCTGAGTGATTTCAGTGGGAACTGCATGTGACCACTAGTGAGTTTCTGCAATTCCCTGTCTTTAATCTGTTCTGGGTATCAGTCTTGCCTTGATGATTTTTTTTAACTCATATGGTGGGTACTGTAACTTGAGGAATTCTTATTGTAATTCTGTGAGTTTGGTGTCCTTGTTTTGGAGGGCCTGGCTGTAAATTCTGGATTTGGTAGAGTGTTCAGGATGGAAGCTGAAGGCAT
This sequence comes from Ctenosaura bakeri, assembly GCA_948474755.1. Classification (NCBI taxonomy): domain Eukaryota; kingdom Metazoa; phylum Chordata; class Lepidosauria; order Squamata; family Iguanidae; genus Ctenosaura; species Ctenosaura bakeri. Next base: position 71,347 of record CAOLHI010000200.1, on the reverse strand, counting down.
GTTAATACCTGTAGGGATCAGTGGGTTTGTGATATAGCCTAGTGCTTAGGAGTTTGTTTTGTGGTTGTATGGAAAATGTACTTGTTCTGTTGATTGTTCAAGCCTGAGATTGATGGTAGGAATTTGTTCTGTTTATAATTCAAGCCTGAGATTGATTGTAGGGTGGAAGTTTTTGAAATTCTGGTGGAAACATCCTGACCGAATCCTCTCCATGAATTCAAATGGTGAAGATATCATCAGTACACCTTAGGTAGAGAGGTTTCTGTGCACAGGAGTTAAAGGGAGTGTTATTCCAGGTAAGCCATCAAGATGTTGTTATATTGTGGTGCCATCCACAGTTTCTAATGGCATTAAAACTGGAGTGAAAAACTATTCCCCACAGATTTCACATTGGAATTTATCCTTATGTGAATGACATATAGTATAAAATCAAGAATGTGGGCTGCTGCAGTTCCTTTGAGAGAACCAGACTAGGGCTAAATGTAATCTTTTCAGACTATAATATGGGTGGTTTTTGACTAAATGAGTGATTCCTTAGAGCAACCATCCATGAAAAAGCCAGGCTCCTGCTGTGTGAAAAACACCAATTTTTGCATTATTCAATGAGGAGTGAGCTTGATTACCTCACAATTCAGATTGTCTGGGATGAACTGTGTGAATTTCAGCATAGGTTGCAGCTGAAGATGCTTGACCTCTGAAGCAAATTTAGGTTTTGTTGCTGTCAATCCCAGTGCTAAATGCTCAGAATGTTAGCATGCCATTATGATGTGGGAAGTTACACTCGACAGCAAACTTGATTAAAAGCGTTTGTTTACTGTTTGAGTATGTCAGCTGCCTTACTCAGAGCTAGACTATTGATCCATGTACACTCACCAGAATCCAACAGGAGACATCTGCTAAAGCAGGAGTAGGCGTGATGCGGCCTACAGACTGCATATAAGCCTCCTGGGGTCAGTTTTGTGGCCCCCAGAACCTCCTGAGTGGATACTTTTTTCCTCAAACCTCTATTTTTTCAGGTTTTTTTCTTTTGCTCCAAAATGCCCCCAAAGTCCTTTAGGGGGTGTGGAAAGCACTTCCATTACATTTGGCGTCTCCTTGGGTCAAACAAAACTTTTATTAGGTTTTTGGAAAAAAATTCAATTTCTTTTTGCTCCAAAATGCTTTCTAGAAGGCATGGGGGCATTTCCACCATGTTTTGGGCCCTCCTTGGACCAATTTAGTGCCAAGGTAGGCTTTTTTTGAAACAGGAAGTAAACAAGAAATGATTTCTGTTGACTTCCTGTTATTAAAAAGAGACTTTTCCTGGGCTTTAAATGTTCCAAGATGACCCCCAAACATGGTGAAATGTCCCATAGAAGGCATTTGGGGATAAAACGGATGCTTTTTTTTTTAGGAACAGATGCAACAGAGGTGTTGCACTACAGGGTCTCCTGTGTGGGCTAATTCAGCCCCCATTCTTTCCATGGTTAGTCACTCCTGTGCTAAAGGAACTGCTTCCCTAAGTGGAGTCAGGTGGAAGACAGCCTCTCTTCACAGTTAAAGCTCTCTGCGCACCACAGAAACCTGTTCTAGAAGTTTGGCAAACACTTTGGGCTTGTTTTTGGCTGGTGCTTAGAACTGGAGGGGGAAAAATTTCCATCATGCTAATGTTGCAACACCGCCATAGTGTCAGGTTTAGACCAGTGTTTCTTAGGCTATCTGATGTGGAGTCTTGGCAGTTATTAGTATTATTTTTTACCTCAATGTGCCATAGACAAGTACAATATTCTTTTGTACTGACTGTAGTTGTTTCTTTCTTGGAAGCACACAGGGAACTATCAGCAGTGGTTCAGGGATCCAGCAAGTACCTCTAAGTAGCTCCAGTTTAGACTACCTGCCTGGTAGTCACTTTCTAAAGTGAGGGAAATTAGTAGGACTTCCCAGCATTCCTGCCAGTAGCGCTTAATGGGGAGTAATGGTAGTTGAAATTCAGCAACCTAACTTTGGGGTAATGCTGTTTCCTGGATATGTTAGTGAATATGGCAGGAGATTACATGGGAACTTGTACATGGAAAGCACATGTTCACTATAATGCTTTTGTATCTTCATTTATTGATTCAGTGAGTCTTTTTACACAGTGAATATAGATTAGATGGACATAGATTCTGTTCTCTCCGCTAGTGCCTCTTAAAATTTTCAGTCTTCATCTTTCTGTTGAGTTTTTACCTTATTGCTTTCAAGTATGGTGGCACCCTATAGCATTTGCTGCAGAAGCCTAATTTTGAAGTCTTTTCTATTACTGGGCCCTGGGAACTATGGGCTGGTACTGGATCCAAAGCAGTAGCTCACTGTGCCTTCTTGGTAACCCTTCTCCAAAAGCAAGAATAAGTCAAGGTTGAGGAAAAAAGCAGAGTTTGGGAGAATTAAGAGTTTTAGGTTATAACTCCCAGAATCCCCCAGTGAAAGTGGTCACTGGATTCTGGAAATTGTAGTCCTCCCAAAAATGTACAGATTTGCAGTCTTGTATGTTCACTTCCTCAATGCCTGTTAGCCAGTTATTTTGTGCCCAGTACCAAGTTCCTTGCAGTTTTCCTCTGTTCCACAGTTCTATTCTGCTTTGTCTTCTCATGAGGAAATACAGTTTTGGCATGTTGTTAACTGAAATTATACATGTGCCTTCAGGTTTGTAAGAGCTCCATTGTAGAATTACAACTGAAGATACTTTCTTCTTTGTGGTCTCTGTGCCTCGTACATTAGGAGCTTTCGCGCCTGCGCAGACTGTAAATAGTTGAAATTGAGCAAAAATAATTAATTTGAGAATGGTGTTATTTAATTAGATTAAATGAAAATACTATATTCAGGACCATTGCTTTCTGATGCCCTGCTTTCAGTCTAAAAATTCAGTTTATCTTTAAGGTGCAACTGGACAAAATGTGGATTTAGAACTTTTAAAATCCATATTCATTTCTTGAAACTAAGTTCTTAATATGTTTTCTTACAACTGTATTTACAAATATAGAAAAGGCAGCGTTAGCCGCCAGCAGTCATTGCTACATCTGACAACACAGTTAATCCTAGGAGCTGCACTCCAAGGATGCTTCAGCCAAGGGCATACTCTTTTAAATTCAAATACCAGCATTGGTCCAAGCTGTTTCGTTTGTTCTTTCCCCTTAACTGCAGTGTGATTTCTAAGCCATGCTGGAGCATGTAAAGCATCCAAAATCCAAAGAGGTTCTTGACAATCAGTAACACATCTGTCAGTGATGAAATGTTAGCTGATAGTCCTGAACTACTGTCAAACCATCAGTCTCAAAAAAGTTGCTTTTATACCAATCATAATAAGAGTTAGTACAGTTTTCCAATATGGTGGTGCTGAATAGAGTGAAGAACTGAAGAACAAGTATTGTGACTCAGGTTCTGTTCCTTTTTCATTGGCTGTAATTATTCAGTTTTGGGGAATCCATGCTTTAAGGATCCTTTCTAGGGAGGAAAAGCATGTAAGTCCAATGCTGATTGCTGGTGTCTTTCATTGGTATAACCCTTGAATCTTGCCCAAGGTGGGAACTGCATAACCTTCCAGGTGATGAAGGGCAGCTCCTGGCATTCGTCACTATTAGGTATGCATGCTTGATTTCTGGTAGATGCAGTTTAACAACAGTTTGATAGATGTCACACTTTCCACCATAGGTGTGTGAGAGAGTGATTTGAGTGAAAGTTCTGAGTTTCTATATAAGTTCTGTGGTGGATAACATTACATGTGTGTGATCGTGGCCAAATAGACTTCTAGAATGTCTTATTGTAGTAAGATCAGTTCTAATAAATGTTGATAATGTGAACCAGTTCTTGTATTGCCCAGGATCTGTCACAGATGCCTTTGATGAAGGTATTGTGAAAATGTTGATGCTTCTCTGTGTTTCAGGCTCATGTAGGAACACATTAACTTGGGCAAATATGAACATCCTTTTGCAAGAATTTACCTTTTGCCCTGGTGTGCTTGCCTTCCTTCTCCACACCTGGCAAAATGCAAGGAAATGGAAAAGGAGAATGCGGGGGAAAGGCACTTGTGCGCCTCACAAATAATAACCCACAGATGTGGAGGGAGGACTGTACTCATATCTGTGAGGCTGGTTCCAGACAGTGGCTTTGGGGAAATCCCATTCAGCGTCATGGCCATCAATCTGTGGCATGCCACATAGTTCTGTCTTGTCTCCTACGCTGTTCCACGTTTGTGTGAAGTCACACTGGGAGTTCATCGGAAATTTTGGGGTAGGGTGCCATCAGTATGCTGATGACACTCAGTTCTACATCACCTTGTCATTAGAGTTGGCCAGGGCTGTACGGAACTGAACCAGTGGCTGCATGCTGTAGTGGGGCTAGTAAATTGAATGACGGCCAAGAAACTGAAACCAAAGACTAAGAAGATGGAGGTTCTGTGGAGGCTCTGTGGATTGAGTCCAGACCTGGACCTGCCATGAAAGGGGCTATAGTCTTCTAAAGGTGCAAATTTGTGGCTTGGGAATGCTATTACTTTCATCTTTGTAACTGAAGGCCTGGATGAACTCCATGGTTCAGAGTGCCTGCGGTTTGCTTTGACTAGTCTGTTAGCTATGACCTTTCCTCAGTAGGGATAAGCAAGCTTTAATTGTCGAAACAGTGGCAAGTTCCTGGTTAGACTACTGCAGTACATTCTACATGGGACTGCCCTTGAAGAGAACTCAGAAATTTTAGTTAGAAAAAAAAGTAGCAGATAGCCTCTTGTGGGGGACACCATATAGAAACTATATTACTCCAGTTCTGAAGGAATAGCACAGACTGCTACTTTGTTTCTCATCTAAATACTGGTACTGGTAATGGCATATAAAGCACCTCTCACTATATGCTTGCTGAAGGATTGAGGCCTGCAGGAGGGAGTCTCATTTGTGTCCCACAATACACTGGGGGTGGTCATGGGGGAAGACCTTCTCTTCAGTTGTGGAATATCCTGTGCTTAGGGAGCTGACTGGCCTCCCAACATTGATTTTATTTCAACACGAAATAAAAATGTCTTTTTACTAAAGCCTTTTTTTGCGGAGGGGGTTAATGGATTTCAACTGAATCTGCATATGGGAGTCTTAAATGTTTTTGAGTGGTTTCAAGTTGTCTTAAGTTGGTAAATTGTCTAATATGCCTTTAGTCTGTTTAGATTATTCTTCTCATTTAAACCTGTTTTAAATTATTTAACATTATTTAATTATTTAAATTAGATTATTTAAAATGATTTCATTGTACACTGCCTTGAGATCCTTTTATATAAGGTGGGAAATATTTTAATAAATAAGTTAAAAAAATAAAAGTGTGCCACTAATTGTAAAGCATGTCAGGTATATGGTTTTTATATTTAATCTTGTATATGAACTGTGAAACGGTTGCCTTTAGTATCAGAATGTGTTTTTGGTTCACTACACAGACACTCATTTGATTTCCCCCCATGAAAAACATAGTATGTTGCTGATAGCTTTTCCTGCAGTCAGATTCTGTCTTCTTTGTGACTGCCTTTAGGCAGCAGCTTTTTGCTCTCAGCTGCTTTATCATCTTTCTTTTTTATGTTCTTTCCAGAAGACATTTGAAAGCAGGAAAATTGTGTAAAGATGACTTAAAAGCCATGTGTTTAAGTAATCATCCCATTGTTTCCATTGTCTCAAGGAAACAAGACCAGTTCTTGAGCACATAAAACAGAAAAAAAAATGGCAGAGTTGTACACTTCATTTGAATCTGTTGTGGCAGAGAGAGAAAAAAGTGGTCACTGGGTTGGCTGCATTGAAACTGGGTCACATTCCTGCAAACACTATAAATACTTTAAATCTTTGTACTCTCAGTGGCCACAATGGAGACAAATTATTAATGGATATGGGATTTTCTGGAGTGGAGTCTTGAGTTTAAATTGTTCAAAGCCTGAGAAGATCACTAATCCCACCTTTAGGTGCCAACTATGATCAGGATTCTCGAGAATTTTTTTACCTTTGTAACACCTATTTTTGCTACCTGTTCATTTCAGTTTGTAGGCTTTTTACTCCAAAGGAGAAGGACAAGAAAAGAACACTGTATTGTGTTTAGTGTCATCTGTATAGAAGACTGTAATTTATTCTTCTGATTTGGGAAGTTTAACTTGATAACTGAATGATTTATGTACTACAACTTCTTTTTCTTTTTCTTTTTCTTTCTCTGCATTTCCTTCTTCAGGGGAAAAAAAATATCCAGCCAACCTTCTTTTTTCACTGGCCTGGTGTTTGTTCTAATGAACCATATAAGTATCATATGTGGTGAGATTAAAAAAAATACTAGTTATATTTTCTAATCTGCTGAAGGTGATATATTGTTATTTGATATAGATTATTTTGATCAAGACTAGCGGTGAACACGTGGCCCTTTGAATGGTGCTGGTTTCCACTTCCCTTGCTCTCACCTAGTATAGAGAATGATCAGGAGTTATGGGAGTTTTATTATTGTTATTTATTTGCTTGTTTATATCCTGCACTTTTCCCAGTTCAGGACTTAATGTGGCTTACAATAGATTAAAATTAGAGAGATTAAAATTAACAATTAAAATTGTTAAAATTCACAAGATACAAAACTTAGAGTGTATGATCAAAAATGTTGTGAACTGGCATCTAGTCGACTTTGACTTACAGTGACCTTACAGATCAGAGGTCTCCAAGTGAGCCTATCCTCAACTGCTCTGCTCAGGTCTTGAAAATACAGGGATCTGTCTTCCTTGTTTGAGTCTGTCCATCTACAATGCAGTCTTCCTCTTTTCCTGCTGCCTTCTACCTTATCAGTTGCTACTATCTTTCTAGTGAATCTTGTCTCCTTGTGATATGGCCAAAATAAGACAGCCTGAGTTTAGTCATCTTGGCTTCTAGGGAGAGTTCAGGCTTGATTTGCTCTAGAATCTATTCATTTGTCTTTTTAGCAGTTCTCAGTATTTGTAGAACTCCAGCATCATAGAGAGCCAGCATGATGTAGCGGTTTGAACATTGAACTATGACCCTGGAGACCAGGGTTCAGTTCTCTATTCAGCCATGGAAATTCACTGGGTGACCTTGGATGCATTACATACTCTCCGCCTCAGAAAACCCTGTGATAGGTTCATCTTAGGGTTGCCATAAGTGGAAGATGGTTTGGAGGCACACAATAACAATATCACAAAATTAAAACCAGTTAAAACAGAAACCATTAAGCACACACCCACAGCAGCACAAGAAATAGAAAGATCTAGCACATTGTCTGGTGGGATGGTTGAATCATTGGTTGAAATAGAAAAGTCTTTACTTGTCTGCGAAAAGAAAGTAGAGAGGCTGCCAATCTAACTTCTCTGGAAAGGAAGTTTCAGAGTCCCATTTAGTCCAACAATAACTGCAGGCTGAAGTTTCCCCTCCTCAGTGCAACAGAGGAAAGATATGCATGCTCTTAATGCATTCTAAGAGCAATACATTTTGTTATACCATGTATTACATCAAACTGTTACTTTACATTTCTTTGTAGTGTTCACCATTGTTCTCAGATTGAAGTGTTCAGATTCACCCCCAAAAAACTTTGAGTTCTCATGCTTTTCAGATTCTTTAAATTTAAAGATTGACTCCGTTATTTGATGGATGGCAAAATAGAAAGCAGTTAGAAGCATAGATTATCAAATAATGCAGTTTAGCAGACGAGTCACTCTGTCCATTAGTCTTTCAATAGCAACTGCGTTTCTCCAAAATGACTAATTGTGGAATGTCTTAGCCAGTAAATGTGTATGTTAGCAACAGAATAGAGTTGGTTTAAGTGTAGTAATTAAGACTTAGCTACCAGTCAGAATCTCTTTCTGAAAATCCATCTTTGCCAAGAACTTTCTAGAAGGCCTTAATTCTTTAGCTTACATTCTCCATTAGCAGTATGGGAGATAATGGTATTCTTACCTTACAAAGGCTTGAATTCAAAAAAGGCAAAAAAGATCCAGGAAATGACAAATCAATCAACCTAATCTCAACACCAGCAAAGGTAATAGAATGGATTACACAGGAGTCTGTCTGCAAAGATCTGGATGACAGTGCGGTGATCAGTAGGAGCCCACCTGGGTTTGTCAAGAACAAATCCTGTCAAAATAATTTTACATCTTTTTTTTAATCAGGCCGTCAATTTAGTAGATGGTGGGAATGCTGTGGGTGTCATTTAGCTGCATCTCAAAAAATGCATAGGATAAGGTCTCACATAATGTTTTGATTAGCAAGCTGATTGCATGTGGAATAGATGGGGACACTGTCAGATAGACCCATAACTAGTTGAAAAATCATGCTCAAAGAGTTTTCATCAATGGCTGTATTTCAAACTGGAAGGAAGTTTCCAGTGGAGTGCCTCAGTTTCTATCCTAGGCCCATTACTCTTCAGCATTTTTATCAGTGATTTAGATGACAAGGTAGAGGGAATCCCTATCAAGTTTGCAGATGATACGAAACTGGGATGAGTGGCTAACTTATTGGAAGATAGGAACTGCATTCAAATGGGCTTAGATAAACCAGAAAATTGGGCAGAAATTAATAAAGTGAAATTCGGGGAGAAAAATGCAAAATTTTGCATGTAGCCACAAAAACCAAATGCACAGGTGTAGGATGGGAGATACATCGCTCAGCAGTACTACTTGCGAAAAAGACCTTGAGATTACTGTTGATCATAAGTTGAAAATGAGCCAGCAGTGAGATGCTGCACCGAAAGGGTTAATGTTGTTTTAGCTTGCATTAATAGAAGCATAGCTTCCAAGTTGAGGAAAGTAATAGTCCCGCTATATTCTGCACTGGTCATGCCTCATCTGAAGTACTGCATTCAGTTCTTGGTGGCTCGTTTTAAGGATACAGATAGGTTGAAGTAGGTTGAGAGAAGGGCAATGAGGATGATAAGAGGTATAAAGAAGAATACGTATGAGGAGAGATTGAAGGAACCGCGCATGTTCAGCTTGGTGAAGAGAAGACTGAGGGGTGACATGATTGCACTATTTAAATACCTCGGAAGCTGTCACAGGGAGGAGGGGGCAGACCTGTTCTCTGCTGCCCCAGAGGGTAGGAACCGGTCTAATGGTCTGAAGTTACTAAATTTCAGCTGGACATTGGAAGGAACTTCTTGACAGTAAGAGCAGTTTGGCAGTAGAATCAATTGCCTAGAGATGTGGTGGGATCTCCTTCTCTGGACATCTTCAAAAAGTGTTTGAACAGGTACGTGCTGAGGATGCTTTAGCTGGAGATCCCACATCGAACAGGGGGTTGGGCTACATGGCCCATGAGGCCTTTTCCCACTCTATGCTTCTATGACTCTATGAGTCTGTGACATAGCTATGTTAGTCTGGATAAGTATGTAAGGTAAATTGTGACAAAGAAGTTTGTAGCATGCTTTTGTAGACTGCAGCTAATGGAATAGACTCAGGCTATGAAAGCTTTTGCTATAAACTTCTTTCTATTAGTCTCTAAAGTGCTTCAATATCTCTTTGCTTACAAAGACTTGTGAAGGTCTGTGAGAATTTAAACTAGATGATCCAAAGTATACAACAACCATTGTGGTTAAAGTGTTGTTTGAATTTCCTAAAATATCTTACAACATGAAAAGAAAAATGATAGCTTTAAAGTAATACACAGTTAATTCTTTGCCTCCAGACCGTGAAGAAAGAATCTGCGCTTTTTGAGATATCTTATTACATTTATTGTTGTTGTGTGCCTTCAAGCCAGGTCTGACTTACAGTGGACCTAAAGTGAAGCTATCATGGGGGCAAGGTATGTTCAGAGGTGGTTTGCTTTTGCCTTCCTCTGAGGCTGAGAGAGTGTGACTTATCCAAGGTCATGTACTTGTTTCCATGGCTGAATGGGGATTCAAACCCTGATCACCAGACTCCAACACTCAAGCCAGTCCACTGTGTTGGCTCTCATTACATTTATTACATGTTATGTATTATATCTTGGACTTCATCTCCCTCCTGGACTTCCCTCTCTCCATGCCCTTCATCTCATATTAATTAATGTTAGACACAAATATTTAATTAGGCATAAATATTTAATTAGTGAATTAAATACTGTATTTTCCAGAAAATGAGAATGAGCTCTGTATGCAGCAGTCAAACAGGAAAAATCATATTTCATCTCTAGGACTGCATCCTCAACCTCCCACTGAGTAGGACTTTTCCAGGGGGTGAGGAGTCTTTTAGGTACAGGCTCAGAGAGCTCATGTATGCAACCCACAGCTACCTGATGTAAAAAATTTGCTGGAGACTTTGAGTAAAAAGTTGCTTGCTTTCGCTGAGAACTTCACACTACACTTGTTTCAGAGCCTAAGGCTTTGTCCAGTACATCATCTTGTCAGTTTTTATAGGATCTGTTTCAGTTATTGATGGCTGATGTTGTAGACAAGATATATGAAGCAGTTTGGCCTACCACATGTAAACTCAACCCTTGCTCTTCTTGGCTGAGAAAATCTAGTAGGAGTGGATTGAGCAGGAAGGTCCAGGAGATAGTGAATGCCTCACCACATCAAGGAGAGAGGCCTGTTTCCTTGGAGGAGGCAGTGAAACACCCTCTTCTGAAGAGGACCTCCATGGACCCAGAGGAATCTGTTGCAAGGATCTGCTTTTGAGGCAAGATGTTTGAACATGTGGTAGCTGAGCAACTTTGGATGTTCTTGGAGGAAGCAGATTATCAGGACCCATTTCAATCTGGTGACAGGCCAGAGTATGGCACTTAAACGGCCTTAGTTGCTCTGATTATTCCAGAGGAAAGATGGAGGAGTGCTACCTTGTTGATCTCTTGTGAAGCTGGATCCCACCGTTCCCACCATCTGAAGCTGGAAAGTCCCCATGTGCTGCTGGGATGTATATTCCAGCCTGTTATGAATTTTAGCTGTTAATTCATCTTCACTGCCACCACCCATTGAATTATGAATTCCTGGACAGTACAATGGGACACTATCCAGAACATGTCAATCCCTAAGCTTAAGGATCTTCCTTTTCCCCAGTCTATCTAGCATTGGCGTGGAAAGGAGAGAAACAGGGTCTTTACAGAAAGTATTTATTAAAGGTATGCAAATAAAGGCAAATTACCACACATGGGAAGCTCCCTCCTCCCAGGCACGCTTAGTTACAAGTAGTTACAAAAGAACAGATATAAAAGCACAGATACATTCTTTAGATCAGCCAGCCTCCAAAATAACAGAAAAGTCCCTAACGCGACTAGATAACTATTTCTAATTACTCACAGTTGTTCCCAGGCTTAGATGTTCTAGTAGGAAGGGGCCAGGAGGCGAGGTGAGGCTAGGCCTCAGCCTGCTACTGGCAGTTTCTTTGTTGTCCCTTTGATATCTCTCAGCCACATGGCCTCGCAAGAAGTTTTATAACTTCTCCTTGGAAGCATCCTGAAGATGCTCAGTTCTTACCTTTTGATTGGTCAGTTCTCACCCTGTGACCTGTGATGCTGACCCACATGACCTATGATGCTGACCCACATGACCTATGACGTAATCTAATCCCAACACCTCATTAACCCTTGGTCTACCTGAAGAGGAAAGTGTCCCCCTTTTAGCTAAGTCTAGATAATGGGAAGCCCCATTATCACATCTCCGTGGATCTTTCACTGTCTTTTGATACTATTGATCATGGTATCTTACTGGATTGGCTCTCTGGGATGGGAGTAGGAGGCAGTGTTCTACAGTGGTTCCACTCTTATCTGGAGGGCCAGTTGCAGACAATAGCATTGAGGGGTTCCTGTTCAACCCCACTGTCGTGTCTACGGCAGAGCAGGCAGTAATTCACAAACAGCACAGCTCCTACTCATGAGGTGAGAGTCAAAGAATGTCCAAACAGAAAGGCAGCCGAGAGCAAACAAATCCAAAGGGGCGAATCCAAACCATAGTCCAGACAGGCAGAGTTCCAAGACAGCCAAATTCAGGAATACAATAGAGGGTTTCGGGGCCAAAGAGACTAGTTGCTGACCCTGGGAGGAAAGGCCAGCTTGAGCCCTCTTTTATCTATGGCTGCTGTCACCACAGGTATTCCCTCATTAGGGCTTGCTTACTGCTTAAATGGGCCAAGCGATGCAAGCCTTCCCTTTCACGACTTCTTTGCTGCAAGGTAGGTGTGTCAGCTATGTCTTCCTCTATTTGTTCCCCTGGCTCAGGCCCTTGTTGTTGTTGTTGTGTATTGTGTCCTTCAGGACTAGCTTCTGGGGACACTTCAGCCTCTGGGGAAGCCTCTGCCTCGGAGTCATAATCCTCTTCCTCACTGCCACAGTCTCCAAGGCAGGGCATGACACCCATGGTGATTAAGCTGTAGGCTGCCACAGTGTTCGTTATGTTCCCATGCTGTTCAATATTTACATGAAGTTGCTGAGGGCATAATGGGGTTGGAGCGAGATGCCATCAGTATGCTGATGGTGCTCAGCAATCTTTCTCCTTATCATCAGAATTTATCTGGAGCCATGCAGGTACTGGACCAGTGTTTGGATGTTGTAATGGACTGGATTAGGATCAGTCAACTGAAGGTGAATCCTGAGAAGATGGAGGCTCTGTTGACTGGTGGTTCTCAGGTCCAGAATCTGGGTATACTGATGTTCTTGGCGAGATTGCACTTCCCCTGAAAGAGCTTCTAGATTGCTTCTCAATCCATCACTTTCACTGGAGGCCCAAGTGGATTTTGTGGCTTAGAGTGCTTGGCACCAGCTTTTGACTGATCTGCCAACTACAACATTTCCTGGACAGAAATAACTTAACTGCAATAGCTCATACACTGGTAACCTGATCTGAGTAGAGTCCTCCCTCCATATTCACATGTTTGACCTTCACAAACTTGATTATTTGCATGGTGCCCACTTCCCCCCATTCCCCCCTCCCATTCCCCCGTCTTTTGCCTAGGTGCATGTGTCTTTCTTCCACAGACCAGGGCAAAAGGCAAGCGAATTGCAAGGGGCAGCCCCATGCGCATGCCTTCTCCAGTTGTGTTGCTGCCTCCTCTCATTTGCTTACCAGTTGCCTGGGCACTTGGAAAGCAGTGCACCCATGTGAAGTGCAAGTGAATTGGGGGGGGAGGCATGCACACATGCCTTCTCTGGGAGTGTGGCTGCCTCCTCCCCTTTGCTTGCCTATTGTCCAGGTTCTTGGAAGACAGGCAGCGTGCCGAGACAAAATGCAAGCAAGTGGTGGGGGGAGCCCTGGAGGGGAATGGGAGGGAGAGTGCTCACTTGGACAGAGGTGGAGTTATTCATGGCTTTTTTGACTTTCATGAGGGGTCTGCACCCCAAACCCTTGGAACAGTCAAGGGACCACTCCACTATAATACCCTGTATGTGGGGCTGCCCTTGAATAATAATAATAATAATAATAGTAGTAGTAGTAGTAGTAGTAGTAGTAGTAATAATAATAATAATAATAATAATAATAATAATTAATTTATTATTATTATTATATCCCGCTTCTCCTAATTTATCGAGGCGGCATTACAACAATATATAAATACATTAAAAACACTAAAATGTAACCCATCCTCCCCACCCACCAACCCTTCTAACCCCCTAAAACACATTAACTATTAAAAACAAATTAAAAACAAAATTAAAAACAAGAGGACAATTGATGAGAGGCGGTGGAACACTAGTCTGGGAAGGCCTGTTGGAAGAGAACAGTCTTGACCGCTTTTTTAAAGCGGTCAAGACTGGTAATATGCCGGGTCTCCTCCGGCAGGCCATTCCATAACTTGGGAGCGACAGAAGAGAAGGTCCTCTGGGTAACTGCAGCCAACCTAGTTCTGACTGACTGCAGTAAATTCCTCCCAGAAGACCTTAGTGTGCGGGGCGGATTATATGGGAGAAGGCGATCCCACAGGTAGGCTGTCCCCAAGCCATGGAGGGCTTTAAAGGTAAGAACCAACACCTTGTACTGTGCCCGGAAACTATTAGGCAGCCAGTGTAAAGACTTCAGAATTGGTGTTATGTGGTCACTTTTAGATGTTCCGGTGACCAACCTGGCTGCCATATTCTGAACTAATTGAAGTTTCCAGACTAAGCACATGGGTAGCCCTATGTAGAGCGCATTGCAGAAGTCAATCCGTGAAGTTACCAGCGCATGTACCACTGTTTTTAGGTGTTCCGGGTCCAGGAAGGGGCACAGAAGATTTGAAAACTGCAGAAGAAGACTTGAAAACTGCAGCTAGTACAAAATGTAGAGCTTGACTTTTGGCTGGAATACCATATGGATAGCATGTAATGCCAATTTTCAAGGAATTGCTCCAGCTACCAGTATGTTTCTGCTCAGAATTCAGTGTGCTTGTGATGGCATTTAAAGCTCTAAGTGACTTGAAGGAACACTTCTGCCAATATGTGCCTACCCAAGCATAAGGATTTGCTGAGGGAGGGTGCTCCTCTGTGTCCCACTAGTGAGGTTGGTATGCTGTGCTGTGTTGTGCTGGGGAGAGGGGCTTCTCAGACGTGGGACCCTAACTGTGGAATGCTCTCCCCCTGGAGGCCTGAATAGCACTAACACACATTGTTGTTTAGGCGCCAAATTAGAAGTTGGCTGTTCTCCAATACATTTCAGCCTCATTATTTTAATCCAAAGACTGTTGCCTAGTGCTTTAAAAACTTGTAAATGTTTAAAATCTGTTTTTAACTCATTATATTGTCTAATATGTTTTTACCTTATTCACATTATATTACTGTTTTTAATTTGTTTAACCCGTTTTAATGCTAGTTGTAAGCCTCTCTGAGATCTCTTAATACTTGTCGTTGTTGTTGTGTTCCTTCAGGTAATTTCCAACTTATGAGACCCTAAGAGGAACCTGTCATGGGGTTTTCTTGGCAAAGTTTATTCAGAGAGGGTTTGCTTTTGCCTTTCTCTGAGGCTGAGAGAGTGTGACTTGTTCAAAGTCACCAAGTGGGGACCCAAATTCTGGTTTCCAGAGTTGTGATCCAGTGCTCAAAGCACTATACCACTCTAGCACCTCTTGATAGAGGGTGGAGTATAAATATTTTAATAAATAATATTGGATTTTACAAGATTTACTTCTGAGAAGACATGCACAGGAACCCACTGTCGGCTTTACTGCAAAAGCACTCACTTCAGAGCAGCTGCAAGTGCTATCTTCATTGAGTCAGATGAAAAAGCTTTACATCCGGAGGATATTTTCTGACTTCATAAGAATTCCAGTGCAATTCAGGGTATGAAAAATGTCCCATATCTATGAGAATGTTTGTAGATATGGAATGAAGAGTATTCACAATACCCCTCAACCCAGAGCCAGAAAATACATGTTCGCGTGAGAAAGAATATTTATTTTGAACAGCTGACAGATTTCAATTTATTTTTATTTTTTTTGAAAAAATGGTAATCAGCATGACTTTTGTATCATAAAAATACCATTACTCTTGCTTCCGATTCAAAATTTAAAGACACTTATTTCAATCTAGGGAACTAGTAAACCAACATAAATCCTGAGAGAAAAGGAAACCAAAATCCCTTTTCCCCCTCATTTGTGACAACACCTAGCATTATTATTCTCGTGGGATAGTTTTCTATACCAGTAACAAAATAGTCTTTGCTGAGGGAAATATCCCTCAGTGAAAGGCCATTTTTGTGCCAGCCATTCTGCAGACAACAAGAGCATATCACTTGGCTGTGCAATGGTGCTTGCAAGTAAATTTCCCACGTGTGGTACACCATGCTTTTGTTTCAATATCCACTGCTGTACTACAGAAATAATGTGATGGTGGTGTATTGTATGGCTTATTCTGTTTAGTGGTTTAACAGCTGAAAAATAGAGAAGAAAATAGAGAGATATAAAGGCAAAGTGTTGTTCTGTGCCTTCAAGTTGTTTCCCATTTATGGAGTACCTAAGGCAAACCTATCACAGGATTTTCTAGGGGCTGAGAGTGTGTGATGCACTTAAGGTCACCTAGTGGAGTTCTGTGGCTGAATGGGGAATTGAACCCTGGTTTCCAATGCTCAAACCACTGTACCACGCTAGCTCAAAAGAAAGCACCCAGAATTAAATTTGAGAAAGAATAGAGAGAAGATTGAAGAGAAAAATGAAGAGCAAGGAATAGCTCAGAATTAACTGACTCGGAGTGGAGGCAGGAACTAGACTGAGTTTTTTTCTGCTCCTGTCTGCATCCTTGAAGTCTACTTCCTGCCAACTGGTGCAATGAGGAGGAGCAACTCATGACAAAATGTTTCACCTTCCGCCACTGAAAAAAGGCCCTATCTCATTGCATTTCATCTATTAAGGAAGTATAGTTCAATTTGTGTTGCCCCACACTATTATCATACTGTGTTTTCCATGGTATATTAGGCTGCCTGCCCAGGTAGACATCTCCTTCCAGACAGTATAAAGTATTAGCACTGTAACTCAACCATCTATATGCCATCATTTCTTGCCTTACTTGGCCTATACTACAGGAATGGGGATTTATCTCTGGCTAGAACTGTCTTCAGTGTATCCTAGGTTCAAAGCAAACATTGTCTAACTGTCCTGAAATGCAGCCAATTTATTAAAGACTCTGTGGATCACTCCTGTTTCATTGCTATCAAGCCTTACATACCTTGTGAACACATGAAATATATTCAGATCTATTACTGCTATGAAGTGCAAGGCCTTGAGAATAGGTGCTACACTTCCTCCAAGGTTTCATGTTGTCCATGACAAAAATATACATACCCAGCCAGGAACAGTAGACTAATGGATTGATAGGGTTCATCTTGTAATATGCAGGGAATTCATGCTGTGTCTCAATTTACCTCATGGATGATGTGGTAAAGAGAAATCCAACAGCTTCTGGTACAGTTTCTTCATTTGCTCTGGGCATATTTAAATAACCTTTCTGATTGCATAGCAGTGAACTGCCTGATATTATTATCCCTGCTTGGTCCTTCCTGGGTAGGATCAAGTGATTGTACAATTACTGACTTTCAATGTCTAGTTCTTCTGTCTGTTGGATGATCATAACCACAGAACCCTTTTCTTCTATTTGGAGCTGTTTCTAGAGACTCTTTTGTGCTTGTACATTGCAAATACTTAGAAGGAACATTGTCTTCCAGTTCTGAGCAGTTTTTGGAAGGTAGCACAGTTTTTTCATTTTCAGATATGCGGTGATCCAAGGGGAACTCTGAAAGCAATTCCAGAGCTGCTTCTGAAGTACAGTATTTTCTTTTCATTATCCTTCCAATCTATAAAATATATACCACAGAAGCACATATGGCCTGATGTAATAAATTAATCGTTTTATCCATCATTCAGTCTGTCTGTTGGAACTGACTTTTCCCACCCACCCCACTATGAAATAACAGTACAACGTGGTAGCATTTACCATTTCCACTCATCACATCCATTTATAGTAAGATAATTAGGAAATCTGTGCAAACAAACACTTAGTATTGATGAGGGCATTCATAGATGTATTCCCCAGTGAACTCTGGCTCTCCCAGGCTCTCTTCTAAATGCCTGGTTACAATATGCTGATTGCATATTTTTGTCTTCACAGATTGGACACTACAGTGTCTTAGTAAACAATAGGTTGTTTATGCAGGATGGGACTAAAATGTACTATTTGGCTAGGTGAGGGTTAAAAGAAATAATAGAAAACACAGTAGAACAGGAAACATAGTTGCAGTAAAATTCCAGCATAACACATTTGTATAAGACCAATGGATCTAAAACATGTAATATTGCCTTGAGTTCAGGTGATAGTTTACATATTGAAATAGATTTTCCTGTTGAATTTACCTCTGTGTTTACAAAAGCTGTTTATAGTTTTGTATTGATTTTGAGTTCACCATGGAAAGGGGTCATCAAGGCTTGCAGTAGCCACAAAATCATTGCATTAATCTCCCATACAAGCAAAGTGATGTTTAAAGTTCTATAACAAAGACTTTTACCATATATGGAGCAAGAAAACCAGATATTCAAGCTGAGTTCGGGAAAACAAGAGGCACTTGGGGATCGTATTGTAATCATATGTTGGATAATGGAGTGCACCAAAGAATTTCAGAAGAAAATCAGCCTGTGCTTTATAGATTATAGCAAATCCTTTGATTGTGTGAAAGGCTTGGAACAATTGCCGAAGAAAATCAAAGAACAAAGTGCAAAGGCAGGTTTACAGTTGAACTTGAAGAAAAAACATAATAACTACAAGATGATTGACATAACTTGAGATGATGAATGCATTAAAATAGTTCAAAATTTTCCATACCTCAGTTTAGGAGTTGGAAGGGCAGCTATGAAAGAACTAGAAAGATCCTGAAGCATTGATTACAAAAGTTAGGATTGTCCATGCCATCGTTTTTCTAGCTTCTACGTGTCATTGTGAAAACTGGACAGTAAAGAACACTGATAGGAAGAGAATCAGCTCATTTGAGATCTGGCGTTAGAGGTTCTGAGGATATCATGAACTATCAGAAAGATCCAAAAGCCTGAACGCTCCCTAGAAGCCAAGGTAACTACACTGAGATTGTTGTACTTTGGCCATATCACGAGAAGATGTGACTCTCTAGAAAAGACAGTAATACTTGGTAAGGTAGAAGGCATAGAGGAAAGAGGAAGAATGCATTACAGATGCATAGACTCAATCAAGAACTCCATGACCCTGAGTCTACAAGACTTGAGCATAGCTGTTGATGATAAGGTGACTTAGAGATCTCTCATTGATAGGATTGCTATAAATTGAAAGTGACAACAGCAGTTAACAATTGATTTGGTGATCACAAAGTACTAAAAGATAAGTACATTGTAGTTAACTGATATAACTGATTAATTCCTTTTGTAGTTGTGGGGATATGGCCTTATTGAGTGATGAAGGCAGAATATCATATGCTCTATTGTGGGTTTTGAGCTTACAGTGTGGTGGATGTGTGCTTTCTTCCATAAGTTAGTGTCTTGTAAAATCCAAGTGATATTTAAAAAGTAACTAAGTAGCCATTTTTGATACTTGTTAGAAGTGGGAAAATAATGAAATACTTTTAAAATTCTCACAGTAACTTCCTGTTGAACCTGAAAACAACGGAACAATAACTGGCTGAATTCTTTTAAAAGTATTTTTGCATGCTCTGATTGTGTAAAAGGAAGGCTTTGGAGCAATACAGTCATTTTCACTGAGAATCCTTCATGGTACTTCGCTCATAACATTCTTTGTGGAAGAGCTTATTGATGCGTTCCATGCCAGCTCCTGGTTTTTATATAGCACACATCATATTTCCTTACTCATTTCATTGCATGTTGGTTATAAGCTTGGCACTGTAAGGATTTTGAACTGTAGGTAACCTTAATGCAATAGTGAGCCCTGTGTGGTTTCTACA
Organism: Ctenosaura bakeri; assembly: GCA_948474755.1. Classification (NCBI taxonomy): domain Eukaryota; kingdom Metazoa; phylum Chordata; class Lepidosauria; order Squamata; family Iguanidae; genus Ctenosaura; species Ctenosaura bakeri. The sequence continues at coordinate 52,045 of CAOLHI010000200.1, read as the reverse complement.
GATATAGCTTTTATCTCAAAATGTAATGGTATCTCAGAATGCTTGCTAGAAGTGTAGCAAACTGTGTCAAAGACTGGAATTTGCCTCCTGGTTGGCAGTGAAACATCTGCTGTTTTTTTTAGAGTTCTGAAAGCAATGAGTGTCAATGCCTTCAGTTCCAGACATGAGAATTCTTACATTTATGAATGATAGTTCATAAATCAAGAAATGCTGAGGACTGATCTGTACATGCTATGATAGAAGGTCGTAAGAGTTTGGAAAGTTGCCTTTTAAGAATATAATTCTTCTATCATTCAGGAGGAAGCGATGGTAGGATCCACATTGGAAATTACTTTTTTGCACTGCAGTTTCTGGAATCCCTTAAACATCATTGCCCATTTTCCAAACTAGGTTCCTAGTACTGCTTAGTTACTGGTAGGTTCAGTCATTCAGTCATCTTTACAGTTGTTCTTTTGAAGGTAACTTTCTAAGTGCTTGGAAGTAGTACAGTGACTTGAGCAACAGTGGCCAGATCACTGAACTGCTACTGTTCCATGACCATGCTTTAAAATTATTTCTGTGGGTAACAAAACTCCCCTGTAAGCAGAAAAATTCCCCAGCCAGAGATTTTAGTGGATTGAACTTTTTGTCTGGTATGTCCTCTCCTTGGAGACTTAAAAAACAACAACTGAGGGAAGCATTTAGATTGTTGTAAGAACCATGTTAGATCAAATTGTAAGTTTGTCCTATTCACTGTTCTGCCTCACACAGTGACCAACTGGGTTCTTCTTAGTAAGTTTAGAGGCAAAGCCTGAAGATAAAAATCCTCACCTATTGTTGCTTGCAAACGTCTTTGATTCAGAGATATATTGTAAGCTTTCCTGGGAGCCTATTTAAGGATGGGGTACAAACTTTTTAAATATAATTAATATAAGCTCTGAATCAAGAGGTTCTGTATGATCCTAGCAGCCACATTCGATCTCAGAGGAAGGCAATGGTAAACACTCTTTGAAAAATGTTTGCCAAGAAAAACCCTGTGATAGGTTCACTTTAGGATCACCATAAGTCAGAAATGACTTAATGGCACACAACTAAATATCTGTTGGCCAGATATGTTTAAAACAAGCACATTCATAGATGCAACTTACCACTTATAATTAAATAACTTTCTTTTGGTTAAGAGGAAAGATCCCTGTAAGGGGTGACTTTTATTGGGAACTAAGTTTCTATTCCTTTATTACTCAGAAATCATGCTCTGTAGCCTTATGTCTGTTGTTACTTGGTTCACCAGTCTTGACGAGTTAGATGGGTACAGAAAAGACTACTGGCAGTCCAGCAATTCAATTGTATAGTATAGTTGTTCATTTGTTTTTTAAAGGAAAACTACAGCACATTTTAAGAGCAATCCTATTGTAAAATTAGTATTTTAATTTTCCTTCAGAGGCAAATGAAACGTTTTCACTGGATTTAATGTCATGAATGGATGTGAGGGTTTAGAACTGCTTTGTGAGGTTGTTTTGTTTACTTCTGCCTTGTGCACATTTATAGTAAGTTCAATGAATATGAAAGTTCTAGAACTTCTGTTTTTTTGCCCCCTTTTGATCTTCAGTGCATGAAAATTAGTCCCAAATTACCCTTTCAGGGCTATTGACAAATACGTGGTATGCATGTCATTGACTTCACTGTTGAACAGCTCAGTGGTTTTACAGAAAAGAACATTTTGCCCTTTAAAAGTGGGCAAGATCATGTCATATGAAAAGTGCAAAAATAGATAGTATGTCATTGCTTAGACATTTTATGCAATAGTTCTACTCCATGCATCCAAGAACAATTTTGAGATATGCATGTAAGTCTTGTGACTATTAAAGGATTTTTCCAGCCCAGTGCTAAATTGTATTGAGGTGTTAGCCAGTGTTCTTATCTATAGTACAGTGATATTCTCAGTTCTACACCAATGCTCCTCCCATGAATTAGATTCTCTCATTCTCGCACTATTCGTGATGGTTGTGGTTTCCATGACTATACCTGCAAACATGCTACTTACTTTCATGTAGGTAATACTGAGTTTTTTACTATTACAGAAAACTCTTGCTCTTGCCTTTGGTATTGAGATCAGCTGTCTTGCGCAGAGCTCTTGGCTAGGGGTTACTGCATCTGTTCATTGTAAAAGATGTTCAGAAACCACTGGATACCTTCAGGGTTTTCTGCAGAAAAAATCTTTGGAATAATCATGTGATTTGGTTTCAACTTCATATTAATAAAAATTGATTTTATAGAAGAAAAATTGGTTGAAGTCAATTTTGGATCATGGTTGCTTGTCTCCTTTATAAGGAACGAATTCACCCATCATATCTTATGTTAAAGGGTTGATGTTTTTGAGACAGATAAAAATCGAAAACAGCAGTTACTATCTGAAAACACTTGTTGTGAGGGAATAAAGAAAAAAACCACTCCAAAATAAATTGCAATCATGATTCAGTGTAAATCATGAAGAAGATCTGTGTATTTTCTGTCATTTTTAAGACATTTAAGACATAAATGTTTTATCTTTCCCTCTTATTTTCATATTAACAAGATGAAGAACAGAACTAGTGTGGTGTAGTGGTTTGAGACCAGGGTTTGAATCTTTTTTTCAGCCATGGAAACCTGCTGGATGACCTTGCGCAAGTCACCATCTCTCAGCTTCAGAGGAAGGCAAAAAGCAAAACCCCCTCTGAACAAATCTTGCCAGGAAAACCCTATGATAGGTTTGCCTTTGGGTCGCTGTAGGTTGGAAACAACAATAATAGGAAAAACATTATTTGAAGTAGGGAATTATGTCCACACATAACAAGGATGGATTCAAAGTTCAAAGTCTGTTATCATTGTGTGTCTTCAAATCATTTTGACTTAGATCCATTGATATTGCTTATTTATTTCACTAGATGTGATTTTAAATATGACTCTATGTGGATCTATCCATAATGAATAATCTTGCTGTTGTGCTAATATTTGGCAGAAGTGATATTATCATTTTTGCTTATAATAGTCAAAGCAGTCTAACCTGTGCAGTGTTGAAACTGATGTTGGCAAAATATAGTTAGAATTTTAACAGTACAATTTAGATAAAATACAATTTGCTTTTTAACAATAGTGCACTTCAGAGTATTTTTTTTTTAAGATGAAAAGATTTTATAACTAATTTCAATTTAAATATTTCATGTTAATTCAGTCATTTCTTTGGTGACTTTTGTACTGTTTATTATGAATCTGTATAATTTAAATACCCTAAAGGCACTAGCTACTATCTGATCTTGGAAGTTAAATAGGGTCAGCCTTGGTTGGTACTCAGATGGGATGCCACCAAGGAGTACAAGGTGCTGTAGGCTATATTTCAGAGGAAGGGACTGGCAAAACCATCTCTGAGCATACTTTGCCTTAAAAAACCCTATGAAATTAATGGCATTACCATAAGTCAACATGCACCTTGACAGCACATACGCATAATAACCTGTGCGTCTCCACTTATAAGTATGCTTGGGAACAGTGCCGTGGTCAAACACAGTATGCATTTATGCTGCAATAGTCAGCTAATTTCTCAGAACTCAAAACTTCATAAGATACAGAAGTCACAAACTTCTGAACAGTAATAGTCGCTAATACATCCCTGTGGTTATATTGGCTTTCAAGAGCCCCTCAGCCTGGAGAAGATTACCCAAATATACATTTTAAAAAGTGTAGCAGATGTTTCACATGAATGAGAATATAATTTGTGTGCTTTAAGACTAACTTCTCACCTTACTGTTTTAAGTAGTTCTTACCCAGCTGTACCAGGGAGATCATCATGTCCATTTACCTTCCAAAAAACTGCTGGTCTAGGAGTCTTTTTTATTCTGCCAAGTATTATTTGGGGACTGGAGAGGTTTAGAAGTACCATTCTGTATAAGGCCTGTTACATTTGAATGAAGTTGGTTGTTGTCTCAAAACAATTGAAGCAAGTCAGATTTGAAGTGATAGAATCATGGTGGCCACTGGAAAGGTTTGCTTTTGGAAAATGTTCATCTCATGGTTCTGGTGGGTGGAATATTTGTTGCTGTGAATATTTGTATTGGATTTTAAGAATATCGGAGGTGTTGCAAAATGATTTTTCAAATACTGAATTTGCACTTAAAATAACTTGGTGGATGAGCTGCGTGTTATGAGGCAATTCCAAGTAAAAGCACAAGAGAACTGTTTGTGTGCTGTACTGTTTTTCCCTTGTCTTTGAATGAAAATGTCTAATTTTTTTAATTCTATAGCTTAACTAAATGTTTATTTTTTAATTTTTTAACCTATATTTTTTATATATATCTTTTCTAAACTTTTAAATTACCTCAGGTCCCAGCTCTGGGGAAAGGTGTTGTGTAAATAAAAACAACAGCAATAAAACAAGAATAGTAAGCCAGTTAATTGGAATGTTTTATTAAATTATTGAACATTGGACTTTAGTGTTACATGGCTAGGATATGAATTTATCAGTTTGTCTGAGTTTAATACTGCAGAAGCAATGCTTTTACAGTGCAATTATATGATGCATACTATAATAGTGTTCCTGTAAATTGGCATCATTTATTTAATTTGCCCTCATCTAATTTTAAAGAAATGGAAATCAATACTTTGTAGTAGATACCAGTGACTGAATGATAAGGTTTGGTAGTATGACATTGTTATAAACACTGAACTGCTGTTTGCGTAAGGCTTCTATAAAGTCTTTTAAGCCTGTACTTTTTTACCTTCAATTTTTGGGTTTATTGATAGTGTTCTGTTTTTCTTCTTCTTTTTAAATGCTTTATGGAGTAATATAATTCATTTCTCTTGACAGTCCCTTGAAGTGTGTTATAAAATTTTTGAAATAGACGTTACTTGAATAGTTACTGCTTTTGAGTTGCAGAGCACTAAGGTATCAACCTAGATGCCATTGTACCAACTCTTTGACCCTACATTTTATGTAACTGGAAATTAAAGTTGGGGGAGAGTGTACAAGGATGATTTGTGAATGGGTATGCTAATAGCTTCTGTGCTCATTAATTTTCTCCAAGATGCACATTCTTTGGAAGTCAGCTTTCACCTTAATTGGAGTCCCTTCCATTACTGGAGCTGGGGATATCTTTTGTCTTGTTATTTATGTAGGATAGTTCAAAAATATGAGATTTTAAAGTGTACCTTCCTTACATATACATTTTCTCATGATTGCATTCTTAGCTCCTGTTTTGGTGGCACAGTTGGGGCTGATAGCAACATGTCTTCACTCCAATAACTAGTTAGTTTGGCCCTAAGTTACTTCTTCCCCTTATATAATATGTTTCCTCTCCTCCTAGATATGTGTCACAAAGATGTCTACACGGAACTGCCAAGGAATGGATTCTGTGATCAAACCCTTGGACACAATTCCAGAAGACAAAAAAGTCAGAGTTCAGAGGACACAAAGCACTTTTGATCCATTTGAAAAGCCAAATAATCAAGTGAAGAGGGTACATTCAGAGAACAATGCCTGCATTAACTTCAAGACTTCGTCTACTGGGAAAGAATCTCCTAAAATCAGACGACATTCCAGTCCTAGCTCTGTAAGTCCAGACATGCCATATTTATCTTTGCTAAATTTGCCAACCAGATTGCAGATATTTTGGTGCTTTTAATAGCAATTGCACTGTATATGAAGTGGTGTGCTGAGATAATGTATATTTTTAAAACAGTTATGGTCTTTTTTGTTGAGTGATTAACATTTTTAGTCTCAAAGATAAATAGATCCAAAATGACTCAAATGTTATGTTTCTAATGTTTACAAGCTTTATGTTAGCAAGGCTAGCAACCTTTTCAGTGGCATTTATAGCCAGTATAAATCATGCCCACATAGCACTTCATCTAGCAGGAAAAAAGTAAACTAGTATTAATTCTGGAAAATGCCAGTTTCAATTAAGTTTCACAAGTATACTAACCTGTTTAATTAGCTTTCTTCTTAGGATTCCCTCTAAGGTATAAAACACAGTGGCAATGGTGGGAGAAATCTTGAAGGAAATCTAGATTTTAAATTGTTGTGCTTCATTTCCATCAGAAATCTTCCACAAGAAATGAAATAATTAAAGTAATAATGTTCTGAAGGAAGATATTATACTGTAGAGCTGGGTTGGTTTACAATGTTAGCCCTTTGTCAAGGAAGCGCATTTTGATCAAGCAAAAGTTGTCATACCACAATAGTTTCTGAAATCGTGAAGCAAACAAAGCTCTCTGAATGTGTTATTTTTCCTCCCTGTGGTATATTTACTTTCAAAGAATGCTGATAAATGAAATGTCATCTTGCTTATGACGGGTATGCTGGTAAGTTCTCCCAGAGGTGTCCTGCCAAATTATTCTGTTTAAAAACTGTATTTTGTCTTTTGCAGTACTCTAAATCTAAAATAATGTGGTCTTTGAGTGAAAGAACACAGGTTCTTGGCAAATGTAAATTGTATTTTTATTTGGCAAAGAAATGTGGAAGATACTCAAAAGGGTAGTAATAATTGGCTTGGAAATCTACTTTCCCCCCATAATTGTACCTCTGTATTATTATAAGATGATTCCAGAACAGGTTCCTTGTTGTTGTAACTTGTTCCAGTTCCTAGTGCTATTTTTTTTGTTCTTTAATCTTCTATTTACTCTTTATTTATTTACTCTATTTACTCTGTTTATTCTATTTACTATTTATTAATAGTAGAATTCAGTCACATTCTACCTGGATGAAGCCTGCATGAGACTGAGTGATATCCCTTTACATTACTGAGAGAGATGTCTGTTTATAGCAGGGATGAAGAAGCTCTGGCCTTACTGAGTTCCTTTGCAGCTTGAGAGCTTCTTTATGTCTTTTTTCACCCCAACTGGGCAGAAAACTCCTCCTATTTTCTTGCAGTTGGTGGTAAGATCAGGGTGGTTAGAGTTAAAATGGAATTTAATGGCATTTACATTTTAGAGCTAAAATGGTTATAGTGGTTTCAGTATTGGACTTGGACTGTGGTATACCAGGGTCTGAATCACTGTTCAGCCGTGGAAAATGACTAGGTGACCTTGGGCAAGTCACAGTGTCTCAGCCTGAAAAGGCAATGGCAAACCCCCTCTGAACAGAACTTGCCAAGAAAACCCTGTAATAGGGTCACCATAGGTTTTCCATAAGTGTAAATAACTTGAAGGCACATAACGAGAAATATTTTAGATTCCTGACTCTTCAAATATTTTCAGATTTTGTTTAAACGTTTAAACAGCTGGATATTTAAAATGTAAATGTCTTCAGAGCAGACATGAGCTGTGTTTTTTGTGCCTGAAATCTGTTGTGCTAGGGCTTACTTCTTAGTAGAGGTATATAAAATGGACTGTGCTTTGCATGACTGGTAGGAAAATATCTAGATTGTTAAGAATTATATATGACTCCACACTCTTTGCTTTGATCTTACCCAATTTGCCCTTGATCTCACCCCTTGTGCCCATAGTTTTACCCCTAGAGGACACACTGCTCCTGAGTTTCTTGCAAATTGGAACAGCCTGGAGAGAAATCCACCCGTGGTTTGTAAGGAAGTCACATTGGATAAGAATACCTTCAGTCTTTCTCCTAAATAGCCTTCTAGCTAGAAGAACCCTTTATATTATGCCCTTAGTGTTTATTTTAAGTATGATAAAGTTACTGGAATATATAAGATGATCTGTATTCTATATGGATAGGCAAACCAAACAGATGACTTGATATACTTAACTCTACATGTGATGAATTAAGTATGAAGTAAATGTCAAAGGAATTACTTTGTCCATATATTTTCAGATTTTTTTAAAAGATAAAATGAGTTATTTTAAGAATGTATTTTTGAACTTTGAACAGCTCGCAGGATGAATTGCAAAGACTACTTGGGAAGGCAATATGTGATGAAGGTGGGGTGTTTCAGATGCCATTGATTGTATATCAGTATCAGGGTGCTGCTGGCACAACATTGAGGGACTAAAGCTAGTCCTATGCATTCTTGCAGCACTTTTGCTTCAGAAAAGAAAGGAATGTGGCTGCAGTATAATACCATAACATTTATTCAAATAAATTAAATCCCACAGGACTGTTTAAGCGTGTGCTTAGGATTGCTAACAGAGTGACCCTAAGATGATTGTAGTAGTGAAGACTCTGTGGTTGGGGAACCATGACTTTCTTACCCCAAGAATCTGGCTGCAGATGGTAGGAGCAGGGAGAAGAAATGTTGTAGAAATATATATGTCTCTTTCTCCCTCCTTTTTTGTGGTGTCAGAGAAAATTGTCTACACTGGCATGGTTTGCAGAGATCCCTAGGTTTGTCAGGAGGGGTAGGAGCTTGGATCCTCTGAATCCAGGATCATCCCAACTTGCCATGAACACCCAGTTTTGTGCCTACCAGTCACAGAAGGGGTGATGGATCTGTGGCCCTCTAGATTAATACTTCCATCATATCTTACTGTTAGATAGGCTAATTGATGGGAAATGAAGTCCAATAACACTTGGAAAACAACAGGTCTCTTAGCCCCAGTGAAATGCTGGTTTGCCGACAAGTATCCCACTGGTCCTTGAATATAAAGGCTGTTTTGTTTGCACTCTCCTTGTCAATGTTAGAATTGCTGTATTAACCTTTTTTTGAAAAGTGCTTGTGCAGAATGAAGTAGTTTCTCCAAAAATGGAAGCTGCTTTCAATTATATACTTCCACATTTATCTAAAACTTTAAATAAATTGACATTTGTTCCCACCATGCTATGACACTGAGTTTTACAGATTGATTTGAAAGCATTGTTTTTTAAATACAAAAGAGGGAATTGTGTTTAAGACCTTCCAGCATAGGAGCCAACCACTATTCTGTATAACTACCAAGCAGAAAACAATGTAATTTCTTTCATTTTGGGTCCTCCTCACTCAATTTGAATAAAGTAATAAAAGAAAATTATCACTTCCAAATGAGTTACCCAGCTTTATAATAATATAGTTAATACGAAACACCTCATTATAGCTGGAATATTGACCATATTACATTTTGATTCATATGCTGTGTCTGAAAAAAAAAAGCCCCAGACATGAGATAATGTAGCTATGTATTCAAAAAAACAAAATAAAATAAATTAAAATACAGGTACTTTCAGTGATGGTTTCGTGAGTTCCTATGATTTATGTTTTGTGACAGGGCATATTGTAATAATAATAAATGTTTGGTTATCAGGCAGCCAGACTTTATAGGTGGAAGTTTAGGGCTACTGTGCAACACCACAAAATAATTGTGTTTTTATCCTTTGTGTTTACTTTAATTTTTAAGAGTGTTTATTCCCTAATTCTCTTGTATTGCTGGGTGTACTCTTGTGGATTGATAGATTCAGCAAGACAAGCAGTCAGGCAACATTGTTACTGACAAACTATTATTGGGCTGTATTTGTTTTTCTTATGGTTCTGTATATTAGTTCTCTCTCTGCTGTAAACACAAATCTTCTGAGGCCTTTGTGGGAAAATTATTTTTTTTCTCTACTGTATGGATAATAATTTCTCAGTAAGACTATACAGGAAAACATATGAGGTGCTGATAGGAATTGTTCCATAGTACATTAGTGATGTTGCTCTTGAATCTGAGGAGAAATTTCCCCTCTCCTTGAAGATGAAGGCCTGCTGAAAGAAGTTGGTGTGCCAGAAGCAGGAGAGACCCACTGTTATTTTCAGGCAGGTTCTTGCCTTTGAAAGAGAATGGCCATCTGTCTGAGAAGCTCTTCTTTTCTTCAAGTTAGGAAATGTCCTCTTTAAATCCTCATTCAGTTAAAAAAAAATGCTCTCTTCTATCCGCTGATCTTGAGATGTTTCTCCTTTTGTTAATAACTTATATTCTGAAGTAAAAGGTATGGAATTTTACCTCACAGTGCTGTTTCTGGAGGCCGACTTGTTAACAAATTTGTATAGCAAAACAAAACAAAACACAACCTTGTGTCAGTTGTAGTGCCACTTATTTTAGTTTTATTTACAAAAATATTTGGGGCCAGCCCTTCACAACTGGTTTTAAAAAACTCAAGAACAAAATTTATAGCGGACACAAGACATATCTGTTTTTGTATTTGTATGAGGCCCTATGGAAACAATAAGGATTCCTGTTGTGATCTTCTCTTTTCTCTCTCTCTCTCTCTCTGTGATGAGATATATACATTAGACCTCTCAAAATCTAAAAATCCTCCAGGAGTTGTTTTTGAATTGCATTGGTATTGAACCAAGTGCCTGTCTCCTTGTACTGGTGGGAAATACAGCTAATGGACCGGCACAGCATGGAACCCCCAGTGAGCCCTTCGGCTTCAGTAGAGGCACCTGATCCCTCTAATTCAAATACAGGGGTTTCAGCTCCCATTTTGAGTTCTGTGGCAGAGGGACCATCTGCCATTTTGAGCCAGGTATCTGAATCCTTTCTTGGAAAAGGTGAAGAATAAAGGAAGGAGATCAGAGTAAATCTTGAGCACGTAGGCAGATCATCCTTATGCTGCCAATATGAAATAATCTTCTTTACTTGAAATGACAACCTCTAATTTAGTAGCTTCACTTAATCTACATGCACTCACTGAGATTTGGGCCAGGGTTGCACTTTCTCCACTATGTTCAGCCGTCCTGTAAAAAAGACAGCTGATTAAACGGTAATGGTATTAATAGATTAAATAGTATTAAATGCCTACTGGAGAGTCAGCGTTGTGTAGTGGTTTGAACATTGGACTACAAATATGGAGAACAGACTTCAAATTCCCATTCAATCATGGAAACCCATTGGTTGACTTTAGGCAAGTCACACTCTCTCAGTTTCAGAGAGACTGAACAAATCTTGCCAAGAATATCCTGTGGTAGGTTCACCTTAGGGTTTGCCATAGGTTGAAAATGACTTGAAGATACACAACAACAAAATGCTTAGTGATCATTTAGTAACCTTGTTCATATCGTACTTGATCCTTCTGAGATTTCTTACAGTAATACATTGTAAAAGACTGTATCATCTTTGAGTCAGAGTGGTAACTAGGAAATTCCATAGAAACTATTTTATACTAACTTACATATACTGTAGAAAGGCAAAAGTAGATTGGCTTTCCATAGAATAATTCAGTATTTGCATAGTGATATGTTAATTACTTATACTTTAGTGTGGCATGTCTCATAACTTGTTCTGTGCTGAATGCTTTCTGCTTGTGGTAGAATTTTTACTCTGAACACTCCCTATAGGATCATACTGATTTAGAGGTCGATATTTTTGTCTCTCAAGCGTCTCTTATGGACTAACGGGGCTTTTTTCAGCTGCTCTTTGTTGTCTGAGAAAGTTTCAGCAGGAAAAATTGTACACAGCGTGTAACAGTTTTAGAGAAATAAAGACTGCTTTACAAAAGCCAGAAACTAAATTTAAATTATGCAAAGCATGCAATATATGTTTATACAAATGCTAAATATAAACACTAATGCATTTGTAGTAATATATTTGTATCTTTGGAAGATGATCAGGCAGATTTTTTTGGAATTAAAAAAATAATGTCATCTTTGTGACTTCTTGTGAGATTTGGTTCAGATTTTAAGATCTTGAATATGAGATCTGGGAAGCGTCTTGAAGTGGTTATCCTGTGACAAATCTCTGGCATTAGAAGTACCTTCATGAAACTTTGGCGACTACATTATGATAAACTACAGCTACCATCATACCCAGCTGGAATGACCAATGTGCAGGGATTATGAGAGTTGTAGTTCAACTCCATCTAGGGACCCAGGGTGAGGGAAAAATTAATGAAAGGGTTCTGTCTTCACTGCTAGTGATGTATTGGCTTCAGTAAAGCCAAACAACTTAGTGTCTGGCTCCCAAATTCATTAGAGAGATCCAGAATGTTAAGCTAAATGGTTTGGTGATGGAATGTGGGAATGTATTTGTATTTTTATGGCATCTAGCTTTCTGTGAACCAATTGCCTCAAAACTGTTAGAAGTCTGGTAGTGGAGGCATCTCAGAAGAGTTTGTGCTGTATGTTTGTTCTCCCCATTCCAAGTTTAGTGAATCAAAACCACAGCTAGTCCTCATGATGTATTGGCCCCTGCTGCTGCCTGTTGCCTAGACACCTAGAGTTTTCTTAAATGTGTCAAATCATCCATCTTTCTCACCTGAATCCATTTGGATCTTAAAATTTTTCCCTTCCCTTAAAACCTTCCCTATTTTGTAATCATGCCAATTAAAAATATTTAAAGTGCTTCACTACTTCTCATAAAATTAAATGACACTAATAACAGGCAAAATTGTATCTCTCTGACCTAATCTAACTAGTGGGTTTGTAGCAGAAAATAAATTTGAACATGGATTTTTTTTTCCTGAGGGAACCTTGTTTGGCAAATATGACTTTCCTCCTGCCCCCAGGTATTTGGATACTTATAATATTCTGTAATTGGATGGCTGTTGATGTTGAAAAACTTAAGGTAGATGGGGGATGTTTTTGGATGGTCTTATGAACTAATACTTTCAATATATTTGTATGGTGTTATTGACTGTGCTAGTGTATTATTGGGGTTTGCTTTTGTAATTAAATTTAACTAAACAAAACTTTGAGCTAGAGACTTTTGCTGGTCTAAGGTTGTACTTTTGCATCCTTTGATATGACTGGGACCTATTTACGTTAGATAGTTATAGTGCTGATATTCCACTTCAGTTGCCCTGGTTGCATCCCATGAAATCATAAGATTTGCAATGTAAGCAGGGAGATTTAGAATTCTCAGCAAAAGCACTCTAGTGTACCACTAACCTACAAATCTCAGGATTCCTTCAGTCTGAATCATGGAAATTAAAGAGGAATAATGGCATCATAATTGTGTAGTACAAATGGGTTCCGTAATGAGATGGGAGGTACTTCTGATGTTAGTGAAGCAGTGAAGGTGTTCCAGGATTTAGGCCCAGCTTGAGAGGAGCTATCCAAGGTGCTAAGCCTGGTTGGGGAACAGGGTTCAGCACTTTGAATAGCTCTTTCAAAGTTCAGGCTCAGACCTGGAGTGGTTCATCATCTCTGTGTCATGGAAGCAACCAGCCACAAGTAAAATTGGAACTAATTCACTTCCATTTTTAAATAATAGCTTTTTGGTTTTATGCATAAACCTGGATTCACTATGATTTTTCTTAATTGTGGTCTACAGGAAAAGCTAAGGTTTTGTTAATGAGGTTGCCTTGTTTCCGTACAACACAAGTAAGAATTCAAACATAACACTCACCTCTACTTAACCAAACATAGAAGCAAAAGTTTCTAATCAGTTCCTCTACACTATGCTGGAGGAAGTATGTGAGCCCAAGGCTTTTCAAGTGTTGTATCTGTAACAACGGGAAAAGCCTAAATACTTTGGGGCAAAAAATACCATCTGATCTTGGAAGTGAAGCAGAATGAGCTCTGTTTAGTACTTGGATAAAAGACTAGCAATGAATACCAGGCACTGCAGGTTATATTTCAGTGGAAGGAATTGGCAAAAACACCTCGGAGTATTCCTTGCCTAAGGAAACCCTGTGAGATCTTATAGGATCACCATAAGTCAGCAGGCAACTTGAAGGTGTGCGCACACACATTTGTAACAATAAACCAGAGATGGAGAACTTCTGGGAATTGGTAGATTGCAACTGCAGCATTTTCTAAGATGCAGGAGGGTGGCAGAGCAATCTTCCACACCATAGCTCTCCCCACCCCTGACTTTTTCAAGGCAGAGCATCATATTTCCTTCCAGAATGAAAGGCTCTCAACAAGTTTTTTTGTTTTGTGTTTAGAGGTTTCACTGCTTATTTCTAATGGTGAGCTTCTGTCAGTGACAGCAGCAAATGTGCATACCAGTTGTAAAGTTGGCACCAAAAAAGTTTTAAAAAGTGTTGCAGTATTCAAAAAGATAGCTTTGATTCTTTTGTGCAAGGTTCTGATTGTCCTGAGAATGTGGAACTGTATTTTGTCCATTTATCTGATGGCGTCATTTAACATATAAAGCATACTCATTTCTTTATCTCTTAAATCGTATTTCTTCGTGCAGCTGTTAAATTTTCACATCTTCACAGAAACTCTGCAACAAATCCAGATTCCATTCTTCTGTAAATTAAGCCTTCTGATGTATGTTACAGGAATACTGTTGAAATAGGCAGTGACCATCTGGAGTGCTGAGTGATGTTTTAGATAGATATCATTAGCCGTTGCCCTTGATAGATGACAGTATAAAGCATAACATTTCTGAGGTATAATGTCATTAGTTTTGGTAATAACATTTGGTCTTCATGGATGGTTGAATGCTTTTAATATTAGTATGTGAATATTGAAAAACGTATCCTTTTTCTTTTCTGTTTCCTCTCAGCCAACAAGTCCCAAATTTGGAAAAGCAGACTCATATGAAAAACTGGAAAAATTAGGGGAAGGTTCATATGCCACAGTATATAAAGGCAAAAGCAAGTGAGTATTTTTTTAATAATGCAAATATATTTAAGATTCTGTAGTGTGCTATAGATGACAATTTAGCTCAGTTCAAATTGAAATAATACCTGGTAAATGTAAATCTATGTGTTAAAATTTAATTAGGGCTAAATTGTTTTAAATTTAAGACCAGTTAGAAGGATGCCAGTGAAATTACTTGGGGTATTATTGTTTTCAAAATTTATCCAATCATAGGTTTGGATTCAAACTAACACATAAGTTCTATATTCTGAAACACCAAACCTCCCTTTTATTTATACATTTAAAGTGTTTCTTGTTTAAATAGCACACAAATGACAGCATCCTGCGAGGCATTCACAAATATAAAAACAAAAAACAAACAATAAAACCACAACATTTACATTAAAAGGATAAATCAGCCAAAGCTGTATCAAAATTCTAAAATTTTTGTCTTAAAAACCAGAGGTAAAGCTTGTACAGTTAAATTAAAGATAATTGTAAACACCAAGGACTGAATGTATCAGAAGAAGATCTTAGTCTGGTGACTAAATGCTACTAATCATGATGCCATCTCTAGCCTTCTTCAGAGAACATCAGCTGTGGTGGCTTCTGGAGAGGTGGTGTGATGTATTACGTGTGTGAAGATGGCCAACATGTAAAAGTTCCCCACTGCTCCTCAGTTTGTCTATTTTTTATTTTTTATTTATTTTTAATTGTTACAATTTGACTATACATACAGTAGAGTTTATGATAAACTAGGTATAGCTGTTTGACTGAACATAAAGGGTTTGGATTCAGGTGTTTCCCAGTGCAAAGTAAGAAGAAAAAATGTTATCCAGTGGGGCAAAAAACTGAACTGAATATAATGCAAGCTATGTTCCTAGGCCACAAACTATTTAAAGAAGAAATATGGGCAGATTATTGTTCTGAAAAATTACAGTTGTTAGAAGGTTAATATTCAGGAATTGCTTTTTAGGTAAGACTGTTCCACCATTACTTTTCAGTGGAGATTATTAGATACAAGTCTCTTCAGTATATTGTAATACATTATTCCAAAAGAATAATAGTGTTGTGGGCTTGTCTGACTTCATAGGACAGTAGGTCAGATTATTAAACCAATCAACTATATGTTGCAGTACTTAACAGTTCCATCCCTGCCTGTAATAATTATAACTTACTATGGCACATTGTTTGTAGGAAGTTTTTTTTAAAAAAAAACACAGGTTTACTGAGCAGTACCAATTATTTGCAAAACTTTCTATTAGCTTTTTTTCTTATAGGAAGAGGCAAAGTATAAGTTTTCCACCACATTTCCTGCCTCAAAAGAGGAGAGGGAGCACTGTGAAATGTGTTTCTGCACATATATAACTATATATACCCCATGCCTTGATTTTACTATATATCCATCTGCATTTATTATATGTACTGCAGGGATAATGAATGAATTAGCATTACCCCAAATTGTGAAATGGAGAAGTTTCCACAGTCCTTTTGTGATTAAAAAAGAAAAACATAGTGTTACCTTTTGAACTTTGTGAAATGGGTACAGAGTTATTCTGCCATCTTCCATTTCAGTATCTTATGCTTTGATTTTGCCTGGTCTTATTTCTGTTTCACATATACGTTATTCTACACTACATCACAAATTCATAGAAAATTAACATTGCATTGTAGAGCTATTTTAAATTGTTTAACTGTGGATCTTTGACTAAACTAAACTTGCTTTGAGGTTGAGACCTAGATTGTGAATAGCAGTCCTCAGATCTAGATTGCCACTTTTAAGATGATTCTGGGGGGAAAATAGTTGAAGGACTTTTCTAGAAGGTTTCTTAACTTATTCCCTTTTTCCACTAAAAAAAAAGATTGTACTCAAAATAGTTAATAACTCAGTTAAAGCAATGCTATTTCAGTCAATAAAATCATTTTTAATTAGGTAGGGTAGCCATCTGAAAATTTTAAGACATTGCAAATTTACATTATAAATTTTTCAAATTTGCATAACTAAATGTTTTAAAGGGTAGGGAAAGGTGTTGTGTTGTGTTTCTGGAAATACATTGCAAATTTATGTATCATCAAAGTAGAAAAGTTGTACAGTCATCCCTCCACATTTGTTAGGGTTAGAGGCACAAGACTCCCATGAAAGTGGAAAATCCGTGAATAACTCTAGGCCCTCCCAAACCATATTTAACACACACAGAAAAAGTATGATCACCATACTCAACCCACCATGGATTCCTTTTGAGGCATCAGGGTTCCTTCACAGGGCAGAAATGGGTGGCTGGTGAGGCTTATTGCCACCTCCGCTGCTGCCCCACACCATTTTGAATAGGGACGTACAAGCCTTGTTTGCGGTTTCTCAGTCTCATGAGGCTTGCAGTCCCTATTAAAAATGGCATAGCGAGGCAGCAGAGATGACAGCAAATAATCTGTGAATAATCAAATTTGAAAAAGTGAAATCTGCAGATGGAGAGGGCTCACTGTATTTGTTTAAAAGAACAGGAAACTTTTCATTGGCTGAAGGTTGAGAGAGATAAAGATCTCTGGCAGGAAAGTTTGCAGGAGCAGGGTAATGGAGTAGGGTTGGACAGTGCTACAGAGAACCTGAGGATAATAATTGATGTTTTGGACCAGGTTGAATTAACAACAGAGGCAAAACCTTTTGATGGCAAATGGAAGAGAGATTTTTGAGATTTGACAACAGAAAGGTGAAGGGAAAAATAGAAGTAGTGAAGATAAGAGATAATTTCATGTTGTTATGCCTTAATTACAGTTATAAATACAGTTATAGAAATTAATGCTTCTTTCTTCTCATGCTCTTCCTATTAATTTTTTAAGAATGTCATCTAATAACCTAAGGCTCAGAAGAGGCAGATTAAGATACTTTTCTGGGTGGTAATGAAAAAAAAGTCTGATTACCATCCAGATAGATGAATGAGCAGCTTTAATAGGCTGTGTAGCTAATTTTCAGCATATCAGATTTCTCTCTGTTGGCTGTAAGGAAATACTGTGATGGCCACATCTGTTCATTTCATGAGGCATGAGAGGATTTTGAATTGCATCAGTGGAAACAGCTGGAAAAGCAAAACTGCATACAGATGTTGGTTTTAGCTGAGCTAGTTTATTTTCTGCTGTTTGAAAATGTGATAAGAAGCCTTCTATCTCATTTTTCAAAGGCTGTTTTAAACATCTTCATGAACAGTGACACAGCAATTGGGCGAGCTCTTGATTTCTACATGACAGTATTAAAAATGTAAAATATATACATATGATGTTATCATTTTAAAGCTGGTCATGAAAATATAGTCCAGTTGCATGTGGCCATATCCAACATTGTGGTAACGTACCTCCACTCACACACCAGGATGTTTTCCCTGCACCCTTCAGCAGCTGTCAGTCCTACTGAAAATCAGTTTTGGATAGTTTATCAGGCCTCTAGAGCAGACTTAGAGGGTGCAAAGCTGTTCCTTCTGTGAAATGACACACCCCAGTCAAAATTTGCAAAATTGCTAACAGTCTTGCTTGCTAATTTAGTAGGTTGAAGGATGTGTTTACTGATAATAGGAAACAATGAAAGTTCTCTCTCCACATTTGTAGGTTTTACTTTCACAAATTTGATTATTTGTGAGGTGCCCATGCTTCCCCCCATCCTTCTTCTCCTATTCCCTTGTGTTTTCCCAGCATGGAGAAAGAAAGCAAGGCAATGGGAGGGTGGGCTAAGCTGCCTGTACACTTTCCTTGTGCCCTCCGGAGCTCACCTCTCCCATTCCCTTGCTTCTGCCCTGGTGCTGAGAACTTGCATTGAGGCAAAAGGCAATACAGTGTGGGAAGAGGTGTGCATGTGTGCGCACTTTCCTACAGGCGTTCCGCCTCCCTTTGCCTCTGCCCTCATGCTGAAAACATGTGCCTAGGAAAAAGGTAAGACAGTGGGGGGGGTCCCACAACCCTTCGTTCTCCCCTCTGGAGCTGCCCCTTCTTACTTCTTTGCCTCTGGCTTGGGATCAGAGAAGAAAGGCTCCCACACCAGAGCCCCAGAAAGGAATGGGAAGGGGATTGCAGAGGGTGGAGTTATTTGCAATTTTCCCATTTTCACACAGGTTCTGTGCCCTGAATCCTTGCAAATGTGGAGGGGTCACTGTAAACGGAAATGTTTTGTACTATGCCTTGTAATAAATGTTTAAATGTAAACCATCAAACAGTGTGTTGTGAATGTATATTGTATGCTGGAAAACATTTCATTTTAACATTTTAGTTTAGGGCCAAACTGTTTTCTTCACTTAAAACAAACAAACAAACAAAAGCAGACCTAAATAAATAAATGTTGGCTTTCATACTAATGTGAGAATTTCGAAGCTCTTGGACTGTTGTTTTTGGGGGGTGAAGTAAGTGATATTCTTACTTGGGAAGATACTATACATTTGCAGATAGAAAAGCCTATTATCAAAATGCTGTGTGAACCGTAACTTCTGAATGTATGTCAGGTGTCTGGTTTCTCTTACTCCAGAGTAAATGGAAAACTCGTGGCATTAAAGGTGATAAGACTTCAAGAAGAAGAAGGCACTCCATTTACAGCCATCAGAGAAGGTAACTTGCTTCTTTACTGGGTTTCTCATCCTTTTTTATAATTGTAGCATGCATCTTCTTTTCAATGTCTTGTTGATACTGAACAGCTTTACATTTCTTAAATTATATGGTTATGTTCCCCGTAGGAGGAGAATTGCTACTTAAAAATCAAAATGACTGTGTTGTGTGGGAGTTCACATGAAATAAAACAAATCTGTTCTTCTGTATTGCTGGCTTATGTAATAACTGGTATCAGGTGTACATGACACTATATGCATTTGCGGAGGTGCAAGAAATGCCAGTGAGAGTTCACATTCAGGGTATTATGTTAACAGAACTGCTTGCTGTAAAGTACCCAAATCAAGGATAAATTTAACTTGGCTACAGTCCATGAACGATAGCTCATACGATAGCAAAAGTTGCTTTTTAATACTGAAAAGTAGAAAAACTTATAAGAGATAATTTGTGAAATAATATGAGAGTGTGTTGCTAGCCAGAAGTTTTAAAAATGGTATGTTAAATGGGCCTTGGTTTTAGGTAAATATGTATAATGTTGAAGCACTAAATGGCTTCAATAAGATAATATTTCTATCCAGTTATCCATGGTAGACATGATTTCAGATCTCACACAGGTCTTGAACTAAATCCATTGTAGCTTCCAAGTAGAATAATCCGCTGAAATCAATGGGGCATATAGAGATCCTGAACAGCAAATCATTCATTTCATTGGGTTGATTTTAGCTGGGATTAGCAGTGGATTTAGCCCTATATTCAAATAGTCCTAGAAGCTAAATTTCTCTGTCGTGCAACGTTGGACCCTCGACTGTTTAGGGCCACGCTGCACATTACGGTCCTCCATCCACATTCGCAGCTTTGACCTTTGCTAATTTTTTTAAAATAATTTTTATTCGAAACATTTCGTGATGCATATCTCAATATTACATTGTTTCCACAATTAATTTCATCTATCAAAAATATACAAATTATCTACATACAATTAGTGCGATTATTGAGATTTAAATCTTATCAAATATTTTGAATATATAAAACCTCTATTCCCCTCCCTCCAAACTCCCTCCCATCCTTTAATCTATTGTCTTTTGCGTTGAAATTTATCTTCTCTCCCTTCTTCTCTCTCACCCCATTCTCCCTTTCTGTCCCCTTTCTCTTTCCCTACTATCCTTTTATCTGCACTTTCTTCAAGTCTAACCTGCTTTCTAATGTTTCAACCGAACCTACAATTTGTGCATTATCTTTTTATTGTTGTGTGTCTAGATTATATTGTTTTATATTTAGAGTTCTTAAAACCAAAAGTAAACTTCACTTGTCTAAATATATATTGACTATTATTAATTATCTAATGCACATTCTCTAATGAAATCCTATAATTCTTCAGTTCATCCCCATCTTAGAGCAGAACTGCTATAACCAAACTCGTCATATTGTCTATACTATGAATGTCTTCCTTTTACCCACACTATAACTGGCTTCCTATTCCTTCCAAACTGTTGGTTTGAAGCTCCTCTCGTCAAATTTGACAACTTCTCCATTTCCAATAGGTCTGACATTTTAAATTTCCAATCCTCTATTGAAGGTGCTTCTTTGACCTTTGCTAATTTGATTATTCGCAAGGTGCATGTGTGCCTCCTCCCCTTCTCCTCCTCCAGGTCTTTTGCGTTTTGCTGGGTATGGAGAAGGAAGGCAAGAGCCCAGACAAAAGGCAAGGAAGCAGGGGTGTGTGACAGACACATGCCTTCCTTCTGCTTCCAGAGCTCCCACCTCCCATTCCCTTCCCTCTGACCCCAGCACTGAAAATTCACACCAAAGCAAAAAGCAAGGGAGTGGGAGGGGGATCACAGTTATTTCCATGCCCTTAACCCTTGCAAAAGTAGAGGGCGCACTGTATAGAAAAACTTTGAACAAAATCTCAATGGGACAACAGTTTTGCCAGATGATACACTGGAATAGCACCATGTGTAGAGGAGGGTGTGTGTTTACTCCTTTATCTATCTGCTTCTTTACTGTTGGAGCTTCCCTTGCCAAGCCACTGCATCTCACTGTATTTTCATACCTGTTTCATGAAAGTGACCCAAATAGCCCTTATCACTTTTTAAAAAAAAAGTTGCATGAGAGGATATCAGAATATTGTACCCAATATTTGAGTTTGTCCCAAAGCAAGCACCCAGGAAGGTCTATAATCTTAATCGGATATGTGGTCCAGAGTGGATTGAGTTGAATAAGTTATTGATTTAACTTACCAAGAGATAATCACAATTTATTTATTTTAAGTGCTCTTTCTTCACATATCTTTTGAACAATGATATAAATCTAATCACAAAAATAAGTTACAACTCAAGAGGTATAGCCAAGTAGCCTAACTTGGGTAATATGTAATTGTACCATTAGTGAGCAATAGGACAGAGTACCATTCATTATGTCCACAAAATCTTGGAAGGTATAATTTATATAAATTTTTAAAGAGACCATACTTTTTATTTTGGAAAATAGTAATATATAATATACACATTAACTGTGTCATGCTCTGGGTGCTGCATGAGTATATTAAGAATGTAAATCATTCAGACAAATATAATAGAGTTTAGACATAAACCCAGTTATTAGTCCTAACTGGAATGGGCCTATGAAATCAATTGGAACTTGGTAAATCAACACTTAACACTGATTTCATTTCCATTGATCTAATGATTTTACTCTAGCTGGGACTAAGTTGTATTTAGGTCATAGTTTATTAAACAATGCTTGAAATGTTACATAAATATTTTCACATTTGCTATTGTAGTAGTACTAGTTGGTGGCTATCCTTAAATGTAGCACCCACTTGCTCATCTGTTGGGCTCTAGGCAATGTACAGGGCCATTATACCTGGGATAGTCCTTCAAGAAGCAAAGAGGACAGCAGACACAGAAGGTACTAGAGAGCTGTATGGATGCAGATGGTGGTAGGTCTTGAACAAGGCACCCAAAGGCCAGAGTGCAGACTGCTTGGCCACCTCACCATTCTGCTTGTTTTAAAACTATTCTTTAAACTTTCTGTTGTAATTTTTAAAATTCCAACCATAAATAATTATATATGCTCTGAATTAGTCATTTTTCACAGTCCTGGTGCCATTTTTATCCATAGACTGAAGCATAAATATTAGTTTCTTGCTTTTTCATGTTTGATTGTGGGTAGCTTTGGTAACCTGTGAGCATGGCAGTCATTAATTCATTATTTAGGAAACTTTAAATGTAGGTTTAGCTAGCATTTTAACCAAAATATGTAATAACTTGTCTGACAATATTTTCATGGTTCAAATTTCTTAGAAAGCAATTCCTGGAATCCAGTCTTTGCCTTTTCTTAGAAAACAGTGTATTTTGGAATACTATACTCAGGATTTAAGGATGTATCATATAAAGCACCCTTTACCATGAGGACTAGCCTAAAGTGCCTTACTGACTAATTTGTATAACAAAACAAATTATCTTTTGGAATTCACTCTTGTAATCGTTATTTTACTGAGCATATTGAGAAGGGCCACAATTGTGGAAATGTAATTTGCTTAGCTGTCACATGACATATGTGACCGTCACATGTGTATACAGGAGAGTGTAAGCTATCAACTGTCCTCCTCCCATTCATACTTAACACTGAGAACTTGACCTTTTTCCTTCTACTGTACATATTTTATTCCTTCATTTTTTTCTAGCGATGTTCTAATTGCTGAAGTAGTATGGTGTTGGGAAAACAAGAACATCTCATAGTTAACAAACGTGCATCTAGAATCAAGATAAACAATAAGGGCATTTTTTCTAATTTTAGACTCTTGCATCATATGCTAGGATGCTTGCTCAAAAATCATTGGGGAATTGAATTAAAATGGAGCCATCTGTTTATCTTTACATTTGCTGTAAGGACAGAAAAGCCATTTCAAGTTTGCTAATAAAATGCTAGGTGTGCCTTGTTTTTATAACTTTTCAAAAATAATATACCCACTAATATTGCATTAAGTGGCATAGATGTGCTATGATTATTAATGTGGTTTCTCTGCTGCCTGTGCTGTTTCATTTCTCACTTGGTTTGTTAAACATCTGAGACTTTTAGGTGGGGGAAATATCTACTTCCAGCTGTTACTAACAGCAGCCATCATAACTGACACACAATTATGCTTAAAAAACAGCTCGCTGACAGCTTCAAAACTGAACAGTCCTACATTCTTAATGGGATATGGAACAGTGCCTCTCTTTTTAATCTTAGGGAGTGTAAAGAATAATATGAAGGAAGACAGTCACTAAGGTGATCACTAACCTTTTGAATTGTGTCCAGAACTAGACTGATAACCAGTCCAACTGTTACAGGCTTGAGATAACATGATCCTATTGACAGACATTCACCTACATCCTTGCAGCTGCATTCTGAACCAACTGCAACATCTGGAGACTTTCAAAGGCATCCCTTTGTAGAGTGCATTGCAAAATTCCACCTTGCATATATCTGAGGCCTGTGTTCTTGTGGTTATGTGTGACCACTTCAGAAAAAAAGCAATGGATGCACCAGTTTCATGTAGCCGACATCACTGTGGTTACAGCTCTCACCTGAACATCCAAATGTTAAAAGAAGATCTGATTTCTCCTTGACCATGTCTGATTCTTCATAGGAGATTATTATCCCATTCAAAATAGGTTGAATCACTATTGCTCAACTCATCTGTTTTTCAGGCTACTGTCTTGCAGGATTAATCCCTAGGCAGGGGCATTATTATTGTTCTTGCTATTTTGGCCTCCAAATAGCAAGAACAAATAGCAATTTGTCATCCAACCAGTTTCTGCCTCTGTGCACCACCTCAGAAAACTAACTTCCTTGAGGATTCCTTGACTGAGGAAATAAGAGTTGCATGTCATCTGCCTGTTGGTGTCACTTAAACCAGTGTGGTACCTTCTAGATGTTTTTGATAACCCAAGAATGGATAATTTGAGACTGTCAGTGCAGTGAAAGGAGGGCCTATTTCAACAGAGGTCTTCCAAGAAACATCTAAAGCCAAGATCAAATGTGATTTTCTGGGAGAAGATGATTGCTACCTCCCCTTTACCATTTTACCCAAACTTCTTTGGCTGTTTTTAATCACCAAGCATGAACAAGGATCAAATGTTCACTTGCTTGATCTCACACTACCAGGCATCCTATCCACAACAGCAGGCTGTGCAAAATGAAACATATTAATCACAACTGGGTAAATAGATATAATAGGTGTATCCCTATGACCTATCATAGTTGTGATATTTTAAGCTGCAGTGGATACTTGTCACTGTTTCCTCCATCCTGTGATATAGATTTCTTAGTACTTGAAACAGCTCTACAATTTTCTGGGTTAGTTTATAGAATCATCTTCAGGATGACAGCATTGTGCAGTGAAATGTCTAAGAAACGGGACTCTCCAATTTCAGACAGCTTCTTACTACAGTATTTTCTGGCGTATAAGACGACCTTTTAACTTGGCAAAAGTTGGGGGTCTTATACGCCGGGTGTGGCAGGGAGGTGCCGTGGCTGCCGAGGTTCCTGCCGGCCCGCCGAGCTTCCCCCGGCTCGGGGAGAGGCACCATGGCCACCGAGCTTCCCGCCGGCCCGCCGAGCTTCCCCCCTGCCCGGGGAGAGGATTACTCCTTTCATCCATAGCATTTGGTATTCCTTGGTATATGATTGTAATGGCAAGCAAGATAATGTAGGCAGCAGAATTCTAGGCTGGGGTCAAAGGATTAAAATGAGAGAGACCACCAAATGAAACATTATAATTAACATGCAAAATAATGAAAGGTTGAACCAATATGTTTGTCTGTTAGAAACAGAAAGGAAGAAAGAGACAAATCCTGGGATTTTGAAAGATATGACAACATTATTGATCTGGAAAGGCAAAGGAAGTGTTGAAACAGCCGGGATGTCATCCAGAAATATTCAGCACCTGTGGCCAGTATTTGCCTATGACCATCCTGTGCTGAATCTCTTGTTCATTCACTCATACGTATGTCTAGTACGGAGAGAAAAGGTTTGACTGCTGAGCTCAGACAAGTTCAGGTAGCTGTAGCCTCAGTGATTAGTACATTCATCTACTGTTCCTTCTACTACTTTTTGCCCTGAATGGCTACTGGAGAGGCGGGCTGCGGGCTGAGAGCAGTGCCCAGAAAAACACACCTCTTTCACCTGTCTGGCCCGCCCTTCTATCCTATTACTTTACCTCCTTCACATGTGCAAGATCTGAGAGGCAGAGAAGGAGGTAAAGTAATAGGATACAAGGGCGGGCCAGATGGGTGTAAGAGGCGTGTTTGGAGACAGGGAGGGCTGGGCAGGCAGGGAGAGCTGACCAATCCAAGCAGGCTTTGTATACAACAACCAGCCCAGTCAAAACCCCATCATGTTTGATGACAAACAGCCTTATATTTATAAGTGACAGTTTTCCTGCTAAGTACCTGCATGTCATAAGCATTTGAATTAAAATTACCATATTGAAATCAAATCTGATTTTTTTAAATTTTTATTTGGTGTGCGTTGGAAGAGGGGTAGTCTTATACGGCGAGTATATCCCAAACTCTATATTTTAACTGGAAAAGTTGGGGGTCGTCTTATACGCCCAGTCGTCTTATACGCCGGAAAATACGGGTAGGTGTGGGCTTAGGCAAGTTCTGTCTTTTACTGTTCTGCCCCCGCCCCTGGTCCCTGCCTGCAATACGAACATAATAAATACTGACTTGCCTTAAAGTGTGCCTGTAAGGAACAAATATTACACTATAATGTATAACATATTCTACAAACTGCTTTAAGCCATCTGAAGCACTATATAAATGTCAACCTTGTACTATTATTCTGAGTTTCTTATCATGAAAATAATTTACATTTTTGTATCAAAATGTTTAAATTTCTTAAGGTTGAAGTAATTTGGTGGTGGGTGGGCTGCCTCTGCTCCTTCTGGTGTAACAGAAAAGTCTTTTGAAAAAGAGACAGAATATATTGTATATAATACCTTCATAAATACAAAGATGGGGACTAAAAATAAAAGATTGAGATGAAGGGAGCTAGTGTGTGGTGAGCTCAATGTTTTATTCAAGCTTTAATGACCCATTTGAGGTTTTAGACCAAGGGTGTCAAACTCAATTTCATCTTGGGCTGCATCAGCATTATGGTTGCCCTCAAAGGCTGCCTGTATCTATAAGATTATATAAATGTATCTATTCTTTTTGTAATATTAGTTAATTGGATTCAATTATTACTGGTTTTTAGATTGCCTTCCCCTTGCATCAACTTTTCTTTTCGTGGACATTTTGGGCCTATTTGATCATAGTTTATGGTCTGTATACCTCTGTAAAGTGACATAGAATTGGTCAGTATATCCAAAGTGTGCCACTGTCTGCTGCCCAGACTCTTTCTATGCCTCTTTCTGTCCCTGGGCGCACCAGGTGAGGGGAGTGCCACAGCTGCAGGAAAGGTGCAAGGGCTGCATGAAATGGCCTGGTGGACCGGATTCAGCCTGCGGAGCCTTGTTTTTGACACATGTGTTTTAGACACAAAGTGATGTCCACTAAGAGAGGTTAAAAGGGGGTGATACCTGAACAGTGAAGAACAGAAGACCTGTAAATACTATGACAGCATGTAGTTTTCTTCTGTCTGTTATATATATTGTGTTTAGCTCTGTGTTTGTGTTCAGCGAGGCAGAACGACAGACTAATAGGTTAAATCAGGGGATTTAATCATGGCCCTGGGATTGTGCACACTCTTGCAAGAATGTTATTGCTTTTCTTTTTCCATGGTTAATGAGTGTGCTTATGCATATGTTAAATAAGTTCATTGCTTACTTGTATTTGAAATCAGCTTCTACATGAGCTTAAATCTTGATTAAGAGTGAAATATGATTAGCATTCATCATACTTAATACATGCCAGTGTTACTCTTTTCCATAGTCAGTGCAAGCAAGGAGGATTTAAAGGAGAGAGCGGAAGACCTGCATGGAAAAGACACTTGAGCCTACAACCTAATCCCATTCCTTTACCATAGTTTAGGGACTGGAAGCGTTACATCTTAGTGTTACAGCCCAGATTGTTGTCCCTGTTCTACCAAAGATATTATCGGAAATGGGTGAGGGGGTATGCATGTTCCTCTAGATTGAATAGCCCTTGAATTCCCTTCCAGCTTAATGATTCTGTGAAATTATAGGGAGAAGGGAAGGGAACCATCAGATGTTTCGCAAGCTCTCTGGCAGGGGGGACCAGCAATTATTTGTTTCCAGTGTACCATATTTGTGCCCATTGTCTAGAAATGTACACATGGGGACTGGATATTTTTTCTGCATGTGTAACAGCTTGAAGTCAGGAAGGTGTGTGTATGTGTGTGTGTATAGGAGATGCTTCTCTTCCTGGAATAGTTGCTGTGAGTTGAAGAACATTCTCCTGTAATTCTTGAAATCACTCCTTGGAGCATTCAAATCTGAAGTGTATTTCCCTTGCAATCTCACTTCAACTACCATACTAATAACTGGGTGGTGGAAAAAGAAGGCTGTGGAGTCCTCCTTTCCCAGCATGCTCAGTTGTTTACTTACAATCAGTTCAGTGGCTTGAGTAGAGACTGTAGGGAAGGAGACATTTCAATTACACACACACGCACACACACACACGAAATCTTAAAAGAACCAGAATGGTATATTGGTTTGAATGTTGCACTGTGACACCGGAGACAGATCCCTGCTTGGCCATGGAAACCTACTGGGTGACCTTGGGCAAGTCACACACTCTCAGCTTCAGAGGAGGGCAAAAAGCAAACACCTCTGAACAAATCTTGTCAAGAAAGCCCCATGATAGGCTCTCTTTAGGGACACTGGAAGTCAGAAACAACATGAAGGCACACAACAATAACAAGATCATACAAAGACAGCACATAAATTGCTAACATCACTTTACATGAAATCATTATTGTTTTTGTAAATTACCTGTAGTCTCTATATATGCACTTAGAATCAAAGCTTCAGCAAGGAATTCCAAAAACATTTACTGGTAGAATGAAAACATTTGGACAAAGGTTTCGTCATTTAAGCCTCTAGGAACCAAAGATTTTAATCTGAAATCCATGCATCCTCTCAATACAGTGGACGCTTGGTATCTGCTACGGTTTGGTTCCAAGGCTCTTGTGAATACCAACATTTGTGGATGCTCAGGTCCCTTTATCTACGACAGTGAAGTAAAATGGTGAGCCTTAAATAAAATGACAAAATCAAAGTTTGCTTTTTGAAAGTTTTTTTTTAATATTTTCAAGCCAGATAGATATGAAGAACCTACTGTGAGGTTCACCTTCTCTGCTGCCCAGAATCTTAATGATCTTAATGATTGTGGACCATTGATATTAGAAGATGGGTACCAAGGAAACACTTGTTCCTAATGTTACATTGTTTCCTATGTTTCTTAAGAGGTCTGCTTATCATTACCCCATAAACTTTTTTAATATTTGTAGGGTATGACATAAATAACAGAACAAGTGCTGCAGGGGTATAGTGATGCAAAGTTTTTTGTTTTTTGTTCATGTGGTCTGTTAAGAAGATCATCTTGGAAGTCTATCTGCAATAGATACAGTGGTCAGAAGGAGACCTATGCATCCATTCCTTGGAGTTGGAGTTTCCCCATCCCTGGAGTACAGTTAAACAGGGTATATGGGATCTCTTAGGGCTGTTATATATTACCTTAAAGACTCCTACACCCATTTCTCATATGCCCTGTTTTCAGTCCTACTCTTTCTCTTTGTGGTGTTCTCTTATTATTTCTCATATACAAATCTTCATATAAATTGCATTGGCAATTTTGAGTTGAAGGGCACAATAGAGATTCCTGAAGTAAATACTGCTATCAGAAATAGGACGGTAGATAAAAGAAGCGAAAGGGAGGAAAAACACAGAAAAATCATTACCTGGATTATGACAGTTCAGCTACAGATCACTGTCTTCAACTTTATGTTGCTTTGGTGGTAGATGCTAGTCTTTCTCTGATGTATGTGTGAGGTGACAAGTTACCATTGGCACTTTGGCATCTGTAGCAACACATGACTTGTCATGTCACATTGGCTAAATATGCCATATCTTAGGAATATTAAATATGCACATAAAATATGCATTACAGTGTGAGCATTAAATATAGATTACAGAGAAAAATAAAATATGGGCACAACCTTTTACAGGTTCAATAGGAAAAGGTTTTGAGGTTAGCATTTGACAGATTTGGTATAATTTTTATAAGTGATTGGTTTGGATCCTCTCCTATTAAAAATATTGAATAATATATTTGTATTTTAAAATATCAGCGTAGCCAACTGATTTTGTCAGGTGTAAGAGAAAATAAATTAATATACTATACAGGTACTGATTTTCATAGGCATATCATATACATATTTACTATTTTATACAGTTTGCTTCAAGTTGGATAAAATGTCTAGAAATAGTGAAATTACTCTGTTTTAAATGATTGTCTTGGCTTGGTGTTGCCTTTCCTCTTGGTGGTGGAGGGCTGGGGAAATGCACCAGACTGTTTTCTCTATAGGTTTAGATGTGAAATTTGTGGAGGCTGTGTGGGAGAGATATGAAAAGTAAACTTAGATTCTGGAGTATTCCAGGTTTCAATGTGTGTGCAAAGTGTTTCTATGGTATAACTTTTTTTTTGGCTGTGTAAACCTTTTCATGGTATAAACATAGGGTAAACTTTTTGATTAATAACATTTTCCATAAATTTTGTCTTTCAGCTTCTCTTTTGAAAGGTCTAAAACATGCTAACATTGTGCTGCTTCATGATATCATTCACACAAAAGAGACATTGACACTGGTATTTGAGTTTGTGGTAAGTAAATATAATTTTAATCTTCCATGACCTAAGCTACAAAGCAGAATGACTGCCATTAAGTAAAGTAGATCTGGGTAATTCACATAATGGTTTCTTACTGCCCACTGCAACAGTTGCATTAGGTCTTGCCACCAAAAATTTGTTTGTGTGGGGCATTTTTGGTTCTTCGTAAGTTGTACAAATCCTTACTGTGTGAAGGTCTACTGGCATTTCAGTGCTTTTTTAAGATCTCTTTGTTTTGTTGTGCTTTTTATTATCTTTCACCCCATTCTGTCTTTCTGAATTGTAATTTAACAAGTGGTCTAGCTTTTAATTTAGTGGTTTGTTCAATTTTGTCACTGTTTACTTTCATTTTTTTGCTTGTGTACATTAATTATATATATTAATATTGCTTCAGTATGTTTTGTGAGCTTCCAGTTTCCTTGGAGGTCTGAAGTATGAGATGTAAACATTTTAAAGAGATTAAATAAAGCAAACAGCAATTTCCTGTTTAAGCACTCAACTGCTAGCCATAGTCAATAAATTTCTGTGGGTAGACATGTACCTGGAGGAAAGGTGAAGTGCTTAGTCTCCTTTATGTACCCATTGTAGAGGCCAAGCAGGTTGTGTGAGAGAGAAAGTTTCCTCCACTGCATTCCATATACAAATGCAGTAGGTGGTATAACAAGAAGAACAGGAGTACTTTATCCTTTCTTAGAAAGCCACAGGAGGCTTATGTATAGCTAGGAAATTTTGCACACCTACTTGCAAGATTCAACTGTATTGGTCTCACAGAAAGAGACATTAGTGTAATATGAAATGGAATGCTCAGTAAGTTTTAGAAATTGTATGGTGATTACAGATTTATTTTATTGGAGTGCTGTTGGTTCATAGCTGTTGTAAGGCTTACAGAGAGATGGCAGGAAGCAACATACAAGTCTCCCTGAGTATCTTTTGTTCCACCTCATAGTCTGGGTTTTAATAAGCAGTGTCAAAAATTTTTTGATGAATTTAATTTGTACTCTGTGTCTTCCTTTCGCTGATTTGGATTTCAGCTGTTAATTAAAACTTCAATTTGCACAGTACACAATGTAATGATCTAATTTGGTTGAGAGAATTTGTGAAGTCTTGGGTTTGAACTCCAAATTAGTCATCCTGCATCCTACAAGACAAACATATGGTATTTGTGTAGAAGTGCTTCAGAACTGAACTACAGTATTTTGTAATGTGAAATAATAATTGACCCCATCCCCAATTTCTGTAGATGGAGTTGAAAATAATACAATTTGTAAGAAGCAAATGACTCTCAAATAGGCTTAGTGTTTAGATAGTACTTATCTTTGAATGTTAATAAAGCTGTACAATTTACATTTAATGAGTCTTAGTTGATCTGCTTTCCAGTGACAAATCTGTCAATTTTACCATGTGAAGTATGCCTAAATCCTGATGTTCCATAGAATTCTTTGGGGTAGATTTACTCTCTTCTATCTCTTTCTTACTATGTGCTGCTGTCTCTCTCTTGAAAACCTGTTTGGCATGCCTATTTACATATAAATGATACATTTTAATGTTATGGGTATTTGACTATAAGACAACTGGTACGAAACCATTTGTGGCATGACACTGAAGGTGATAGTAGATAATTTTGTAAAAATGTTTAAAGACAAAAATGGGAATTCTGATGCCATTTAGCTTCAAACTGGCTAACTGTTGATAAGTCATCACTTTTAATATTTTGTAATTGGAAATATATTTTGCATAATAATTACCTCAGCAGAATGGATTGCCTTGGGCTAGTTAAAACATAAAACTATATCTGTAGTGCACAGCTGACCAGGGCCTGCCCTACCATTCGGCAGTGTGAGAAAACTGCCTTAGACCAGTGGTTTTTAACCATCTCTTTGCCAGGGACCCCCTATAAATATAATTTGTTGCTGAGGACCCCCAAGACTTAACTCAAGATTTAAATATTTAAATTTAGATTTAAATATTCAGATATTTATTTAAGGTTGCTTATTGGGGTCTTCACATTTGGAGAGAAGCGAGAAATAAGTAAATGTGCACACTGCTATTATAATACTTTTATTGAATGATTCCATGCAACTTTAAAATAGTAGTAATACCCGAATAACTGAACATCATTATAACTTGTTAACTTTAATGAGAAGGCTGGTGCTGCATTTCACTTACAAGCCTTGTTATATTGCGCTTAATATCTGAAACTTGTATTCTGAGTTCCGACTCTGCATTTTTCAAGTGGTTTCTCTCCTTATTTTTAGGATAAACAAGAGCAGAGAATGTTTTTTCACACAATTGTGTTGTTACAAAATGCATCAGTATTTTCTTAGCCCTGTTTGATAATTCCAGATAATCTGTTTGTAACTTGAGCCCAGAAATTTGGAAGGAACTGTTGATTGAACTGCAGTTTCATAGCACCATCTGTGGATATTTCTATGAACTTGTCTTTCTCTGCTGCTGGGAACACCTTTAGTTCATATACATTAACTATAAATGGATCTCTAATCCAGGTTTTGCTTGCATCAGGAAAATATTCATGGAAACTATGCTGCAAATCTTTCAAATGCCGTGCAGTAAGTGATTTGTCCTCCTGAGACAACTGTTCATCAGTGGAACCAAGAAAACTTGTGAGGATTGGAAATGTCTCATAGTTCTGATTCACAAGGCGATGATGCCACAAGAGCAACTTACTAATCATTGCTTCCGTTTTGTCTTCCATTTGAAAACTGTTAACTTTTTCTACTTGAAGATTTAAGTTGAGCTTATTTAAGTGGGTGAAGATATTTTACAGATACGCTACTTTTACTAAACAGGGAAAATCTGTCAGGCGATCATTAAGGTGAAATTGCTGCTCCATGAGGAATAATCTTATCCGGGCTCTCAGTTATCAAAAATGAGATAAAACTTTACCTCGTGGTAGCCAATAAACTTCACAATGTAGCAAATGTTAATAGTGATCACTGTCCATTTCTTTGCAGAGCTCCTCAAAAAGTCTGAATTCAATGATTTGCTTTTAATAAAATGGATAATTTTGACTGACTCACTTAATGTCTGTTTTAGTTTTTCTTGTATCTCCTTAGCCACTAGAGCTTACCTATGTATGCAGCAATAGTACCAAGTCACCAATGGTATGATTTTCTTAATCCACTCTACAAGTCCAGTAAGCCTTCCAGACATTGCTACTGCCCCATCTGTGTTAATTCCCATGCATTTGAACCAATCCAGGTCATGGGATATTACAAACTTGTTTAGACTGCTAATACTTCCTCAGCTGTAGTGTGTACCAACAAGGAGGTGAACAGTAAATCTTCAAAAATATATCTCTTGTGCTCATATCTAATGTCATACAGTAAGTTGCTATGTTTTTATGTCTGTGCTTTCATCTAGTTGAAGGGCAAACTGAGGGGACATGCAAATTCTTTCTAATAACGGTTCTTTGATATTGCTTGACAATTGTCAGTTTGCTTCTTAACTGTGTAATTTGACAAAGGTATTAAGGAGAGGTTCTTTGCAGCTTCCTCATTGATCAATGCGGAAACCATGTGTTTCGCTGAAGGAGCTAGTGTGTGTGGTTTTCAGCTTTTCTTATTAGTTGAGAAACCTCAAATGAAGTCCTCATTTGAGACTTCAGCATGTTACAACACAGTGAAGTCTTTTTTACCACCTTCCTACTTTCCTGAATTTCCCTCTCCTTCTGAAAAAATTCGATTCTTTTGGTGGCATGTTCTTTATGTTTGTCTTCACAATTTTGATGTGCCTTGTTGGGCAATACATCATAACATAACATACACTGTGGCAGTTGCTTGTCCTCTGGGCCTGTATACGTGAAGCCAACTGACAGATATTCCTTGCTGTAATGGTGGCACATTTGAAGATTACTGGAAGTTTCATCTAGCTTTGAGCGGGATGCACCCACCTCCTCATCAATATTTTTATGTATTGGATTCAGTCAGTGATCCATCCTGAGGTGTACTTTTGTATCTGACAGCAGGGGAATTGGGACTTTCTCCCCTTCCCCTTGTTGCACTCCTGTGGCACAAAAGCCTTCTCCAAAGAATTTTCCAGCCCTGCTGAGCAACTTCTGTATTCCTGGGGAGAAAAATCATTTGGAGTCTTTCTTTTTAGCACTTAGCAACCATAATGGAAGGTACCACGAGAAAGGACTTGAGCAGATACCACATTTCAGTAGTTACCACTCTCCAGGTGTTTGTAACAACAGAGGAAGGGAGAGAGGGATTCGTAATTTCCAGACCATCAAGAGCAGCAGCTATGTATTGGCCAGGACAAAAGTAAGTAAAGGATAAGGCCTGGTTATTTTGTGCTAACAATCTTTCATCACACTCCATAGCCCACATCGCCCATTCCCAAACCATAGCCTGGCCTCTTTAGGCATGCTAGTGATGGCAATCCTTCACAAAGGAACTTGCTGGGCCAAATCCGGGCAAGCCATAAGATAGATCTTGGACCATTTCTCAGGAGAGTTTGAAATCACTAATGCAGAACACCCCTCCCAATATTGTCACTTTTTGGTTGCTCTAAGCCTGCCCCCTTCCCAAATTTTCAACTTCTTTGTGCAATTTAAATCCAGCAACTGCAGTGATGTTCCTGCAAGACAGAGGTTGGTGGTGGTGACTTTCCCCACTAACACGGTCCCTTGGCCTCCTTGGCCTCTTCGTAGGTGTCTTGGGCACTTTTAGAGACATCCTCAATCTTTCCCATCAATTCTCATGTCTGGCTGCATGCCTAGAAGGTGTTGCTGCCATTGCTGTTGGTATTGACCTCCAGAACTTCACAAGCCCCAGGTTAAGAACCGCTGCCTTGGACAGCAGGTCAAAAGAAGTGAAAGAAACAGTATTACTTCTGTCCATTGGAAATTCCTCTGGTGCCACTGCCTCAGTTGCCATCTACTTTTCCTGATCTCCCTTACATGCACTCCACATTGGTACTGTACTGACACTGGCTTCTCCTCTCTCCCATGGCCCAAGGAGAAAATGTGTCTACAGCAGAGAGAGAAAAAATAGGAGGAATGACAGGAGAAGAATAGGTGGCAAATACTAAGGACCTATGAGATGGGGAAGAAAGGAAAGAATAGAAACTGATGGTGGTTATAAAAGGGAGATGAATGTATAAATGTGATAACTTTCAAAATTAGGGCAATAAAGCAGAAAGCAGAAATGAGCTGCTGTGTTTATATCCAGTCTCTCCCTATGTTAAGAGGAGGAGGGAAGACATGAATCATGGCAGTGACAGTTTCTTCTCTTGCTTCCCTCCAAAGGGGAATTTACATGATGCAGACACTGGCGTTCATGAGGCCAATGCCAGATAGAACTAGTGGAGCCTTTTCTTTGTAAATGGTAGGGGCAGAGGCTGTGACACATACTGACATGGGCCCATTCCGAATGGGGGTGAGGCTTCTCCCCTATGAAGAGTTGAGAAAGCTTGGGCCACTTGTGCAGGTTAGGAAGTTTGTGAAAAAGTTTCACTACATTGCATTTATTCTGAAAAAATAATAATTTACAATTTTTTAATTGAAAACACGTTGTTTAAAGTTAATTCTAATTTGATATTTAAATTTATGCTATATGATTTGCTGGAATGAAGGTAAAAAAAATCTCAACCAAGATTTTTGTCTTTTGCTCCATCTACTTGTCCCTGGGTTTTTGAGTTTACTTTTATTTTGTTTACAAGAGAAAACAACTCCATAAGCACTATTGCTCATCCATCAACCACTGCAAATAAATGAAAGAGGTTAAAAAGTTATAAACATACATATACACATGTAGAAAACACAGGCTGTTATCTATAAGTGGAAACTGAAACTCAGACCCACCCACTGCTTCATATTTGCTGATTTCTTGGGGCCGTTCAGGTCTATGACCACATGATAGAGACTGATTACTGTGGGTCCATGATTCAGTTATTCTTAAGTTTCTTTTCTCTGTCCTCCTCAAATGTCCTTCATAATTTCCTTTCATTTCTCAAGATTACTTACTAAAAGATAAAGGAGAAAGACAATACAGAACAGGAAAACAGGAAAAAAGGCATGACACATTCAGAGTACAAACAGCACACAATCAGAACATAAAATATTCTTTATTATTTGAAACCAAAAACAACCTAGAGAAACGCTGAGGAGCTGATTTGCCAGTCTTGTCACTTGGCTACATGAAATTCCTAGTTGGTTTTCACCAGTTGAGTTGTTAAATGAAGGGTGTTGTAGACTATGGCTGGTTCACAAGATGGAATTGGGAACCGATAATCAAGCAACCAATTAAATTTGTTCTTTCCATTTTTTGTTTAGTATATAAATGGTAAGTTATGCAAAAACAACTAACTTAAAAAATTGTCGGTTTGAATTTAACAGCAAACTACGATTTTTGACTACTTAGGAAAGAGAAGGCAGAAGTATGCAAACCCAAGGCTTATTTATATAATATTGATTTAGTGTTTGCTCTGGCGTATGGAGCCAGTATGAAGTTCTTAACTAGCCTGAAAACGTGGAAATTTACATTGAACTTCAATTGGACTAGTAATCGTTGTTACACTAAGCGCCACTGGTGTGTAGGTTTGCTACCAGGTACCCTCAAAAAGTTAATGAGTACTTTTTATTATTATGTAAATATATGTAATACTATGTTATGTAAATATACCCTTATCCATAACCAGAGTCAAAGCAACATGCTGTTCTGTGTATAAGAAATTAAGAGACCATAATCTTCATTATGATTTTAATATTTATATGATTTATGTTATATCAATAATATATATAAATATATTCATAATTGAAAACTCTTTTCCAGTGGAAGCAATAATTGCTGCTTCAGATATATTATAAAAGGAGATACATGCTGGATGCGCAGCTAACAGCCTTGTTTAATTTGAAACCTAGCACTTTTTCAGTTTCTTTTGTCTGCTTTTTAATGTTTGGATATATGTCTATGCACACAAAACATACAATTCTGTGTATGTTAGGTACCTATGTAAAATATTTTCCAGTCATTTTAAAACACAATTTTTGGTTGAATAATGAGCAAAGCTACATTGTGAACTTCTTCCATGGCATTCTAGTTTTGTCTTGATTACTGCTGTATTTGGCAAAAACATTTTGATAAACTGAGAAGCTATAGTTCAGGAGTTAAAATGATAGTCTCTGTGTTTGCTAGGGCTCATTTCAAAGATGTCAAGGTTTTAGAAGTGTTTTCAAATGGTTCCTTGTGAGTGGGAAGTTTGTATGTGACTTTGCTATATGTTATTTTACGAGCATTTGGTTAACACAGAGCCAGACTGACTGGTAAGATTTAATGTTCTATTATAAGAGAGAAACGAGGAGTTTTGTTGCTTTGTAGAGAGTTGTTTGTACATGGGGCATCACACTTTCTGGCAATCTAAACAATGCACTCCTTGTCCTGATTAATTCAGTTTCATTTTCCAACATCAACCATACTGTTTTCATGCTGTAATTCACCCAACAATTTAAAATAAAACGGATTGATGTGATGCCAGTTTATCAGTGTATTTTCCACAGCCCAGAGTATCACTTTTGGTGTGTGTACGTATATGGGTCAGATGTCATGTGTGGTGACAAGGTTACTGTTGCCGTCCCGCTCTCTTTTCCAGCTGTTCATCCCCATATTTTAGCATTATGATTTCCAGCAGCATACCAGGATGTATAATCCAATTTTCTCCAGTGAGCGAACACAAGGCAGCGTAGTGCTTCCAGCATTAAATTACATGATTCATAACTCATAGCATCCGTGGCCCCCACCATCTCAAGACACTTAAAACACAGGATGCAACAGAATGGAGAAGAAGAAATTGACTTTCCAAATCAATTCATTCCATGACAGTTTTACATCCAAGTGGGCAAGTGGGGGTTTTCTGACTGAGAAGGGAAGGAGGACAGATAGTCTATGGTGAGCCTCACCTCCTTCCAGGGTTTGAGGCAGAATCCAACTTCTTTTCAGAAGAGGTGAGACTTCTCACCCAAGAGTGCCAGTTTAACTTTCTTCTTCCACCAAAGAAGGAAGACAAGAGAAGTAAAGAGCACTCAGTTGTATAGCTGAAGGGAAACTGAGTAGTGATGTCTGATCATACCCAATATTGCCAGCTAGGATGCAACTAGTGCAGTCTTTAACCCATAGTACAAACAGTTCTTGCTGACACATAGTCCATCTCTCTTTACTTTGATGTGCAGTTCAACTTTCAGTTTTAAATTCTGAGGACAGTTCTCCCACTTTTGCATAGAGAGGAGGAGAAGCAAACATCCCTAGCTAGCAGTAGGGAAGTTTAGAACAGAGAGTAGCAAATGAGGAGTCAATGCACATCTTTCTGAGCAGTGGGTGACAGCACAGGAGCTTTGCCTAGTGTTGCCCAGATCAGTATGCCGGGGGCAGGTGCAGCCTATTTTCTGGTACCTCAGCCTATGCACATTGCTTTCTGGCTCCACCCTAGGTTCCTTCACAGGCTGTGCACTCACGCTTCATGCAGTGTGGGGAATTATCTTGACCAAAGCCACAGCTGACCAGTATTACTTGAGCAAGGATGACTCCATCACCGCAGGGGCAGATTTCTTGCGCTTCTGTGGTAGGGAAATCTTCAATTCCCTTGGAGAAGAGATTATCCCCCAGAACTCCACTAGAGATGCCAGAAATGAGTAACACTGCCATGGGAGACAGAACTGGTACACCAAAAGCTAAATGTGTTCTCTGAGGTTGAAAGAAGGAGCTCATCCTCATTACCATTGCCTTCAGGCAGTTATAGAGACTCCTCTTTTGCCTCTTCAGCCAGTAGGAAGGACAGTAAGATCGCTGAAGATCCAAAATCTAAAGAAAAACCCTAAGACAGACTCCTTTCTCCCAAAGGCTATATGACATCATTAGATTTTGAGCCACTTGCCCCTTTGAGAACAAAGAGCTTCAACTTCCCCATCTCTTCAGACTCTGATGAAGGAGCTGGACAAGCCAGCCAAAAGCAGACCTAATTTATCACCACTGTGACAAGTTCTGCATATTGCAGCATTATGTAATGCAATTGTTAGCTGTTCCTAAAGTAGATGACTCTTGGTTGTCCTGAGTCCCAAGGTCCTCCTCTTCTCAGGACATGATTATTTGCCCTTGGATCAACACAGCCACCAGACTGAGGCACCCCTATGCTTGCTATTGACTGTGGTGTAACTGTTCTGTGTGACTGTATAGGAGCCTCCATATTCAGCCTATGGTATCTCCATATTCAGTCAGTCCATGGT
This sequence comes from Ctenosaura bakeri, assembly GCA_948474755.1. Classification (NCBI taxonomy): domain Eukaryota; kingdom Metazoa; phylum Chordata; class Lepidosauria; order Squamata; family Iguanidae; genus Ctenosaura; species Ctenosaura bakeri. The sequence continues at coordinate 12,998 of CAOLHI010000200.1, read as the reverse complement.
ATCTCTAACAAAAGTTCTCCTAGAAAGAAGACATTTGAATAAACAAAATATAGGTGCAGTCTGGGAGCTTTCTCCCAGTCAGCTTTTCTAACAGATGTCCGTCTGGACTTCTTTCAGCTCAGTGTGTATACTACCATAGTGTGTGTGGTAGCCAGAAGAAGAGTCTGGCTCAGAAACTAGGGATTGGATGACAGGACCAAGTAAAATCTAGATAGTACCCACTTCTTTGCTGTTGTTAAATTAACAATTAACTTCAATTAACAACAACAACATCACTTTCTGCCCAGAAGGTTTCGGCTCGATCTGCACTCTCAGGATTCCACTGAGATCATTTTCTTCAGGTCATCTTCTCCAGATCTATGCTACAGGTCTAGCCCTTTCATGTCTTTCCCCTTCCCCACTTCCTCATCACAGAGTGCTGTGATCTTATGCTTGCGGAAACATATGTGAGGGTGATTGCGACAGCAGTCTTTCTACATCATGATGCTGAGCCATGTTTTTGCCCGCTCTAGACTGCTAATTTCCTTTCCGTCACTTTTACCTTTCTGTAAGCAGGAAATACTGAGTAGGGGGATGTAAATAAGGGTGGGATGAAGGCAAGTATATTTATTCAAGGAGAAGTTCCTGAGCAGCATGAATAGTCAGTAGTGACATTTGTCTCCACCTATTTGGATTACAGTAAAAAAACAAGAGCAAAGAAATTGAATTGTATTGCTCATCAACTTGAAGGTAGCAACAACAAATTGCAACAACAAAACTTTATTGTTTTTTCCTAGAACAGGCAGCATAACAAGGTGGACATGTTCCATACTGGCTATAGTTCTGTCAGTGCCAGTGTGATAACTCATCTATATGTTGTTTAAAGAGTTGGTTACAACTATCATAATACAAACAGATGGCTCAGTTTTCATTCATTTATCAATGTCATTCTTTGATGGATGAGAATGTCATTCCCTTATTGTCTGTGTAACGACAAGGAGTCAAATAAGAGAATGATCTGGTCTTGAGCTTCATTTTGTTTTCTGATTTTCTGTGGGGAGAGGGGATATCCTTCTGCTCCTAAAATATGAAAGTCTTATACAGGAATTATCTTTGTTATATGAAACTTTTTTTTCTGCATGAACCTTTCTCTGACTGGGAATCCTTTCCATTATAAGGAGGAGGAAAGAGAACAGCTAATAGAAATTGAAACATTTTGCCCCAACAGTTATTCATTACTGTTGGCTTTGTATCAGGAAGTGGCATTTCTTTCCCTCTTGTTTATATTGAGATAGTAAAAATTAAAAGAATAATTCATAACTGGTTATAAGCTCTGTTTGTTACATGAATGGATAAAAGTTAATCAACTAAGTTTAGAGGACTCAGCAGAGATTAATGGAAAGATAGCTGACCAGGTGAAATGGTGAAGAGAAATCAGTGTTCATACTCAGGAGTCTCAACTTTGCCAGGGCTGTTTCAAGAACTCTTCTTAATTGAGTTGCTCACATTCAAATTACACACCTGACATTCAGAGCAAGTATGGCCCTGTGAGACTGCAAACATCCATACGCATTCATACACATTATCCAAGGAACTTAATTTTGTTTTCACAGTCATGTGAAAAGTGGAAAATTCAGTTGTAGAATTCATAAATCAGATCTAATCAAACTGAGACATCAATCATACATATACTTAAGATCAATAATTATTGTGTTATCCAGCATGATGTAGTGGTTTGGTTGTTGGACTGTGACTCTCGAGACCAGGGTTCGAATTCTTGCTTGGCCATGGAAACCCAGCTGGTGACCTCGGGCAAGCTACACATTCTCAACCTCAGAGGAGGGCAAAGGCAAATCCCTTCTGAACAAATCTTGTCAAGAAAATCCTTTGATAGGTTCACATTAGGATTGCTAGGTTCACTTTAGGATTGTCATAAATCAGAATTGAGTTGAAGTCATGCAACAACATCTGTAACATACACAGAGGTTCCTGAAAAGGAACTCATATACAGTGGGTACACTGTATAACCTTTATCTTATACTGTACTGAATATCTCAGAACAATTAATTAGTTAAGTTTTCAAATACAATAAAGTGGTGGATAAAGTTGAACTGTAAGAAAATAATCTCTTAAACAGCAAACAATACCAGTTAATGGTAGTTTCTGGGCTACTGGAAAGCTCACTTTGGCCCCTGCCAATGAATATGGCATTAACATCTTCAGTAGCCCAAAGAATGCAAAGAATACCACACCTTTCTATATTACTAAGGGATACTAAAACTTTTTCACAAAATGTAAGGGAATGACATCAAGATAGATATAAAAGTAATTTAGAATTATTCAGAATTCAGGCTTATGTGAATGAGCCAGTATGCTGAACAGCATGACTTGACTTGCTTCAACTCTACTTCTCCTTAAAGCAGGGTTGCTGAACAACCATGGTTGTGATGGGTAAACCAGGAACTCTGACTTGCTTCTCCTCTAATATACTAGAGTCATAAGCCATTGTTTGATTTTGGCTTATGATTAATTTGTTTGGGGAGCAGTAAACGAGAATTCTGAGTTTTGCACATCACTCTAATCAAATATGGAGAGTTCTCTCACCTATGAAGCCACGCTATGCAGTAATCACATAACTGGATGTATTCTTCTGGTGGAGGATTACTGGGTCTAGATTCAGTTTCTTTTTATGTATAGTCTGTTCTGTTCCACAAGAGTCTCCATACCTACAGTAGCAGATGCATTCTGAGAGGGTGTGTGCATTGGCTTACTGAACTTATTTATCTTGGATTATTCCAACATTTATCTTAAAACATCTCATTTTAGTGGCTCAAGATTTCATAGACAACCATCACCCTATTTCAGTTGCTATCTGCTTCTACCTATATTGCAAAGTTCATGTTTGCTTGGTCTTTACTGGGCCACTTTACTTACAGCCTAAGGGATGCTGACAGATTTCGGACTATGATGAGATTTTCCTGTTACCATAACTGGTAGTTGTATTGAAGACTGGGCTAACATCTGAAATGGCAAATAGTTGGTGTTGAAAGAAACTGGTTCCAGACACATTGTTTTGGCTACAAGAGCACCGGATCCACGGTTTTGTTTGGAGATGCTTAACTAATTGTGAAGAGGTGATAATTGTAGAGGAGAATTAATGATAAATCAGTGCAGGCTTGAGACAGAACACACTTTTGAAGCAGACCATATCAGTATGCTGATGATAATCAGCTCTTCTTTTCCATGCCATCAACTGGATGCTCTGCAAGTGCCAGACCAGTGCCAGGATGCTGTAATGGCCTGGGAGAGGGCAGGTAAACTGAAACTGAATCCTGGTAAGACGGATCCAGTCTGTGAATGGATGGCTCTCAGGTTTGGGAACTGGATAAGCCACCTGCCCTGGATAGGGTGCAGCTTGAGAGTATGCCTAGACACATCTTTGTCATTGGAAGACTGCATGGACTCCCTGGGGCCAGGTAACTTAGTCAAAGTAGATCATGCAATGGTGACTTCCCAGTTAGACTATTGCAATGAACTCTGTGTGGGCCTTCCCTAGAATAAACCTTGGAAGCTGCAGCTACTATAGAATACTGACTGGGACATCATATAGAAACCACAAAACACCAGTTTTAAAGAAGGTGCATGGAGTACCAGTTCACTTCCAATCAAGATGGTGTTAATGACATTTGAAGCCCTGGATGGTTTGGGACCTCAATAGTTGGATATGCGTGTCTGAGGTCTAGTGGAGTGACATTTCTGCCTCCCATCAGTCACTGCAATAAATTGTGGGAATATGTGAGACACGTCTTTCAGTACTGTGGCAACCAGATTATGGAATAACTTCCCCTTGGAGGCCTGATCAGCACCAGTGTACTGGCACCAAATAAAAATACTACTATCAAATTCTTGGGGGTCTAATTGATTTTATACAAATCCTCCTATGTGCATGGTTTTGCATCATTTCAACTAATTAATGAGTTTTAATCAGTCTTTTAACTTGCTGTTTAACATGTTTGTAGCCTTTTAAAATTTAATTATTTTTCTTTTATTTAAATCCTGACATTATCCCAGCATGGGACCCAAGGCAACTTAGAACAAGGCTAAAAGAAAAAGATAGAAAGAGAAAGCTAAAAGAAAAAAACGTATTATTGTTTATACTGTTTTAAATAGATCATGTTGATTTTTTGGTATACTACCCTAAGAGCATTAGATAGATGGTGGGATATAAATATTTTAATAATTTTAATCATCATCATCGTCATCATCATCATCATCATAATCCATGCCTAATAGTGATCTCATCATTACTGTTTTTAAAGCTATATTTATTAGTCACTTTGTAAAATATATTCTTCTCTAATTAATTAACAATAAAATCCAAGTCCTGTGAAAAGGTGTGCTGGCCCAGATAACAGGTTGCACAAAAGAACTAAGATTAAATTGACAAATGTAAAAACCACCAGTAGCCATCATCAACAGTGAAATCCTGCTTGTTTAGTGCTGCAGTGTCAGTAGTGTTGGCAACCGTAACTTTTTCAAAAGGTTTTTGCATATGAACCTTTCAACTGGAGAAGGACTACCATTGAAGACCTGTTGTGAATCCATTTGCAAAATTTTCTCCCAAAGTTGGTCAGTCCTATTCAACTTAGATTCCACATTATTAGTGGTTGTGCCCATGGGATCTGGTTGTTAGTATCAGCTTATTATTAATATACCACAGACTCTGACATTCCAAAAGCAAATACTTTATTTCAAAGAAATTGGAAATCAGGGTGATAAAGAAGTCCACCAAGCATTTTTTTTTAATGATGGAGGATCAGAAACAAAATTGAAACAAAATGAATCAGATCAGTACTACTTAACTGCTACAGAAGTTGCCAGCAAATCTTTACATGGAACACAACTTTGCAACTGGTTCAGTGACACAAGACAATCAGCATACCCTCCAACATTTTACAGATGTGAATGGGGACTACCATCCTCCTTCCAGTCCCAGACACGGTGGCTGCTCTCAGAGCAACTGCCACTGCTGTTGCTGGTTCATCCCCCTTCCTCTGAACCCTGTCCAAATGCTGGCTGTTGCACCTTGACCACCCGGTTGCTTGGCTGGATGTATGGTATGGCACTCAGTTGGACTGTGGCCATATCAACACTATCTTGGGCAGCTCCTTCTGAAGCTGGTATTTAGCCTTAGATGGAGTTTACCACCCGCTTTGGGCTGCATTCCCAAGCAACCTGACTCCGAGAAGACCTGGTCCCGATGCGCCGGGGACCGCTACCAGCCTCACACCATCCGCGGGCCCTTCTGAAGCAAAGATGAAGCAATACTGTTTAGCATGGTTGGTGAAGGCTTGCCTAGAATGGGTAGAGGAAGTGGCAGTAGTGAAGATGAGAAGTAAGGTGGTTACGTGGCTCCTAGCAACATGTTGTTGCTGCTGCACACCTGTAACAATGATGCCAGAGGTGGCCTCATCCTCCTACTCTTGTGAGGTGGGACAGGAGCAGCCTCAGCACTAGTTCCATGTGGGAGGAAAACAGGAGCCATGGAACTAGTTCTCAGCCAAGGAGGGCTGGTGGCAGCCCTACTAGCAGCTGGTCTCAGGCCACTCCTACCTCCATCACCATGGTTGTTGTTGTGCACCAGCAGTAACATGTTGCTGATGGCTGGTTTGCTGACCTCCTGCTCATCTTCTCCACTGTTATTTCCTCCACCTGACAAGATTGCTAGGGGCTGAGTTGCCACCTTCCTCCTCTTCTTTGCTTCCACTTTTTCCATTCAGCTTAATTGAGCCTTCGCTGGCCATTACAAGCAGCGGTGCCTGACCTTTCCCTCAAGAAGAGCCATCTGTGCTAGTGGCACTATAGATATTTGCTCCATAACTACACTCCTTACTTTAAAAAAAAAAAAATCAAAGTTTAGAATTGGAGAGGTAAAATGGGGACATTTTAAAACTAGATGAAAAAGCAGGAGGGCAAGTAAGGGTGCAACTAAGGGACAAATCTGTTTTTTCATCATTAAAGTTTTCCCTCAAACTGAGGAGGAAATACTGAAAGAAATTAGTGTAAGTGTTCACTTGTTTTTTCAGACAAATAAATGACTGTGATGAAGTTCAGGCCGTGTGGCTATCTGAAGTGCCAATGCAGGTTGCTGGGTAACCAGAGTAGCACCTCAGAAGAGGAAATCCAGTCCAGAGTGAGATGGGCTTGTGGCTGAGAGAAAAAATTATATAAAGCCAAGTACCTGTGAGTATTTGGATTCCTTTAGAGAGGGCCTAGCAAGGAGCTAGAGAATAGAGTCCCTCAGACAGTCCCATAGTGTGGCTATTGTGGGAGGTTGAATTCTCAGTGGAAGCCCGGCAAGAGGCAGAAGAGTTACTGAACCCTAGTAGGATGTGGTCAGAGTATGTGACCTAGATTAGGGATTGAGCCTTTGGAGTTTATCCAAAGGGATGTTGTATGACAATTGTGGCCTTTATGAAAGTCTAAAGATATAATTGAACTGTTTCTGAGAGAGTTACCTGTTATATTGTCGAAAAGGTGCATAGGGAATGTACCAGTCTTGACCTGCTTATGAACTCGTAACACACTACTTTATTGTTATCTTAATAAATGTTAAAGTTTATCTTTTCAAACTCTGACTCAGCTTGTATATGGTATATACAATAACACAGAAAACTCACTATCATAAAATTAAGTGGTTCTATTTTTTTTTATTTCATTGAAAGAAAAAACATAAGAACAGGAAAAAAAAATATACACCAAGGCAAAAGTAGAATAAAACAAATGTAAAATAAAGCCAGTTATACAAATCACAAAACTACAATTTCTATACAAAAATGAAAAAGGAAGAAATAAAGAAAAAAAGAAAAAGGAAAAAGATTGGTTCTAAATAAGGATTGAAAACCTGTCCACTTTTACACAAAAGTGGTGTCATAAGCAGGGGAGTCAGAGTTGTGTGGTAAAGACAGGATGCCTTATCAGATTGGAAGCTGCCACACCAATCTGAGAGAAGTAAGGCCTGTCACAGTGACCTTAAAGTTTTTTTTGTAGAACTATAGCAATCCACAAATTGTAGTGAATAAGAAATATCCATAGAAGTTGTTGTAGAGCTGTGATAATATCTTTGACCTGTTGAGATAAAGCCAATTTGGGTTTCTTGTAGTCCAAGGATAAAATATGCAATACTACCATACCATAATAAGATTTAATACATTTATTGTTAAACAATTAATATCTTTGTATAGTGGCTTTATTCTCAATATAAAGAGCAAACAACAACAACAACAACAACAAAGGTTTATTTTCAAGAGTATCCTCAAGAAATTCCTTAAATCAGAATTGCTTTTTTTCTAAAGGTACCGCATTGAGACCTTAGGAGCTCGCTGCAGTTATTTTAGATGGAATAAGGAGATTTATTGAGGAAATAGGGACAATTTTGTTTTACTTCATTTTGTCAAAATCTGTTCTTTAGATCTTAAAAACTCCTGTGATGCCACATGGAGCCTTATGTTCTGCCTCTTAACCTGAAACCTAACAGCATAGTGCCATAATTCCCCACAAAGAGCAGTGATGGCCCATAGGGCTTAAAAGCAACTTTTATAAGTTCAGGAATATAAGTTTTTTCAGAAGGGATGACTCAGATCCAAACTTTCATGGATCCTTTCAGGTATACTTTGATGGAATACTTTGTACCTGTAGCTACTTTGGTTGCCTTCTTGAATGATTGTGTGTCTATTGGTTCTGAACTTCTTGACATTAGTAGTATAATTCTGATTCTTTGTCTATATTGGACCTGGGAGTCACCATTCTTTGATGATTTCATTCATTCCTTCTTCAATAATTTTTATTCTAACAGATTTTTCAGAATAAAAAGGCACAACAAATTATATTGCAAAGATATGTTGACTAATAAAATGCCCCAAAATATCTGAGAAGAAAAATCAGCCTGTGCTTCTGCTTGATAGTAAAGACTACTGTAGTTGTGTTGATCATGAAAAACTATGAATCGCTTTAAAACAGTGGTTCTCAACTTTTGGGCCTCAGATGCTTGGCAATTCAGTCCCCAGACACTGTTACCATTGAGCATGATAGCTGGAGCTTCTGGGAATTGAAGACCTAAATATCTTGCAGGCTACAGGAGAACCACATCTCTAAAGAAATGGGAATAATGCAATATTTGATTGTCTTGATGTTCTGTCAAGAGGCCACTATTAGAACAGAATATAGAGAAGCAGAATGATTTTCACTTGGCAAGGGTACCTTTTATCACTCTCATCTGTTTTGTTTACACACACAAAATATCAGGCTGAAAATGGGATTAGACTCAGGGGAAGGAGAATTTTCTATACCTTGGGTGAGTAATAAACCAAGATGGAAACTGTAGTCAAGAAATCAGAAGACTAGGAATTGAAAGGGCAGTTCTGAAGGAACTATATTAGATCGTCAGCTGCAAAAGTATGTCATTGAATACCAGAGTCAGGATCATCCATGCCATAGTATTGGATGGTCAAGAAACTGGACAGTCAAGAAGCTGACAAAAGAAAATCAATCTTTTTTTTTTAAACATGATGCGTGAGAAGAGTTTTACAGATACTGCTTGACTGCCAAAAAGAGAAGTAAATGGATCCAAGAACAAATTAAGCCTGAATTCTCCCTAGAAGCCAAAATAACTAAACTGAGGCTATGATAGTTGGGTTATATGATCTGTTTAAAAGGAGAATGATGTTTGGCAAAGTAGAAGACAGTAGGAAAAGAGGAAGAGCACATTACAGGTGGATGAGCTTAATCAAGAAAGCCAGATCCCTGATTTTGCAAGACCTGAGTAGGCTGTTGATGATAGGATGACTTGGAGGTCTCATATTTCTAGAGTCACCATAAGTCAAAGTGGATGTGATGGTGGTTATCAAGCAACTAAGACAACTAAGCTGGGATTATCATATTTGGGATATATCACAAAACAACATGGCATATTACGATAATAATGCTTTGCAAGGTGGGATGCAGTAGGAAAAGAGGAAAATCACATTACAGATAGACTGACTGCATTGAATAGGTCGAATAAAGGAAGCCATCTCTTGGAGTTCACATGAACTCAGCAGGGCTTTTTGCGGGGTGTGGGGTGTGGAGACAGGATTCTTATTCGTTGGTTTACTATAAGTTGAAAACATTTTGAAAGCTAATAAGAGCAACAAATAGAGTTTCATCCTGGAATGGGTTCCTCTGGACTCTCCAAACTCAGAGAAAGTATACCCTTTTTCTTCTCCCATGTGTGGACTTTTTAAAACACTTGAGAGTTTTTCTTCATTCTCTCTTTTTAAAACTTCAAGTGTGCTGCTCAGACATTAGTCTAACTCACTCTCAGTGCCATGTAATGTTTTTAGCTTTCTTCTTTTAAAATTATTTTAACCTACTCATGCTGTTTCAGTCACCACAGGGTTGTTTATATTTCTTCAGTAATCTTGCATGTCATTTTGTAATTCATTTTGCATTTATTTTAAGAAAAAGCAAAGTAACTTTTTCTAAATAAATTTAAAATAGAAATGCTTGTCCAGTTTGTATAGATATTATGCTGGAAAAACTAATCCTAAGCATGCATCTAAATAATTTAAAATGCTGTAGTCAGTTACCTTAATGTTTTGTACCATTAATTTTAGTTAGTCCTTTGAAGTGCAGTTTGTTTCATGAATGGTAATTAAGACAAATAATTACAAAACAATTGCCATTTTTGGTTATTATATTTCTTTCTGCTTTGAATAACTTTCCTGAAGAGTCTGTATTTGTGTTATTGTTGCAAATCTGTTACCTCAGCTATAGCTTTATTGTTCTTTATTGTTCTTTGCATTGTATTGTCTGCTTAAGAATTTCTTAGTGACAATGGGAAAACTATTCTAGTCAGTAGAACCTCTAGAGCATAACTAATGTGTGCAATCTCTTTAGCAGAAAAGAATGGCTTGCAACAGTCTTGCTGCCTCAATAAAACAATACAATCTGTCTGCTGCATGATGTCATTGCCAGAAGCCAAATAGTACAGTTTTTGTTTTAATGGAAGAGCTCTTTCACATTGCTAGTTTGACATGATGGGAATGCGGTTGGAAATGCTTCCTGTTCATTCACAGGCCCCAGGCCATCCATGCATTTCAGTTTCAGAAATGACAGCTGAAACCAATTAGGTAGAACCATGGGACAGCTAAATCACATGTAGATTTATCATTGTGGAGGAGGAGAGAAGAAGTGGAATATATTTCACTGAAAGTATAAGTGGGCTAATTAATAGCAGATTATCATGGACCAAAGAGGAGAAAGAGCAGATTATCACAGAGCAAAGAGGAGAAAGGCATCAGCTCATTTTGTGAGATTTGTCTCTGATGCTTTGAGTAATTATAATATATAAACACACATGTCTACATGTGTATTTTAAATGCTCTGTGGCAGCAGGAGTGAAAGTATGCATGTGCTTTAGCTGAAAATATGAACATAACATGCTGTGGTTTACTCATAGATACTCTATAAATATGCATAGAGACTTAGTCCTATTTGATGCATCAATGAATTATTTCCCATCCCTGAACTTTCTGTGACTAGGCAGTATAGAGAATGTGTGATTATTGTTGAAATCAGCAGTCCCACATTTCTTTCCTTTTTCCATTAATAAAACAAAACATTTGTGTTGCATGTTGTCTCATACCCTATTCCATTTAATTTGCTGCAATTAGTAAAAGTGAGAAATTTTTCCATGCAGTGAGGTTGTGTATTACGTTTTGCTTTACTAGGCATTCGCAGGGAGATGAGTGAAGAAGCTCTAGGGCTGTTTGTTGCAATGAGAGCTATATGTTTTCTATATTGGTTATTTCTAATCAGATTGGCTGTATGCAGTTGATTCCCTTTTTCTTCCCTACCTGCAAAGTAGTGACTTCATAAAAAAAAGGTTGGGATTATAGAGTTGGCCCTCCATATGTGTGGGTTCTGCACCCGTGGATTCAACCAACTGTAGCTCAAAAATATTTGAAAAAAAATCCAAAAAGCAAACCTTGATTTTGTTTAAGTTGTTTGCCATTTTATATAAGGGACACTATTTTACTACACTGTTGTATATAATAGGACTTGAGCCAGTAGCGGAGCTTGGGGTGTATGGAAGGGGGATGGGAGAGGGCGTGGCTGTGTCGCGGGGCATGGCTGCGCTGTGCGGAGGTGTGACTACGAGCTGGGATGCCTCTAAAGCATTGCTGTCAAGGGCGAACCACCTCCATCATCCCCCTATCCCTACATGACTGTCTTGAACACCATGGATTTTGGTATCTGGGGTGGTGGTGGTTGTCCTGGACCCAAACCCTGGTGGATACAGAGGGTCCACTGTACCTTTGTAACATATGTTCTTTGTGATACCAATAGGAGCCCTGGTGGCGCAGTGGTTAAATGCTAGTACTGCAACCACAAGGTTGTGAGTTTGATCCTGCCGGGCTCCAAGGTTGACTCAGCCTTCCATCCTTCTGCAGGTCGGTAAAATGAGTACCCAGCTTGTTGGGGGCAATTAGCTAAAAAATATATACATTGTAAACCGCTTAGATAACACTCAGTTGATAAGCGGTATAGAAATAAATGCTATTGCTATATATTGCTATTGAAAATACTACATATTGCAGACACACATACACTCAGACACAGAGATGAATTGATAGTTTTCTTCAGTAAAACTGATTGGAATATTTACCATGTGTCTATGCCACGCACTACGTTGGTTAGCATAATGAAGCAGCCAGCCTTCCTCCCAATTTGGAAGGCTGGAGATGCACATAGGGAACATCTAGGCATCCCTCTGTACCTCTAGAGGTGTGAGGAAGACTGGAGATTGTTTAGAATATGTGTGACCAGAGTGAATCTGAAACAAGAATGGCAACTTGGGGTCTTTGTGTTGGGAAATGAGTGCTCAGGGATAGAAACTAGGTTCTAATGCCCAAAAGGTATTAAAAGTGGCTTTAGGTCGCAGAACCCAGTAATGTTCTGCCATTCTTCCATTTGTCTTTCAGAAGGAAAAGGTCAGGAGGAATGTGGGGCTGACTGACAAGTCCAGCCATCCCCAAATGTTTTACCCATGCTTAGTCAGAACATTATTTTTGATGTCTTTTTTCTCCTCAAAAATATATTATTTACATTGCATTAAGGTAGCTTATTTTAATTTCCTAGCTGCTTATAAAAGCACATGCATGTCTGGATAGCAATATCTCATATCAAATATCAGTTAAACATCAAAAGGCTGTTACTACAGTATGTACATTGAAAGATGACTCATTTTAATACTTTGTCATAGATGGATCTTCCTCTTATTTCCATACACTTCCAAACATGGAAATAATATGAATTTTTAGAAGGTCTTCCAAATCTCTAAAAATGCAACTTCTTCATGTTTGGGGGGATATTTGAGTGAATTGTTTGGTGAAGGAGCTTGAAGTACACCTGGCTATATAGAGCCAAACTGGAACCTCGACCCCATCTACTCCTGCTTTCATATTCTATATTATGATAGAGTAGAAATTGCTCAGCGATGCTCTTGAGTTCTTCCACTAAGCATCAGGCAAGGCCAGTACCCTCTACCATACTTCCCCCACACCAATGGTTGCAGTGATTTACTTGGCTGCTGCTCAGCAGAAACACTCTGAACATCTCTGCCAAACAGAGTGTAGCAAACTTTTGACTACAGTTTTGGGCTGGCCATGAAGATTAGTCAAAAAATGATCGACCTCTGGCTAAGTTTGTTGAAGGAGTAAAAATAAAGCTGGAGAACTGGAAAATATTCCAAGATACTATGAAAATATTACTGTAGCCCTATATTGGTGCTACTGAGTAAAATAAAATAAGTATTTTGTTACAAACACAGTATTTCTGGTAGATCACCCACATGTACTAAAGTTAGCATATCAGTCCATACATAATCCAGGCCAGCACAAAACTACTGGGAGCTGTTGCCTGACACAAAGCAGAAAGAGTATGTGAAAATATTATTGCTCAGACTTGACCATTATGGA